>OW386287.2:81809706-84209706 GCA_936432065.2 Rutpela maculata | reverse complement strand
TTTTAGCTAAAATTTGTTTATTAGGAAGATTTCTCTTCACATTGGCTAATAAACAAGTTTTAGCTAAAAATGTTCTTCAATAGAAGTGTAGTATTCATTTACTTACAAGAATATCTTTTGATCAGTTTAATAACATGAGCCAGTTCGCTAAAAAATGCTTTTTATTGGAAATTTTTTTTTAGTACAATGCTGTTTTAGTAGATGGAGTCACTTCAATATAATTAAAAATGATTGCAAAAATAATTACATTTATAACCGATGCGCACTCATTTCGTGTATTTGAAGCTTGGTCTCGATGTATTCTTGACCTTTCAGGCGTGGTTGTAAGTAGGTAGAGCAATAATAAAGAAAGTACGAACGCCATAACTAGATAACCAACACAACAGCTCTCTGTACTTTATTGGCTCATTTCCGCCCACTCCCCTCTGATTTGATCGCGTTGCTCCCTCTTAATATTAATTTTTAACACTGTTTCAAATACCCAACAATAAACTAGTTCACAAGTACAAAGCCATGTTAATGCTTGTTAAAGCTCGTAAAAATATGAGTGACGGCTCATTGGATTCGGAATGACGTCTAGAAAAATGTGCAAAAGTTTCAATCCCGCACATAAACAATTGCAAAAGTTATAAATAAATGAAGATTGAAAAAATAACGAGTTTCGTTTTTTGCAAATTACTCGAAAACTATTAATATTTAAGAAATTTTAAAGATTGATTCTTAAAGAGGAAGAAATCTCCAATAAAAAAGTCCCAACTCCCGAAACTCTATTCCTATTATTAATAATTTTAATTTAATGTTGAAAATAGAGCTCCCCGCGGCGAACACTAAGCCGTTACGATGCTCTGAAACCGGCCGTAATAAGTAAAAATATTCTTCTATGTTATTAAATATTAATTTAAAAAATTTAAAAAATTAAGGTATTATTAAACACATGGAGCACAAGGAACAATATCCTGTTGGAAAAAAATTGTTTCACCAATTTTTCATAAAATGAGCCTATTGTTAATTAACAAATTTTTTTAGAGTTTGCGTTTATATTTCTAGTCGGATAAAAGCCACTAAAATTATTTCGCTTCGTGGAGACCTTATGTCAACTATACTTTATGAGATTATGAATAGAAAAAGAGAGGTTGAATTTTTTTTTTTTAATAATTTAATTATTATTACTGTTTTTATATTCAAAAATAATATAAGATTATATAAACTTTACATTTTTATTGCTATTTCTTTAAACAAATTTTATAAACAAATAGATAAATTACGTATTTTTTTCAAAAAAGTTTTTTTGTCATATTTGTAATAAAATATGAGGATTTAAAAAAAAAATTCTTACGCAAAATGTTTTTAATTGTTTATAATCTTTTTTTCCTTTTTTATTATTTTAATAAATTATTAAGAAGCAATTTTATTTTTAAAATTTATTATTTGCAATTCTCTACAAGATGGAAAAAAGAATTTTTTGTTGTTAATTTATTTGTTTATTTAATAAACAATTTGTTATTAACAATCGCCGAATATGTTTATATTCTTTTTAGATAGGAAAAAAACAAACAAAAACAACCGTAGACATAAACATGTCAAAAAAAAAATTAAATTTAAAATTCTATAAAAAATATTAAACAAATTTTTTTGACATGTTTATGTATACGGTTGTTTTTGTTTGTTTTTTTTTTCTATCTAAAAAAAATATAAACATATTCGGCGATTATTAATAACAAATTGTTATTAAATAAACAAATAAATTAACAACAAAAATTTTTTTTTCTTTATTCCACCTTTTAGAGAATTGCAAATATTAAATTTTAAGAATAAAATTTTTTCTTAATAATTTGTTTAAATAATGAAAAAAGGAAAAACGATTATAAACAATTAAAAAATATATATATATTTTTTTTAAATCATATTTTATAACAAATATACTGGCAAAAATTATTTTTTTCAGAAATACGTAATGTATCAATTTGTTTATTAAATTTTTTTAAACAAATAGCAATAAAAATTTAAAGTCTATGTAATCTTATAGTATTTTTGAATAAAAACAGTAAAGATAACTAAAATTAATAAAAAGAAATTTTCAACCTCGCTTTTTCAATTTTTAGTTTTTTGTTAGGTTAAATAATTAATAGCTAATAGAATATAACAATGAAAAACATCGCAATGTCATAATCCTATAAAGTATAGTTGACATAAGGTCTCCAAGAAGCGAAATAATTTTAGTGGCTTTTGTTTAACAATTATCTGACTTGAAATATAAACGCAAATTCTAAAAAAAATGTTAATAAACAATAAGCTCATTTTATGAAAAATCGGTGAAACATTTTTTTTCCAACAGGATATTGTTTCTTTAAGTGTCTAAATAATACCATAATTTTTAAAAATTTTTAAATTAATATTTAATGACATAAAAAAGTATTTTTACTTATTACGGTCGGTTTCAGAGCACCGTAACGGCTTAGCGTTCGCCGCGCAGAGCTCTATTTTCAACATTAAATTAAAATTATTAATAATAGAGATAGAGTTTCGGGAGTTTGGACCTTTTTATTGGAAATTTCTTCCTCTTTAAGAACCTTTCTTTAAAATTTCTTAAATATCAATAGTTTTCGAGTTATTTGCAAAAAATGAAACTCGTTATTTTCTCAATTTTCATTTCTTTATAACTTTTGCAATTGTTTATGTGCGGGTTTTAAACTTTTGAACATTTTTCTAGACGTCATTCCGAATCCAATGAGCCCTCACTCATATTTTTACGAGCTTTATCAAGCATTAACATGGCTTTGAACTTGTGAACTAGTCTACAAGTAAATATTTTATATATTTTTAACCGATTGATAACTTGCTAATACAGAATTGTAATATTACAGAGGATTCCGTATAACAGTACAGAATATCTTACATTATTTATCGAAATATGGCAATGTAGCACTCGTTTCTGTGTTCAAGCACACATTAGAATCTGGTGATTACGCTATTACGTCACAGCCAATAGAATAGCGTGAAAATTGGCGGCAATATCTAACCGTTTAAACACAGTTTAAATTTCATGATTTTTTTTTACGATAAGGCATTATTTAAAAAATAAATCCCGTTAATTCAAAATTATTTTTCCATTTTTCGCCCCCTCTCATCAAAAATTTTTTTTTCTATACCTCCCCCCCCACTTATTTCTTTTTCTCTACATCTTGCTATCGTCCCGATCATCAATTACACACAAAAATAGTGGTCTGGCCTACGGACCAGATCAGTGCATCCTTATTGTCAGATTGGCTTGTTTTTCACCCATAACCCCCCCCCCAACAAAAAAACACCGCCAAAGCAAAACAAAAAGTGGTCTGGCCTGCAGATCAGTGTATACTTATTAGCGAAGCGGATCTGGTTTTGAAATGAAACCAGCTTTTTAAAATTTTTTTTTGACAATTCGGTTACACGCATTCTCTTATATCATGTTATCAAGTTAGTTCAGCTTAATCACACGAGGTGGAGCAGGAATTCGCATTTAAAATTCGCAAAAACAGGTTTTTTTTCACGATAACTTTGTTATTATTGACTTGTCGAAGAAAAAAGTTAAATCGAAAATTGAAGACCTCGCGGAAGCGCATAATCCGGTAAATTATTTTCCACATCGGACGGTAACTTTTCGTGATCTTTTTTTTTAAATACGCGTTTTTTTGCTGTAACACGAATATACCAAAAAGTAATTCCTTAATTTTTTCACGAAAGAAAGGAGTTAGGGGGCTGAGATTTTTTTGAGGAAGGTGAAATAGATAAGAATTGATGGAGCCGGAGGATGGGGGTGGTGGGCCAATTAGGGGAGGGGGAGGAGGTAGGGAAAGGAAAATTATTCAACCCCCCGAACTTTTTTCCCTGTCGTGCGATTTTGAAAAACCAAAATGGAATTTGTTCGCTGTTATCTTTAGTATTTGATTGATCAATTTTTATTATTTTTTTCAAATAAACAAATTTGTGGGAGGGGAAAAACTTTTTGCATTTTTTTTCAAATGCGTTTTTTTTTACGTAGGAAAAAATTATCGCAATCCAAACAATAGAAAGGGAGGGAGGGGGCATAATGCGTTTGGGGGAATAAATGGTTAAGGAAAAGGGATAGGGACTTCGGACCTTGATATTCGGCAATATAAATCTTTTTCCATCTTAATATTTTATCAATCTACCTTTGTCAAATATTAAACTTATTATAAATAATTACTTAACGCCGTCACGAGTTTTCGCGGCCCATTTCTCTAGTTTTAGGTGCCTATTGGATATATAAAACAATTATTTTTCCGTTTAACTCGCTCTAACTCAAAAACGGCACAATGGATTACTCTCAAATTTTTATCAACAGTAAAATCACAAGAACTTTTTTTTTATCGGATAAATTTCTCTTTGTAACGAAATAATTTTGCCAATCAGTGATTTTATGAGAAAAACTGACATGAAAAAATCGCGAGACCGGAGGTCGAGCGATTTTGTCAAATGTCAGTTTTTCGAGCAAAATTATTGATTGGCAAAATTTTGAGTTAAAAAGAAATTTATCCATAAAAGAAAAGCTCGAGTGATTTTTGGCAAGATAAATTAACGACAGAATATGTGAACGAACAACAATTAAAAATAATTATAATTTTCTCAAAACGACTCATATCGTACAGTAGTTTCCACAAGACTTAAAAATTATAGCCGACAGTACAGATTTTAAAATGACGTGCGACTACTAGATATACCCTACTCTGCTTTTGAGGAACAGGCATTTTTATCAACAGTAAAATCACAAGAGCTTTTTTTTTATCGGATAAATTTCTCTTTGTAACGAAATAATTTTGCCAATCAGTGATTTTATGAGAAAAACTCACATGAAAAAATCGCGAGACCGGAGGTCGAGCGATTTTGTCAAATGTCAGTTTTTCGAGCAAAATTACTGATTGGAAAAATTTTGAGTTAAAAAGAAATTTATCCATAAAAGAAAAGCTCGAGTGATTTTTGGCAAGATAAATTAACGACAGAATATGTGAACGAACAACAATTAAAAATAATTATAATTTTCTCAAAACGACTCATATCGTACAGTATAGTTTCCACAAGACTTAAAAATTATAGCCGACAGTACAGATTTTAAAATGACGTGCGACTACTAGATATACTCTGCTTTTGAGGAACAGGCATTTTTATCGTGATAAAAAACGATGCACCTTTTTTTATCGCTGTCAAAGTGACAAAATGTGACTGTCAATTGACTTTTTTATATAGGAGTTAATTTATCGTGGTAAAAAACGATGCACCTTTTTTTATCGCTGTCAAAGTGACAAAATGTGACTGTCAAATAAACTTTTTTATATAGGAGTTAATTTATCAGCTATATATTTGTTAATAAAATGTGCTAATATGTAGGTCAAATTTTAATGTGTAGAAATCATTACTTTTTATTCTAAGGCTATGTCGAAAATTTGCATTCTCAAATGTAACATGCGAGAAACTTTTTTATCTTTCGAAATAGATACCAAGTATATTGAGGGCATATGAAGATAAAAGATTGGCGTAACTTTTTTTTCTAGCATTAGCAGTTTTCGAAAAAATTGCAAATCAGTTATTATTGGCCCGGTACTGCAATTAATTGCTATTAGACTTCCACGTTCTTTATGATCTCTTTATCATTAAATAAGTTTTTGCATATATTCCCTCTTCACGGTTGGTAAATTAAGAACTTAAAAAACTAGGATAAAAATAATGCTCCTCGCTTCCACATTCAGTGGAAGTATAGTAACGACAAAAAAATTTTTATTGTTCAAATAGACTTAAAATGTCATGAAACGTCGAGATTTTAAGTTTGAGAGAAAAAAAATTTCTGTCGGTCTGTCTGTACCTTTTTTTTTGTGCGCACGTTTACTCTGGAACCGTTTAAGATATTAACTTGAAATTTAGTACACGTATGTACTTTAACGAGATCTGGAACTAGATTATATTTTCATGCTGTTTCGACGAAGGGTTGGGGGGTAAATTGAGGTAAATTTGGGGTAAATGGGTAAATCAAGCAGGTAAGAGTCGATAAAATTGGTATTTAGTATATACAAGAGAAGCTAGGGTCTCAAAAAAATTTTTGGCATTAGCCACCCCCATTACCACCCCCATCCCCTTATTAAAGGGGATGAAAAAAAAATTGTGATTTAGTGTATGTACGAGAACCAGAAATCTCATAATATTTTTTTTATTTCATCCACCCCCACTACCATCCCCTATCACCACCCCCACCCCACTACCGATGTGGGGTATCGTTTTATGGGTTTTTGGGGTAGAGGATTTCAAATATTATATTATTAAAGTTCCATAAACAATTATTTCCACATACAAAGTTTTTTCGTTGTGAGTGACTTGGATAGAGAATCTGGATGTGGAAGTAGTGATTCCTTGGGCAGCGGTTTTTATATAATTGTTGCACATTCTTTAGAATACTCTTCCCAGTTTTTTGGAAATGTTAATTTTTGAACATTTTAAATCTTATATTGACGGCTTATTTGATAAAGCACTTGTCACTATAAAAAAACCGCTGCCCAAGGAATCACTACTTCCACATCCAGATTTTCTATCCAAGTCTCTCCCAACGAAAAAACTTTGTATGTGGAAATATTTTTTTATGGAACTTTAATAATATAATATATGAAATCCTCTACCCCAAAAACCCATAAAACGATACCCCACATCGTTAGTGGGGTGGGGGTGGTGATAGGGGATAGTGGGGGGTGGATGAAGTAAAAAAAATATTTTGAGGTCTTTGGTTCTTGTACACAGTACACACACTAAATCACAATCTTTTCTCATCCCCTTTAATAATGAGGTGAGGGTGGCTAATACCAAAAAAAATTTTGAGACCTTAGCTTCTCTTGTATATACTAGATACCAATTTTATGGACTCTTACCTGCTTCATTTACCCATTTACTTAGCGTGCCCAGATTAGGGCAACAATATACAGAAAGTAGGTATTTTCATAATAAATAAAAAAGTGTGTAAGTTGTGATTTGCATAATACCTAAATAATATTCTCTAATCATGATAAAAGCAAATAAATAAAAAATAATTGTAAAAAATAAATCAAGAATAGGCTTGTAAATAATGAATGAATGTTTCTATACTCTACTGATGAGAACTAACGAGTTCGAAAAAACTTGTACAACTTTTCTAGAGTTGAAATAGAATGTAAGGTTCAATAATTGTTGTGTATGACTGAATTTCAATAAATAATTTAAGTATTTTCAATATATTTTTTTGCCTTAAAATGCCAGGAATCCTATCATGTAATTCAATACTTCGTCAGTATTAACTAGAAGAGTAGTTGTGTTGATTGGTTTTCCAATAATGAGTGTTTTAAAGTGTTTTCCTAAGTAGTATATTAGCGTGACCCGATTAAGGTACCAATATTCAGAAAGTAGATATTTTCATATTAAATAAAAAAGTGTGAATGACTAAATGTAAATAAATGATTTAAGTATTTTCAATATATTTTTTTCTTTAAAATGCTAAGAATCCTATCATGTAATTCAATACTTCGTCAGTATTAGCTAGAAGAGTAGTTGTTTTGATTGGTTTTCCAATAATGAGTGTTTTAAAGTATTTACCTAACTAGTATATTAGCGTGCCCAGATTAGGGCAACAATATACAGAAAGTAGGTATTTTCATAATAAATAAAAAAGTGTGTAAGTAAGTTGTGATTTGCATAATACCTAAATAATATTCTCTTACAAAGTTATCGTGAAAAAACGTGTTTTTGCGAATTTTAAATGCGAATTCTTGCCCCACCTCGTGTGATTAAGCTGAACTTAATAGTATGGTAAAAGAGAATGCGTGTAACCCAACTGTCAAAAAAAAAAAATTTTAAAAGTTGGTTTCAAAACTTCTTTTTCTCGCCAGATTCGCCCCAGTATACGTATTTAACCTCAAGAAAATACCCTCTCCAAAAAAAGTGGTCTGGCCTGTGGACCATATAGACTGGCGGTACATGACCATTGACCAATCAGATGCAACGTTTTTAAAATTTATGCCAATCATATATATGAATGAAATTACCATGAATATGCCAGAAACGCAAATTTTAGGCAGTCGTCGCGTGCAGAAGGGTGTGCAAATCGATTTTTTTTGTTTTTTTTTAATTTTAAAATGGATGCCAATAGTGTCAAACGAAAAACCGTGAAAAAGAATCCAGCGGAAATTCATTGGCATGCAGTTTCCGCGCGCAAAGCAACCTTTGATGCGCACATTAAATCGTAAAATTTTTTGGTGTTCTTGATTTTGGATTTTTTTTCAAGGCTTTTCGTTTGGCACTATTGGCATCCATTTTAAAATAATAAAAAAACAAAAAAAATCGATTTGCACACCCTTCTGCACGCGACGACTGCCTAAAATTTGCGTTTCTGGCATATTCATGGTGATTTCATTCATAGATATGATTGGCATGCATTTTACAAATGTTGCACCTGACTGGTCATGTACCGCCAGTCTAATACCAGTGTATCCTTATGTATTTGGATCCTCTGAAACCGAATCCGAAGTCAGAATTGTCATTTTCTCTCGTTTTTCACCTCTAACCTCAAAAAACATCCCCAAAACAAAAAATAAGTGGTCTGGCCTACTTCTACTAACCCAGTCACTTTATACAAAAAAAACGGCCACACCTAATAAATGATTATTTATGACGCCAAAATAAAGAGAATCCCGCTGGAAAATCTTGGGTTTTTTTAGAGGTGTGGCCGTTTTTTTGTATAAAGTGACCACTTATTTTTTGTTTTGGGGATATTTCTTGAGGTTAGAGGTGAAAAACGAGAGAAAATGACAATTCTGACTTCGGATTCGGTTTCAGAGGACCCAAATACATAAGGATACACTGGTGTGGTCCGCCGGACAGAACATTTTTTTCGAGGGGTGTTTTTTGGGGATGGGGGGTTAAGAACGAGCCAATTTTACAATTCTGACTCGGATTCAGTTTCAGCGGGTCCAAATACATGGGGATACACTGGTCTAGTTCGCAGGACGGACCATCTTTTTTGTTAGGGGGGTGTTTTTGGGGTTAGGGTTGTAAAACGAGCCAAACTGACAATTCTGACTTCGGATTTCGGTTTTAGCAGGTCCAAATACATAAGGATACACTAGTCTGGTCCACCGGACAGAACATTTTTTTGGGGGGCGTTTTTTGGGTTTGGGGGTTAAAAACGAGCCAATCTTTAAAATTCTGACTACGGATTCGGTTTCAGCGGGCCCAAATGCATAGAGATATACTGGTCTAGTCCGCCGGACAGACCAATTTTTTTTTGTGGGGCTGTGTAATTTCTCAAAAGTCCATAAAGCCAACTGGACGGCTACAAAAATTACGGAAGGTCAAAGGTCACGAAAATCAGTTTTTCTCAAATATCTCGTAAATTTTCCGTTTTACATTAATTTTGATTGTTATAAAATTTGTCCGCGAGAAATTTGCATAGAAAGGTTCTATGCAAAATTTACGTAGAACCAATAGTTTTCGAGGTATTGGGCTGAGAAACTTCGGAGCTATGTATACATAGGAACATCGTTTATGCCCATATACCCGCATAACTTCTGTCTGAGATGGCCTTGAAATTGACCTTTTTCATAATAATAATAGTAAGCAGCGTTGGCACATTTTTTCGTGCAAACCTACTAATTTTACTTCCACATCCAGTGGAAGTATAGTAACGACAAAAAAATTTTTAAAAATTTTTATTGCTCAAATAGCCTTATAATGTCATGAAACGTCGTGATTTTAAGTTTGAGCGAAAAAAAAATTTCTGTCTGTCGGTCTGTCTATCGGTCTGTCGGTCTGTCTGTAACTTTTTTTGTGCGCACGTTTACTCTGGAACCGTTTAAGATATTGACTTGAAATTTGGTACACATATGTACTTTAACGAGATCTGGAACTAGATTATATTTTTATCTCGTTCCGTGGAAGGGTTGGGGGTAAATTGGGGTAAATTTGAGGTAAATAGCTAAATCAAGCAGGTAAGAGTCCAGAAAATTGGTATTTAGTATATACAAGAGAAGCTAAGGTATCAAACAAATTTTTGGCATTAGCCACCCCCATTACCACCCCCACCATTATTAAGGGGATGAAAAAAAAAAGTGTGATTTAGTGTGTGTACAAGAACCAGAAACTTCAAAAAATATTGTTTTACTTCATCAACCCATCAAATATTATGGGTGTTTGGTGCATCGTTTGCCAAATGAAAATGGCGGATAGGAGGGGTCATTTGCTATCTCCTCAGGCCTCAAAAAAAATTTTTGGCCGCACGAGATTTTTTATATCAATTTTTTAATTTATTTTTTGAAAAATCCCAAAAGTCAGCCTTTAAGCTTGAATAAAAAATAAAGTTATTGGTATAGCCTCCAATTTTTTTTTATTATAATGTGTAATGTTGTACGGTTCTATCAAAATCAAAATTACTTGCAAGTAACATCTAGTTTTTTTTTTATTGACTCATAAAGGTTTTTCAAGAAGTAAAAATTAAATTAAGGGTCAATTTTGAATTGCAATAAAAAAAAAACTAAAAGAGATCATGTTCTTGAAATTCTTTTAAAAAATTCTCTGGTCTATCCTCTTTCTAATGATATGCAATAATGCCATAAAGACCTTTTACTAACTTCACTAATTTCCAAATTTTGTGTATCGGGACACATCAGGGTGATATTCAATATGCAGGATAAAAACTTGTTTTGTGTAAACAACACGCGCAAAGTAGGTAGAAATTCTCTTACACAGTAGAAGTCTCTCTTTTTCATCGTAAACGGATATAATGTTAATTAAGCAAAGAACTCGTAACTGGAACGGGCTCGCAATGACCCGCTTTTGAGGTCGGTGGTAATTATCCTTGCATTTTGAGTCACTGTTCTACATACTGGTAATGAGGATAAGTTGTAGAATGTAACAATACAGATCATAGTAACGTCAGACCATATTTCGGACAAGTACGGACAGTTCTTCTAGACTGAGATAACTGCGCCGCTACTGAGCGTTCGTAGAACAAAGGTAGTATGACTTTTCACCCCCGCACTGATTTCTTCGCCTAAAAGCTGTATATTAAGGAACCTCATAGTCTACAAATCTTGCGGCAAACCAGCTTAACAAACGCGCTCCGTGGGTAACCCACGAAATCTTATCCCCTCTATAAAGTTTCTGACGTCACGAGTTGGAGTGGAGGCACTGACACGGTTTCCACTATCCGATCACTGCGTTGGTTCCATTTTTTTGGTCGAGACTTGACTGTCAAAATTACAACTGTCTCTGGTGAATTACGCATTTGTAATTCCATCGCAGCGCCGCGAATTTTTTAATTCCTATACAGTTATTCGTTTTTGTTGTTTTGTTAGTGTTTTTGTTAATTTTTGTTCATTTGATGATGGCTATATTTTCTAATGAAGAATACGCGGACATTGTGATGGCATACGGAAGCGCCAATGGTGTCGGACGAGAAGCGCAAAGAATCTACCAAGAACGCTACCCCAACAGACGCTTACCTTCCCGTCACACGTTCCAAAATACTTACCGACGCTTACGCGAAACTGGGAATTTGAACAGTAAGGAATCAAGAGAGATTTTAATGCGACACAATGTTCAAGTCGATGAGCAGATTTTGGCGCTGTTCGAGGAAGAACCTACTACAAGCATCAGAAATGTAGCTTCATTACTGGAAATTTCTATCTGGAAGGTATGGAAAGTACTTCGCCAAAATAATAAACATGCTTTTCACTACACTCCGGTACAAGGTACGTAATTTTTGAACAGTAAGTATGCAGTTTTACCCATATTTTACTGGTTGCAGGTCTTGAAAATAACGACTTTGGTAACCGTGTCCGGTTTTGTCGTTTTTTGCTGCACACAGACTTGGAAGATCGTGATTTTTTAAAAAGTATTCTGTGGACAGATGAGTCCAAATTTACGAAAGAAGGAATACTTAATTTACACAACCTGCACCACTGGTCGCAGAAAGATGATAACCCACGAGTCAAAAGACATGTCATTTCAGAGGAAATTCAGCATCAATGTTTGGGCAGGAGTAATTGGAAATCAAGTAATTAGACCCCACTATTTACCTGATAATCTCAACGGGAATAATTACCTTGAATTTCTTCAAAATGACCTACCAGAATTGTTAGCTGATGTGCCACATTACAATGAAGACAGGCGTATGGTGTATAATTAAAGTTCCATAAGCAATTATTTCCACATACAAAATTTTTTCGTTGTGAGTGACTTGGATAGAAAATCTGGATGTGGAAGTCATGATTCCTTGGGCAGCGGTTTTTCTGTTTGAATCTACTAAAAATCTACTAAAGCAATTTTTAAGGAGTTATTGATTTTTTGTATGTAATTATATAGTCTGATTTAATTTTAAATAGATAACAAAAACATAAAAAATTAATGGTGGAGGGTGGGTGATGCGGGGGGGCACGATGAAGGTCCCGGTTTTTGTTTTTTCGCTCATATCTCGAAAAAATTGGCTATATGCAATATTAAAGCTGACTAAATTTTCTACAATAATGTTTCTATTAATTTTTTTCCTATCTGTTATGGTTCAGTAATGAATTCTATATCTTTTAACTGTATTCTAACTTTATTATAAATTTCTTATAAATTGAATAAAAATTTTAATAATCATCGTCGAAAAAAATTTCTTGTACACATATCCGTTTCACAGCAGACTGAACTCAAATATGGAATAAAAAATGTCTTTGCGTCTGTAAAGTATGTGTGTGCGTGTATATGTATATGTGCTTGTATACCGTTTCTTATAAACACGACAACTGCTGATAGACTTAAAATATTTAATTACTATTTGGAATATATGTAAGACAGCATATTACAATAATCCCTATTGAAATTGGGCCATATCTATAATACATAACCAAAGGCCCACAACTCTCATACGTAAAATAGGTTTTATTTTAATTTCAGAGCAAATATTATAAGGTTTTGATTAAGCATACAAAAATAAGAAAATGTATAAGATTTATAAACCGCAATATACCGGGTGTATGTTAGGCAAACCAACTTTGTTTAAATTGGATGATATATCAATGTTATCCTAAAATATGGACATGGTATTTTTGATAAGATTACTATAAAGTGAGGGTTTGTAGGCCTCTGGTTATCACTATGTATTACAGATATGGCCCAATTTCAATAGGAACTATTGTAATATGCTATTTTATATATGTTCCAAATTGTAATTAAATATATTAAGTCTAATAGAAGTTATCGTGTTTACAAGAACCGGCATACACGCACACACATATAAACGCACACACATACTTACAGACGCAAAGACATTTTTTATTCGATATTATAATTCAGTCTGCTGTGAAACGGATATCTGTATAAGAAATTTTTTTCTACCCTGATTATTAAAATTTTTATTCAGTTTATAATAAATTTATAATGAAGGTAGAATACAGTCAAAAGATATACAACTCATTACTGAACCATAATAGATACGAAAAAAATTAATAGAAACATTATTGTAGAAGTTTTAGTCAGCTTTAATTTTCCATATCGCCACTTTTGATTAGGGCTAACCGTTTTCGAGATATGAGCGAAAAACCAAAAACCGGGACCTTCTTCGTGCCCCCCCACCCCCATCTCCTACGTTCGGAAACTTTGGGTATGTTTACCTCCAAAATAGTCCAAACACAGCCCTCAAGTCATAAATTGTGATCTCGGCATTTTCCTCTAGAAACCATTCATTGACAGGACTAATTATAGATATTTTGGTTTTACAAAATGCACTGGACTAAATAAGCATATGCAATTGTCATCACTTCCACTCACAGCAGCAGCTATTCAACAACATCTATTCAGGGTATATTACCAGGTTCAAACTTGGCCGGGAAAAGATTTAGACTCTCAGCAATAATAATAAACAATAATTTATTAGATCCAACAACTACTCTGATTCCTCCTGCACCAGATGAACTTCTCAATTCTATTTTCTGCAATGGGGTTATTTCATAATTTTTACTTACATTAAATTTGGATTCTAAGACTAGTAATAAGTAAGTATATGTAATGGCAATTTTTTTTATGGACATTCAATTTATAATTTGAAAATGGTAGTTCCCGCCAAAAGCCGTGACGTCAATGTTTATGCATGCGCAGTATAGTCCAAACAATAAATTTGTATGAAATACAAACTTCACCATTACCTATTATATTGATGTATAACTGATATTTTGTTTTGCCGTTTTCGCTAAATGTCAAAAAATACCAGTTTTGATTCGTTCGTGCCGAGCCGAATTTTCGATTTGCCTTGTGTAATTTACGATGCGGATCAACTAAAACTCTTCCTCTTTGTGTCGCGGCATCGTTCGGTCCTCCCGCAGGTATTTTTCGAAAAATATGAATGTTTTAAGATTGCATGTTTTTGGCTATTTTCGGTTCCGAAATGCAATTGCATGCTTGCATCCACCTATAAACATACATTCAAATTTTAAGAGTCAAGAATCGTAACAAAAACAAATATTCCTAGATTTAGTTAATAAAATTTGAAATTATTGACGATACTTCTTATTGATTTATGAATAATTAACAAATAATAAAAAAATGGTATTTACCAATACATTATTCTTGTATATTCTACTATTCAAACTGATAGATATTTTTAAGTTTTTCTTTAACATGAAATAACCCCATTGCACAAATGGTTGTGGCATCAATTGTGGATACAGAGAAATAGGATTGCCATATTTCGTAGTGTGTGGCTCTTGTCGGGGCCAGTCGTGTCTCAATACGATGTCCTAGGATACTATCGTTGAATACGAGTTCAACGATGATGAAGTCGACCTCATTTCCTTATTTTCCGCTGAGATGATTGTTGACGAAGATGAAAATATTCAAGAATTGGAAATAGAAGAGGTCAGCAAAGGCGAACAATAATCAACATAATTGTAATATAACTTGTAACCCATGGATTAGGCCTATAGGGGACACCATGTAAAAAAAAAACGCGCCTTGCATTCCACCTCAAAGGTGGTGCGGAAACGAATGCAAAGCAATGCCCGAGTTTTCTCAGCCCTATATCTCATAAATTATTGTTTCTACATAAATTTTGTATAGGACCTTTTTATGCAGATTTATCTCGTGAACAAATTTCATAATAACCAAAATTAACCTAAAATCGATCATTTACGAAATATTTGAGAAAAACTTATTTTCGTGACCTTTGATCTTCTGTAACTTTTGTAGCCGTCCATCCAGTTGCTAGATTATTTGTGATGCCAAAATAAAGAGTATCCCGCTGGAAAATCTTGAGTTGGATTTTTTTAGAGGTTCATGTATAAAGTGACTGGGCTATACGAACAAGATCAGTCTCTCCGTATTAGTAGGGCAGCTTATCATGAAGATGTGGACACAGCGGACAAAAGCACCAAATTTTTTCCAGGTACTAGTTAGGTACGTAGCTTTCAATTTTTGATATGAACCAACTCCTCCGTCGGCCATCTTGGATTTTATAGCGGCCATTTTGAAATATAGGTATATTATCAATAACTCTTCACCGATGAACTGTTTTATCCGGTGTGTCCACATTTTCTGATATGTTTTTTTGTTTTGCTTCAGATTGAATTGTAATACAAGATGGATTGGAATAAGTCAGAAAACAACTTCAGATAAAATGTCCACTCATTTGGAATCGAAGACAAGACAACTCCATACCGTTCTTTCTTGAATAATATCAATGAGTTTAGAAGCTTGGAGTCATTGCCAGTGAAACTAAATTTTTTGAAGCGATATGAGTGCGGATGAACTGGTGCAAAACCATGGTGCATGGCACAAATCTTGTTATGTTAAGTTCAGCAATTTAAAGTTGGGTAGAACTAAAAAGCGGGGAAATACTTCAGAAGGCAGCACAACTGTGGAGAAACGATCCCGGCGTGAAGCGAGTAACAAAATGGCGTGTTTGTTATATCGTGGAAGCGATGGACTCCTTCATGAATTTCGAACATTAACAGCTGATACGAGCATACGAAAAATGGCAACAGAACTGCAAGAAACCCAATTGTTGGCAGCATTAGAAAGGTGGTGATTTCATTGCCCTTGGCGCCAAATATCATCTGCAATGTTATACAGCACTGAGAAATCGCTACCGGTCTCACTTAAGGAAACTAGAAACTAGAAAAGATTTGGTGGGAGTATCTGCAGAGGAAAGTTAGATAGAGACTACAGCATTTGTGGAGCTTTTTACTTATATAGAGAACTGTGTGGAAGATGGGACCTTCTACTTTAAATTTTCAAAGTTGCATGAACTGTATGAGAACCTATTAAAAATCCTTGCCGTTGAGAAGTAGATTAATAAAACCAGATTGAAGGAGAAAGTGCTAGCTTACTTTCCACAAGCGCAAGAACAAAGTGATGGAAAGTACAAAGTTTTGGTGTTTGAAGAATGCATGCGGGAAATGCCATGTCATGTGATTACGAACATGATGTCCTTTTGTTAGCTAAGACTACCAAGTTAGTGCGCAAAGAAATTGCAATTGTGGTGCTGTATAACATTGCAGATGATATTTAGCATCAAGGGCAATGAGACCATCACCTTCTAATGCTGCCAACAACTGGGTTTCTTGCATTCCACGACATAACAAAGATGCCATTTTGTTACTCGCTTCACGTCAGTATCGTTTCTCCACAGTTGTGCTGCCTCCTGAAGTATTTACCCGCTTTTTAGCTCTATCCAACTTCAAATTGCTGAACTTGATGTTGCATGAACTGTATGATGTAGCAAAATTTGTGCCATGCACCATGGTTTTGGATCAGTTCATCCGCACTCATGCCACTTCCAAAATAAAGTTTCACTGGAAATGACTCCAAGCTTCTAAACTCATTGATATTGTTCAAGAAAAGCCGGTATGGAGTTGTTTTGGCTTCGATTCCACATGCATTGAGTGGACATTTTAGATTTTCTGAAGTTGTTTTCTGACAGATCATGCATTTGTTCCAATCCATCTTGTATTACAATTCAATCTGAAGCAAAATAAAAAAACATATTAGAAAATGTGGACACACCGGACAGAACAGTTCATCGTTAAAGAGTTTTTAATTGGTATATATATTAGTGAATAAATATATAGTGTGATACATTTAAAAATGGTGTAGTTGTATTCCTTGACCCCAAATATGTATACTTAGACACCAAGTTTGTGGTCCTAAGTGATTTAGAAGCCGAGATATTGATAATATAACTATATTTCAAAATGGCCGCTATAAAATCCAAGATGGCCGACGGAGGAGTCGGTTCCTATCAAAAATTGAAAGCTACGTACCTAACTAGTACCTGGAAAAAATTTGGTGCTTTTGTTCGCTGTGTCCACATTAACGGAAAATTCGACGTTAAGCTGCCCCGCTATATGTATTTGAACCGTTGAAACCGAATTCAAAGTCAGAATTTCCAGATTGGCTCGTTTTTCGCCCCTAACCCCCAAAAAAAATGGTCTGTCCGGCGGACCATACCAGTGTATTCTTATGTACCTATTTGGTAAGGGTACACTGGTCTGGTCCGGCGGACAGACCACTTTTTGTTTGTTTTGGGCCAGTCTGACAATTCTGACTTCGGATTCGGTTTCAGTGGATCTAAATACATGGGGATACACTGGTCTGGTCCGCATACCAGACCACTTTTTTTGTGTGGCTGTGTTATTGGATCAGGAAGAAATTTCCAAAAGTTCTTTTATTTGCGCCACATCGCCTTTTAAACGGACTGCCTCCCCAAAAAGCTAGCTACGCCACGAGTGTGTCTGTGCTATCGATTGCTTCCAAGACACTTTCTTGCATGCTTAATTCTCTGTGTTAAATGTTGAACTGAATGAATTTAAATCATTTTGAATGAGTTATCAAACATGTTATTTTATTTTTTTTTTTAATTTTCCGATTTTTTCCGATTTTTGGACTTCCCGAGTTATCTTATAAGATATTAAAAAAACTCCGACACCGGAGTCCAGACTGGGCCCACTGTATTGGTATTTAATAGGACTCTATAAGTATAACAGTGCATGAAAGTTATCCGATATCGCCGAAAAATGGTACCTTGGTATATTAGGGACTTTGTAAACTGATTTATTTTCAGCGGTTTTACATTTCGTAAATAGAATTGTATTAAAATAAAATGAACTATTAAATAAGCATGAGTTTAATTTAGGTACCTGTTGTTCATCTCGACCTTGGGCTATAACGTCAATATGGCAAACCAGTCTTCTTATTTCATCTTCTTGTTCTGCAATACAGCTTTCAAAATCTTCAACTTGAGCTTCCAATGAGTCCCTTTCTTTTTCAATACGCTTTGCTCTTTCTACTTGTGCACGTAAAATATCGCATTCGCATTCTAAACCGATCAGACTATCATATTTTGATTTGTACATATTTCGTTCCGATTTTATAACATCTAAACACTTCATCTGAATGCACATTTGGTCATAATCCCCTTGCATACGCATCAGCTGATCTAAATCGTGTTGTAAATGATCCCTCTCAGCTCTTAAACAATCCGTTTCTTTACATATGCACTTCAGAATCTCCACTTCTTGTTCCTTGCAGACTAATTGAGAACGTAACGTGTCGCATTCAGTTTTATAATTCAATACTTCTATTTCTGCTGTCGAACATTTAGTTCTCATAATATCTATGTCTCCTTCTGTGCCATTCCTTTCTCTTTCTAAGGCCCTAACTTTTTCCTCCAACTCGTCAACTCTTAACGACTTTTTCCGTAAGGCATATACTTCTTCATCAATGCCCCTTAATTGTTCCACTCTCCTACTTAATCGATCGCGATCTTGTAATACCTCATCTAGTAATATTGATCTTTGCTTAAACACCGCTATGTCTTCAGGTAAATCTGAATAGGCGTATAATTCTTTCTCAAGTTTTTCAACATGATTTTTTAAAATGTCTCTTTCTTGCACTGTTTCATTTAATTGCTCCAATTTTTGTTTTATACCTTCAAATTGTTGTAACTCACTGGATGGTTCGAAACCTAATATGCTCATTGCTTCTTCGTATTGTAACAATTCATTCTTCAACTGGTAATTTTCCTCCTGAATAGACGACAATTTTGCACAATATCTTTTTAGAACTTCTACCTCTTTTCGAATTACTTTTGCTTCTAAATCTGGGGTTAATTTTCCACTTCTCATTTCTTCAATTTCTCTTTCTAGTGCGTTTATTTCTTCTTCGCATGAATTTGGTTCGACGGTGGGTTTGCTTTCAATAAATGGAACATGTATGACTGGTTTACTTGGGGTGAATTCATCTTCGAGTCTTCCCGCCTTCCTATCTGTTGATGCACAAACATATGGTTTTCCCAAAGCGATGTTTTTCTAAGATAAAACATATCAGTTATTATTGTCCCATACGTACTTATTTCTGTTTACTTACTTTTAAACATTCTAGTTCATTTTGAGAACTCTCTAACTTCTTTCTTAGATCGTCACGTTCCTCTACAATATTTTTAATATTTTCTAACTGTTCTATAGCAGCTGCAGCTATCTTACGTTGTTCTGCACAATATGCCTCCTTGGCCTAAACAAAAATTAAATGTAATTTAGAATCAAATAACTTTAATTTTAGTTCATTTCGCCATAATAAATTATTGTACTTACAAAACCCGCCTTGAAAATTGTTGTCATGTTGACAAGATAGAAGTGCAAGTGACAGTTCCTTTTTAAAATTTTGGCCAACTTTTATTTAATTTAAGGACAAAATGAGTTAAAATTTGAATTGGTTAATAGTACGGTACGAAGGCGTAGAAAGGCCACGTTGCTTTTTACTTTATAATTTACAATTATAAACAAGGAATTATACTAATTTACACTTACAAACTGGGATATAGGCTAATTTACACTTAGCAACTGGGAATTATGCTAATTTACAGTTACCAACTGGGAATTATGCTAATTTACACTTACAAACTGGGAATTAGGCTAATTTACATGTAGTAACTGGGAATTATGCTAGGCTTTATCTAGGGGTTGATATCCAATGCAATCGAAGACAAATTTTGGGAATTTGTGGCAATTCATAGTTATTTCACTTAATGCGGCGAGGCTTGTAATTCGTAATCCTGCGCTCGGCGGGGCATTAGGCCGGAGAATAGCTGTTGGTTGCATGCGATTGTTAGTATCAGTTAGAAGAGTAGTTGTTTTGATTGGTTCTCCAATAATGAGTTTTAAAGTGTTTACCTAAGTAGTATATTAGAGTGACCAGATTAAGGTACCAATATACAGAAAGCAGATAATTTCATATTAAATAAAAAAGTGCGAATGTCTGAATATAAATAAATAATTTAAGTATTTTCAACATATTTTTTCTTTAAAATGCTAGGAATCATATCATGTAATTCAATACTTCGTCAGTATTAGCTAGAAGAGTAGTTATTTTGATTAGTTCTCCAATAATGTGTGTTTTAAAGTATTTACCTAACTAGTATATTAGCGTGCCCAGATTAGGGCAACAATATACAGAAAGTAGGTAATTTCGTGATAGATAAAAAAGCGTGTGATTTACTTAATACCTAAATAATATTCTCTACTTATCTAATATCCCTAAAAATCTGTAAAATACTTGTAAATTAATAAAATTATATACTGTAATCTTTTCAAAACTTATTAAAGAAAAAACATTTTTTTTTTAATTATTTTGAAAACCCCTCCATTCGAAAGCCTATTAAAATAACTCCTTTGACCTATCACAAGAGGTAGGTTGTTATTTGAAAAAAGTTGGGTTTGCTGATAGCTCTGGGTGAACAATAAAAATTAATATTCATATGAAAAGATGTGCAAATAATTAGTAAATTTGACCTGCTCAAGGTTTTTATAAAAAAAAAGTAGCTGGTTCAAGACGTACTGAATTTATTTTATACTTTTTACACAGGCTGTATAAAATTATATGCTACACAACATTCAATTTTATATATAATTTGATATAATATATGTAAAGATGGTCTAAATGGTAGATTTTTATAAGTTTTATAACAGGATTTATTTTCCAGCAAAATCTAGATCTAATTCTATATGCAATTGAACGTTGTCAAACAAAATTAATAATTAACAGGAAACTAATGCACTGACGGTGAACGGTGATAATCCTGTGTTATTTTGAAAAAACAAAATTGCACCAAGTATTTATCTAGGAAAGTTCCAGAAAGTACTCCATCTTCCTTTAAAGTGTTATTAAATATATTTATCCAAAATTGGCTGTGCACTTAAATATTTTCTTTTATAAAGCCAGATGAAATATTGGAAAAATGTTTTCTTCTATATAATTAAGTCAAACTTAACTTTCTTCTTAAAGTTCGGTCAGTATTTGTTATGATTTAGAGCCAGATAGAAAAGTATTTCTAATTGTTGAATGCCCAACGCAAAGTAAAACGTGATTAAATTATCCAAAGAATGATCCATTCCATCATGAACATTTCAGTACTATATCACTTAACAACAAATGCACAATGTTTTAAGCGAAACAACCTTTTACAGAATGCCATACTATGTACATATAATTCCCAGTTTATAACTGTAAATTAGCATAATTCCCAATTGGTAACTGTAAATTAGCATAATTCCCAGTTGTTAAGTATAAATTAGCCTAATTTCCAGTTTGAAAGTGTAAGTTAGCCTAATTCCCAGTTTGTAAGTTTAAATTAGCATAATTCCCAGTTGGTAACTGTAAATTAGCATAATTCCCAGTTGCTAAGTATAAATTAGCCTAATTCCCAGTTTGCAAGGTAAATTAGTATAATTCCCAGTTGGTAGCTGTAACTTAGCATAATTCCCAGTTGCTAAGTGTAAATTAGTATAATTCCCAGTTGGTAACTGTAAGTTAGCATAATTCCCAGTTGCTAAGTGTAAATTAGCCTAATTCCCAGTTTATAAGTGTAAATTAGCATAATTCCCAGTTTATATGTGTAAATTATAAAGTAGAAAGCAACGTGGCCTTTCTGCGCTTTCGTAGTACGGCAGCCCGCTACCAAAATTTTTAAGTTACTTTAGCGAAGATAACTCCAGCGTGTCTCATCAGTTCTGAGAGAGCTGAGAAGAAAAGTTCAGGGTAACGGACCGTTTTACCTGTCCTAAAGTGTTCAAATCGAGTTTTGAACATGTATAGAAAAATCGATCATCTCGGTCTTCGCAGCGAGGCATTTCTTTTGTCTTCTGTCGAGGGCAGTAAATGTAATGAAGAAAAATTGAAAACTGCCCTTTTGGCTGATACGCTCAGTTACAAAGACCGAAATAATGACAAATAGCCACCGGTTAAAATTCTGGTCACCGCAGTTTCGATGTCTCCTCACCACAAGAAAGTTCGAACGAAACTTTTTGCTAGTTCAGTTACGAGTGATTACATTCGCATGTTGCTTAATTTTGAGGGCTGATCCAGTCATCGCGGCGAGGCAGTTCTCCACAAACATCATTAAGAAAACGAAAAAATATGAACTGAACTTTTTCCCAGTTCACATTTGAGAAAAATGATTTCCGCCGCGACAAAAAAAATAGCAAATTAAGGCTGTTTGTAAGCACAAGTCGTATCATTCCGGAGCACGCATATACAACGGGATACAAGCTGCCCGGACCGAGGATGCTGCGTTGGCACTATATGGAGTATACCATCTCTGTATAACAACAACGCAGCATCCTCGGTCCCAGCAGCTGCCATCTTTTATTTACGTATACACGCGTTCTATACCTTCTGCTGGAGATGGTACATGGCTTCGGATACACTTCATGTTGTCATAGGCAACGAAGTCATCCAGCATCTCCATGTGCTCCGTGCGCCGCCGCTCAGCACGCTGAACGTATATGCGTCTCCATTCGATTTCGCGCAGCTACGGCCAATGAAAAACGGCAGTTCGCATTTTTTTTATCGTTTTATATACCCCACTCTATAAATAGAAAAAGTTTTAGCCTCGCTGCTTTGATAATTTTAGCCTACAATTTGATACAACTTTGATTGATATTATTGGAACTTAGGCCAATGAAAAATGGTAGTTCTCGATTAATTCATGTCTTGTTCATCATTTTTAACGAGAATTAATCGAGAACTGCCTCGCCGCGGTATAAAAATTACGACATTTTTTTCGACAAACAGGAAGTCGTTTTCCAGCCGCCCGTATCGTTTTTCGAAATTTTGTCGTATGAAAAAGCATCTTAGAATTTCATAATCTATAGAGTTTCCCTGCGATAAAGCTCGGTGTGTTGATAGGTATTTTTGGTAACGGGTTGCCGTACTGTAAATATAGTGATAGTCCAGTCGAATTAGACATCATAAAGAATTTTGCGTACTGCGGACTTGTTTTTGTGGAAGTTGTTAAAGAGGGCATAATAAGCAAGTACAGAAAACTACACCTTGATACGCTATGTGAGTCCCCTATTTTTAGGGGTTGAAACTTTAAATTACACTTTTTGAAGATTCATCCCTCCTCTACATAATATATATATATATTACACATTTGCTGTAGGACAAACGGTTTTGGCTGTATGAGGCCGGAAAGGTCACGCTGTCCGAATTTGGGGGTCTTCTGTACAGGACACACGGCTATTATTTCCAATCTACAATAGTACACATACTAATGCCCTTAAGGAGGGATGATGATTTGTGAAAAAACTTTCATCGAATACCACGCGGTTTTCATGATACGGGATGTTGAAATTTTGAAAACCCCTTTTTTAAAAAAAAAGTGAACCTACTTTTTTTCGCTCATTTTTCTTTCATGTATGTACAACCCTAATATAAGAAAATTTACGTTGGTTTCATTTTAATACAATTGTTGGTTTAGGAGCTAGGCAAAATATGCCAAAAATGGCTATTTTGGTATTGTTGCATTAAAAAAACGAAAACCAGTATAATTCTGGTAAATGTTTTTGTTTATCCTAAAAGTTCAATTCATTGCGCATAGAAAATGTGTTTTTGTATTTAAATAGGATCAACACTTATTGTGTAATAACGATTTATGTCATGTGTTCTCCAGTCTCCTTTTTCACAATTTTTGTTTTGCGGCCTTATGGTTCATAGTAGGGAAGAAAGCATTATACACGTGGACAGGGCACATAATAGGGTGTTAAAATGGGTCTCTTGTTAAAATGCGATAGGACGTACCGTTTTCGAGTAAAACGAACTTGTTTGGTTATGTTTGCTTTGAGTTTTTATTGTGTTCTGAATTGTGATCTGATAAAAATGTTACATTTTGGTGTTTTCTTTCTTAAGAGTTTGTTTTTTAAAATCATTTTCCGATGAAATGGACATATAATAGCTGTTTCTCGAGGAAGGTAAACTTACTGTGGATTTTGTTATAGACACAAAATAAGTTGCAATGATGATTCGAGACAAGCGTGAACCTTCAAATAGGGGAGTGAGAACCCCCTATTCCATCCGAGTCCCTTCATTCTTTCATTAGCAATGCAAAAAGCAAGAAGCGACACATAGTTTTATTTTTTCGTAGTCAGCAGTGAGTCAGTCGATGAAAAGTGTGATCTGAAATAATTTTTTGCAAAGAAGTGCGTAATACGTCCTATCGCATTTTAACAGGAGATCCATTTTAACACCCTAATATGTGCCCTGTTCAGGTATACATTGCTTTCTGCCCTACCATGAACCATAAGGCCTCAAAAAAAAATGTGAAAAAGGAGACTGGAGAACACAAGACATAAATCGTTATTACACAATAAGTGTTGATCCTATTTAAATACAAAAACACATTTTCTATGCGCAATGAATTGGACTTTTAGGATAAACAAAAACACTTACCAGAATTATACTGGCCGTTTTTGACATATTTTGCTGTCTAGCTCCTAAACCAACGAATGTATTAAAATGAAACCAACGTAAATTTTCTTATATTAGGGTCGTACATACATGAAAAAAAAAATGAGCGAAAAAAAGTAAGTTCACTTTTTTTTTTTAAAAAAGGGTTTTCAAAATTTCAACATTCCGTATCATGAAAACCGTGCGGTATTCGATGAAAGTTTTTTCACAAATCAACATCCCTCCTTAAGGGCATTAGTATGTGTAGTATTGTAGATTGGAAATAACAGCCGTTTGTCCTGTGCAGATGACCCCCAAATTCGGACAGCGCGACCTTTCCGGCCTCGTACAGCCAAAACCGTTTGTCCTACGGCAAATGTGTAATATATATATATTATGTAGAGGAGGGACGAATCTTCAAAAACTGTATCTTGGTAAAGAGCCCTACGGGCAATAGGGAAACAAATATGGACACATAAGTAAAATTTCAAAGTTTCAATCCCTAAAAATAGGGGACGCACATGGTGTAGCAGGGTGTAGTTTTCTGTGCTTGCTTATTATGCCCTCTTAAACAACTTCCACAAAAAAAAGTCCGCAGTACGCAAAATTTTTTATGATGTCTAATTCGACTGGAGTATGAAGCCAAATTAAGCATCAAAAAGAGTCAATAAGGAATGTCTTGATTGTCTTGCTAACGATTTTATGATTTTAATTATCTAATAAGATTAAATCTGTCCATTGATCCCTTTAAATTTAAACAATTTATGTTGTGAAGCTAATATTATATTCTGAAATATTTCTTATTACATAGTAACCGCGTCACAAAAATAAAAATACCAAAATGTTCGTAATAAAATTCCGAATAAAACAAGATCTATAAAAAATTTCTGATATTACTTTAATTGTAAAAGAAACCTTTGAAAATTGCCCCGTTTTGTATAGTTTAAGATATATGATGTAATAATGCATACATTTTAAAGAAATTATGTGAAATCATCCCTTTTATGAACCTCCTCTCAAATTTTAGCTCAAAATATTTAAACGGCTGAAAATAAAAAAAGATTTCGAAATTTCAATACTCGTTTCAAGAGCATCATCTTGTAGGACAATTTTTTTTCAAAATGTAGAAGTTATATGAGTTTTACAATGGTATTAAGAAAAAAAATGTACTTCATTTAAACTGTTTTTTTAATTCGTTTATAATTTTCAAAATTGTAATTACAAACAAATTCAAATAACGCTGTGAATTTCTTGTCAAACCAAAAACGGTAAACAAATCATAGTCCAGTCGAATTTTCACGAATAGTACCTATCAAAATCTGGCTAAAATAGATAACTACAATGTTATTGTTTTAAGTTGGTAAAACAAGCCCTTATAGCGTACCAAGTGATGTCATACCGGAAAAGGAGGTGGGGGTAAAATTGAGAAATCGGTTTCTCGGGTTTAAATAGAAGGCTAATAATCTGAGAGGAAAGTTCAAATGGAAAATTTGAAGGTATTAAAAAAAACCTATTGAAAGAGCCCCCGAACGTTAAGATAGCTTTATTAGGTCAGGAGTAAATTAAAAAAAAAACGAAGATTTTGAAAAAAATTTGAATTTTAGCAAAATTTTAGAAAAAATTTTGAAAGTTTACTGAAGTACGTGTTATATTGGAGGGAATATCTGGTAAATATTTCGGATCGATATCTGCATTATTTTTCGATAGATTCAATTTTTTGGAAAAAAACAAGGCTACAAGTACTTCACTTTCTGTCGGATTTTGCTATGAGAAGAAAAATTCTATTCTTCGAGAGTTATTCAACAGTTATAAATGTTTTCTATATTCAAAAAAAGTGGTGAAAATTGAATTAAAAAAAAAAAAAAGATTCTTTTTCATAAAAAATTCCAATTAAATTTAAATATCTTTTGAATGGAATGCAGTGTCTACCATTTTGAAGTGCTATTTTTTAGTTCACTTAAAAAAATACTTTATGATAATGTGGAACATTTCTTTTTATTATTTCTGCCAGAGTGCAGCAGCCGTACTCGGTTGTTTCACATACCTTTCTAGGTATGTGGGTTGTTCGCCGGGCTGTTGGGGTTATGTTATATCCAATGTCAATACGAATAATATCTCTTTGAATAAACAAAATTAATTAAAAAAATGTATAAAATGAAAACATGTTACTGTGTACCAAAGTGTTCCAACACATGAAATTTAAACTATTACAGGTTATATTATATGAAAAGTTCAGAATGACTAAACCGAGTACGCATGGTGCAATCTGTCGGATATATTAATAACCGGCTTGGATTGTTCCCCATTGGTTTCCGAAAAATATGAAAAAGTGCTCGAGCGTAACGGTGCGCGGATTGGGCAGTCGGGCGACTGTGTCTTAAATGAAGAAAGTTTGTACGTTTGTATATCTTACATTTTTTATATCTATAATTATTTTTAATACACTTTCAGAATGTAAGTAACACAATTTTGCAAAATGTAATTGAATTTTACTTTATCGTTTAACAATTAATATTAAATATTTTATCATTATGCAATTTGTTAACTATTATACATGGCGTTACTATTGTATTATTATTATTATTACATTTAATTGTAATGGTTTCGTTGAATCGTACATTATTCTTGGATTACAAGGATTTAGAAACCTTTGTTTTCTTGGAATATTTACAATTTGAAGGTTTAAATCCTTTGTTTGAACATATATATATATATATATATATATATATATATATATATATATATATATATATATATATATATATATATATATATATATATATATATATATATATATATATATATATATATATATATATATATATACATATATACCAAATGGATTCGTGGAAATGAACACATCTACAGGGACACGTTTCTGTGTAGTGTAGTGACACCTGCTTACTAATACATACAAAGGTCTTTGATATGATGAAGTAGACCTAAATCCTTCAAAGGAGGACTATTTATACCTGGGTTCCTGCCGGATCGTAAACCAACACCAGGACAACCCCCGGGCTAAGCTACGCCAGAGCAGGCCAGGGAGCCTCAGGAACATCCACCAACCCTGCCCAACCACCACAGGCCTCCCTAGAGGCTGGACAACTCGCTGCTGTACTGGCCCAGATGCAGCAGATGTGTACCATGATGGGGGTCCTGTTCACAAACCTGCCTCACATCACCCCCCAGTGACGCCACCCGGACGACCCCATCGATGGAGAACCTACCCGAAGAGACATGACGACACCCAAAAACCCACCCCCGACCCTGCGGGTACCGGACAACTTACCGTTCAGTATCTGTAGTCCCCCTGGCTCCGGGCAGACCAAAAATGCTACCAATAGCATTTGGGCCTGCCCTTCCTCGAGCTACACAGCTCATCCTTACCTAACCGACGATCCGGATGACAGGATGTCTCTTGGCATCCTGTGTACCGGCAGTCTCTCCTGCCAACACTTCCAACACACCTAACAGACCGATGACTACCCCCCGGGGGGAAACAAGTTAGCGAAGAAAAGAAAACGAAGACAGAAGCACGCCAGAAGAGGCCTTAGCCAGCAACGAGCCAGGACCCAAGGAGGTGGGCCGAAATCGTCTGCACCGCTCACATTTGTGAGTGGGGCCGACGTAAAGTAAGTTCGCCCGCCCTGCACGAGGCTGGTCCCCGGTCTACAGCGATGCATTGGGGTAAAGGGCAATAGTCCTGCCCGGCCCCAGACATCCGAGACCGACATCTTTAGCCAAGAATATTGGCGGATCGTAAACCAATTTGTTATTAGCCTTAAAGCAGTGAGCAGTAGAATTCTTACAGCACTAGCCAAGGATGGATGGGGTCAGTCCAACCGGCCCTGGCAATTTTAGGGAAACGGTCCAATCAGTTACGGAATCAGAATCTCAAATTTGGGTGGCCCAGGGCAGAATCTTTTTTTTATGGGCCAAGACCCAAGGGGAAAAAATACACCGCAGGTGAAAATCTTACTTGTTTCAAGGTCAAACTTTTCATTTTAATGAAAAGTTCGAAATTCGAGTTACATTTTCTTCCAACAATAGGTTTCGTCAAAAGAATGTTCCTTTTTTTAGTGAAATTGCAAAAATGATTTAGGAGTCCAAGTACTAACATGTTTGAGTTGAATTAACTCAAACACGATCTAGCGCAGACTGCTACCGTTTCGGTAACATTTTTAAAAACGCCACTAAAAATGGAGAGTCAATGGTATCTAAAAAATAGTATCAATATCAATTTATCTTGCAAAATTTGGGACGAACATGCAAAATTAGTTATTAGGTTAATAAAGTTTTATAAATGACATTTGGCATTTATGTCAGTGGCCGGGTTTTTAAGATAGCAACCTGAAAATCACATCTGAGATTTTTTTCGTTCTAAGTAAGGATTAAGGAGGGAAAAGAGCTGCCGTTTAAATTTTTTGGCCGTCGGATTTTTTATGCGATGGAACAAATGTCTATTTATCTCGGCCCGGCCCCAGAGCAACCAGCACAACGGGCATTTGCTCCTTTGCCCCCCTGTCCCATTCACCCCCGGCACCAACGAGTCGCATGAACGTGTGTCTTAAATAATCACGCCGCGCGCCGATCGAGGAATATGATTGGTACGTAAATTATTATATTCAGTATTGACTGTTTAATTTATTTTTCTTTATTTTATATACATTAAAAGTCCCCGGGCTTGTAACTTTCCTATTTTTTAAGTGACGACCATGTTGGGCACACCAAATTGTAGATATTTTTAAGGCATTTAAACGTGTGTACACTGATTTAAAGAAAAAAATTTTGAAAAAATTGTTAAGAAAGAAAACTTAATTTCCTTGAATATTTTTTTACCTCATCCTGCACATGAACTGCGTTAATGTTTTCTTATAAAGGTTTTAATTAGCTTCAATTTAAGTTATTACGTCATATTCGAAATTATTTTTGGTTTTAGAGAAAGAAATTAAAAACACTCCTTCCGATTCCAAACTGATTTTTTTTTAAATAACTGGAAAAATGTAAATAATAATTTTATGCTTTATTTGTAAAAGGCATATCACAAACAATACTCAATGTAACAAGACAGCAACAAAAATCAAAAGAAATAAATATTTTTAAAAATAAACTTTATTAAAATGTACTAAATAATAGGAAATTGCAAAATTTTTATTAATTTTTTTTTTAATAACATAAATTGAAGCTAATTAAAACCTTTATAAGGAAACATTAACAACATGTACAAGGTGAGGTAAAAAAATATTCAAAGAAATTAAGTTTAATTCCTTAACAATTTTTTCAAAATTTTTTTTTTAAATCGCTGTATGCATGTTTAAAGGCTTTAAAAATGTCTACAATTTGATGTGCCCAACATGGTTATCGCTTCAAAAATAAAAATGTTACAAGCTCGGGGACTTTTAAGTGGCGGACCCTGTATAAAAAATTTTTCAATTCAATATTCAAATAATATTCCATTTTCTTGCCAATGTTCAACTCTTAATATATTGTTTGAGCATTTTATGTAGTGGGTGAAGTCTAGCACCGATTTTCCGGTGCTAGACTTGCGAGAGCTTCTCGGATTGGTTTTGTTTTTTTTTTTTTGGTCAATTTGAATAAAATAACTAAATATTGACCACAGGTTCGTTATTGGAGATGGGGGTAGTTTCAGTCTCCGGGGGTAGGTTAGGTCACCTGTGGTCAATATTTACCTATTTTATTCGAATTGACCAAAAAAAAAAAACCCGACCCGACGAGCTCTAGCAAGCCTAGCACCAGAAAATCGGAAAAGGGGGTGGGTTTTTTCGGTTTGAAGGTAATTGGTGAAGGGTAGGTCAGGAAATACTGTCACCATCGTATTCCCCGCCCTCAAAAACGGGTGTATACTGCTTTCCAGCTGATTTTCGTTGTTTTCGTAGCATATAGTTATTGGAGGTGGGGGGTAGTTTCAAACCCCGGAGAGTGGGTCAGGTCACCGGTGGTAAATATTTACCTATTTTATTCTAACTAACCAAAAAAAAAAAAAAATCCGATACGACAGCCCCTCGCAAACCTAGCACCGGAAAATCGGAAAAGGGGGTGGTGGGTGAAGGGTAGATCGGGAAATATTATCACCATCGTATTCCTCGCTCTCGTAAATGGAGGTCACCGCTTTCCAGCTGATTTTCGTTGTTCTCGTGGTACTTCGTTATTGGGGGTGGGGGTAGTTTCAACCCCCGGGAGTGGGTTAGATCACTTGTGGTCAATATTTACTTATTTTATTCAAATTGATAGAAAAAAATCTAATCCGACAAGCCCTCGCAAGCATAGCACCGAAAAAACGGAAAAAGGTTTTTTTTTTTTCGATTGAGGTAGCAGTTGGACGATAGGTCGGAAAATATTGTCACCATCGTGTTCCCCGCCCTCGAAAACGGGGGTCTTGTGGTCCAATCGCAGAACTTTTGGGTTTTTTGCCTTTTTCTGTTAAGATAGTAGTCCCGTAAGGTAAACTCAAAGGACTACTATCTTAACATTCGGGGGCTCGTTTTACAGGTTCTTTTAATACCTAGTACTTTCCCATTTTAACTTTCGTCTCAGATTATTAGTCTTCTATGTAAACGCGAAAAAATGATTTTTCATACCTTGTCTGCAACCAGGGCACCTCCACGTGGTGACGGTGGGCAACGAACCCATGCCGCTATTGGTTAACGGCATTCATGCCGTCATGGCAGACACATATAGAAAATCTATTACGATGCAGGGATTCGGAACCCCATGCCAATGCCAGTATCGGTTGGTCAGGGTGAGAAAGCGGACCCGCAGGCGTCGTCAACCAGCGATCACAGCTCTTCGTTGGTGGTAAATTTGGCCTTCGTAGAGTTTAATGCTATAAAAAAAATAGTAACATCCTGCAAGAGTCTCCTTCTGCGTCATTTTTGGGGAGTACGTGTCACTAATCGCAGACGTCCATTCACAGATCCACTTAAAAGCAAGTATAGCAAGTATAGCAAGTATAGTATGTTTTGGAATAGATAGTAGTAAAATGAATAATCCTTGCACTCCCAAAATTTTATGCAATATAATATGTCGCTTGAAACTCGATAGAAGACATTTGCTTCTCAGATGGTCTGGCGGGAGCCAATAAATCATGAGACAGATTCCTACTTTTGCTTGACTAACATCTCTGGGTTCAATAGTAAAACCAAATCTTCGATTCGGCGTTCGACAGAATGATGAACATTATATTCATACTCACGAAGAGTAATGAAGTTCCTATTGATAGAGATGCTGAGGATATAGCGATGCAAAATGGATCTCCAGAAGAATCAGGTGATAAGCATGACTAAAATCCTAATGGTTTTACTCAAGCTGAACTCAATGACTTAGTCCGAGACGCAGGACTTTCAAAAGAGATTTCCGAACAATTAGCGTCAAATCTGAAAGAGAAAATGGCTTAGCTCCAGGAACTCATAACTTTTTATCGCAATAGAGATCATCCATTTAGAAAATTTTTCGCCACAGAAAACAATTTGATTTACTGCAACGATATTAACACATTAACTGCTGACTTTTTTAACTATGCCGACCCTGTGTGGTATTTTGTTTTTTATTAGGTTTCCACTTATTAACCCATATTATTAACCCTAGCACGAGTGTCACGGATCCGTGTCATGCGCACATAGCCACATGGGCGGGGTGACACGGATCTGTGTCATCAGCACTGAATGTGTTAAATGATTGATAAATGAATAAAAGAGCATTGCATATAAAGCCAGTGACTGGCGTCTCTTTATAAATTCTTTAACAAGAAGTTTGAAGGCAATCTTGCTACATAATGGTAACGTGTATGCTTTTTCACCAGTTGGTCATTCTGTAGTCTTGAATGAGGAATACCATAATCTCCAATACCTACTAGAAAAATTGTGTTATAATGTTCAAAATAATGACGATTTTATTAGGACAACAAGGTGGTTTTACGAAATATCCATGCTTTATATGTAAGTGGGTTAGCCGAGCCCGAGATGAACATTATGTGAGAAATGACTGGCCACTTAGACAGAATTTTGTTCCAGGTTCCACAGATATTATAAAACAGAGTCTGATACCATCGAATAAAGCAATCCTTCCACCACTATAAAGCTGGGTTTAGTAAAACAGTTCGTCAAAGCAATAAGAAATTCGGAGAGCAAGCTTTTACGTACATATTTGAGAAATTTCCCAAACTGTCTGATGCAAAATTAAAAGAAAGTATTTTCGATGGGCCACAAACAAAAGAGAACTTTTAAATGACAAAGAATTCGAGATAAGAATGACTGTTGAGGAGAAAGTAGCAAAAAAATTTTAGATTTACTTCCTCCATTCACATATTTCTTACTTTCTAGAAAATCTGGAGAATTTCAGTGAAGAACAGGGTGAAAGATTTCACCAGGATTTGAAAGATTTCGAAAAAAGGTATCAGGGTGTTTGGGATATTAGTATGTTGGCAGACTACTGCTGGTATTTGAAGATAGACAACCTCCAATCCTAATAAAAGGAAAGCACTTTCAGAGATCATTGGTAACTAAACGGACTCGTTATTACTAAAAAAAAATAGGACCCATGAATTTTTGCAATATACGATAAGTACTTCGGATCTTGTAAAATCACAAGACCCGGAGTATTTCTTATCGTGTATTGCAAAAATGCCTGTGTCCTTTTTTGATTTACTCTTTCTCTCTGCTTGTTTCGTTATGGCTTTGAAAAAAACAACTCAGAAGTAGGGATTAACTACACGAATTTAGTGTCTACAGCCTTGAGCTCTTTCGTAACAATATTCTGAGCCTACTTCAGGCAAGCCGAAACATATTCATAAAATATATGCAGGATAGAACCAATTCAATTCAATTCAATAACAATTTATTTAATATTTTAGTTACATTATATGCGCCTAGCCGGATTTGTGTGTGGCTGGGCGGAGCGGGTCCCGTTCGGCTAGAACAATAAGTTGAAGCGGGGCGTTAGTGCTCCTGTCTTAAAAAATAGGTAAGATTTAAAACTAACAATATGACTATATATAGGAGAAAGCTTTTAGAAACTTAAAATTAAACTTATTGGTTTTTATTTACGGTGCACTTGTTAGGGCGCACTGCACTGTTTAAAGTTTCGGTTACTGATACGGGGAAAACTCAATGAAAAAACCCGTTCGAACTAATGACATCCTTCGTCCTGGTGGTCGTATCGCCTCCAGGAAGGTAGGGTGAGGGGATGTTGTAGTTTAAAAAGTTTGGATTTTACAAGAAGTTATTGGCCGAGGGGGGATTTTGAAAAGGAGACAAAAAAGGACAAAAGAACAAAAACTAATAAAAATTAGGAAAAAGGGAGGTGAATAGAGGGGATAGAAAGGGGTTTGAGGTAAAAGTTGGTGAAAAGGAAGAATTATGATATAGAAACGTGTGGCTAGGGAGGTTGCCGAAAGATAGGCAACGCCTGGTATGGTAATGGGTGTTTCAGGTTGAAAAGTATGGCATTATGCTGTCTGATTCGTGTTATATCGCGGGTTAGTGGACTATCGCCCAGTTTGAATTGGTAGAATTTTTGTGATATTTCCTGGACGCTAGTGGGGTTATGTCGTGACAACGTGCGTAGAGATCTCTGAGGGAGGTGTACCTACCAGAGTTCGAAATGAGGCGCATAAATTTGTGTTCTAAGACTCTAAGTTTCCGCATTGTCGTGGCCGGGATGCTGCACCACACCTTCGCCGCGTATGTGATAGCCGGCCTGATCACCATTGTATACAGTAATTTCTTATTCGTCCTGTTTAGTCCGCTACCCCTAACCAGGAGTGGATACAGACTCCTGGACATGGAGTAGACCTTGCGTACAGTTCCGTTTATGAGGATAGAACCAGCTTGTTGTGAATAGCTTGTTGTGCTTGTGATTTAAATATACTTATTTTAATTTAGTTTTAAGAGTATTGAAATATTTATTACTGCGCCTTATAGTATACATATTTCTATTTTCTTTGCTTCTAACTTTCAAGGTTAATTTCATTTACAGAACTTTATTAACCTCCCCACAATAAAATTGTGGGAGGTTACCAAAATTGGTCCAAAATCTAAAATTGAGATAACATCAAATCTTTACGTTTTGAGGTCCCAGGAATCCAAAAAACTGGTTATTGAAAAATGTCTGTGTGTGTGCGTGTGTATGTATGTATGCATGTATGCACGAGAGCGATGAAACTACTAAACGGATTTGGATGAAACTTTGCATGAGGGTTTCTTTAGTACTCCAGAAGATCTGAAAAGGTTTTGGTTGAGATCGGATTACGTTTAGTGCCGTTTTGGCACAACAAGTTCTTTATTTTATGATTACTTACGATTTGCAATCGAACCATTGAAAAGCAGTAAAAATTCCGATTTCAACGATATATCACACTTGCACCCTTTCGATTTGATTTTTGTGAAAAAAATTAAATAATGCGCCCAAAGTAAGTTCTTTGTCCAAAACTATTAAAAGTGATAGTGGCATTAAAGGTCTGAGAAACTAGAATCCATTTTCGGCAGTCACAACTTAAAAAACATTAACATAACCTAAAAACCAAACCAAGTGCAATATCAACCTAAAAATTTTCGACAACTGTCAAAAACTAAAATTCCCCAGTAAAGTTTAGAACCAGAATGACACGAGCAGTTGTGACACGAGCAGTTTTCCTATACTACCCCCTTTTAGCCCCTATTTTTTCTGTGCAAAATTGATTTCAGCGAGTCAATATACTTCAGAAAAGTTGTATAACATTTTTTTTGTTCTTTTTTAGGGGATAAATGGGGAAACTGGCATGATAGAAAAAAAATTGTGTCCAAAATACTTCAGAAAAGTTAGATGAGAATCTTGGGACAAGACCTTTCTTTTGCCCTTTTTAAGGGATGAAAGGGATTGTAGAGGAAAACTGACACGATAGAACATTTTTGTTCAAAAGTTAGCTTCAGTGCGTTAAAATACTTTAGAAAAGTTAGATCAGAGCCTTATTAGGACAAGACTTTTTTAGGGGATAACAGGGGCGGTATTTAAAACTAAAATTGTGCGAATCTTTGTATATTTGTGACCTGTAGACTGATTTTAATTGAAAAATATGATGTTTTTTAGTAAAAATTCAATTTTTTCAAAATTATACAAAATCATAGCCAAAAATCAAAAATCCGGCTCGACAGATTGATAGAGAATTTCATAACGAACATTTAAAAGAAAAAAACTCTGATAACTTTAACTGAACGACCTGTAGAGTGATTTGGGTGGCACAGTAGGGTTTCGTCCCACTGTGCGCCGGCCTGTTATTTTTGTTATCATTGCTCTGGGACATATTTTTTTGCAGACTGTGGAATTTACAGAAGAACAACGCCTGGCCATGGAAAACATTCTTTGTAATTTAAACAGATCTACGATCTTCTCACGGATCACCAAGTTTGTTTAAAACGATTACTAAAGAATTTGAAGAAGGACTAGCAAAACTGCAAAGTAATGGACCTACCGCTAAACTGTGGGTGCAATATTTTCGCATGGTAACTTTGGTGAAGCCGTTTATAAAAGCAGAAAGAATGGGTAATTAGCAACTGCCCAGAAAATGCTGCCTTATTTCCACGCAAGTGGCCATCATAATTATGCAAAATCGTGTCATTTATATTTGCAAGATATGATATCCTTAAAAGACAAAATGACTCCTGATGAGTACAATAAATTTACAACAGACGGCTTTTTCACAATCAGACGCATCAATAAGTTTGGATCTGTTGGTCAGATATGACCATTCAGCAAATGCTAATGAGGACGATGAAAGCTATTGGAGGGCTTACTCATGGACGAGAAATCATGGATCGCGTGTTGATAATGTGGACATTGGGAATGGTGTATTTGCACAACGTATGCGATGAGATTGAAAAATTTTGCAACGTTACTTGTGCATCGACAGAACATCATGTGGATATGAGAAGTTCACGTATTATTCGAGACAATGATAATGTGCAAAATCTGTTGGCTTGGCTTACGCAACACCCTCCTTTCCCAGGCGTAAACGAAATAATGTCTATTTCCTCCGGAGTTATTGGAGATGAAACTAAACGAACATTTTCAACTTCACTCAAACCGTTGATTTTAGAGAAAACATACATATAACATGTTTTATAGAAAATTCCCTACTGTTTAATTTTTTGGTTATAGGTATTTTGACAGTAGAGCGTACGGTAACGGAGATATTTGAAAAAAAAATGTTTTCTGAGGCCATCTTGCCAATATGGCGGCACGAGCGGCAGTGATTTCTTTGTGCAAAATGTGAATCTTAGTAGTATCTCTAGAATTATACCAAATATCAAAACTTCCCGAGTTAAAGATGCTCTGTAATGATCCAAAAATGGAAAGGGGGGTAAAATAATTTATTGTAAATAATTCGTATATTTTTATAAATAAAATTAGGCTAGTACGCCTATGTGCTATCTTAGTGTTAGCTCCAAGTAGGCTTGAAGGTGGCGGTGCCGTGCTTAAGGAAATGATTTCGTAGTTCGAAAATTTCTCCTATATCTCTGAACCGATTGAAAAAAATTCTTTGATAGGCTTTTAGAGAAAACTTGATAGAACGATAGCAGACTATTGAAATCATCAAAAAAAAATTTTTTTTTGATTTTCGCACGAGAAAATTTTTTCCCTTTTTTAGTTTTAAATAGCCTAGTACCATTCTATAAAGTCTCTAAAAGCCCATCAAAAAATTTTTTGAATCAGTTCAGGGATGTAGGAGAAATTCTCGAATTACGTTTACCGAACCGCCCACCTTAAAAGCTAGATAATGCGGGTAGGTACATTGTCACGGTTAAGCGCGTAAAATAGCGTCTATTCTCCCACCTTTGGGGAGGGAGACATAAAAACCATGGTAACGGCTTCTTGGTCGGTCGGTCGTTATTGGTTAGATTCCAGCAAGGGTCGCGGCTCTACGCCGCCCTGGCGGCACAAAGTGCCCAGAGTATTAGAATTTGAATAATAAAAAATAGACAACAGACAAGAATCGTTGTTTAAAGTCGTTTATCACGCAGAACAAACTGACGAGAATTTATCAGTCTAGATCCTGTAAATATAGGGGAGACCGGTGTCAATTGTAACGGGTGTCGAAAGTAACAGGGTCGATATTGGAGCCATCTTTGGAGAAAGTGGCGAACCGCCTTCATCAAGTCAAAGATAATACATATTTCTTTAACCGACCGCACATTTGTTGATGTGACGCATCTAGTGTTGGTGTTATTAGAAGATTTGTCTGTATTGCAATAAAACGTAAGTTTCTACTCACATATATTTTTCGGTATACAACCTAGATTATTATATTTATTCTAAATCTGATTAAAGCCTATTATTACATGCCGTCTTAGTTGTCTATTGCATGCGCCAACTTTTATAGGTTATAAAGCATGTATCGTGCAGGCATTGATGAATCAGAAATGTCAATATGGTGTCGATTGTAACATATGCAACGGTGTCAATTGTAACATGTTACAACTGACACCTACATTTTGAAAGACGTAATACACAATATAGTTCTTTATTTATTTTAGTAACTGCGTAAAAAATGGCAAAACCAAGGTCGAAGAAAACTGAAAGGGGAATAATCCCTCGAACAATCTACGAGGAAGCGGCAAAAAAGTCATCGATACCAAGTTATCAGTCAGAGTCATCGCAAAGGACTACGGAATGTGCCATGTTACCTTAAACCGTTTGGTAAATGCCTTGCGTCATAATAAAAAAATAAACACAGGCTATAAACCTCACAACCGAGTATTTAATGACAAAAATGAAAAACAGCTTGTCCAGTACTGCAAAACTTCGGTTGACCTATATTTTGGATTAAGCACGAAAGATTTGCGAAAACTAGCTTTTCAGTTTGCCAGCCAAAATAAGTTGAAATTCCCAGAAAAATGGAACGAAACCGAGCTTGCTAGTGAAGATTGGCTTGCAGCATTTTTAAGGCGGAATTCGGAACTGTCGCTGCGGACACCACAAGCTACAAGTCTTAATAGGGCCATGAATTTCAACCGAGTAAATGTAAGCAAGTTTTTCGATAACTTCTGCAGTAATAGGCCGATGTCACTTTGAGCCACAAAATATTTATAATGCTGACGAAACGGGAATAACAACTGTGCAGAAGCCAAACAAAGTTATTGCCAAAAAAGGCACAAAACAGGTAGGATCAATCACATCGCAGGAAAGAGGAACTCTAGTGACCATGTGTCTGGCTATAAACGCTGTTGACAACACAATACCACCCATGTTCGTTTTTTCTCGGTTGAAATTCCAGGACCACTTTGTGAGAGATGGCCCAGTTGGATGTGTAGGTGCTGGAAACAAATCGGGATGGATGCAAGAAGCTGAGTTTTTAATTTTCGTGAAGCACTTTGCAAAACATGCAAATCCCAGTGAAACCAACAAAATTCTGCTCATACTGGATAATCATTCATCACACATATCTATCCCCGTGACAGACTTTTGTAAGGCAAATTACATAACACTCTTAACTTTTCCCCCTCATACATCGCATAGGCTTCAGCCTTTGGACAAAGGAATTTACGGTCCATTTAAGAAGTCCTTTAACACCTATGCTGATCAGTGGATGAGAAACCACCCTGGAAAGCGTCTTACCATTTACGATTTACCGTCTATAGCCAAGCAGGCCCTCATTGCAGCTTCTACGAAATATTCAATCTGGCCTTAATTGTACGGAAGTTTTCCCCTTTAACCGGGAAATATTCAACGATGCTGACTTTGCACCAGCAAGTGTAACTGATAGGCCCTTCAGTCAGGAAGATGGCGATGCACCACAAAGGGACCTACATACCCTAACAATTTACACTAATACTCCTGAGAAACAATTATTGATGGAAGCAGATAATTACAAAAAAAAAAAAAAAGTGCCTATGAAACTCAGTGATATAGCCAAACCTAAGACCTAAGAGAGCTAAGAAAAAGAAAATTGTTAATGAGAGCGTCTCATTTGAAGAGGATGAGGAAGACGGGGAGACTGTCCCTTTAGTCAAACCTAAGAGGGCTAAGAAAAAGAAAATTGTTCATGAGAGCGTCTCATTTGAAGAGGATGAGGAAGACGGGGAGACTGTCCCTTTAGTCAAACCTAAGAGGGCTAAGAAAGAGAAAATTGTTCAAGAGAACGTCTCATTTGAAGAGGACGAGGAGAGCGAGGAGACTATCTGTTTAGTATGCTGTGGCCTATATATCGACAGCCACGATGACTGTCAGTTGCACTGATGACGATCCTTACACCGGTCTCCAGTCGAATTAGACATAATAAAAAATTTTGCATCCAGTGGAATTTTTTCATGGAAGTTGTTTAAGAGGGCATAATAAGCAAGCACAGAAAACTACACCCTGCTGCACCATGTGCGTCCCCTATTTTCAGGGGTTGAAACTTTGAAATTTTACTTATGTGCCCATATCTTTTTCCCTATTGCCCGTAGGGCTCTTTACCAAGTTACACTTTTTGAAGGTTCATCCCTCCTCTACATAATATGGTTATTTATTACACATTTGCCGTAGGAGAAACGGTTTTGGCTGTACGGGGCAGGAAAGGTCGCGCTGTCCGAATTTGGGGGTCTTCTGTACAGGACAAACGGCTATTATTTCCAATCTATAATACTACACATACTAATGCTCTTATGGAGGGATAATGATTTGTGAAAAAACTTTCATCGAATACCGCGCGGTTTCCATGATGAAGATGTTGAAATTTTGAAAACCTCATTTTAAAAAAAAAAGTGAATCTACTCTTTTTCGCTCATTTTTTTTTTCATGTATGTACGACCCTAATATAAGAAAATCTACGTTGGTTTCATTTTAATACATTCATTGGTTTAGGAGCTAGACCAGTATAATTTTGGTAAATGTTTTTGTTTATCCTAAAAGTCCAATTCATTGCGCAGAGAAAATGTGTTTTTGTATTTAAATAGGATCAACACTAATTGTGTAATATCGATTTATGTCATGTTTTCTCCAGTCTCCTTTTTCACATTTTTTTTTGCGGCCTTATGGTTCATAGTAGAGCAGAAAGCAATATACACGTGGACAGGACACATAATAGGGTGTTAAAATGGGTCTCTTGTTAAAATGCGATAGGACGTACCGTTTTCGAGTAAAACGCACTTGTTTGCAAAAGATTGCTTCAGATCACACTTTTCATCGACTGACTAGTAAATACTCACCGCTGACCACAAAAAAATACAACTATGTGTCGCTTCTTGCTTTTTCTGTTTATGAGGGACATTGCTAATGAAAAAATGAAGGCACCCCCCTATTTAAGGGTTCACGCTTGTCTCGAATCATCATTGCAACTTATTTTGTGTCTATAACAAAATTCACAGTAATTTTACTTTCCTCGAGAAACAGCTATGTCCATTTCATCGAAAAATGATTTAAAAAAACAAACTCCTAAGAAAGAAAATACCAAAATGTAGAATTCATTTATTTATCAGATCACAATTCAGAACAGAGCATCTTGGACATCATGGATTAGGATTCCTGGTGGAACCATATAAAAAAAAAGCGGCAATGATTCTACCTGACGAGAAAAGGTGGTGCGGACATGAATCAATTTGTAAAAATTACATAAAGATATTATATTATTATTATCATTATATTATATTTCTGTACCGAATAGTACTAATGTGAAATAAATACAAAATAAGTTGCAATGATGATACGAGACAAGCGTGAACCCTTAAATATTCCGTCCGAGTCCCTTCATTTTTTCATTAGCAATGTTCCTCATATCAAACAGTCACGAGACTCCGCCCACGGATACGATCAAATAACGTACACCATGTTACGTTACATGAGTCATGTAGCTAAACAATTTCTGCTGGATATTTTTAATCTTATATGGTTAAACGCAGACGTCCCAGAAGTTCTAATAGAATGTGTAATAATCCTGATTTTAAAACCTGGCAAAGACCCTAACGATCCAACTTCATACAGACCAATAACACTGCTTTCTTGCATAACAAAAACCTTAGAAAGAATGATTAAGCTCCGCCTTGAATGTTGGTTAAACCATAATAAATTACTTCCTGCTAACCAGTATGGTTTTAAACGAGCATATGGTACCATGGATGCATGTGCGCATCTAGTTACAGACATCCAGCTAGGTCTATCTAACAATTTAGTGACCGGAGCCTTATTCGTGGATATAAAAAGCGCATATGATAATGTCATAACCGATATACTATTGCAGAAATTGTTATGTATACAAATTCCAGCCAGAATAGCATGTCTGATAGTTCATTTATATCAAAATAAGCGTGTACGTATACGTTACAATAACAAAATAATTGGTCCCAGATTTACCTCGGCCGGTATACCACAGGGTTCTGTGTTGAGCCCACTATTGTTTAACATATACACAATAGATATACATCAGCTCTGGCCGCCTAATATCACATGTATACAATACGCCGATGATTGGTGCATTTACTCGAAACACAAATCATACGAAGAGTGCAAACGAGAATTAAAACATATAATGTACTCGATAATGTATAATCTAAATTTATGGACGTTCTCCGAGGGATTCACAATTTCTTACGAGAAATGCGCAGTAGTGTTCTTTACAGGGAAAAAAGCACTAGCAATCAATACAATCGATCTGTGCGGGAGAGACATACCAGTCGCCTCATTTTATAAATATCTAGGGATTTTCCTGGACAGGAAGCTACTGTGGAGTACTCATATAGATTACATAACGAAACGTTGTGAGAAAGGAATAAATTTCTTAAAAATGTTATGCAAAATTTCGTGGGGAGCTGACCAGTTGGTCTCGCTGATATTTTATAAGGCATACATAAGATCCATTATCGATTATGGATCAGTTTTGTATGGTTCTGCATGTAAATCCAGATTAAAGAAGATTGACACTATACAGCATAAAGCTTTAAAAATTGCAAGTGACCTGATGATGTCCACCCCGAATGATGTTACCCTAATCGAAAATTTAGAACCACCATTATCCTTCAGAAGAGAATATTTAGCAAGCAAATATGTCATAAAACAAAACGCTCGTTGCAATAAAATGTTTATAAGAATTATCAATCTAGCCTCCCAAAACCTAAGTGCTGCATATTTCTCAAAGAAAAACTCGCCGCCGCTAGCAGATGCATATATTTCTTTAAAAGACAATGATCTCTTATTTAATTTTGAAAATCCCATCCGGGAACTGTTAGATTTAAACTTTAGAGAAATAACTAGTGAGCATGTCGTTTATACACCGAATTATGAAGATAGTCACAAAATTTGTTTCAGGGAAATCTTAGACAAACATCCAGGCCATCTACCCATCTATATAGATGGTTCAAAATCTGAGGAATATACGGCTTGTGCTGTATATATTCCACACATCAAAATAGAAAGATCGTATATTATGCACCCACACAGCACGATTTTTAGCGCGGAAGCGTTTGCAGTCTTACAGGCGCTAAAGCATATTGTCGAGCGGAATATACAAAACGCAATCATATTGTGACGTGTTTCCACCCTTAGGAAACTACCCCTTGCAAAATCCGTGGGTTCCAAAAATTATAACAAGAGATTGTCCACTAACACACTTCATTAAATATTTACTGGATACTTCACAATACTATTATTTACACTTTACTGACTAAAAATCACAATGTTTATCACTTTGTTTATCTTTGAAGTCTTAACCTCACTTTCTATACTTTCTGAACTTCTGAACTACTCGCTGAGAATGCGGTCGGTCTTTTATACCTAAAAATGACAGATCTCGATTTTTCTGTGATGACGCCACCATTCTCTAGATAATTCCAGATGTCACCAGAACTAACTTCTGGTAGGTTTCTCGAGTAGGTGCAAATACACTACATTCAGATATTCGGCCTGTTGAAGTCTGTGCCTTCTTTTTAGTAACCAACATAACCTTAAATTACAATATGTACAGATTCTCTGTCTGTAATTCAATCATTATCAAATTTAAACAAGGCGAATAGTGTGAATACGTTCATTATGCTGCAAAAAATGTATCAGGAAAATTATAATATTAAGTTTTTATGGGTGAAGGGGCATAGTGGTATCACTGGTAATGAAAGAGCTGATATAGCAAAAAATCACAGATTTCCAGTGCCAATGCACACAGGAATATAATCCTACAGATGTGTTTCACATCATTAAAAGCAACTTAAATATTAAATGGAATGAAGCCTGGAAAATATATGGATCACGAAGCAACACAATGTACTTCAAAATACATAACACCGTTCCTAAGCACGTATGGTATGAAAATAGTCAAACAAACAGAAAGATGATAGCTACAATCGCGAGACTCAAATCAAATCATGGAAGATTTCCTGCGCACTTACATAAAATAGGCATCCTACAATGTCCTAATTGCATCTGTGGAGAATATGGAGATTTGAATCACATATTTTTTTACTGTAGAATCAACCAAACGCATATTGAATGGCTTTCCAGTGAATTAAGAAGAAAAGAAATAGTAGACCCTATGTGGCTTCCTTCTATATTAATCACAAACAATTTCTTTATTTTCAAATTGGTCATAGAGTTCTTGAATAAAATTAATGTAAAAATATAAGTAGCATATCAATTGGGGCAATTCTTAGCTTCGTTTTTCCTACCGTCTAACCTGTGTTTAATAATAACCTAGTTATCCGTGGTCTACCTGTGTATGTCAAAAAACATCCTGAATGACCCCTGGGCAAGAAGAATGTCTCCCTTGTCTTAAATCCTGGTTGTTGTACTGGTCTTAAGTTCCAGTTTCGTTGTGGTTAGGGAAATAGGTCTAATAAAAACAAAAATAATAAAAAAAATAAAAAATTAAAAAATTTAAAAAAAAATTTATATGGATATATGCAGAATATAATGCACATACGTGGCTAAAGGACTAGCTTCCAAGGCCAGAAATTCAGAGAAAAAAAAATGTTCCCCATAAACAGAAAAAGCAAGAAACGACACATAGTTGTATTTTTTCGTAGTCAGCGGTGAGTATTTACTAGTAGTCGATGAAAAGTGTGATCTGAAGCAATCTTTTGCAAACAAGTGCGTTTTACTCGAAAACGGTACGTCCTATCGCATTTTAACAAGAGACCCATTTTAACACCCTATTATGTGTCCTGTCCACGTGTATATTGCTTTCTTCCCTACTATGAAACATAAGGCCGCACAAAAAAAATGTGAAAAAGGAGACCGGAGAACACATGACATAAATCGTTATTACACAATAAGTGCTGATCCTATTTAAATACAAAAACACATTTTCTATGCGCAATGAATTGGACTTTTAGGATAAACAAAAACATTTACCAAAATTACACTGGTTTTGGTTTTTTCAATGCAACAATACCAAAATAGCCATTTTTGGCATATTTTGCTGTCAGCTCCTAAACCAATGAATGTATTAAAATGAAACAAATGTAAATTTTCTTATATTAGGGTCGTACATACATGAAAAAAAATGAGCGAAAAAAGTAGGTTCACTTTTTTTTTAAAAATGGGGTTTTCAAAATTTCAACATCCCGTATCATGGAAACCGCGCGGTATTCGATGAAAGTTTTTTCACAAATCATCATCCCTCCATAAAGGCATTAGTATGTGTAGTATTATAGATTGAAAATAGCCGTTTGCCTGTACAGAAGACCCCCAAATTCGGACAACGCGACCTTTCCGGCCTCGTACAGCCAAAACCGTTTGTCCTACGGCAAATGTGTATTTACATATTATGTAGAGGAGGGATGAATCTTCAAAAAGTGTAACTTGGTAAAGAGCCCTACGGGCAATAGGGAAATGATATGGTCACATAAAGTAAATTTCAAAGTTTCAACCCCTAAAAATAGGGGACGCACATAGTGTAGTAGGGTGTAGTTTTCTGTGCTTGCTCTTAAACAACTTCCACAAAAAAAAGTCCACTGGACGCAAAATTTTTCATTATGTCTAATTCGACTGGAGTAAATAACTCAATTGTATATACCGTGTGTGTAGTCGCGGGCTAGGCATGGGGAGTAGAATTACAACATCGCGTGTGCCAGCTGGCTGAAATGAAATAACAAAGCTGGAATGCTCCATCGATGGACGAATTTACGGCTGCCGGTGTTGTCATATTTCTCGCGCTACGTGAATGTACATGCCTAATGGGAAATTACGCGCACGGTATGTTCCTGTATTGTGTGGCTAGAACTTTTGTTAATTAAAGTGATTGCTGCGAAGTAACCTGTTTATGGATATATTCTTTAAGTACTCTTCATGTTTATAAATGTTTGCTGTTCCCTTGCCGGCCGAAAGGCATGATTTCGTAAATTACCAGGAGGTAATGTGTTGGTTTCCTCACAAACGTACGAAGAACATATTGTGTTCATAGTGCGTGTTTGCTCTCGTCGTTTTTTAAATCGTAATGCATTTGGTTGTTTTTGATTTACTGTAAAGCCTTTTGTAGTTTTCGTGTACTTATGTACATGTGCCTAATAGCTAAGGCTGTTATTTTTGTATAAAGTAATTTATAGAAGTTACATTTAAGATTTGATATTTTATATTTATTTGGAAGTAAGGTTTTGTCATTTTAAAGTTATAATCATTATAGAGTGAGATCCCAGAGCCGCCAGACCTACGTCATTTTAGCAAAGCTAATATTTTGACAACAAGTAGTGTAATATCTAGTTAAAAACGTATGCGTATTTGCTAGTTTGAAAGCGGGGCCCTTTTGCAGAAAACAGGTATAAAAGGTACATAAAAATTTTACTCAGTACGTTAAATTATGATAGCTGGATTATTTTACAAGTGACACGCTAACTACACGGTGTCAGCATCAATTAAAAAACTAAGAGTCTTGGAACACAAATTTATGCGCCTCATATCAAATTCATCTAGATACACCTCCCTCAGAGATCTCTATGAACGTTGCAATGATATAACACCACTAGCAGACTACATCAAGATTACATCTGAGAAATTTTATCAATTCAAACTTGGTGATAGCCCGCTAACAAACAACATCACGCGCATCAGAGAGCATAATGCACCATTTAGGATAAAACACAAATTACCATATCAGGCGTTGCCCATCTTCCGGCAACTTAACTAGCCAATAATCTCTCTTCCATACTCACACAACTTTCAACTTTAACTTTTTCCTGCTCTTTTTTTATTTTTGTCATTTTTTGTTATTCACTGTTTTTGTCCTTTTAAATTCCTTTTCACTGCAACAATTTTAAATTATTAATAACAATTATTTAATAAACAGAATATTTTTAATAGAAAATTATGTGGCAAAATTTAACCGCACGTTTTTTCGCATTACAAAAAAGGGTTTTTTGACTAATGATTTTTCCCTTGCCGTCAATTATGCTTTTATACATATTTTACAATAGCGTCTTTTGCATACATTAATTATCTTAAGTAGTTTTTCTTTATACCTAATTAATCTTATACACATTTTAATTCGTTTTACTGCGAAAGGAGTTTGTGTTCAATTTTCAGTTGTTTATAATCTGAACTGGCCTCGTCCCGTCCAGCCTTTCAATTCCACGGCGCCTCGCACCGTGGATGTCTGGCTGGCTCCGATGCGTGTGCTTGGGGAGGAAATTTTTATTTATTATTTAATTTGAAATAAAGTTTATTTGATTTGATTTGATTTGATCAACCTCCGAAACTTAAGGTCCGAGGTTCGATCCCTGAGCGTTCTCAGTTTTTTTCAAATATACGTACTAAGAAAAAAGTTATGGCCAAAAATAATAAATATTCCCCTATCGGTTGTCTCCTTCTTGGTAATCGCCACTTTAAGTTAATATTTGTTGAAAAAAAAAATCTGAGAACGCTCAGGATCGAACCTCGGACCTTAAGATTCGGAGGTTGACACTTACACCACGTCGTTAGTGTGTCACGTGGAAAATAAACCAGCTATCATACTTTAACGTACTGAGTAAAATTTGTATGTACCTTTTGTACCTGTTTTCTGCAAAAGGGCCCCGCTTTCAAACTAGCAAATACGCATACGTTCTTAATTAGATATTACACTATTTGTTGTCAAAATATTAGCTTTGCTAAAATGACGTAGGTCTGGCAGCTCTGGGATCTTGGACTATTAGTAAACCAGCTGGCCAGCAAATTTAGAGTTTTCGGGTTATTTTAAATAACATTTTACCTTTTTGTGTCTTTCGTATTTTTGTATATTTTTGAGTATATTGCATATGCATTTTTCTGTCTTTTTTTATACATAATATTATTAATCGAATTGCAGCCTTGTTACCTATGACCCTGACGTCTTATTTGCTCCAATTTTTGTTGTATTTAGTTTTGGTAATATATTTGTTATAGTTCATTTTCGCGTATTATTACCTAGGCCACTTTTCTCTTTCAGATGATTAAATGTAACGGTTCCCTGGTGCGATCACGTTACAAGATTTCCAAATACTTGTAATTTAAAGATTTGAATGAATACCTAATATGAATACCAATTATTTTGACCGGACTAACCTTAACCCATTTTGCCTGGACTATCGTAGTTGTCAACCGCGAAGCAATTCTCATTGTACCGAAATCTCTCTCACTTTATCAAACTGGCAGAGGTAAAATGTAATAAATCGTAATTGATTCGTTAATAGGTTAAACTTTCGTATAAAATTTAATTATAACTATGAGAGGAATAGACTTTTAAATTGTCTGAGATTATTTCCTATATTTAATGAGTAAATGTTAACTTCTTGTAAATGTGTTCGAGTGTATTCGGATAACCGATTTCAAAGTTGTGGAAAACAGCTGATCATGGAGGTAGAATATAAATAAGGAGTAGCCATAAAGCTTATATCCTACAGTGAGAAACGGCCGCAGAAGGCGTGGCTTGTGATCATACTGTCATGAACAGCTCGCCAGGTCCTGATTAAAAAAAAGTTTATCCAGAACTTGAGGAGAAACATGTTAGTTGACTTTATACATTGACACTACAATATATTAAGCCAGTAGAGTAATGAACGAGATGACGGTTTCACATTTCAAGTAAATATAATATAATATAATATAATCTAAAATACAATCTAAAATAAATAGAAAGTAGGTTCAACATATCTTTTGAGTACAGATCTGTTTTAACCTATGATAAGTGATTCCAAAACATTTCTTCTTATCGATACTACTTTGATTTGTACAGCTACTTGGCGGACACGAAATCATATGTTATGGCGAAAAACACTATTTTCTATCAAAAATATTTATTTTATAATAATATTATTCTAAGATACATGGCACGTTTTGTTGACGTTTCGATCATACTAAAATGAGGAATGTGCTGCCACATTCCGCTTCTTATGGCGACTCCTTATTTATTCAACCTCCTTGCAGCTGATAAATTTAAAAAACGACCGAGCACGCTCTCGCTGTAGCTAGGTGGCATTTTCTTTTTCGTTTCTACCGTCCAAGCAATCACATGTTTTAATTACTCCCAGAATTTATTAGTGAAGGTAATTAACATTATATGTTAATGAAGCATCGATGACGGATTTGAATCTACTAAATTGGTGTTGGAGTAGTTGTTAATAAAGAACCTTATTATTTAGTAAGGTTCTTCTTCTTCTTTTTGTTATCTTTTCATCCCCTTTTTTTGTCTACGTTTTTTTGCGTAACGTTCACTAAATACCTACGTTTTTACTCATAACTATGAAGTAGGGCTCCGGCAGGACATTTTTTATGTAGTTTTTCTTTGATGATTTTTTAAATAAATTTTTGGAACTTAATCTTTTATGGAAAAATTTTTCTACGAAAATAACTTTGTCAAAGAAGGTTGATGACGCACGAGGTGGTAATCTATTTTTGATACCTGCATCACTCATGTCGCTGTTATCCGAATGGAGATTTCATCCCCAAACCCCGTTGGATAAGATAGTGAGAATCATTGATTCACCGAGGCAAATAACAAGGCGCAGATGAGGTAGAGGTCATTTGAAATACTTAACCAGAGACTAAACAAATCTGTGACATAACTTCCCCGGCAAATCTGGATCTCAAGACTAGATGTCGTCCCACCTCAACATAGGAGTATTTAAGTTAGCATTACCTCCATTTTATAAATTTTCTAGTTTTGTCACTTTTACTGCCATTTTGTAGTTTTAATCTTTAATTGTGTGTACAGTTCGGTAGAAACATGATTGTTGATGTAATTAAGTTTAACTATTTCTACAAATTATTTTTATCTAAATATTTTAATAAGAGTTTATTCCTATTGTCACTGAGAACCTGGTGCTTTTGCACGTATCTTTATACTCACGTGACGCTAAGTTGATATCTACAGTTACGTTTATCTAAACATTTCCTTGAGGAATTATGCCTAGTGTTACTGAGAATCTGGTGCTTTTGCACGTATTTTTATTCTCAGATAACGTTAAGCTTGAAAGCTGATTTCTTATTATCTAGTGTTAACTTGTTAATGCTGCGGCATTATGAATTAACTTGTCTCACCGTGTGTATATTTTTGCCTGATCATTTTTCTAAATTTTGAGCTTTCCCTTTACACTGTCATATAGTCACTACTTATATCTTTGGCCAAGAACTTAAGTATATCCGTGTGTAAATATCAAATATTTTTTAAGCTTAGTTAAACTTATAGCTACGAATAACCTTTCTCAATATTTAGATTTTCTCTGTTTTTGCTTACTAACCTAGTACTAGGAACATCAAAGATTGTGGAGTAGTTAAACTAATGTGTAATTGTACAGTTTACACATAAATTTTATTTATACAAAATCCTTTTATTGTAATATATTGTCTAACTTGGATTGTTAACTTGTCTTTATCATTTATTTTTCTATATTTTTCTACTCTTCTTACTTCTGATTATAGTAGATAATCTGGCGCCCACTCTCGGACTCACACCCTGCTCTCCTCAATAACAACTGGTAAAACATTTCACAAGACTAGCTAAATGTTACCTCCCTTTTCTTAGGGCATTTAAATAACGAATTAGGTTGTTTTAAGATTGTATTTACCGAAGTGCTACTCATGCTATAACATCCACAGCCTGTAAATTCCACAAAAATAATAAGGGGAAGAATTCCTTTAAAGGAAAAGTAACATAAATAAATAATGTTTGGCTTTGCCCTTGGGTAAAAAAGTTAATATTTTCTTGTAGCTTCCTAGCCGGGGCATTCTTTTAGTTTTTGTCTTGTTTTACCCTGGGAAAAAGTCAGATATTACAGCTCCACAACGCTTTCTTGATTGTAACTCAAGAACATTTAGAGATAACAAAATGGAGGTTATTATGAAAAATGTATCTCTTAAAATTCTGCCCAAAAAAGATCTTCAACATTTTTTTGTAGAACTGACAGTTTTCCCGCAAATGTCACTTTTTTATTTTCTGGTTAATGAAAGATTCAATGATATCATATAATTATGATGCTTTTAAAATTATTTTTTTATATTATAATGCGTATACAGGACATTCCCTGATTAAAGTCGCAGTAGGCGAAACGGGCACAGGTTATAGAATATCTTTTGCACATTTGGGAAATAATCTCTACTTATCTGAAATGTAATTTTGGGTGTAATTTTAATTTTTTTAAATATCGTGGATCATGGCAATTCGAAACTCTATTACGAACATTTTGGTATTTTTATTTTTGCGATGTGGTTACTAGAACCAGAGATAATAAGGGAAATAGCAGAAAATTTTTGTTTTGCAACAATAATTGTTTAAACTTAAACAAGTTAAATTTGATTAACGAAACTCCAAGTGCTTCGTCTCACCGAGGAAATCACGAAGGGGTTCAACCAAAGGCAAGTCGCAGCAACGTTGTTCCTGGACATCGCGAAAGCCTTTGACAGGGTCTAGCACGATGGCCTTCAAGACAAAATGATGAGTATGGGTTACCCCATTGCACTAGTTAAGCTAGTAAGATCATACCTACACCGACGAAAGATGAAGGTGAAGATAATGGACAAAGTGTCCATCTACAGAACAATGGAGGGAGGAGTCCCCCAAGGCTCAGTGCTCTCCCCGCACCTGTTCTCTATCTTTACCTCCGATCTACCACGGACCGAGCGGATCTCCATGGCCCTCTATGCCGATGACACAGCCCTGATTGCCAGATCCTGGAGAGCGAGGAACTCCACCAGAAACCTCCAAGAGGCAGCCTCCCTCCTAGGGAACTGGTGCATCAGATGAAAGGTAGCCGTCAACGCCGAGGAAAGCAAGACGATACTCTTCAGAAAGGTAAGAAAAGAAATCCTCACAGGTCACGTCTCTATGTACGGCGAGGGCATCCAATGGCACGATATCGCCAACTACCTCGGCGTGATCATGGACAAAGGCCTAACATGGAGACAAAGCAGAGAGGCTATCTTCAGGAAGGCCAGGAGGATGAGAGCTCTAATCTACCCGATGGTGGACAGACAGAGCAGACTCAATCTGAGGAATAAGCTCACGCTTATCAGGTCACTCATTAGGCCCCAACTGACGTACGCCTCCGTAGCCTGGGGCTACCAAGCGAATACCTACCTCCAGCAGATCCAGAGAGTGGAAAATGTCGCCCTCCGGACAGCGATGGACGCACCATGGTTCGTACGCAACGCAGACATCTTTACGGACTTGGAGTACACCCCAGTCACCGAAATCATCTGGGAGAGAGCCAAGAAGATATACACCCTCGCCGAGGAGCATGGAAACTCGTTGATCAGGGGGGGCACTGACTACGATCCAGCCGACGCTCCGAGGCACAAGAGGCCGAAGATGCAAATCATAGATAACGGATGCGTATGAGAACCATACCACTGCCAATGAAGACAACCCACAGAAGAGACATGACGATCGGACAAAGCACCGTCCAGTACCCTAGCTCCGTGCTGACCAAAAATGCTACCAAAATAGTTAGGTCTGTTCTTCCTCATCCCTACCTAACCGATGATCCGGATGGCAGGATGCCAATTGATATTCTGCGTACCGGCAGTCAATCCCAGCTAAAAATACCCCAAATATTCCGAACAGACACCCCAGGGGTGACAAGCTGGCGAAGAAAGAACATCAAGACAGAAGACCGCCAGAAGATAAAGGCCTTAGCCACCAAGGTCCAACAAGCCAGGACCCGGGGGGGGTGGGCTGAGATCATCCACACCGCTCACATTTGTGACTGGGGTTAATGTAAAGTACTAGGGTAGAGGGCAATAGTCCTCTCCGACCCTAGACATCTGCGACCGCCATCAAAGCCAATGGATAATGGCGTCTCAGCCTCAGTCGTTATCGAGCAGCCACGCGCATCAGACGTATTGTTTAGCTCTTGCCTTTTTTCACTATTATTTCATTTTGGGCGCTGTTCGAGTATCAAGTATTCTCTTTTTGTCGTTTTACTTAAAACTAGTATTATTAGGGACAGTATAACGAAAACATTTGGTTTGTGCAAAATTACGCACCAAATCAATCGAAAAGAAATCGCATACTGCACGAACATATAAGTGGCTATAGTCTTTTCCAAGGTTGGCCTTCAGGTGGCTTAGGGCGAAGTAGAGGATCCAGGATCATCGTTTTGAGGTAGGACGAAAGGGATCCACAGGATATGAGACAGTGCCAAGGATTATTTAACAATCGTCTTTTCCAAGACGTTTTGATAAAACCATTACAAAAGAAATCGCAACCCTCGGTACGACAGTTCCAAATTCAATGTCCAATCCAGCCTAACCCGAAATCGAACCACGATCCAAAGCCAATCCAAGTGCCTGAAACCTACCCTCCAGCTGCCACCCAGTGCTCCGCCAGTATCCAAGGTCATTCATCGTCCGACTCCAATTCCATTAGACCTAGTGCTCCGTCATCCACCGTAAGTAGAACTTTCATAATCTAAACCTCTCTCCCTAGTGTCCTCAGCCTCACCCTCTTAAGAGGTGCATATATTGGTAATTTCTTCTTGGGCTCACTGACGCCAACGTCCTTGATGTTAGTGCCCTGGAAGAAAGCGTGCATCTTCGGGGATAAATGTGGTAAATGAGAGCGAGTTACTTCGAACGACACCCAGGTGTTGAGTTGACAGAGATGCTCTCTCAAGTTTACCTAGTGCCGGGAAACAGCGACTTAACAACCCGCGATAAAGTAAATTCAGACAACCGGGTTATTTCTAAATTTCCTCAAGTTAGGGACCAGACAGGCGGTGCATCTCAGCAAGTGGCCTTTAGCCACGGGGCGTACTCATTTAAGATTGACACAGTCATTCAGCCACCGGCTGTCCTAATCTTATTCTTTTCAGGGCAAGTATTCAACAGACCCAGCAGGTCAACAAACAATTACTAAAACTCCCCAGACTCTCAGGATGGACTACACTGCACAACCACTGCCTGCCTACTCCTGGGCAGGCCCAGTAGAAAATATTACAAGCCACTTATACTCAGGCGAACGCCAAGGTCCCCCAACTTTCGACGTCGCTTCACGACATCGTTGCAGTCAGGAACGTTTTGGGCCTTGAGGGTTCCCACCCTTGTGGACACATTCAATCTTGTATGAATTTTTTGATTAGTTAGCCTTAGAAAATAAGTCACGCCTGTTAAATAAATACCAGATAGGAACAGCCGCGAAAATTCGAGTCTCACCAGAAATTTCGATTTTTGAACTTTTCTGGAAACTTTGATTTTATTATGTAAATCGGGACTCTGCAACGCGAAAACAGTTTTCTATGAACTCAACAGTCAGTCTTTTCCATTTCTACGATCGCAGTCAACTCAAACCGCGAACAATAAAGACAAAGGACCCCGCACGTTTTATATGAAAATCGGTCTTCCGGTGAAATTGACTGAAAATTTGGGAAATGTTCATTTTGTATCCCTGATCAAAAGTCTCAATAGGGTCAAAGCTTGAAATGCCCATCTTTAGGCAGTACGGTCGTTTTTTAAGGGGCAAAAGCGGCAAAAATTCAATTTTTTTATGTACTGTGTTTAATTCTTGAATAGTCTCCTGAGTTGCTATATTATTGAGATACTTTGCATGTGTATGTGTTTTTTTGAGTATATGTGTGAGTTTGTATTTTTGTATGTGTGCGTGGGAATACATGTATGCACGAATGAATGTTTGTTGTATTTATTAACTACAATATACATAGATACGATAGCTGCGATTCATGCATTGCCCATGTGTGAATCACAAATACAACCTGGGACTAACCTAACCTAAAAAGTGTGACATCCCCCCCCCCCTAAATGTGCCATTAATACATGTATTAAAAAAAGTAAAGCTATATTAACATAAACCTTTTTCATAAACTTTTCAGGGCCAAATAATGTGCAAAATTCGACTTGACAACCTCCTCGTGGTGCACATTGGGTGACTCTAATGTTAGCGGTAATACCATGATCTACTGGTTTATGTTACCTAATATATACTTTTTTGAATACATGTATTAATGGCACATTTAAGGGGGGGGGGGTGAAATGTCACACTTTTTAGGTTAGGTTAGTCCCAGGTTGTGATTCACACATGGGCAATGTATGAAACGCAACTATCGTATCTATGTGTATTGTAGTTAATAAATGCAACAAACATTCATTCGTGCATACATGTATTCCCACGCACACGCACACATACAAAAATACAAACTCACACATAGACTCAAAAAAACACATACATATGCAAAGTATCTCAATAATATAGCAACTCAGGAGACTATTCAAGAATTAAACACAGTACATAAAAAATTGAATTTTTGCCATTTTTGCCGTTTTTGCCCCTTAAAAACGGCCGTACTGCCTAAAGATGGACATTTCAAGCTTTGACCCCATTGAGACTTTTGATCAGGGATACAAAATGAACCATTTCCCAAATTTTCAGACAATTTCACCGGAAGACCGATTTCCATATAAAACGTGCGGGGTCCTTTCTTACTACATGTGTTACTCTACTCATAAGTGAATATTAATTAATCTCTTAATTCGTTAGGGCTAATTAACTTTAGTGATCTTTTAAGTATTGTGGAACGTGAAACAGTAATATAAACTTTATTTTATCTCTCTAAAAGCGACATTGACATTAACTCATACCATTCCTAACAAAAACTCATATACAAGATGTTCGATTTTCAGGTGACAAAAATGGGTGACAGTGCCTGTGCACGAATTGTCTACAACTGAAGACAGCTTCGTGTTCACTATCACCCATAAAACAAATTAAAATTATAAAATTCCTGCAGCTAAATAATTCCATTCGAAATTTATTTTGACTCCACTAATAGTCCACGTCGTTTTATTTCTGAATGATTAGTTAATCTGATATTTAGAAATAATAATATGTATTACATTCTAAATAAATAATATGAATAATGATTTTTTGAAGCTTCCATCGAGAACGTTGAGGATGAGAACTATCTACCTTTGAGAAAAGTGGAAAATAACAAGTTATGTGTGGTGACAAAATTCTGCACGCATTTATAAATTCAATAATGTTTCGCTGGCATTTGTTGAAACTGAAGCAGAACTAATTTGTTACAGGTTAAAACATTAATGATATGGTACACTCAGAGAAATTTGGCGTTTTAAAAAGAACAAGAAATCACTTGAATATAAATATATTGATGTATTTAATTCAAGTCGCCAAAACTCAACATATCAAGTTTGTATATTTTTACTTTTATATTGATTATTGAACAAATTATTGCTATATACCCTTCAAAATATAGGGAATTTCCTTTCCTTAAATATTTAAAATGACTGTTTTACTTGCCTGACTATATTAATAACTCATCCATATAAACAAAAGTTGAACATTTACATTTTAAAGAAACTCATTGGTTTTGTATATACGATAGTTAACATTTTTAAAGAACAGCACCGTTGAAACAAAGTTATATTATTTTTTCTGATAAATTCAAGTGAACATTATGCAGTTATTTTAAAAGGGTCAAATATTTAAATCATCATTAGGCACTTTTGTTTTGAAAACGCTTCACAAAACCATATGTTGTCTTTTTGAATTAACTATAAACACTAATGAGGAAAAAATATATTTGATTTATTTTCAATCATTAGTGATTTTTTTAAATTTTACAATGTTTTTTCTCTGAGTGTAGTGTTCTTGACTTTTAATAACAAACAAAAATGCTTTATCAATATTATGTACCCAACATTAAAAAAAGTCTAAAAGTTTTGGAAATTTAGTTCTTTAATTCCTTCACTGCTGATATCGTCAAGATGAACAAGAGCGTTGAAAATGCGTCTCAGACAAATTTTTAAGCGTAATATGTCCTATTAGACAAGTCGGTCAATTTCGCAAATAGGTCACTTAATTCTGATTAAAACTAGTCATCATCATGAACTAATAACTGTAATAAATGTACAATAGAAAATTATACAAATGAAAAACTTACCACCAATGCTCCTTTCAAAGCAACAATTTCCGAATCTTTATGAATAAGTAGTGTTGGTAAGTTCTCCGCTGCTTCTTTCGCTGTCATTTTACTTTTCCAGTCAGAGACTCTTTTTTCAATATACGATTCTCCCTTTTTGCACTTGCAATGGCATATTCCCTTCCCTTCAAATTGTTGGTCTGTAAATGCTGTTTTCTTTGTATCATCGGGTTTACTATGGTCTCTAGTAGCATCTTCTTTATAATCCTTACTTTCATTTTCTTTTGCAATCTGTCTCTGTTTGCATCGACAAATTTTCTGTTGTTCAAACTGTGTATCAGATTTGCTATTATCTCTAGTAGCATCTTCTGTATAATCCTTACTTTCATTCCCTTTTGCAATTCGTCTACGTTTATATTGAAAAACTTCCTGTTGACCAAATTGTGTATCGGGTTTACCATGGTCTTTAGCAGAATCTTCTGCATAATCCTTACTTTCATTCTCTTTTGCATTCCATTTACGCTTACACTGACAAACTTTCTGTTGACCAGACTGTATATAAGGTTTGCCATCATCTTTAGCAGCATCTTCTGTATAATCCTTACTTTCATTTCCTTCTGCAATCGGTCCACGTTTACATTGACAAACTTCCTGTTGACCAGAGTTGGTAGTCTCTTTGCATTTACAACAAGTACATACACCAGCTCCCTGTATACCAGGCTCTGTACATTTACATTTGCAAACGTCCTGTTGAGGAGTTTTTATTTTCTTCATACAATCACATATTTCTTTAATACTCTCTTTAATATCCCGGTCGATTAAAGTTTTTGACTCATCTTGTGTTGAAGTATTAACTGTTTTTAATGCAGTTTGTGTTGAATTAGAACACTTGCCCCTACAGAACGAAACACTTTTTTTATCACCTTTAGATGATTCAGCGGGTTTATCGGCAACTACTGGAACAGGTTTAGTATCGGCAGCCAAAGCAGCGGGTTTAGCTTCGGCAGTTAGTGCTGCTGGTGGCGACCGTTTTTCGGTTTGAACAGTGCGAATTAACACTGATTTTTGACATTTTTGCATGTTTCTACATACTGTACTGGTTCTTGGTACATAATCGCTTTCCAAAGTTTGACTTGTTCTTTCAACATTTCTTAATATTGGCTTAGGTCTCACGATAGTTTCCAAATTTATTATTGCTTGTGACTCTATATCCTTCGAATATGCTGCTCTTGGAATTGAAGATTCATCTAGCCCAGGCTTAGCTGTTTTTTCCTCAACGGCACTTTCAACATTATCACTTTGCACGTCTAGTTCGGTATCTTGCTGAGTTGTAGGTCCACTTATTTCTTCCTGTTGTTGAGATTCTGCTTCTATGTGCGTTATTCCTGTATTAGTATTAGTATTTACAATTTCTTGTGATTCCGTATATTTAGATCTCTCTGACGGTTCCCGATCTTTATTATCCTGTTCGTATCTTTTTCCTGTATCCTCAGTTGAAATTTCTTGACCTGTTTCTGGAGTTTTTTCCATTATTCTATTTTCACTATCAGTAAGATTTAATTCTCTAGTAATCATATCTTCCATAAATGTAACACTTACATCCTTCTTTCCTTCTAATTTTTGGGCACTCAACTTCTTCTGTAAATTTTTTTCTGAAGTTGATTCTGATGTTGTTGCTTCTGGAATTATTCCTACACCTATTGACTTTTGCAAAATTTCTCCTGATGAAGTTCTTGGCGCACCCGGACTTGGTCTTGATATAGTTAGTTGAACATTCGGACTTGGTCCTGATATTGTTATTGACCTTCCTGCGCATATAGCTATACATATTTTTTCTTCTAATTTTCGATCAGTCAGCCTCTTATGAAAAATTTCTGCTGATAATGTCCGTGGAGTATTTGGACTTGATACTGATATTGTTGCGTCTGGAACTATTCCTACACCTATCGCCTCACCAGATAAAATTCTTGATAAAGTGGCGCCAATTGAAATTTCTGTGCTTATTAGTGGTTCTCTTGGTTGTTCAACTACATTTGTTTGTTCATCAATCTTAGGTACGATCCACAAAGACTTGTCTGTTTGTGTAAATTTACCGCTGCAGGTTGATGTACATTTTTCCCAAGCCTCTCTTGCGGTTACGCTTTTCGGTGGTACAATATTTGGAAGACCAGTCCCAAGTAAGTACCCTCGCGGTATTAAATTATCATCTACTCTTCCTGGCAATGACACAACTCCTCCAGATCTAATTGCATATTTGGCGCATCTTTCTTGAGCTCCTCGAATTAAATTTGCGCATCTGTGCTCCGGTGTCTTACCTGGAAAGGGGAGCGATGCTCCTCCATCTCTTTCTTCTGCTTTCGATATAGGTTGTCCCATTTGTGTTTCACCTCCCTTTTCATAACCTTTGTCATCAGAAACATGTCCTCCTTGTGCCTCTGGAATTTCATAACCTTCTCCCTTTTCGTAACCTTTATCACCTGCGACGTGTCCCTCTTGCCCCTCTAGTATTTCATCACCTGTACTCCTATCGTAACCGCTGCTGCTTGAGACGAATCCTTCTTGTTCATCTGATATTTCAGGATGTTCTCCCGTTCCACAAACACTACCTCTCGCAGCATGTCCATGTACTGATTCACCTGATGTTGAAGGTTGTCCATATAACGTGTCTAAACATGAAAATTTGCATATTAGGCTATGCGTCAAACAGTAAAGAAACACCGATATAATATAGTATACAAGGTGTTTGGTAGAGCATGCCGACTCTGAACAAAAGGTACAGAGGCATCTGTATGACTAAACATACCTATATGAAAAATGCTACGATTTTTTTTGTATGCCGATTTTGCACTTTTTTTTAAATCTCCATTTTTCATCATTTATGTAATTAATAAGCGCTAACTTTAATTTTTGATATTCTGAAGTATTTTGTTTCTTTATCCGAAATAAACAAACTTCCAAAAGAAAAATACTTTCAAAGTTTCTGTTGGTTAAATACATAATGAAAAAAAATGCATTTATAGGAAAAAAATGTGATATGTGTATATAGTCCTCAGTACAGCGTCCTTTTTTTAAAGTTATTACAAAAGTGGTAAAAATGGCCTTAGCCGCTTCATTTTAACGAGTCTACCACACTGTAAAATTTTCAGAGTACGGAATGGGCGCTTTTACGCACGCGCAGCACCTAAACCTGTCGTTCTAGCGTAGTTACGATTTTTTTATTACAAAACTCAAATTTTTCATTTTAATTGAAAGATTATGCGTCAAATCAAAAGAAATTTTTTTTGTCCGAAAAAAAAGAGGGCGTGGTTGTCGAGTCTGACACCTGCAACATTGATATGTTGCAGCTGTCGGACTCGACAATCACGCCCTCTTTTTTTTCGGACAAAAAAATTTTCTTTTGATTTGACGCATAATCTTTGAATTAAAATGAAAAATTTGAGTTTTGTAATAAAAAAAATCGTAACTACGCTAGAACGACAGGTTTAGGTGCTGCGCGTGCGGAAAAGCGCCCATTCCGTACTCTGTGAAAATTTTACAGTGTGGTAGACTCGTTAAAATGAAGCGGCTAAGACCATTTTTACCACTTTTGTAATAACTTTCAAAAAAGGACGCTGTACTGGGGACTAATAATGGTGGTATAAGGTGTCGAGTTTCAAAGATTTAAATTTTCTTTTAAAAGTCGTCTAGATGTTACAATTATTTTAAAAACTTTTCTATTTTAGCCTCTTTTATTGATATTATCATATATACCATCAAGTTTTATCAGTTACTAAAAAAGAAAACAAAAGAATATCAATCGCCAAAAATTTTTCATTTAATCCAAAATTAAATATGTGGGGTTTTTCAACAAAAACAAGGCTATATTTTCAAAACCTTATTTAAAAGGTTACAAAATTATGATTTTTTTATGTTCGAAACGAGGTTCGAGATGAGATCTATTATTTCTAATGCACTTCCGTGCTTAACTTCTTATTTCAACCGTAGTCGTAATTAGCCTTACTTCTGTTTGTAATTGGAGGGCAGCTTGCTTTATTTTGACTGTTAGTTGAGTACGTATTTGAATTTCCTGATTGTAGACAAGTTTTTTCATCCTACCCCCACACGTAAAAGTCCAGTCGTTAAATCTGGGTACCGCGGCGCGTGGCCAAAGAATAGGTTCACTACGCCCAATTCACCGATCTATAAGAATTGGCGGACTATCGAGCAGTAGTGAGGTGAACATCGGTCAGAAATGTTTATAAGACTGAAAAACTTTTTCCTATAAATCTATTTTTTACCTTTTTCTAACCAACAAAAACTTTTAAGTTAATGGACAAGTATACATTTTTTTAAATAATTTTAATAACAACTACACATAAAAACTTTTGACCCTTATTTTTTATTTTATTTTTTTAATAATGCCTTATAACGGATGTCTCAACAAGAGCGCCGGATTTAATGTTAAAAAAAAAAACACTTTTTTTTGTTTAATAAAGCGAATATTTATTTTTCAACGAGGAATAGTTGCGATTACACATGAAACACGACATCCGGCAAATGGCCACCACGGGACCTCTGGCACACGGTCATTCTCTTCATAAAGTTCTGGATGACTTTTTCGCATACCTGTGCCGTTATTTCCGCAACAACGCGCTGTATCTCTTCTTTAAGGAGTTCAATTGCTTGTGGCTTATTCTCATACACCTTGTCCTTCAGATAACCCCAAAGAAAGTAGTCGATCGGCGTTAAATCGCACGACCTTGGTGGCCAATGTTGATCACCAAACCTAGAAATGACACGGTGTGAAAACATGGTCCGCAGTAACGCCATTGTTTCGAGAGCTGTGTGGCAGGTCGCACCGTCTTGTTGGAAAAACATATCATCCACATCAATTCGATCCAATTCGGGCCACAAAAACTCGGTTAACATTTCGCGATACCGCACACCATTAACAGTTAGCGCATTTCCAGCCGCATTTTGGAAAAAATACGGTCCAATCATTTCGTCAGCCCTAAATGTGCACCAAACAGTTACTCGCGGTGGATGCATTGGTTTCTCCAATATTACATGAGGATTTTCAGCGCCCCAAATTCGGCAGTTCTGCTTATTTACATACCCGTTTAGTTGGAAATGTGCCTCATCGGAGAAAATGATTTTCTTACAGAAATCCGCCTCAAATTCGTGGTATTCCAGCACCCAATCAATGAATCCACGTCGCTGCGCATAGTCCCTTGGCTTGATTTCTTGCGTCAATTGAATCTTATATGCGTGCAAATGAAGGTCTTTTGTTAAAATTCGTTGCAGAGTGGGTCTGGTAATGTTCAATTCTTGACCACGATGCCAAATGGAAGTATCTAGATTCTCGGCCATACTTTCCCTCACTGCGGCTATGTTTTTGAGCGACCGACAAGGACAGCGACGCACAGCGGTCTTCTCATCCATCAACGTGAATTTTGTCTCAAATTTGTTAATTAAACGGCGAACTGTTGAGTCATTTGGTGCATTGTTGCGACCGAAAATTGCACATAATCGCGTGGTTTGTACATGACAACTGTCAACAAATGAACACGGAACTAATCGCACAAACCAAATGGCGGCAAATTCAAATCCGGCGCTCTTGTTGAGACACCTTTTAGTAAAAGAAAATCATTAAGTTTAAACTGTGTTTAAACGGTTAGATATTGCCGCCAATTTTCGGGTTATTCTATTGGCTATGACGTAGTAGCGTAATCAGCAGATTCTAATTTGTACTTGAACAGAGAAACGAGTGCTATGTTGCCATGTTTCGATAAATAATATAAGATATTCTCTACTGATATACGGAATCCTCTGTAATATTACAATTCTGTATTAGCAAGTTATCAATCAGCCTTAAAAATATATAAAATATTTACACGTCAACATAAATTGTCCATTGCTTGTGACATAATTACATTACAAAAAATTATTGAGATTTGACATTTAAATAATTATGACATTTCTTAATGTCATTTAAAATTATTTAATAAATAGAGTTGATTAACCTCAATTTCACAATTTCTGGGTTTCAAGAAAAACTTAGTTATGCACCTTGGCACTAAAGTTTCTTTTTATCATTTATGTGGTTTATTTAACTAAATTCTACATCGTGATAAAAAGTTTAACTTTCGTGCCTTGTTACATAAACAATTATTATCGCGTGTTTCCAAATAATTAATAAATTGTACCTACCTATTTTAGTTATTACTTTTTCCGTTCATCGTGTATTTGTAGCTTTGATAAATATATAAAAAATCGTTCATTAATAACCCCTATTAATGAATGATTTTCTATTAATATACGATTTTAGTTCAGGTAACTAAGGACATAATTGAAAACAATTAATATGACAATTAATGTCAACACTCAATTGTCAAACGTATAAAACGTGTATGAAGCTTTTATAATTTATTAGTTATGTACATCGAAGACATATCATTAACTCCCCCAGAAGTGCTAGAAAGTGCAAATGTAGCATCTCTAAATTTACTTCCAGATAAAAACAAAAAACTTTACGAGAAAACTTACGCGGATTTAATTTCATGGTGCAAAAAGAGAAGCAGGTATAGCGCAATTCGGAATCGGTGCTATTGGCATATTTCTTCGATGTTACAAAAATAGGCCTAATGAATTTGTAATTGTATTCTTGATATTTTTTAAGTTCCATGTGTATTATCATAATTAAATAAATGAAGTAACACTTAGAATTCAATTTTGTGTCATAAAATAAAATTAGATTTTTTCCTATGTAATAATATACAATCAACGCGCAACGGAAATTTTTTATAACTTACTCATGTGTTAATCGGCGATTAATAATCTCGACAAATAATGCGCTCGCTAGCGCTCGCACGTTAAAATGTCTCAATTTATTAATCGCTCTCATTAACATACTTGTTTGTTAAATAACTATTATCTTATAGGTGTGTATTGTCTCTAGATATACGGTGGAGTGAGGTGAGAACAAATAGCAAAATAAAACATGTACTTATTTATTTTTAAATTTTTAATTAATTTTATTTGAAAAGAAATTCTATTTGAAAGGAAATTGACAATATTTATTTTATATTTATTGCGGAAAGGAAAAGTGGTAGAAAACTTCATATTTATTATAGAAAGCCATTAAAAAAGTTTTCAGGGAAATTCATTCAAATCCAATCGATTTTCTAATAACTTACTTTTTTCGTCTAAGAGCACCCCACTATTAGTGGAGTGAAAATAAATTTTGAATGAAACTGTTTGGCTGCAGGAATTTTATTGTTTTAGTTTGTTTTATGTATAATAACAAGAGCTATGAGCAGGATTAAATCGGTCCATTGCTTCTTGTAATATTTTAACAATGTACCTATTTTTAAACACTGAAATTTGCTATTATTTTCATTAGTATCTCCGGTCCTAGTAATCGTATCGTAAAAATAAAAATAGCGAATTATTCGCAATAAAATCTTGAATAAAACTAGGCCTATGCAAAAACTAGTTTGTTAATTATAGTCCAATCAATGAATGCCCAAAAGGGGATTGTAGAGAACATTTAGGAGGGGAGAATTTTCCTCTTCAGGGATGTGTTGGGGGTAGTTAGAAGGCAGAAATACTAAAAGTCCCTGCCCCTAGCCCAGCCGCTTCAGGGGTGGAGGGGGGTGTAAAGGTTCCTTTTTTCGATTCTTCGCTTATAACTCGGAAACGATGCGTCGTATGGGAAAAGGTAATCTATGCAAAATTAAACGTAATTAAATTTTCCACAAGAATGTTTATAATCATTTTCTTCCTATGTGTTATAGTTTACGAGATATTCGCCAGCGAAAATCTATAATCTATAATTAATAAAAAAAAATCAATTTTATCATTTACCATACTGGACGTATTTACTAACGTAATATTTTGTTGAAATCTATAAATTTCCTTAAATATACAGTGTGACTCACTTACAATGAAAATACCCTTATAACTTTTTCATTTGAATCAAATTTTACTCAAGTATAGAACAAATTAGGATATACTTATGACCAGAAAATCATTCACCTGCTATAAAGGGAAAGCCACCTGCGGTACCAAAATATGCTGAAAAAAATAAAACATTTTGAATGTTAGAAATTCTAAAAAATGCATCCGATCGGCGCCACAATTGTACATACACCAAAATTTGATTTGGTTATTGATGGGGGATATCTCATACATAAGCACATCTGGCAAAGGAGGTCCTCAGTTTCCACAATTTGTGACTACGTAAAATTCGTCGTTCGTAAGATTAAAAATCAATATGATTTTTAATATTTGTCCTCATATTTTGGTACCGCAGATGGCTTTGCCTTTATAGCAGGTGAATGATTTTCTAGTCATAAGTAGATCCTAATTTGTTCTATACATAAGTAAAATTTGATTCAAATCGGAAACAAAATGAAAAAGTTATAAGGGTATCTTTATTTTAAGTGAGTCACACTGTTTATTTAAGGAAATGTCTAGATTTCGATAAAATATTACGTTAGTAAATACGTCCAGTGTTGTAAAATAAAGATTGTGTTGTGACTGTGATTTATTAGCAGACCACGGTAAACCGCTTTGATAGAAATATTAAAGGTACACAATTGATTTTTTTTTATTAATTATCGATTTTCGCTGGCAAATATCTCGTAAAATATAGTACATAGGAAGAAAATCAATATAAACATTCTTGTGGGAAATTTAATTAAGTTTAATTTTGCATAGATTACCTTTTTCCCTACGACGCACGCATCGTTTCCGAATTATAAGCGAAGAATCGAAAAAAGGAACCTTTCCAACCCCCCTCTCCCCTGAAGCGGCGGAGCTAGGAGCGGGGACTTTTAGTATGTTTACCTCCTGACTACCCCCAACACATTCCTGAAGAGAAAACTTCTCCCCTTCAAAATGTTCTCTACAACTCTCATTGATTGGACTATTAGTAAAAAAAATAAAAACCACCAAAAATTGCCTTTTTTTGATAATAATTTAATAAATATAACATAACAATGCATCAATTTTAACGAAAGTCCGTGGAACTAAGCCTTTTATTGAACTAAACCTGTGCTAAATTTTAGCGCAGAATATTTTTGAACAAAACTCAAACATCTAAAAACCAATAATAATTTCGAAATTTTTATCGCTTATTGTTTAAGTGCAGTGACTCGTGTGGGGTAAATTTTTGTTCAGAATGTAGGTTTTCACATGTACTTTCCAACAGTGTTAAGAAAAAAGAATCCTTACCTAAACCGTTTTTTCTTGAAAATTATTTATTATTTTCAAGTTACAGTTGCAAACAAATTCAAATAACTCGAGATTTTTTATGAAACCAAAAGCGGGAAACGAATTATGAAAATAGCTGAAATATCTAACATTCAAAAAAAAAATTAATGATCTTGCATTTGGGGCCGAAAAACGTCATTTTTTGTGTTATACACTTATAAATAAACAAATCGATATTTTTTCTAGAAATTTGGACTGATTGTTTTTCGATGCTTATGTTTTTGTCTTTGCCGTTTGAAAATGGGTCAAAACTACAATTTTTAGAATTACATCGAATAAAGCGGCTTTGAGATTATAACACACATAGTCATTTTTTTTTTACTTTCTTATTCATTTTTGTCGCGGAAGGGAAAACAAACTTAACCTGAACAGTAAGTAATTCTTATGTCTATGTACACAGTTTTGTAACTTTTAATTTTACTGATACAATAAAAAAATCGCAGTTAGGATTTGAACCAGAGACGTTGCATTATGGAAAAAAAGTGCTGGTGACGACCAGCACTTCTTTTCACAAATCGCCAAATAGCTCTAAAGGTTATATTGTGGTTTTACAGATCATACTTCAGTAATAAGATAGTTCAGTGTGTAAGACGTTACACACTGAACTGTCTTATTACTGAAGTATGATCTGTAAAACCACAATATAACCTTTAGAGCTATTTGGCGATTTTCGGATCTCTAACATAATCGCTAAAAGTCCGACTATCGGGCCTCTATCTTTTTTAACAATTGTGCTTCTGGATTGTTCTCAACTAGGTGAGACTAATATTATTGAAAAATAACCAGTCCAAATTTTAAGAACATAATATCAATTTGCTTATTTATAAGCAACTGAGATGCAAACACTGACGTATCTCGGCCCCAAATGCAAGTAGATCATTATTTTTTTAAGAAATGTTTCATCTATTTTCATAATTCGTTACCTGTTCTTGGTTTGATAAAAAATCCACAGTTATCTGAATATGTTTATAACTATAATTTTGAAAATTATAAACAGATTTTAAAAAATGGTCTAAATGAAGATAATGCCGTTGTAAAATACATGTAGAAAACCTACATTTTGAAAAAAAATTCTACGAATCGATGCACTTAAACAATAAGCGATTAAAATTTCGAAATTTTTTTTTATTTTTAGCCGTTTGAATAAATGTTTTATGCTAAAATTTGGCACAAAGGTTTAGTTCAATAAAGTGCATAGTCCCTCCAACTTTCGTTAAAATGGATGCATTATTACGTTATATTTCTTAAATTGTCAAAAAGAGCAAATTTTGGTGGTTTCTATTTTCTTACAAATTAACAAATTGCCAGAAAGTTTTTTCATAGCCACTCGCTATTTTTATTTTTGCGATACGATTATTAGCATCGAAGATAATAAGGAAAAGAGCAGAAAATTTCAGCGTTGAAAAATAAATTGTTAAAATTGTTTACGCTGAACCGATTTAATTAAAAACTTCTCGGTGGCACTTATTATATCTATAACAAATTAAAATAATAAAATTGCTGCAGTCAGAGAATTCCTTATTCATCTATTTTGTTACTTAATTTGACTTCACTATATATGATTTAAAATGTTAACATATTTAAAAACTAAATTAAATAACTAAAAAATCAGAACATGAAAAATTTATAACACTGCACATTACAGCAAATTGAGAAAGTATTAGTCTCATATTTAAAAGAACTAACTGTAAAAGGCCATTGTAGTGTCTGGCTCTGGCCTGGCCGACCAGATGTGGTCGACACTTTCTATCAATATCCCGCCAAATTTGTTTTAGATACCTACCTGATAGATGCGGCTGCCCCAAGTAGAAACACTGCATAAGATATTGACATAAATGGCTTTTACAGTGTTTTTACTTGGAACAGCCGAATGGTCAGTGCCACTTGTTTAAGAAATGTTAAAATCCACTATTAAAGCATTTAGAAATATTGTCATATAGATTAAATTTCGTTTTTTACTTCCCTTGCTAACCGAACGGAAGTAGGGTATTGTAATCGTAAAAATTACTCTCTGAGATTTATTCGGATTTTCGCGTTTCAGACTATGCAGAATACGGAAATTAAAGCCATTTAATTCCATCAGTCTGTCTGTCTGTCGGTCTGGTGTCTGTCTGTTGGCGCTATATATACAGCTATATGTATATGTTATGTGTACACATAACAATTATTGTAGTTTATAAGATATATATTGTGGGGAAAATATTACAAAACCATTTGACGCAGAAGAAAAATATTTGGTCGTTAGTTGACGCTACTGTCAACGAAGAATAGTGGACACCTGAAAAAATAATGAGGAAAATAATGTGACGAAAGACAGTTATATTTTGCGTGTAGTTAACACAACTGTCAAGGTCACTCTAAGAAAATAATGAAAAAATGGATTGCGGACAATAATGTTTCGCATATAGTTAACACAACTGTCAAAGAAGAAAAATATGAAAAAAATATACAGGGTGGTCACCCAAAAATAATAATAAAAAATGAGACGGAGGACGATATTATTTCACATGCAGATATCACAATTGCCAACTAAGAAAAATATGAAAATATACAAAAAAATAATGAAAGAAGATGTAGCGGAGATTTCGCATGTCAAAGAAGAAAAATATGAAAAATTTACAGAGTGGCCACTTTAAAAAGTAAGATACGACACAGGAAAATGATATTTGAAATGTAGTTGTCAGTCGCTATTACCAGGAAAAAAATCTGATATAGTTTTTATAAGAAAAAATATGCACGGTCGTCATCCAACAGAAAAATAATTCATAAATAAAGGATGTCAATCAAAGGGGGAAGAAAATACTTTAAATTTTAGTCCGTTCCAATATGGTAAAAAATTGACCGAGCAGTAATTTTTTTTTAAGGTTTAGTGTTTTTTTCCTGCTCACCAAAAGTAAAATTTCGGCGCTCGTTTTTCGCGATTAACTCAAAAAAAACCGCTGCCCAAGGAGTCACTACTTCCACATCCAGATTTTCTAACCAAGTCTCACAACGAAAAAATTTTGTATGTGGGAATAATTGTTTATGGAACTTTGATAATATAATATTTGAAATCGTCTACCCCAAAAACCCATAAAACGAAATCCCATCGGTAGTGGGATGGCGGTGATGATAGGGGAATAGTAATAGGAGTGGATGAAGTAAAAAAATATTTTGAGATTCTTGGTTCTTGTACACACACTAAATTACAATTTTTTTTATCCCCTTTAATAATGCGGGTGGCTAATGCCAAAAAGTTTTTTGAGACCTTAGCTTCTCTTACATATACCAAATACCAATTTTATGGACTCTTACCTGTTTGAATTACCTATTTATCCCCCATTTACCCCAATTTACCACCCATCTCTTCGACGGATGAGGATAAAATATAATTTATTTCCAGATCTCGTTAAAGTACATACATGTACCAAATTTTAAGTCAATATCTTAAACGGTTCCAGAGTAATCGTGCGCACAATAAAAAGTTACAGACGGACCGGACCGACAGACAGAAATGTTTTTTCGCTCAAACTTAAAATCTCGATGTTTCATGACATTCTAAGCTTATTTGAACAATAAAAATTTTCAAAATTTTTTTTGTCGTTTTATGTGGAAGTAATTAAGGCTTGAGGAGAAAAACGTTGACCACAATGTTGAAAGATATTTTAATTCTCTACAATTTCTACAAGTTATGTCTTTTCTTTGTTCAAAAATTCGTTTATATGAAAATCGAATTTTGCGAAAATGTTTTCCTTTAAATTGCGTTCTAATAAAAAAGTTCATTTAAAGTTTTTTTTTAGTTTTTTAAATGATTAATTAAATGGTATAGATGCCTACATTATTTTCCTTAAAAATAATTTATAACCTAAAAATCCAACCTTATTGTAAAAAAACATTTTATCCGTTTATAAGGAAACAAAATATTAGAAATTTTTGTTGAAAAATAAAGTTTATTCAATTATCTTTCAAATGGGACCAACCGATTTCATTTACCCTAATTACAGCGTCTTCTGTCAACACCACCTATAGACAAGGCCGACGCACAAAATCGATGAGTCATCAACACAAGACTGCAGTTTTGGTTGCTTCATAAAAATTTAAACAATTTATGTAGCAATATTAAATTTCTGCTATTTTTCCTATTATGGTCTTAGTCTTCATATCGCAAATAATAAAAAAAACTAATTTTGAATAAAAATAGACATAAAAAAACTTTCAGATAATTTGTTACCTTGCAAAAAAAAAGCATTATTAAAAATTGCCCTCTTTGTATAATTCGGTGAAATTATGCCATTTATTGCTTTATTTTTCAAGTTATGTTTAAAGACCTATCACTGTTTTTTTGATAAAATAGTAAAGTTAAAAACATCGTTCGTCTATTCAAATAATAAAGAAAATAAAAAAACCGCTGCCCAAGGAATCACTACTTCCACATCCAGATTTTCTATCCAAGTCACTCACAACGAAAAAATTTTGTATGTGGAAATAATTATTTATGGAACTTTAATAATATAATATTTGCCCAAAAACCCATAAAACAATACCCCTCATCGGTAGTGGGGCGGGGGTGGCGATAGGGGGTGGTAGTGGGGGGTGGATGAAGTAAAAAAATATTTTGAGGTTTCTGGTTCTTGTACACACACTAAATCACATTTTTTTTTCATCCCCTTTAATAATGGGGTGGGGGTGGTAATGGGGGTGGGGGTGGTAATGGGGGTGGCTAATGTCAAAATTTTTTTTGAGACCTCAGCTTCTCTTATATATATAGCCCGTCGGGCAGAGCGCGAAAAGCCTTCTCTTTCTTGACCCACCCAATACTGAAGTATAACCAGATGGGACCTTCACTACTTATTCACGCATGTTATTTTACATAGGGAATCAAAATTGACGACACTCTCCATTGGTCGAGACCGAAGATATAAGAAAAAAACTAAAAAAAAAGAAATTTAGAAATTTAATTTTCAATCAAATATAACTTTAAAACTAAAGCACATAAAAATAAAATTGTTGTTTGGTTTTGACAAGTAAACCTTGCTTTTTAATTTGAAGTATAATTTATTGCAATAATAAAAAAATGAACATAAAAAAACTGGAAAAATTCAAAAGGATACACAAATCAGCAGCATTTTTCTAATTCTTAACTCGTCATAACTCGCTTATGTAATGAGCTATTCAATTTTTTCTTTCACCAAAAACTGCCAAATTTAATAGGCTTCATTTTGTCTCGATTAATGCTAGATCTAATTTTTTAACTAAAAGCGCTACAGCCCTTTAAACACAACGAAGCACACCACGGCGACGAAGACGGGAGGCTTCCTCTCTCGCTCCCGCTACTCTCGGCCCATTAAGAAACGTATCGGCTGCTCTCCTCATTATTGTATCTGAATAAGTATTAATAAGTGTATAATTCACATTTAGGCTATTACAGTTTATGTATAGGGTAGATTCATTTTTATCAGTGGAGAAAAACTACATGTTTGTTTTGCGAAACTGCTGAAAACAGCGAAAAAATCTAATAATAAAAAACCAACTGTTACTGGCATCAAGTCTATTATAAATTGTGCAAATGAAAGAAAATATGCTATTTCATTAAAAACATTTTTTTATTTATTTTTATTTGCACACTCTTCGATACCGATTTCATTATTCTTGTAGGACATCTTTTTGTAATAATAATAATATTAGCAGAGGCAATATGTATTGTCTGTGATATTTGTAACGCGATAAAAAATGCAAGTGAGCCTTCATGTAGTTATTTATAATAAAGAACAAAAAAATTAGTTTAAAATAAAATGTCATTGTCTGATTTGTGGAAAATCTAGAAAAATTAAGAACAAATTAAGAACATTTTTAAGTAGCAATTTGTACAGGAACGGGTGCGGAAACTAGAAAGCTGCAGTGTCGCATTATGATACAGAAATACAAGGCAGGTTACACATTTATTCAGATTTATTTGGGCTGATGGAAATTATTATAAAATTTGTTATGCAAAATATATTAGCAAAAAAAATTAAATGTATACAAACTAAACAACTGAAAGAAAAAATGAATTTAAAGTAGTGTTAAACATCTTATTTAGGGAGGTTTATCTTGCTGTTTTGCAAAAAAATAATTCTTAACTTTAACGTTTCTAAAAACACGCCTTAATGATATATTTGAAGAAATGACGGAAGAAGAATTAGATTATTATAGCAGCGGAAATATAAGAAAGAGATTAGAAAAACATCTAAGCAAACAAAGTGTTTTGAGAACACAAAGAAAATACAACAACAGTTCATTCAAGTGATAATAAAGCTAAATGGATTTTTGTTGTCAGTCACAGCTGAATCAGGCGAAGAAAACTAGGTTCATGAGAATGAATTGACAATTCTTGATAAAACTGCCTATCTTAAGTGAAGCTGCAGCTGGATATTTTAAACCTATAACAAGTAAAATTGAAAATTTTTAAAAACCACCGATCAATGTGCAATGTATCTAATCGTACCAGTTTCATATGACCAAATCAAAATGAGGCCTAAATCATGTTCGGCTACCATAATGTCTGCACATTTTCAATTTTACTGCAATCGGACAATTTCTAGAGAAGTTCAACATGGCGAATTCAAGATGGCGACCAAACATCAAAATCTAATATGACCTATAACCATCTTGACAAAATTCTCTTTCAAATAAAAAAAACTACATCAAAATCGGATCACCCGTTGAAGAGATATGAAGCCACAGACAGACAGACAGACAGACAAACATACAAACATATGCGTCAAACTTATGAGGTCGGGGTTAAAAAAAACGCGACTACTAATCGACTACTAATCTCAATGACAATGAACTGTAAATAAGAAGTTTCAGATTTGTTATAAACATTTATGTCGTGGATACTAAATATATCAGGACAGACAAATTTGATTTAAACGTTATTCCGATAGTAATGCAATTTATATTAATAATTGATATGAAAAAAAAAAAAAACAATCAGCTTAGGCCATTTTTTTAATCCTATACATATTACTATATGTGTATTGTGACGACAGAAGAAAAAAAACTTTATTCTTTTGGCTATGGTTATTCCTACGTTATTCCTACGATGAAATACGGACATTTTTAACGTCTTTAGCTAGTCACGTATTAGTAAAAACTAGTGACGACATTTTTATACCACCTGGACTTCCTCCAGTAAGTTCTGAAGAAAACAATTACATTCATAGCATCGATAATTTTGATCAAAACGAAGACGTGCTAAATGGAAAAAATCCCACTTGGAATAGTATTATTTTAAAAAGAGAACAGCCTATTTACACAAGCATATTTAGATCCAATTTTAACCGATTTTAACCCTTCCAGTTTACATGAAAATAAAAATATAGTTATGTATAAAAATCCAACTAATCGTTCAGAGCCTCTACGAGTTAGTGAGAGCATGGCAAATAATTGTTTTGATTATATGGTTACCTCTGACACTTAATGGAAAATATTAAAATATACGAGGCAAAGTAAAAACTTTACTAGCTGGCATAAGTTTAACAATGACGTATCTGAAAATCAGTTAATCTCTGTCTGATACCTATTACTTTCCATTTATTAACGCACCTCCCGCGTTGTACGACACCATATATAATGGATTATTACAACTAATCATACTATTCAATTTGATTTGTTAATTGTATTATCTTACAATAAAGGAAAATTATTCTAAAGCTTTTGTTACGGCCACTGATGGAAGCATTGCGCGATTTATGGCGAACGCAGGATGTACCGGGAACGAGAGGGGAAGCCTCACGACTCCGCCGCCGTAGTACGCTTCGTTGCGTTTAAAAGGCTGTACCGCTTTTATTTACAGAGCTAGGCCCAGCATTAATTGAGACAAAATGAAGTCTATGAAATTTGGCAGTTTTTGGTGAAAAAAACATTCGAATAGCTCAATACATAAGCGTGTTACAACGAGTTAGAGCTTTTAAAAAAATTGACAATTTGTGTACCATCTAGCTTAACGTCAATTTTCTAATGTTAAAGTTATTATTTTTGTAATAAATTATACATCAAATTAAAGAGAATCGTCTGTACTATAAAACTAAAAAAAATATATAATTTTATCTTTTTTCGTTTGAAAGTTATTCGTAGTTGAATTTGAATTTTGTTATTTTCATTTTTTTTCGTGTTTTTCTTGTAACTTCAGTCTCGGCCAATGGAGAGTGTCGTCAAACGTGATTTCCTATGTAAAAAAACCTGCTGAATAAAATGAAATAGGTTTTATTTGGTTATACCTCGGTATTGGGTTAGTGAACGCTAGAGCCAGCCATCCGACGTACTAATACTAAATACCAATTTTACGGACTCTTACCTGCTTGACTTACCTATTTACCCCAAATTTACCCCAATTTACCCCCCAACCCTTCGACGGGACAAGATGAAAATATAATCTAGTTCTAGATCTCGTTAAAGTACATATGTGTACCAAATTTCAAGTCAATATCTCAAACGATTCCTGAGTAAACGTGCGCACAAAAAAAAGTTACAGACAGACCGATAGACAGACAGAAATTTTTTTTCGCTCAAACTTAAAATTTCGACGTTTCATGACACTCTAAGCCTATTTGAATAATAAAAATTTTAAAAAAATTTTTTGTCGTTACTATACTTCCACTGGATGTGGAAGTAATTGAAGATAATTGTATCATCTACAAACAATTTTTTCGTCATAATAATAGAACTATTAATTTTTTAGAAAGTACTGTCTTCAAAGAGGTGTAGCTTTACCATTGCCACCAGTTCTTTTGACATTAGTTGGACTATTCAAGAAAACACCATGTGCTTTATAAGCACGATAACTGAAGGACCAAGAGTCCGATCGTATTTAAGAAAGTGCCACGTTGTTATTAAAAAAAGTCCAATCTGCAAATACAACAGTTAAGTCATCTTAAGCAAAAAATGCAAATATAAACTGTTGTAACTCTTGATAAGATTTAACAATAACAAAAATTCTGCAGAATGTAGCTAGAAGCTCTTCGCCAACCAAGCTGGCATCATCAGGAGACGATTAGAATTACAAATATAGCAATTATATCTAGAAAAATCAACTTATTTTCAACAAACTGCAGAATGTCATATAGAATGTTTAACAGTTATATATTAACTTCAGTATACTGGCGAACAATATTTCCATTCAGTTATTTCTTTTTGCTTTCTATTGACTTTAACTTTTATCATGCGGGTAGTTTGAATAGAAAAAAGAACATTTACATTAATTCTTCAACGTTTTATATAACATTGTTCTATTTTCAAACTTCTCAAACAGTCTAGTTCACAAGTTCAAACACGTGTTAATTCTTGATATAGCTAGTAAAAATATGAGTGAGGGCTCATTGAATTCGGAATGACGTCTAGAAAAATGTGCAAAAGTTTCAAACCCGCACATAAACAATTGCAAAAGTTATAAACAAATTAAGATTGAAAAAATAACGAGATTCGTTTTTTCCAAATAACTCGAAAACTATTAATATTTAAGAAATTTAAAAATAGATTCTTAAAGAGGAAGAAATTTCCAATAAAAAACTCCTGACACCCGGAACTCTATCTCTACTATTAATATAGTTTTAATTTAATGTTGAAAATAGAGCTCCAGTGCTCTGAAACAAGTAAAAACATTTTTTTATATTATTAAATATAACAAGATACAATATCTCGTTGGAAAAAAATTTTTCGCCGATTTTTCATAAAATGAGCTTATTAATTAACAAATTTTTTTTGAGTTTGCGTTTATATTTCATGTCGGATAATTGTTAAACAAAAGCCACTAAAACTATTTCGCTCCGTGGAGACCTTATGTCAACTATACTTTATGAGATTATGACATTGCGATGATTTTAATTGTTATGGTCTATTAGTTATTAATCATTTAAGCTAACAAAAAACTAAGAAATGAAAAAGAGAGGTTGAAATTTTTTTTTATTAGTTTTAATTATTATTAGTGTTATTAAATTCAAAAATACTATAAGATTACATAAACTTTAAATTTTTAGTGCTATTTGTTTAAACAAATTTTATAGACAAATAGATAAATTACGTATTTTTGAAAAATATTTTTTTGCCATTTTATTTGTTATAAAATATTAGGCGATTTAAAATTTTTTTAACTGTTTGTAATCAATTTTTTCCTTTTTTCATTATATAAACAAATTATAAAAAAAAATGATTCTTAAAATTTATTATTTTTTGCAATTCTCTACAAGGGAAAAATTTTTTTGTTGTTAATTTATTTGTTTATTTATTAATAAACAATTTGTTATTAACAATCGCTGAACATGTTTATATTTTTTTTGATAGAAAAAAAAAAACAAAAACAACCTTATACATAAACATGTAAAAAACAATTAATATTTAAAATTTAAAATTCTATAACAAAAAATATAAAAATTTTTTTTTGACATGTTTAATTATACGGTTGTTTTTGTTATTTTTTTCCATAAAAAAATATAAACGCATTCGGCGATTGTTAATAACAAATTGTTTATTAAATAAACAAATGAATTTACAATAAATACAAATTTCCCACCTTGGAGAGAACTGCAAATAATAAATTTTAAGAATACATTTTTTTCTTAATAATTTGTTTAAATAATGAAAAAAAGAAAAAATTGATTATAAACAGTTAAAAAATTGTTTTAAGAATTTTTTTAAATCATAATATTTTATAACAAAAAATTGCAAAAAAATTTTTTCCAAAAATGCGTAATTTATCTGTTTGTTTATAAAATTTGTTTAAACAAATAGCACTAAAAATTTAAAGTTTATGTAATCTTGTAGTATTTTTGAATATAAAAACAGTATTAATAATTAAAATTAATAAAAAAAAAATTTCAACTCAACTCATTTCCATTTTTTAGTTTTTTGTTAACTTGAATAATTAATAACTAATAGACTATAACAATTAAAAACATCGCAGTGTCATAATCTCATAAAGTATAGTTGACATAAGGTGTTCACGAAGCGAAATAATAATAAATTTAGTGGCTTTTCTTTAACCATTATCCGACTTGAAATATAAACGCAAACTATAAAAAAATTTGCTAATTGACAATAGGCTTATTTTATGAAAAACGGGGATCCAACGGGATATTGTTCCTTTAAAAGTGTCTAAATAATACCATAATTTTTTAAAATTTTTAAATTAATATTTAATAACATAAAAAAATGTTTTTACTTGCCACGGTTGGTTTCAGAGCATCACAACGGCTTTGCGTTCGCCGCGCGGAGCCTTATTTTCAACATCAAATTAAAATTATGAATAATAGAGATAGAGTTCCGGGAGACAAGAGTTCTTCTTTTGAATTTCTTAAATATTAATAGTATTAGAGTTATTTGCAAAAAACGAAACTCGTTATTTTTTCAATTTCAATTTGTTTATAAGTTTTGCAATGGTTTATGTGCGGGTTTGAAACTTTTTCACATTTTTCTAGACGTCATTCCAAATCCAATGAGCCCTCACTCATATTTATACGAGATTTATCAAGAATTAACACGTGTATGAACTTGTGTCTTGTCTAAAAGAACAAGTACATAAAATTAATTTAATAATCATCGTAAAATGAAAAATGTTTATAAACAAACATAGGCAGGGTGTGGGCTTCAAGTAGGCGAGGAATATGCTACTTTGGGCTTCATTTTGAGGCTTCATATTTGTACAAAAAACCTATTTTAGTCAAACGTCAAGAATGGAATGAATACCTTGTATATTTTGCATTAGAATAAATATATCAATGGAAATAGTTTTAACATGCATATCCTAAACATAATTATTTATATTAGGGCGGCCCCTTTGGTGCCATGCGGCCGTGACCTACAACAATGCAATTATATTATTAGCACATCGACTACGCAATTATATTGTGGCACACAGTTATATCATGTAGTTAAAGAATTACAAGAGAAGTGGCAACTATGTACGGCTTCGTGTAATCTGAAACATGTATACATTTTATACAACGGGCTTCGTAATGTCACATAATTATAAAAGGCTTCGTATGACATGTCGTGTTGTTTTCAATCTGTATGTCCAAAAAAGTTCCCCCCTCTCATGTTGCTCGCGTTATTACTCCCACTTAAAACATTATTAACAGTTGTACACACTATTTAAATTACAAATAAGGCTGGGCTTCTGGTACCCTGTAATGTGTGGTGGGCTTCGTTTCATGCGTACCGTACGTATATATATATATATATATATATATATATATATATATATATATATATATATATATGTGCATTTGTATCGTGTCCGCCTCCTTACAAATTTGTGGCGCCCGCACCTCCACTAGAAATAATATAGATAGATTAGTTCTGTTTACATATACATAACCGCCAAATTTCACTTACCAAGGGCACGCGGAGAGGGGAAAGGATTTTTATCTTTTTTTACATACACTTTTTTGTTCATACGATTGGTATGTTTACACCTCGTTATATAAATAGTACCTCTCTGACTCAATGTATTTAAAACTGTTATATATAACGGTAGACTTTGCCTCCTTCGAGGTTGCCAGACTTCTATAGTGTAAAATGCTCTAGCGCTTGCGCAATTAGTTGCGCTATGCAATAGTGTGCGTTTGTTATTATGATGATTCATATTGTGTAAGTTATACTCTATCAGATTACATTGGTGTTTTACCCAATAATGTGCGATTATCTGTTTTAAAATGAACCGTTCACGCTAAATATCTATTGTAGAATAATGTATGTAATTCAAAATATGTTCTTAAGGGAATTATTATTACTATTTAAAATGCTTTTCAAAAGACATCACTGAATCAGTTCAATTTTGTAACACAATTGTTACATATTAGTCCACGTAAATTAGATATTTTAGAAGAAATAATTTATAAAGTAATAATATTTGGGATGCGTAATCTAGATAGGGTTCGAAATAGATACCCGAATAGTTCCCCACAATTTGGGGGTGAAACGTCCGTAATGATTATGAATAGAGCTGCTTCGGCCATATTACGGGGACTTAACGCTGGTTTTTCACTTTTATCTTGTAAACCTTTCGTCGAAAGAGAAAAAAGTATAGGAAATAAAAAAATCGTCATGTTAAATTCTGCATAAAAAATGTACTATTAACCTTGTAGCTTATCCTCACCTATTTCGCGCTAACAGCGTCCGAACAGAGGCGTAGTTTGGGGCGCAGAGGTAAAAATCCATTCTATTCCAAGTTTGACTCCGATTATCTTAAAACCGGTTACTTTAACGAGAAAAATGCTCAGGAATGAATTTATTGAGCAGAATTTTCTCTATTAGATGCATATATAGAGGGTTTTGTCGCAAGTAGTTTATGTATTTTCCCCTTCTTTGCAATTATATTAGAGGATAATCTGTACTGTTCACACAAAAGAAGATTTGGAGCCATATTTCAACTCTGAGCTTGCTTCAGTTCCACTTCTTCTCTTCAATAAGAAAGGGTTAATGAGGAAAATTAAGAAATCGTCTGTATGATATTTTTAATGCTGTACGAGAGAGGCCAATAGATTTTTCCGATTGCCAGTTCATTGTTGATGGCGGCAATTTGATTCATCGTGTAGTATGGCCGAAGCAGCTTTATTCGTAAACATAACGGCCAAAAAGTGACTGTAGTGTTTGACGGATATGCTGACTGCAGTATGAAGAGCATCGAAAGACAGCAGCGTCTTTTGAAACGCATTTCACCGGAAATTGTTTTTCATGAGAACACGCCACTTACTGAAACGCAAAATAAAATGATAAACAATCTCACAAAAAGGAACGGTTTATTTCGCAATTGGTGGAGAGATTTAAAAACGAGGGAATCAAAACAATTACTGCTGTAGACGACGTTGACGTACTCATAGTTCAAACCGCCTTAAACGAATCTCATAGAAACGATACAGTGGTCATCCTCGGACAAGATATTGATCTTCTCGCATTGATTATCGCTCTCGCACCAGAAGATAAAGATATCCGTTTCTTAAGAGAGGCTCAGAGATAAATAAAAAATAAAGATTACAGTTCTCGTGACTTGCAGTCCTCGGAAGTTTTAAAAAGCTGTATGGCCACAGGTTCAGTGGATGCGATAACACTTCAGCTGTCTTTGGTATAGGAAAAGTGCAAATAAAAGAAAAGATCTCGAAGAGGTTGTCCGTATATTCAACAACCGTAGCTCAACGAAAAAAGAAATTACATCTTTGAATCATCAAAGATTCATTATCTTCAATAAGTTAGTCCGCCAATCTAGTACTACCGGGATTCTACGAAGACTGCCAGCAACATCCGAGGCATTACGTCAACATTCTTACAGAGTATTTCTCCAAATTCATGTTTGGCGAGGAGAAAACTTGGAACCAATGGAATGCAGAAAAGCAGAAAATAATATAAAATATTTCAGAGATGATATACTTAAAGAAGTAAAATGTTCAAAACTTAATCATTTTGGAGCAAAAATGTAAATATTTCCCTCCAGCAAGAGAAAAATTTTTGAATTGTTTAAAAATTTGTGAAAAGCATTCGAGATGACTCCAACAAACTATCATTAATTAGTATAGCAAAATTTATGATTAACCAACAAATATATTCTAGAGTTTTGGTCTCGAATGCTTTTTAAAACATTTTTATTTCTTGCTAGAGGGAAATATTTACATTTTTGCTCCAGAATAATCTAGGTTTTTAAAATATCTTTGGAAGGTGGAAGATTACACTGGTCAACATTCAGTTTGAAAAAATACACCGGACTCTACCTAGGTACCCAGGGGTTTTGGAGTCACTGATTCCGTTGCCGAGGTCGGTTAAGCTCTATCACGCCAGGTTCAAGGTCATTTGAAGGTCAACCTAAGAAAAGGTTTTTGAAAAAATCTAAAAAAATTCACGCAAGGTCATTTGAAAGTTAAAGTAAAAATAGGAGGTGAAAAAAATTAGAAAAAATTTATACGAATGCTCACCTGCCTACTTATTGTCTGTTTATCTGTCTGCCCTTATACCTGCACACCTGTTTGTTTGCTTGTTAGTCTGTATTTATCATCCGCCTGCATTTTCTCTGTCCATCTATTTGACATCCTGCCTTTCTGTCAGTAATTCTGTCTGACTGAATGACTAAATGTTTCTATCTGACAGTCTGTCTGCCTCCTTGTCAGTTTGTCTGACTCAGGAAACCATTAAATTACTTTGACCCTGACAGGATTGAGCTCAGGGCCGGTTTTAGGTAACCGGAGGCCCTAAGCTCTAGGTATGTTTTTCGTTGAAGCTTTCTCTTCTAATAGAATAAACGTGCATATCTGCGTATGAAATCTGAGTTCTGAGGCCCCCTAAATGCTGCCTAAGCTGGCGTTTACTCAGCTTATAGGCAAAACCAGCACTGATTGAGCTCCAAGTGAGTGAGGCCAACGCCCGTGGTACTCTTTACTTGCATGTTCACTCTGCTTCTGCAACTATACCTAAAGGCCATCCTTTCACAGAAGAAAATAGGTAGGTGATTCATTGAGTTAAATATATTTGCACTGAGATAGCCGAAGAATCTTCATGTGCAGCTAAAGCTGGCGGACGAATGCCGGCTTGAAATGACCTCAGAATGACCTTGAAATGACCTCTGGATGCCTCTTTTTTTAAGGGTAAGCGAACAATGGATTCGGACTCAGCGACCCGAAAAACCTGTGTGAATTTTTTCAGATTCTTTCAACCACCTTTTCTTACTTTAACCTTCAAATGACCTTGAAACTGACGTGATAGAGGTCAACCGACATCGAATGCAGACTCAGAGACTCAAAAAACCTATATATAAGTTTTTTCAGATTTTTTGACAGTTTCTCCTCTGTTTTTCTCAAATTAACCTTGAAATGATCTCCGGATGCCTTTTAAGGGTAAACGAACACCGGATTCGGACTCACCGATCCCAAAAACCTATGCGTGAATTTTTTCAGATTTTTTCAATCACCTTTTCTTAGTTTGACCTTCAAGTGACCTTGAAACTGACGTGATAGAGGTCAACCGGCATCGGATACAGACTCAGCGATCCAAAAACCCTATATGTAAATTTTTTCAGATTTTTTAACAGCTTCCTCTCCGTTTTTCTCAAATTAACCTTGAAATGACCTCCGGATGCCTTTTAAGGGTAAGCGAACACCGAATTCGGACTCAGCGACCCCAAAAACCTATGTGTAAATTTTCTCAGATTTTTTCAACCACCTTTTCTTAGTTTGACCTTCAGATGTCCTTGAACCTGACGTGATAGAGCTTAACCGACCTCGGCATCGGAATCAGCGACCCCAAAAACCCCTGGGTACCTAGGTAGAGTCTTGTGTATTTTTTTAAACTAAATGTTGACCTGTGTTATTATTCTTTTATTTTCTGCTTTTTAGCCCCCCCCCCCAATAAAAATCGTCTAATTTTTTTTTTACTTTTACTATATAAGGCCAGCAGCAGTGACAAATAGTGGATTAAGGGCAACTAGTTACGTTAAGGAATGTTCGTGTCCTGTTAACTAAATACCTTAAACAAATACCTTTTTTAATTTGCTCTAAGCTATAAAGGGGTACAAAAATATTTGTTTCTGAACAAAATAAACGTTTTTATATTCCCAAATTGAAAAAATTTAAAAACCCATTGATCTCTAGAAAGTATTATTTCTGTGTATAAAAGTTATTTATATTTTTAGTAAGATAATTTTAGTTACCATATCTATAGATGTATTTAGGAATAGTATGCCTCTTTACTATGTTGCCAAGTTTAGGAGGCGATATCGCTACTTTATTGTAAGGAAGCATTTAATACCTATATACATCAAGTGTTTAAAACAGCAGCGCCACCTGGTAAAAAATGTAGTGGACTATGGTTTATGTTTATATATGTTTATAGGTATTTTCCGCCTCCAAAAAAAGTGTCGTTAAATGCTTCTATCTCTCTATTTCTTCCCTTTTTGTCATAATCTTATATGCGCACCAATAAAGCTGATCATTATTGATAATAATGAGTCATGAATTTACTAATTATCAAGACATTCGCGATGAAAACAACACAAAACGTCTCCGCCTCCGAAATCGGAGGCGAACGCGTAAAATCGGAGGCAAACGCCACCTAACCATATAACATTCGGAGGTGTATGAGTACTAAATGCATGTATATATATATATATTTATATATATATATATATATATATATATATATATATATATATACGAAAAAAATTGAAAAAATTAAATTTCGGCTATCTTGATCAGATCTCAACCGATTTGGCTGACATTTGGAATGGAAGTAGTCTTTTCACACAAAAATTATTTACTAGATTTCAGCCAAAAATATTAAATAGTTTGGCTGAAATTGCAGTTTCAGTCAAATTTTCTGAAATGTTCAAATTGAAATATCTCCGGACCTAAAAGACGGATCGAATTTTGCTTTATGGCAAAAGGTAGGTTATTTTTTGTACTTTTACATGATATAAGTCAAGAATCATTTTTTTTACATTCGGTCGTTTTTTAGTCATTTGCACCTTCGAGCATATACGGGAAAATAGATGTGCCTTTTCTATTTTACAAGATTTGCACTATATATATAATATATATGTACTCAGTGACTATGTGTGCGCGCACTCGTATAAAGCAGAAAACAATTGTATTTATTGTTTATAAAATTTTTATTTCATTTTTTATTTTTACGTGACTCAGGTAGCCGCTTCATGTATAATCGAAGGGTAACCGTGGTCTATCTTTTACTTTTCAAAACGAGTATTTTGATATTGTACTACGCCTACCTTTTGCCATAAAGCAAATTTTGATCCGACTTTTAGGTCCGAATATATTTCGATTTGAAAATTTCAGAAAATTTGACTGAAACTGCAATTTCAGCCAAACTATTTAACATTTTTGGCTGAAATTTGGTTAACAGTTTTTGTGTGATAAAGACTATTTCCTTTCCAAATTTCAGCCAAATCGGTAATCTGATCAAGATAGCCGAAATTTGGCTTTCTCATTAATATCAGGAGGGGGGATGGTCAGATATCTTCCCCAAATTTAAACTGAAGGTTCCTTTAATATTGACAATAAAAGGATACCATTTTCTTTTCTTAACTAGTTGTTTAAGCGATCAAAAAAAAAATAAAGCAACAAATTTGACCCTTAAAATATCCAAATACCCCTTTTCGGCCAAAAAAGCATGGAAATTACAATTTTAGGGTTTTATTAAACTCGTCATGACAAACAATTTCCGCAGGGTCTACATCCATCTTAAAAATTTTCCCAAACCTTTTTCTAAACCGACTCCTTTATTAAGCTGCCTTTTCTATATATTTATTTAATTTTCCCTGATTACTTTTAAGGTCAAATATTATAATAACGATTCTATTAAATATTTAAAACGCAATATTACACAACACTTTTAATTAAAATTTTTAACCTACCTGTTTGGTCACTATAATTTACTTTATCGTAAAAGTAATTAGAAAAGTAATTAGAAAAATAATTGCTAATTCCTTTTTTAAAGACATGTACTTTGTAATTGTACTTAATTCCTTTTTTAAAAAAGTAATTTGTAATTGTAATTAGTTCCTTTTTTAAAAAAGTAATTTGTAATTGTAATTATTTTTAAATTACAAGTAATTACCCAGCTCTGCGGGCTAACTACCTATTGAGATAGGAACCGGCAGTGGAGTTCCACACGAGCTCCGCTAGCAGCCAGACGTACTAAGACAGGATTCCGAACCCAGTAAGTGTGACAAGACTGAAACCAAAATCATCCGTATACCGAAAATACCGTAAAGTACCAGCCTACGTCATCACCAGTGTGCAGAAGGAACAGAGTTCCCTCTACTCTAGCTTTGATATTTCTGTTCTAGAGCTCGTCCAAACCACCAGACACGGAGTTAGTCTGTTTGCAACAACGAAACCAGCCGGACGTACCAGGAGCAACCGAAAGTTAAAGTAAGGATAATAGTAATAATAATAGGTACCGACTTGGCTGATATTATCAAAGAACTTGTATTTTCGTTGTGTTTATTCACCGATTTTACTGTTTTACTTGTGTTCTCAGGGTATCTGTAGTATGTGTTAATACGAGTACGTTGTGAACATAAAGTAAAGGTTTCTGAGATCTCCGGGGTTCATGTTGAGTCGGAGAGATCAGAGCTACTATTTAACATCTATCCCACGATTTGTGTTCGCTTTGCCGCTAATTGTTTTTCTGGTAACTCTTGTGTGCTCAGGGTATGCGTAGTATGTGTTAATACGCTTACGCTATAGCCACAAAGAAAGCGTTTGTGGGATTTCCAGGGTTTATGTTGAGTCAGAGAAATCAGGACGCTCACCAAATTTCAGGTCCAGGGTACGAGCTCACACTAAGGTGCCAGCAATATTGTTCCTGTGGCTAGCTCTGGTGTTTGCGAGATATGCGCAGTATATGTTAATGTTCCTATGCTGTGGACACAGAGAAAGCGTTTCTGGGATCTCCGGGATACATGTTGAGTCGAAGAAATCAGGATGTAACCCGTGTTATTTTTCTTACCTATTTTCAGGCTAGGTGATGTAGGACTCCGTTTAACTAATCATACTTCTTTTTTCAGCTTTAGGATTTCTGATATTAGCCAAGTCTGACACCTTGAGTAATGATTTAATTGTTGCATCATTTGTTGTTTACTTGCTCCTTTCTGGTATCTAACGACTGTACATAACTTCCGCCACCTATATTGTAACTTGCCACCTTGTCACTCCGCACCATTAACCGGCCGTCACCGCCATTACACCGAATTCATGTCATGCCGGGACCTTGCTGCTGCCTGCTACAAGAAACAACACCATAGCATCACAGTAACCACATCATAGCCTGGATGTTGCATTGCATATATAGGTAGCTTTAGTGTAAATAATTTAGAGTTGGTATTGTAGAATATAGGAAATAAATAGATATTGTTTACCGAATTGTGCATTTTACTGCTGTGTGTGTGAAGGCCTAATTTTCCTTATTTCAACCCACTGGAATTTATCGTTTCTCCACTGTAGTTACTCCAGCCCTACTATACAGGCTGTTTGAGGGACGTAGCGTTTCCCCATATAGAAACTGGCGCCCGAGCAATCGCACCGCAAATACCGCCGTTGCTAAGGTGCCAAAAGTAACGCTTTCTCGGCCTCACCGAAAAGCACGTCACACTCTTTATAGACCATAGACAATGGTAAATTATACCACTCAATATTTAATACTCGTTTCCACACCACCTTGCGGTAGAGTACATGGTACGTTTTTTTTCTGTGGTTATCCCCTGTAAGCCTACTCCACTATATGAGTTCAAGTTTCTTCTATTTTTCTTCGCTTCAACGATGAAGGCTAATTTTGTTGGTCTTCCAAAATAATGTCCACACTATTACTCTGTTCTTCTGAAGCGATGTGGTCATCTGTCTCCTGGTACATTAAACGCTCTAGTTGAACGTATATGTTTTCATCACAATCTTCATTCTCTTCTACATCTTCAATGTTGGTAAAGACAATTAATGCGGATTGTAGAGTAACGGAGGCCCAATTTTCTGCAATCGGAAGCTCCCTTGCATCATTTTGAGCATGTGCAGGATATTGTGTTCAAGAGGACTGTAGAGCCGAATAATTGGTGGTGGTAATTAAAAGCAAACCATATTTGGAGTTTCTGCGTCCAATTCCTAGCATTCTTGTTATTTCCATGCCATTTTTAACTTGAAACGATTTTTTGCTGACGATGGTGCATATACAGGGTGTCCCGGCACTATGGGGCAATACTTCGGGAACGTATAGTTTGGGTCAAAATAACACTAAAAGTACTTTTTTTTTCTTAGCCCCCCCCCTACGGAGATATTACCCTTTATAGTTTACATATTCAAGAAGGTTTTTTGCCTATTACTTCCAAACGGTTCTATCGGTTTTAATAAAATTTGGACTGTGTACATATTAAATGAGTATCTTTATTCCAGAAATATAGCGCCCTTCGTATCTTGTCTAATGCTTTTTACCCCTTTTGATATAAATTAATTTTTGAAAATTAAGGTCACATTTGAGAAAAAATTATTTTACTGATAAGGGACTAAGGAATACTAGTAATATAAACTACCGCATGACCCTGTGAGAAGACAATTGAATAAATTTAAACGTCAAATTTAAGTAGCAAGTAATGAGTAAGTTGTAAGTAGTTCTGTGATAGTAGTTTATTGACATGGCAAATTTTTCATCTGGTGAATATGCCGACATGCAACTTATGTACCGCCGGTAATGGTTCGGAAGCCAGACGGCTTTATAGGGAACACTTTCCTAACAGAGTTATTCCAAACAGGAAAACTTTTGAACGGGTAAACCGTCGAGTACGAGAAACAGGTAGATATCCATCTTACCAATAAAAAAACAAAATAATAAAAATTAAAGAGTAAATAATTATTTAAAAAAATATCCTATTAATTTTTAGGGAGCGTGGAACCGAAATGAGGAGATACAGTTGTACTAGAAGAAGCTGTATTAGATGCTGTTGCCGAAGACTCATCAATAAGCGTTAGGAAGCGCAGTTTAACACTTCGAAGTCGGTGGTTCACAGAATTTTGAAAGAACAGCTCTCCATCCTTTCCACATCCAGAAAGTTCATACAATGTCCCCGGACGAGTACCCTGCTCGAGTTCAATATGCTAATTGGTTCCTGCAAAAGCAACGGGAAGACCGCAAGTTTATTGGTAGTGTTTTGTTCACGGATGAAGCAGGATTTCGCAGGGATGGTGTAATAAATTCTCACAATCTACATAGTTGGAATGATGAAAATCCTCATGCAATTATTCAAACTCATCACCAACGACAATTCCAAATTAACGTCTGGGCAGGAATAATTGAAAATTATTTAATAGGGCCATTTGTTTTGGAAAATCGGTTAAATGGGGAAAATTACTTAAAGTTTCTACAAGAAAATCTAGATGGTTTATTGGAAGATGTACCATTAGCAACTGTAAGAAACATGACGACATACATGATGGAGCTCCTCAGCATCACAGTCAGGGAATATTTAGATCAAAAATTTCCCCACCGATGGATTGGCCGAGGAGGTCCAGTAACGTGGCCTCCTCGTTCTCCTGATCTAAACCCATTAGATTTTTTCTTTTTGGGTCATCTCAAAAATTTTCTGTATAAAACACCGGTACAAACAAGGGAAGAGATGTTACAAAGAATCACTACCCAATGTGAAGGCATTCGGAGCAACCCTTCAGCGATCAGGTTCAGCGATCCAACTTATCTCGCTTACGAGAATGTATTCTTGTACAGGGGGCTCACATCGAACATTTATTTTAGTTATGTAGTTATTGTAGTTATGTGTGTATTGTAGTTGTCGTATGTAGTTATGTGTTGACGAAATGCCAGGTCTTTGTCCCTTATCACTAAAATCATTTTTTCTCAAAAACGGATCGCTTTATCGATGTCAAACAAGAATATGTTTTTTTAGAAAATTGTTTAAGGAATTTAAAAATGTGACCTTAATTTTCAAAAACTAATTTATGTCAAAATTTAGTTGTAAAAGCATTAGCGAAAGCACCTCTGACTTCCTAATCAAGATACGAAGGGCGCCATATTTCTAGAATAAATATACTCATTTAATATGTACACAGTCCAAAGTTTATTAAAATCGATAGAACGGTTTGGAAGTAATAGGCAAAAAACCTTCTTGAATATCTAACCTTTAAAGGGTATTATCTCCGTAGGGGGGTGCCCTAAAAAAAATCATAGGTATTTTTAGTGTTATTTTGACCAAAACTATACGATCCCGAAGTATTGACCCATAGTGCCTGTACATATTTGAAACCTTAATTCATGAATTGTGCTTCCATCGTCCTTGGATTCATAAAGCGCTGAGTTAAATAACTGTCCCATCTTGTCAATTTGATCTGGATGTGCGTTTGGATCTTCAAAAGCATGAACAGCTGCCCGGAATTTCTTGTATTTCTTGAACACTCATAAGTTATATTTTTCTCTGCCGGAAAAACGATGATGTGTCACATCCGCTAAATGCGAGGAAAAACAAAATGGAAGATGGAAAAATGGCTTGGTAATCAAATGGAAGATTTAAACTTGTGGTACATTACAGCATTTTTGTTTTGTTTTTCCTTTATTAAATATATGTTGGGACAAGATAATGCTGCCATACGATCAAAATATCTAAATTCTTAGCTACTATAATAACGGAGGTATCGAAGTGTGACAGATCAATTGCTGTATTTACAATAAGTACATTAGCATCTTCGGTAGTTTGTTTTGTTGAAAATCCCCCACTTTGTAATTTTTCATGCAACATGTCGATAAGCCCGCTCTTCTTTTTATCATTAAACTAGAATTTGTCTCGCGACATAGTTTCTGTTATCGACTCATATATTAACGCCAGCACGCGTTTGTAATCGCCAAAGCCGTGCAACTTATTTCGTGCTTTTAGCTGCTGGGTTATCGGGATATCCATTGAAAACAGTGACACTATTGTTCTTGAAAACTGTTTCGAAGTTGCACCACCAGTATACTATAAATATTCCCCAGCTCCAGTGCTTCAATCACAACATACCGAACAGACGATCATAGGTTAGGTTAAATTGAAATGTGAGTGGGCTAGTAACAGACCATCCACTGCGACCATCTAGTCTATTGTGGCTCACTCCTAATTATATATTGGTTGAGAGGTTGACAAGGTCCTCTGGCAGCAGTTGCCCTTTGCCAAAAAATGAGAACCTGGTTCTTTCTGCAGCAGGACAGGTACATAGAATGTACGCTGCCATTTCATCATCCTCCAAACACAGTCGGCATTCAGCGTTATCCGCTATTCCGAGTCTGTATAGGTGGTGATTTAGTCTGCAGTGCCCAGTATATAGGCCCACTAGAGTTCTTAAGTGTGACCTATTTAACTCTAATAGTTTTTTAGTTCTTGATTTCAGAGGATATATAATAAACTCCTTTGAATGAACTAATCCTGGTACTTCTTGCCAGTACTGGAGGATTTTCCTCTCGGTCCAGACCAAGATGGTTGTTTTCGCAGTGCTTACCGATATGCCAACCACTGGTTCTGGTCCGATAAATTTTGATACCGCACCTTCTCTGGCTAAGGAGCCGTTGCCCTCCATTCCAGAGTGGCCCGGTATCCAGACCATAGTTAATTTGTTGTATCTACCCAATCAGGTGAGATCCTTTTGGCAGTTCCAGACCAATTTGGAATTGCAACAATGTGAGCCAAGAGCTTTGAGAGCTGCTTGGCTGTCTGAAAAGATTCTTATCGATCTGTGTCTAGGCTGCATCTGTTCAAGCCTCCTTGTACACAGTTCAATGGCATGAACTTCTGCCTGAAAGACAGTCGCATAATTACGTAGGCTCGAAGTAATTCTTACCTTGGGTTGCGACTGTATGCTCCAGCTCCAACTTCCTCCTCAGGGGTTTTGGAGCCGATTGTGAACCAACATATGTCTGCTCTTTGTAGATCGGTTTTATTCCAATCCCATTCGTCTCTTCCAGGAAGCAGGACGGTAAAAGGCAGTTCATAGTTGGTTACGGTAGGCATCACATCTGAAAGCATTCCTAGGATCTCGTGACACTTCATGTCAGCTGACAACCTGTTGCGTTCCATGATGCCTGCGGCATATTAGTTGCCGCTGTTGAAGTCTGTATGTTGCCCACCGGGCCTCTCTCTCCAAATAGATGTGGAGAGGGGGAAGATCCAGGAGGATTTCCAGAACGGCTGACGGTGTGGTACTTATTGCACCAGTTATCGCCAGGCATGCTTATCACTGTAGACCAGAGAGTTTGGCTTTGGTCGTCTGTTGTAGCCCTTTCGACCACCAAACTATAGAGGCATACGCTACCATTGGTCTTATGACCGTAACGTATATTCAATATATTTGTTAGGGACCTATTCCCCAGGTTTTTCCACAAATTCTGCATCTCATGAATATTTTAAGTTATAATTTTTAACATAATAATTTCTGTTTCGCAAGTAAATTACTCTAAATTTTTGTGTTTTTTTTTTCATGATAACAAATGCTAATAACCCGATCAAAATAGCTCAAAAAATAGAGATAAGCGTACAATAATTCACATAGAGCTGAAAATTTGTACGAATGTTGGGAACACCATTATAAATGAAATGTCAAAAGTCCTCACCGATCCCACATCTGCAAAAAAATGTATTCAAGGTCAAAGTTAGCAAATATGGGTTTTTTGCATTTTTCAGCCAAACGGTAAGTTTTCTCATAAAAATAGATCAGACAAAAATTGTAGATCATGCAATTATCTACCTATATTGTTCTTACACTTTTTTCCTAAGAATCACCATTTCTGAGATATAGCGATTCAAAAAGTTGAAAAAGTTGTGTTCTCCATATATGCAGGAGTACGCCGCCTATATACATCACTGGATCCATAATACAAGTAAAAATATTGGTCTGTGTAACTTATACGTACAACGGAATTCGCTTCCTTCTTTCTGTATATGGAGCTTCAAAAAAAATTACCTGCTTAGATAAGTTTCGATACTTATCTTTTGTAAAAAATACTCGTAACAATAAACGAATGCAATTAGCTTGTCTTCCCCCTGCTTCTGCTCATCAACATCTATTTCGGGTATATTATCAAGTTCAAGTGTGGCTTGGTAATCAACTGGACTCAGAAGACTGGGGTTGGAAGTTAATTGACAATACATTGGAACCAATCCAGACTATACTCCCACCTGCACCGGAAAAACTCCTGAATACAATTTTTTGCAATTGCAAAAATTATAGTGCTTATTAGTGCGGCTGCAAAAATGTTAGATTGTTTTGTTCATTAGCATGTACCAGTTGTCAAGGCCAGTCGTGCTCCAATGTTGAATCGACATCAGAAGAGGATTCTTACGATATCAGCGAGGAATCATCTGATGTATCGCTGTTAGAACGATTTATTTGTATCCAGCAGGAAGAAGAAGAAGAAGAATACATTACACTTGAAGTTCCATTAAATAATTATCAATCAGACGAATAGTTTTCCCCAATTACTCATAATTCACACGACTTTCATCATTTCCAGTAGTACCATTTTTTATTTAATACAATATTATTAAATTAAACAGGACCACAATAGATCGTGAAATGGGCCTACAGGGGAAATTACGTTAAAAGGTCGTGGAAACGTGTGCATATATGGAGAACACAATTTTTTCAACTTTTTGAATCGCTATATCTCAGAAATGGTGAAGAACAATTTTTATAGATAATGACCTAGTTTTATGATAAAACTTACCGTTTGGCTGAAAAATGCAAGAAACCCATATTTGCGAAATTTGACCTTGAATACATTTTTTTGCAGATGTGGGATCGATGAGGACTTTTCGCATTTCATTTATAATGGTGTTCCCAACATTCGTACTAATTTTCAGCTCTATGCGAATTATTGTAACCTTGAATGTCTATTTTGACCGGGTTATAATCATATTTACGTATAAGCAATAAGTAAATGTTTGGTAATCACAGATTGTCAAATATGGATATGGTGCATGATACTAACAACATCATGGACGCAGTGGTATAAAATGTTTGTCTTACTCCAACGATTTGCCTAAGTTAAATAGTTTCTAAAAATATAATATTTTGAAGGTCATAATATAATGTCAGTAACGGCACTCCAATGTCTTTTTGCGACCTACATTTTCCTCTTTATAATGGCTATTGCATCAATAATAAGAAATAAAAAACGTAAACAAAACATGGAGATATGTTACCCGACCTACTTGAATGTTGCCTCGATCTTCTATAAGATATCGGGCCAAATACTGCAATTTGACCCATTTAGGACGACAAAAATCAATTTTTTCTACTCCCTTATAGTCGGGGAGCCTTCCCTAGCTGTACGCGCACCCCCCGCCCGATCCTTGGGGACAATGTTTTTCATAAATATTAAATCCTAAGGAACAATTTAAGACATGTCCTAAAAAAAAATTGGCTGCACTTTCAAAATGGCGTCCGTTTAAAAAAAATTGCAAATATGGTTTTTGTTATTTAACACAAAAACTTTAAAAGACATGTAGAAAAACTTTCTGCATAAAAAAAGTGCATAACATTTTTTACAATTTTGTTCCTATACAATATTTTGATAGGAGTTACCATTTTCCAGATAAATGAGTCCAAAATTAAGAAAACATGGAAATTCATATATATATAAATCACTTAGAGGAAATAACTGTGACAATTATTGTAATGCGTATAATATAACTTTATATTATTAACATAACAAAAAAAAATAAACTGAAAAAAATTAATAATAATAATAATATTATAATTTGCAGACATTTATCTCGAAAACGGTAACAATGGTATCTGGAAAATGGTAACTCATATTCAAATATTGTATAGGAACAAAATTGTAGAAAATTGTATGCACCTTGTTTTTTGTACTGAAAGTTTTTCTCCATCTTTTTTAGTTTTTGTGTTAAATGACAAAAACAATATTTGCATTTTTTTTAAACGGACGTCATTTTGAAAGTACTGCCAGTTTTTTTTTAGGACATGTCTTAAATTGTTCCTTAGGCTTTAATCTTTGTGAAAAACATTGTCCCCAAGGATCGGGGGGGGGGGGGGGTGCACGTAGTATTACGTTTTATATTGAATTTTAAATTTTATTTTAAGAGCTGAATCATTTATATGGAAAATGGCAACTCCTATCAAAATATTGTATAAGACGAAATTGTAGAAAATATTATGCACTTTGTTTTTTGTGCAGAAAGTTTTTCTCCACCTTTTTTAGTTTTTGTGTTAAATGACAAAAACCATATTTGCAATTTTTTTTTTTAACGGACGCCATTTTGAAAGTGCAGCCAATTTTTTTTTTAGGACATGTCTTAAATTGTGCGCGGGGGGTGCACGGACACTTAGAGCTCCCGTAGAATTATATAAATTTGCTGTTTTCTGTACAGTCTGTAGAATGGATAAGTAGGCAATTCCAGTTAACTGAACGGATATATTTCATATCAGTTCTAGGATGGATATGAAATGAAACCGACCAATCACAGTTTGTGTGTTAAGTACATAGACAACTATTCGTTTTAAAATCAAATTAGTGCGTAAGCCGTCAAAGTAGCTGTCAGTGTATACTGTCAGTGTGTATTTGTGTAATATATTAATGTTTAACAGATTTTGAAGTTTTCTTAAGCTGGTCGTAGAAAAAGTATACTGTACAACTCGAGTGGATTATCCATGTCGCACTCAAAAGATCTGAAGCACTCCGCCTACGGCGTCGTGCTCAAGCTTCTTTATCGTGCGATATGGATATCATATCCACTCTTGTTGCACAAACTAGTATTTTCTACTCCCTTATGTAAATTTGCTGTTTTCTGTAGTCTGTAGAATGGATAAGTAGGCAATTCCAGTTAACTGAACGGATATATTTCATATCAGTTCTAGGATGGATATGAAATGAAACCGACCAATCGCAGTTCGTGTATTAAGTACATAGACAACTATTCGTTTTAAAATTAAATTAGTGCGTAAGCGGTCAAAGTGTATTTGTGTAATATATTAATGTTTAATAAATTTTGTAGTTTTTTTAAGCTAATCGTAGAAAAAGTATACCTACTGTACAACTCGAGTGGATTATCCATATCGCACTCAAAAGATTTGAAGCACTCCGCCTACGGCGTCGTCGTGCTCAAACTTCTTTATCGTGCGATATGGATATCATATCCATATCATATCTTGTTGCACAAACTACTATTTCCATTAGGGCTTAAATATATCTAATTTTATTGTGTACTTTTACTGAAGTAGTTCTAAATACTTTGTCCTAATAAAATAGGACTCTTTTTGTAGGTTGGAAATCTAACCTGTAATTAGCAGTCTATTTTTATTAAAGTGAATTTTTAAATATTTGCTTGGAACCACTGTGGCTCCAAGCTAAAAATGCGTATACGAACATTAAAAATAAGAATAAACTTGAAAAACTTAAACATGATGCAGATGCCCTGTTGTATGGGTTATGTACCTAAATGTATTTCATAACCTAAAAATCCAACATCCGTAAAGGTTCCAACCCAAATATTTTTGACAGATGTCAAAACTTATTTTAGTTGTTTTTTTTTTAAGGTAATGATTGTTTATAGCCGTGTTCGGATATTACGCCTGATTGATAGGACGCGAATTATGTATCAACCCCCATTTGAATTATAAGGAGACGACTATGTTTCCCAGCATCAGCAGTTGCAGTGTAACCTGATACTTAGAAGATAAGGCGCTGTGCCTTCTTTCCTATTTTGCATTGTTTAGATTCAGTCAGTAACTAGCTTTCATTAATTAAACACATACATATTGTACTTAACCATTTTATAAAAAATAAAATTTTGAATTTAATAATTTTTTAAAAAGAGACTTTTGGGTGTCGGAATCGTTAGTGGCGCAGTCGGTCTGAGGATTATCGAAATTATCGTGTATCGAACAGATAATTTTCGTTTCAACGATTAATTGATTACCGGACAAAACAGTGAAAAGTTCGTGAAAGTGCCTAAAACAGAATGGCTCCTCGAACATTAGGAAACCCAGTTTATCGGAAACCTGTGCAAGACTCTTTCAACAACAATTCACGAGAATTGGAACTACATCGTCCCATTCTGCAAGGAACTCGTAAATTAGAGAAGACAAAATCGCTCATCCATTTGAAGGTTCCTTATAGTTAGTGAAAAGCGATGCTCAAAGTCACAATAATATTAATGATGTACAGTTTGATGTCACTCGAAACACTTTTTGAAAACTTAAGCTTATCACCTTTAACTGACTCAGACGAAGAAGATAATTCTCTTTTGCCTTCTAGTTCCTCACATAAACCAGAAAATAACATTCAATATTCTAGTGTATAAGTAATTTAGAAGTTAATTTAACTTTAAATAATACGAAAATGGCTCAGTTCAAACCAGAGTATTTAAAATGCGTTCCGCAATTTGACGGAAATCCGAACGAATTAAATAGATATTTAAGTATTTGTGATAGCATTATATTATATCAGAATTTTACGACACAGCTCACTCTAATAGTTTTCATAACGTGTTTTTATTAAACTCGCTAATAGGCAAATTAACAGATAACGCTAAATTAGTTGTTAATATACAGAGTGTTACTACTTGGAAAGAACTAAAAGACACTTTATATAGAAACTTGCAGATCAACGCGACGAGGCTTGTCTAAATAGAGATTTAGTTTTGCCAAAACAGCTTCCAAGCGAAAAACCGCAACAATTTTACGACCGTTACAATTATTACATTTAATATGTTCACATGTAGACATTCATGAAAAAGTAGCAGAGGCCAAAGTATTAAAACGCGATCTCTATAATAATCTTACCTTAAAAACATTCTCGTCAGGGCTAAAAGAACCTCTAGGCACAACTATTCGTTGCATGAGCCCCAAAGACATGAAAGAGGCGATGCAATTTATTACTCAAGAAGATAATACGCACTATTATCAAAATATGACTAACAAAAATTACGCACAACAAGCTCTTGTACAATCAAGACCAACATTTCCAACCATGCAGCAACAAAATTCAATGCATAACTTTAATAGACCAGTAAATAATTTCAGCAGACCAATGAACCAGTTCCCCAGAAATCCTTTCAATGGCCAAATGCCCTCATTCAATTACACAGCCCCACAAAAAAAAATAAAATTTTTGATCTGGATGACTGACCATAGTATTCCTATGTATTTTTCGGCGCTGAATCCGAATCCGAGGTCAAAAAAATTCGTATACCCCCAAACTATTGCGCTACAGCCAAAAACAACCCCGAAAATGGGGTAAAACCGTCCCATACACCAGGATTCAATGAATGGATGTAAATGAATGGTGAAAAACATGGGAAGGGAAAATGTTTTATATTCAACAGTCACTTTGACTGGAAAACTACCCTTATAATATGCTGAAAACTCCCCCTGTACAAGCATAGAGTATATAAATGCCAATAAATCGCGAGAAATGTTCAAGTTTTTATAGTTTGGAATACAGTACATGAATATTACGCGTGTCTCAAAACCACCCATATAACAGGGTGGAAACCACCCTTATATAAAAATAGACTGCGTAAATACCAATAGATTATGGGAAATGGAGGAGTTTTCGATGTTTTAATTCCAGAATAGAATCTTGAGTGACCCTGTTCTACCTTATTCTTAGTCGGTACAAAATCTATAATAGGGTGGAAACCATCCTTATTACAAAATAAAGCACAAATGCCAATAAATCACGGGAAATAACTTTTTTATAGTTTAAGTACAGAACATGAATCTGGAGTGACTCCCAGGGCACCTCGCTTACTTGTGACCCAAAATCTCTTCTATAAAGGGTGGTAGCCACCCTTGTACAAGAATAAATTGCATGAATACCAATAAATCGTGGGAAATCTTGGAGTTTTCATTGTTTCAGTTCCAGAATAGATTCTTGAGTGACGTTGATCTACCCTATTCTCACTTGGTACCCAAAATCTTCCCTAAAAAACCACCTCTACATAATAAAATGTACATATGCCAGTTTTTCAATTTCTCTTCTCAGAATACCTTTTCTTCTCATTGTCAAATGATCTCCTCATTGGCTCTCTCTTATGTTCTTCGTGCGTGCCTCTTTTCATAGACCAACAGTAGTCGGCCATCATGTGGATATCTCACCTTCCTTGATACCCCTTCTCCATCTCCGAAATATCCTGGTGAAAGCGTTCGCCTTGCTTTTCATTGTATGCACCCAAATTTTCTGGATGGCGGACAACTGTTGGTCCATAAAAAGAGACATACACGAAGAACACAATAGAGAGCTAATGAGAAGATCATTTGAAAATAAGGAAAAATGGTATTCTAAAAAAATGTTCATATTCTTCAGTTAAGCTGCATTCATTGCACGAAAAGGTTAATGCAGCTTGACTGAAGAATATGAACATTTTTTAATCTTTTTTTCCCAGAATACCTTTTTTCTTATATTCAAATGATCTTCTCATTGGCTCCCTATTGTGTTCTTCGTGTGTGTCTCTTTTTATGGACCAACAGTTATCCGCCATCCAGAAAATTTGGGTGAATACAATGAAGAGCAAGGCGAACACTCTCACCAGGATATTTCGGAGATGGAGAAGAAGAAGGTGGGATGTCCACATGATAGCCGACTACTGTTGGTCTAACGCACGAAGAACATAAAAGAGAGCCAGTGAGGAGATCATTTGAAAATGAGAAGAAAAGGCATTCTGAGAAGAAAAATTGAAAAACTGGCATATGTACATTTTATTATGTAGGGGTGGTTTTTTAGGGATGATTTTGGGTACCAAGTGAGAATAGGGTAGATCAACGTCACTCAAGAATCTATTCTGGAACTGAAACCATTAAAACTCCAACATTTCCCACGATTTATTGGTATTCATGCAATTTATTCTTATATAAGGGTGGCTACCACCCTTTATAGAAGAGATTTTGGGTTACGAGTAAGCGAGGTGCCCTGGGAGTCACTCCAGATTCATGTTCTGTACTTAAACTATAAAAAAGTTATTTCCCGTGATTTATTGGCATTTGTGCTTTATTCTGTAATAAGGATGGTTTCCACCCTATTATAGGGGTAGTTTTTGTACCGACTAAGAATAAGGTAGAACAGGGTCACCCAAGATTCTATTCTGGAATTAAAACATCGAAAACTCCTCCATTTCCCACAATCTATTGGTATTCACGCAGTCTGTTTTTATATAAAGGTGGTTTCTACCCCGTTATATGGGTGGTTTTGAGACATGCGTAAAATTCATGTACTGTATTCCAAACTATAAAAACTTTAACATTTCTCGCAATTTATTGGCATTTATATACTCTATGCTTGTACAGGGGGAGTTTTCAGCATATTATAAGGGTAGTTTTCCAGTCAATATTCAAGTAAGTGACTGCTGAATATAAAACATTTTCCCTTCCCATGTTTTTCACCATTCATTTACATCCATTCATTGAATCCTGATGTATGTGGTTGTTTTTGGCTGTAGCGCAATAGTTTGGGGGTATACGAATTTTTTTGACCTCGGATTCGGATTCAGCGCCGAAAAATACATAGGAATACTATGGTCAGTCATCCAGATCGAAAAATTTTTTTTTTTTTTGTGGGGCTGTGTTATCAAACACAGAGTAATCCCAACCGATTCAATTTCACCCTAGTGTGAACAATCCACAGCAAAGATTTTTTCACAAATTTGCAAATATTCAGGAACCAAAACCAAAACGTTTTCAGGTCAAATCCATACAAAAATCTGCCTAACCCCACTCCTATGAGTATAGTAACGAGGCAAACCTCGAATAATTTCCGACCTCAACCGGAACCATCGACCTCAAATCAATATCGCCTCCCTCAAAGAAATTTCGCTTCCCATGAACTTCATAACACTGAAGTAAACGAAGTTGAGTCAACCTCTAGCGGTGTTTACGAATACGACAACCAAAACATTCCTGAAACTTACGGAGACGTAAACGAGGCATATTATCAAGATAATATAAATTTTCAGCAAGATAATATAAATTTTCAGCAAGATAATATGAATTTTCAGCAAGACCCACCGGTCGACGATCAAACGAAAACCCTGAAATTATTTCAATCAATGCCACCAATTCTAATAAATTACCCTATATTATACTACCTGAATATAACCTAAAATTTTTAATCGATTCGGGTTCAAAAAAATCATTTAACGGCCCTAATCTTGCTCATAAATTATACCCTAATTGTATTCAAAATGATCCATTTATAGTCTCTACCGTTTTTCAAAAATCCGCTCACAAAGAAAGTGCATTAATACCATCTTCAAAACTATTTAATTTACCACAACCAACAAGTTTAAAATTCTTTTATTTTAAACTTCGACAAAGGATTATTGATAACTCCGTATACAAAAATTACTTTATCTTACCATAAAACAAAAAACGAATTAAATTTAATATCAATCGCACCTCGCAGCGAACAAGTAATAAAAATAAAAACATCGCTAGAAAATGGAGAAATAATAATCCCTTATCAAAAAATTCACAATTGTGAGATACCAGAATGTTTAGCCACCGCCAAAAATGGTGAAGCTATTACTACAATATTAAATAATACGGTCAATCCCATCACTCTAGACTTTTCCGAACCTATAGTAGTTGAGAGATTCGAAAAAAATCAATTCACGAAATAAACTTAAACAATTCTGATGAAACACCAAAATCATACTTAAGCCTATCTAACATTTGCACCGACCATCTAAACCCGGAAGAAAAAAGTAAAATTGAAAATTTATGTAAAGAATATTCAGACATTTTTTATCAAGAAAACACTAAATTAACTTTTTCTAATCAAATTAAATATAAAATTAATACGACGGATGAAGTACCGATATATACGAAAACATATCGTTACCCGTTCATCTACAAAAAGGAAGTAGAAAACCAAATGAAAAATTGTTAGATCAAAATATAATAAGGCCTAGCAATTCACCGTGGTCACCTATTTGGGTGGTGCCCAAAAAACCCGATGCTTCGGGAATACAAAAGTGGCGTGTAGTGGTGGACTACCGCAAACTAAATGAGAAGACGGTCGACGACAGATACCCACTTCCCAATATTACCGATTTATTGGACAAGTTAGGTAAATGTCAATACTTTACCACCTTGGATTTGGCTAGTGGTTTTCATCAGATAGAGATGGGCGAAAGCGACATAGCCAAAATAGCTTTTAACACAGAAAACGGGCATTATGAGTATTTAAGAATGCCTTTTGGCCTAAAAAATGCGCCCGCTACGTATCAGCGGATTATGTACAATATTCTTCGTGGTATACAAAACGAGAAATGCTTAGTTTACTTAGACATAATAATTTTCTCTACGCCACTTCAGGAACATATAGAAAGGTTAATATCAGTTTTTGATAGACAATTAAATTTCAAAATTCAGTTAGACGAGTCAGAGTTTTTACGCAAGGAAGTGGCCTACTTAGGTCACATTGTAACACCGGACGGGGTTAAGCCAAACCCGGACAAAATAAAAGTGATAAAAAATTATCCAGTCCCTAAGACAACTAAACAAATTAAAGGCTTTTTGGGGCTATTGGGTTATTATAGGAGATTTATAAGTAATATCGCTAAAATTACTAAACCGATGACGAAATGCTTAAAGAAAAATGCAAAAATCACCGACAACGAAGAATTCTTATCTTGTTTTGAAGTTTGTAAAAATGTGTTGATTAACGAGCCTATCCTGCAATACCCTGATTTCACAAAACCGTTTAATTTAACCACTGATGTGAGCAATGTGGCCGTTGGCGCCATTTTGTCCCAGGGCCAGATAGGGAAAGACTTACCCGTCGCGTACGCGTCTCGACCTTTGAACGATTCCGAACAAAATTATAGCGTGATAGAAAGGGAACTTTTGGCTATCGTTTGGCTACTAAATACTTCCGGCCATACCTTTTTGGACGGAAATTTAACATAATAACTGACCATAAACCCCTACAGTGGCTATTCTCGTTAAAAGAGCCAAATTCTAAATTAATAAGATGGCGTTTCAAGCTGGAAGAATTCGACTACAATATCATATATAAAAAGGGTAAATTAAATACGAACGCAGACGCATTATCCCGCATAGAATTACACGCGAAAGAGACGAGTGATATATTTGAATATATTGACGAGTTTAATGAGTAAATCGGCGCTAGCACTTCAGAACCTCAGAATCCCCAGAACCCGCGGAACCTCCGGATACGGAAATCAACAATATTTCCACTCGGGTACTACCAGATGAACAAAGATTAGAGACTGATAAAATCGAGGACGATAACGATAATGATAATATTACTGTACAAATGTCGAGCACCATCCCATAGCAGAAATCCCCATCGTGGAAACATCCGTTAATTATGGACAAAATCAAATAATTATTAAGTAGGTTCTACATTCCCCTGCTAGACCAAAACTGACGATATTATTTAATAAAAAGCAACGCCTAGATTGTCAAATATCTCAAAATCAATTCGAGCAAGATATAATCAACTTTTTCAAAAAATATGTAGTGCCAAAAACACCTTATCATCTATATTTTGAAGACCCTGATACGTATGAACCATTTTGTGAAGTTATACGTAAAAATTTTAAATGGCCGTATCTAAAATTAAAAAATTGTAAACTAAAATTAATCGATGTCAGTAATAAGGACGATGTTCAGGAAATAATAAAAAATTATCATGAAAGCAAAAGCAACCATCTGGTATAAATGAAACTGAGCAACAAATCAGGAAGGGATATTATTGGTCCGAAAGGAAAAATTCAATTCAAACATATATAAACGACTGTGAAATTTGTCAACAAGGAAAATACGAAAGGCACCCCACCCCGTAAGAATGAAAATGAATATTACACCAACCCCAGTTCAACCCTTTGAAATTATCCATATAGACGCTTTTACCTTAGAACAAACCAATTTTTTGACTATCATAGATACATTTTCGAAATATGCACAGGCATACAAATTAATGTCACTATGTTCTACCGAAATCGTAAACAATTTAATATCATTTTTCTCCCATCATGGCGTTCCAAAACAAATTATCGTTGATAACGGTTCAGAATTTAAAAATTCAGTTATTACCGAACTTTTTAACTTGCACAAAATAAAATTGCATTTTTGTTCACCCAATCACTCTCAATCTAATGGTCCCATAGACAGACTACACTCAGCATTAATAGAGCATGTACGGTTACTAAATACTAGAGGATTTTTAAAAACCCCAGTACACATGAAAATGATTTATGATATACTAGCTTATAAACACTCGATTCATTCGACAACAAAATTAAAACCAATAGACATCATTAATGAACACATGAATAATGAAAATCCATTCGATATGGACATTGAAAAGATACTCGTTAACGACTATATTAACGAACATAAAGAAAGGACCAAATTAATGTACTCAAAAATAAACGAAAACCTTATAGAAAATAGAGAAAAAACTATAGAGAAACTAAATCAAAATCGCGATGATCCAAAATTATTTCAGTCTAAATCAACCACTTATATTAAAAAACATAAAAGGCAAAAAAACGAGAATAAATTTCATAAACCAACGGTAATAAAAACGGTAGACAAAAACTCAAAAACCGTATCGACCGAAAACAAAATCCACATGGATAACTTAAAAAGACCACTAAAGAAAATTTACGATTTTAGTATCTAAACTGTTATATTTCAGATTTCCCTTTGTACTCGGATTACAAGAGAGAATAACAATCAAAAGCTTAGAAAACAACCCCGAATTAATACCACTTAAACTAGGACTGGCAAAGGTACAAGAATATAGTCACACCTTTATCCATTACTATGATTTAAACTCAATTATCACCGAAATTAATAAGCTACATGAACAATCAGAAAATCTTATGCATAGCATTAATTTGAATAAATATTACTCCCAAGATACATCAAACTATGTTAAAATATTAAAGTTGACGGAAGAAAAGGTCGAAATCAAGTTAAAAGAAATTCTTCCGCATCCCCAAAGAACCAAAAGAGGTTTAATAAACGGTCTAGGTTCTATTTTTAAATCAATATCTGGTCATTTGGATGCCACCGACGGAGAACGATATGGCAATCTCATTAGGCAAATTCAAATTAATCAAAATAAATTTGCTGCAAGCATTACAAAACAAAACTCAATCTCTATAGATATAATTAATAAATTTAATTTAACCATTCAGCAAATATCTCATAATGAAAAAGTATTACAATCAGAAATCGAACGGATTGCCGCCATTGCTGAACAAGACTTAAAACGCAAAACTACTAACTTCATGAAAGACATTTTAAATCAAATTATAAATATGTATGAAATAATTAACTCTATTTTCCAAGATATAGAAAATTCAATTACATTCACCAGATTAAATATCATGCACCCAAGTATAATAAAAACTGCCGATCTGTTCAAAGAACAATTAAAATTGGAAAAAAATATACAACCGGGACAATTGCCTTTTGAAATAACACTAGAAAATACCCTACTAATAGAAAAATTAATAGAAATTGAATGTTATATGTACCCTGAAACCTTTTAACACCTGTACCCAATTCCTGTGTATAGTCAGAGTCAATTCAAGGCAATAATTCCAAATAACAGATATTTGCTAAAAGACAATTTGTAGAACCCAGATCAAAATAGAACCCAGATCAAAACTACAAGAGCCGTAATCAAACAACTAGAAGAATCGACACAATGGATTGGTATATTTCCCAGCAAGCAGGCAATCAAGCTGAAATTTTTAAAGCATTTAATTCAAACTGACGTTTTCGAGGTCAGTGGAACAGATTATGATGTCAAAGAAAGGTAATTCAAAATGGCTGATCCAATATGGCCGATTTCCATCAAGCAATAAAATAATTCAAAACACTACTCAATTGAAAACACAATTTAACTATTCATATAAAAACTTAAAAAGAAGATGAGAAAACGTGATATTGTACATGTACATAGCATTACAAGACGATCTGTGAAAAAGTGTCCAAACTACTTTTACAATATTCTGCGGACACACACACACAGCGCAGCGTGCGGGGCAGGTGATGCGTACTGCTTGCCGCGAAGATGTTGTTTTACTTTCAGTCTCTTTCTATTATTCAACCATTACAACTTGACTCATGGCCCTGTACCACCTGAATATTTTTAATATGTTTTCGATATTTTAAACAGGATAAAAATTGTAAAAACAATCAACATTAAGTAGACTTACCGAAAAAACTTGATTTTTTCAATATTTCGTGAAAAGTATAGGTTTATATATATTCCGAAATTTTTTCATTATCAGATTTACTTATTTTGAGGTCCTACTATAAACGTATGCTGCATAGGTAGGCTAAATAAAGTTTTTATGAAAGTTATTAACTTTTATTTTACCCATAATTTCACGAATTTTAGAGCAAAAAAGATTTTTCTTTTATTTCCGTAAAAAGGCGGTTAATTTAATTTTTAAGGTAAATCCCCTTGAAGCATCTTAAAGTACACATTTCAAGATTTAAAAATCGTACCTACAGATATCTAATAACGCGATTTAAACCAGAGAAATAAGTGGTTAAAGTTAGTTATATATATCAAATTTTATCATTTTCTCAAAATTTTGAAATTTTGGAAGTGTACATCCTCAAAAATGAATTTTTAAGATTTTTTTCACTCATCAGATCTTTTTATACGTTACTTTAAGAGTATAATGTGAAAGACCCAAACTTTTATCTTTAACTTTTTAGAAATGGTAGAGCTTTTACCTATTTATCGCAAATCTCTTTATGTTCCGACTTTCATATATGTACTATTCCTACATACATTCTCTTCATATTTGAAAATATAATAATCCAATAGCTACATGTTTCTTCTTTCATTTAAGCTTTTGTGATGTTTCATTAATTAGTTCAAAAGTTACAACAAATTTAGTGTAGCGCGCCCGAGGCTGCGCGAGCTTCGCTTGCCGTACTTACGTGTCTCAGCGTTCCATTTTCGTGCGTTAAACAAAAAAATCTGGAGCCTACATTTTTGATCGTACAAAAAAACTTTATATACATTTTTTATGTGAAATTTCCCGTACTTTCGAATGACGCAATTACTTTTTGAAATAAAAAAAATATTTTAAGATGTGTTTGACAAAGACTGGTATATTTTGCAACTAATTAGTTTAATAACAAATTAGGGTACGCTCAGGGACTATTGTTGGTAACTTTTGGTATGTTGTTCCTGACATGTTCAGAGATGTATTCTCAGAAGTTACCGCTTCCCGGAATTTCTCCGAAGTGAAAATCTCTATTCACTCCACTATATACACCAGCTAACATGTTCCGTGATTTCTCGACCTAGGATTGCTTTAAAATAAGATGTGTATATTTTTTTCGAAAGCTAGAAGTGTGAGCTACAACATTTAGAATTTTTCTTTCTAAAAGCTGGAGTTTAGGCACTATGTTTGAAACAATTGAAAATAATGTAGAAAAAAGTTAATAATTTCATTATACTCTAGAAATATTCAACATTTCGAGGAAGTCATAATGAACTATTTTATTGTATGCTAGAAGATAAAGATTGTCGCATAAAAATGAAATTTGTATCTTTATTCGTTTTCTAGATACAGCAATTTTAAATTTTTTACCCTTAAGGGAGGGAGGGGGGTGAGCGACGCGTATTTCAGGGTAGTAAGAAACATATTATTATTTAGCGTGATATAATTAAACATAAAGAATATCTTGCCTGCTTTAATCATTTATTGCCAACGAAAAACCCTATGCGCTTCCACTATCTACCCCATACAGCTCTCTTAGCCTGATATAAACCAAAATATTAATTTTTAGGAATAAAATATTTTTGCCGTCCTAAATAGGTCAAATTGCCGTCCTAAATAGGTCAAATTGCCGTTGTGCGGCAGTTTAATTGACGAAAACACATCGCGCCTGCGACAGTCGCTCCACTGTTAGTTAGACCGGTACATAAAAATGTCTGGCATTTTGCAAGGGAAGCATGAAATTTTCTACAGTTGTTTCTTTGACCTGCAGCATCCCTCATTTCAACCCTCGGGGTTCAAAAGGCATTTTTTTTTTCAAGTTTAAATACGTGTATTTCATTTTTCACATAGTTCGAGGACGGTGAATATCATGGAAACACAACGAACCCCATCTCGAAAAAATCGGGCACCATGCGCCATCTTGAAATTTGACTTTTTTCCTTTACACCGAATTTAGTCAGGTAGGTATCATTTTTTACTATTTTATCTGTCCAAAGTAAAAAATAATAACAAAAAAGTGATAATATCAATCTTTCTTAGTATTCTATTATATTTGAAGATCCGGGGGTGGTCGGTAGCTCAGTGGTCAGCGCGTCTAGCTTACACTCTGAATGTACCTAGCGAAGTGGGTTCGAGCCCCGCACGGCGAAGAAAAATTGTTCATAGTAAATTTTCTCCAGGAAGTGGTTCGGGTTTCGCTGTAAACTCCTCTACTCAGACAAATCTAGATCTCCTAGCCTTAAGAAGTGACATAGAAGGCGATTAAAACACATTTTAAACACACGCATATCTTCAGTTTGATGTCTCTCACTCAAACAGATGAACTGATATTAACTTATATTGTTGGCTATCAGTGGAGTCAAATTAGGATTTTGGTGTGAATTGTCTGGTCAGGGCGGTTTTTTTTGTTTTAATGTGTTCAGGGGGTCAACCATAGTTCACAGTTCGGTTTTGCAGTTCCTGGGAAGTCGGCGTATTGTTTATTTAAACAATTTAATTATTTAGACCGTGTTTTTCATCGGTTCTCTTTGAATCGGAATCTATAATAGCCCAGTCACTTTATACTTGAACCTCTAAAAAAATACAACCTAAGATTTTCCAACGGGATTGTCTTTATTTCGGCGTCACAAATAATTTTTCAAAAGTCCATAAAGCCAACTGGGCGGCTACAATAGTTACAGCAGGTCAAATGTCAAGAAAATCGGTTTTTCTCAAATATCTCGTAAATCATCGGTCTTACGTTAATTTTGGCTATTATAAAATATCTTCGTTAGATAAATTTGCATAAAAAAGGTCCTATACAAAATTTACGTAGAACAAATAGTTTTCGAGATATTGGTCTGAGAAACTTCGGAGCAAAGTGCATACGCCACTCTTATATACGTAGTGTTGTATACAGATAATAAGACCTATGAATACAGAGGAACATCGTTTATGCACATATACCCGTATAATTTCTGTCTGAGATGTCCCTTGAAATGGAAACTTCTTCATAATAATAATAGTAAAGGCTTTTAGTAGCAGCTTTCTAACATTCCATTGCTTTATTTCGAAAAGGAAAAATAAATGCATTTAGCATTTAGCTAAATGCTAAATGCTATGCATTTATTTTTCCTTTTCGAAATAAAGCAATGGAATGTTAGAAAGCTACTACTAAAAGCCTTTACTATTATTATTAGGAAGAAATGTCCATTTCAACAAGGGCGGATCCAGGGGGGGGGGCACTAGGGGCAATTGCCCCCCCGAGAAGAATAGGATCTAATATTGTTTATTATTGAATAATGAAAATGTCGATATAATTATTGATTGTTCGGCGGTAGAAGGCCGCAGTCAGTGGTGGTTTGGCCAGGTTGGCTAGTTGGTAAATGCCGACTGGGCCTTAGGGTCGCGTCTAACGAGGGGTCATGTTTATAAAAAAAAAAATTTGGTACGGGAAAATTATTTTTTTTTAGATTTCTGTGTATGTAGAAAACAATTTTTTCGGATTTCTTCCCCCCCCCCGCTCATCAGAATAATTTTGGGACGAAAAAAAAAATGTTTTCAGATTTCTCCCCCCCGCTCATCAGAATAATTTTGGGGGACGAAAAAAAAATTTTTTTCAGATTTCTCCCCCCTGCTCATCAAAAAATTTTGGACGACGTTTAGATACATGAGAAGCAAAAATATTAAAATCGCTGACGAACTGAGTTTGAATATTTATTGTAAAATGCCGACTAAGCCCTAGATACCCAGACCGCCTCTGGCCGCAGTGCCCCCCCCCCCAGTAACCTTTCTGGATCCGCCCTTGCATTTCAAGGACATCTCAGACAGAAATTATGCGGGTATACGTGCATAAACGATGTTCCTCTGTAATCGTAGATGATATTTCATTTTGAAATTCGAACTGATTATTCCCCAGTGCTTATATTTTGTCCCAACTAGTTGAAAATAATCTAGAACTACATTTTTTAAAATTGCATTTAAAAAAAAACGATGTACCTAATGAATTTTCAATTTTTTTTTCTTCAACATGCTTCATAAAGTATGTTCATAATAATCTATATTGTCATTTTTCCTTCCCGCTTCTTGGTTAGGGGTGGTTCCCACCCCTTATTAGGTTGTCGCAAAAAAACACAAAAAATACAAATAATCTGATAAAGAATAGAATTATAAGAAAGAAAAGTCACACTTTTTTGCTAAAATTCATATTTTTCGAGATATTGCGAACTGAAAATTGCAGTTTTCAACTCCTAAAATCAGTATTAATAGACTTTTTTTAAATTATTAAAAAAATGTGGACTTTAATGAAAAAAATACAAGGGTACAAAATTAAATCTTTTACGAAAACAAATCGAATGGTGTTTTCTTTTTTTTCCTCTGATGTTTAGTTTTGGAAATATGACATTTTCAAAATGGCGCCGAAACATTCAGAAAAAATATATGATGTTAAAGTCTAAAATTATTCAAAATTTACAACTAGGAGAAAACTTTTTATTCTTGTAAAAATTAAAGGTATTAAAATTTTCTTTCGATTGAGACGTATTACGACCTTTTATAATGAAAACTAAAAAAGTTACAAACAAAAAAGTTGTGCATTTAAAAATTTAGGCCTCATTTTATTTATCTTATTGCTCTAATTTCTTATTAAATGAAAATGTTTAAAAATCCTTCTAGATATTGTTAATGCATATTGTTACCAACATGCTCAATTTTTTTAGAATTTCTAAAATAAATATTTTTCATTTTGTACCCATTTTCAATAATGAAAATTTTCATAATTTTTAGAAAAAAATCGGGTTTTTGGAAATTGTTCAGAAAATATATATTTTTTTTAAATTGTAAAAGCACAAAAATGAAGCTTATAAAAAAACGAATAGTTTGGTTCTATTTTTATTTTCCTACGACAAACTGTTCCAGAGATATAAAGGTTTAAAGATGGCGCTTGAGCGCATACGCAAAAATATTATGTATTTAAAATTGAAATATCTTAAAAACTATAAGATTGATAAACACATGATATAAGAATGAAATGAAGCTTATCAAAAAACAAAGAGTTTGGGTTTTTGTTGGTTTTCCTACGACAAACTGTTCCAGAGATATGACAGTTTGAAATAATGTTGAAACTTTTCAATTTGTACGCGCATTTTAGATGTCTATAGTAGGTAGAGAAACGAGCAATAGCAGGCTATTTTTCGAAGCATACGCAGAAAAATCTGGTTGCATTGCACTTTAGCATGTTTAGAGTGCAGATTAAAAATGTTATTTAATTAGTTTACTTAATTGTATTAATTTGATTTATTTATAACAATCCAGAGCTGGGCGAGCACTGCTAAAAAGTGCTCGCGAGGACTAAGCACTGTTAATAGCAGAGTGCTCGCGATTACTAAGCACTCTGAAAAAGTGCTTTAAATTCAGGAGCGCTAAGCACTAAGCACTTTTTAAAAATTTAAACAATGGAGTATCTATTGATTGAAGTTAGAATTTCATTTATAAAAAAAAAGGTCAACAAAAACAACCTAGAAAGAAATTGAGAGATTTTTGAGAGGAAATATGTTATAGGAAAAAGTTGTTTCTAGTGCCAATGAAAGTTCAGATGTGAAATTTAAACGTAGGCGTCGTAGTTGATATTTTTGCTAAAATTATGATTAAAATAATTAAATTGAACCAAAGTGCATAATAACATGATAACAAAACATCAATAGAATAGAAATATTATATATTTTTTTATTTTTCATATTTCTTTAATTCATTTTTACTTCCACATCCAGTGGAAGTATAGTAACGCAAAAAAATAATGTTTATTGTTCAAATAGGCTTAGAATGTCACGAAACGTCGAGATTTTAAGTTTGATAAAAAAAATTCTGTCTGTCGGTCAGTCTGTCTGTAACTTTTTTGTGCGCACGTTTACTCTGGAACCGTTTAAGATATTGACTTGAAACTTGATACACGTATGTATTTTAACGAGACCTGGTACTAGATTATATTTTGATCTTATTTCGTTGAAGGGTTTGGGGATAAATTGAGGTAAATGGGGGTGAATATGTAAATCAAGCAATAAGAGTCCGTAAAATTGGTATTTAGTATATATAAAAGAAGTTAAGTTCTCAAAATATTTTTTGCATTAGCCACCCCCATTACTACTCCCCTATCCATTATTAAAGGGGTGAAAAAAATAACATTGTAATTTAGCGTGTATACAAGATCCTAAGGCCTCAACTTTTTGTTTACTTCATCCACCCCCACTACCAATGTGGCATATCGCTTTATATAGGTTTTTGGGGTAGATGATTTCAAATATTTTGTTATTAAAGTTCCATAAACAATAATTTCCACATAGTGAAGTGCAAATATAGTATCAAAATGTTTTTCGTTGAGAGACTTGGATAGAAAATCTAGGTGTGGAATTTTAAGATGTATAAACACTACAGGTTGCCTTATAATTCGAGTCCTATGAACAAACGAACATCAGCGTACCTGCCATTCAAGATTATTTTAGTAGGTTGCTAAATTGACATCAATGTTTCAAAAATAGATGAGGATGAGGAGATGCGTCAGAGATGCGTCATCGCGTCTGTGTCTAGCTTCTACGATTTCAAATTAGAATACCCTGCAGCCTGTACGGTGTTTATTTTCTTCGGTTTCCTCGAGTCAAATGGATGCGCAGTAGCTTACCTGAAGTAGTATGGGTGCGCAGTAGATTTCCTCGAGTATTTTGGATGCTCGGTGGTTTTTCTCGAGTACTATAGATGCGCAGTAGGTTACCTCAAGTAGTATGGATGCGCAGTGGATTTTCACCGATAAAATGGATGCGCAATGGGTTGCTTCAAGTAGTATGAATGCGCAGTGGGTTTTCTCGAGTAGTATGGATGCGTAGTAGGTTTCCTCGAAGAAAATGCATGAAGTAGAAACTTTACTCCACGGCACACAATGATTTGTTATATCTTTATCATGCCATTGTCTGCGTATTAATTCCACGTCCAGTGGAAGAATACTGATGCGAAAAAATGTTTTGAAAATTTTTCAATGTTCAGATAGGCTTAGAATGTCATGAAACGTCAATATTTTAAGTTTAAGCAAAAAATGTCTGCCTGTCGTGTCGGTCTGTCTGTTGGTTCTGTAACTGTTTGGTGCTCACGATTACTCTGGAACTGTTTAAAATATTGACTTAAAATTTGGCACACATATGTATTTTAAGGATCTGGAACTAGATTATGTTTTGATTTTATTCCGTTGAAGAGTTGAGGGGTAAATTGGGATAAATAGGTAAATCAAGAAAGTAAGAGTCCATGAAATTGGTATTTAGTAAATATAAGAGGAGCCATCGTCTCAAAAAATTTTTTGGCATTATTAAAGTGGGTGAAAAAATATTCTGATTTAGTGTATGTACCAGAATCAAAGTCATCAAGAATTCACTTCATTCACCCCCACCACCACCACAGATGTGGCATATCATTTTATGGGTTTTTGGGGTACACAATTTCAAATATTATATTATTAAAGTTCCATAAACAATTATTTCCACATAGCGGAGTGCAGTATTTTCGTTGTAAGACGTGTATAGGAAGTCTGGTTGTGGAAGTAGTGGTTTCTTAGGCAGCGGTCTTTTTTAAATTATTTTAATCATAATATTGGCAGAAATATCAACTTTGAGATATGACGTTCAAATTTCTTATCTGACCTTTTGTTGACATTAGAAACAACTTTTTCCTGTAACAATCTCCTCTCAAAATACTCATACTTTACTTTTGGCACAAATTCACGTTTCCGTATTTGTTAACCATCCTGTACGTTATTTCGAAATTCTGACTATAGCCAAGGACTTTTCAGAGTAAGAAAAACATTTTATGAAGAGTGACTTTTTCTCCAAAAATCCAAAATAAGAATGCAAAATAAGAAAGATTGCAAGTGTAGTTAGGTGTTAGATCCGTCCGGGGACACACTGTAATACTGTATACTATTCTGATTTTCACCTTGGTGGAGAATTATTTTTTAATGAAAGAGACAATTTATCACTATCACATCTCACAACATGCTTTTAGGTAGAGGGTAGGAGGGTACACCATTTGTACTTCTGACTAGAACAGAATACAGTTAATAATATGATAAATGTCATCTTTACGTGAATTTGCTAAGTATGCTTATTATGCTTGTAATGTAAAATGTAACATAATATGATGACTGATGATGATGTATAGATGAATTTGATAATCTCAGCCGTTTTCGAGCAAAAATTAAACAGAAAACCATCATTAACTTGGCACACACCCAATTTAGAAAAAATTGTTTGAGACTATTTTGAAAAAATAATGAATGTAAACAATTTATTACAAAGCATTTTCTTAAGAATTATTATTATTGCACAAAATCTGATGTAAATCAAATTTTGATGTAATTAATTATATATTTTTTCTTCGTCATAAAATAAATTCTCTTTAGACTAATTTTTTTTTTTTTTCTAAATTGGGTGTGAATTCACAAATTTCATGCAGAAATGATTCTTTGCTTGCGAAAATTTTAAAGTGCTCACGAGTCATAAAGTGCTTGGGAGCTTTTTGGAGTGCTCGCAAGCATTTTAATGCTCGCAAGCACTTTAGTGCTCGCAAGCACTTTAGTGCTCGCAAGCGCTAAAAAAAGTGCTTACAAGCCTTTTCGAGAGCTCCCGAGCACTAAAGTGCTTGCGAGCCTTTTTTGAGTGCTCGCGAGCACTTTGCGGGATTACTAAGCACTAAGCCCTTTCGCAAAGTGCTCGAAGCCCTAAGCACTAAGCATCGATTTTAAGAAGTGCTAAGCACAGTGCTCCCGAGCACAAAAGTGCTTAGAGTGCTTAGACAAGCACTAAGCACAGTGCTTAGGAACGGCTCTGTAACAATCTATATTTTTAATAAAATTAGACGTTTTAATATACTTTTTTGTGGCCATTTTTAATCCACCATTTTTTTATATATAAATTTAGACCTCATAATTATATTCAGCGACCTAAGAAACATAAGTATATGGATTTTCGTGAATTTGGGGGTGATTTCCAACCTTAAAAATAAAAAGCAGGTAATGCGACAATACAGATTTTGATGTACGTATTTTATAAAGCATACTGTAAAAAAAAATTAACGGAATTTCTTTCATCGTTTTCGGGCCGGGAATTTTACCATTTTTACCTACTGTAATATTAATTATAGTTTATGTACTTTTGTTCCACAACTCATAACATTTTTTTTTTAAATTGATTTCCATGGAACTTATAGATTTCGAGATATTCAAAGAAAACCTAAAAACGCAGTCAAAAAAATTAAAATGTTTAAATAAACAATACGCCGACCTCGCAGAAACTGGAAAACTTAACTGTGAACTATAGTTGGCCCCCTGAACTCGTTGGAATAAAAATACCGCCCTGACCAGACAATTCATAATGCGAATTTATTAGTCCTAATTTTACTCCACTATATGGATCAATCTATAGCAATGAGTAAATCGCTTGTTGCGTTGATTATTACCTTCTATTCTCTCATTCACCTGCACTTTCGGCAGCGCAAGGAGCAACCCTAAAAACACACACATGTCCATTGAGTGTCCAATGGACATGCTTGTCTGGATATCTTGTACGTCCAGTAACTGTCCAGATTAAGTAGTGATGATATCCAGTGGATGTCCATTCGACTGTAGGGTGGCCACTTTCTTGGACATCCATATGACGTCCCGCTATAGCTATCCAATGGAAGTCCTGTGTGGACAATTGTGTCCGTTGTGGACGTCCATATCACATCCATTGATTAGAAAATATTATTTAGGTATTAAGCAAATCACAACTTACAAACTTTTTATTTAATATGAAATTGCCTACTTTCTGTATATTGGTGCCTCAATCTCTGGTCACGCTTAGGTACTAGTTAGGTAAACACTTTAAAACGCTCGTTACTGGATAACCAATCAAAACAATTATTCTTCTAGGTAATACTGAAGAAGTATTGAATTCCATAATAGGATTCCTAGCATAATACTTAAGTCATTTATTTAAATTAAGTTAACGATTTAAGTGTTTTCTATTTTTTATTGCTTTAAAATGCTAGAAATCCTATTCAGTAATTCAATACTTTGTCAGTATTAGCTTAACGAGTAGTTGTTTTGATTGGTTCTCCTATAATGAGTTTTTTAAAGTGTTTACTTAACTATAGCACATTAGCGTGATTGCACCAATTGATGCACCAATTTACACAAAGTAGGTAATTTCATTTTGAATTAAAAAAATGTGTAAGTTGTGATTTACTTAATACCTAAATAATATTTTCTAATCATATGATAGTAAATAAATAAAAAATAATTGTAAAAGACATCTATCTATTGCTATTAGATAGGTATCCGAGTAAATCGACAGCACTTTCTCACGACTCAAAGTTACACCCTAAACAGTTCCTTCGTGACTTCTACCGAGGCAAAACTGAACCTAAGTGATATTTCTTACCTGCATATTAACTTGTCCGTATACCGTGTGTGTAGTCGCGGGCTAGGCATGGGGAGAAGAATTACAACATCGCGCGTGCTAGCTGGCTGCAATGAAATAACAGAGCTGGAATGCTCCACCAACGGACGAATTTACGACAGCCGGTGTTGTCAAATCTCTCGCGCTACGTGAATGTACATGCCTAATGGGAAATTACACGCACGGTATCAAAATCTGAACTACTCTCATAACCTGGCAAATATTACAAGTTTTAGCAAGGAATTATATAATCATGTTTAATTGTACAGTTTAATACAAAATTAATAGGTACTCAATCATTTTAAAATACTTCAAAGAAATAATTAAGTGTCTAATGAGATAAGACGTTTACTAAAAGAAAACCAGTAAAACATTTAATGCATGTTAATACTGTTCAACAATTTAATCAAACTGTTCATCGTTTTTTTTGCTATGTTTCTTGTTTTTAAATACACTTCTTTCGCAGATAATATTTTTTTCATCTTCTTCCACATCCTTCTTGTCCGTCCTGAAATTGCACCTCTTGGCAGTTCCTGAAATATAAATTATAATATAATATAAAGTGTGTTCTTGTTTTGTGTCTGATATTCAAATAATTTGCAATGATTAATATACTGCCAGCAAAAATAATGGCACAACTGTCAAATCGTTATGGGTTCTCAGGAAGAGCTGAACATATGTACTCTTAATTTTATTAGTTTATGAAATCTTATGTACTGCTACCTACCCAAAAGTACTGTATCTGACATCAGAAAACCTATTTATCTTGTTTATCGAGTGATTACTTTTGCTGTCACAGATACATACATAAGATGCTTAAATACAGTATTGGAAATTTTTACTTTTGGGATTGCATAGTTTCAACGACTTAACCAACCGCCCACAATAAAGGCGTCTACCAGTACTCTAGCAGAAGCAAAGTGTAACAAGCCCCTTCGTTCTCGCTTGCTTTTATTGTCCGCACCAAAGCGAACATTTTCCGATAGTGTATATCAGTATTTTTGTGCATACCAAAATTTATTACAGTTATGCGTTAACTTAACTTGTCCATATTATTCAACTAATTTTTGTTATACTAGAGCAACTAATGCTTTTGCGTGAAATGCCTCATTATTCGGGGAAAATATAGTTAAACTTACCATCCATCTCGGTCACCGATTTGTGTAAAAATGTCTTGTTTTACAACTTATTGATTCATTATCTGGCTGAAAAATTTTGTTCGCTTAGGAAGCTCTGAAATTCTTTGGATTTCTTCCTCAGAGTCACTGATGTCACATGAAGAATGTCCTTTTTTGTGTCCCAGTTTTCTGATTTTGACTTCTTCATCATTATTTCAGTCACTGGTATATTCAGCAATTATTGTTTTCTCTCTCGATTCAGAATATTTATCTAAAAAATAAAATAACTCGTTATTTATTCACCGCTTTTACAGAGATAAAGAAAAAATAAACAAAATTTACTATTCAGAATGATACAAAATTACATATTATACTCACATCTGAATGGTCGACTGTAGCACCACTATTATTATATTTTATTTCTACTATTCTACTATATTACTGTATTAAAAGAAAATTTATTGCACACCATAAATACAGCTCAAAACAAACCACAAAGATGACATCATTATTTTTTGACACATGACGACATGGCAGAGACGACGCATGCGTATACGCACAATATAATCTGAAAAACAGCTGCCCAAGAAATCACTACTTCCACATCCAGATTCTATATCAAAGTCACTCACAACGAAAACATTTTGTATGTGGAAATAATTGTTAGTGGAACTTTAATAATATAATAGTTGAAATCCTCTACCCCAAAAACCCATAAAACGATACTCCACATCGGTAGTGGGTTGGGGATGGTGATAGGTGGTTGTTCAGGGTTGGATGAAGTAAAAAAATATTTTGAGGTTTCTGGTTCTTGTACATACACTAAATCACAATTTTTTTTATCCCTTGTAATAATAGGGTGGGGGTGGTAATGGGGGTGGCTAATGCCAAAAATTTTTTTGAGACTCTAGCATCTCTTGTATATACTAAATACCAATTTTATGGACTCTTACCTACTTGATTTACCCATTTACCCCAAATTTACCCCAATTTACCACCCAACCCTTCGACGAAACAAGATGAAAATATAATCTAGTTCCGGATCTCATTAAAGTACATATGTGTACCAAATTTCAAGTCAATATCTTAAACGGTTCCAGAGTAAATGTACGCATAAAAAAAGTTACAGACAAACAGACCGACAGACAGACAGAAATTTTTTTTTCGCTCAAACTTAAAATCTCGACGTTTCATGACATTTTAAGCCTATTTGAACAATAAAAATTTTTTTAAATTTCTTTGTCGTTAATATACTTCCACTGGATATATAGTATAGGAAATAGCGTGCAAATTCGACGATGAGTGGTTACCGTCTGCCAGTCGGTATGGTGGGGGGATAGGGAGAGGGGGGGCATTTATTTTTAAATCGAATGATTATCAATATCTGACCGCAGAGGTAGTTAGTATATGTACTTCACATACCCCAATTACGCTGGCAGACGAAACTTCCGAACGGCACGCGCGCTAACCGGAAAAAGAAACTAAAATTGTTTTTTCTTTTTCCGGTTAGCGCGCGCGCCATTCGGAAGTTTCGTCTGCCGGCGTAATTGGGGTATGTAAAGTACATATACTAACTACCTAAGCGGTCAAATATCGATAATCATTCGATTTAAAAATAAATGCCCCCTCCCTACCCCCCCACCATACCAAAAAGTTGCAGAGAGAAAAAAAAATGTATTTATATGGTCTCTTCGATTACCGACTGGCAGACGGTAACCACTCGTCGTCGAATTTGCACGCTATTTCCTAGACTAGTAGAAGTAAAATGTGAGATAAATTACATTTGTACTAAAATGGTCCAAAATGGACAACCAATGGATATCAATTTTTAGATATCCAGCGGATAAGCATAAAAATGTTTCCAATGGATGTCCTTTAAATGTACATGTATACCCGGACCTCAAATGTACAAGATCTGGACATCCAATGGACATGTGTGTGTTATTAGGGAAGGGAACATATTTTTCAGGAGATGCAGCGTATAGTCCCACACTTGTGAAAGGACAACTACATCTGTCCAGTTCCTCGCACACCTCTCATATTTCTGTCAATTTATTCCAAAATGGTGTTCACGAAGCCTCTTGGTGCTTCCATCTCGAACTGCCAGGCTTAGGAACATCATCCCACACTACTTTATTAGTTGGTTCCCATATCTGCAAAACTTAATAGGTAACTCGAAGAATGTATTTATACAGAGCAGCTGATGTTGGTAGTATTGTCCGTGGCAAAGAAGTGTCTGCGTGCTTTGATCCAAAATCAGCATTTTGGTATCTGTAACACCATGCGTGGGTACTGTATGCCCTTCTAAGTTCCGAACGATTTTATCATCTGGAGGTGCCAATCCAAAAGTGAATTTGCCATAAAAGTGTATCGTAATTTTTCCACGCGTTGCAAGCTCGGTTTTTGCCTATTGAGCTATCATAGGAAATGGCATCGTAACCACAAAATGCGTGAAAGCTTCGTAAAGTGATAGTTTTCTCTTCTCCAAAACTCTCAGAAATTGCGTGGACTGGTAAATAACGCCTATTTCTGTACCGTACAGAATCCAAAGACATCGAAGTCCAATATGTGGAACGAATGATAATACGATACCGCAAGCACCACAACATCTGTGTTCGGGAACCGAATTACAATTGATTTTGCCTTTTGCTCAACTGGATCCTTGATATAAAGAATAGTCCTCCTATCAGGTTCTTCCATGTGATCACAACTTAAGCCATCAAGGGATGCAATTCCAAATTCTTAAACATGCACAACAATTCAGAGTTGCATTGGTTCCATACAAATAAAATATATTCTTTCGGTTTAACAGGATTTACTTACGCAAGGTATTGGTTAATTCTCGGAAACATAGGGTGAAGCCTCTTGGCCGGGACTGGTCAAACTGAAGCGGTTCTAATTTCTAAAATTAGTCCAGTGCAATTAGTCATTATAAATGAAAAACCGCTGCCTAAGGAATCACTACTTCCACATCCAGATTCTCTATCCGAGTCACTCACAACGAAAAAACTTTGTATGTGAAAATAATTGTTTATGGAACTTTAATAATATAATATTTAAAATTCTCTACCCCAAAAACCCATAAAACCAAACCCCACATCGGTAGTGGGGTGGGGGTGGTAGTGTGGGGTGGATGAAGTAAAAAAATATTTTGAGGTTTCTGATTCCTGTACATGCACTAAATCACATTTTTTTTTTCATCCCCTTTAATAAGGAGGTGGGGGTGGTCATAGGGGTGGCTAATGCCAAAATTTTTTTTGAGACCTCAGCTTCTCTTGTATATACTAAATACCAATTTCATGGACTCCTACCTGCTTAATTTACCCATTTACCCCAAATTTACCCCAATTTACCCCCCAACCCTTCGACGGAACAAGATGAAAATATAATCTAGTTCTAGATCTCGTTAAAGTACATATACAAATTTCAAGTCAATATCTTAAACGGTTTCAGAGTAAACGTGCGCACAAAAAAAAGTTACAGACAGACAGACCGACAGACAGACAGAAATTTTTTTTTCGCTCAAACTTAAAATCTCGACGTTTCATGACATTTTAAGCCTATTTGGACAATAAAAATTTTTTAAAATTTTTTTGTCGTTACTATACTTCCTCTGGACGTGGAAGTAAAATGACGGAACCCAGCTATAGTGAACGGATTTGAATGATTTTTTTTGTTGGATTTCTAATGCCATGTACTAAAAAGTTACCCCATTGAAAATTACCGCAATTTCGTAAATCCGTAAATTAAAAAAATAAATAAATAAAATTTTTAAAAATCTCAACTAAAAATACAATTATTATCTGAATTTTTTAATATTTCTTTTAAGAAAATAATGATTGTTATAGTTTTCGAGGTTGTTTATAAAGAATATGTAAAAAAATGAAACTTTTTAAAATTAATTTGAAGATGGCAGATGCTCCAAAAAGCGAAATAAATGAATAGTACAGTAAGTGAAGCTTTTAAATCCTAGCCCGAAAATGAATTTCCAAATTTTTCTCTTCAACATGCTTCATAAAGTATGTAGATAAGAATCTATATTGTCATTTTTCCTGCTTTTTTGTTAGAGGTGGTTCCCACCCTTTCTTGGGGGTTGCAAAAATACACATAATCTGATAGAGAATCAAATTATAAGAAAGAACACACTTTTTGCATGCATATTTCTCGAGGTATTGCGAACTAAAAAGTGCAATTTTCACCCCCTAAAATCAGTATTCCTAGACGTTTTTTTTTACGTGGACTTTCAAAAAAATGCAAGGGTACAAAATTGGAGCTTTTACGAAAGCAAATCGAATGCTTTTTTTTCTCCGATATTTAGTTTTGGAAATATGGCATTTTCAAAATGGCGCCGAAACGTTCAGAAAAAATATAGGTACGACGTTAAAATCTAAAATTACTCAAAATCTACAACTACGAGAAAAATTGTTATTCCTATGAAAATTAAAGGTATTCAAATTTTCTTTCGATTGAGACGTACTTATTACGACCTGAAAACTAAAATAGTTACAAACAAAAAAGTAGCGCATTTAAAAATTTAAGCGCCTTTTTTAGCCTTGTTGCTCTAATTTCTTCTTAATTCAATTTTTATTTAAATTCTTCTATATATATTGTTAATGCATATTATTACTAACTTGCTCAATTTTTTTTAGAATTTTTAAAATAATTATTTTTCATTCTGTACCCATTTTCAATAATTAAAATTTTCATAATTTTTTGAAAAAAATCGGGCTTTTGGAAATTGCTCAGAAAATATTTTTTTAATAAAAAATGGTCAGTGTGCAAAAATGAAGCTTATAAAAAAACGAATGGTTTGTTTTTTTTTTACTTTCCTACGACAAACTGTTCCAGAGATATAAATGTTTAAAGATGGTGCTTGAGCGCATATCCAAGAAAATTATGTATTTAAGAAATATCTCAAAAACTATATAGGATAGTGCCAAAGCGGATTTTGAATGCTAAAAAAAAGAAAATTATTAACAGGCAAAGACCAGCCGGGGAACTTAGTTAAGGTTATAAAGAAGAGAAAAAACAAAAATGAAACACGAGATAATGTGAAATCGTGAAATGAGGGTGCTGTTTAGGGGTTGAAAGTGGTTCTTTACGATTTTCGGCGAAACGTGACCTCCTAGCTGAAAATGTCCTTCACAAAAGTTGTAGTTATCAAAAAAATCTAAAATTGTCATATAAGGCATTTTTCATCATAGCCTCAAATTTTCTCTCTCGTAAAAATAATTCAATTTACATGAAATTTTGTGAAAGTATATTTTTTTGCATTGAATAAGCATGATTTTTTTGGAATCTGAAAAAGAAGTAGTTTCCGAGATATTTACATTTTTCGAAAAAAAAAACCCAAATCTTCCACGGAAAACTTTATTGGTGTTTTTTCGATTTCAATATTCTAATCTAGGCTCATTTTTACCGTTGAAATGGCTACTTTTAAATGGTCTATACATGTGGATGGTTTATTTTTCATGAAACCGCTTAAAATTGAGAAAAACCAAAAAAATGACTTTTCGGATTAGGAATTTTTCAATATTATATATTATTTTCAATATTTTTTTATTATTTATGAAAGTAATGGATTAAATTTCAATGACAAAATTTACTTCAATGTAATATTACTAAAGTTGAATGAATTTAATTGAAGAAAGTGGGCAAAAACATTCTGAAACTTAAGTTTTTCATGGCAATGCACCGTACGCACTGAAAGTCATATAGCTCAGTCGATGAAAGTAATTTTTTTGGTTTGTCTCAATTTTAAGCGTTTTCATGAAAAATAAACTATTACATGTATAGACCATTTAAAAGAAGACATTTCAACGGTTAAAATGAGCCCAGATAGAATATTGAAATCGAAAAAATACCAATAAAGGGTTCCGTGGAAAATTTCGGTTTTTTTTTTTTCGAAAAATGTAAATATCTCGGAAACTACTTCTTTCCCAGATTCCAAAAAAATCATGCTTATTCAATGCAAAAAAAGTATACTTTCACAAAATTTCATGTAAATTGAATTATTTTTACGAGAGAAAAATAAAAAACCGAAAAATTGGTTTTCCGCCATTTTCTCGGAAAATTTGAGGTTATGATGAAAAATGCCTTATATGAAAGTTTTAGATTTTTTAATATCTACAACTTTTGTCAAGGACACTTTCCGCTAGGAGGTCACGTTTCGCCGAAAATCGCAAAGAACCACTTTCAACCCCTAAACAGTACCCCATTTCACGATTTCACATTATCTCGTTTAATTTTTGTTTTTTCTCTTCTTCATAACCTTAACTAAATTCCCCGGCTGGTCCTTGCTTGTTAATCATTTTTTTCTTTTCAAAAAGGTATTGGCACTAGCCTAATAAGATTGATAAAATCATGATATAAGAATGAAATGAAGCTTATAAAAAACGAAGAGTTTGGGTTTTTATTTTTTTTTTCCTTCAACAAACTGTTCCAGAGATATGACAATTGGAAATACTGTTGGAACGTTTCAGTTTGTACGCGCATTTTAAATATCTCTAGTAGGTAGAGAAACGGCAATAACCATCTATTTTTCGAAGAATACGCAGAAAAAGGCGGGTTGCATTGCACTTGGCATGTTTAGAGTGCATATTAAAAATGTTATTTATAGTCTAGTCAACGAATGATCTAAAGGGTGGTGTAGAGTGCGTGAGCAGGGACCTAAGCGATTACTTTAGAAAGTTGTTCAGGGTGTTTAGGGAGAAACATGTTTTTTCCTGAATTTTTGGTCAATAAATAAATTCTAGGTATTACGAGATCTTCCTGATGCCGAGGAGGATTTGGAAGGGGCACGGCAAGTTGTACTTCATAAGATTAACCCTTTTGGCCATTAACCGACCGAGCATTTATAAGGAGGGTCAGCAAAGAACTTGCCCGTGATATAATCCTTTCATGCAAGCCTCCATACGACGTTCAGGAATCACCATCGAGCATAAAGTAAATACTATCACTAAGTTTCTCCAACGGTGGACCCAATAAAATAACAACGGAACACTGAACAGCTGATGCTTTTGCGCCAACCTAATTGGTTGTAAATTCGGCTATTCTCGCTGAATCACTTCACGTTCACCACCTATTCACTGCACTTACAGAATACAATCTAGGACGGTCGGGTGAGATGCGTGTGATGGGAGCTCCCGCTTCGCACGATGAATGCTCACTCCCCCATAATTACGGAATAGAGGCCCTGGCATATCGTGAGGGAATCAGTCAGTTCCCCGGGAGAACGGCGATTCTAACCGTACTTTTATGACAGTTTGCGTCAACCAAAAATTATTGTTGTTAAATCTGTGAACAAGAATGGACATTGCGGATTTGCTCATCGCCAATGTGGTAGTAATAATATAATTCTTAGCAAATATTACAATTACTCTTTTAACTTATTATACTCATATTTTTTTTAAATAAACATTACCAATAACGAGGGTATATCTTTACGGAATTTTTGGTCAATAAATAAATTCTAGGTTTTACGACATCTTCGTGATGCCGAGGAGGATTTGGAAGGGGAACGGCAAGTTCTTCATAAGATTAACCCTTTGCATCATTAATCAACCAGTGAGCAGCTGATTCTTTTGCGTCAGCCTAATTGGTTGTAAATTCGGCTATTCTCGATGAATCGCTTCACGTTTATCACTTATTCACTGCACTTTCGGAATGTAGTGTAGGACGGTTGGGTGAGATGCGTGTGATGGGAGCTCTCGCTTCGCACGATGAATGCTCACTCTCTCCATAATTACAGAAATGGAGGTCCTGGACTGTAACCTGACTGTGACCTATATCCAAAATATTAGAAAAGGCTGTTTATGAACGTATAGTTGACTTTATTACTTACCGACAGTCAACACGGGTTTCGAAAAGGGCTTTCAACTGAAACTGCTGCAGTTGAATTAGTGCAGTATGCTCATGACAAATTAAACATAAAGGAATGTGTAATAGGCATATTTTTCGACTTGTCACGAGCTTTTGAGAAGAAATTGAATGCACTAGGTATAAGACCCTCCATTAATAATTGAATCATTTCATACATGACCAGTAGAAAAATAACAGTTAAAATGGAACAGAGTACCTCCGATATTTATGATGTTGAGCTTGGAACTCCTCAAGGGGGAATTCTGGGACCATTGCTGTTTCTTTTGTATAATAATGACTTGCCGAATTACATCCCCGGTGGGAGAGTATTTATATATGCAGGATGATACAACGGTGGTGGTCTTAGATGCTAATGGCGATGCGGCGATAAAAAAAGCCCAACATGCCATAAAAGAATTTTATAAATGGTGTCAAAGCAACCATCTTGTTGCCAATGCAGAAAAAACTGTGGCTATAGAATTTTTAAATAAAAATAAGTCACCATCTAGTTTTAATTTGAAAATAGAGAATCAGGCGATAGAAAATCAAAGTATAGTAAAATTCCAGGGATCATACATCGACTCCAAGCTATCATGGAATGAGCAAATTGAACATGTCTGTGGTAAACTTAACAAGGCCTGCTATGCCATATTCTCCCTGAAAAGTAAACTTATTGAGAAGGCTCAAATTAACGTGTATTACGCATTAGCCTACTCAGCGATCTGCTATAATATTATTGCCTGGGGACAAGCAACTTCTAATGTAAGGGTATAGATTCTACAAAAGAGAATAATATGCCTTATATTTGGCTTAAAGCGTATGGACTCCTGCAGAGATATTTTTAAACAGAAAAAAGTATTAACCGTAGTTTCAATATATTTATTAAAATTATTACAGCACATTCATAGCAACAAAGATAAATTTCAAATTCACAAATACAGCAAGGAAATAATAATAATATTTACATAAAAAAATGCAGCAGTAAAGCCTACAAAAAATCACCATATTATGCATATTATGTTTACAGGGGGCGAATCAGAGGACTACAGGTGGGGCAAGGATGGGAAGTCATCAGCCCAGCAGAGAACCACCCAAGAGCTTGCATTATAGCAAAGAAAAATATTAATCTGCTACCTATGTGGGAACTTTGCACGAGGGACCTAATGGTAGCACGAACCAACGCCGAGATGGAAGGGTCAATGAAGGAGCTAGCAATAGCTTCGGCATACCTTCCTTATGATCAGCCAGGACTACCTCCAACCCAGGAAGTTAAAGAACTGGTCCAGCAATGCGAAACAAACTACCTAGAGCTCATCTTATGCTGTGATGCCAACGCACACCACATCGTCTGGGGAGCACAGGCAAAAACACAAGAGGTGAGTCACTCCTTGAATTTATTATTAGTAATAAGTTAGAAGTAGCAAACCGCGGAAACGAACCGACTTTCGTCACAACAACAAGACGAGAAGTTATTGACATTACAATCACCACACGATGTGCGGGACGAATGATAAGTGAAAGGCATGTGTCCTAGGAACCATCGCTATCGGACCACAGGTACGTAAGATTCAAAATAGAAACTCCACCGGAGGAAGGGAAGATGAGCAGAAACCCAAGAACCTGCAACTGGGAACTCTTCAACGAGAACCTAGAGCAGGGGCTGAAGGACCGCCCATCAAGACCACAGACACCGGCGGAAGTAGAACTGCTGAGTGACTTAATAACCACAGCAGTAATAACAGCTTTCGAGTCAGGCTGCCCTCTGAAAGAGAGAGGAGCCAAGCATGAACCGCCATGGTGGAACCGCGAGCTCTCCTCCAGAAGGGCGGAGGTTCGGAAACTGTTCAACCAGGCCAAAAGGACTGGCAGATGGGACGAATACAAAGCGGCCCGTCTGAAATACGTTTACGCCATTAAAGAAACAAAAACCAAATCATGGAGGAAGCACTGCGAGGAGATAGAAAATACTCCTGAAGCTGCTAGACTCCAGAAAATCTTGCAGAGAGACAATCAGGGAAAGATTGGATCACTACAAAGACAACAAGGTGACTACACAAACACTGAGAAGGAGACTTTAGATCTATTACCAGAGACACACTTCCCAGGCAGTGTAACCACCCCACAAGACAGAAGCGGTTCACCCGAAGACATACCAATAAGAAGGGCATCAAAGGAGGACTAGAAAACTGCAAACAGTATAATAAACAAAACAAAACTTGTATGGGCAATCAATTCATTTGAGCCATACAAGTCACCAGGGCTGGATGGAATATTTCCAGCTCTACTCCAACAGGGAGTGGAAATACTTGCAACACCCCTGTGCACATTATTCAGGGCCAGTCTGGCCCTGGGTTATGTGCCAACCGGCTGGCGGAAGATAAAGGTGATATTCATACCAAAACCAGGGTGATACCTACGCCCAGGCCAAATCCTTCCGACCTATTAGTCTAACATCATTTCTCCTGAAAACCCTGGAGAAACTGGTTGATAGGCATATCATGGACGATAAGCGGAGTACAGAACCTCTACATCGAAACAAGTATGCCTAACAAACAGGAAAATCTTGTGAGTTAGCAATACATGAGCTTACTCAAAAAATAGAAAGGGCCCTGGACAGCAAAGAAACTGCCATAGGAACCTTCTTAGACATAGAGGATGCTTTTGGCAATACCTCATTCGACTCACTAAATGACGCAGTGAAGATGCGCGGAGTGGAGAAGTCAATAACAAGATGGATCGACTCAGCACTCAGAACTAGGAAAATTCAGTCCACGCTAGGATCCACGACAGAGAAGGTCTCCGTGACCAGAGGATGCCCGCAGGGGCATTATCTCCTCTCCTCTCCTGTGGTGCCTGGTTGCGGACGAGCTCCTATCTCGACTGGAACAGCGGGGAATATATGCGCAAGGCTATGCAGATGATATTGCCATCCTGGTAACAGGAAAGCACGAGGGCGCTGCATCAGAAAAGATGCGGCGCGCCCTCGTCATGATAGACAGATGATGTACCCAGGAAGGTCTTTCCGTGAACCCAGGGAAGACCACTGTGGTCGCCTTCACAAGAAAGAGGAAACTTAACCTGGGAAGATTATATCTCCGGAGAAACTAATTACAGGTGAGCAATGAAATGAAATATTTGGGACTAATTCTAGATACCAAATTAAACTTCAATGCACATCTAGACAGAGTGACTACCAAAGCTACGCGGGCCTTATGGGCCAGCAGAAGAATGGTAGGCAAGAACTGGGGACTACAACCAAGAATGGTGCACTGGCTGTACCAAAGAGTTGTGGTACCAATAATAACCTATGCCTCCCTGATCTGGTGGCATAAAGCCGGAAAAGGGGAGGCAATGAGAAAACTACGGAAAGTACAAAGACTGGCTTGTCTAGGCCTAACGGGAGCAATGTCAACAACGCCTACCGCAGCCATGGAAGCGCTACTTTGCCTGCCCCCACTATAATTAGTAGTGGAGAGTGAGGCACTGTTGGCGGCGTACAGGCTGAAAATAAACGGATATGGGACCATTCCAAAAATAGGATATCACACCGAAATATTCCAACAAATAAGAAAAATCGACTACTAGATATGCAGTCAGATAGGATCAGCAGAAGTCACAACTTCACAAAGACCTTCAGGGCATACATACCCGATAGGGAAGAGGAAGGAACAAGGCAACTGCGAAGACATCCAAATGATACCATATGGTATACTGACGGACCGAAAACGTCAAGAAGTACTGGAGCATGTGTTACGGGGACCAACCAGGGACAGACATCAGTCTGAACCTGGGCAGTACCGCAACGGTGTTCCAAGCAGAAGTCACAGCCATAGAAATCTGTGCACAAGATATGATCCGGAGGTCATATAATGACAAAAGAATTCGCATCATCACTGACAGTCAAGCAGCTATCAAAGCTCTGAATGCAGTAGAGATACGTTCCAAAACGGTAAAAGACTACCTTGAATCCCTGGCGAAACTGGCGCTACACAACAGTATACAACTGGAGTGGACGCGAGGACACCAGGGCAATGAAGGCAACGAAAAAGCAGATAAGCTGGCCAAAGAAGGCGCAAAAACAGCCTTGATGGGACCGGAGCCATCCTGCGGGATATCATACAATACCGCAAGAGAAATGGTAAAGGAACTGTCGAGTCAGAAACATATCTTGTATTGGACCGGCGCGCCGCGCCGGGGATGAGACAGTCACGTATGTTCATCACCGGCGGGTCATGCAAGACAAAGACAAACGAATTACTAAAGCTAAGCAGAAAACAGCTGAGATGTGCAGTGGGAATTATAACAGGTCACTGCACACTGAACAGACACCTAACCAACATAGGTGTGAAGGATAATCCAGAATGCAGGATGTGTGGTGAGGATGAAGAAACTCCTCACCACATACTATGTGAATGCCCAGCCTTGGTGGCTGGGAGGTTTTCATACTTCGGGGGACTAACCGTGACCCCGGAAGAAATAGCCAGAGCTCCCATTGACCGTATACCTCTCCTTTTGGAGAGTAACGGGATTAATGGGATAACGAGACTATGAGGTACAATAAGCTCAAGCTTCAGTACAGCGGGGCTTCGGCACCGCAGCCCATAAAGAAAAAAAAATCGGCAGCTACTGGAAGCGGCTGGAACCTCCCCACCCGGTGAATCTTTGAAGCCGAAAAGAGCACTAAACAATATGAACGATCTCACTTAATTATATTTATTAAGTTGAAATAATTTTTTCATATTAAATCAGAAAAAAAAGTCTTGCGTGGCGAGTGAGAGGCTGGACGGGGTAGGTCCGGTTTGGCTTGGAGAAAAATAGAAAAGTAGCTCCTGTCTTCTGTAGGCAGGCTTAAAAACTAGGTTAAAATTTTAATGTGTCCACATGGACTTAAAATTAATATAAAAATAAACACAATACTATAAAAACGTTCGTAGGCAAGAGCACTTAGTAATTTTGATTGTTGATACGGGAAACAACTAAACGATAAAACCTGTTCGTTGGTAATGGGATGGATGGCAGGGATGGCCATCTTTGGAAAAAATATAACTCTTGGTGGACAGCTTCCCTGCCAGATGTAGCCAGGGTAGTGTTCATGGTGGATCGTTTAAGTTTGAGTTGGTATATTTTGTTTTATCTTTTGGCCTCGACCGATTTTTCACTAAACCGGTCGGAGAAGTGATAGCTGTCAAATTTTTGCTTGCAATGTTTCTCTGGGGAATTTGGTCTTTGAAAAATGTTTATGTTGGTACAATGCCTTAAATTGTTTTTAGGATTTGTAGTACTATTTTTAGGTTGTGGAAGTAACGGAAATAGTTTTTAAAATATAATGTCACTGTCACTTTTAAAGTTTTATTGGAAAAAACTCACCGAAAGCGTTCCGGTGAGGTTGCTTACACTTGTAGGGCTTGTAAGAGGTTCAGGATGGCCTCTCACACCATCCGTGGGCTTTATAAACGTCGAAAAAACTTGCAATCTCTCGATGCACCTGACACGTCAAAAATACTCAGCATACAGTCTGCACGCTTTAACACACTAGCAGAGAACTTATACCACAGATGGACCCGTAGTAGGAATTTTCCTTTGAGTCCATTTAATAAAATTTGACATTTTTCTGAAAATTTGACATTTTTCTGAAAAGTGACATTTTTCCGAAAATTTGACATTTTTTCGAAAATTTGACATTCTTCTTAAGTGACTACTCCGAAAATTTGACAATTTTCAAACATTTGACATTTTTCTGAAAGGCGACATTTCTTCGAAAATTTGACGTTTTTTCGAAAATTTGACATTTTTCTGAAAAGTGACATTTTTCCGAAAATTTGACATTTTCCTGAATTTTTGACATTTTCTTGAAAAGTGACATTTCTCCGAAAATTTGATATTTTTTCGAAAATTTGACATTTTTCTGAAGTGACCACTCCGAAAATTTGACAATTTTCAAACATTTGACATTTTTCTGAAAGGTGACATTTCTTCGAAAATTTAACATTTTTCTGAAAACTGACATTTTCCCGAAAATTTGACATATTTCTTAAAAGTGACATTTCCCAGAAAATTTAACATTTTTCCGAAAATTTGACATTTTCCTGAAATTTTGACATTTTTCTGAAAAGTGACATTTCTTCGAAAATTTGACATTTTTTCGAAGATATGACATTTTTCTTAAGTGACTACTCTGAAAATTTGACAATTTTCAAACATTTGACATTTTTCTGAAAAGTGACATTTTTCCGAAAATTTGACATTTTCCTGAATTTTTGACATTTTTTTGAAGTGACATTTCTCCGAAAATTTGACATTTTTCTGAACTGACATTACTCCGAAAATTTGACAATTTTCAAACATCTGACATTTTTCTGAAAGGTGACATTTCTTCAAAAATTTGACGTTTTTTCGAAAATTTGACATATTTCTGAAAAGTGACATTTCCCTGAAAATTTAACATTTTTTCGAAAATTTGACATTTTTCTGAAAAGTGACATTTCTCCGAAAATTTGACGTTTTCCTGAAAATTTGACATTTTTAAAAAATTTGACATTTTTCTGAAAAGTGACATTTCTCCGAAAATTAAAAAATGAAATTTCGTGACGTCTTGTAGAAATATTTTCTTGATATCATCAGTTCTCCTGTTATGTTTTTATGACGTCATCAGTGTATTTTTAATTCACTCGTATTCCATCCATCCACAATATTTCCACCTACGTTTCAAACTTTAATTGGATGTTTCCAATAGTTAAGTCGATATCTGCACCAGTTTCTAAGAATTTTTCTTATTTGTGACGTCATGTGAACGTAGGTGTATTATTAATTCACTTGTATTCCGTCCGTCCACAATATCCACATTTCAAATTTTAATTGGATGTTTCCAATCGTTAAGTCAATGTCTGTACCAGTTCGCCTGTTGTAAGAATTTGTCATGTAGATGTAGGTGTATTATTAATTCACTTTTATTCCGTCCATTTACAATATTTCCACTTATGTTTCAAATTTCAATTCAATAACTCCAACCGTTAAGTCGATATCTGTACCAGTTCGTCTGTTGTAAAAATTTTTCATTTTTGTGACGTCATGTGATGTAGGTGTATTATTAATTCGGCCGTCTACAATATTTATACCTACGTTTCAAATTTCAGTTCGATATCTTCAACCGTTCCCGAGTTATCAGCCGAAATCACTGAACACCTCTGTCATTATTAGAATATCACCCTGTACATTGCACTGCTTTGAGGACAAAAAACTATAAATTTCACTTGGCGGAGATAGTATCAAATATAATGGGGCATATGGGAAAATCGAAATTTTGTGTTGAAACGTATATAGCAGCGAAACCGTTAATCCTACAGACATTTTTTTGAGAAAGCAAATTCATCATCATTTTGTTGTCTTTCTAATAGATCCCTACTATTTTTTTGCCAAAATCAATATTTATCTAGATATACGCAAGAGAAGAGAAAAAAACACGTTTCCTTGGAAAATGTAGATTTTCACTTGTTTCGTTCCTAACGTCCTTATTTTTTGTCTTATGTCAAAAAATAAAAAATAATTTTTTGTAGCATTAAATTCTCTACATATTCGTTAGGGCAAAGTATTTTGGCCTAGGGACCGCCGTTTAAGAGTTATGGATGTTTAAAGAGAAAACTTCGAGATTTTAGACGAATTTCAAAAAAGTCTCCACTTTGGCCGACCGTATCTCGGTAATTTTTGGAGCAGCATAAAAATCCAAAAAAGGACTTTTAGGTAATTCAATTCTCTACAATTTCGTTAGGTTTTTGCCGTAGAAGTCGCCGTTCAGAAGTTACGAACGATTTAATGAAAAAAGTGCATGACACCGTCATCTTGAAAGGCCCGCCGGACCCAAACGAAAAGTCCCATTAATATTTCGAGTGCGGCAAAACGTTCCTGACATTATGTAGTTTTCCTGAGGAATTTTTATTTTTGAGCTATCTCTCACAGTTTACGAGTTACAGATGAAAAACCGTTTTCAGAGTTGCGGCATCCGAGGGTAAATTTTGGTCGAAAACACGACATCTAAATTTACACGTATTTTAAAAAATACGATACCGCGACGGCCGTACTATGTAGCGATGGAAAAAGAAAGACTTGTAGTTGATCCGCATCGTAAATTGCATGTCGAAATTCGAAAATTCAGGTCGGCACGAACGAATCAAAAGTGACATTTTTGCAATTTTTCGTTTGACGTTTCTCGATCGCGAATTTGTGTTAGAAGAGTGTCCATTTTCCATCTCGATCTGCCGCAAAAAAGAGATAGACAGTCTTTGCGCGTTAATAACTAATTAACCGTAGATAATTAGTCGTTCGGAATGTCGCGTTGAGATGTAGAATTTCACTCTCGTCGGATCAGTACAGTTCCGATTCCGTCAATAGTCTCTAAAAAAAGCCTTTGCGGCTGCAAATTTCCAAAGAGTAAGGGGAACAGCCCTGTATTATTTTGTGGTATACGTTCTCTGTCACGTCTATCGAACGTTAGGTTAGACTATAAAATTTATCTTACACAAGAAGCATGTTATTTTGTTTTTAATTTTTTTCACGGAAACCAAATCGAAAAAGTGCAAGTGTGATATATTGTTGAAATCGGAATTTTTACTGCTTTTCGATGGTTTAATTACAAATTGTAAGTAATCATAAAATATACAACTTGTTGTGCCAAAACAGCACTAAACGTAATCCGATCTCAACCAAAACCTTTTCAGATCTTCTGGAGCACTAAAGAAACCTCCATGCAAAGTTTCATCCAAATCCGTATAGTAGCTTCGCCGCTATCGTGCTAACATACATACACACACACACACACACACACACACACACACACACACACACACACACACACACACACACACACACACACACACACACACACACACACACACACACACACACACACACACACACACACACACACACACACACACACACACACACACACACACACACACACACACACACACACACACACACACACACACATACACATACACACACACAGACATTTTTCAAAAACAACTTTTTTGGGTTCCTGGGACCTCAAAACGTAAAGATTTGATGTTATCTCAATTTTCGATTTTGGACTAAATGTAGTAACCTCCCACAATTTTATTGTGGGGAGGTTAAAAGGGCGTTTATTCTACAAAAGAGAATAATACGCCTTATATTTGGCTTAAAGCGTATGGACTCCTGTAGAGACATTTTTAAACAGAAAAAAATATTAACCGTAGCTTCAATATATTTATTAAAATTATTACAGCACATTCATAGCAACAAAGATAAATTCCAAACATTCACAAATACAGCACATGAAATAATAATAATATTTACATAAAAAAATGCAGCAGTGAAGCCTACAAAAAATCACCATATTATGCAGGTTGCTACTATTATATGTTATCACACGAAACAAAAAATTTTAAGTCACCAAAATAATTTAAAAACAAAATTAAAACAGATAATATTTTTTACATTATTAATGAATTTGAACAACATATTAAATTGCGGGAAAATGAGATTTTTTGATTTTTTTACAGCTTTAACACTCTTTCAATGATATTATAATAGTTAGTTATAGTTAATCGTAATGTCTGTATCACAATTCTCGTTTGTTACTTATCTTTTATGTTTATCTACATTTTATAACGAAATATACTTATTGGTATATAGAACTGTTATATATAATTAATTTATATATTGTTTTTTGTATTTATATATTATTTTGTATGTTTCTTATGAATTTTTGTACAAATTGACACACCTTATCCATTGTACAACAATTGTAATTGTACCATTGTGGCATTTAAAGGTGAATAAATTGAATTGAATTGAATTGAATTGAATTGAACATATAAAATACATTTATTGAAGGAGTATTTTTTGCCATTGAAGGGGTGAACGGGTGTCAAGCACTCGATTCGTGGTCCTCTTCGTTCGGCATGCCCCAGAAACCCATAAAACGATACCCCACATCGGTAGCGGGGCGGGGGTGGTGATAGGGGGTGGTAGTGGGGGTGGATGAAGTAAAAAAATATTTTGAGGTTTCTGGTTCTTGTACACACACTAAATCACAATTTTTCTTCATCCTCTTTAATAATAGGGTGGGGGTGGTAATGGGACTGGCTAATGCCAAAATTTTTTTTGAGACCTTAGCTTCTCTTGTATATACTAAATACCAATTTTATGGACTCTTACCTGCTTGATTTACCTATTTACCCCAAATTTACCCCAATTTACCCCCCAACCCTTCGACGGAACAAGATGAAAATATAATATAGTTCTAGATCTCGTTAAAGTACATATGTGTACCAAATTTCAAGTCAATATCTCATACGGTTCCAGAGTAAACATGCGCACAAAAAAGTTACAGACAGACCGACAGACAGAAATTTTTTTTCGGTCAAACTTAAAATCTCGACGTTTCGTGACATTCTAAGCCTATTTGAACAATAAAAATTTTTTTAAATTTTTTTGTCGTTATACTTCCACTGGATGTGGAAGTAATTACACTGAATACCTAGATTTGTTTTATAATGCCTGGATTTGAATATGCCTACTGTTATAGACCGGGAGCCATTGACAGTTTTAGTTGACTCATTTCATTACCTTTGTAAAGCTCTTTTTCGTAGTCTCTTAATTGGTAAATGGCATTTTAGTAGGGAGCAATGCTAGACAGATGAATCTCAACTATGTAAAGAAATAGTGTCGCTGGAAGGTTGGCAGATTAAAGTTTTCTTACATTTTGTTACTATAAAGCAGCGGTTTTCAACCTGTGGGTCGCGTAAAGAAGTAGTGTCGCTGGAAGGTTGGCAGATTAAAGTTTTCTTACATTTTGTTACTACTATAAAGTATTACAAGAAATTTCAACAATAATGATGATTTAAGTCGAGCTACTTCGATTCTTTGACATACTTGTTCAAGTGGCAGACGAATTTTGTCCCACAAGTATGGTGGCAGACAGGCAGGCTTTTTCCGAGCATTTCACGATGTCCATAATTCATAAGAAAAATTCAGTCAACGTCACTATTTTTTTTAACGTTGAAAATGTTTTTAGTTTCCTATATGCCTGAATTCATGAAATGTTTTTTTTATATTAGTTGAGACACTCGTGTCGAGTCTTGCTCTGTACGTACCCTGGCAGACAATCATTTTCACTAGTTATGGCATAGAAATAGAATAATAGTCGGGATCTGAGCTCCAATTTAAGGCTTAGTTTTTGAAGCCTAAGTACCTATCAGACATACGGCTGAAAAGTGTCGTACTCGATGTAAAATTATTATCTGGTGAATCCGAATCCGGAGGGCACATAAAAATGGGGGATTGCCTTCAACCTTTAATCCGCGAATTTACCTTTATTTCGGAAATTGTGAAAAATTGAATTTTTAAAATATAACTTGCGTTTTCTCCCACAAAAATAAGCTAAAATGTATCCTTTTTTTTTTAATTGTAGCTCACAGTGCATTTAATGTAACAGTGTAGTCATAACACATCTAATACTTATAGAAACTTTAGAAAAAAACATGTCGTGAACCTCTACGCAGCCGGCGCATTGAAAAATGTAGCCTGCGAGGTTTTTTTTTATTTTAGGAAATTGACAAAAACTAGATCGTACGAAATTACAAGAAAAGGCCAACATTATTTTTAGTGATTGATTCAAACTGATATTTTAAATGAAACGGAAGATACGATTTTTTTAAATTTGGCTGTTCTGCGATAGAGCGCGCTACGAGTCGAAACCGACATATGCGGGCACTATTTTGCATTGTATTTAGTTATTTGGTATTGTATTATAATAGGTACAATATTCCTGTGTCAGATTTTACCAGCTTAGTTTTGTTTAAAAGATATAGTCATTAATATAGTTGTTTAAAATGCCTTAGGTTTAATTACTTCTACATCATGGAAGTAGAGTAAAAAATTTTAAAAATGGGATTTATTTTGTTCAAATAGGGTTAGGATGTCAAGAAACGTCGAAATTTTAAGTTGGAACAATATTTTAAAAATTCTGTCAGTCCGTCTTGTCTGTAACTTTCTTTGGGCACACGATTACTCTCGAACGGTTTATGAAATTTGGTACACCTACAGTACATCTACACGTTACGTAGGTAACTAGATTATTATATGTTGATATTATTCCGTTAAAAGGTTGTGGGTAAATGGGGGTAAACAAGTAAAGCAAACCATCAGCTACCCCACTACCACCCTCATTACCACCGCCACACCATTATTAAATGTGGTAAAAAGAATGTTATTTAGTTTGTGTACAACAAAGGCCTCAATTTTTTTTTAACATCAGCCAGCCCCACTACCGCCTCCCTTAATAATAGAGTGGGGGTGGTAGTGGGGGACTTGGAAGAGTCTTGGAGAGAAAATCTGAATGTGGAAGTAGTGATTCCTTAGGCAGTGGTTTGTATTTATATCAGCTAACCGAAATACATTACAATTAATAATTAGAAATTATTATAATTGTTAAAAGTTTTCATCAGTACATTTACCTAAACACAATATTAATGCAAGACCAGTTCTTCAGTTCAGTACACCTTTTGTCAATGTGTAATAATACTGAAGAACATCTGGAAGTTTTGGAGACTTGTTACCTTTTTCTTCCAAATAAGAAGTGTATAGACATATCGGGCGCGGTGGCTCAATCGGTTAAGGTGTATTGAGTGGCGAATATGCTGATCGACTGTCTACCGCGCTCTGGGTTCGACCCCCAGCCCCGGTATTGACAACACCGGTGGGTGTTGATGTATGTCTGCGTTTCTCCAAATGTGTAACCCCCTTCCGCACAGCCTTGGCTTTGGAATTGGGGGTTGTCTATTATCTGTGGTTTATGTTTATATCTTGGCATGTTCATAAAATGCGTCTTCAGTAGGTGGTAAAACTCTTTATCGCTCTTACAGTTTAAAAATAAATGTGCCCTTAGTTCTTTAAGACTTACGTGGAAATGTGAGTGACCATAAAGGCATTTAAAGAATATGGAGCCAGTGAGTGTTTCTCAATTTTCAGTTGGCGTCTTAAATTGTCTTTTTTCCCTTCCTATGTAGCTTATGTTATCCCACCCATCAAGTACATAGGTAGACATAAAAAGGGTCGCTGTGAGGAGGAGAGGTATGAGTGCCTGTTGCTGCGTCTTCAATTATTTTATTGCAGAACAAATACGAATCGAACATTTGAAGCCACGACTTTACTTTCATTTTGCTGCACAAAAACAATGACAACCAAAAATATCTGTTACTTGCCACTATTGTTGTTTTTCCAAAACACAAAATTTTAGTATGGAGAATATAACTATATCGGTTTCCCCACGGTTATGAATCTTCGCATTTTTCAAAATATAAGCCGATTCTAATTATAGTAACTCCTTATTATTAATTGCAATGTATTTTGCTAAGATGATATAAATACATCCATATTATTCCATATCTATCATATTTAGAGACAATTTCATTTATAGATAGCTGCACACATAATAATTTAAGTGTTAAAGCTATGATGAAAATTAAACCTAAGGCATTTTAAACAGCTATATTAATAACTACATATTTAAAAAAAAAACTGGTAAAACCTAACAGGAATATTGTACCTACTAATACAATACCAAATAACTAAATATAACGCAAATTAGTGCCCGCATTCGTCGGTTTCAATTCGTAGCGCGCTCGATCACAGGACGGCCAAATTAAAAAAAATCGTATCTTCCGTTTCACTCAAGATATTAATATGAATCAATCACTAAAAATAATTTTGTACTTTTCTTGTAATTTCGTACGATTAGTTTTTGTCAATTTCTCAAAATAAAAAAAAATCTCGTATGCTACATTTTTCAATGTGCCGACTGCGTAGAGGTCCACGTGGTATTTTTTTCTAAAGTTCATAAATATTAGACGTGTTATGACTATGCTGTTACATTATGTGCATTGTAAGCTACAATTAAAAAAAATAATAGATTTTTAGCTTATGTCTTGTGGGAGAAAACACAAGTTATATTTTAAAAATTAAATTTTTCACAATTTCCGAAATAAGGGTAAATTCGCGGATTAAGGGATGAAGGCAATCCCCAATTTTTATGCGCCCTCCGGATTCGGATTGAGCAGACAATTTTGTATCGAATACGGCACTTTTCAGCTGTATGTCTAACAGGTACCTAGGACAGAAAGATAAACGTCTCCAGAATCTGGACTATAATGTTAACATTTGTGCCGCTGTCTCCTGGGCTGTAAATCATTTCATATTTTCTGTTACACTAGAATAATTTGCATGTTAATTGTTTTACCTGGTAGTATATCTCCTCCTATTGTATCTCCTGATATTATTTTCACCTCCATTGCTCTTTCCGATACATCTGGATTATATACCTGTGGTTAAACAATGATGTATTATAGTTTTATAGTTTATCTATGATAACAATGTGCCCTCGAATGGTTTTGACAATAGAAAATACTTTTTATGCGTTTACTTAGTCTATTAATTTCCAAGTTACAGTGCATATAAACAACAACACAGCCCCACAAAAAAAAAGTGGTCTGTCCAGCGGACCAGACCAGTGTATCCCCATGTACTTGGATCCGCTAAAACCGAATCCGAAGTCAGAATTGTCAGATTGGCTCGTTTTTCACCCCCTAATCCCAAAAAACACCCCCAAAAAATGGTCTGTCCGGGGGACCAGACCAGTGCATCCTTATGTATTTGGACCTGCTGAAACCGAACCCGAAGTCAGAATTGTCATATTGGCTCGCTTTTCACCCCTAACCCCAAAAAAACATCCCCAAAACAAAAAAGTGGTCTGTCCGGCGGACTATACCAGCGTATTCTTATGTATTCCGACTCACTAAATCCGAGTTCGAAGTTAGAATTGACAGGTTGGCTCGTTTTTCACCCCTAACCTCCCCCCAAAACATCCCCCTCCAAAAAGTGGTCTGTCCGGCGGACCATATCAGTGTATCTTTATGTATTTGCATCAGCTGAAACCGAATTCGAAGTCAGAATTGTCGGATTGGCTCATTTTTCACCCCTAACACCAAAAAATCACCCCCAAAACAAAAAAGTGGTCTGTCCGGCGGACTATACCAGCGTATTCTTATGTATTTTAACTCGCTGAATCCGAGTTCGAAGTTGGAATTAACAGGTTGGCTCGTTTTTCACCCCTAACCCCCTCAAAAACACCCTCCTCCAAGAAATGGTCTGTCCGGCGGACCATATCAGTGTATCTTTATGTATTTGCATCAGCTGAAACCGAATTCGAAGTCAGAATTGTCGGATTGGCTCATTTTTCACCCCTAACACCAAAAAATCACCCCCAAAACAAAAAAGTGGTCTGTCCGGCGGACTATACCAGCGTATTCTTATGTATTTTAACTCGCTGAATCCGAGTTCGAAGTTGGAATTAACAGGTTGGCTCGTTTTTCACCCCTAACCCCCTCAAAAACACCCTCCTCCAAGAAATGGTCTGTCCGGCGGACCATATCAGTGTATCTTTATGTATTTGGATCTGCTGAAACCGAATCCGAAGTCAGAATTGTCAGATTGGCTCGTTTTTCACCCCCAACCCTAAAAAACGTCCCGAAACAAAAAAGTTGTCTGTCTGGTAAACTAGACCAGTGTATCCTTATATATTTTGACCTGCTGCTGAATCTAAATCCGAAGTCAGAATTGTTAAATTGGCTCGTATAGTATAGCCCGCCGGACAGACGATTTTTGGGAGGGGAGGGTGTTTTTTGGGGATAGGGGGTAAAAAATTAACCAACCTGACAATTCTAACTTCGGATTCGTATTCAGCGTGTCAAAATACGAACACCCGTTTACTATTTTACCGTACGCTGTAATTTGCTACAATAACTCCGTTAACAAAACACATGGATTTACGCCATATGAACTAGTTTTTGGTCATACATCAGTTCGACCACCAGAAACCTTGTATAACCAAAAGGAATTAATAACGAAATACGTCAGAGATTTAAACAATCGTATCTCCCATTATTATAAAATTGCTAGAGACCGAACGGAACTTCAAAAGCAAAAAGCTAAAATTAGATTCGATAAAAACGTCCCCGAAAATCGTACTAAATATAACGTCGGAGACAAAGTTTACGTAAAAGAATCACAGATTAAAAATAAATTGCAAAACAAATTTAACGGACCATTCGAAATTACCAAAATCTTTGAAAATTCAGCTATCTTACTCAACCCAGAAACTAAACAAACTAGACAAACTAGTAAAGTCAATTTTGACAGAATGAAAGTTAACCTTGTTTTCAGGTTATTCCTGCTGTTCGGATCAGCAACACTAGTGGTTTCCCAATATAAAATCACGCCTATAAACAACACCATAGGAATATACTGCCACGAAAAAACAGATGTAATAGTAACCAACGACAAATGGACATTACTGGTTCACAAGAACATTTCCTCCCTAAAAACAACCTTTGGCAGAAATGAAAAAATGTTAGAGCTTATCCTAAACACCCTGGACGCCGCCGATCAGAAAACGATCACTTTCAGGAGTGAAGTTAAAACAGATCTAAATCTGTTAATACAAATATCTAAAACTATAAAATCAAAATTTGACGAAATCTTTTTGGATACAAAACGATATAAGCGCGGAATAATCAACGGTTTCGGCACAATCTTCAAATCAATAACCGGAAATTTAGATGCCGAGGACGGTCAATATTATTCTGATTGCATCAATAAACTAAACAACCACGAACACCAATTGGAGAATCTAATTAAAAATCAAATTTCAGTTACTACATCCGTTATCAAAAATTTCAATTCAACTATTCAAAAACTTCAGATTGACGAAGAAACATTTAACAAAAATATCAAAGAAATCGATCGCACAATTCAATCTATGACAAGTCACATCGAAGCCATTGAAATCAAATTAATATTCTTACATTATTGCGAACAATTAATGGCAAGTTATTTGTACATCGAAGATAATTTAAATGATGTTTTAAATGCAATAACATTTGCACATCTAAAAATCATTCATACGTCAATCATCACTCCAACAGACTTAATTTCATCTTTACAGGACATTTCACAGAATTTGCATAAAAATAATCTACCGCTCTCAATAAAGCTATCAAAAGTTTGTAATGGTGTTTCTCCATTAAGGGTAGCAGGTTTGGAGATTTTTCCAGGGTTCATCATTTATACCGGAAATTAGAAACCAAATCCAAATAAAATCATTTATTAACAAATAACGTAGTTTCCAAAATATGTACAAACATCAGGTCGTCGTATCTTTTACGACTTTATTATACAATCAAATACAAATAAGAAAGAGAGAAACGGAGTGAGTGTAATGTGTATCTCTGTTATAACGTCGTATATGCAGGTTCGAATCGACGTGGTCAACGAGACAGACACAAACGGGAGTAATCCTCTATTTATAAAATAGCGGGTATCTGGTAAGCGTCCGCGACGTCGTATGAGAAGTTAAATTTATTTCGTTCCCCTAGCTCAGCTCGCTAAAGTGTGAAAGTCAATTGAACTCTGATTTTTGAATGATTCCGGCTGGCTTTTATACAACAGTTCTGGCTCCCACTTAGTGAAATTATCCCCATACTCGGTATTTCAATCACGCGCAGTTACATTATTAAATGACAGGAGATTAAACAAGAAAGGATGTATAGTCCGTTACGCGAAATGTTGACCGTAATGAACGTATAGTCTATTACGAGATGTATGGCGTATACTTCATTACACTCCCCCCTTTCTTTACAAAAAAAAAATAAAATTCTGGAATCCATCGTCTGACTTTGGACCAAGTGTAGGGTCAACAGGAATGATCCTTGCAGAATTTTGTGGTGTTCCATAGTCAGTTTGGTATAATACAGGTGTCGGCGTAGCTGGTAGGAAAAGATCTTAACGAAAAGAAAATAGTTTAGGTACGTTCCAAGTTAAAATTTCAGATAGATAGTGAATAGAGTTTATACAAAACAAAATAATAAAACCTATCCTTATCTTTAATGGATTTACAACTGAAAAAAAACTTCAACAAAACTTATCACTTTGAGAAAGAAAAAAAAATTAAAAAACTGAAATTCCTATCGATTAAAATTATTTACAGGTGAAAAGAAAAACTATGCTGTTCAGACAAACGAAATACTTAATATAAAACTAAACAATTAATTTGTTTTTCCCGGGAGGCGGGTTATTCCTGACACTGGAGGTCCGCACACTCTGGACGTGGTGCCGTCAGGGTTTCTTACTTCTTTTTCAGATTCCTGTTGGTTGGTGCTTTTAATGTCGTCATTGGAAACGTTGGGGCGACTGGGCACGGGAAGCATTTGCCAGGAAGCTGTGGCGTTGCTGGCGTTGGATCGTCATCTTCCAAAAAGAATGCCGCAAGGCACGGGATGTTTCTGCCTGGGGTCGGTGGCTTTTCTGGACTTGGTGTATCTCCAAACAAACGCTTCATCTTTTCTCGCAGGGCTTGCGAAGGGGAAATTGTTGTCGGAGGTGGTGTTGTCGGTACAGGTTCTGGGGTTGCCGGCAGAGGCGAAATAATCTCAGGAAGGTGAACCTTTCTTCTTATACAATTTAATTTTGCTTTCGGTGGTGTTCTCTCTTCATCTTCCGTCTCTAATCTGTAGGATCTAGCGAGTTCTGTCGGGCTATAGTAAATGTACAGGTTTGAATAATTTTTGTCCTCAATTCTAACCATTGGCGTCGATAATTCGGGGGTAGCTGATGGTGAATACATCTTGCTATTGTAACGTGCTGCACACAAGTGGCTAAAGATTATTTGTAGCTGGTATTTTATAGGGCAGGTTATCATATCCCTTCCTGGGTAAGTCAGGCATGCGCCTTTTTTAAATCTTTAACGTGGACACGTTGTGTTTTCCTGCCGGTAGGGGACCTAATTTCGACTACTACTGGGGATATAGTCCGTTCCACGATATATGGTCCTGAGAATTTTGGGGCAAGTTTCGCATTGAAACTTCGAATTGCTGAGGATAATGGGTGTTCTTTTTTCATAACCCGATCTCCAATACGTAGACTCCAATCTCGGCGTCGTAAATTGTAATGATGGCTCTGTGATTGGTATGCTTTAGCTAAATTTAAATGTACCAGTTCGAAAATTTCTGTTAATTTTTGTAAATACTTTACTTGGGTTTGTGGAACATCAGTGGTAATTGGATTTGTCGAGATCTGTTCTCCATTAAGGATACCTGGTAAAGTTAACTCCCTACCGAAATTCAGCATGGCTGGAGAGAAACCAGTAGATTCATGTCTGGAAGAATTCATGGCCAAGGTAAATTCGGGTAAGTATTGGTCCCATTTCCGGTGATCGTTTTCGGTGTACTGACCTATCATAGTCTTCAATACTTTATTTGTCCTTTCTACGGGGTTACATTGGCGTAGTTGTACGGTGTGTAATACCGTATTCAGACAGCATACTAGTAAATTCTTTACTTACGAATTGTCTTCCGTATATGGCGTAGTTGTACGGTGTGTAATACCGTATTCAGACAGCATACTAGTAAATTCTTTACTTACGAATTGTCTTCCGTTATCGGAAATAATACTTTTCGGGCACCCAAAACGTGATATAATTTTTTCTTTTAGGGCTTTGCAGATGGTGCTGGATGTCGCTTTCCGTACTGGGTGACATTCTACCCATTTGGTGAATCTATCCTGCATCACTATCAGGCTTGTGTTTATATAGCCGGGCTGTCTCGTAGTGTTGTTTTGCAATTCATATTGTGTTTTTCTATAGGAATTTGTAGTACCTCTATGTTCATTGTTAGCGGAGAAATTTCTGTTAAGTGTATTATAGGCCGGACGTTGTGTGGACGACTGTGTAGGGTATTCAGGTTTCTTGATAACAGTCTCCTGTTTACAAACCACTTCGTAATCGTTTGCCAGGTTTAACAGTTCTGTGAGAGTATTAAAGTCTCGTCTGCGGATATATTTCCTGTACTCGGGCCGTAGATTTTTATATATCCTATTTAGTTGTTGTTCTGGCGGGACGTTATTTAATCTTCTTAGCAATGTTTGTATTGCTATGACATAGTCTTTTGCGTTTTCGGTTTCTCCTTGAGTGCGAGATTTTACTTTTTCTTCTAAATCGAAAAAGTATTCTGGGGGCAAGTAGAATGTTTTAAAATTTTCAAGGAAATCTTCCCATGTTGTCCAGAAGGCTTTATTATTTCGATACCACAACAAACAATCGCCTTGTAGTAATTCAGGCAGTGCTCTTAGCATTTGTTCGTTTGAAAGATTATAGCCGCTTTGTAGTTCTTGAATCCTCTCCAAAAATGAGATGACGTCTTTTTTCCCATTGAAATGAACATTCCATTTTCGTACTTTATCGAGAACAGCGCTATCAGGTGACGGTTGTATTATGTTTGCCGGTATGTTTTCCGGTGGAGCAGAAAAATTTTGGCTGGGATTGCTAGGAGGTCTATTTCCTCGTATAATATTTTTAAGTCTTGAACGTAGTTCTTCGACAGTTCCGGTGATATTTTTTTCACCCATTTTTGTGAGTTCTTGTAGCAGATCATCTTTTCTAAGTTTGTAGATCCATCCTACTGTGGTGTCTGCGACTTCGAGTCCATATGCTCCTTCTGATTCAGAGGAACTCATCTTTGTACTTTGTCTAATAGGAAACTGGTTTATCAGTGGTATTGGTTGTGTGTCTGGACCTGAAGAAAAAAAAATGCTAGGCCCTTATTTGACCAAATTTGCACTCTCTCTCTTTCTGATTTATTTGTGTTGTATTTGTACTTTGTTGCGTAGAAAAAAAGTGTCTGGACGTCTAAATATAACGGGGCTATCAGGTGACGTAACAATAAATCTGTTCTGGCGTCAAAATGTAAGTGGAACTGCTCGGACGTCAAAATTTAACGGAATCTACTCGGGTGTCAAAATGTAATGGCGATATCAGGTGATGTAATAATAAATATTGTTCAGGTACCAAAAAATATAACAGGATCTGGTCGGACGTCAAAATGCAGCGGGATCTACTCGGGCGTCAGGAAAAGTTGCTCGGGCGCCAAAATGTAATGGAGCCATCAGGTGATGTAACAATAATAAATATTGTTCAGGTATCAAAATGTAACGGGAGCTGGTCGGACATCAAAATGCAACGAAATCTGCTCGGGCGCCAAAATGTAATGGTGTTTCTCCATTAAGGGTAGCAGGTTTGGAGATTTTTCCAGGGTTCATCATTTATACCGGAAATTAGAAACCAAATCCAAATAAAATCATTTATTAACAAATAACGTAGTTTCCAAAATATGTACAAACATCAGGTCGTCGTATCTTTTACGACTTTATTATACAATCAAATACAAATAAGAAAGAGAGAAACGGAGTGAGTGTAATGTGTATCTCTGTTATAACGTCGTATATGCAGGTTCGAATCGACGTGGTCAACGAGACAGACACAAACGGGAGTAATCCTCTATTTATAAAATGGCGGGTATCTGGTAAGCGTCCGCGACGTCGTATGAGAAGTTAAATTTATTTCGTTCCCCTAGCTCAGCTCGCTAAAGTGTGAAAGTCAATTAAACTCTGATTTTTGAATGATTCCGGCTGGCTTTTATACAACAGTTCTGGCTCCCACTTAGTGAAATTATCCCCATACTCGGTATTTCAATCACGCGCAGTTACATTATTAAATGACAGGAGATTAAACAAGAAAGGATGTATAGTCCGTTACGCGAAATGTTGACCGTAATGAACGTATAGTCTATTACGAGATGTATGGCGTATACTTCATTACAAGTTGCTCAATACTTAGATATTATGGAACTGCAAGCTTTTCAAACTGATTCAAGTTTAATCTTTGTTTTAAAAGTACCTCTTGTAGACCCACAAACTTACACAGCCTATCAATTGTATCCTATTTTGGATAATAGAACTGGTTTACACCACTTATTATCGGTATCACAAAAATTTATCGCGAGAGATGATGATGATTCCTTAATGTTCTTACCCATCTCAGATCTAGATGAGTGCAAACAACTTTACATGGGAACCAAATTATGCTCCAACCTGTTCGCCTACCCGATAGACAACAATGCCATATGTGAAGCAAGACTCTTCAAAAACCTCATGAGCCTACCCCAAAATTGTTAAACCTCATTCATAACCAGTTAAGGATACAATGTACAAAAACTTCAAGAAAACAGCTGGCTAGTCATCAACGCAGAACTACTACATGTTACCATTAATTGTCCGAAGAGAAATTCAAAAACAGAAGTCATCACAAAAAATTCCATTATAAAACTACAACCCAGCTGTTACGCTTTTGTTGGTATTACCAAAATCCAGGCCAGTTCCAACGAAGTATTAGATGTTAGAGATAATACTCAGCCAGTCGAAATTCCGTATGATTGCTGCAGTGATCTTCCAGACAAAACTCAACTACCAAATTTAAAACCATTGAAATTAAATAACTTGAACACAGGAAACCTCGAAATTGCGAAACACAAATTAGACCAGTATTCCAAGGATTTAGACGACCTCATCAACGAACCCCACGTGACAAAACACATATCGTGGTTCACGTACTTCACTATAACCCTAGTGATCTCCCTTATCCTCGTCTACCTGTTCTGCAAATGCAGAAAAAGAAGCCGAAAGTTAGCCCTTGTTCATGCCTCACACGGTTCACCTTCATCTCCACCGAGATGAAGAACATACAAAAGTTTCACCAGTATCTTACCTCCAAGGAGAAGACCCAGTATCCAAAGAGAAGAAGAAACCGAAGAAGTGGAACTAACTTAAAGACATCCTACATTGTTACCAATTTTGATTTCATGATTAATATTAATTTATGTTATATGTACATCTTTAATATTCTTATATACTATTTGCATTTTTCTATTTTACAATTTTATTCTTTTCATTTTATTATTATTTTGCTTTTACATTTTACAATTTTATTCTTTTCATTTTACTATTATTTTGCTTTTATATTTTACAAAAGTTGCTGTATAATCACCAACTTTTTTAATAAGGGGGAAGTTGTTATATAATATTTGGTACATTGTATAAAAATTTGTATGTGACTTTTATTCCTTTTAAACTATCTCAGCATATCATATTTCAGCTACGTGTTGATAACGAATTCCCTCATATTATTTATCGCTGATATGTAATATCATATTTCCATTGGCTTGTCTTGGGAAACAATACTAATGCTGACTAAGTACAGTTCTTATACTCTTGTCAGATTAAACAGTTCATTTTATAACTACATTTTTATTTCTAAACGTTGACTCTCATTAATTTAATAAATCTTTTTTAAAAAGTCACTAATGTAAATCGTGATCTAACATATCTTTCGAGAATCACATTTCAACGCATTAGATATATTATTATGAAATATATATTACCTAGTAAGATGTATAAATCATAAAGAAAAGTTGAAAAGCATGGGCGAGTATTTCCCAGAAAACACAAAAGGGAACTTGTCCCGGAAAATAATAATAATAATGAAATGAAGGAAATAATGTTTTTGGCCAACGTTAATGAAAATGCGACTTTTTCTGCTACAACCATTTACGAAGCGGCAGATTCAAGTGACAGGACAGAAAGAAGGTTTCTCAAGAAAAATAGTTACCGATCATACAAAATAAGAATAATCCATGAGATATTCCCCAAGAACAATATCAGGCGAATGACCTTTTGTGAAAGTGGCAAACAGTGATGAAAATTTCATCAAAAATATTTTTTCACTGATGAATTGTACTTTGCATTACATGGTCTACATATACCCTTCAGTCATTCGTTGTTGATCTCGAGAAAATCTGCATCGATTGTTTGCATTACGCACTCAATATCCCCAGAAATTAAATGTATGGTGCGGTATGCTGGGGATCACACGATCAGTCCGTTTTTCATGGATGGCAGCAAATTCTTTCGGAAATTAGGCGAATGGGGAATCAAGAGCTAAGTGGGTCTGGTTTCGACAAGATGGTTGTCGTCCCCATGATAGTGTCATGGTTCAAAATTTCCTGAATAATACTTTCCAGGTCGGTTATTGAGTGGACGGGAAACCATCTTAAGGTCAGCTAGATCTTCTGCCTCCAAATGACTTATTTTTATGGCAACACGTAAAATCTCAAATGACCCCGTACCTAAACCTGCGTAAAAAGTTGTTTCAGTCAATTGTCATAAAACTGAAGTACTTATTTTGTACTTCAAACCATGCTGATTTAAAGTCTCAATGGGCCCAACTCCCTAAAATCAAGGGTTTCCAAGACATTTTTTAAGTATAATAAAGTTTGAAAAATGCAGCTGGCAGGGCAGTACGTTTCCAGCAAGTATACGGGGTACGCAAGAAAGTTTTAATGAAGGTATGCCCTAAAATGCTCCGTAAGGAAGCTGCAGCTCTATAAATAAAGCTCTATAAAAATAAAGAAAATATTAGACCTCGGGCCAAGGCCTAAGATAAAAAATGATTACCTCACTGCTGAAACTTCTTGAACGTATTATTCTCAGCAAGTCGGACAACTTTTTCCTCTACGAAAAATTTCGGTAGCGGGGCATGGAAGCGCTTCAAACTTATGGATTTGGTGCAAAAAAAAATTATTACCTCGTTTTTTTATTTAAAAAGAAGAAAAACATCGTGTCGGAAAAATGCATTGGGTCGTTTGACGCGTCCGACACCCTCAACACGAGGAAGTTTCAAATAAAAAAAATGTATTACCTCACAGCTGATTTTTTCAGGATATAATCCAGTCAATGAATGGTTTCTAGAGGGAAATGCTGAGATCACAATTTTTGACTAAAGAGCTGTGTTTGGACTATTTAGGAGGTAAACATACCAAAAGTCCTCGAACGTAGGAGGTGAGGGGGGGGGATGCAGGGGGCATGAAGAAGGTCCTGGTCTTTGGTTTTCGCTCATATCTCGAAAGCGGTTTCTATTATTTTTTTTCGTATCTGCCATGGTTCAGTAATGAATTGTATATCTTTTGACTGTATTCTAACTTTATTATAAATTTATTATAAATTGGAAATAAATTTTAATAATCTTCGTAGAAAAAAATTTCTTGTACAGATATCCGTTTCACAACAGACAACTGAAATATCGAATAAAAAATGTCTTTGCGTCTGTAAGTGTGTGTGCGCGTGTATATCTATGTGTGTGTGTATACCGCTTCTTGTAATCACGATAACTTCTGTTCGACTTGAAATATTTTATTACAATTTGGAACATATGTAAAATTGGGCCATATCTGTAATACATGATGATAACCAGAGGCCTACAATTCTCACTTCATAATAATGTTATTAAAAATACCATGTTCCATATTTTAGGATAACACTGATATATCATCGAATTTAAATAAATTTGGTTTGCCTAACATACACCCGGAATATTTCGGTGTACAAATCTTATGCATCTTCTTATTTTTGTATGCTTAGTAATATTTTGCTCTGAAATTAAAATAAAACGTATTTTACGTATGAGAGTTTGTAGGTTTCTGGTATCATCATGTATTACAGATATGGCCCAATTTCAATAGGGATTATGGTAATATGCTCTTTTACATATGTTCCAAATTGAAATCAAATATTTTAAATCTAACAGAAGTTATCGTTTTTACATGAAACGGTATACACGCACACATAGATATATATATTCGCGCACACACACACTTACAGAAGCAGAGACATTTTTTATTCGATATTTCAGTTCAGTCTGCTGTGAAACGGATATCTGTACAAGAAATTTTTTTCTACGATGATTATTAAAATTTATTTTCAATTTATAATAAAGGTAGAATACAGTCAAAAGATATACAATTCATTACTGAACCATAACAGATACGAAAAAAATTAATAGAAACATTATTGTAGAAAATTTAGTCAGCTTTAATTTTGCATATAACCAGTTTTTGATTAGGGCTAACCGTTTTCGAGATATGAGCGAAAAACCAAAAACCGGGACCTTCTTCATGTCCCCCTGCATCCCCCCACTTCCTACGTTCGGGGACTTTTGGTATGTTTACCTCCTAAATAGTCCAAACACAGCACTCAAGTCAAAAATTGTGATCTCGGCATTTCCCTCTAGACCCCCTTATTGAACGTTCATTGACTGGGCTAATAACTTATTAAAAATATTTTAAATCAAGTGGCAATATTGTTCGACAATAATTTTTGGGCAATTCGTTGTCCGACACCTTAAAGTTAAGGGTTTTATGCAACCCGTATAGTTACTACCTCATGTCGGACAAAAGTACAAGTGTATTACATGATTTGATTCTTGATCAATTAATAGTTGTCCGACAAAATTACTTGATCTGTTTAATAGTCGGACAAAAAAAGGAAACTTTCAAAAACGAGTACCCTTACGTTATTGCAATTTTAAACACGTAAGTAGGTATTACTATTACGTGTGTAATTTTATTTGAAATAATTAAAAATAATATTTATTAACATTATAACAATTATTATCATTATTATTAATATAATTGTACTGAAATTTTTAAGTTTTTCAAACGCTTTTATTTAACTCACTCGTGGTATGTTCGAGTAAGTAATTTTTTCGTTGGCCTTTTGTATCGCTTTTTTCTCATACTTCCCGACTAGCTAGGAGTTTGAAATTTTGGGAAAAAGTTGCCCGTGTATGACAATATAATGTAGTAAAAACTTGAGATTCTATTGCAAAAGACGAGTGTATTCTTTTGAAACTTCCAAACTGAACTAACGGTTGCTTACACGCTTACACGCTTTAGAGAAAAATAGAGATAGGAATAGAAAATAAGAGAAAGAGCGTGAGAATGAACGAGAGGGGAAAACTACAGACTACAGTAAAAGTAACAGTTGCTCTTTTCTGTGATTGGTCAGTATATTCGTATGATTTGGCGCTCAATTCAAATTAAATTCTTGATTGTTCCTCAGCTTAACTCCTTTTGTATTTTATGTCTTGAATGCTTATTTTAATTATAATAATTGCAAAAATGGTAATATTTTTGTCGCCCATGATCTCCGATTAAAGAACTTATATCTAGATACATAATTGTACTGATTTGTATGTTGCTGAGATAGTTACAATCTAAGGCACTTCTTCCCATAAGTTCTTGATTGGCTAGTCTATCTATTCGCGGCCGATTCGGTCACGATTGCTAAGTTCGATTACACAGCCACACAAAAAAAATAAAGTGTCTTGACCCCAGAGACTGACTAGGTAGACTTTATGTTTTTCTGGTCGCTGAATCCGAATCTGGGGTCCATTTGATCCCATGTCATCAGGTTTAAGGTCATTTGAAGGTCAAATTGAGGTATGACCGTGAAAAATTCCGTGAAAAAATGTATGTTTATGTTTTTGAGCTTGCTGAATCCGAATCCGGAGTTTATTTGATCCCATGTCATCAGGTTTAAGGTCAAATTGAGATATGACCATGAAAAATTCCGTAAAAAATTTATGTTCATGTTTTCGAGGTTTCTGAATCCGAATCCGGGGTTTATTTGATCCCATGTCATCAGGTTTAAGGTCATTTGAAGGTCAAATTGAAATATGACCGTGAAAAATTTCGTAAAAAAATTATGTTTATGTTTTTGAGGTTGCTGAATCCGAATCCGGGGTTTATTTGATACCATCATGTCAGAATCAAGGTCAAATGAAGGTCAAACACATGAAATTCAATAATACAATCTTTTTTTACCCCGGATTCTGAAAAAGCAGAAAATTTTACTTCCAAATACATCCTGAACGGTTTATGGAACCGATTTCTTAGGTCATTTGTTGGTTATTAAGCGGTCAAATGCGTATTTTCCATTTCTTCGCTGATATATCGTTTGTAATTCGAAAACTTGCGTCTATGACTAGTGACCTTTAAGTTTTTGTGGTCGCTTATCACGATCCCGGTATCCATTTGATACCATGATGTATAAACTGAGGTCAAACGCTATAATTCGAATGATATAATTTTTTGGACCCTGAAAGATCATCTGCAGGTCAAATACAGATTTCTTTTGAATCTTTCAACTGAATTGTGAAACCGTCAGCATTTGCGTTACCCGATGTACACCACGAGGAGGTTGCGTGAACGGATTTTGTACATCATAACGGGCTTACTCCGTTGCCCGCCGTCACCGCGAGGAGGTGCCCTGGATGCAGACACAAGTGCTATGCTGATTTGAGGTAAAGGTTGTTCCATGCAAAGAAATTTCATGATAAGTTGCAGAGCGAGAAAATGATCATAATTACAGTGACATGGTTTGGAGTTGTGAAGCTCAACAACTTTAATTATAAAGAACAGAATTTTTGCTATGAGAGACTAAGTAATAAAATTATGGGGTTACTCGGTTATGGGATTATTGAGCAATGTGGTCATTCGAGTAAACGGATTCATCAGCTTTCATCGTCTGTAATCCCCATTTTATAGCTACGGGATCAGGTTTTTAGAGATATTAGGTTATTGGGTTATTGAATTTTGAGGCTATTGAATTCAGCACATTTGGATTTAGGTCTTTGGACTTAAAAATGTAGTTTAAAACATCTCAAAATGGTTTAATACCTCCATATGAAACTCAAAGTTCGGTTCGACTCAGATTAAGACGTATTTGGACGTAAGATTTTTTGTTCTTTGAGAATACGGGGTTAAAAAATTTATATCATTCGAATTATGGCGTTTGACCTTCGATTGACCTTGATTTATACGTCATGGTATCAAATGGATACCGGGATCGTGATAAGCGACCACAAAAACTTGAAGGTCATAGACGCAAGTTTTCGATTTACAATCGATATATCAGCTAAGAAATGGAAAATAAGCATTTGACCGCTTGATAACCAACAAATGACCTAATAAATCGGTTCCATGAACAGTTCAGGATGTATTTGGACATAAAATTTTCTGCTTTTTCAGAATCCGGGGTCAAAAAAGATTGTATTATTGAATTTCATGTGTTTGACCTTCATTTGACCTTGATTCTGACATGATGGTATCAAATAAACCCCGGATTCGGATTCAGCAACCTCAAAAACATAAACACAAATTTTTTGCGGAATTTTTCACGGTCCTATCTCAATTTGACCTTCAAATGACCTTAAACCTGATGACATGGGATCAAATAAACCCCGGATTCGGATTCAGCAACCTCAAAAACATAAACATAAATTTTTACGGAATTTTTCACGGTCATATCTCAATTTGACTTTCAAATGACCTTAAACCTGATGACATTGGATCAAATGGATCCCGGATTCGGATTCAGCGACCCGAAAAACATAAAGTCTACCTAGTCAGTCTCTGGGGTCAAGACACTTTATTTTTTTTTGTGGCTGTGTTATCATAATCTCAGTTTTTCGTGTTTTTCGATCAAAATGTGGTGAAGAAGTCTTTTTATTTTAAGTTGTGATTTACTTAATACCTAAATAATATTCTCTATTCATATTTACACAGTTTAGTGACAATATATTTAGTGCAAAATGGTTAAGTGCTGTTTGCAGAAAGCAGTTTAGAAAAGAAGAAAATCGATCGTTCCATAGTCGTAACATGGTGAAGTTCAGTTTACAGTTATAAAGTGAATAGCAATTAAATTTTTAATATCCTTTCAATACATATTTATCTTACTCTAATATCGTATGCGTACATCATGTTGTACAAAGAGCCGGTAATGCAGGAATTGCAATAATTCATTTTAATGAAAATATTTACCATTCTACACATTTTCTACACACACAACGCTACTGTTGCCTATGAGATGTGATGTTCATCTATTCCCAGGCAGCAAGGTGCCGTCATTATGACGTCGTTTATTCGGCATTAATTACGTCAATTTCACCTTCAGCATGACGTAAAAATGAGAGATGCAAACCTCTCATTATAATATTTTTCCACAATTATTAATAAAGTTTTTGACGAAAAAAAAAAAACCGGAATGTGCAGGGATCGAACCGCGGACCTTTTGACTCGCAACCTAACAACAAATGACCTAATAAACTAACTCACTGAACCATTGAACATCTTTATTTAAATATGTTTAAAAGCTGTATACCTAGTTAGAAATAGTAAAACAAAATTATTATTACTATGTGGCGAAAATTGAACTAGTCACTAAATACTTCTATTTATTTTTATTTTATAATGATTTATTTCACGTCATTTTAATGACGTCAAAATAATGACCTAAAAGAAACGTGTATTTGACGTCTTCATGATGACGTCAGGAGTACGTTTTAAATATCACGTCTCTGGTACGTCATCTATTAATGACGTCAAAATAAAGACCTAAAAGAAACGTGTATTTGATGTCTTCATGATGACGTCAGAAGTACGTTATAAATATCACGTCTCTGGTACGTCATTTATTGGGATAACGACGTCGGCGACGAAAAATCACCTTTAAAAGATGTCATAATGACGTCACCCTGCTACCTGGGTTCTTTTTAATGGACATATAATGTGACTGCGTTAGGAGCAAACAAGGTATATACTGAAAAGATAGCCTGTTATGTATCTAGATATAAGTTCTTTAATCGGAGCCCATGATATATTAATAAAGGTAATAGTTTATTGCTCGCTAAAATAGAAATAATTAAATATGAAATATCAAAATACTGCACTATACAAAAATATAATTTTTGTGCAGGGCATGACAAAGTACAATCTCCACATTAAATTAAGCAGAGCATACATTTTGTTAGTTCTAAAATAATGATAAATGTGAATAAATAAGACTTAAGTAAATAAAGGCAAGTATTTTTTTTTAACAATGAGTTGTATATCTAATCTGCTTAATGACCTTTTTTTTATTTTATTTTTGAATATATTTTTCGAATTCCAACTTTTTATTCCCATAGAGAGCCGATTGTTTACCCTCAAAACTACAGTTTGAAAGTAAGACATATAATTTACATTTCACTATTCTTTAAATAAAACATAGAGATACTGCAGATACAGAGTGTTGTGTCCTATTTTATTAAAACACTCCTGTATATAGGATATCTATTGTACACATAAATAAAACAAAATAATGTAAATAAAACTGACAATTTATTCATTATTTGATAAAAAATTTGTGTATATTATTATGTTTTTTAAGTATAATTAAATGCAACCGAATTTCTTTGAACAAAGAGTACCAGCATTGCCAGTATATCAGTATATTTATACTGAAATCAGTACTTTTAGAGCACAGTCAGTACATCAGTACTACTTTCATTGTATGATGTCCTATTAACTTTTTGCAACTTTAGACGACAAATTTTAAAACAATTTATAATGATCCGTGAAATAAAATACGATAGGATCAAAAGAACACCATGTTTTCGTTCGGAAGTTAGTTCTGGATTTTCAATCACTTCCAAAAACTCTGTGTCTCTCTCTCACTTGAATAAGGTGTTTGCCTTGTATTTAAAAAATGTCTAATACATGCATGGCAATATTATGGGGACCAACCTAGGTTATCCGCAAGGAAGTTAAGTATTTGCAATCTATAGGAATTGTAAAAATGTTTGTGTTCCTTGAGAAGTTATAGTGCACTGAGAGACATTTAAAAATCCATTATTTATTGTATACACTAATAAAAATTTAACACATGATTACAGGAAGTACTTTCACATCACATAGCATATGCAGTATATGCACTCTGCTCTTTCTGTAGCGACAGTTTAAATGAATATTGCGAAATATTTGTTATAGGTACTCAAAACAAATTAAAACTATCTGAGTGACGAAGTATTTTTTGCCATTCGTTGAAATTCTTGGATATCGTATAAAAGATTTGGTAATTTTATAGAACACCCCCTTCTGGATTTTTGATGTTTTTTTTTGCCAGACATGTACTGTCTGTCATGAAGCATTTCTACGAAGAAAAATGTTGCGCAAGCCTAACAAAACTCCAAAACCCTACATAAGGGTATTTTTGAAAAAAAATTTATTGTCCTTGCCCTAAATAAAATTATTTAGGGCAAGGACAGCGGTGTTCTTACCTAGCTTTTTGCTCCCTCTTCCCGTAGGTAATTTTTTTATTATCAATTTGCGCAACATTTTTCTTCGTAGAAATGCTTCATGACAAACAGTACATGTCTGGCAAAAAAAACAACAAAAATCCAGAAGGTTCTGTAGAATTACCAAAGATTTAATTAACATCAGAATTTTTTTCATAAGATCAGTACCTACTATTTTGTTTCGATACCAATACGTTAGGGTGACCATACGTCCGGAATTTTGCTGGATTGTCCGGAATTTTGGAGTACTGTCCAGCATTTGCAAGTGTCCAGCGAAAGTCCAGCATTTTGGCCATATGTCCGGAATTTCGCTGAAAAGTATTAGAAGTGTCCAGCATAAGTTTAGATTTAGATTATAGTGGGAAATTTTTTTTCGGATTTCTCCCCCCTCGCTCTTCAAAAATTTTTGTGGGACGAAAAATTTTTTTCGGATCTTCAAAAAATTTGTGAATGAAAAAATTTTTTTTTGGATTCCCCCCCCCCCCCGCTCTTCAAAAAAAATTTTTTTTCGGATTTCTCCCCCCCGCTCTTCAAAAAATTTTGTGGACGAAAAAAATTTTTTTGTTATTTTTAGCCCAAGCTGGAGGCTCAGATCCGCCCTTAGCAGAAGTGTCCAGCATTCATTTAACAAAAATCTGGTCACCCTACAATACGTTAACTTTTGATTCACTGGCAACGCTGAAGGGTACACGTATGATGTTGGTTCTTCTTGAGGCCCCTGAATCTATTTTCTTCCTATTTAAATATAATTGTTTTAACAAACAATTAATTAAATAGTCCCGTCGACTCTAATAATATCAGATCTCCAAGCAATCTCGTAAAAAAAGATTATTTTGCACACAAACACTCCACAGAATGCAAAGATTGCAAAACAATAATTATTAATGATATTCCAGATTCCAGCACTAAACAATCAAATATACAGACAGAAAGTAAGTTGTGATTTCCATAATACCTAAATAATAGTTTCTTTTTAACCAAAGAGGGATTCTTCTTGTTTCTAACAGTGAAAAGTGAAATTGTCAAATGTCATACAAAACGTTAACCAATCACCATTGAGCACCAAAGAGCCAATCACAATAAAGTGCAACTGTTACTTTTACTGTAGTCTGAAAAGTACAAGGTCGAAAGATGCTCGACGGGAGCCCGCTAGATGTATACAAACCATGGAGTTTGGGCAGTTTCCTATATATATATATTCAAAAATTCTAAATTACTCAATACATTTATTTTATACACTGAAATTATCATTGCATTTGAATTATTATTTATTTATTTTTACACATTTAAATTATTAAAGTCAACGTTCCAGACGTTGTATGTAACTCGATTTTAGAAAATTTTATATTTTTTCAATTTTTTCCGAAAATCCCCAAAATTTTTGTCGAACAGATAATTCAATGTATTGCATACATCAGTACGAAAAGTACAATATAAAAGTTAGATGTGTGGTAGTAACTATACGGGTTGCATAAAACTCTTAACTGAAAGGTGTCGGACAACGAAATTGCCCAAAAATTTTTGTCGGACAATATTGCCACTTAATTTAAAATATTTTTAATAAGCTAGCCTGAAAAAATCAGCTGTGAGGTAATACATTTTTTTTATTTGAAACTTCCCCGTGTTGGGGGTGTCGGATGCGTCAAACGACCCAATGCATTTTTCCGACACAATGTTTTTCTTCTTTTAAATAAAAAAAAACTTGCGGTTACAATGAAAAACTATGCTGAGGTAATAATTTTTTTTCTGTACCAAATCCATAAGTTTGAAGCGCTACCACGAAAAAACGCCCCGCTACCGAAATTTTTCGTAGAGGAAAAAGTTGTCCGACTTGCTGAGAATAATACGTTCACGAAGTTTCAGCAGTGAGGTAATCATTTTTTATTTTAGGCCTGGGTAAGAGGTCTATATGCTTTTCATCATAATGATATTGATTGAAACTGTCAAAATACATTGTAGTGAATTATTATTTTTATATAAAAGTTAATTCTAGTTACCGAGATATTATCTGAAAATCGCCTTTTGAACGCCATTTTTATAGAGCTACATCTGCCTTACGAAGTATTTTAGGACATACCTTCTTTTCCTTTTTTTACGTATACTTGGTGGAAACGTACTGCCCCCTGCCAGCTGCATTTTTGAAAATTTACACTTGAATATCTTTACTTAGGGGGTTGGGCCCAGTAAAACTTTTAATCAGCACGGTTTGAAGTAGTAGACTGGCGGTACATGACCAGTCAGGTGCAACGTTTTTAAAATGCATGCCAATCATATATATGAATGAAATTACCGTGAATATGCCAGAAACGCAAATTTTAGGCAGTCGTCGCGTGCAGAAGGCTGTGCAAATCAATTTTTTTTGTTTATTTTTTTTGTGTTTTTTTTTTAAATTTAAAGTGGATGCGAAGAGTGCCAAACGAAAAGCCGTGAAAAAGAATCCAGCGAGAATTCATTGGCATGCAGTTTACGCGCGCAAAACACACGTTGATGTGCACATTAAATCGTAAAATTTTTTGGTGTTCTTGATATTGGATGATTCTGATTTTGGATTTTTTTTTTAAGGCTTTTCGTTTGGCACTCTTGGCATCCACTTTAAATTAAAAAAAAAACAAAAAAAATAAACAAAAAGAAATCGATTTGCACAGCCTTCTGCACGCGACGACTGCCTAAAATTTGCGTTTCTGGCATATTCACGGTAATTTCATTCATATATATGATTGGCATGCATTTTAAAAACGTTGCACCTGACTGGTCATGTACCGCCAGTCTATAGAACATACTCCAATTTCATGATATTTGCCTGAAACTACTTTTTAGATAGGTTTAGATACGGGGTCCTTTATGACTTCCAAGAAAGTAAGGCTAATAATCTTTAAAAAATTGCGGTTGAAAATCTAAAATCGCATTCTAACAAATTAATCCCGATTTGTTATTAAATGTTAGAAGTTTTTATTATCGATTAGGTCATTGTTTGACTCCAGAAGAGGACCTGTGTACACATTTATTATAATTAATTTTCATTTAGTTTTTTAAAATATTCTGATCTTGTTACTTTAAGGATGTATTTGGTTAGCAAAACATTATTTTAACACTAGTTAGGGCCGAGTCATTCGAACCTTATTAAACTTTACGAGAGTAGTTATAATTTTTAGATTGTCCGACCCAGGTACAAAATTTGAAAATGTGACTATTACCCCAGGCATTAGAGACCATATAGGACCCTTACCTGGAAAAATTCATGGTAGTTCTGGAAATAGGCTTACTTTATGTTTTTGGAGCGCTGAATCCGAATTTTTAACTTCACATCAAAAATTCCCCCCGCAACCTCCTCAAAAATTTGAAAATAAAACCAAAAAACCGGTTTTTTTTATCTTTTTTTTTTTTCGTTTTAGGAAATTCGAAAAGTAGACAAAATTTGCAACAAAAAAGGTCCTTTGACATTTTAACGTTAAACGAACGGGGAAGCGCTAACACGCCTCGAAATGAATTGTTGCACTCGAGGCACATGATGGAACCTTTCAACCCGCTGATCTTGCAGCTACGCGCGCCGCGGCAGCCTTTTTTACACCTGGCGGAGATAATCTTTAGAAGTTTTGGTAGAGCAGGAGGATTTAAAGTAGTGACAGGAGAAAGTCCGTAACTGGTTTTTTCCAGCCCAATTTTTCTGGCTCGATAACATTTCCTTGCCAAAGTTGGACTTGGTGGTACGTTCTCAGTGAGTGTTGCGCAGCAGCAGCTTTAGTTGGGGCCAAAGAGGCAATGTTGTGTTTACTGCTGTACGCGGTCTTGATGAAACACTGATGTCTAAAACCGTTCAAAGTCATGTGTTTTCATCCTTGCAACCATGCAAACGAAGAAAAAATGATGGCCAGCTTTTGCGATAGCTTGTGGATCTGTATTTGGAGTCCGGAACAGCTGAGCGAGAGAATGCAAATCTGGGTTTTGGACGAACACTTTGATCAATTGAAAGAAGCTAAAGTCACATCAACCATGTTTAAAATATTATGAGAAAACAGTTCTCATGTGAAACAAAACGTTTTTTAAAGCAATTAAAATAATAAACAATATAAAGTGAGGAATAAGACGCCTAAGAAACTGAGATCGCGATCAACGAGTTGCTATTAATTTTCGAGCTGCATACAGGTATCATGGGTCGGGGGGAAGGGAAGGGCCTCTTGACAACAGTATGCTAGCTCTAGGGGCATGGCAAGGGAGGGGATATCCCAAGAAGATGTTTCCATCCAAGAGAGTAACTGTGAAGTTGCCGTGATACCTAAATGCACGCGCAGTGCACCTTTCGGGATCCACTCGCTCCCCTCCCGTTCGTCGTACGTCAAAATGTCAAAGGACTTTTTTTGTTGTACGTTTTGTTTACTTTTTGAATGTCTGGGTATTTTTTCTCTAAAACGAAAAAAAAACGATAAAAAGATCAAAAACCAATTTTTTTGGGTTTTCTTCTTTAAATTTGAAGGGGTTGCGAGGGGAATTTTCGGTGGGAAGTTAGAAATTTGGATTCAGCGAGCCAAAAAACATGAAGTAAACTTATTTACAGAACTACCATGAAATTTTCCAGGTAAAATTATCTAATGCCTGGAGTATATCCCCTGCCAGCAACAACGTAGTACTTCAAAGGCACTGCTGTAATGGCGTAGCTGGTTCTCTAAACCTATAGTGTGACCTCAAATAGCCTACCAGCGTTCAGTATAAGTCAGTTGACCAACTAGTTCACATGTAAATCTCTCCCAATGGCCCTACTTGACTGCCAGAGCCAGAATAATGATTCCTTTGTAAAAAAAAAAATTGTTTCAAAATTTTGTTTTAAAACTTGTTACTATATTTTTTATCTTGCACAGTGTCATGCAAATGGGTGAAAACTTATACGTAGGTTTCAATACGGCCACTTTACTCTCTTGATGCATAAATAACTATTTTCTTGTAAAACCAATTCGAGGGAATACACCATATATAAAAAAGTACTTACATTGAGCTCCTCACTTTCACGGTCATTTACTCCGGGTATTCCTTCTTTCCCCCTACTCGTCGACTGCCCTGATCCATCTTTACCATCTGTCGATCTCCCTGACTGACGATCAGATGGTCCTCCCCTGTTCGGTGCATCACTTCCTCGACTGCTAGACCCTCGATTGCTAGACCCTCGACTGCTAGACCCTCGACTGCTAGACCCTCGACTTCTAGACCCTCGTCCTCGTTCCCTATCAATTCCTCCAGAACAACGTCTTCCATCCTATGGTACGCAATATTATTAGTATTGCACTTATTAAAACCAAGTAGTACCTACTTTTCCTGTTTCGTTTTATCAATACGCCATATATAAAAAAAGTACTTACATTAAGCTCTTCACTTTCACGGTTATTTACTCCGGGTATTCCTTCTTTCCCTCTACTCGCCGTATGCCCTGATCCATCTATCGATCTCCCTGACCGACGATCAGATGGCCCTCCCCTGTTCCGTTCATTACTTCCTCGACTGCTAGACCCTCTTACACTACCCCCATCTATTCCTGCAGAACAACGTCTTCCATCCTATGGCACGCAATATTTGTTAGTATTGCACTTATTAAAACCAACTAGTACCTACTTTTCCTCGTTTCATTTTATTAATACATCATATATAAAAAAGTACTTACACTGAGCTCTTCACTTTCCCCGATATTTAGTCCGGGTGTTCCTTCTTCCCCTCTACTCGTCGTATGCCCTGATCCATCTTTACCATTTATCGATCTCCCTGACCGACGATCAGATGGTCCTCCCCTGTTCCGTTCATCACTTCCTCGACTACTAGACCCTCGTCGACTACCCCCATCTGTTATTGCAGAACAACGTCTTCCATCCTATGGCACGCAATATTTATTAGTATTGCACTTATTAAAGCCAAGTAGTACACTCAAAGAAATAGTATGGGTAAATTCAACAAAAAAAAATGGTTAACTAACAATATCGTTAATTTTGTTAAACCAAACTATATTGATGGTATTTTTAAACAAGAAGTGATTGTTATTTTAATTAATAAAAAGTTGTCGTACAATAAAACAAACATTAACTTAAAAAATAGATGAATAAGACTATTATTTTGTTCGTCTGACTATTATTTTGTTGAATTCTGTCAAATTAAACTAGATAATAGTATATTTTATTTTTAACTATTATCGAATTGTAATTCTAACCCAGTATTAGTTCGCTGTATTATTGTACTTGGTAGACAAACCAATATTATTGTCGTGTTCTAAAAGAATTACCATAACATTTGCTTGCTTACCACGTAGTCTATTACAGAAATTATTCCCAGATGACGCCACATACAAATCACTGACAATAATCAATCATGCATTATCTTATACTTTTATGAATTTATAGAAAATTAATAACATGATTGCATTGTTCAAATTCTCTCAGGGATCATCGATATATTTGGATGGATCTTATAAACGATCTCTAATCTTTGGTTTGGGTAGTCTAATGTCTCAATACTGAGATTTTGGCTAACCAAAAAAAACTTCATCATACTATAAAGTGTAGATCAACCTAAAAATTAGTTGGTGAACAAACAAAGTCGTTGTACTTTGTACTATTTAATTGTAGACCAAATTGAAAATGGTTAGTGAACATAAAAAATGTCATTGTACTATTTAATTTGTTACAAGAAGATATGATTATTAAACTACTATTTGTTTACGAAAACAAATAAAGTTGTATGACTATTCTTTACTGATTGATTTAACTATGAAACTAGATAGGCGCAATTTCATATGCTCTTTTTGGTTGAATTTACCTATCATTTTCTTTGAGTGTACTTACTTTTCCTGTTTCGGTTTATCAATACACCATATATAAAAAAGTACTTACATTGAACTCTTCACTTTCACGGACATTTACTCCGGATATTCCTTCTTCCCCTCTACACGTCGTATGCCCTGATCCATCTTTACCATTTATCGATCTCCATGATCGACAATCAGATGGTCTTCGTGCATCACTTCCTCGACTGCTAGACCCTCTACCCGTATCTATTCCTTCAGAGGCACATCTTCCATCCTATGGCATGTAATATTTATTAGTGTTGCACTTATTAAAACCAAGTAGTACCTACTATTCCTCGATTCGTTTTATCAATGCACCATATACAGGGTCTCCCGTAAATAATGGATAATTATAAAATTGGTATAAGCCAAGCCCTAACCTGTCAGAATATCACAACTTGATCTTATTGAAAACCCTACGGTTTCCGAGACATGGGCACTTTTTTGAAATTTTCAAAATTTCTACTCTAGTATAGTATTTTGCATGACACTGCCACAAGGTAAGAATTTTTTCATTCTGTTTTTTAGTGAGTATTCTAGAATAGTTGTACTATCGAACGTGTATAGGAGTTTTTAGATAACGACGACGGTATCCCAAAAAAAAAAAAAATGTATTTCTTCAATTTCGGTTTCACCAAGATTCCGTCTGCTGACTTTGACTTTTGATGGTGTAAAGAAAAGTGCCAAGCGAAACTTACCACTTATCTTAACAACTTGCCCACTTATTATTGTATTCTAAAATGTTTAGAAATTCTAATTTTTCTAAAAAGATATAGCTGTTTGAATAGTAGAACCTAGTTTTTAATTGTATAGGCCTGTCCAACACGCTGTCACTTTGCTTTGTTTGTACTACAGCAGCCATCTTTTGTTGATAAGTTAGGGTTTTCGACAGGCCTAAAGGGCACCATACACATTCAGTAATCTCATTACCTGAATTTTCGCGTTTTTTCAATCATACTTAATTCAATAATTATAGCTAGATATACTTTTTTCTTAAATAATGGACATGTAAGGTGTGAAAAATAATGACAGGGAATGATGGGAAAATTTTTAGTAATGATGTTTCTGTAATAATCTGCTGGAATGACATTATTGCTGAACGTGCCCTTTAGACCTGACAAAAATCCTAACTTACCAACAAAAGATGGCTGCTGTAGTACAAACAAAGCAAAGTGACAGCGTGTTGGACTGGCCTATTGCTTGGCCAAAGCATTCGTCGATATTCTCGTATGTGACGCATGTCATTTTGTACATCTGATGTTAGTAGCGACCTGGCATTCTTCTGAAATTATTTAAATTCATTGAAATCTGGTTGTAACGTTTACACAAACTTTGTGCTCTGGACTTGGACTCTATTTGATTACCGATTCAGATTTTGTTTGTTTGTCGATAATAACGACTTGGCATTTATCTTATTAGAAATTGTTGAGAACCACAATGCCTCGTATACCGTGTACACAACGTGAGTATGCTAATATGCGTACTATTTACGGCGAATGTCGAGGCAACGCCAGTGCATCCGCTGTGCGTTATCGAGAAAGGTACCCGAACGCACGCCATCCTGCCTATCTGTGTTTATTAGAGTGCGTACTGCGAAGGAAAGATTTCTAGTCGTGGTATTGGGGGTGGCAGTAAAGGAAGACCTCGTCAAGATTTCGCTGACGAAGTGCTTGATGAAATTAACAACGATCCATCTATAGAGCGGGAGCTAGGTGGCTTTTTCGGCAGCTCATCGTTTTATCAACTTTGAGATATTTTTATGGTTTAATGGATGATAACGATTCATAAAATTGACTTCTGGCGGGGCGCCTCCTGTCAGGAGCGTCACGAACACTGTTTAAAAATCAGTGAAATCATGTCATCGTTACAAGGCTGATTTTTTTTTGTGTGTATACATTTTATGTTTTAAATGAATAAAATAAGATCGCCAGAAAGTGTGGGCCGTCAGGAGGCGCAGCCAGAAAGGTAATAATGATACAATACATCTGAGGCACGGTACGGAGTCAAGTTAGCCGAAAGTGTTAAATTCCTGTATGTTTAAGAGCCTATGGTACTTTTGTTGAAATCCAATTTTCTTCAAAAATCCTAAACATTTTCTTTCTGGCTAGCCTTACTGACGGAAGTTTCTTTCTGGGAATTTTTTTCTGTGTTCAAAACATTTAAATAAACATGCTCAACCTTGAAAAAGTTTGTAACGATGATGTTATATAACTCCGTTTTTTTACCTCTTTGACCTTTCTGGTTGCTCCCCTGATGGCCCACACTTTCTGGCGATCTTATTTTATTCATTCTAAACATAAAATGTGTACACACAAAAAAACTCACTTTTTAACGATGATATAATTTCACTGATTTTTGTATCTTGAACCATGGCCAACTCGACGGGATGACATATGCCAGAAGTCTATTTTGTCGTTATTTAAGTTCGATAGAATTAATCAGCGCATAGAAAATGCTTGTAACGATGAGTGTCCGAAAAAGCCACTTAGCTCCCGCACCACTACTTCTGTGCGTACCAGATCACAATGCAACGGCGTATCTAAAACAACGGTGCATAGGATTTTAAAACGGTATCAACTCCATCCTTTCCATGTACAACGTGTGCAAACTCTACTACTCAGAGATTATCTCTCGAGAGTGGTATTTTGTCGGCGAATGCTACGGATGATACGAGAGGATCAGGATTTTTTTAAATAAAATTTTGTGGCCTGACGAATCATCGTACAGATGTGATAGCTTTGTATATTTACATAATCTGCATAGCTGGCAGTGGGAAAATCCCCACTTGATGAGGGAAGATCGGCCACAATACCAATTTAAAGTAAATTTGTGGACAGGCATCTTAAATGGTCAAGTGATAGGCCCAATAACATTAACGTCAGACAATTATTTGGAATCCCTTCAAAACGACCTACCGGCTTTGTTGGAAAACTTTCCTTTATCTCTGAGACTGACAATGTGGCTACAGATTTACGGATGCCCTGCACATTATGGGAGAGAGGTGAGAGCATACCAAAATTTGAAATATCCAGGAAAATGGATCGGTCACTTAGCTAGGTCGCTGATGACCACCTAGGGTCATCAAATCTAAATTCTTTAGATTTTTTTTACTGGGAATGTATGAAGGAAAAGCTGTACTTCCGACCTGTTCAATCCTTAAATGAATGGCATGAGCGCATCGGAGTAGCCGCTGAAGAAATCAGCCGATCCGGATATTCACGCCATTTAAAACGTTCCTTTATTAAATGGTGCAGAGCCTGCATCAAGGCTGGAGGAGAGCAATTCGAACATTTATTTATAATTTGTTTGACTATTTCTTTTTAATAATGTTTAATAAATGCAAGTGAAATTAATTTTTTTTTATTTCGATCTTTTTGGCTGTTTTACCTCAGAATTTTTAAACATTCTAGAATAAAATAATAAATGGGCAAGTTTTTAAGACAAGTGACAAGTTTCGCTTTTCGCACTTTTTTTTACACCATTAAAGGTCAAAGTCAGCAGACGGAATCTTGGTGGAACCGAAATTTAAGAAATACATTTTTTTTTTTTGAGAATACCGTCGTCGTTATGTGGCGCTTACTTTCAGATTAGAAGTTTTAAATAGCAACCACGCACGGCAGCTCTTACAGTCGTAGCCAAGAATATTTTCATTTGATGTACTTATTCGTTGTTTTTTTTTGTTTTTGTTGTTGGTAACCAAAATGCACGAGCTATTTTTTTCGGGCGCCAGCCGATCGGTATACATCGACCAGGAAGAGGAATGACAAAACACACAAAATTATTTTAAACACCGGAGATAGTCGTAATAAATAATTTAATAAATATATATGGTGATAAAGTAGATAACAAACAGTGATCTAATAAAATGGTGAGCAGTATTAACATACAAATATAAATATAAAAAAATGAACAATAATAAATTTTAGGTGATCGTGAGATCAGCTCTACCAAGAAGATTTAATTAATTGTCTCCGTACCTTAGATACGGAACGCGCCCCTACTGTTAAAAATTTACTTTTTAACAGCCACCTTCTTTAAAGAAAATTGACAATAAAAATGAAAGCAGGTGAAATGATTAATAATAAATGATAAATTTAACGTATTTGGATATGTTATATGCTATTTCGGCGATTGCCCACTTGAACAACAGGTAGGTTAAGTAATATCAAAACATAAGATAATGCACAAGCCAAATGTGTGGTAGTATCCTAAAGTTTAAAGAAATACAGAAGTCCATGTCGTGAGTGATAAATGAGCACTACTTAAAAGCTGGTAAAAGCTAGACTAAGTTTTGTCTTGTTCTAGATTGTCTACAAAAGTTTAATATCCAAATAACAGCTGTTTAGTGAGTTTACAAGATCTTATAAAAATACGTCACCGACAGAAAATGTAAGCAAATTTCAATGGATTGAAAGAGTTTCACCACGGGCTGGTGGAATGCCAATGGCTCCTCGCTGTTATGTAAATTAATGGTAGGCCCCTTGGGCTGAGACGGACATAATAAAAAAGATGGACTTACAGTCTCCTCGTTGAGCGAGTTAATCCTTCTACTTGCACCTTATTCGGTCGCGATCTTTGGTGGAGCTGTTAGGTACGATCCAGAAGCAACGGCAGGTTATGAGCTGTTCTGCTGGACCAGGTAACCTTCTATGCGGAGGCGTCTCACAAGATTAATACTCTTATTCTTAAAATGTTTCCACGCAGTGGACAAAATGATGCTTGTTTAGCAGGATACTTAGATGGCAGGCTCTCAATACCACAGTGATCATACCAGGATGATTTTAAGACAGTTATATTAGTCTAAGAGCCAGACCCAAATCAATTCTCTGAATTTACTATGCTTGTTTTTTTGTCAGCTGATTGCAGTAGTTGTGTACACAAACATACTTCGGTCAGTCAAGCGAAATCGAGAACAGGTGTCTCAGGTACGCCTTCAAAGGTGTCATAATTCCGGAGGTAATAAAATGAATTTACTATGGCTGAAAATCGTTATGCACATTAGATATTGCATATAAATAATAGTTTTGTCAGTCAGTCAGTTGAACGTGGGGACGGAGCTGGTCAGTCAGCCCCAATGTATGTTCAAAAAATAAATAACGTGCAATTCATTTACTATACTTCAAAATCTCTGTGAAGGTATTAAACGCTATATTAATCATAAATAAAATGGTCAGTCAACTATCTTGTGGGACAACGCCCCTCAGTCAGCGAAATAAAAAAAAATATTTCGCGCTCGCGATCGGTGTGGCAGGCGGCGGCTCGCTCTTTTCCTTATTATTACTTAACGAATTATTAACTAACTTTATTTTAAAGTGTAATTGACAGCAATGTTAATAATATACATTTTGTAAATAATTAAATTTGTCCTAATTACTTTGAATAGACAATAGACCATTAGGAAAGAAATATTGAAAATCTATGCAGTTGAAATATTATATTTAACATAAATTATTATTATAAAAAAGACTATTACAACACTATTATTACAATGTTTAATTCTTTGTAATCAAACTATTCCTCCCAATCAAATTCGTCAATTTCGCTCTCATCAGAAATGCTGAGATCTGACGTTTCCAATTGGGTTCAACAAAATTAAATGAATCGAATCCTCGGCTCATCAGTTGGATACGTTATTTACCTGAACCAGTAATCTATGAGCTGAACCACTTGAGGGTAACGAACGAATAATTCACTTTGGCTGGCAGCCAGACAAGCAAAGTTTAGTTATAATTATTTGTCAATTCATGAATATTAAAATTATTTATTATTAAATAATTATTTTATGAAAGGAAACGAATTTTAATAAAATTAAAATGAGCTGCCAGGTACGCGTATATTGCTCACTTGATTCAAGCGAACGGTGAACGACGGTTAATTTTAGTTGGAAACGGCGGCAAGACTCGAGACTGAGAGCCATTCGACAGGGAAGACAAGAACGAAATATGCTTACGCGTTGACTGGCTCAATTGAGCAGGTTCGTTGAACCGGATTGCCCACTTCTAATATTCCCCCCAACGAAAGTCCTCCATTCAAAAACATAACGACTCTTCTGCTGAGAGCAGTGCTTTCAGCAGAAAAGTCGTTATGTTTTGGAGTAGAGGACCTACGTTGGGGGGGGGGGGGGTATTTTTCCATCTTAAATAGGAAAGAGGAGGTTAATGAAACCTAGCAGTTGTGTACAGAAATTCCGGAGTATACCTGCTCGCTTTAAGTATACACTTTTATTTACCTACGATCACTACTGTAAATAGTAAAAAACACACTACCTACCATCTATGTAAGTTGAACTTTACATATTGTAAACAAATCGCACTGTAAACAAATCGCACGGTAAACAAAACGCACGAGACACGCCTTGAAAAATACTCTTGACAGTTTAGAAAATAGAGGTTATAAAAGTTAAGCATCCTGCTTTGAAATTTTTGGGGATATTCAAGGCGTTGAGATTTACTTTGATGACTTAATTATTTTGGGGGATGATGAAACTCACATGATATTGCTCTAAAAACAGTATTAGAAAGAGCATTTGAAAAAAACGTAAAATTCAATTTAGGTGGCTTATAGGTGGCTTATATCGCTGACGCGGGGTTTAAAAAAACAAATGCGCCTACGTAATTTTCAAACGCTGTAGAAAACTGACATAATATTTGTTGAATAATATTGTTGACAAGTAAACTAAATCCAGATTTTACTAAATAAATAAATAAATATGATCGTAGGTAATATACTATTACGTGATGTCAAATATAAATTTCATACTTTAAGTAATAATTTAATTTTTATGTATTTTATATATTGATTATCTAATATAATTTTTTAAGTGCATACATTTTCAATATTTCTTTCCTCTATTGTCTATTCAATGTAATTAGGACAAATTTATTTATTTACAAAATGTATATTATTAACATTGCTGTCAATTACACTTTAAAATAAAGTTACTTAATAGTTCGTTAAGTAATAATAAGTAAAAGAGCGAGCCGCCGCCTGTCACACCGATCGCAAGCGCGAAATTTTTTTTCTTTATTTCGCTGACTGACGGGCGTTGTCCCACAAGTTGGTTGACTGACCATTTTATTTATGATTGATATAGCGTTTAATACCTTCACAGGGATTTTGAAGTATAGTAAATAAATTGCACGTTATTTATTTTTTGTACATATATTGGGGCTGACTGACCAGCTCCGTCCCCACATTCAACTGACTGACTGACATAACTGTTATTTATATGCAATATCTAATGTGCATAACGATTTTCAGCCATAGTAAATTCATTTTATTACCTCCGTAAATATGACACCTTTGAAGAGGTAGCTGAGACACCTGTTCTCGAGTTCACTTGACTGACCGAAGTATGTTTGTGTACACAACTACTGTAATCAACTGACAAAAAACCAGGCATAGTAAATTCAGAGAATTGATTTGGGTCTGGCTCTCCGTCTATATTTAGACTTGAATGATTATGAAATTTTAGGTGTATGAAAGATTTACATTCAAGAGTACCAAAAGGACCTGGAATGAAATATTTCTCCAGTGAATATCTAACAGGAAAATTAAAATAAGTAGCAACCAACTCACCCTAGTTCTTATGAGGTCCTAACACTTCACAAATCAGGAAAGAAATGTCAAAAAATTCTAGATTTCAAAATGGGTACCTTTTTTGCCTCTCCCAGGTTTTTTGTTCAAAAAAACTTATAACATGCTACTTTACAGATTTTAAAAATCCCTGTTTTAAACTGTCAAATCAGTATCAAAACAAAGTGCAATTTAACACTAAAGTTATTTAAATTATATACTTGTTTAAATTACCTCAAATAAGCTGAAGGTAAAGCCAGAAACATTTTAAGAACTTTTGCCTAAATTTATTTTGAAACTCATTGTTTATTAATTTGAACTTCATAATCTAACCTGTTTGCTTCCGTTTCAGGTCCTTAAATTGAAATGTTAAATAGAAACAGGGACATAGCACACGGGATGACAGGACAAGTCAATTTTCAACCGTTACAGTTATCTAAAAATTCATATACATGTTTGATAGCACAACTGTTCTAGAATACTCACCAAAAAACAGAATGAAAAAATCCTTACCTTGTGGCAGTGGCATGCAAAATAGTATCCTAGAGTAGAAATTTTCAAAATTGCAAAAAAGTGCCTATAACTCGAAAGCCATAGGGTTTTCAATAAGGTCAAGTTGTGATATTCTGATAGATCATGGCCTGGCCTATTACCATTTTCATGATTATCCATTATTTACGGGACACCCTGTATAAAAAAGTACTTACATTGAGCTCTTCACTTTTACGGTCATTTACTCCGGGTATTCCTTCTTTTCCTCTACTCGGCGTTTGCCCTGATTCATCTTTACCATCTATCGGTCTCCCTGATGGACGATCAGATGGTCCTCCCTTGTTCCGTCCACCACTGCCTTTCCCCTTATCTCTTCCTCCAGGTCCACGTCTTCCATCCTATAGCATGCAATATTTATTAGTATTGCACTTATTAAAACCAAGTAGTACATACTTTTCCTCGTTTCGGTTTTTCAAAAACAGTTTCTAGTTGATCTGATTCACATTCAATGGATTCTAAATCATCATAAGCCTTTTCTAATTCTGACTTCTAGAAATAAAGTGTAACATTTTTGTATGAGCAATTAGGAATTGTGTATTTTGCATGGTACTTCAACTATTTAGGATTCATTACTTGCAGCTTTATTTGAAGAGATGCGAAAAATGCTTTCATTTTAAGCCGGTACTACACAATGTGTCAAACGTTGGATCCAATATTGGACCTAATGTTGGCGTCTATGGGCATGCAACATTATTTGTCACATTTTTCACTGCTACACAAAGTGGCGAGCATTGAATCCAACGTTGGAAGGGAACTTTTCATCAAGTACTTAAAAGAAAAATATCTGGAGAACTATTAATTGTTGCAAGTAAAGATATACATGAAATTTAATAAAACGTACCTATCCTACCACCATCAACAAAATCGCAAATTTGACGGCAAACAGGGCGAAAGACTGAACCACTTGTGTAGCCGTGTACCGAATAAAAGCACGCGTTGCTTCCAATATCGAAGCATCCTTTTAAGTGGGTAAAAAGACCGACAAGAGCTCGACCATGGTAATTTGGCCAATGTTTGTCACATAAGTTCGTCTTCACTCATTTGGAGAACAACCACACGATGCGGCAAACTACCATGTGTCGAAAGTTGGAAGGCATTTGACACATCGTGTAGCACCGGCTTTATAATAGTACCGGATGAATAATTTTCAATTACATAAACTTTGTAGCCGGTTAGGTAATTACATATGCTTGAATTTGTAATCTACATAATTGATTTTAGTTAATTACTACGTAGGAAAAATTTGGTAAGAGATAATTGCAAAAATCTGCGATGAAGCACACATTTTCATCTTTTTCGCGGCTATCAATCGTAAAGTATAACAATAGAGAAAGATTGTTTAAATAATAGTATATTGTGTATTTAGGTGTGAAAGCAATACATTCCCAGCCAACAAGCATCGAAGTCCGAGAATGTGCTTTCACACCGAAGTACACGTACTATTTTTTCTGAAATCACAATCAATATCATTCTAAATTAAGGAATTTGTATTAATGCATAACATTTCTTCATTACAATCTAACTGCTTACTAATAAATGCAATTTTAATGTGAGTTGGTTTGTCTGCGTGTATTTATGTACTGTCTAAAATATATATAAACATAAAATAGTAATTTACGGTACAAGACCGGAAAGTGGTGTTTTGCAGGTCGACCCAAGCAGATTCCAGGGCGAACCACAGGTGAGTCCTGGAAGCTTGGGGAGACCTGCAAAACACTGTTTTTCGGTCGTGTAACGTACAATATTTTTTTTTCGGCCGACACTTCAAAATCTGAATCCATATTTTCCATAACTTGTGAATTGACTTTTGACAACTCGTAAAAGTAAAAGTCAAGTGTATTTATCTATTTGACACTTATCTCAACAATTAACACAAATTCGCTTCTATAAAAACGAGAATAGCAGGGATCGGATAAGACTTTTTCTGAAATAGATCGGCAATGTCTACATTTTCGTCGCGATTTCAGATCGAAAAATGCACAATTGCAGTATTTTAGTCCGTTGCTAAAAAACTGTCACAAAACGGACCGGAAAAGATCCGTTGCCAAGCAACGATCAACAAAACCGTACAAGAATGTTACTTTCCCGGCCTACGGTTTTTATGTATATTTTAGACAGTAAATAAATACACTCAGACAAACTAACTCACATTAAAATTGCATTTAATAGTAAACAGTTAAATTGCAATGAAGAAATATTATTCATTAATACAAATTCATTAATTTATAATAATGATTGTGATTTCAGAAAAAATAGTATGTGTACTTCGGTGTGAAAGCACATTCCCGGACTTCGATGCTTGTTGGTCTCGGATAGCGCCTCGGCCAACAATTTGCATCGTCGTCCGGGAATGTATTGCGTTCGCACCTAAATACACAATATACTATTTTCTGAAATCGATCGGCAATGTCTACATTTTTGGCGCGATTTCAGATCGAAAAATGCATAATTCCAGTATTTTAGTCAATTGCTAAGAAGCTATCACAAAACAGACCAGAAAAGATCCGTTGCCAAGCAACGATCAACAAAGCCGTACGGGAATGTTATCTTCCCGGCCTTGGCCGGGAAAGTACCATTCCCGTACGGTTTTTTATGCATATTTTAGACAGTAAATAAATACACGCACGCAGACAAACCAACTCACATTAAAATTGCATTTATTAGTAAGCAGTTAGATTGTAATGAAGAAATGCATTAATACAAATTCCTTAATTTATAATAATATTGATTGTGATTTCAGAAAAAATAGTATGTGTACTTCGGTGTGAAAGCACATTCCCGAACTTCGATGCTTTGCATCGTCGTCCGGGAATGTATTGCTTTCACACCTAAATACACAATATACTATTCCCGGCCTAGGCCGGGAAAGTAACATTCCCGTACGGTTTTTTTGATCGTTGCTTGGCAACGGATCTTTTCCGGTCGGTTTTCTGATAGTTTCTTAGCAACGGACTAAAATACTGGAATTGTGCATTTTTCGATCTGAAATCGCGCCGAAAATGTAGACATTGCCGATCGATTTCAGAAAAAAGTAGTTTTTTTATTTTCTTGGTAACTAATTTTAGGGCAGAACCAGGCGACTAAACGAAAACCAGATTCTTATATAAAATTTCCAGCGGGATTCGAATTTCAAGTTCGCCAATTCATATGGAATTTCAAAATTGGAAAAAAAGAATTTATTCGCAAAAATTGCACAAACATGAAAATATGTATTCTATTATTTCTCACGCAATATCCAGCTTGACATTAGAGATATCGAACTTACATTTTAACAACGTATTCTATCAACTTCTTCATTACCTATAGTCAAACAAAAAGTTCTTTTCGCACGATATATTTTTTACAAAAAATATAAAAACCCGAACATGTCGAACAGAATTTCTAAAGTGCATCGTAAAATATAACATGCGACAAACTTTTTTATTATTAGTTAGATAGTGTAATATGTCTTTGTCAACAGGGTGATATTTTAATAATTCTAGAATGGTTGAGTTCTCGACTACGAAGTTTTACTATAAAATTAAATGGGATAAGCCCAAATTGACATTATCACTTACAAATTAATTCATAGTATTTATTAGACAAGTTGATATTCCCTGTATGACACAAAACAAATTTGTCTGGTGACTTAAAATGTTCAAACACACAAAGTTTACAACCTATTGCCAAAACAAATTAGGCTCGGCTAGCCAGTTCTACAGGAGGCAGAGGGCCATGGGTAAGCGTCAACAACAGCCTCGATAATGCGGCCAAGAGTGATTAAGTAACAAAAATAAAAAAAAAAAATTTTTCGGTCTAAAAAAATTTAATTTTTTTTTTGTAAAAATTTAGAATTTTCATATGAAAAAATTCAAAAGTGCCTTGGGCGCCAGATCCTATAGGAGGATCAGAAAGGAAGGTACGATACAGCACACACACCAGAGAAACAAAGATTTAAAATGACAACAATTTAATAACAAATAAAATTCGTTAACAAGTAATGAATTTAACAAAGGTTAGCAAATAACAATTAGGTTAGTGTCTGACAATTTCATGGCTTGGAATCCTTTTAAAAATTTAATATGTACAGCAAAATTTATAGTTAGTATCCTATATTCCTAAATTAGTATCAGCGGGTGACTTTAGCAATAAACAATTTCGTAAGAACTATAGAAAAAACAAGAAATAATGACCTAGCTTAGTTGGTCAATGATCAAAACCCCAGTGAAAGTTAGGCCAATTAAACCTGAAATAGTCTAAAAGTGTCCAGGTTAAGTTACAAAACTTGAAATTTGAAGTTACAGTTTTTCAATGATTTGATTCAAGAAAGATGAAAAAAATTTAAATTACACTACAAATTCAAAATATGGTTCTCCAAAAGAAAACCAGTAATCAGAAAATTTTATTATTTATGAGGCAAACAATAACAACAAACTTTTAAAGAAAATTATGTAAGACAAACTACTCACAAAAGTTGAGGGAAGTAGAGGCAAATCCCCAACCAAATAAACAAACGGAAGCAAACTTCCTCACACTATTTCACTATTAGCATTGAAATTATTTCATAAAATTTGACTATTAAGTATGTAATGGAACTGAAAAAACAAAATGGAAATAAAATGTTGTAACCTCACCTTGCTGTCAAACTTTTACTGTAGTAACTGAAGTTTACGTGCAAAATATACCGTACTAAGTAAAAACACTACTAAAAAACTGCTGCCCAAGGAATCACTACTTCCACATCCAGATTCTCTATCCAAGTCACTCACAACGAAAAAACTTTGTATGTGAAAATAATTGTTTATGGAACTTTAATAATATAATATTTGAAATCCTCTACCCCAAAAACTCATAAAACGATACCCCACATCGGTAGTGGGGTGGGGGTGGTGATAGGGGGGTGGTAGTGGGGGTGGATGAAGTAAAAAAATATTTTGAGGTTTCTGGTTCCTGTACATGCACTAAATCACATTTTTTTTTATCCCCTTTAATAAGGAGGTGGGGGTGGTAATGGGGGTGGCTAATGCCAAAAATTTTTTTGAGACCTCAGCTTCTCTTGTATATACTAAATGCCAATTTCATGGACTCTTACCTGCTTGATTCACCCATTTATCCCAAATTTACCCCAATTTACCCCCCAACCCTTTGACGGAACAAGATGAAAATATAATCTAGTTCTAGATCTCGTTAAAGTACATATGTGTACCAAATTTCAAGTCAATATCTCAAACGGTTCCAGAGTAAACGTGCGCACAAAAAAAGTTACAGACAGACAGACCGACAGACAGAAATTTTTTTTTTCGCTCAAACTTAAAATCTCTGCGTTTCATAACATTTTAAGCCTATTTGGACAATAAAAATTTTTAAAAATTTTTTGTCGTTACTATACTTCCACTGGACGTGGAAGTAAAATAACAACATACAACTTGTTTATCACTAAACACCATAAATTTGTACATAAGCCCACGACTCCAGAAAAAATTCTATTACTAAACTTCATGACCACATGGCCAAAAATATGCGTAGCATGGTAAAAATAATTGGTACGAGACCACGACTATATCCATATTTGTCACTTACCACGCCACACTGTAGATCACTTATCCGGGCCACCAGGCTAAATTATCTTAAACGAATAATCCAGATTAGTACCTACTCTTAACCGACCGCAAGGCCAAAAGGCATTAACTTTAAAATTTACAAAAACGATCCAGATCACAAGTGTACACGACCACATGGTCAACAAAATATATACATAACGATAAAATACACCGAAAATACCAGCTTGAAAACAGATAAATATTATAGCATACATATAGTTTACTTTAAAAATCATATCCTGCATATGACAGTTATTGCTATAAAACAACGATACACACTTTGTTAGAAGGGTAGTGAATAGTAAATAGAATAGTGGACTTATCTTAAAGTTAAGACATTGCTGCCCGGTTGCTGTCGTTTTAATTTGAGAGATCCTCCAAAATAAAAACGTGATGTTTACTGGATGTTGAAAACGAAATTGACGATTTGCATGAAAGAAAGTTTGGTAAAAAGTGTCATGACGCACAGTGTAATGAATCTAGGAAAAAAAAGTCGTGGAAAAAAATCCTGGAAAAAAAAGCCGAAGGAAAAAAAAGCCGGGGAAAAAAAATCCGCGGATAAAAAGCCACTTTACACAAAACACATTGACATAAAAAACCATCAAATATGTAAACAGATGCAACCCTGGGAATGGAAAAAAAAGCCGCGGAAATAAAATCCGAGGAAAAAAAACCGCGGAAAAAAATACCGCGGAAAAAAAACCGCGTAGAAAACTGCCGATAGCGAAACTACGTTAAAAACTTATGAAAGATGAGACAAGATATGCAAAAATAGAATTATGGCAACGATAAAGACAAGGAGCTTTTTTAAGAGAGTGATTTTTATCAAAATGCTTAATTCGCTCATGAGGGGTTGTGGGAGCTCAGATTCGATTCCACCCTAGTTTTCGGTTAATAACACCCAAATGCCTCTATCTATACTATTCCTAACATTTGAAATACATATTGACGCGTATTTTTCAAATTTTGTGAAAAAATCGAAAGAAAATATTGAGAAAATTGCAAATATTAGTACTTTTTAATTATCGATATATTTCGCCTAGGTTTGGTTTCTGCATTCCATATGCCAATTTGCTTCACTACTTAATACCATATCAATAGTCGATATAGTGAAGAACGTAGGAATTATTTTTTGGCAAGCAACAAAGACATAAATATTGTTTTCATCGTACAAGAACAAATATATAAAATTAATGTATATGTAAGGAAATTTTTAAATAAAAAACCGCTGCCCAAGGAATCACTACTTCCACATCCAGATTCTCTATCCAAGTCCCTCACATCGAAAAAATTTTATATGTGGAAATAATTGTTTATAAAAGGAACTTTAATAATATAATATTTGAAATCCTCTACCCCAAAAACCCATAAAACGATACGCCACATTGGTAGTGGGGTGGGGGTGGTGATAGGGTGGTGGTAATGGGGGTTGATGACGTAAAAAAATATTTTGAGGCTTCTGGTTCTTGTACATATACTAAATCACAATTTTTTCCTCATCCCTCTTAATAATGGGGTGGGGGTGGTAATGGGGGTGGCTAATGCCAAAAATTTTTTTGAGACATTAGCTTCTCTTGTATATACTAAATACCAATTTTATGTACTCTTACCTGCTTGATTTACCCATTTACACCAAATTTACCCCAATTTACCCCCGAACCCTTCGACGGAACAAGATGAAGATATAATCTAGTTCTAGATCTCGTTAAAGTACATATGTGTACCAAATTTCAAGTCAATATCTTAAACGGTTCCAGAGTAAACATGCGCACAAAAAAAGTTACAGAGAGACCGACAGACAGCAATTTTTTTTTCGCTCAAACTTAAAATCTCGACGTTTCATGACATTTTAAGCCTAAAGTCATAGGTTAGAAGTTAATATTTATAATTGTTAATTATGTGAAAATAAATCGTCGTTCTTAGAAAGCTTAGTTAGTTTTCACACTTGCTATAACAAATAACATTTCACAGTATTTATTCAATAAAATCAGGTGGATATTGGATACAAATTAGACATGGCAACAAATAAAAGCTAATAATTATGTATGAGAAATAACTAACATATTTGTTTTATTTCTTTATCGGTAACATAACATATTTACCAAGTAACACAAGAACCTGTAATAAAGCTGCGCGAACATTGCGGCAACAAGAACTGGTAGTTATTTAGCTATAGCAGCTACTGCGGAAATCTTACAATAAGGTTGCGGCAGTGCTGTAACAGTCAGAGTGGTACAACATTTTCTTGCTTTGAAAATGTTGCTAATGTCTTATAGCTGTGGCCATTTTTAAATCATTACTACTTCCTGAAAACGTACAGGGTGGCCAAAATTATTTTTTAATTAAGAACTTTTTAAAATGAAGTTTCTCAATTTTTTCAAATGGAACACCCTGTATATTTTTCGACGATGTGATGAAGAAATGAAAAACGAACATTTTTTGTAAATACTTTCTTATGGCCAATTGCAACCATTTTCGTTTTATTGAGCAATAAGTACAACATCTGAGAATAAACTTTATAAGAATAGAGTTTTCTTCAAATAATTCAATAGAAAAAATCATAATAAGTGCCCATTTTGCCCATTTTGATCGACACACATCTCGCGCTTTTGAAATGAGGTTTCTACTGTTCCTAAAATTACCGGTGTGATAGATCTAAAAGGAGTTATTAATATTTCCTTCATATTTTGTATTGCTGTTGATGTGTTCTTGTAAACAATTTCCTTCACATATCCTCATAAAGATAAATCCATTTTTGTAAGATCTGGGGATCTAGCAGGCCATTTAGTGTGTCAATCAAAATGGGCAACATGTGGAGCACTTATTATAATCTTTTGTTTATTCCTGAATTTTGCATTTATTACTCAATAAGACGAAAATGATTGCATTAGCCATAGTGAAGTACTTACAAAAAGTGTTTTTCAGTTCTACTCCACATTGTCGGAAAATAAACAGGATGTTCCATTTGAGAAAAGTTCTTAATTGAAAAATAATTTTTGGCCACCTTGTACATTTTTAGGAAATAAAAATGATTCAAAAACATTAATTAGATGTCTCACATAAGTTTCTCTTAAAACCCATAATTGTGAGTGGTGATTTTTTCAATATGCATCTGCAAATGTCATTATTTCAACAAAAAAATTAATTTAATTAATTAAAAAATAATTTCGTTTTGGCTCGCCCTGTATATTCGAAAATAATTTATTTTTGACTTGTTTTTTTTTATTTGGTTTACTCGTATTTTTTTTTAATAACTAACAATTCGAAATGTTAACCCACTCCCCACCAGTCGCGGGATCTCATCTGTTTTCACATTCTGTACAATATACCGAACATACGACAATCACAATGCTCCATCACAAACTTGCAGACGAGATGTAGTTAGAAAATTTGCTACTCTGTTTTGTCGCAGAGTTTAGGTTTTTTTTTCCTCGGCTTTTTTTTCCGCGGCTTTTTTTTCCTAGATTCGTCGAAGTGAAAGAAACTTTGTTTTCTGTAAAGCAGCCTTTTCTTCCGCGGCTTTATTTTCCTCGGCTTTTTTTTCCGCGGTTTTTATTTCCTTCGGCTTTTTTTCCAGGATTTTATTTCCGCGGATTTTTTTTCGGCGGCTTTTTTTTCCGTTTACCCAGTATAATGGTATCACTGTAATTCACTGCAGATGTTGACCAACTCGTCTAATTTCCAAACTTTGCAGCAATTAAATACCTATAATATAATAATCATAACATTGTTTTCATTATCTTTAACGTTATACCTACTTCCACTGAATATAAATCATCTTTATTAGGTTGTTTCGTAGTCTACAACATTTTAAAAATGTCAAATTATGCAATTTGTCAATCACTGCTGCCAACTCTTCTAGTAAACTGAGAGTTGGAAACGGTGTTTGACAAATTGCATAATTCGACATTTTTTAATGATTGTAGACTACGAAACAACCTAATAAAGACTATTTATATTCAATGGAAGCAGGTTTAACATTAAAGATAATGAAAACGATGTTATGATTATTATATTATAGGTATTTAATTGTTGCAAAGTTTGGAAATTAGACGAGTTGGTCAACATGTGTAGTGAATTACAGTGATACCATTATACTGTGCGCCATGACAATTTTTACTGAACTTTCTTTCGTGCAAATCGTCAATTGACACTTCTCCGCAGGTTAGGTTAAATACCTAGCTCGTTGACATAGGTTACCTACTTTATCGGCACGAAACAAAATTTCCCAGCTAATCTTCACCCGACTGCTAGACTGCATACCACTTACGTCACTGCTCTACCAGTAATGGCTTCCAGACAAAAAAATAATATTTATTTCTTCCGAAATCTCGATACATCCATGCGGTCGCACAGGAAATGTTCCAGTTTACTTACCCAGTAAGGGCTAATATTACATCAGAATTTACAGACCTATAACGAGGTTTAAAATGGTGACCAAATCAAAATCACCGTTACATTTGAATTTACATGTGAAGTTGCATTTGAATTCGAATTTGAATTTGAATTAATCTGAATCTAAAATAATATTACCACATTTAGTATTTAACTAATATAATAATTAAACAAACAATTAACTTACATAGTTAATCCAATTAAGTCGATTGAAAATTTATTTTTCTGAAATCGATCGGCAATGTCTACATTTTCCGCGCGATTTCAGATCGAAAAATGCACAATTCCAGTATTTTAGTCCGTTGCTAAGAAACTATCACAAAACAGACCGGAAAAATCTGTTGCCAAGCAACGATCAACAAAACTGTACGGGAATATTACTTTCCCGGCCTAGGCCGGGAAAGTAAAATTCCCGTACGGTTTTTTATGTATATTTTAGACAGTAAATAAATACACGCAGACAAACCAACTCACATTAAAATTGCATTTATTAGTAAAGAGTTAGATTGTAATGAAGAAATGTTATGCATTAATACAAATTCCTTAATTTATAGTAATATTGATTGTGATTTCAGAAAAAATAGTATGTGTACTTCGGTGTGAAAGCACATTCCCGGACTTCGATGCTTGTTGACCTCGGCTAGCGCCTCGGCCAACAATTTGCATCATCGTCCGGGAATGTATTGCTTTCACACCTAAATACACAAAATACTATTGGCGAATCGCCGTCAAACACGTGTATTACCTCGTGGCAACAAAACTAGAGAGAAAGGATCCGAAATTGATTCAAAACGAGCCGTTGCTCGAATGCGATCGTTATGCCCTCATGAGACCGAAATTATACTAATACCTGCACGGTTCAAAAGAAGTTAACTTGATCAAAACACTCCTTTATATTTGAGATCTCCGCAAAATTTATTCATAATAATTTTAATTTGATGTAATAGCCACTAGAGGCCGTTACAATAGTCGGGTCAATGAAGGTTTTCACTTCTTAATTCTCAGCAACTGCTGATCATTTTTTTTAAGTGTGCGTTTTTTAATACTATTCAAAATCAGAGACATCCCAAGTGGCGCAAATAATTATTTATAGTGTTTAAACAATAATAACAATATTTGCACGAAAAATCAATTTTTTTATGTTTTTTCGCGATATTCATGAAAAAGTAAATTTAGTCCAGTGTTTGACGGTTTTTCGCTCAGAATTTTTTCGGATAAAACCGATTGACGTGAAATTTGGACAGTGATTAGGGAATGGTTCAAGGAACAAAAGTTATATAGTGGCGATGTTCGCTTTTACCTCGGGGGTGGATGCCACCCCTTATCGGGGGTGGAAATTATTACATTCAAAATAACCGAAGATGTCGATAGAGCAGCAAACTCTGAGCAAAAAATGTTCTATGAAGTTTTTTCAGTGAGTCAATACTTTTTGAGCTATTCGTGATTGAAGATGTTGATTTTTAATCTAAAAAATGCATGTTCTAGAACGATTTTTCACGAATAACTCGAAAACCTTACGTTTTATCAAAGAAAATATTATAAGCAAAAATGAAGCTTATAAAATAACAAGTCGATTGGTTTTTAGTTATTTCTGTAGATGCAGCACGAACCGAGTTATGGCTCGTTGAAGGTGAATTTTTGTTCGCCGAAAACAAACTGAATTCGAACCGTTCAACGTTAAATAACGGAAAAACGGAAAATTTTTGGAGGAAAACATATAAGACATTCTTAAAAGTACTTGAGAAGACCTTTAAAACGAGCTGGTAAAAGTCGTTAGCATAAAAACTAACGGAGTTATGATGAAAATAAAATGGTTGTCTCTTTTTTTTTCGGATAAAAAATCAGCAATGAAACCAATGGATTCACAGCAAGAATTGAAATTGCACTGTAAAAAATAGGACAAAATACTGAATATAACAAATATATCCTTAAAGCCGTGTATTTAATATACACAGCACACAAACATTATAATACGCTTTGAGAAAGGAAACAGATTCGTTTGCCGAAACGTCAGCAAAATACGTCATTTTTATATTTTGGTTCTTATTCATTATTTGTCAAAAACCACCCTTTAACTAATCCTTCGACGTAAAAGTCACAGGCGTAGAGGTTATTTTCCAGTAAAATACTGGTTAATTGTATTATTTTGTAGATTTCAGACATTGTTTAGAAACAATACATGTGGCAGAGCATCCCAATAAGAAATAGAGAAAAATTAATAAAATGCCACAACCAACATTTAGACAATATTGAGTTGTTTTTATTGAAAATTTAAGTTCAAAAATGTTTCTCAGAGTCGGGGTTGATAATTATTTATATTGTTTGAACAATAATAACTTTTACAGGAAAAATTAATTTTTTTGTTTTTTCGCGATATTCATGAAATAGTATATTGTGTATCTAGGTGTGAAAGCGATACATTCCCGGACGACGATGCAATTGTTGGCCGAGGCGCTAGCCGAGGCCAACAAGCATCGAAGTCTGGGAATGTGCTTTCACACCGAAGTACACATACTATTTTTTCTGAAATCACAATAAATACTATTTTAAACGTAAAAAAATCAAAAATATAAACATTAAAAAAAAATATTCTGAAATCACAATGAATACTATTTTAAACGTATAAAAATCAAAAATATTAACATATTAAAATATATATAAAAAACCGTACGGGAATGTTACTTCCCGGCCTAGGCCGGGAAGTAACATTCCCGTACGGCTTTATTGATCGTTGCTTGGCAACGGATCTTTTCCGGTCTGTTTTCTGATAGTTTCCTAGCAACGGACTAAAATACTGGAATTGTGCATTTTTCGCTCTAAAATCGCGCCGAAAATGTAGACTTTCCCGATCGATTTCGGAAAAAAGTGAATTGTTTTTATTGAAAATTTAGTGTAATAAATATTTTCAAATATTTCGAAGGTAATAATTATTTATATTGTTTAAACAAGAATACAGGCCTGTAGCTAGAAAGTGCTTTCAGGGCGGGCAAACAATTTTTCAGGACGGGCCCGTAAAAAATTTTTTCTCTTTCAAAATATTAAAAAGACAGTTAAAACTGCCCCATTACGATCACCGTAGGTCGGGCGAAACTTATTCCAGGACGGGCATCGCCCGTCCTGCCCCCCCCCCCCCCCCCTAGCTACAGCCCTGCAAGAATAATGACATATTCAGGAAAAAAATTATGCATGCTCAGAAAAATTCAGCGAAAAAATGCGGTTTTTCAACGATAACTTCCTTAATTTTTAAGCTATCCAATCGCTGCAAAAATCATTTTGCAGGGGATTTTCAGGATTACAAGGCATGTAAAGTTGAACATCCTTGAACATTTCGTTTTTGAGATTTTTGAGTTTAAAGGGCTCGGGGAAGGTTAGTCCTCGCACTCAAATGCAAACTTTTAACGGTGATATCTCTAATTTTTATTCTAGGGAAATGAAAAAAAAACAAAACTTTACATTTTTTTACTCTAGCATTTTTTGCGTATCTTCTTTAGTTTTGAATTATTGTGAAAAAACTAAAATTTTTTAAGAAATTCAAAAAATCATTTCAAATTTTAATGAAACTTTTTTTCAAATCTAAGCATCCCAAACCGGTCAAACTTCTAGGACATATTGCCAGTACTTAAATAAAGTAAATTGTAAATGGATTACGTTCACACTTAAAAAAATGAGGGTAAATTTACCGTCGTTGCGTGTAAAATTACACCCAATTATAATGTAACTTTACCTGAAATACTGAGTACAAAAATTTATATTTTTTCTATTGAAAGTTTTTTTTAATTTCTTTAGGATAAAAATTAATTGAGATATCACCGTTAAAAGTTTGCATTTGAGTGCGAGGGCCACCTTCCCCGAGCCCTTTAAACACAAAAATCTCAATAACGAAAGGTTCAAGGAAGTTGAATATTACATGCTTGTAGTCCTGGAAATTCCCTGCAAAATGATTTTTGGAGCGATTGTTGTTTAAACAATATAAATAATTATTAGCTTCGAAATATTTCAAAATATGTATTACACTCAATTTTCAATAAAAACAATTCACCTTTTCATGAATATCGCGAAAAAACCTAAAAAAAAATTTTTTCCTGTAACAGTTGTTATTATTGTTTAAACAATATAAATAATTATCAACCCCAACTGTGAGAAACATGTATGAAATTAAATTTTCAATAAAAACAACTCAATGTTTTATAAATATTGCGAAAAAAATTTTAAAAATATTTTTTCCTGTAAATATTGTTATTACTGTTTAAAAAATATAAATAATTATTTGCGCCACTTGTAGTCTATTGTCCATGTACTGTAGAAAGGAACTAAAACGTTAAAGGGTTTTTATTGTTTCTTATGTTCAAGATATGAAAAAACCGTGGAGTGCTACCAAGTGGTGCGTTTTTGAGATCGAAGTAAAAAGGTCCAGTTTTCATATTTTTTTTTTGCTCGGAAACTATGAATTTTTTCTATAAACACGTCAATAGAAAAGTGTGTAGAGATTTAAATTTACAATTGAAATGGCACCTTCAGAAGTCAAAATTTTTTTTTTTTTACAAAAATACGTCCAAAAAAACAACAAAAAAAAACGAAAAAATGCAATTTTTTATTTTTTTTTATTTTAGCCTGTAACTATTTTTCGGGTACATTTAGGCATAGACATTGCTGCCTAACAAAAAAAGCTGGCGTTTTACCCGTTAAAATGAGATTTTGTAAACAGTTTTACGATTAATAGTGACCGAGATATAGCGTTTCAAAGTTTGCAACTGTTAACTTTTTTTGCTAATTTTTATTTTTTTTTTTTTTCAAATTTCGTCCTGTAACTTTTTTCTGAGTGAATTTAGGTGTAGACATTATTATATTAAAGTGAAAGCTGACTTTACGCCCGTTAAAATGGTGGCTGGTAAAAGTCTCTACGACAGATAGAAACCTAGATACAGCGTTTCGAAGAGTGTTACTTTTATTAACTTTCTTCCAATTTTTACGTTCTTTTTTAAATTTCGGCCTATAACTTATTTGTCAAATACAGATATTGCTACATGGAATATACTCGCAGCGTTCTTGTTTAAACGGTCTGCAATAGAAGTTTATGTGATCAGTAGTAACCAAGATACAGTCTAGATATAGTAGATTATTGTACTTAAAAAATAACTTTTTACGTTTTTCCACTTCTGAAATTTATTATATCACGTGTTTTTTTTTGTTCAAATAACTTAAATTAATAACTTACATTATGAAATTATTCAAATGCTGGATTTAGCATATTTTCAAAATCAAAGTCGATTTCTTCATCGGCATCTATGTAAACATCGTCTTCCGTTATTTGCAGGCTATTTTTCCAGCAAAACTTGTGGTGCGGGAGGTTTATTTGTCAAAATAGGTACTAGTCTATTTTCTGAACTTTTCCAATCCCAGATGAGAGGATTTACAATATTTCCTTTCCAATGTTGCATTTGCAAGTAAGTTCTTAAACCATGATGTTTAGCAGCATCAGTTGTTGGAGGCAATCGGGACAATGAGAATTTCGCACCTGTTGAGTACTTCTGAAATAACTTATAGCGATAGATGCTTTGGCCATCAATTTTCATACCGTATAGTAATGTTACAATACATTCAGAAGCAGAACCGATGGCTGCTGGACTTGCATTTTCACACAAAAATTCATTTCAATACTTTTCCAAAAGCAAAATATTCTTATTAATGAAATTTAAGAATTTCTTTTTACCAATACCAAAAAAGGAAGAGGTTGTATCACAGCCACTGAATGCATGGACGAAGCCAAGGTATTTTTGTAGATGATTAAATTTAAAACTATTATGGTTATATGATTTGGCAGTCACATTTCCTATAGTAGGTTTAAAAAAATATATATTTTCATTTTCTTCTGGTAATGATAGGATAATAAGAAGATCGACATCTTGACCAACTATAACAACATTTTCTGATTGGGATGCCTTATCTTTTGCAGTATTTACAATTAGTACGTCTGCATCCTCTTCAGCTTGCCCAGTCTCAATATTATTTTCTTCAAGCTGATTTTCTGAGGCCGGAAACACGAAAAATGGATAAGGATAATAAGGAGAAAAAACAATACTTTAAGATGGGTTAAACTTCTATTGCAGACCATTTAAACAAGAATGCTGCGAGGTCATTCAGTGTAGCAATATTTGTACTTAAAGCATTTGACAAATAAGTTATAGGCCGAAATTTAAAAAAGAACGTAAAAATTGGAAGAAAGTTAATGAAAGTAACACTCTTCGAAACGCTGTATCTAGGTTTCTATTTGTCGTAGAGACTTTTACCAGCCACCATTTCAACGGGCATAAAGTCAGCTTTCACTTTAATATAATAATGTCTACACCTATATTCACTCAGAAAAAAGTTACAGGACGAAATTTGAAAAAAAATAGTAAAAATTAGCAAAAAAAGTTAAAAGTTGCAAACTTTGAAACGTCATATCTCGGTCACTATTAATCGTAAAGCTGTTTACAAAATCTCATTTTAACGGATAAAACGCCAGCTTTTTTTGTTATGCAGCAATGTCTATGCCTAAATGTACCCGAAAAATTAAAAAAAATAAAAAATCGCATTTTTTCGTTTTTTTTTTGTTTTGTTTTTTGGACGTATTTTTGTAAAAAAAAAAAATTTTGACTTCTGAAGGTGCCATTTCGATTGGAAATTTAATTCTCTACACGCTTTTCTGTTGACGTGTTTATAGAAAAAATTCATAGTTTTCGAGCAAAAAAAAATATGAAAAGTGGACCTTTTTACTTCGATCTCAAAAACGCACCACTTTAAATGGTAGCACTCCGCAGTTTTTTCATATCTTGGGGTCAATTGAATATAATAAACAATAAAAATCCTTTAACGTTTTAGTTCCTTTCAACCCTCTTTTTTTGTACATAGACAATAACCTATTGGGATGTTTCTGATTTTGAATAGTGTTAAAAAACACACATTAAAAAAAAAAGATAAAATCGGAGCTGTCGCTGAGAATTAAGAAGTTTTGACGATTTTTAGGCTTCATTGACTCAACTAGAAGGGTGGTGCATCGAAGTAATAGCCAGGGAGATAGCGACAGATTTTTCGCGTTAATATCTATAAAGCTACATTTTTTTCCCATGATAACTTAGACAGTATCAATGATGAAAGTGCAAGACTACCAAACTTTTAGTGTTGCAAAAATGAGTAAAAAATTATACAACATATTACAAAAAGTTGCATTAATGTATTATATCTATAAGATTGAAATTTTACATACTCACAGATGACATAAAAATATACAGGAAAATAATATTCTACCGCGTAGGAAGTGTTGCCGTGTCAAGTCTACCACCCACGCAAAATGTGGAAAAAAACAAACATTTTTGACAAGGCTGAATTTTTTTTCTGGAATAGTTTATTTAATAAGACATTCAAAAAATACAGTCTACCGATCGATTCATGTTGCTAAAGCCTCGGTAGACGTAATGGAATGCTAGATCGCTGCGCTCTGGGCCACTGCTGAATTCAAAAAAAGGCTCTAAGACATTGTCAGAAGTCCATAGGACGAAATATACAACATGGCGACCAAAATTACCACAGTGTAATAAATTGTAACGTGATTTTTTTTTTTTTTCGTTTTCGGCTGCTGAATACTATTTAATGTTTTTCTATACATTTTAAGTTGTATGATGTTGGTAATAGTTGACTTCTAATTAGAGAGTGTAGCAAATGAAAGACAAATATTTTTAAAGAACCGCCACAAAAATTTGGAAAACAAATTGAATTGTAAAATATTGGTTGGTATGCAAATCAATCAAAACCCAGATTCTTCTACAATTCTACATCATCTATGCACATGTCATCTATAACCACATCATCTATCACCGTATCATGTGGAGTATCTTCTTCCCTCTGTCCTTGGCTTAAAATAAAAAGTGAAACCATAACACATTGCATCATTGTTATCAAAAAAATATTTAGCATGTACCGCTATCGTTTGTGAAATCAATTTAATTTGTTTCACACTGAAAACAAAGAATGTACATAGTCGTGGTGGTGCAATTTTTGCAATTGACATATAGGAGAGGTACACATTCTGAACTAAGCGCCAGAGCAATGGTATGAGCAGGAATGTATCTCCGTTTCTGTCCAAAGTTCAATGAAATTCATAGTTCTTCAAGGCCTAAAATTCTTAATACAAAGAAGAAAGATATGGCAAGAACCAGAACATGAGTATCCACGGTTCTCATGACAACGATTCTAGCCCCATATAATCCACCCATATGCCTCCTCAAAAGGAGTGCGGTATCACAACTGACATATTTATCTCCAATGTTAGTAACGACCTTGGTAGTTCGAACATTAACATCTAGATGTCTTCCTAGGAGAGAAAAAAGGTCTTCCTTATTTTTATTGCTTCTAAGAAATTCACACCAATTTCGAGGAACTGGTGAGTTCAGCAAAACTTGACGTCGAATTCCTTCACCTCTAGCATTACGTAGACTACTCTTTAGAGTTTGCAGTCTGTACATGTCCCATAATATCAAACCTTGTAGCAGAAATGCTCTGGATACATCCCACAATGCTCTGATGGAATTCCCGAACGCAGTACTCCCCAAAGGTACGCGAGACACGTGGCTGAATTGAATGAATGACAGCAACTCCATCATACACAATGACATCACATGTACCAGGAAACACGTTCATTTTTATTCACCATTTCTTCCAGAGGACCAAGTAAATCTGCCTTTCCAATTGCATGGCGAAGGTGACCAGCAGAAGACAGACTTAGAGGATAGGGACTGATCTCATACTTGAAGAAACTTTGCGTGTCAAGTTTTCTGTTCATACTAGCAGTAAGACATCTCTGAAAGAGATGTAGGGGTGAGGGGGGGCGCATATGGACACGTTTTTTCAAAACGTAATATATTTTTTGTTTTTTAGTATGAGTTTGCTTTAAAGCAATTCGAGCAAAACAATATGTTCATAACACAGTATTAGCAATATTAGAAATTAAAATAACATTTATTTATATTTCTTGGGCAATTCTAAAAAAAAGTTGCAAATGTCCACAGGTGCCCCATCGGCGGGTGCATGTGGACTAAGAAAGGACAGCAGTATTAATGCTTATTTATTTATATATTATATTATCATTACAATAATATTAAAAGAATTGATCAATGTTGCCTGACAATGTAGTGTATAACAAAACAATCATATAAAATTATACTTTTTTATAGAAATACGAAATTCAATAAAAGAAGAGGTTCTAGCTGTTTCTTTAGGTTGGAAATGATTTGTCAACTTTAAAACGACGTCTTCCCTTTTGACTAAACCTTTGTCGTTTGTTGTATGAAATAAGAAGATCCAGGTAGATGTGTGCTTTAATAGAAACTCTACTTCATACTCCCCATCTGCTTCATATGCATGTTTTTTTACGCAAAGTAGTAAAGCAAATTTGACGAACACGTAATCATCGACATTGATTATCTCATCATCTGAAAACCCTTCTGTAACAACATGCATTGGGTCGTCATCTGAGATTCCTTCATTTGAAATATCATCTTCAACGGTGGAATCCAAATTCTCCAGTTCAGAGAATTCATCCTCAAATGAACTTTCTTGAAATATAACTCGTTTCAAAGTTTCTTTTTCATTTTCAGTGTCATTTCATTTCCTTTTTGTATTTTTAAGGTATGTTCCTCTTTAATTTCTTCTATATCTGGTGTGTTGGTAAAGTCGTGATTTCGTTTGACTTGTGAATTCATTAACTAATCTATGTATTTCGGGACCTGCCATAGCCCACCCCCGCAATGCTGCTGGATCCTGAAGAATGCCGACAATACCACCGTCATCTTTTACATTATTGTTATGTTATTCATGTTCTACTGCAATAGCAGAAAAGGGTTGAACGACTTCCGTATAACAAAATTTCCTGCCTCAAACTCGGCATGCACTGCTGATGAACGTAATGGAGTAGTAGAAAAAACCACGGCAACATTACCTTGATACACTAAACATCACCGCCATTTTATTAAGGGTGTTATGTGTTTCAACCCTCTAGAGACACAAAAATCTAGAACATTACAGACATCCTCTGGAACATTGTGGAATGTGTTGGAATGTAGTGGAAAGATCCAGAACACATAACCTAGGACTATAAAAGAAGAGTAAGTGGCTGTGCAGTTCAGTTGAATACAGACAGTGATTGGAGAAACATTAAGAAGTAAACAAAGTGACTGAATTATTGAGACTTATAGTACTAGTGCAATATTAATAAAGTAGTCAATTGTTGGAATTGTAGTAATTTGTAAGTTAATAAATTAGTGTTTAGTGTTACCCTGATGTTATAATTTCCGAACCCACGATACAGGGTGTTTACAAAAAGGATGTAAGCACGTAACAATTGGTGTCAGAAGCGGAATTATAACAGAAGATTTCTGGACTGTTCGAGAAGGTTTCTACAGTGTTCTCGGGAATTAGTGGTAACACGGGGAATTGACTTACGAGACATTGTTTAAGGACTATTTTTGGACTCAAAACTGTGAAAAGTGCGTTTTCGGGAAAGTGACAGAGACACTGAAAAAGACTAATTTGTGTTAGTTCGCGAAAATTTCTAGAACATTCCATTTGAAAATTATTGGACATAGTGAAATTATTTCAACTGAATAGTGACATAGACTCTAAATAAGACTCTTTCGTGCTATTTCGAGATTTTTCTAGAAAGTTCCACTGGAAATATTGACGAAATATCTGAATTTTCTTAACGTTATTGTGCAATAAACTTGGTTAACTTCATCGTATGCCCGTTACAACAAGAAGTATAGCAGGCGAGAAAGAAATGAAGGACCTATTTGCAGATTTTACAAGGATGATGGCGCAGCAACGCCAGGAAGACAAAGAAGAGCAGGAAAAAAGACGTCAAGATGTAAAAGAAGAAGAACAAGAAAGACGACGTCAAGAGGAGAAAGAAGAACAAGAAAGAAAACATCAAGAGAAAGAAAAGCGACGTCAGAAAGAAAAAGAGGATGAAGAAACAAGACGTCAGAAAGAAAAAGAGGATGAAGACGAATTCGGAAAAATTATGAAAGACCCTGAGAAAAGTACGGGAACGGTTCTATTGGGTTAATAGTCGACAGGATGTGGAGGCTTGGTGTCGCAAATGCAAGATTTTTGCGGTGAGTAAGGGACCACAGACCAGGAGTAAGGGTCAGTTGCAGCAATATAACGTCGAAGCTCCTTTTGAAAGAATTGCAATCGATATTGCTGGCCCGTTCTCAGTGACCACTGATGGCAATAAGTACATCCTGGTTGCCATGGATTATTTCAGTAAGTGGCCGGAAGCCTATGCCATTCCAAATCAGGAGGCTTTTACTGTAGCTAAGGTGTTAGTGGATAACCTAATATGTCGATTTGGAATTACATTCAGATCAAGGGAGGAACTTTGAATCAGGGTAATTGTAGTAATTTGTAAGTTAATAAATTAGTGTTTAGTGTTACACTGATGTTATAATTTCCGAACCCACGATACAGGGTGTTTACAAAAAGGGTGTAAGCACGTAACAGGGAGATGTAAAATATGTTGCTTAAATAGACGACTAAGACAATTTTCTTATAGATGTGTAATAATCACTTTTATTTACTCCATTATGATTTATGTTTCGGTAAGGAAATGTATGTTTTAATTTATATTTTTTTTTGTGAAAGAAAATATATTCAACATATAAATAAATAATAAATTCACGATCCTATGTAAACCTCATTGTAAGAAATAATTGTTTTTTATAACTTACTCAAGAAATTCATTCTTAAAAAGTTTATTAATTTACCAATGTTACTTGTCAATTAAATACTAAATTTGATGCATTGTAGTTTGTAAGCTGGATGTATAGTACCTATAGTAGATATATGCAAAACATAGGTGTAATTAATTCTCACAAAGATGGGGTATGAATTTTTTATTTCGTTATTGGTATCTTTTTGACATACTAAAAGTCTAGAAAAATCTGGGGGTGCAAAATGCATTTTTTTGCCGCCATCTTGAAAATTTTTTAAAAAATCATGAAAAATCGTGTGTTGTATCAAATTACAGAACAGTTCATGCTGAAAAAGATTATAATATTAGTTAAAAAAAACAAAAATAAATAACAAAATGGTGGCCGAAAAACTGAAAGCCTATGCAGTGTTGAAAGTCATATTTTTATCATGTTTATCAAAATGTGTTTTATAATACAAGTGCATATTAGGGTGGCCCATCTCTATAGGGGTGAATATTTTTTGCGTATTTTTTAAGTCTCACCCCACGAAAATATACTATTATACTAGGAATAATTTATGTCAAAGTTTCAGATAATTCGCTGAACGGTAACCCGTGCCGCATTCAGGTAGAAATTTGTAGATAAGATTTTATTACGGTAACCCGTGCCCCATTCACTTAGAAATTTGTAGATAAGATTTTATTACGGTAATACACTTAAATTTTTCTTAAAATACAAATATCTACCTCTTTTCTCATAATGTTTTATTGGTGTAATTATTTCCTAGAAATTATTTGTTTTGGAAGTTTGGAAATATAATGCACCTACGGTAGGTTTTTATGTCAGTTTGCAATTGTGTTTTACAGTGGTGACATTATAAGTTCTAGCATACGTTCCTTTGTGAAAAAACATTTAGCGATGGCTGATGTTAGATCCTTACGAAAGGATACTTTCATTTACTTAGTTGGACACTATTCGTCACAAATCATTGGCAATAAATTGCCGTCGAATAGACAAGTATTACAAGTGCTCTTTTATAACATTCGTGAAGTGAAGCTAAGTGTACATGAAAGTGCTAAATTAACAATAAAAGAGGTGTCAGTTTTTTGGGATAAAGCTCGCATTCCGACACGTCAGGATTTTCATTGTGTTAAACAACTAGATAAACTTTATGCAGAGTGGAGGAACTTACAAAAATCGGCTAAAAGGGCCAGTGGGGGAGGTAAAGAAAAAAATTTCGTTGAAAAATTGGACGATCTCTTTGACATTTCTCATGCAAATGCATTGGAGTTGATGGAAATAGATGAAGATAAGCAGTTTTTAATTAACCAAAGAAAAAAGGGACGTCCTGGATTTATGCATGGTATTGATTACCAACTTGCTTCTCAAGAAAAATCAGCTGAGGAGAAATTACAGAAATTATCCGAACGAATGCAACGAAGTCAACAAGAAAAAGCTAGATTAGAGGAAACAGTCACCTGTCCATCATCAAGTAGTAATTCAGCCGACTCCAACGAAAATGAAGATGAAATAATCGAAGCCCAAGAAGAGTTGTTACAAGACCAGCCTGGTCCGTCACAGCCAAAAAAGAGGAGATTGTATGGAACATGTAACATCATCACACCAAAAATAGCCGCTGCATTTGATGCTTGCAAAATAAGCGACAGGAATGGAGTCCATATTTTGACGGCAGTAGCAGAAGCACTAGGACATGACACCACATCTTTGTCCATCAGCAGAACCACACTTCAGCGCTCTAGACAACGCATCCGCGAAGAAAGAGCTGAAATATTAAAAACTGCCTTCGGTAATTCTGAATTGCCGGCCCCAGTCATCCATTGGGATGGAAAACTTTTACCTTCTCTCACTGGAATGGGAAATATCGATAGACTTGCTATCTTAGTTACTAGTGGAGATATTGAACAACTACTTGGAGTACCAGCTTTGCCCAATTCAACTGGAAGAGAACAGACTGAAGCAGTTTATGATGTGCTTTGTGAATGGAATTTCGACGAAAAGGTAATAGCTTTGTGTTGTGATACAACAGCATCAAATATGGGTTATATAAATGGGGCAGCCACACTATTGCAACAAAAATTAGAAAGAGATATTCTATATTTTCCTTGTAGACATCATGTTTTTGAAGTGGTCTTGAGAAGTGTGTTTGACACAAAAATGCCTTCCTCATCTGGTTCAAATGTGCCACTATTTAAACGTTTTAGGGAATTTTGGCCTAAAATAGGTCAAAATAAACTAAAAACTGGATTTCAGGTATCAAAAATTAAACACATTTTACAACCAGTTAAAGCCGAAATTGTAAAGTTTCTAAATGCAGCTTTAACTTTGCAACAGCCTCGTGGTGATTATAAAGAATGTTTAATGCTTTCTAAACTTTTTGTTGAAGAAGAGCCCACTCACACGACATTCTATCAACCAGGGGCATTTTATCATGCACGTTGGATGACCAAAGCCATTTACTGTCTAAAAATATTTTTTTTCCAAGATCAGTTCCAACTAACTAAAAAAGAAAAAATAGGTATTGAAGATATACTTATGTCTCTTTATTGTAAAGGTTTATGTAAAGGCCTGGTTTACAGCGTCATTTGCTAGTAAAGCACCGCTTCATGACTTAGACTTTTGTAAAGAACTCATTAATTATCAAAATATTGACAAAGAAATATCTCAAGCCGCAAGTAGGAAAATAGTGAACCATTTGTGGTATCTTAATTCAGTAAATGTTGGCTTATCTTTCTTTGATGACGATATTTCAGTTACCACTAAAAGAGAAATGGTTAAAGCTTTGAATAGGAAAGCACCAAATCAAGAGGGTATTAAACGACTTATGATTAGTAACATTACTGACTTTGAAAACAAGGAAATTCAGGACTTCATATGCGAGAACACTAAACAGTTTTTTCAAAAATTAGGTTTGTCTATGGAATTTTTGGAAAATGATCCAACAACATGGAGGGAAAATGAAAGTTATACCCGATGTTTCAATATTGTAAACAAAATTAAAGTTGTAAATGATGCCGCTGAGAGAGGAATCAAACTTATTACTGACTATAATGACATTTTAACAAAAAATGAAGACCAAAAACAGTTTTTACTCCAAGTTGTAAATGATTATAAATCACAGTTTCCAAATATAAAAAAAGAAACCCTGTCGCATGCTTTGGCCTAGTGCAAAAAATATTGTTTTTATTACTATATGTCTTGTAGATTTAGGATAATATTTGGTACTATGTATGAAAAAAACGTTTCATAATAAAATACACAAAGATAAAACGAGAGTTTTATTTCAAAAACTTCTAGTCTAGTTTTCTTAGACTACGAATTTACAGTAGTATGACACATGTCATAGTCACAACAGATAATGTCTTTGATGTTTGTATGACTTGATTAGTCATTCTAAAGATAAATGTTGCTGATTAAAAAAAAAAACAATGCATCAACCAAAGAATGTAAATAATTCCATTTACTTTTATTATTGCATAATAATGCATTCTGCGGCACCCCTTGCCTTCAATTTGCCTCAATAATATTTTGAGGGGACTGTTTTTTCTTCAAATGGAACCATTTTCAGGGGTGAGAAATAAAAAATTTCGATTTCGAAAAAGATGGGCCACCCTAGTGCATATATATTTCATCAATCTTACATGTTACATAAGAGAAAAGCTAAATCTAATAGTCTTCTTCAGTTTCTTCTAAATAATTTTCTTTCAGTTCACTATTTGTGCAATCTCTACCAGAACAGTTACAACATATTACAGTACATTCCACACCATAACGTCGACACACGGCTACCACACGGCTCATTTGTATCCGTTTTGCAAGTGCAGCGGATCATGTTTAGTAATAACTCTGGTGCAGGGCTTATTTCACATGTTATGGGCTGTAGTTGGACTCCTACTTTTTCCCAACCTCACTCTTCTGGATTGGCAATATTGGTGTTCATAGTTTTCCAGCAAAGACATTGTAAATGTAGGCGGAGAAGATGATGAACAGCAGCATCTTCTGTAGGTGGCAATCTTGCAATATTAAATTCACTTTAGGCAGTTGTGATTTTTTTCACGTTGAGATTATACCGTAGTAGGTACAGAGTCTTTGTCTCTGGATTTCCACTGTACAATGATACCAATGCTTTGGTGCCAATATCTGTGAGTTCTTTTCTGTTTGCGTTTTCTGATCCAAACAGAGTAGCGAAAATGCTAAATTCCTCACATTTCCAAAAATGTCGATATGCTGCCGATTTATTTTTAGCAAATAAGGAACTTGTGGTATCGCATCCACATGTGAAAAGATAATAATTTTGCATCCCTTTTCGCCAAGCACATGTTGCATCGATTTAATATCACGTTTTTCATCACTGAACGTAGATGACTGCAAACAAATATTTCGTGTATTATGGTAAATCAAAAGTACTAGAATATCTGTGTCGCCAGCAACAACTGTTACATGCTTTTCTTCTGCCAAGGTCAGGGCTGTTTTTACAATAACAGTGTCAGCATCATCTGTAGCATCAATCACAGTGTGGCCATTCGCTTCCAAGTGTTTCACAAGCATGGTTATAAAGCACTGTTTGTTTTCATTATTAGAAAGAAAGGGTCCATTGCCAATAAGAAGTGGAGAGCTCTCAGTAAATTTCACTGTTACTGATGATTGTTTTGTGCGTATGTGATGCTCTACATCCAAGTGCCCAAACTAGTCTAGGGAAATGAGTAAAAAAAGTACCATGTTCGGGACTGTGACTCATCCAGGCAGAGACCACGATTTTTAGGTAATATAGGTGTCGATAAATGAAACCTATATAAAATCTGCGGTCGATTTTCTGCATATGTATATTTACAGCCATTTTAATGCAAAAAAATGGAAAAAACGTGTTTTTTCACACTCTTTCACCTGCCCATAAAAAGTAGACTATCTTACAGATAAATCAAATGAATCACCTTGTAGGAAATTAAAAAAGCTTTAAAATGGTGGTTGTTAAATGTCGATATAGTTAATTGTTGCTAAGATAATTGCAAAATGCGGAATTTTATTCAATAAACAATATCTTGTGTAAAAAACAATCTACTGTTTTGTCCTTGCGTAAATAGTTGACTCTCATAGTGCTTAATATCTGGTAAAAATTTCAAATCGATTCGTCAAATAGTTTTTGCAAAATTGCATTAATTTATCCCAGAGACCATTTTTTTTGCAACCCCACCACGTCCTGAGAAATCAAAATACAATGATTCTACGGCCTCCACCTGAAAGGGAAAGACTTGATTTACCAAAATGCTTTGTTAGATATCGAAAAAATTAATTTTCAGACCTGCAAAATGACGTTGCAAAAGAACTCAGATTTTTACCTTATAAACAAATAGAATAATTTTTTAACAATTGATTGTAGAGCATCGGTTTTTCGATATTTGAAAAACTGATATTTTTACACGAAGCAATTTTTTTTTTTTAAATTCATAGCTCCTTTGTTTATAATAATTAAGAAACGTAACAAGCGCCATTTTAAAGGGGAAGAGTTCAACTTTTAGTGTAAAAAATTTGAAAATGATTGTGAAATTAATTGTAATGACGACGATGATGATATTGAGAATATTAATTTAATGTTAGATAACTTTGATCATTCTAATGTTGATGATAATGAGCCGATCCTAAAAAAAATACGAGAGTTGATTGATTTTACCTTATTAGAATGTGTATAGGTATATTATTAAGTAAATTTATATGTGAATCGACAAATATTCTGTATTATTATAAATTACAGCGTTATTTATATCGAACAATGTGTTTCATTTCACACTTTACAAATTCTATTGTTTATAACTTAATATAACAGTAATTTATATATTTAATTGTACACAAACCTTTCCTATAATTTTTAATAAAAATAATACAAAAATTTTGATAATGTATAAAAATATTTTTTTGTAAAATGTTTAAACAAATTACAGGTAATTATTACTCTCTTATTATTTTGGAGCAGATGTGTTGAACCATAGAAAGTTTCTACTGCATCATACAAACCATTATACATGACAAACGCTGTCACTTCATGTACATTCACACGCGTGTTGTATACTTCTACGAAGGAAGTAATGGTTTGTTTTATTATTTATTAATAATTAATAATACTCAAATTAATAAGAGCACTTTTCATAAATTGTATGGTAATTTTGCATTTGAAAAATATCTTAAAAATGTAAATTATATCGAATAGAGTGTTTTTATTTTATAAATTTGAAAAATTTAATTGTTTATAACAATAAGATATATATTTACGTGTACATAAGCCTTTTCTACAACTTTCAACAAGAACAAAACAAAAAATTTTGATATTTTGCAAAAAAAAAAATTTTTTTTAAATGTTTAAACAAATTACATTGTTAATATTAATGTTAATAGTTTAACAGATTGAATATTATTAACGTACGCAAAAAGGTACCCCAAATTGAAAAAAGAAACATCAAAATCGGTTAACAAACACCAAAGTTATGACTTATGTGGTCAGTTTGAAGATGCTGTTTCAATTTTTGAATGCGCGGATTTGAGGGTTCCCCTCCACAACCTCCGAGCTAAGTTGATTCGAGCCTCATTTTAGAAGCTTTGCCAACAGTCTTGAGAAAGTGCAATCATTTTCAAATTTTTAACACTAAAACTTGAACTCTTCCCCTTTAAAATGGCGCTTGTTACGTTTCTTAATTATTATAAACAAAGGAGCTATGAATTTTTGAGAAAAAATTGCTAACTTTGTCCCAAATTGACCTAGGACCTTCTTTTTTTTTCAAAATTCGTGTAAAAATATCAGCTTTTCAAATATCGAAAAACCGATGCTCTACAATCAATTGTTAAAAAATTATTCTATTTGTTTATAAGGTAAAAATCTGAGTTCTTTTGCAACGTCATTTTGCAGGTCTGAAAATTAATTTTTTCGATATCTAACAAAGCATTTTGGTAAATCAAGTCTTTCCCTTTCAGGTGGAGGCCGTAGAATCATTGTATTTTGATTTCTCTGGACGTGGTGGGGTTGCAAAAAAAAGGTCTCTGGGATAAATTAATGCAATTTTGCAAAAACTATTTGACGAATCGATTTGAAATTTTTACCAGATATTAAGCACTATGAGAGTCAACTATTTACGCAAGGACAAAACAGTAGATTGTTTTTTACACAAGATATTGTTTATTGAATAAAATTCCGCATTTTGCAATTATCTTAGCAACAATTAACTAGCTTTTTTAATTTCCTACAAGGTGATTCATTTGATTTATCTGTAAGATAGTTTACTTTTTACTGGCAGGTGAAAAAGTGTGAAAAAACACGTTTTTTCCATTTTTTTGCATTAAAATGGCTGTAAATAAACATTGAGTCGATTTACCGAAAAAATTGATTTTTTCAATATTTCGTGAAAAGTATAGGTTTATATAGGGTGTCCCACTTAAAACTCCCGGCGCCATTCTCTCGATAACCAAAAGCGATATTTGAATTCTGTAAAAGGTATCTACTAGAATATATAAATGAGTAAAGTTTTGAGTAAAAACGGTTATTTTACACATTTCGGTATAGATGGCGTTGCGATGCAAAGAAATTTTTCGACCCTAAGAACGATGAAATGAGTTGCATGTGATGGAGAATTATATTCTAAGCAACTTTTTTAATATGAACAATTTTCGAAAAATTACTGGTTTTCGAAATATTTGAACTTGTAATTTTTCAAGTAACAGAAATCCCATTTTTTTTTTCATATGTCTACAATTTATAGTGTAAAATTTAGTAGAACATACAACATAAACATGACGCAAAAATTAGACAATACACAATAAATAAAAATGCCAAAATTTTTAATTTCCAAATAGCAGTTGCAGCCCTACCGTTGTTTTACTTGAAAAAAAAATTATTTTGTGTTTTAAAATAAATGTTTCATCCATCTAAATGAACCTGATTCACTATGAAAAATGTCTCAAAGGACTTATTGTCTAAAATGTATTTTAAAAAAGTTATGACGATTTTTATATTCAAAAGAATTATATTGAAGTTCAAATATCTCGAGAACTAGTGATTTTTCGAAAATTGTTCGTATTATAAAAGTTGTTCAGAATATAATTCTCCATCTCATGCAACTCAATTCATCGTACCTAGGATCGAAAAAATTTCTTTGCATCGCAACGCCATCTATACCTCAATGTGTAAAATAACCATTTTTATTCAAAACTGAAGTCATTTATATATTCTAGCAGATGCCTTCTACAGAATTCAAATATCGCTTTTGGTTATCGAGAAAATGGCTCCGGAGTTTTAAGTGGGACACCCTGTATATTCCAAAAATATCTTTTACATCAGATTTACTTACTTTGAGGTTCTACTATAAAAGTATGCTGAATAGGTTGGCTAAATAATTTTTTTATAAAAGTTATTAACGTTTATTTTACCCATAATTTCAAGAATTTTCGAGGAAAAAAAATTTTGTTTTTATTTTCGTAAAAGTGAGAGGGTTAATTTAATTTCTGGGGTAAATCCCATTGAAGCATCTTAAATTACACATTTCAAGCTTTAAAAATCGCACCTAGAGAAATCTAATAACGCGATTTAAACCAGAGTAATAGGTGGTTAAAGTTAGTCATATATATCAAATTTTATTATTTTCTCAAAATTTTGAAATTTTGGAAGTGTCAAAAATAAATTTTTGAGATTTTATTCACTCATCGGATCTTTTTATACATTACTTCAAGAGTAAAACGTGAAAGACCCAGGTTTTTATCTTAAAAATTTTAGAAATGGCAGAGCGTTTACCGATTTCATCGCAAATCTCTTTATGTCCCGACTTCATATATGTACTATTCCTACATATATTCATTTGTAATTTGAAAATAAATTAATCCAATAGCTACATGTTTCTTCTTTCATTTAAGCTTTTGTGAGGCCAATTTCATTAATTAGTTCAAAAGTTACAACAAATTTAGTGTAGCGCGCCCGAGACCGCGCGCTTCGCTTGCCGTACTTACGTGTCTACGCATTCCATTTCCGTGCGTTAAACAAAAATATCTAGAGCCTACATTTTTGATCGTACAAAAAAACTTCGAATACATTTTTGATGTGAAATTTCCCGTACTTTCGAATGGCGTAATTAGTTTTTTCTGTAAGTTGATGCCGCGCAAGATTTTTTGATTTTTAAAAAATTTTTCAAGATGGCGGCAAAAAAACGTATTTTGCACACTTAAATTCTTCTAGTACGTCAAAAAGATACCAACAGCGAACTATAAAATTCAAACCCCGTCTTTGTGGGAATTAGTTCTACCCAAAACCCCATATCTAATCTACTATATGGCAAAAAAACTAATGAAATAAATGAAGTAAGGGCATTAATGTTTTTAAAAGTTTACAAAAACTTGAAGGACGAAGTATTATTTTTCGAAAAAGAGTTTTGTATCCTCTTCTTTGTCGCCTTGTCAATCAGAGCTCCGGGAACACCTCCTCAGATCAGCTTACATTTTACAAATCTGGACCAATGCCCATTTGAAGAACCCGACAACTTTATCCCCTCTTGATTGCCGCTAAAAACTTGAAACGAATAAATATGTTTTCAATTGGTTTAGTGGGGATCGAGTACCGCAAACCGCAATCTATTGATGATGTAGCACTTGAAGAATGTTGCAGCGTTGACTCAAAGGTAACAAAGAATATTTTCCATTCGATGTAAGCTCGCGCATGGTGAAAATAGGTTTGATTTGATTTTATCATTTCTTGCAGATACTGAAGACACAGAAGAGCTACGAGAAACTCCAACGTGCAGTGCCGCACATTCTGACAGTCCAATTAATATTTTGGAAGGAAATGATGGTGTTTCATACGAAGGTGATTCCGATGACGAAATCAGCTACGAGAGTGAATATGGCGCCAATATTCTTGGCTAAAGATGTCGGTCTCGGATGACTGGGGCCGGGCAGGACTATTGCCCTTTACCCCAATACATCGCTGTAGACCGGGGACCAGCCTCGTGCAGGGCGGGCGAGCTTACTTTACGTCGGCCCCACTCACAAATGTGAGCGGTGCAGACGATTTCGGCCCACCTCCCTGGGTCCTGGCTCGTTGGACCTTGCTGGCTAAGGCCTCTTCTGGCGTTCTTCTGTCTTCGTCTTCTTTTCTTCGCCAGCTTGTTTGCCCCCCGGGGGGTAGTCATCGGTCTGTTGGATGTTTTTGGGTTTGTGGCGGGAGTGACTGCCGGTACACAAGATGCCAAGAGGCATCCTGTCATCCGGATCATCGGTAGGGTAAGGATGAGCTGTGTAGCTCGAGGAAGGGCAGACCTAACTGCTTTGGTAGCATTTTTGGTCTGCCCGGAGCTAGGGGGACTACAGGTACTGGACGGTTGTTTGTCCGGTACCCGCAGGGTCTTGGGTGGGTGGTTGGGTAATCGTCATGTCTCTTCCGTGGGGGTGGATCGTCGGTTGGTGGTACTTCTCATACTCACCCGTTATCCAGGAGCTGCACCTTCGGCCGCTTGTGCCTCGGAGCATCTGCTGGGTCATAGTCAGTTGCCTCCCTGACTAGTGGGTTCCCATGCTCCTCGGCAAGGGCGTACATCTTTCTGGCTCTCTGCTTGATGATCTCAGTGACCGGGGTGTAGTCCAGGTCCCTGTAGATGTCCTCGTTGCGGATGAACCAGGGTGCGTCGACGGCCGATCTGAGGGCGACGTTCTCCACTCTCTGGATCTGATGGAGGTAGCTTTTTGCTTGGTAGCCCCAAGCTACCGAAGCGTACGTCAGCTGAGGCCGGATGAGGGACCTGATAAGCGTGAGCTTATTCCTCAGGTTGAGTCTGCTCTGTCTACCCGTCATCGGGTAGATTAGGGCTCTCGTCCTCCTGGCCTTCTTGACGATGGCCTCCGTGTTCAGTCTCCATGTTAGTCCTTTGTCCATGACCACGCCAAGGTAGTTGGCGGAGTCGTGCCATTGGATGTCCTCTCCAAACATGGAAACGTGACCTGTGGGGTTTTGTTTTCTTACCTTCTTGAAGAGTACCGCCTTGCTCTTCTCGGCGTTGACGGCTACCTTCCATCTGTTGCACCAGTCCTCTAGGAGGGTGGCCGCCTCCTGAAGGTTTCTGGTGGCTAGTCTGGCACTCCAGGATCTGGCAGTCAGGGCTGTGTCATCGGCGTAGAGGGCCATGGAGGTCCTCTCCGTCCGGGGTAGATCGGATGTGAAGATGGAGAACAAGTGGGGGGACAGCACTGAGCCTTGGGGGACTCCTGCCTCCATTGTTCTGTACGTGGACACCTTGTCCACGATCTTCACCCTCATCTGTCTCCTGTGGAGGTACGATCTCACTAGTTTGACGAGTGCAATGGGGTAACCCATACTCATCATTTTGGCTAGGAGACCATCGTGCCAGACCCTGTCGAAGGCTTTGGCAACGTCCAGGAACAGCGCTGCCGTGACCTGTCTTTGGTTGAACCCCTTCGTGACCTCCTCGGTGAGGCGGAGCACTTGGAGTTCTGTGGAGTGCCCTGTCCTGAAGGCGGGAGGACTTCCAGCTCTTCTGTCTTCTCGGCTATCCTCTTGAGTATGACTCGTTCGGCTACCTTACTCATCGCTGGGAGTAGACTGATGGGCCTGTAAGAGGAAGGAAACGTTAGGTTCTTACCTGGCTTTGGGATGACTATGACGTCGGCCTTTTTCCACCTGGATGGGAAGTGTCTCAACCTCAACATTGCGTTGATGATGTTGACCATCGCCGCTACTCCTTTCCGGGGCAGCTTCTTGAGGGCGATGTTCCCAATGCCATCACATCCTGGAGCTTTCCTGGGTTTTAGACTCCTTAGGATCTCCTTGACCTCCTCGGGGGTGGTCGGGGGGATGTGGTCCTCATCTGGCAGACGGTTCATCCTACGTACCCTGCGTCTCACGTCGTCCTCCCAGTCCTCGTCCTCATCATCGAGTTGGTTTTCCCTACACTGCAGTTCCAAGCTGTCGGCAAATGCCTCGGCTTTTTCCTGGCGAGTGTAGACAACACCATTCTCTCCGTGGATCGGGGGCATGGGAGTCCGACGGTTCCGCAGGGCCCGTTGGGTGGTCCAGATGCTCCTGTCCTGTGTGTCCAGGGATTCCAGGTGGCGTTGCCACCCTTCTTGTCGGTGTTCCTGAAGGGCGGCCTTGACTCTCCGGCTCAGGGTGTTGTAATGTCTCCTGTCCTCCGGGAGTCGGGTTCTCTGGGCTCGTCTCTTGGCACTTCGTCTATCCCTTATCAGCTGCCTGGTTTCCTCTGGGAGGTTTGCCAGGGGAGCTGGTGCTCGCCTCGTTTCCGTCTCGGTGGTACTTACCCTTAGTGCCGCCTGGATCTGGTCCTCCAGGGAGGCGATGGCCCTCTCCACGTCTGCCTCGGTCTCGAGTCTGGGAATGTGTGCGATGTTCCTCTGCAGTTCTGCACGGAACACTTCCCAGTCCGTCCTCCTTTTGACGAAAGTTGTCGTGTTCTCACCGTCCTTTTCTCCTAGTTCTAGGAGAATAGGGTTGTGCTCGGTGGAACCTTCCATCATGGCGGTGATTTCGGCTTCGAGGGTCATCTCCTTCAGCATCGCAATGTCCAGCACATCCGGCCTGGTTACACCATTGTCATGGGTCGGTGCCTCCGGCCCAAGGACCAGCAGGTTGCCATCCTGTCTTCCCAGAAATCGCAGTAGCTCTCGTCCTCGAGTGTTTGTGATCCTACTGTGCCATTCTGGGGACTTGGCGTTGAAGTCGCCGATAGCAACCGTCTGGGTCCCTGGGGGGAGGACCGAGTCCAGGTCTGCGTCTCGCAGCATGTTGTGGGGTGGCTGGTAGCAGGAGACCACTCTGATGTCGCCATTTCGTGCCGTGGGCACTACTACGGCTGTGGCCTCCAGGTTCTCCATCTCCGGGAGCAGGATCGGATGGTGTGCGATGCTCGACTTAACTAGCAGGGCTACTCCTCTCATTACCCTTCTGTGGGGCCTCGTCCAGTCCTTCCTGTATACGTGGTAGCCTGGGAAGTTGACAGCCTGGTCTGGTCGCAGCTTCGTTTCCTGCAGTGCCATGATGTCTATGTCGCCCCTGGCTAGGAGCTCCTCCACCTCGAGCTTGCGTCCTAGCAGTCCATTGACATTCCATGAGGCGATCTGCAGGAAGCCTGGTTTCACCTGAAACATCATTAAACGTTAGCGAAGGCTGGCATTTGTGCAAAAAATGTGCTCATTGCTGAGCACATTTGTTGCATCTGTGCGAGCACCGCTGCGAAGTTCTGGACTTCGGTGGGTGCCCGCTGTTTCTTGACGGGGGTGGTGGTCTGCCCCGTCGTGCCCTGCGCAATCCTTGCGTAGCTGACGCCACTGGTGGTTGGCGTCTTGGCTACTGGCCTCTGTGGTGCCCTGGGTGTCTGCTTCTGGGAGGGTCCAGCTGTCTTCTTGGGGTACTTTGGGCACCCCCTGTAACTCGCTGGATGTGCCCCCTGGCAGTTGGCACACTTGGCTGGGACATCTCTTGATTTTTTACACTCTCCCGAGTGGTGTGGGTCGCCGCATTTCACACACTTGGCCTGGGCTGTGCACCTGCCTTGTGCGTGACCAAACCTCTGGCAGCGGTGACACTGCGTGATTGCTAGGGCTGCTCTCTGTCTCTCCGTTCGGACAACCAGGGAACAGCACCTGTTCACGCTGAGGATCTTCTCCTCGTTGAGGGGAACCTGGACCAGGACCAGGGGGATCTCCTTTTTCGTCCTCCGGGATGTCATCCGGTGGACAGAGGTGGGGGAGTAGCCTTGCTCCTGAAGGTCCTCCTTTACGTCCTCACAGCTTACGCCGCTGGGGATGCCTCTGATGACCACTCTCAGAAGCCTCTCTTCCGGCAGCGCGTAGGTATGATATTCGCGCTTTTCCTGCGCGAACATCCTGGTCATATGGCGGTAGTCGTCCGCCGTCTGGGGGGTGATGGCAATCCCTTCGCCTACCACTTTGGCCTTGGTATATTGGATCCTGGCGTCCTTGAGCCTGCGGCTCACCTCTGTCCAGGAGTCCTGCTTCCTCAGTATCACCGGGGGGATTTTGGGGGGCTTCTCTGAGGCCTCGGCTTCCTTTTCGGGGTTGGCGTGGCTGGTGGACGGGGCCGCCTGGTTGCTGGGCCCTTCGGAGGCCTGGGTCGGGGGGGTCTGGGACGCCTTTTTCGCCCTGGTTTTTGCTACCAGGGTGAAGTCTCCGTCCTCTATTTCCGTTTCGGCCTTCCTTTTTGGGGCCTCTTTCTGCGTGGGTTGGGCTTGGGCCGGGGGCTGGGCCTGGTTTTGGGCCAGGGGCTGCGCCTGGGGGACCTGGGTGGTTTGGAGGGCCTGTAGGGCTTTCATCAGTTCCAAGTGTTGGGCTTGGCTCTGTTCCCTCACTAGGACCAGCTCAGCTTTTACCTCTAAAAGCTCCCGTCTTAGCCTGTTGTTTTCTTCCATTAGGAACCGCTCCTTCCTAGTGGGTGCCCTCTCAGGGGAGGCCTCTCTGGACGATGCCTCTGCGGATGAGGCGGACGAATTTTCGTCCATGTCCATTTGGTCCATACTGCCCTCCACAGTATGCGTCTGGCTAAAAGAAAGTGTATTAATTCCTGAAAATAAATTATTATTAGTCCTGAAAGAAAAAGTTTTGTTAGTTGAAATGGTTGGGAAGGGGAAAAAAGGCAAAACAAAGTGTCCCCAGGCGGGGGACTTTATTTATCTTTTTTCTATTAGCGTCCTAAAAAGGACATCTAATAGTTCTCCTCTTCTCAAACTTCTTGTCTCCTCTCTCTACTCTCACTGTGGGGCTGCCACTTCGCTGTTCGCCTGGCTCCGAAGCGTCGACACAACACTACACTACTGCACTACTGTACTGCACTGCACTATTGATGTTCTCTCTTCGGCTGCTGGTTGAACTGTGTGAATATGGAGATTCAAATATGAGTAGCGAAGAATTCGACAGTTAATTTTATAATAAAAATACTATGTGTGCCCTAATTCAATTATGATAATTAAATGTATTTTATTAAAATATTGTGTGTTATTAATTTATATAAAAAAAATATCACATGAAACTATAATAATATATCGATAATGGATGCAAGTAAAAAAAGTTTCGCTGAAAATAAGCTTGCTTTATCTCTCACATTTCTATCCACAACGTTTCTCTACCATCTGAAAATTTTATACATGCTTTTTACTATTGAAAATTAAACTAAAAGAAGGAAAAGAAATGTTGGGAACTGAAAAATTTTTATACACTCGGGAAAGAAATTTAGAACGTTACAAATCGTTTAACTTTCTTTATGTCCTATAATTTCAGCAACGTATACCAAAGATTTAGCCACCTGTCAGCGGTCACGCGCTTGCATTCCATTGCGCCTACCGAGACTTTAGCAACATAAAAAGATCGGTAGACTGTATTTTTTGGACGTCTTATACAATAAACTATTCGAGAAAAAAATTTCAGCCTTGTAAGTCAAAAATGTTACTACACGATATGTCAAACGTTGATCCCAATATTGGGAATGTAAAATTTAAATATGAAGGGTAATTTTTCCGATTTTCTACCCCCCCCCCCCCCCCCACTCATCAATTTTTATTTTTGAGGAAAAAAAGTTTTTTTTGTAGGCGCAAAACCAGATAATTTACATTTTTCTTATTAGTACAGTAACTAGAGGTTTTAACTTCGGAATAATGTCATATTGAACGCATTTCGTTAATTTTTGACAGTATAATAGTAAATGCTTCACAGAAAAGTTTCTATATTGTGCGGGGTCCTGCTAATTTATAGGGGCCACCCCCTCTTAGGGGGTGGCACTTAAAAAATATATATATTTATTGGAAATGAAATAGAATCAAATTTTAAAAAGAAAAGGTTCTATGCAATTTTTCAGATAAATTGATAGTTTTTAAGTTATAACGACTTCAAAATTGCGATTTTAGCTTAAAAAAAAGGTATTTCCAAACGGCTTTTCGTCAAGTATCGGAAAGTATTACTTTATAGAAAAAATGTTACAGACCAATTACAGAAAGTACAAACTGGGAATTAATTATATTTTTTGGTTATTGATGTAGGGTTAATAATTTCGGAGATATTTAAGTTTATATTTGGTATCCAAGTGTTTCGAAATTACCTTTAAAGTTTAAAATGCATTTTTTTTTCTAAAGCAAGTGCTTTAAATGAGTAAAAAAATTTGAGCATCTAGGTAATGCTACATATTAACCAAAAACTGTATTTGAGATAATTTTTTTAAATTACTGGCTAAGTAGAGTAACAAAATGGCAACCTTTTTATATAAAAAAATATTAATACACATATTTTCCCATCATAACTTCTTTATTTTTTATGCTACAGGAACGAGTAAAAAATAATTTGAAAGCGCAATTAATTGTCTTTAATTCCATTTTTTAGCATGCGTGACGCAGGTGTCACAATTTCTGAGATATTTAACATTTGAACTGCATTTTTCGTCTTATAAACGTTCGGACGCCATTTGTAAACTTTCATATCTCCGAAACTATTAAATCTATGTAAATAAATAAACAAACGAAATTCATTGTCAGTTTATAAGCTTTATTTTTGGTCTCTACCCATTTTTCAATAAAACTAATATTTATTAAGATATTTGGAAAAGGAAAAAAAAATACGTTTTATCGAAAATATCTTTATAGTTTAAACTGTATTTTTTTCTAAAGCAAGTGCTGTATACAAACCAAAAAATTTGAGCATCTACGTCATGCTATATATTAATGAGAAACAATGTTTGAAATTCCTTTTTTTTAATTACTGGCTAATTACAGTAAAAAAATAGCGACGTTGTTATTAAAAAAATGTGTAGACGCACATTGCTTCGGTCATAACTTCTTTGTTTTTTATGCTAACGAAACAAATTAAAAAATAGTTGAAAGCTTAATTAATAATCTATTATTCTACCTATTAGCATCCTTGACGTAGGTGTCACAGTTTCTGAGATATTTAACTCTCACTCTAAATAATTATCTTATGAACACTTGGATGCCAAATGTAAACTTAAATATCTCCGAAATTATTAATCCTACATCAATCAACAAAAAATATAATTAATTCCCAGTTTGTACTTTATGTAATTGGTCTGTAACATTTTTTCGATAAAGTAATACTTTTCGAGACACTTGACGAAAGCCGTTTGGAAATACCTTTTTTTTAAGCTAAAATCGCAATTTTGAAGTCGTTATAACTTAAAACTATCAATTTATGTGGAAAATTGCATAGAACCATTTATTCTTAAAATTTGATTCTACTTCAGCTCCAATAAATATATATATTTTTTAAGTGCCACCTCCTGAGAGGGGGTGGCATCCACCCCCTATAAATTATAGCAAGCCCCCGCACAATATAGAAGCATTTACTATTATACTGCCAAAAATGAACGAAATCCGTTCAATATGACATTATTCCGAAGTTTTGCATATTTTTTACCTCTAGGTACTGTAATATATGGCATTGGACATAATCCATTAGCCAGAAACTTTACAAATTAATTTGTTACTTTTGAAGTAGGAGGCGGCATTTTAGATTTTCCATACCAGTAGCCAAACATCTAGACGACCCTGAATAAATGTAACAAGCTGTCAAGGCATGTGAGATCCCACTCGGCCTCGTAATTGAGATCACCGGGGTGGATCGGAACACGCCAGGGACGGTTGATGCGATGTTAGCGCTTCCCACGTAGCACGGTTTGTGCAGGGCGTGCATTCGTGCATACTGAGTGCAAGTTACTTGTGCTCAGCGTGCGCGGGTGCGCGCTGTATTATGTGGGTTCGGCCCCTAGCCTATCACCGTTTCAGATCGTCCGCCCGTGATGATGAATCACAATCTGAACGAGGTGACAAACAAAAGGCGTCGGATCTAGAACTGGAGGTCAATAAACATTCCCCAAGCCAAGGTGTAAGCTATCGTGCCGAGGGCTGAATGGTACCAGGGCTATGGTACCGCAAACGATGCCTATGGGAAACCGGGCGAAATCCCATAGTATATAGCCGTGCCCCCGTCACAGGCTCTGCGGGGGTCGACCATCATTTCCTGTCTACTCGTGGGAACAACAATGAATTGTCCTAAATTAAAAACAAAAATACCTTTCTCTGAGGAGCGCTCTGATAACAGGGCCTCCTCTCCCACTTCATTCGGGGAGTGTCTCTCAAGAGGGACCTCCCCACTCTTTAGAATGGAGTGCGCTAGCGATAAGGCACCCATACTCCTTCAAACCGAGCAAGGCTCCTCACAAGGAACCTTCTCACACCTATCCTCCATTCCCACTTTCCCGTCTGGGACCCCTTCTTTTTCAGCCGTCGCAGGAGGGCGCACATCTTCGGATGGGTTCCTCAGGAGACTGAATCGCTGTGGCGCGACCCGAAAAAGGGCCAGGAAAGCGCGTGGACCGCTGCGGTGGGAACACCATAGGAGACCGGCTCCAAACGGGGCCACTCCGAGGGAGAAACCCCCACTCCCCTAGCATTTCTAGACCCCCAAAAAAACCCAGGCGGCCTGACTTAACCTACAGCCTGGCGGCCGCTGGAATCAAAAGCTTTAAGGTGGCAGTGGCGGCGGCTGGTTTCCCAGACGTGCGGTTTTCTGTTTCGACACAGATTTAGCAAAGGTTAAATTCATCCAAGTTTTTATCAGTTTTCGCTGCACCGTAAAGTTGTTCCAGAATCTACAATTCTTTGATGTGATTGATTGCTTTTTTGAAAAATATCTGCAGCCCCTTATGTCAATATTTTTTTCTAATAAATCTGCAAACTTTTTTTACCTTTTCTGAAAAAGCCTGATGTATCGCACCCAGTGAATACGTAACAAAATAAAATATGTTTAACACAGTTGGAGTATTTTACATTATTTAGATTCTTGGAAGAATAAATAACTCTTTTTTTGTTGCACTTTTGAAATTTGAGGAAAAAAATCATTTAAATTAACATATTAGTTTTACTATATTATTTTACATTACAATGTCTTGTGCAATAGAGTAATGCCATTCTTATAAAAATAAAGGTGATGTTTCAATATTTAACTTGGCGTGTAAAGATCTTAATTATTCATAATCTAAATTTTGTGTATATATCTATCACAAACATCACCAACAAAAAAATCTCTTTTGTATTTTACACATGTATCATTAATAAATAATACACAAAACTGTTGTTAGAGAACTAACAATTCTTAATTATACATTTATGAGCTAATACACATCTGAAATATATTTATGAGGCATTAGTATAATATCAAACGTTATCCGCAGGTTATAAGCTTTATTTTTGGTCTCTATCATTTTTTCGGTAAAACTAATATTTATTGAGATATTTGCAAAAAATAAAGATTTCAAGTTTTTTCGAAATTACCTTTACTCTAAAGCAAGTGCTTTAAATGAGCAAAAAAAACTGAGCATCTAGGTAATGCTACATTTTAACGAAAAACTGTGAGATAATTACTTCCACGTCCAGTGGAAGTATAGTAACGACAAAAAAATTTTTAAAAATTTTTATTGTCCAAATAGGCTTAAAATATCATGAAACGTCGAGATTTTAAGTTTGAGCGAAAACAAAATTTCTGTCTGTCTGTCGGTCTGTCTGTCGGTCTGTCTGTCGGTCTGTCTGTCGGTCTGTCTGTCGGTCTGTCTGTCGGTCTGTCTGTCTGTCGGTCGGTCTGTCTGTCTGTCTGTCGGTTTGTCTGTCTGTAACTTTTTTTTGTGCGCACGTTTACTCTGGAACCGTTTAAGATATTGACTTGAAATTTGGTACACATATGTACTTTAACGAGATCTAGAACTAGATTATATTTTCATCTTGTTCCGTCGAAGGGTTGGGGGGTAAATTGGGGTAAATTTGGGGTAAATGGGTAAATCAAGCAGGTAAGAGTCCATGAAATTGGTATTTAGTATATATAAGAGAAGCTAAGGTCTCAAAAACATTTTTGGCATTAGCCACCCCCATTGCCACCCCCACCTCCTTATTAAAGGGGATGAAAAAAAAATGTGATTTAGTGTATGTACAGGAACCAGAAACCTCAAAATATTTTTTTTTACTTCATCCACCCCCCTATCACCATCCCCACCCCACTACCGATGTGGGGTATCGTTTTATGGGTTTTTGGGGTAGAGGATTGCAAATATTATATTATTAAAGTTCCATAAACACTTATTTTCACATACAAAGTTTTTTCGTTGTGAGTGACTTGGATAGAGAATCTGGATGTGGAAGTAGTGATTCCTTGGGCAGCGGTTTTTTTTTAAATAAGTGGCTAATTAGAGCAACAAAATGGAGACCTTTTTATATAAAAAAATATAAATACTCATATTTTTCGGTCACAACTTCTTTATTTCTTATGCTACAGAAAAGAGTAAAAAATAATTTGAAAGCGCAATTAATTGTCTTTCATTTCATTTCCTAGCATGCTTGACGTAGGTGTCACAATTTCTGAGATATTTAACATTTAAACTAAACTTTTCGTCTTATAAACGTTCGGATGCCATTTGTAAACTTTCATATCTCCGAAACTATTAAAGCTATGTAAATAATTAAATAAGCGAAATTCATTATCAGTTTATCAGCTTTATTTTTGGTCTCTATCCATTTAACACTAAAACTTATATTTATTGAGATATTTGTAAAAGGAAAAAAAAAATCGGCAGCTACTGGAAGCGGCTGGAACCTCCCCACCCAGTGAATCTTTGAAGCCGAAAAGAGCACTAAACAATATGAACGATCTCATTTAATTATATTTATTAAGTTGAAATATTTTTTTCATATTCAATCAGAAAAAACAGTCTTGCGTTCGGTGGGATTTGGACCTAAGAACTTGAGTGTTAAATTTATAGTCTGCACAACATTAATATTTCATTCAATGTTTTAATACAAATATATGCTTCATCGTATCCTAGCCCGGGGCCAGCCAGACAACCACGGTGAACACCGCCGTGGCGAGTGTGAGGCTGGACGGGGTAGGTCCGGTTTGGCTTGGAGAAAAATAGAAAAGTAGCAACTGTCTTTTGTAGGCAGGCTTAAAAACTAGGTTAAAATTATAATGTGTCCACATGGACCTAAAATTAATATAAAAATAAACAGAATACTATAAAAACGTTCATAGGCAAGAGCACTTAATAATTTTGATTATTGATACGGGAAACAACTAAACGAAAAAACCTGTTCGTTGGTAATGGGATGGATGGAAAAAACCATATAACTCTTCGTGGACAGCTTCCCTGCCAGATGTAGCCAGGGTAGTGTTCATAGTGGATCGTTTAAGTTTGAGTTGGTATATTTTGTTTTATCTTTTGGCCTCGACCGATTTTTCACTAAATCGGTCGGGGAAGTGATAGCTGTCAAATTTTTGGTTCCAATGTTTCTCTGGGGAATTTGGTTTTTGAAAAATATTTAGGTTGGTACCAATGTCTTAAATTGTTTTTAGGTTATGTAGTACTATTTTTAGGTTATGTTGCCGGAAGAATTTCCGGCGGGATGCCGGAAGTAGCGGAAATAGTTTTTAAAATATAATGTCACTGTCACTTTTAAAGTTTTATTGGAAAAAACTCACCGAAAGCGTTCCGGTGGGGTTGCTTACACTTGTAGGGCTTGTAAGCGGTTCAGGATGGCCTCTCACACCATCCGTGGGCTTTATAAATGTCGAACTTGTAATCTCTCGATGCACTTGACACGTCAAAAATACTCAGCATATAGACTGCACGCTTTTACACACTAGCAGAGAACTTATACCACAGATGGACCCGTAGTATTTTTTGGGAATTTTCCTTTGAGTCCATTTAATAAAATTTGACATTTTTATGAGAAGTGATATTTTTCCGAAAATTTTACATTTTCCTGAATTTTTGACATTTTTCTGAAAAGTGACATTTCCGAAAATTTGACATTTTTTCGAAAATTTGACATTTTTCTGAAGTGACACTACTACGAAAATTTGACAATTTTCAAACATTTGATATTTTTCTGAAAGGTGACATTTCTTCGAAAATTTGACGTTTTTTCGAAAATTTGACATTTTTCTGAAAAGTGACATTTTTCCGAAAATTTGACATTTTCCTGAATTTTTGACATTTTTCTGAAAATTTTTTCTCCGAAAATTTGACATTTTTTCGAAAATTTGACATTTTTCTGAAGTGACTACTCCGAAATTGACAATTTTCAAACATTTGACATTTTTCTGAAAGGTGACATTTCTACGAAAATTTTACATTTTTCTGAAAAGTGACATTTTTCCGAAAATCTGACATATTTCTGAAAAGTGACATTTCCCTGAAAATTTAACATGTTTTCGAAAATTTGACATTTTGCTGAAAAGTGACATTTCTCCGAAAATTTGACGTTTTTCTGAAAAGGGACATTTTTCTGAAAATTTGACATTTTCCTGTATTTTTGACATTGTTCTGAAAAGTGACATTTCTCCGAAAATTTGACATTTTTTCGAAAATTTGACATTTTTCTGAAGTGACATTACTCCGAAAATTTGATAATTTTCAAACATTTGACATTTTTCTGAAAGGTGACATTTCTTCGAAAATTTGACGTTTTTTCGAAAATTTGACATTTTTCTGAAAAGTGACATTTTTCCGAAAATTTGACATATTTCTGAAAAGTGACATTTCTCTGAAAATTTAACATTTTTTCGAAAATTTGACATTTTTCTGAAAAGTGACATTTCTCCGAATATTTTATATTTCTTGGAAATTAAAAAAAAAATTTCATGAATTGTCTTGTAGAAATATTTTTTCGATATCATCATCAGTTCGCCTGTTTTAAGAATTTTGTTTTTATAACGTCATCAGAACGTAGGTGTATTATTAATTCACTCGTATTCCATCCATCTACAATATTTCCACCTACGTTTCAAACTTTAACTGGATGTTTCAAATAGTTAAGTTGATATCTGCACCAGTTTCTAAGAATTTTTCTTATTTGTGACGTCATGTGGACGTAGGTGTATTATTAATTCACTTGTATTCCGTCCGTCCACAATATTTCCACCCACATTTCAAATTTTAATTGGATGTTTCCCATCGTTATGTCAATGTACCAGTTCGCCTGTTGTAAGAATTTGTCTTATTTGTGACGTCGTGTAGATGTAGGTGTATTATTAATTCACTTTTATTCCGTCCATTTACAATATTTCCACCCATGTTTCAAATTTCAATTCAATAACTCCAACCGTTAAGTCGATATCTGTACCAGTTCGTCTGTTGTCTGTTTTCATTTTTGTGACGTCATGTGACGTAGGTGTATTATTTCGGTTTCGGTTTCGGTGTCGTGCGACACACAGAGGTTCAAAGGGAAATAGGAAATTGATACCAGTTAACCCTTTTAATAGACAAGCGCATATTTTAAAGGGAGCTAAAGGGATACAAGATAATTTACTATTAGATAAAATTCGAGGGAATGGTGATACCTGTATAGATTCAGTAGGCTCCAAATTTCTAATGAAAAAATTAATTAGTATTAATTTGCCTAACAACATAATCAACTGGATTAAATCAGCATCAGCACCACATGACTTAAGCTTGGTGTTTCACAGGATTCGGTGCTGGGACCACTTCTGTTCCTGCTATTTATAAATGATTTGCCACTAGTGGTATCCTCACAATATACGCAGATGATACAACAATAACTGTATCCGCAGAATCCCCTCATGTACTTGAATTTGCAATAAAATGTGCAATATGTGAATTTGACATTTGGTGTCAATGAAACAGGTTAATTCACAACAGTAACAAAACCAAATGCATACATTTTTTTATTCGAATGGATATCACGAGTGATATTCAACTGCTAGATGGTAATGAATTTTCGGATTCAGTAGTGGTTCTAGGTACTCATCTGAATAAATAATACACTTACGTGGGATGATCAGATTGACAATGTTAGTCAAAAACTAAATAAGGCCTACTACACCATTTTACAAAAGACACTTTGGATGTCTCGGGTCTTTTAAATATATACTATGCAATGGTATATTCACTCATTTCCTTGAATATTATTAGCTGGGATTGTGGTAAAGCTACTTTAGTAGAATTTTCATTGCGCAAAAAAAAATTTTAAGATTAATATTTGATATGAAAATTAATGAAAGTTGCCGACAAATGTTTAACTTCATTTATTTGGAACTAATTCCGCTGTTCGTGATCACAGTACAAGGCATGGCAATTTTTTACGTATCCCCGACACAGAAATGTGTGTATTACTTATGTTAGCTGTTACTTTATTTTATTGCTTGTCACTATTTTATTTATTTATTTTATTTTTTTTTGTGTGTATACCTTATATGACTTTTCATATCTGTATTTTATACGGCTTACATAAGTATTATTTTTTTATTTATTTTATTTTTTTTTTTTGTTAAAAAGCAGTCACCCTTCTCTGTGGCTCCGACCCTCACAGAGGGGAGCTGGTAGTACCGGTAGCAACTCCTCACTCCGTGAGGTAAGTTACTACTGGGTCCGGGAATCGTGTGCCCTGAGTAGACGTAACGAACCGAGGATGACGGCCTTCTGCATTCTGCCGGATAAGATCTCTGCCGAATTTCGGCATGCCGGTATGATCTTAAGTTCTGAAAACAGTGTTTATCTCGTTCCACCGAGGGCTCCTATAATCAGTATCACTGGATAGAGTCTGCGGAGTTCGAAGAGCAAATCTCGATACTTTGTGTCCGTTTTTCCTTCTCCTTCAAGACAATGTTGTTCTCCGCGGGAGCCGAGAACTCCACGACAAACATTATCTTGAGTTGGTGGTCGAGGATGACTATGTCAGGCTTGTTGGCTTGTATTTGCCTGACGGTGGGAAACGAGTAGTTCCAATAAATTAGACACTTCTCATTTCCCACCACGGACTCAATATCCCCCGGAGCGTAAGGCAGCACTGATGTCTCGTCTATCCCATACGAGTGTCTTAAATGGTAATAAAGCACTCGTAACGCTCCGTCATGCCTTTGGATATAGGCCGAGACTGCATATGTCGGACAAGCCGACAGCAAGTGCATTAAAGTCTCTGGCGCTCTGCGGAAGGCCCTGCAGCTAACATCAGGGACCTCTATACCCATGACACGATTACGATAGTCGAGGGTGTTGAATACACCATTCTGGCAAGCCGTTATGAATCCCTCGGTCTCAGACTTCAGCCCGGCTGATCTTAAGAAAGCAAAGGTCAGCCTTTCGGACAAGCCAAGGTTTTCTATATTTTTATAGAAAACTCCATGCATTGGCTTATCCGTGTAAAGCTGCAGAAAGATGTGTTCTGCAGCTTTAATTTGGGCTTTTCGCCGAGTAGGTTCCAACTCGGTGACAGAGTCGCGATTTACCCGCTCGACGTCGAAGGAGAGACCAAGTTCTTCGGCTGCTTTCTGTGCTGCCTTAAACAAAAAGACTCCTGCCCCTGCATTTTCATGGTCCCGGACCATGCAGAGGAGGGAATCCGAACTCCTGATGACCTTACAGGCTCCATCCAGAACCATCCTATTATTATTATTATTATTTTTTCGCGTGCGCGATGTTGGACAGTTCTCCGGTGTCTCCGACATTCTCACGGGAGAAGCGCCAGCGAATTATCCACTCTCCGCCTCCCGCAGGGTTAGTGACTGTAGATGCCAGATTCGTGTGCCAGGATAACTGCCTTCTGCATTTGCCTGCCAACCACTCGGCTGACTTTTGGTAGGCTGGTATGGCCTTTAATTCCGACCTCATTCCACCAAGTACACCGATTATCAGGACGACCATCTTGACCGAGTAGTCTGGGTATAGCACTCGGAGCTCATACCGGAGATCTCGGTATTTAGTCCGTTTTTCGCCCTCCTTCAAGATGATGTTTGTCTCGGCAGGTGCCGAGAACTCGATGACATACATCATCTTGGTTTGGTGGTCGAGGAGAACTATGTCAGGCTTGTTTGCCTGAATCTGCCTGACCGTCGGGAACGAGTAGTTCCAGTATATATGGCACTTCTCGTTCTCGACAACGGACTCTTATTATTATTGTTATTATTATTATTTTTTTTTTTGTTAAAAACCAGTCACCCTTCTCTATGGCTCCGATCCTCACAGAGGGGAGCTGGTGGTACCGGCAGCCACTCCCCACACCCGTGGGGTAAGTGACTACTGGGTCCGAGAATCGTGTGCCCTTAGCAGACGTAATGAATGAATTATTATTATTATTATTATTATTTTTGTAAAAGCCAGTTACCCTTTAAACTTTGTGGTTCCGACACTCACAGAGGGGAGCTGGTAGTACCGGCTGCCACTCCCCACGCCCGTGGGGTGAGTGCAAGAATCGTGTGCCCTGAGCAGACGTAATGAGCCGAGGATGATGGCCTTCTGCATTCTGCTGGCTACGAATTTTTTTTTTGTCAGCTATGCTTTGGCACAGAAGAATCTTTAAACATTATACAGAGTGCATCACGGTTAGTGACCTATTAGACGTTTCAGAGAAACTACAAAAAATTTGAAGCTGAAAATTTAGGAAGAGGTTTTCAGGAGTGCTCTATTTAATGAAAATAACGACAAATATGTGAAACTTCCGGCTATACCGAAAGTTGGCATCAACTTCCTTATTTTAAATGGCATGCCTTATTTTTTATGTCGGAATTTTATAAACAAACCACAGTAGATTCATTAAAGTTGCTTAAAGTTCTTCAGGGATGGTAAAAAGTTCGATTTATTTGTGTTTTGTACTCGCTCCCTCTAGGAAAAAAAAAACTAAATGTGCAGAAAATACATGTATTATCATTTTCTACTGGGAGAAAAAGGAGATGATTCCATAACTTCCACCAGAAGGTAGTGATCCAAAATCATCTAAAGATAAATATGTCAAGCATTTTTCTGGCTAAGTGAGCTATTGAAAGGCGTATAGAAAAACAGTATAAAATTTGTATAAATTTTAATATCTACAGCAAAAACAATGCAACAAAACGTTGAGAACGTTGATAAAAATAAGTTGGCTTTGGATCAATACCTTCTGAGTGGAAGTTATGGAATCATTTTCTTCTCCCAGTAGTAAATAATTTTATTATACGTATATTTTATATACATTTAATTTACCATCTTTAATAATAAAAAAGTTTGTCGCTTACTATATCTTACAATGTTTTTTCGTATTATTGTACTTCATGTACTGATTTATACAATTTTTATATAAAAAAATGAGCTAGTAAAGTAGTTTTGCTTCAAACAGCAAACAAGAAGAATACCAAAGAAACATGTTCATGAAATTTGAGAACAATATCCCTAATAAATGCTGAGTGAGAAATAAAAAATATTTATTTTCGTGTTTTTCCCAGCTTTATCAAAAATATGCTTTTTTCTCCAATTTCTCCAGTTTCCCGAATTATTTGACGAACTCAAAATTCGAATGTGACAGACAGTTTTACGTAAGAATCTGTTTTTCGGTTTTCTATATCCTATAATCAACCCCCCCTCCTTTAATATACATCCGTCAGGGGCCAGAGCTGGGTAGTATTCGAATACATCTGTATTCGAATACAGTATTCAAATATTTTTTTCAATTTGTATCCGTTAGGTGAGTATTCGAAAAAGTATTCGAATACAGATAAAAATATTCTAGTACATCGAAAGTATCCGAATACACTAAAAGTATCCGAATACAACAAAAGTATCCAAATACAAAATCATTCGAATACTGAAAATCTCCGAATATCATAAAGAAATATTTCTAATATATTTTGACAGATTGCGGATCGTAGGTTTTTGTCACGTAACGTAAGTTAAGTGGGCATTCTTTGGGTGTAAGGTAATTTCAAACATAAGAGACTTGTGAACTCACTTCAGAGTTCCAAACACCCAATGTTGACGATAAATGCCGGGAGAACGCAAAGGCATCCGACGAATCGCCCGCGAAAATAATTTCGTTGGTCACGATATTAACAGCAGCACACAGTTGTTTGATTTATATTTTTTTTCTCAGAAGAAACATATCTTATCGATCGATATGAATTGGGGCAATACAGATAATAATTATTATTATATCTTTAAAATAAGTAAATATTCGTCTTCATGTCGCCATTTCATAATAAATTTTAGATTGATTTAGCCCTTTAGAGATATAATAACAACTATAACTCAAGTTAGAAGCTCAGATATGAAATTAGAAAACTTCATCTCAATTTTTCTTTTGGCATCGTTAAGTTTAAAGTAATTTTACAAACGTAACCAAGCAAAGTGGCAAAGTGGCAAAGTGGGTAATTTATTTGGTAACGTAAACAACATAAAAAACCGCTGCCCAAGGAATCACTACTTCCACATCCAGATTTTCTATCCAAGTCTCTCACAACTAAAAAGATGTTGATGTTATATTTGCACTCCACTATCTGGAAATAATTATTCATGGAAAATTGATAATATAATATTTGAAATCTAATAAAATAATATGCCACATCGGTAGTCGGGTAGGGGTGGTGGTATAGGGGTGGTAGTGAGGGTGGATGAAGTAAAAAAATATTTTGAGACCTTTGGTTCTTGTATACACACTAAATCACAATTTTATTTTTTTTCACCCCTATAATAATGGGGTGGGGGTGGTAATGGAGGTGGCTAGGAGGTGGCTAGTGCCAAAATTTTTTTGAAAACCTTAGCTTCTCTTGTATATATACTAAGTACCAATTTTATGGACTCTTACTTGCTGAATTTACCTATTTACCCCAATTTAACTTTGCAAAATAGATTTAATTTTATAAACAATGACTCTTTTGTATCAGATATTTTAGTTTTTGTTAAAATGAAATTTATTATCTTCTCTAGATATTTTTTGTAAATTAATGTGTGGGCTTGGTTTTTGTTACAAAAGAACAAATAAAGTACCCAAAGGCACTTTTAGGAAAATATTAATTTTCTCGGATTGGTTACTTACTCCAGATATTTATTTAAAAAAGCAGATAGCTTTAAAGAAATGAAATTTCACAAGATATTTTTTTCACAAACGAAAGAAAAGTATCCGGTTCCGTATTCGAAAAAAGTATTCGAATGCAAAGTATTCGGATACTTTTTAAAGCATACGGATAATATCTTGTATCTCGTATTCGAGTACATTTGATGTATCCGTATCCGGTACTCGAATACCATTCTTATACCAGCTCTGGCAGGCGCTAGATTCCTTACTAAAAGAATTGTGGCGCGGGGACAAAAATAAAAAGTTTCTTATAGGAATTATTATCGGGTAGCCCCGTTCTGTTGCTCTACAGTCTGTATTAAAAGCCTTGCTGTAAAAAAAGATTTTCTTACCAGGTTATTTAATTTTCTTTGCTGCTCTGCAGTTAGACTAATTTTTGAGTGCACATCTAACAATCTTTGTAGATATTTAATCTTTTTCTCTAATTTTCTTATCCCAGCATTCTTGCATGCCATCATAGCATCGACGAGGGTATTAAGAGGCATTGTTTTGTCGAAACAGAAACCCTACAAAGTTATCCCTTTAGTTAAACTTTAATAATAATTGTAAGACATAACCTCTTTGTTTTTAGCCTCATATTCTAATATATGTTGTCTTCTATCTTCCACAACATCACTCCATGCTCTTGTATCTGTAGAAGAAAGATATTCTTTCATTCGGGCCTCAGATCTTGCTTGAATAACTTTTTTTCCCCGTTCTCTAAATATTTTAGTTTTTTTATTTACGTACGACATATTGCCACAATCCTAGTGCTTCCTATACTAAAATTTCTAAAACTACAACAATATTTTAATACAAAGGAATCATTTGTCTAGACAATATTTCAATGTAGAGGATTTATTTTTGAAATCCTGAAAGACAAAGATGTATATTTTGGTCACTGACAAACACTATTCTGTAACGTCATACATAATTCAAGTACCTACGCGGAGATATTCGTGAAAATCACCCAACAACAGATGGCGCTCTAAATGTCAGATTATATGAATGAACAACAAAGTTTTGAAATATGATTTGTGACATAGAAAACATTGGGTCGCGTGCGCCGACGTCACAGATTTTGAGACCTTAGGAAAAACAAACAGCTGGCATTGAGAAATCCGCCGATTAAACGTGTTTCTTTAAAGTGAATTTTGCAGTGTTTGTGCCATTTAAGAACTTGTTGTTGGATTATTTAACATCTACAACTATTCTTAATACTGTTATATAAACAATTTTGTTCGTCAGAACGACGGTTAGTTCGTATTATGCAGAATTGTCTCCTGATGTATACGGCTGCCATCGAATTAAATCCTTATATTTTGAGAAAAAAATACTTTAGTACAAATATTGATGTATTTCCAAATGTTACACCTAGGGATGTTGCGGATTACTTGATTTTTGAAAGAATTACGTAGAGGGAAGGACGAATTCAAGGCACTGAAAAGTCTTGAAGCTGTTTGTGGTTAGGTGAAAGAAGTACTCTGCAAGAAATTTGCAGGATAAAAGCTTGTTACAACGGTAAGAATTAGTTATCATTTTTTTCATATATGCTTGCCTAATTAAATGTTGTTTTATAAATAATTACTAATGCAGACATTATTTTTTCAGGATATGAACTGTTAGCATCATGAATAAAAGCCATTGACTCCTTGAACTATTGCAGATTCAGATGGTCCCTTAATGCTCACTGGGATTGTGTTGCCAGTCTAGACAAAACATGTTCACCATACTTAACAGGAAATCTTTCCTTTTAGTTTTTTAGCAATGAACATGGCTATGGTTGGAGATTAACCGCTGTAAATTTTGTGAAAAAGACACTTTATAAAATAAACAATGAAAGACTGACGTACCTACTGTAAACTATTTGAAGTATGTAATAAGATGTACACAATTTCTTCCAGCGGTTAACCCCTCGTCTATACCTTATATACCTATAGATTGGACTACGCAAACCGTTGTAATTTTTGTAAATTTTTTATTATAATAGGTGTTTTCTTTCTACCAACAATCTTAGCTAAGATAAGTAGTTTTAATGTCACACGCAAACTGTGGTACATACACAAATATTTCACTCATCAGGCGTGACTGAAAAACTACTTAGCTTAGCTAAGATTGTTGGTAGAAAGAAAACACCTAATGTATTATATAAAATGTCTAACATGTATTTTACTATTTTATGTAGGTCAATTGTTAATTATGACTTGTATTCTCTCTCCCTCCGTGCAATTCATGCTTCGCTCAACTAAAATTTAAATAAAAAATAGTTATTAAAAATAGAGACAAACCAATATAAAATGTTAATTTTCTTTATCATCGATTGTTTATTGCTTGTTTGAGCAGCAGTTATTACTATCAGAATCATTCTTGCATTAACATGCAACAACTTAAAGCATTTCTTTTAATTGCCTGGAATTGTTTAACCTAACCTCTTCTGGCTATAAATCGACGTTATTTTATAAAAACTGATGTTGTCTCGGATTGCCACACTTCCACAATTAATAATACAATAAAAACTAGCCATTTTGTATGATATAATATGGATAAAAACTCTAGAATTACGAAAAATTCAATTCTGAGGTTCAGTCAGTCGCCATTTGACAGCTAATGACAGCGGTTTGTTTTTCCTAAGGTCTGGCACCTGTGACGTCACGCGCACGCGACCCATACGGTGAAAATTGTGTTTGTTAGTGTTTTTAGCTTCCTAAAATAGCGACACTGAATTCGACACAAATGCTATGCAACTCTCGAACATACAAAAACAGAAAGTTGATTCTTATTTAAAAACACCTCACAAAACATATTTTTGAGGTCGCGATTTATTTTGGAATTGCGAAATTGGAAAAAATTGCACTTTTTCATATTTTTTACGAAAATCACTATTTTCGCATTTTTAATGTTCCCACTCCTTCTATATCTGTTATTCGTTGTCTTAAAAATTTAATATTTTAGTATTTCAATACTCAAAACTTTCGCTTTCCATTGGTGTATGCAAAAACAATGTATATATGTTTTGATGTGCCTGAAAAATAAATAAGTATTAATGAAAAAAAAGTTACCTACCACTTTTGTATACTTTACAGCAATAAAGTGTGGATTGAGGTAACTTTTTTATTTTTGAAAATAACTCATGCTGTAAGCGAGTAGGCTGTAGCTAATGAAATGAGGAAGTTTTTTATTTGGGGCGTTTTTCTCATAAAATGTATATTAAGTGAGAAAAAGCTCGTGTAACATGAATGGTACGCGCGGCGCTCTGGCTGCAATCTATAGCCGTATCGGGCAACATAGTTTTCATTTTAATACGTTCTATGTGAGTAAGGAGTGTTTGTTATAGTTCACTGCTGTTATTTTCTTTAGAATACATTATTGTAAACATTGTTGTATTTAAAAAAATACATAATATTCTTAATATTTTCAAGTGGTTTATTTATGATTCTCCGTGTATTGGTATAACATGAAGAGATCGGGTGAGAAATTTTTAGTGTAAACATGTGCACATTCCCAAATATAATTTTTTAGCTCTATATGTGGTTAGCATTGGCTTTGATCAGTGTATTGTGTCAGGCAGGAACTTCAGAAACTGTTCAAAACGTTACAGAAGAAAACTATACAAAAGGTCTTGAGAGCGCATTGGGAAAATAAGGATTTTTTTTTCTAAGAATCCAGTTTATCACACCTAGTGTAGAAGATCGTATACGAAGATTTTTTATCAAAACATACATGTTCCTATGAAAAATGACGACAATAAAGGCACTACTTCGAAATTACAAACCAGAATGAGTATGTCTACGGATTCCAAAAAAATTTCTTATTTGTAATAAAGAACGCGACATTAAAGGAAACCGAAAGCAACTTTATGTATGGTCATTTAACCGGCAAACCAAAATTTTCCAGAAAGCTAAGGAATTTAATGACGAGGAAATACTATATAGAATTCAAAGATTCGGCGACAGTTGCATAGACATGAGAGCAAATAATTTGAAATATCACAATTTATGTATGTTAGATTTAAAAAAAAAACTAATACTTCAACGAAACAAAACAAAGCTAATATTCTTCAATTTAAAAACCTTTTTTTCCAAGCCTTATGGACAGTTATTCTTTTCACTACCCAGTGACGTATAACTCTATACCAAAATTACCTATCCTCTCTTCCCTACTTTAACCAGCTTTGCACTTGGGTATGCTTGGGTTAGTCAGATATGACAGATGAAATCTAAGAATATTTAAATAGCCCAGACGACAGAGAACATTTTATAGTGAAACCCACAAAAATTTGCAAACTGAATGACTGATTTTTTTTAATGAGTTCGTGAAAGTGTATAGAATAATATCCTGAAAAGTTTACATTTTGCTCGGATGCAAAACATAAAAGAAAGTAAAAAAAAAATTTGCTTTATCCATTTTTTCCAAATTTTGAAATTAAGCCAGGATAGGAAAAAATAACAAATACAGATGGATAGATAGACCACGTGTTTCTGAAGAAAAAATATTCTAATAAAATAGTGAAATGAAATAACTTTGTCACTGCGCGGCCAGCGTACGGTAAATGCATACTATGGAGCCTCTAAAAATTCTATGGAGTAAAATAAAGCTTTTTTCTTTTTCTAATTACACATTTTTAACATTTTTCTTAGTGAATAGGAGGTTAAATAGTGAGTATGGAGGGAAAATATATAATAAACGCATACATAGCCGCTGAATCGCTCGCATGAATTTTTACGTGCCTTTACTGTATTGTATTTATTACTGGTACACCTATGCAGATTTCAACTATATCCAATGGATTCCTTATACATTTGTTAATGAATTGGAAAAGCTCCAGAATTTATATTTAAAACAATCAAAGATATTTTCATAGTTATAAGGATAAGATCGTGAAAATCGCAATTTTACTTCCACATCCAGTGGACGTCTTTTTTGAACTAAATTTTCAATTTTTATTTTTTTTTTTGCATCTTCCCCTCCTCCCCTCCTATATCTTATTTTTTAACGCGTTGACATTGAATATCATTATTGTCAACTCTTCCTCTAGAGTCCATATTTTTTTTAAAACAACGATAATGATAACGCGCGTTATTCTCAACTAAATTAACATTGGAATTCAAAAGATTTTGAAAAATTTTTTATTCGTGGTCAGGTATTTTAGATAATGTATCTAATAATTTTTTAACTACATCATTATTAGGTTTAACCTTTCTAATATCATGCTTAATATTGTGTTTTAATTTGCTATTAATAAAATATGTTACTTAAGGCTTGTATAATACTAAAACAAACTATTTTTCTCAAATTTTTTTGAATCTTAAATGAATATCTTTGAAAAACCCTTGAAAAATGCACAAAAACAGCAAAAAATGCAGTTTTTTGCATAATTATGCATTTTTAGGTACTTTCCCCGTCATTCTGTGCGTACGGACTATGATTTTTATACCTAAAAGATGCATTCTATGCAATAAGAACTTTTGGATATAAAACTTCTTGAAAGTCACCTTTTTTTTTATTAATTCCAACTTCCTAATATATAAGGGACGTTTCGTGTCAAACGGATCACGTGCACTCCCAAAATTTGTGCTGATGAATTTTGACGTTTGAGGTCTCAAAATGTTCGTTAGGTTATGTACTTTCAAAAAACTGCTGGCCTTTAAACAAATTCAATATGGCGGATCCAATATGGCGCCTACAAAGTCAGTTCTCGAGATAAAATTAATTAAAAGGTGTAATAGAATGTTAATAGTCTTTTAAAAATACCACCTCAATACATATTACATAGTTTTAGGATTGCTAACTATGAATCCACCATCGAAAATACGAAATTCAAAATGGCGATTTTATCGCACAAAATGATTTCGTATCAGTTTTCGATATTGGAATGGGGTTTTTGGGATCTTTAAGTCTTATTGTATCATCGAAATTTCAAAATTCAAAATGGCGGATCCAATTTGGCGGACGCAATCCCCTTATAACCCTTTTTTTCGGCTGCAGTGTGAACCCAGCATATTCGAAACTACTGGTATGGGGGTTTTCGTGTCTCGTGTTTCAGCTATAGCACGAATGCAGGTAAGTTAAAGTATTGATATGGGCGTTTTTAAAATCTCTCATTACAAACTTATCATCGGGAATCAGTATTTATTCCTTCTTGCTCCTTGTTTGTCGAGTGCTCACTGGTGATGAATTATTTTCATCAATATCATAATCATATTTCAGTTTTAGGTTTTTTGGCAAAAGAATATTCCATGACTGCTAATGTCCTTTTTTGGAATGAATCCATGTGCCATTTGTATTCCTGTGACTGGTGGACATTCTTTAAATCTTTTTGCTAAGAATTTACTGGTTTCTTTGTGATCTTTTTTAGCGTACAGAAAAAAAATTATATCTTAAGATCGCCTATTAGCCCATGAAAAGAGCGTTTTTACATCTAGTATAGCTTCACTGTCTGAAGCTTGTAAGCTCGCTCTTGTAGCTTCTCTTTTCAATAACGCTCCAATGCCATGATAGCACTCTTTCCCGATGATAAGTTTGTAATGAGAAATCTTAAAAACGCACATACCGATACTTTAACTTACCTGCATTCGTGCTGTAGCCGAAAAAAGGGTTAGAAAAGGCGTTTATGCCACCATATTCCATGCGCCATCTTTGATCCGCCATTTTGAATTTTACAATTTCGACGGTACATCTGAAATCAGAGACACGAAAAACCCCCATACCAGTAGTTTTGAATATGCTGGGTTCATACTTCAGCCGAAAAATGTGTTAGAAGGGGGTTGCGTCCGCCATATTGGATCCGCCATTTTGAATTTTGAAATTTCGATGATACAATAAGACTCAGAGATCCCAAAAACGCCATTCCAATATCAAAAACTGATTGGAAATTTTCTGCGATAAAATCGTTTTTTAAGAGTTCGCCATTTTGAATGTCGTATTTTTGATGGTGGATTCATAGTTAGCGATCCTAAAAACTATGTAATATGTATTAAAGTGGTATTTTTAAAAGATTATTAACATTTTATTATACCTTTTAATTAATTTATCTCGAGAACTGACTTTGTAGGCGCCATATTGAATCCGCCATATTGAATTTGTTTAAAGGCCAACAGTTTTTTGAAAGTACATAACCTAACGAACATTTTGAGACCTCCAACGTCAAAATCCATCAGCACAAATTTTGGGAGTGCACGTGATCCGTTTGACACGAAACGTCCCATAAGTATATTTTTCCCATCCATCCTTTGCTTTGCTTGTATTGTTTAAAACAAAAAAGCATCAGAAAGCTACAATTTCCATCTTTTAAATGAACCAACACTCATATAGATTGAACAAATTCTGATTTAGTGACATGTAATTCAATGCGTTGGTGTCACAGTCATGGGTATTCAAGCGCACGCACGCATGGATCTCGCTCCGAGTTATAACGTTATACTTGACTATTTCTTTCCGTGGCTTTAGCGATAAATTTTGTTACGACATTTTATGCTCATAAATAGGTGATCTATCCATCTGAATTTTTTATTTTTTTCTAGCTTGATTTTATTTCAAAATTTTGAAAAAATGGATGAAAAAAATTTTTTTTTCACTTTTTTTTATGTTATGCATCCAAACTAAATGTGAACTTTTCAGCATATTATTCTTTACACTTTCACGAACTCATTAAAAAAAAAATTCAGTTTGCAAATTTTTGTGGGTAAATACCTTCATCGACTGGGCTAAAAGGTTAGGTTTATTGTTGTAAATACTTATAAGACAAGGCAACTGACTAACATGTAGATTAATGGTATCCAGAGCTGGGCAGTACTCGAGTAAATTGTACTCGTAATTGTACTGAGTACTCAAAATACTCAGTAACAAGTACTCGAGAGTACTTTTATTTAGATGGGACTCTGTACTCGAAATTTTCAAGTACTTTAGATTATTAGGTACTCGAGTACTTTTGGCGGCCACAACTGACGAGTAACGGTACGAGTACTTTTTCCTTAGAATTTTAAATTTTTGGCTGTGTTCATTTTTGATAAATGTAACTGTTTTTGTTGATGTCGGTCTACCTTTATTCACTGATAATGGTGTATAGTACAGTAACTAGAGGTTTTAACTTCGGAATAATGTCATATAGTGGAGTGCCTGGAGCATTAAAAACATGAAAACCTCGGATTTCAGTTACAGTGAATGAAATTTAAAAATTCAAAATGGAATGTTTAGCTAATAATATATATAAAAAAGTTTACCTATTAAAAAATTGTGATCTTGATTTGAATAAAAAAAAATTGATAATTGCAACAATTCAAATAGTATAATACATATTAGGCTGTAGAATATTTTAATATTTTTTACTTCCACGTCCAGTGGAAGTATAGTAAATTTTTTTAAATTTTTATTGTCCAAATAGGCTTAAAATGTCATGAAACGTCGAGATTTTAAGTTTGAGCGAAAAAAAAAATTTCTGTCTGTCTGTCGGTCTGTCTGTAACTTTTTTTTGTGCGTACGTTTACTCTGGAACCGTTTAAGATATTGACTTGAAATTTGGTACACATATGTACTTTAACGAGATCTAGAACTAGATTATATTTTCATCTTGTTCCGTCGAAGGGTTGGGGGATAATTGGGGTAAATTTGGGGTAAATGGGTAAATCAAGCAGGTAAGAGTTCATGAAATTGGTATTTAGTATATACAAGAGAAGCTAAGGTCTCAAAAAAATTTTTGGCATTAGCCACCCCCATTACCACCCCCACCTCCTTATTAAAGGGGATGAAAAAAAATTGTGATTTAGTATATGTACAGGAACCAGAAACCTCAAAATATTTTTTTACTTCATCCACCCCCACTACCACCCCCCTACCACCACCCCCACCCCACTACCGATGTGGGGTATCATTTTATGGGTTTTTGGGGTAGAAGATTTCAAATATTATATTAATAAAGTTCCATAAACAATTATTTTCACATACAAAGTTTTTTCGTTGTGAGTGACTTGGATAGAGAATCTGGATGTGGAAGTAGTGATTCCTTGGGCAGCGGTTTTTATAACGAAATTAAGTTAACGTATCTATTTATATAGAGACAGTAATCGGGGAAAAGAAGTAAATTAAGGAAAATTAAATAAAGAAGAAAATTATTAATAAAATATTTGTTTATTTAAACAATTTATAGTACAGTACCTAGAGGTAAAAAATATGCAAAACTTCGGAATAATGTCATATTGAACTGATTTCGTTCATTTTTGGTAGTGTAATAGTAAATGCTTCACAGAAAAGTTTCTATATTGTGCGGGGGTTTGCTAATTTATAGGGAGTGCCACCCCCTCTCACTCACTTAAAAAATATATATTTATTGGAGCTAAAGTAGAATCAGATTTTAAGAAGAAAAGGTTCTATGCAATTTTTCACATAAATTGATAGTTTTTAAGTTAGACTTCAAAATTGCGATTTTAGCTTAAAAAAAAGTTATTTCCAAACGGCTTTCCTCAAGTTTCTCAAAAAGTATTACTTTATCGAAAAAATGTTACAGACCAATTACAGAAAGTACAAACTGGGAATTAATAATATTTTTTGTTTATTGATCTATGATTAATAATTTCGGAGATATTAAAGTTTACATTTGGCATCCAAGTGTTCATAAGATAATTATTAAGAGTGAGAGTTAAATATCTCAGAAACTGTGACAGCTACATCAGGGATGCTAATAGGTAGAATAATAGGTTGTTAATTAAAGTTTCAACTGTTTTTTTATTTGTTTCTGTAGCATAAAAAACAAAGAAGTTATGACCGAAGCAATATGCGTCTACACATTTTTTTAATAACAGCGTCGCCATTTTGTTACTGTAATTAGCCAGTAATTAAAAAAAAAAATAATTTCGAACACTGCTTCTCATTAATATATAGCATGACGTAGATGCTTAAAATTTTTGGTTTGTATACAGCACTTGCTTTAGAAAAAAAATACAGTTTAAAGGTATATTCGATAAAACGTATTTTTTTTTCCTTTTCCAAATATCTCAATAAATATTAGTTTTATTGAAAAATGGGTAGAGACCAAAAATAAAGCTCATAAACTGATAATGAATTTAGCTTGTTTATTTATTTACATAGATTTAATAGTTTCGGAGATATGAAAGTTTACAAATGGCGTCCGAACGAAAAATGCAGTTTAAATGTTAAATATCTCAGAAATTGTGACACCTACGTCACGCATGCTAAGAAATGAAATTAAAGACAATTAATTGCGCTTTCAAATTATTTTTTACTCGTTCCTGTAGCATAAGAAATAAAGAAGTTATGACGGAAAAATGTGCGTAGTTATATTTTTTTATATAAAAAGGTCGCCATTTTGTTACTCTAATTAGCCAGTAATTTAAAAAAATTATCTCAAATACAGTTTTTCGTTAAGATGTAGAATTACCTAGATGTTCAAATTTTTGCTCATTTAAAGCACTTGCTTTAGAAAAAAATGCATTTTAAACTTTAAAGGTAATTTCGAAACACTTAGATACCAAATATAAACTTAAATATCTCCGAAATTATTAATTCTACATCAATAAACAAAAAATATAACTAATTACCAGTTTGTACTTTCTGTAATTGGTCTGTAACATTTTTTCGATAAAGTAATACTTTTCGAGATAATTGACGAAAGCCGTTTGGAAATACCTTTTTTTTTAAGCTAAAATCGCAATTTTGAAGTCGTTATAACTTAAAAACTGTTAATTTATGTGAAAAATCGCATAGAACCTTTTCTTCTTAAAATTTGATTCCATTTCAGCTCCAATAAATATATATTTTTTAAGTGCCACCCCCTGAGAGGAGGTAGCATCCACCCCCTATAAATTAGCAAGCCCCCGCACAATATAGAAACTTTTCTGTGAAGCATTTACTATTATACTGGCAAGAAAAAACGAAATCCGTTCAATATGACATTATTCCGAAGTTAAAACCTCTAGTTACTGTACTATTACATTTTTGTCCATATCAAATATTTTCTTCGACTTCATTTATTTGAATGATACGTGGAGTATTAAAACAACTATTTTCGCTGCACTGTAGACATGCTACACTATAATATAAGCCACTCTTCTGACATCCACAAGCAGCTCTACATCCCTTTTTGCAATTACAAAATAACATTTGCAATAGATTATCCGGAGCCGGCAGTTGATTCATAGTTATTGGGATGAAGATGTTATTGGAATACTTCCATCCCCAATTTTCAATATCTACGTCATTTCCTAGCCATATCTGCATTTGCAGGTACACTCTCTTTAGGTGGTAATGACGACAAAAGAACACTTGTATTTTTTGCCGTTGCTTTTATGAAAGAATTGAACCTCAACATATTCAAATCTTTAATTTTTGCAGGATTGTTATTGGCCATTTGCCACGATGTAATAACATGCCTCCATCATATCAATGATGTAATGAATATTGTCTAGACTTTTTAAATTACTGGAAATTTCCGGGAATAACTCGTAAAAAGTTGATTTTTTTGTCTTTCGCAGTTCGCCATTTTCAAATAGAGCAAGCGGATATGGTGCGAGTTCATAATTCATATAATTTTTAAGCTTTTCATCGATTTTTTTGTTAAATACAAATACGTTGACACATCAGCAATGAATCAACAGGAATCACATCGTCATGAATTTTAATTTTGTTATTTTTCGCCAATAAAGGATTTATTATATCTTTCCTTGATTATTTTAAATTCGCGAAAATTTTTTCCCTCTGTTTTCTTCATTACATTTAAATCTTTTTCAAAAGCATCGTAACAATTTGTATCTTTATCTCCAGTAATTCCGGTAGCAATGGACATAACAGGATCTGTATCAGGAAAAGGGCTGTGTTGGTTGAAGAAGTCCACCAATCTTTTCACATAGACATCATCCCTTTCTATTCTAGCATCTGTCGAATCACTAGGTTGATGACTTTTCTTGAACGATATATCACAAAAATGTTCTATGCCTTCAATAATATCTTGGCTATAAAGGACAACTCACTTGATTTTTGCAATTAAGAATCTAGAACTACGTCCGTAAAGTTGTACATTGCAGCTGTCGCTGTCGTTCTCCCCTCCACGTTTTACTACCTGTTTAAGGTCCCTACGACTCTTATTACACTCAGGTATCTTTGAAAGATATTCTTCTATGTATATTTATGTGAAATTAAACGTATACATAAAAAAAAATATTATTTAAAATAAAATTATATGTTAAAATATTAATTTTGTTATAGTTTTTTGTTCAAATAATGATAAAATCAAAAGCACAAAAAAATTTTTGGTAAACTTTGAAATTTATAGTATAAAAAACAAAATCCCACCTCGACCATATAAATTCATTCACTGTAACAGAAGTCCGAGGTCAAAACCCCCAGGCGCTCCACTAATATGAAACGGATTTCGTTCATTTTTGGCAACATAATAGTAAATGCATCAAAGAAAAGTTTCAGGGGGTGACAACTAAAAAAAAAAAACAAAATCTTTGGAGCTGAAAGAGAATCAAATTTTAGGAAAAAAAGGTTTTATGCAACTTTTCACATAAATTGATAGTCTTTAAGCTATAACTACTTGAAAATTGGGATTCAAATAGGTTTTCATCAAATAACTCAAAAGGTATTACACTGGGCGAAAACATGCTAGAGACAAATAAGAAAGCTACCAAATTGAGGATGAATTGCATTTTCTTCTAATTTCTGTTGAGTTGTTTCGGAGATTTGGAAGTATAAATGTGGCGTCCGAACGTTCATAAGACGAAATATGTAGTTTAAATGTTAAATATCTCAGAAACTATGACACGTCAAAAGCGCTAACAACCAAAATCAAAGAATATTAATTAGGCTTTCAAATAATTACTTCCACGTCCAGTGGAAGTATAGTAACGACAAAAAATTTTTTTTTAATTTTTATTGTCCAAATAGGCTTAAAATGTCATGAAACGTCGAGATTTTAAGTTTGAGCGAAAAAAAAATTTCTGTCTGTCTGTCGGTCTGTCTGTAACTTTTTTTGTGCGCACGTTTATTCTGGAACCGTTTAAGATATTGACTTGAAAATTGGTACACATATGTACTTTAACGAGATCTAGAACTGGATTATATTTTCATCTTGTTACGTCGAAGGGTTGGGGGGTAAATTGGGGTAAATTTGGGATAAATGGGTAAATCAAGCAGGTAAGAGTTCATGAAATTGGTATTTAGTATATACAAGAGAAGCTAAGGTCTCAAAAAAATTTTTGGCATTAGCCACCCCCATTACCACCACCACCTCCTTATTAAAGGGGATGAAAAAAAATTGTGATTTAGTATATGTACAGGAACCAGAAACCTCAAAATATTTTTTTACTTCATTCACCCCCACTACTACCCCCCTACCACCACCCCCACCCCACTACCGATGTGGGGTATCGTTTTATGGGTTTTTGGGGTAGAGGATTTCAAATATTATATTATTAAAGTTCCATAAACAATTATTTTCACATACAAAGTTTTTTCGTTGTGAGTGACTTGGATAGAGAATCTGGATGTGGAAGTAGTGATTCCTTGGGCAGCGGTTTTTTTGTATGTTTCTATACAATAAATAACAAAGAAATTATGACAAAAATGTACTTTTTCATTTATTTTTAATAAAAACATCGCCATTTTGACGTTATTATAAAGAAATTAAATAAAAATTTTGCAATTTTTTATCATTTTTAATACATTTTAATAGTTTGTTTTTAAAAATATTTATTTCTTTTGTTTCTTGTTGCCGTTCTGTTACGCTGAGAATTCTTTGTGATATGTCTTTTACAAATAAAGCATAAAATTATTATTTACATTTTTTCAATTATTTAAAAAAAAATCAGTTTGGAATCGGAAAGAGTGTTTTTAATTTCTTTCTCTAAAACCAAAAAGAATTTCGAATATGACGTAATAGCATAAATTGAAGCTAATTAAAACCTTTATAAGAGAACATTAACACAGTTTATGTACAGGGTGAGGGAAAAAAATATTCATTCAATTTTTTTTCGTAATAATTTTTTCAAAAATTTTTTAGAAAATCTCTCTGTATGCATATTTAAAGGCCTTAAAAATATCTACAATTTGATGTGCCGAACATGGTCGTAGCTTAAAAAAAACCGCTGCCCAAGGAATCACTACTTCCACATCCGGATTTCCTATCCAAGTCACACAACGAAAAAATTTTGTATCTGGAAATAATTGTTTATGGAACTTTTTAATATATTATTTGAAATCCTCCACCCCAAAAACCCATAAAACGGTACCCCACATCGGTAGTGGGGTGGGGGTGGTGACAGGGGGTGGGAGTGGTGGGTGGATAAAGCTAAAAAATATTTTGAGGTTTCTGGTTCTTGTACACACACTAAATCACATTTTTTTTTCATCCCCTTTAATAATGGGGTGGGGGTGGTAATGGGGGTAGCTAATGCCAAAATTTTTTTTGAGACCCTAGCTCCTCTTGTCTATACTAAATATCAATTTTATGAACTCTCACCTGCTTAATTTACCTATTTACTCCAAATTTACCCCAATTTATCCCCCAACCCTTCGACGGAAGAAGATGAAAATATAATCTAGTTCTAGATCTCGTTAAAGTACATATGTGTACCAAATTTCAAGTCAATATCTCAAACGGTTCCAGAGTAAACGTGCGCACAAAAAAAGTTACAGACCGACAGACAGACCGACAGACAGAAATTTTATTTTCGCTCAAACTTGAAATCTCGACGTTTCATGACATTCTAGGCCTATTTAAACAATAAAAATTTTAAAAAATTTTTTTGTCGTTACTATACTTCCACTGGATGTGGAAGTAATAAGGAAGTTACGAGTCTGGGGAGTTTTAAGTGGCGGACCCTGTATATGGTCAAAGAAATGCTCTAGCGTGGACGAGCTTCACCTAATTTCCATTAGACAGAAATGTGGTGACAAAGATTTATTGTCTTTATCAATTGACACTAAAGTTAATTTACCTACATTTTTGTTTGAAGTTTTTTAGACCAGACTTATAAAGTTGCATGTATTTGGAAGGGGGAACATGCAGTGGTACAATCAATAAAAGCTATTATTTACTATATGATAGTACATTTCTAATAGTTTATACAATTATATATTCAATAGTTGAATAGGGGAAATGTGGAGAGGAGTGAAGCAAATAGGAAAATTTTAACGACAGGGATGATATCTAATATAGTGATATAACTTTTTGGAAAGCTAAAAAAAATGCAAATTTTATTTCAAACATTTTTTTATTTTTTGCTTCTCAAAATAATCAAAAAAATATTTAAAAAAAAACCTAATATTATCTTCGGGTAAAGATATCTCGTTCAGTTTTTGAGATATTACAAAAACTGTTTTAAGGTGTTTAATTCTCTGTGATACTCTCTATGTAACGGTAATTTTGATCCTAGGTCATTCCGTTCCTGAGATATAGATGATCAATATTTTAACCATGTAAGGGAGGGTGGGGGGAGAACGACGCGGGGGTGGGTGTGGCAAGATGGATTTTTGTGAACAGGAAGTTACCCTTATTAACACCATATGGGTTGTCAACCATCGGCATTTTGGTACAAGCAAAATGCGCTAGAGCCTCCTACTACCCAGATAGCATTTTTACATTCAGAGCATGTGCTCGGAACGTACTTTATGTACCATGGAACTAAGAATGAATATTCATTTTGTATTCGATGTAGATAATCTGAATGTCAGAGAGACGTACAGATGACCGCCTCTCGATATACGAGTAAAATTCCTACAACATACCTATAGACCAAAACGGAACTTGATATGAACCAGAAACGTATATTGATATACTGATAGATACATTAGGTATATAGAAGGAAGGTCCATCGTACATTCACAATGTACACTGCATGTTCACGGTATATGAGTACTACCTTCGTAGGAATTAAACCGTAGGTGCCTGGTATGTTACACATGGATCATAAATCTATGATGCATGTATATTGTAGGAATGAACATTATGTATCAGTGGCAGCTATAAGTACTTCACTCATGCCATGTATTTTCTTCAGAGTTTAATTATTATAATAATTTATCACTTATTGTAATCATTGATGAGTCGCTGCTTCATTCTGAATATGTTCAGTATGACGCAGCGACTCATCTATGATGACAGTAAATAATAAATTATTATAATAATTAAACTCAAGAGAATACATGATATGAGTGAAGTACTTGCATATAATAAATCCAATATCTAATTTTAAAGTTTAATTGTTGCAGTCAATTATTAGGTACTTATTCTAATTTTCCACATTTCACATCCCTTGTGAAGAGTATTATGTAAGTAAATGTGGAATATATGCACAGAAAATCTGTTTTTACCATTAGTTTTCAACTAAAGTCAAATGTTTTATTCATCAAATTTTATTGAATGGAGCACACAAATGCTAAATAAATTTAAATAAAACTGTATTTGCTATAACAATACTTTACAAAGGTCCAAGAATATATGTAAAAAAATAGTTTTACGTTAATAAGATCTGTTAAAAACCATTTTAAAATGGATCAAACATTTACTACTCTAAAACTTCAGCTTAAAAATCATATTTAACGTGTTATTTATGAAAAAAATCTAAGGATCATATTACATTACCGTAAAGTTTTATCTATTTCAAATCGTGTTTTAAATTGCCAAGAACAAAACATGATTTTATTTTATTAATTACTTTACATTGTTGTAACAATTAAATATGCATCTTAAATTATAAAATAGGAAGAGGTATAAATAAAACAGTTGTGTTACTTTAAATATATTTTTATTTTTTGTTACAAAAATGAATTGCAATAATAAAAAACAATTGTGACAAAAATTTCAATTGAGATTTTTTTTAACAAAAAAATTTTCTTTGCAACTTATGAACTGTCATATTTTACTATAACGAATTTTTTGTCAGTAAGTAAAAAATAGTAGAAATTGGAGAGTTTACATTTTCAAAACCAGTGTCCAGGTGTTGCCGATGGTGATACTTGTAATTGCAAAAGTCCACTTTTCAACACGTCATCTGTGACTGATCCCATTGGCTGAATACTTTCTTTTGGCTTTTCCAATTTTTAGGAGAAGGTATTTCCTTCCTGTCTAGAGGACGAGATACACGTGCTAGTCCACTACAAAAGAAAATACATTGTATTATATTTGAATAGGTACTTATTTCTCTTTAAAAACTAGCCATGATAAAGTTGAAAAATATAAAAACATCTTACAAAGATCTTACAGAAAAAATAAAACTGATCAAACATAAATTGAAAGATCAAGAATATCGGTACCCGCTCTCATAGTTGAGAGTATCATATTATGACGAGGATTTGTTTAACGTTGTTATTTTAATGTGTTTGCACGTATTAACTAAAGAGTTCTGACTAGAGGAGACAAGCCGTTGATTTGCTGGACGGCGAAAGCATCCTTGTCCTTGTCGAACACCTCGTACCCTCTCCTTTGCTCTCCACTCTGTTTTACAAAGCAACATAGCCCCTCATGTACTGTGCGACAAAGAGAGAACGAACTGTGTGAGAAGGATGAGAATGCTCACACCGTTTGCGCGCTGTCCACTGCTTAGACATTACGCTTATGCAGCTTGTATCCTCTATTTATAGAACTCTGATAGGAACACACTTTCACTCTCTCACGCATGCTAACCCCCCCACTACACACATACACACGCACACCCTCACTTTAAAGTAAGCATAGGACCTTAAAAAAATCACCACCTCATTCATGAAACCTGCGGCATTTCCGGTCTTATGAATATGAATAACAACATTAAACAACTCGTTGTCACATAATACTCTCAACTACGACATTAGTGGGTACCGATCTTCCTGATCTTTGACCTTTCAAACTGGCAATTTTCAGGGATACTGCACTTTCAGCACATTTGACTGCGCCCTCTTTTTCATTTGTTTTGTGCTGTGTCCTTTACCTACAAAACATAGATATTTTTTTGGAATTCGGAAATATTTATGCTTGTGATTGTAAATGAAGTTTCGAACGTTCACTTGAATGAATTTTAGATGAAAAAGAAAAGTTAATAAAAACCACACATCGATTTAGGCATAAACACTTCATTGCCACATTTGCTGACAATAAATATCCACAATACTTAAGTTTTAAGTGTGGCTTTTATTAATTTTTCTTTTTCATATGAAATTTGTTCAAGTGAACATATCTTCTTTCAACTTCTAGTAAGGACAAAATTTCTTGGGAAGTCGACGGCTTCCAATATGTTCTTCGATATCATTATGTTCATCTGACGGGAGGAATAACGTGCTTTTTGTACATAATCCTTTGATTTGTTTTTGTTCACTCTGTACATCAGATGTGATCTCTGCCCTTTTCAATTAATTGCAGCTCTTCTATAATCCTCTGAAATAGGTATAAAGGAAATTACTACAAATAAATACCGATCTCAACTCGTATGTTGTAATAAAATCCAATGGTTGTGATTTAAATAAACAAAAGCTCCTTAATATTGAAATAGATCGAACTTACCTTCTTGAAAATAAGATTTAAATGCCCCGTAAAGTGTCCACGTTTCATTTGGGGGATTTTCTCCTGTTTTTCAATGATCAGTCAAATCGTTTCCATTTGAATGGTGACCACCAAGCTTCCTTTTCGTGGACCGAGACCATTACAAAGACCACCTCAGTTTTTTTTCCAAAAATCGATACCTACAAACGCCGTAATTATTATAACTAATATAGGTGGTATGCTTAGTATAATATGTACAAAGGGATACACATTATACTTTAGTGTCTAAATATAAAATATCTGCAAATGACAACAAAACTATGTGGTAGTTATATTGTATACAATTGTAAAAAACTTGCTGCAATGCAATTAATGTATACTTGGAATAATTATAATAAATCACGGGAAAACAAAAAACAAAACACAAATTGAAATCGACATTGGACAGCAGAAGCGTGACGTTGTGTGCTAATAGGTGCTAATAGTAGCACGATGAGCATGCGCACTAACCTAAGGACTGTGGCGCGCATTTAAAAAATTCTACAAGGGGATTGTAATGACATGGAAAACGGAAATCTAAATATAAAAGATAAATTGTAATTAAATAACCATTCTAAGTCTGAACTACCTGCTTAAGAAATGCCGATAGTTACCGAGATAGTTACTAATTAATTGAACACAGTACATAAATTAAAAAGGGTTATTATTCATTATTATTCATTATTATTTAATATTTCATTCATTATTATTTAATATTTCATATTCATTATTATTTAATATTCGATCACAAATCTAAACTCTGGATTCAAAATTTGAAACATATTTCATATATACAATTTTGACGAACGATTTAAAATTTATAAAACGTCATACACCACACAGGAGATGATTATAAATGTACTTAAACCAAATCTATATAGATAGAGAAATATCATAATTATTTTTGTAGGTAGGTAGATAGGTACTATAAAACTAGCATTGCTGTCTCATCAGTTGTGATGCAGGTTTATTTTTATTAGTTCAAAAATCGAACCAATCAGTGTTCGCGTTAAAAGCGCTGAACTTTTGATGATATTACTGTCTGCGCGGCGCTCGGGCGATGCAAATATTTCTACAAAAAATATACCTGTATTATACAGATAAAATCATTGACGAATGTTTATACGATGTACATGAACACATATACGAAGAACGTTCCCTGATACGTGTATACAGTATATGCGACTGTGAACATAAACTTTTCTGTATATTCCATTTATCTCGTATGAATAATCATATTGTATATGTGAAAATATTATTTATATGGGAATGTTGAGGGAACATACATGGCAAGTACAGAATGCAATTAGAACATTGGGAATGCAAAATGTACATTCGTGGAATAATAAATGCTATCCGGGTATACGTAATATTTGTAAATCTTAAGAAATATATATTTTTCAGGTTAGGTGTGACGTCACGTGCACGTCTTCTATTGTTTTTTATATTTCATTGTCGAACGGGAACGGCACCGTCAAGTTTATAAATTGAGTGTTAATTAATCTTTATGAAACACATTGTCCCCCAGGATCATAGGGGGGGGAGGGGGGCACGTACAGTTAGGGTGGTCTCCCGTAGTATAGCGGACATGAGAGTTTTTAGAACGTGAAAACAAAGGCCTATGCAAATTTTCAGCTCTCCAACTTTCATTCCGAGGTTTAATCCTTATTTGACTAGAGCACTAGAATAGCAGGAACCATCCATGAACACTTTAAAGAAAAAATGACTTACGCTTTTTTTGCATTACGAACCCACTTTTTTTACGTGTTGATTGGACTGTGTTGAACTTTAACAATGTACATAACTTAATTAATAATAACAGTAAGTCATATTTGATATACTTTAATATTAATACTCGACAGAATATAGCTATATAGCTTTAGATACAGACATTTAATAATCATTTGACTCCAGACGGTTTCGTTTTATGAGTTTTTTAAGTGTTGCTTGTTGTTCTGCAGTTAGATCAAGTTCAGAATATATATCTAATAGTTTTTCCAAATATTCTGCCTTTTTCTGTAATTGTTTCATCTTAGCGTTTTTACATGCCATCAGTGCATTAATAATGCTATCAAGAGGAATCATTTTATCTAAACAAAAACCCTGCAATATTGTGTTGCAATAATTTTTATAGAATAAATATTAAAAATTATAACAATATACCTGTTTATTTTTTGCCACATATTCTAATATATGCTGTCTCCTTTGCTCTACAATGTCACACCATGCCCTTGCATCAGTAGTGGAAATGTAATTTTTTATTCGCGCTTCCGATCTCACAGGAACAATTTCAGTTTTGGGGCCTTTATTGAATATTTTAGTATTTTTATTTATGTATGACATTGCAATTCGATGTTAACGTTTCATGTAACTGAAATTTCTTGCCCATCAATGTCTTAAAGTGACTCAGTATTTAAAACGAAAAATCTGTATTTTTTCACTAACCACTGACTGACAGTTTCTTTACTGGCATATTTGAAAACCTAAATAATTTCACATCTGTCGAATTTGAATTTTTAAGAAAACAAATCTAGATACTTTTGTATCTGCTTTCATGAGAGAAAGCCTACTTCTGCTAATTAATTTGAGTTAGGAACTGACGTTGATTTGATAAGTCTTTGTAACATTTTTTTTTTCGTCCAACCAGAACGTACGCCCTTTCTGGAGACATCATCTGCCAGAAAATAACGTTTTCCCGGGCTAGACCGGAAAGTGACATTAGAGATCGGTAAAGTCTTTTATTTCATACTGTCCGGTAAATGACTATTTCCTGGACCCAATTACGGCCGGTAAATCGAACATTACAGTATCTGATACCGTAATGTGTTACCTGCGAACATTACAGTATCTGATACTGTAATGTAGCATAATACAAAACAATGCAAAGGTTATGGTTTTATTTATTTGACAGTGACAAGCTGAAGACAATCATAATTAGCGATGAAAAAACAATGGCTATAACATCGTTATGGTGATGCGATTATTAGATTACGAACTAATATTTTTCAAATTTCAATAGTTATAACTTTTTATTCATTTTAAAAAGGGTTATAAAGACGGTATGAAATAAAATATTATACGATACACGTCCGGTAGGTCTCATTACAGTACTCGTTTACATTCCGGACACGGCTCCTGTGTCGCCTCGTCTGTAAAACAACTCGTACTGTAATAAGTCACCTACCGGACTTATAACGTAAATTACTATTCCGATCCCTGCTATTCTCGTTTCTATGGAAACGAATTTGTGTTAATAGGCCTGTCCAACACCCTGTCACTTTGCTTTGTTTGTACTACAGCAGCCATCTTTTGTTGGTAAGTTAGGGTTTTCGACAGGCCTAAAGGGCACCATACACGTTCAGTAATCTCATTACCTGAATTTTCGCGTTTTTCAATCATACTTAATTCAATAATTATAGCTAGATATGCTTTTTTCTTAAATAATGGACATGAATGGACATGTAAGGTGTGAAAAATAATGACAGGGAATGACGGGGAAATTTTTAGTAATGATGTTTCGTTAATGATCTGCTGGAATAACATTATTGCTGAACGTGTATGGTGCCCTCTAGGCTTGACAAGAACCCTAACTTACCAACAAAAGATGGCTGCTGTAGTACAAACAAAGTGTCTTGGGCAGGCCTATTGTTGAGATACTTAAGTGTCAAATAGATAAATAAACTTGACTTTTACGAGTTGTCAAAAGTCAATTCACAAGTTATGGAAAAGTGTCGGCCGAAAAAAAATATTGTACGTTACACAATCGAAAAACAGTGTTTTGCAGATCTCCCCAAGCTTCCAGGACTCACCTGCGGTTCGCCCTGGGTCGACCTGCAAAACAGCACTTTCCGTTCTTGTCATTAAAAATTCATTGATAAGTGAACTAAAAATTGACTTTTATAATGGTACGTGTCAAAAACACTTTTAACACTAGTGTCGAAAACATTTTTAATACTAGTGTTAAAAATAAAATCCTGTATACTACATAGTAATATGCATTCTTCTCAAGATAATAGAAAGCTGTATTGATAAAATTATAAGGAATATATTATTTAGAAACAATACATGTTTATTCGAACATTATTTATTTAGAAACATTTATATTAATATTACAACCCGAACAGTTACTTATGTTAATTTCCTGAGAAGTCATTGCAGAGATATTCAGTTTAACTGCAATACTATCGTTGACGTCACCTGATGACGCTGATGTCAAAGTAGAAGAGTTCTCTAAAGCAATTACAGCATTAGAAGAGGTACTGGTACTGGGAAGAATTCTCTCAGCAATTTTCTTTGCCTTGTAAAAGAATCGTCGACGTAGCCCTCAGCAACGGTTAAGGATTTCCATCCATCATGTCGTTTTATTGTAATTAAATTAGTTCCCAAATATGCTAACAAAGATGCCGAAGATCTTCGGAAACAATGGCCAGTAAACTGCTTCGGATCTGGCCATTTCAGAAATTCGGCAATATTAGCAGGAATCTTCCCACAAGTATTTATCTCAACAAGTTGCCGTTAACATAATATAGAAAAAAGAGACGGTGAGTAACGGCGCGCGGCGGCTGGCCGTAATGTAGCATATTTATGGTACTAATTCACGTAGCTTCCAACGACACAAAAACTACGACGAACGTTAGTTTTAGTCTCCAACATATGAATCGATAAGGAGTTTTTTGATTTTTCAATATTATCCAATGTTAATTTACGAAGCTCTTCACGATGACATCCAAACAAACCAAAAATTGATGCAACTATTATCATTAGATATTTGGTGTCTGGAGCTTCATTCAAAAATGTATTAATTTGTTCGCTAATAAATATTTTCGATTTTTTTGGCCGATATCCTACACTTTTTCGTTTTAAAACGCTATTAGCTTGTAATACTAATGCTTATATCCGCGTTGTTCTTGATTTGTAAACTACACTCAAAGAAAATGATAGGTAAATTCAACCAAAAAGAGCATATGAAATCGCGCCTATCATAGTTAAATCAATTAGTAAAGAATAGTTATACAACTTTATTTGTTTTCGTAAACAAATAGTAGTTTAATAATCATATCTTCTTGTAACAAATTAAATAGTACAATGACATTTTTTTATGTTCACTAACCATTTTCAATTTGGTCTACAATTAAATAGTACAACGACTTTGTTTTTTGTTCACCAACTAATTTTTAGGTTGATCTACACTTTATTGTATGATGAAGTTTTTTTTGGTTAGCCAAAATCTCAGTATTGAGACATCAGACCATCCAAACCAAAGATTAGAGATCGTTTATAAGATCCATCCAAATATATCGATGATCCCTGAGAGAATTTGAACACTGCAATCATGTTATTAATGTTCTATAAATTCATTAGAGTGCAAGATAATGCATGATGGATTATTGTTAGTGATTTGTATGTGGCGTCATCTGGGAATAATTTCTGTAATACACTACGTGGTAAGCAAGCAAATTTTATGGTAATTCTTTTAGAACTTCTAGAAGACGACAATAATATTGGTTTGTTTACCAAGTACAATAATACAGCGAACTAATACTGGGTTAGAATTACAATTCGATAATAGTTAAAAATAAAATATACTATTATCTAGTTTAATTTTACAGAATTCAACAAAATAATAGTCAGACGAACAAAATAATAGTCTTATTCATCTAGTACGACCCGCGGTGCATATTATATTTTTCGTCATACCCATGAATCATTAAATTAGGAGAAAACTTGAGAGAAACTAGTCGAAAACTATAATTATTTGAGTAAGCAGGGGCGGCCCTTGCAAATTTTTCAGGCTGTGCGAGATCTCATTGTGCAATCGCTTATTCGTGATTACGTGATTAGGCTGTACATAGAGACCGAAGATAACATATATTTTTTTACATCCAAAAAAAATTGGTTTTGTTCGAAAGCAGCGGGGGGTGGGGAGGAATCCGATAATCTTTTTTTTATCCAAAAAAAATGTTTGAAGAGCGGGGGGTAAAATCCGAAAAAATTTCTTGAAGAGCGAGGGGAGAAATCAAAAACAATTTTTTTTTAGTTCGAATAAATTTTTCAGGAAAGGGGAGAAATCCCAAAGGAAAACGGGCATACGTCAAATTTACATCGTAAATTAATTTAAAACTGAAACAAATGAATATAGATCTTTTCTCGGAAATGTAAGTTATAAGGTTAAGTGATATTAAGGTGCTTGGGTTTTATTTTTTACGCAGACGAACTATCATTGCATTTTCGGCGCCTCCCACCCAAGAAGGCGCCCGGTGCGGCCGCACCGCTCGCACCGCCCTAGGGCCGCCCCTGTGAGTAAGACTTCATATTTGCTAATAGTAAATGTAGCGATGCTTGGAATATCCATGGCAACCGTCAATAAAATAAATTCAGGCCTCAGCCAGAGAACTTATACCATAGAGAAGCGACAGCAAGGCTTCTCGCCTGTACCGTGGCATATGACAAATAGGTTGTTTAGTTGTCAGTTCCACATGTTTACATTGCATCAAAGATGACCCAACCACCATTGATCTAATTCTCTGAGTTAGAGAACAGAGCACCAGTGGTGTGTCCTTTGCTCTGAAAATTATCGTCAATCGGGTATATATCTAGTGATTTCTAAAGATTTTTTTGAATATTTCAAGAACGAATCTGCGTAATTTAAATCTGATTAAGCACATTGATGGAGATATATTTAGAGAACTTATTTTAATGCAAAAAAAGTAAATTAAGATGAGCAATATGTTTTTTTATTATTTTTTAAATGATAACCTCTGGTTGGGGATGTATTGGAAAATTGTATTTTTTCATTTAAAATGTGTATATTTTAATATTTTTTCGATATAGAATTTATTATACACACGAATCGGATAATTTTGTTCAAAAAAATATAGGTAAATGCTATTAAAAATAGATTTGAAGGGAGGGTTCCTTTAAGAGGAAAGTAAAAAAAGTAAAATTCAAAATATATTCTATTTTAACCCATATAGAAATAGAAGTAAAAATCGATAAACAAAAAACTATTTTCATTCTGATCACATGAATTGCAAGAATGATTTAGATGAATTATTAATGACTATAAAATCTACTAACATAACTGACACGATTAATGAAGAGGAAGAAGAGAAACCTCCTAAAGCCCTTGTTCTTCCTGATTACAGCTGTACGAAAGAAAATATACCCACGCAAAATGCTTTCACTTATGTTTGCGGATATCTTGAAAAAAACCCTTGAAGTACACTTTTGCGATATTTGTAAATCATTTGGGAAACAATGCGAGACGCTAAATATAAATAAATTATTAGTTTATTTCAAAGCTTTTAACACCGAAGAAAATATTTACGGAAACCTGCTATCACCTCCAGAGGAATTTGTCAATTTTATTTACAAATTAGAACATATATTTCATTCTCAATTTGAGGAAATTTGTACTGGACGAGCAGTCTCTAATACGTTATTTAACATAATGACAATACAGATTTTATTCATCCATGTTTAGAATTCCCAAAACTATATGTTAAAAATTTATTTATAAGAATGAAGATTTTTTATTCCATTAAATTACACAAATCAGGATTTAAAAACTACTAAAACCGACAAAAAAGTAAACAAGAAGTTTAAAATTTTGTCACATTTATAATTTTTAGTGTATATATCGAGTCGATATCAAGTAGATTATTTGGTTTATATAAACTAATAGGGTATGTGCATCATATAACTAACATAACCTCAACCTTTGTTTTTTAAGTTTATTGTTATTTTTAATGTTTCTATACGCATTTCTAGCTTGGAGCCATACTCGCTCCAAGCAAATATTTAAAAATTCACGCAAACAATATTTCAATATTGTTGACTAATAAAAATAGACTGCTAATTATAGGTTATATTTCTAACCTGCAAAAAGTGTAATATTAAAATATTAAAATAGAATAAATTGTAATATTATGTTCAATATATTATTCTAAAATATGTTTTGATATTATACTGAATTACTTTCAGTGTATATCAAACTTTTCAGTTCTCTCAGTGTAAGAGGTTGTCTTTCACTCATATCAATGTTATTAGAACCGGGCCATAAAAGGTCAAAGGAACCGCCGATATTGTCGCTTCTCTATGGTATAAGTTCTCTGCCTCAGCTTCTATTCAAATGACAACTACTGTCAAGATAAATTAAATCATATTATTATAATAGCTCTGAACATGTTTGAAAATAATGTGGGATATAGAAGATATAGCAAATAAGGCTTTTCTGGATTTACTTCTAAAAAAAAGATAAAACACTTAATTTAATACTTGTTATATAAAAGAGAAAATTCTCCAAAATTTACTTTATTTCCCTAGGGATGTTATGAAAAATAACGACCCGTTGCCAATGGCAACAAGTGTTTGGTACATAAAGCGTCACTTACGATCGACAAAACAATGGAATTAGAGTATACTTACAAGGGAGGCATGACGAAAAATTATATTTTTCTATTACCGTCTATATAAACGACCTTTGCAACCCTAGCAACACGCGCGATAGCGAAAGTAAACATTCGAGTTACCTGGTTGCTAAGGCGTTGCTAGCTACGAAAGTAAAACTTTCGTGGCCAGGACAGAAAAGTAAAAAAAAAACAAATTTTAACGCTTCACAAGTTTGCATATACCTAGTACAGTAAAATTAAAAGTTGATCCGGAACAAATTTGTAACAAGCTGATTTCTTCAGATATATATTCTATGGCTATCCAGGAGTCTCTGAGTGAAAATCCCAAAAAATTCGCCGTGCAGAAATAAGGAAAAAATGCGCCGCCATGTTGAAATTAGGCACTTCTTTCCTTTAATCGGTAATAGCCCACACGATGACACTTTAGATAGATAGATAGATAGACTTTATTAACCATTCAGATATACATTGAATGTACATTATGGCAAGTCAAACAAACATAAATCGTAATAATTAATAAATAAAAGCATAAAAAAATATAATATTTTTGTAGTCAAATACAGGATAAAAAAACATGATAACGAGATATGTATGTACCTACACATACATATACATATATACATACAGACACGTATTTTAAAAACATATATATAACATATATTTTTAAAAACCATATTATTCATTTTAAAAAATCACTTACACTGTAAAACGTAGATTGGACTAGAAATTTTCTTACTTCTATTTTAAAAAATCTTACTTTGTTGATTTCTTTTAAGTAACTTGGTAATTTATTGTACATAACTATGAAGTTGTAGTGTGGTGAATCCTTAAAAAATGTATTTTTATGGCTAGGAATTTTTAATACATTTCCATGTCGTGTTGAATACTCATGATTTTCGTTTAACTGTAAAAAACTGGATATATTACTTTTTACATAAGTAACACATTTGAAAATAAAAATACTAGGCACAGTTAACAAATTTTTGCGTTTGAAAACATCCCATGTTGCGGGGTTCAAGATTAAATATTAAACGAATTATTCTCTTTTGACAGATAAACACTCTACCTATATCAGTTGCAATTCCCCAACACACTATATTATTTGCAATATGGCTAAATGCCAATGAATAATAAACATTTAATAGACCGTCCTGATCCAAACATGATTTTAGTTGTAAAATTGCAAAAAATGCGCTATTTAATTTAGAGCAAACATAATCAATATGTTTATTCCAAGACAATTTTGCATCAAGCCAAAGTCCCAAGAATTTAGAGTTCTGAGAAAACTGAATATTATCAATGTTGCCAACTGTCCTACGTTTGTGGAAGGGTAAGTAATCTCTTTTGGTGTTATTCAGGATCAGACGATTTCGCTGGCACCAGATATTGATTTCTTAAGAAACAATTCTGATGTTTTCTAATAGTATCTCAGAACTACTACCAGAAACCGTAATGGTAGTATCATCAGCAAACATAGTAACACTACCTCTACTGATGAAGTCCGGTAAATCGTTAACAGGAAAAAAGTAAAGAGACAAAATTTTGAGAGAAAGAGCTAAGTTTTAATGTGATATAAAGTTTTTTGCAATCGGTTAAATATTAGCAAAGTTACGGTTGTCAAAATGACAGATTTGTATAAAAAAAAGATTACTTCTTGTATTTTAATACCATAAAATGCAACAAAAGGCAACAACAATTATTACTGGTAATACTAATCAATTAAAGTAATACATTCGTAAAATAACATCTATTCTAAAAACAAAAGCACGTAACAACAAACAATAACAAACTCATAAATAGTGAAAAAATAAACTATAAACTCTTTAAAAAGCATGAATAAATTAAATAAGCATAAGAAACTCAACTCAACTAGCCTCATTCTCAGAAAGTAACACCTCTGACGCATTGTCACAGTCCTGTCCAATGCAATTTACACAGCTGGTAGTGCACTTAAAGTTATATTTTTTACATTTTCAAGACTGTTTGCAATTTTTCTTGCAACCACAGAATAAAATATTTAAAATGAAATCAGGGGCACACTTTTGTACTGTTCTTATTGGTTGTAGACAGCCGCTGTTTTTCCAACCCCAGTTCTCTGGATTAAGATTTTCGCCTAACCAGACTTGAATTTGCCAATACACTTTTTAAGTATGATATTTAGTGGCATCGGATGTTGGCAGAAGAACTGCTAGATCGAAGTGCTGGAAAATATTTTGCCTAGCAAAAATCTGATTATTCCTAACAAACATGTAATCATTTACACTATTAGTTTTTTTACTGCCATACCATCTTAAAATAAATTCTTCCCCAATTACAGCAAAACTTTTGAAAATTAATAGGCTGTTACTTAGTTCAGTATTATTTTCTAAAGCTGAAAATACTGTTTTTGTCATTTTTATGCAATGCAGAAGTGGCATCGCATCCGAATATGGCATGTGCAAATAGAGTATTTTTACTACATGTTCACTTAGTTCTGAACGTAACTTGCAGATATTCGTTATTTTATCAGATTTACCAGGTCTCATCATGAATACATTTTTTGTTTTGCAATGCTCAATAAGTAACGTTATTAAGTCTGTATCTTGACCAACAACTATAACGGGGTTACACATATCAACTGACCAATCAATGGCAGCTTTCACAATTAAATAATCAGCATCTGCATCCGCACATTTGACTGTGATATTATTTTGATTGAAAATTTATGTTGGAAGTTTAATTAACTGATCGTTATTTGACGCTGATGCTAAAAATTCGTTTTGAGATATCTCTACTATCTACTACTTTTTTGTGGGTCAATATTAATTTCTTTCTGAAATGCATTTTTAGCTCTTCTTTGATATTCTGTAAATAAGAGTATAATTTGCGGTCAGTGAAATGAAGAAACGAATTATTCGGCTTATTTTTGAAGATAGAAACTTCAAATTTTGTACGAATGTATTAAAATATATATTCTAGTTCGTCACGTTTTTAATTTTTTGTTTTAATCAAAAACACGTGATCAACGAAAAAATTGACGTCGAAAAATTGGAATTTACAAAAAACGAAAACGTGACGCCCTAGATAGTCCTTAATTAATTACGTGGATAAAATATAACCTCTTAATTTTCAAACATAGATTCAATAAATAGTTTCCAATTTTGCCGTCAATAGATGGCACTCGCCTCGGCATTCGCATAGCTTTACACGCTCTCAGACTTTAGGGAGGAACTTGTCATGGAGACCAGACGCGAATGAATGCTTGCCAGGGAAGCATTTAGCAGTTCTGGTAATTGTAATCTTAAATTTATTTATAAATTATTTTATCTTACAGGAATGACTTAATAGATAAAATTCTTGAAAATGTTAATACATAAATAAAAGGTGCCAAATAGAGAGGACCGTTTTGTATAAACACTCCTACAAATTTTATTATGAAAATTTGAATTCGGTTTTTAGTTATTATTATAGTTATATAGTTTTTATTCGAAATTATTACCAAGCAAAATGTACAGGGTGTCCCAGTCAACGCGCTATGCTCGGTTTTCACGGTAGTTTCTGAGATAAGTTTATGGTTCAAAATCCAGTCTGACGTAGGTTTTCCGAGGAATCTCATACTGCTAAGATATTTAGGAATCCAAGATGGCGGACGAATTTCGTCATCTATGGACCTATTCGACTGAAAATCGATATCTGGGGGTTTTCGGGGATGCGGTTTACGAATTTTTGGTCAAAATTTAGGAATCCAAGATGGCGGACGAATTTCGTCATCTATGGACCTATCCGACTGAAAATCGATATCTGGGGGTTTTCGGGGATGCGGGTTATGAATTTTTGATCAAAATTTAGGACTCCAAGATGGCGGACGAATTTCGCGATCTATAGTCCTATTCGACTGAAAATCGATATCTGGGGGTTTTCGGGGACACGGGTTACGAATTTTTGGTCAAAATTTAAGACTCCAAGATGGCGGACGAATTTCGTCATCTATGGTCCTATTCGACTGAAAATCGAAACCTCGGGGTTGTCGGGGATGCGGTTACGAATTTTTGGTCAAAATTTAGGGAACCAAGATGGCGGATGAATTTCGTCATTTGTGGTCCTATTCGACTGAAAATCGATATCTGGAGGTTTTCGGGGATGCGGGTTACGAATTTTTGGTAAAAATTTAGGAATCCAAGACAGCGGGCGAATTATAACTATATTTTGACCCCCCCTTTATTTATGTTATTATTGGAGATAAAAAAAAGTTTTGTATAAGAGTTGTAGGGTTGTATACATATTTTTTTAAAATGCAATTAAAAAACAATTGCTTGCATATGTCACGTGATATAACAATGAAGGTTGCTTTTTAAATGAAAACCCTGTATATTTTTACATATTCTTTTAGATCCTTTATCCCCAATTTCAAACATATAAAGATTGATAGATCTAGTTGTAATATTTTTTGATATATCGGACATTAAATATGCTCCAAACATGCATGTAGGTATTTTAGGATTTCTGACGGAGCGCTGTCAGTGGCGGATTTAGGGATGGGGGGGCCTGTAGAGGCAAAATCCAAGGGCGGCAATTTTTTTTGAAAAACACCAAAGACATAAAAACAAAAAATTTGTATTATTAATATGTTCTATCAGAACATGTTTAATTTATTAGAGAACGTGTTTTTTATATTAACTAGACTAAAGTTCCTTATTATAGTCAACAGTACAGGGTGGTTGTGCAAACGTTAGAACCTCATTTAACTTCTTTATTTTTGGAGTTACGTAAATAAGTTCAAAAATAAAAGTTATGAGATATCACATGTATTTTCCAAACATCATTTCAGCAAAACAATTCAAACAAGTCGAATTTCGGAGATATGAGCTTTACCTTGGTTTTTTTAAATATATTTTTACACCATTTGAAAGGCCATAGAAAAATCTTTTCAATGATATATGACAGAGTATTTTTCTTAAAAACTATAGTAGATATGAAGTTTTATATTTTCTTACATTAAGTCATGGTAGTCCGAAAAATATATACAGTGTATTTCACTTTTTAATTTGTTTTTCTGATTTGAATCAAATTTTGCTTAAGTATAGAACAAATTAGGATCTACTTATGACCAGAAAAAAATTCACCGCCTACAAATGCAAAGCCACCTGCGTTACCAAAATATGCGGATAAAATCAAAAAATCATATTAGGCATATTTTTATTGGAAAATTTTGTCAATGAAACTTCTTCAGAATTGTTCAGAAACCTTAAGTCCAGAATTTAATCAAAATAAAAAATATATAAATTTTTATTAAAATAATGTCCAAGTCCAAAAATATCATTTTAATGGGTTTTTTCGTTTAGAAAACTGTACAGGGTGATTCACCATAAATGTCCCCCCTTCTAACTTGGGTATTTCTGGACCGATTCGAGAATTTCAAAAACAAGATTAAATCATTTTCTAGCAAGGTTTTTCACGTTATATTGAGAAAATAATGACGTCCAAATCTACCAATATACAGGGTGTTACTTGATTTTTTTAAACGGAACACCCTGTATCTAACTCAAGAATCACAATCCTCATTTTTCCAAGATTTCAAAAATATAATCATTGAAGTAATTGATCTCATCAATACGAGCAATATTTTGGAAAATATCTCCAGAGATTTTAATAAAAGAATGAACTGGTGTGTAAATAATGACGGTAGAGAGACCTAGAACAGTTATTGTAATATTTCTGTTGCTTTCCTTCAATAAATTTCTTGTTTTGTGTTCAAATTAATTCTATTCTTTGTTGATTCATCAAATGAAATTAATTTTATTTTCATCAATATTTACGAAAAGTGCCTTTCTGGCATTACACTCCGGACTCGGCCATTTATCTGCGGCGCTATGCGCCATGGATGTCGTAGAGCTGGCCGGAAAAGTAGAGGCAATTAAAATAATTGAAAAATGCTTCATCGTTTTCAAGGCCTACTTAAAATTTTCTGATCAGTTTGTAATTTATAATTTATCGACGTTCTTGTAAATATTAAAAAAACTATAGAAGATAGCCATGTGAAATTTTATATTTTTGAAATCAGAGAAAAATGAGGATTGCGATTCTCGAGTTAGATACAGGGTATTCCATTACAAAAAATCAAGTAACACCCTGTATATGGTGAGATTTAAACGTCATTATTTTCTCAATATGACTCATAAAAACTTGCTAGAAAATTACTTAATCTGATTTTTGAAACTCTCGAATCGGTCTAGAAATAACCAAGTTAGAGGGGGGGACATTTACGGTGAATCACCCTGTACTATGACAATTTTATTTGAAATTAAACCCAAGCTGCCAGGTAGTTGTAAAGCAATTTACAGTTTTTTTTTAAATAATTATTTTCAAAATTTTTAAAGTTTCAAATTTTTCATTTTTTAATTTTGTTTAAATTTTGGCCATTTTGGGCAATTCTGAACAAGTTTTATTAACAAAATTTTCCGATAAAAAATGCCTAATATGGTTTTCCGATTTTCTCCACATATTTTGGTACCGCAGGTGGCTTTGGTACCGTAGGAGGCGAATGTTTTTCTGGTCATAAGTAGATACTAATTTGTTCTATACTTAAGTAAAATGTGATTCAAATCGGAAAAAAAAAATAAAAAAGTTATTTCAAGTTATTTCAAGTGAAACACACTGTATCAATTATTGAAATTCTCCATTTTATTTAAAATAAAGTGAAATTAGACAGAACTAACATATTGTTTATTTTAATTTACATACTTTTGTTTTCCATGGCTAATTTGATAAATTGTAAATTTATAGTAAATTAGACAAAATTTGTTTAAGATAAGCACCATGTATTATATTATAAATACAAAGCTTTTTTATGGCGTTTCAAATGGTACATATATGGAGTGTTCCTTAAAAAAAAGCAAAGTAAAGTTCATATCTCCGAAATGCGACTTTCAATAGGCATGTCCACAAAATTTTAATTTCAATTGTAAATGATGGAATTATCGATATTGTACACTAATTTAACAATTAAAAAAAAACGCTGCCCAAGGAATCACTACTTCCACATCCAGATTTTCTATCCAAGTCACTCACAACGATAAAATGTTGTATGTGGAAATAATTGTTTAATAATATAATATTTGAAATCGTCTACCTCAAAAACCCATAAAAACCCCCACATCGGTAGTGGGGTGGGGGTGGTGATAGAGGGTGGTAGTGGGGGTGGATAAGGTAAAAAAATATTTTGAGGTTTCTGGTTCTTGTGCACACATTAAATCAAAATTTTTTCCATCCTCTTTAATAATGGGGTGGGGGTGGTAATGGGGGTGGCTAATGCCAAAATTTTTTTTGAGACCTTAGCTTCTCTTGTATATAGTAAATACCAATTTTATGAACTCTTACCTGCTTGATTTACCTATTTACCCCAATTTACCCCCCAATCCTTCGACGGAACAAGATGAAAATATAATCTAGTTCTAGATTTCATTAAAGTACATATGCGTACCAAATTTCAAGTCAATATCTCAAACGGTTCCAGAGTAAACGTGTGCACAAAAAAAAAAGTTGCAGACCGACAGACAGAAATTTGTTTTCGCTCAAACTTAAAATCTCGACGTTTCATGACATTCTAAGCCTATTTAAACAATAAAAAATGTTTGTCGTTACTATACTACCACTGGATGTGGAAGTAATATATGTATCCTTATTTTGCCAGTTATTCGTAATAGAAATCACCCCAACATAGCAAGGATTTTTGGTAATTTTTCAATAAAAATTCTTGGCCTATGAAGTAAAAAAATATTTTGAAGTTTTTGGTTCTTGTACATACACTAAATCACACTTTTTTTTCGTCCCCTTAAAAAATGGGGGTTGGGGGTAGGGGTCGTAATGGGGGTAGCTAATGTCAAAAATTTTTTTGAGACCTTAGGTTCTCATATATACTAAATACCAATTTTACGAACTCTTACCTGCTTGATTTACCTGTTTACCTCCCCATTTACCTCAATTTACACCCCAATCCTTCGATGGAATAAGATGAAAATATAATTTAGTTCCAGATCCCGTTAAAGTACATACGTGTACCAAATTTCAAGTCAATATCTTAAACGGTTCCAGAGAAATCGTGCGCACAAAAAAGTTAGACCGACAGACAGACAGACATTTTTTTATGCTGAAACTTAAAATGGCGACTTTTTGTGACAGACACTATTTGAACAATAAAAATTTTCAAAAATTTTTTTATTACTATACTTCCACTGGATGTGGAAGTAATTAATATTCTATTTCCTAATTTCCTGTACTATATGTTTCTTTTTATGTTTGTATGTATATTTTGCGTATTGATATTTTGTTTTTTTTATCAAATGTTTTGTATTATGCTATCATTTGTTTGTTTTTTACTATATTTTGTTTTTATACATTCATGTATTTTTTTATACAATATAATTACTGACTTACCTTATCCATTCTATTGTATGGCAGAAAAGGTTAATAAATATATTATTATTATTATTATTATTATTATTAAAAAGAACGCCATTGCCATGTAAACCGGAAGTGATATTTAAAATTTACATGCCTTTTTTTAATTTATTCCTTTAATAGTCAATTAAGAACATAAATAATCCGATCAATTCTTCTTTGATGTTTAATTATATGTTTCTTAGCGGCATCGATTCCCCGGAAAAAAATACTTATCTCAAAAACTACCGAGAAAATCGGACATAACGCGTTAACTAGGACACCCTGTACACTGTACATTTACATTATGTATCTACAGATAGTTTTTCTTTTAATTAAAAACCACTGCCTAAGGAATCACTACAACCGCATTCAGTTTTCCTACTCAAATTACTTTAAATAAAAATTCTTGTGCACCCAACGCGAAATTCGACTCTGTACGACAGAAATATATTTGAACTATTTCTCTTATATTACACAATTTTGTTAATCTCCTCCTGTTTACGTAGACGGCATATTTCATTGGTCAAAGGGGCACGCCCACCCGTATAAACCTTTTTCATATATATCAATGAAAATATTATTTGTCCTACCACAGATTATCCTCTTAACGGAAGAGCTTTCATTAAAAGCGTTGCCACACAACTTTTCTAAGGAGAACCCCCCCCCCCCCCCCCGTTTATTACAAATTGTTTAGCACTTTCAGGAAAAGTTGGACTTGGTGTAAGTTTTTTATCAAAATAAGAAAAAAAAAAGATGATTTTGTTGACTATTGTTACATTCTTACGGTGTTAAAATACAAAAAAGAACCAGTCCTTTTGACATTCATAACTTTGTTAATATTTAACCGATTTATACCATATTGAAGCTTAGCTCTTTCTCTCAAAATTTTCCCTCTTTACTTTTTTCTTAAAGTGTCATTCGTGTGGGCTATTACCGATTAAAGGAAAAAAGTGCCTAATTTCAACATGGCGGAGCATTTTTTCTTTATTTCTGCACGCTGACTTTTTGGGATTTTCAGTCAGAAACTCCTGGATAGCCATAGAATACAATCACAGAATAAGAAACTACCAGAAGCGGCACTCTTAGCACCGCCTTTGATGTTTTTTTGTGACCTTCGCCATTTTTTTGTTGGTAATTTTGGTGGGAAATTTAAACAGCATGTTTATAAACAAACTTTACACAGGCACAATTATTTATGTTATTCGCAGAATTTTCTTTATAAATGGGTATTAAAACTATTAAAGTAAACTGGATAAAATTGCCTCTACGAACAATTGTATTCTTAATATAAACTCACAAAATGTATTCAAACCAATACAATATCTCGCCTGAGAAAATCTGTAATAGTAGGTAGTGCTGTTGGCAGCAATCTATTTTGATACATATTTGTCTTGCGCACAACTTAAATTTGTTATAAAGTTCTGCTGAACTTTTACTTGTCAAATCCCCACGATCGAATGCTTCCAACCACAACACGGACCTTAAAAGAAGAAAGGTTCACAATTACTTGGAAATATCTTATAATTTACATCAATAATAAAATACCTTTGGGGATCCTCAGGAAAGCTAAATAAACTAATATCTTTTCCTATCGTACTACTTGTACATTCCTTAACAGCGCAAACGGTTTCACCTCCTTTACTCATATCGCTAATAAAAATTACTATTAATACAGCACAATAACACTAAAACCTTTTAAGAATTTATTTCGGTATTATGTCACAGACTGTCATTTACCGCACTTTATTGTTTTAACCTATAACCATAAATGAACTTACGGATGTACCAACAACAAAATGGCGGCAATGGAATTTTGGCGGGAAGCCCATGTGTCGTTTCTGGTAGTTCCCTTTTAGACGGAGAGCCAGACCCAAATCAATTCTCTGAATTTACTATGCCTGGTTTTTTGTCAGTTGGTTACAGTAGTTGTGTACACAAACATACTTCGGTCAGTCAAGCGAAATCGAGAACAGGTGTCTCAGGCACGCCTTCAAAGGTGTCACAATTACGGAGGTAATAAAATGAATTTACTATGGCTGAAAATCGTTATGCACATTAGATATTGCATATAAATAACAGTTATGTCAGTCAGTCAGTTGAATGTGGGGACGGAGCTGGTCAGTCATCCCCAATGTATGTACAAAAAATAAATTGCAATTCATTTACTATACTTCAAAATCTCTGAGAAGGTATTAAACGCTATATTAATCATAGATAAAATGGTCAGTCAACCGTCTTGTGGGACAACGCCCGTCAGTCAGCGAAATAAAAAAAAAATTCGCGGGCGCGAACGGTGTGGCAGGCGGCGGCTTGCTCTTTTCCTTATTATTACTTAACGAACTATTAACTAACTTTATTTTAAAGTGTAATTGACATGCACTGCGGGATACCTCGGAAAAACGTGATTACATCTTCTCCGGGCCCGACAGAAACGCGTCACTGATTTTTCTAAAGAATTACGAGATTTAAAATGCAAAGAGACATTTGTAAAATTCCTTATTGATCATTGGGCTAATGATGAATTAGCGCCATACTTGGGAATTAAAACCATCCAATTAAATTATGATAAGTGTTATCAGTATAAAGTTTATGACGGCAGAATAAAAAAAACTGTCGAAGGAAACTTTACCTGCACATCACCCGAGGAGGCTGATACAGAGATAATTTTCCATGCATGCAACATCGGTCAAAATTTAAATATTTTAATCAGGTGTTCAGATACTGATATACTTGTCATAATGTCAGAAAATATGGTAAATTTACTGAGTTCATCAAAGCTTTGGATCGAAGTTGGAACTGGAAACCACCAAAGAATGATGGATGTCAACAAATTATACGAAGAATTGGGAAATTATGTTTGTAATGCTCTGCCAGGACTGCACGCTTTTACTGGGTGCGATTTCAATCCAGCATTTTACAAAAAAGGTAAAAAAAAGCCTCTGCAATTGATTCACCAAAGAGCAGATTTTCAAAAAGCCTTCGCCAATCTCGGGTACATAGGTGACAACAACATGAGTGACGTATTCGAAAAAACACAAGAATTTGTTTGTCACTTATATGGCTTGAAAAAATCAGTGAACGAGGCAAGATTCGTTATGAGTTCGAATTGTGCTTTCCGAGCGAACGGACGTGTCCGAAAAACGCTGCCATTAAAACGTGAAAACGCCCGGTAAAGGTCCGCTAAATTTGATAAAAATTAGGTGAATTTGTAGAGTAAAGAATTCCGCGCAAATCGATATATCATAACAAAAGAACAAAATTAATAGAATTAATATTTGAAAATAACTAATACAGCGTATTTAGTGGCAAAACCGATAGTGCAGTGCTATGCATAAAGAAACAAGCTTAAATGACCAGGCCAGACCCAAGAGGAATAGATAAGCTAAGTATCTTCTCATTTTAAAGTACCACCCAAGTTTATTTGTGTCTTAAAGATTAGAACCATCGCAATGCTTTTTAGGTCCAAGCCCTAGCTAAATACAAAGTAAAAAATATAACTTTTAAGGTGTCAAGTGAATAAATAGATAATTTCGTACATAATTTATATTTGTATCAAAAAGAATGTGTTGTGGTGTTGTATGTTTTTTATGCAAATTTTTAAGGTGTCAAAAGTGAGTGGGGAATAATACATACCTGGGACGTGCTATTAGTGATTAATTTCGTACATAATTTGTGTTTGTATTAAAAAGAGTGTGATTTTGTGGTGTTGCATATTTTTTTGTCAAGTAAGCGACAGGTTTGAGGAATAATACATATCTTGGGAGGTGCAAATAGTGATTAATTACGTACATAACTTATATTTGTAATTAAAAGAGTGTGTTTTTGTTGTGTTGCATTCTGCATCATAAATGCTGTAATAAACTGGTGAGGGGCTGATTCAAACGACTTTCTTCGAAAATATGAGAAGTGATTATGAAACCATCGACCGCTGTCACCGTAAATTTATAGCAAGGCAATAATGGTGTTATTCCTTAAGAAAAACGGAGTTTCTTAGATAAACAAGCGTTGACTTGGGTAATAAACAGACAATCTGATCAGTGGCGTACTATTGGCTTAATACGCCGGGGGCTGAATTTCTTGCAGTTCAATGAAAATGCATAGTTTTTCTCAGGAAATGGTATCTATACACAAGAATGATGAATCGAATACAGAACATAGGACCACAGAATCAAAGAAACGGGGAAACGAGTCAGGGGCAGTAAAGCGGCGGCAGGGGGGCATATAGAAAAAATGATACATACACGAGAAGAGGTATGCCACGGCAAAAGTGGAGATAAACTGGAAGAAGAAGAGAAAGCAAAAAATGAATGAATCAAATTAATACAAGAAGACCCTTCAATAAGCCACCATCCAAGGAATAAATTCTAGAAATCACGGTAGTGATAATAATTAAAATTAAACTCGAAATAATCAATGAGGTATTATTGATATACTGTGTCAGGGCTGAGTTCGCACATCACTTCAGCGGAGGTATGCCTAGTGAAGGTTTCTTTCAGAAAAATGGTGTTCTCAAAGAAAACACACACATATGTCGATAATCTCCTAATCGATGCAGAAGAAAAAGAAGAGTTGAACCAGCGGAGAGGAACACAAAATAAATGAATATTCCCTAAGAATACGAACAAATTGAAGTACCTAGGAACAGACCGGACGAACCAGCTAGAGCGGAGAGAAACAGTAAAGGAGAGAATCAAAACGGCACAAGGGTAACATACCGTCCATTGAGAAAAATAAACTATCATGGGACCTTACCAAATGTATGTACATAGCCGTCATACGGACAACGATGATATATGGAGTCAAAAACGCGGCAACAACAAAAGCCAACAGAAGTTTTTGAGAAGAGCAGAAAGAGCATCGTATAAACTAAAACAACAAGATGAAAACAGCGACACAAAACATCAACATAATAGAAATATACGCAATGAAGTATTGGGGACATACACATTTACTGAAGAAAGCGCTAGTACCGCACAGCAACAAACTAAAAATAGGGAGTCCATGCTACAGTGGAGAACGACAATTGAAAGGATCAGGATCAACAAATGAACACCACTAACAAATCGCAAGGATATATACTCTACCACAATCGTGAACCGAGGAATCAGAAGACTCGAAGAAGAAAAACGCAAAAAGAGGAGCAAAAACACTCCATATTACGACACAACACGGCAACATATTTCACAAGAAGAGTCAGAATAGGCAGAAGTCCAGAACCAAACACACAAAAAAGGGAGCTTAAACGCTCCCTCACGACACAATGCGGTAACGCATCTCACAAATACCTACACCTCCCATCCCACATTCCTTTACCATGCGCCATGTGGCTCTCGCTGCTGGCAACAAGCATGACCTTAGTCCAACCCAGCGTGGACGTAGCAGGCCTAGCTGTATACCTGGGAGTGGCAGCAATGCCTACCGCACGCTGGTAAATCAATCAATCGATCAGTGAACGAGGCAAGATTCGTTATGGTTGGAAAAACATACAAATACTCAAGTAGCGTCAATGATTCGTTTCAAGTAAAAGTGAAACACTTTGATGGATCAAGTATGCCGCCGTGCCAATCAGAATTGATGCAACAATTTTTAAGAGCGAGCTACATTTCAAACATTTGGCGCAATGCCCATCGTAAAGTCACGACGGAGCTGTCCCCAGTCGATCACGGGTGGACATTGATCGACAATAAATATGATTTCGATTGGTTCAAAGGTGATCAGTTACCACAATTGATCAACTATGTCGTTATTGAACCTCCGCAGGAAAATTCAGGTACGCATATAATATTGTTGTAAAACTAATTGCCATTGATTTTACGTAAAAAAAAATATTTTTTATTGTATACAATTACAGAAGTTATATTTATTTTTTAGATTGCCAATCCGAAACTGAATTGGAAACGTCATATCTTAGCATTTCTGATGAGAGCGAAATTGACGAATTTGATTGGGAGGAATAGTTTGATTACAAAGAATTAAACATTGTAATAATAGTGTTGCAAGTCTTTTTTATAATAATAATTTGTGTTAAATATAATATTTCAACTGCATAGATTTTCAATATTTCTTTCCTAGTGGTCTATTGTCTATTCAATGTAATTAGGACAAATTTAATTATTTACAAAATGTATATTAACATTGCTGTCAATTACACTTTAAAATAAGGTTAGTTAAAGTTCGTTAAGTAATAATAAGGAAAAGAGCGAGCCGCCGCCCGCCACACCGATCGCGCGCGAAATTTTTTTTTTTTTATTTCGCTGACTCACGACGTTGTCCCACAAGATGGTTGACTGACCATTTTATTTATTATTAATACAGCGTTTAATACCTTCATAGAGATTTTGAAGTACAGTAAATGAATTGCACGTTATTTATTTTTTGTACATACATTGGGGCTGACTGACACGCTCCGTCCTCACATTCAACTGACTGACTGACATAACTGTTATTTATATGCAATATCTAATGTGCATAACGATTTTCAGCCATAGTAAATTCATTTTATTACTATTATGACACCTTTGAAGGCGTGCCTGAGACACCTGTTCTCGATTTCGCTTGACTGACCGAAGTATGTTTGTGTACACAACTAATGTAATCAACTGACAAAAAACCAGGCATAGTAAATTCAGAGAATTGATTTGTGCCTGGCTCTCAGACTATTTTCTGTGATACAATCCCGAAAAAATTATCTTGTTACAAAGTTCCGGGTTTGGTCTAAATTTAATTCTATTTTACTGAAGTAATATACCTTGCTTTGAATTTCTTGGGGATAAAGCGGAGCACCAGCAATACTGGCTGCTTCTTGTATCCCATTTTCATCGCCTCGAAACATACTTGTTTATTTTAGTTTGAAACCACCAGAAATTGAAATATTTAACATAACCTCGATGACAGATAGTAATTGTTTCGCTGGCATGGAAGAAATGTTCACAGAAAGCCTCCTAAACTATAAAATTTATTAAAAACGTCAAATAATTTCCTGAAATAATTAGTTTTAAATTATTAAACCCCATAATGTCTTTCGGTAGTAGAAAAAATATAATACATTACACGATGCGAAAGCCTTTTCAGGTATTCGGTGTTTTTTGAAAGGTCTCGGCTTCGCCTCGACCATTCAAAAATCACCTCACCTCACCTAAAAGTAAACTTTCGCATCTAGTAATGTAAATAACTATTTCAGTGAACTCGTCTACTACTTTCTTCATTTTACACCATTCACTAAGTCTTTTATATGCTATATCGTATTGTTGCCGCGATCTCTGGGGCAACAGGTCTAAAGTTGCCCTATTTGCGGCTTCTTCAACATCTGGTGGAATAATGAAATTACTTTCATTTCCCGTATTTTCTTCAAAATCCATTTTTTCAGCCACAAAATTTACAATATTTAAAAACGGCTTCAATTGTAGTTATTAATAAACTGTAAACAACTTCCAACTGTTTTACTTAGTTACCCTTTATCCAGTACCTGACTTGATATATACGCTTTATTGCCACATATGAGTGAGATCCCAGAGCCGCCAGACCTACGTCATTTTAGCAAAGCTAATATTTTGACAACAAATAGTGTAATATCTTGTTAAGAACGTATGCGTATTTGCTAGTTTGAAAGTGGGGCCCTTTTGCAGAAAACAGATATAAAAGGTACATAAAAATTTTACTCAGTACGTTAAAGTATGATAGCTGGATTATTTTACAAGTGGCACGCTAACTACATGGTGTAAGCGGATCCGGAACTTAAGGTCCAAGGTTCGATCCCTGAGCGTTCTCAGTTTTTTTTTCAAATATACGTACTAAGAAAAAGACTTATGGCCAAAAATAATAAATATTTCCCTATCGGTTGTCTCTTTCTTGGTAATCGCCACTTAAAGTTAATATTTGTTGAAAAAAAAAAGCTGAGAACGCTCAGGATCGAACCTCGGACCTTAAGATTCAATTCAATTCAATTCAAAACAAATTTATTAACAGTTTTTGTTACAATAATGCGCCTCAGTCGAGGTCCAATTTAGAGCCGACCACACCACCACGGCGCGCAACGTCGTGGTAGATGAGTGGTCGGGTGAAGAGGGCTCGGCTTTGGCTATGACGATAATTAACGTGGGTTGGTTAGGCCTCCTGTTTAATGGGAAAACTTACGCCTAGCAATTTGAGTGACATAACTAAAGATAGTTTAAAAACACTTAAAGCTACTTAAAACTAGATTTAAAAACTTGGGTTTATGGTGCGCGCACAACACACGCGCACTGGTTTTTATAGATGTGGTTAGTGATACAGGGAAAAACTCAATGAAAAAACCCGTTCGAACAAGTCACAGTCTTCATCCGGTGGTCTGCCCGCCTCCGGAAAGGTAGGGTGAAGGGGAGAGTGTGATTTTAAAAGTTGGGATTTGCTAGAGGTTATTGGTCTAAGATTCGGAGGTTGACGCTTACACCACGTCGTCAGTGTGTCACGTGGAAAATAAACCAGCTATCATATTTTAACGTACTGAGTAAAATTTGTATGTACCTTTTGTACCTGTTTTCTGCAAAAGGGCCCCGCTTTCAAACTAGCAAATACGCATACGTTCTCAATTAGATATTACACTAGTTGTTGTCAAAATATTAGCTTTGCTAAAATGACGTAGGTCTGGCAGCTCTGGGATCTTGGACTATAATTGAAACGAGCGAGTGGCTCAGTGCCAACGCGTCCGACATTTTACATCTTTCCAATCCGTCTTTCACACCTTTTATGTTTGTACAATTTTGTTCTTTTACCTTTTTTGTTGTTTTTGTTCCCTTTTTGTCTTTCTAAATCCCCTTTAGGCCGAAAACTTTTCTAAATCCTAATTTTCTAAACCACAATTTTATTTTTTACCCTACTTTCCTTGTTGGCGATCAGACCACAAGGTCGTCATTTGTTGGACCGGTTTTTTTTCGTTTAGTTGTGTTTCCCGTATCAACAGTCAAAATTGTGGAGTGCATCCGCCTACGATTTTAGTGTTCTCAGCGTTGTGTTTATTTTTAAATTATTTTTAGGTCCATGTGGACACATTTTTACCTTATCCTAGTTTTTAAGTTTGCCTACGGCAGACATGAGCTACTAGCCCACATCTATTTTTCTCAAAGCCAAACCGGACCTACCCCTTCCAGCCTCACACCCACCTCGGCGGTGTTCACCGTGGTTTCTGACTAGCTCCGGGTTAGGATCCGAGGAGGCGTATATATGTACTAAAGATGTTGAATAAAATATTGTTGAGCTTGAGCTTGAGAGCGTCCGACCACGACCGGCTTTAATGTGAACAGGCCAGTATATGCAAATGTGGCAACGTGTGCTTCAGTCCCCGTTCTTGGCAAAACTAAATTGCTGTCACGAATAAATTGGCATTATAATACATAAAAAGTGCCTCTCTGTTGGTGTAATTTCACAAATTGTGTTTTATAAAGTGAGTAGTTATCATTTTAATTAATTATATGGGTATCTATCGCACAGCTCGCACCTGAAATCACTTTTTGTGCGTCAAATTACGTTATAATCTTACTTTTTATGCAAGCTATATTTTTAACTCAGTTCACGTTTACTACCAAAACAATAAAATAATTTTAATTAATTTTAGGTCTGGGGTCTGAAAACAATAACAACATGCCGGATAAATGTTGTGTACCTGGCTGTACAAGCAATTACAGTTCTTCATCTGAAAGTTATGTCCGAGCCTTTAGATTTCCCAAAGAACCAGACAGAACCGAGGAAACAGTGGCTAAAGGATATTTCTAGGAAAAATTGGCAGCCTATAAAATATTAAGTGGTGTGCATAAAACATTTTTATGACAGTGCAATATCCAAATCTGAACGATACAAAGATGCTTATGGTGTGTGGAAGGAGAGAAATGAAAAAGTTTATGGTAGTGTCTGGTGCAGTGTCCCGTGTAACGGAAACTTACCCTCATCCACCAGTTATCGCTGGGGCGTTGATGAAGGAGAAGAGATCATGTGCAATGTGCATTTTGAGGAATATGAGGATTGTTATGCTGTTTGTTAGGTTTTTTAAATTAATTGTAAGCAAATAATTTATTTTGTCATAAAAATATTTTCATGTAATTCTTTGAATAACCCTCTTCCATGTAATTTCAAGTATAACCCGTCGATAAATCACTCCCCAGACCAGTTTATATATGAAAACATAAAGGGTTAAAATGGATGGTTTTTGGCCGCTTCAAAGGGTTGCGGCGGTCAAAAACTTCTTCCACCACTTCCATCGTGTTCAGCACCCTCGAAAACGGGGAGCGAAGGTAATCTCGTCTTTGCACGAAATATTTACACTATTTTTTCCTTCATTACATAGATTATTAATAGGACTGACAGAGTTTAAGATTGCAGCGTTGCCACATCGTACACTCCGGCCTGTTCACATTAAAGCCGGTCATGGTCCGACACGTAAGCGATAGATCGGGAGGAGTTTTTTTTTAAACGTTTAAAAAAATATATTGTATGATACATTTGTTAAAAGTGATTTTACTTTGTTCGTGGGATTGCTCCACTCGCTACGCTCATTCCGCAATATTCCCCACTCGCAAAATAAAATGTCACTTTTAACACTTTTATCATAACTATTAACTTGCACCCCCTTCGAATTTAAACGGCAATAGGATCTGTTGAACGCGCCAATCACGTGCATTTATTGCTAGCTTTCTTTCCCGGGTAATATTTAGAGCAATGGCACGTAGTGGGTTCATCGATTGTGGTTATGTCTGAAACTTGGTATTTGGTTTACTGAGTTAATTTCGAAACTCTTTTTCCTATACGAAAAGTCTGGTAAATGAGCGGAGGACACGGAGGGGAGGTAAAAGTCGAAAAAAAAATTTGCAGTTACGAACGAAACCACGGTATTATGAAAGTATACTAACTCCACATTCCCCCACCAAAATTTCAAACGATAACTACTGGACGTTTTTTGGCGAAAATTTTTTAAAAATTGAAAAAAAAATTGTATTTACAGAGTTACAGGGTTGAAAGTTGCAAAATTTGTTTTTCATATGTCAGTAAAATGGAGTTGAAATTGATGAAAACGCCTGAAATGCTCATTATAAGTTCTTAATGGGTTCAAAAATGATATATTTCGGTTGCAGACGTGTTCATTGATTTGCACCTCATTTTTGCAACCTCTAAAGTGGTCATTAGTTTTTGACTCTATTATGCGTTTAAAAATTCTTTTTTTTATTTGTCTGCAAAAAATCAATGAAAACGTCTGAAAGCGAAACATTCATTTTTGAACCCCTCAAGAACTTATAATGAGCTACTCAGACGTTTTCATCAATTTCAACCCCATTTTACCAATATTTTTTCAAAATTTTGTACCCAAAGTTTCGTCTGTAACTACAAAAAAAATTTTTTGACATTATTTAAAAAATCCCGCCAAAAACGTCCCATAGTCTTCGTCTGAAATTTTGATAGGGGGATGTGGAGTTGATGTACTTTCATAATACCGCGGTTTCGTTCGTAACAGCATTTTTTTTTTTCGACTTTTACCTCCTCTCCATATCTTCGCTCGGAACCATTTACCAGACTTTTCGTAGGGGAAAAAGAGTTTCGAAATCAACTCAGTAAACCATATACCAAACTTCAGACATAATAGACTGGCGGTACATGACCAGTCAGGTGCAACGTTTTTAAAATGTATGCCAATCATATATATGAATGAAATTACCATGAATATGCCAGAAACGCAAATTTTAGGCAGTCGTCGCGTGCAGAAGGGTGTGCAAATCGATTTTTTTTGTTTTTTTTTTGTTTTTCTTGTGTTTTTTTATTTTAAAATGATTGCCAATAGTGTCAAACGAAAAGCCTTGAAAAAAAATCCAAAATCAAAATCAACCAAAATCAAGAACACCGAAAAATTTTACGATTTAATGTGCGCATTAACAGTTGTTTTGCACGCGGAAACTGTATGCCAATGAATTTTCGCTGGATTCTTTTTCACGGCTTATCGTTTGGCACTATTGGCATCCATTTTAAAATTAAAAAAAACAAAACAAAACAAACAAAAAAAATCGATTTGCACACCCTTCTGCACGCGACGACTGCCTAAAATTTGCGTTTCTGGCATATTCATGGTAATTTCATTCATATATATGACTGGCACACATTTTAAAAACGTTGCACCTGACTGGTCATGTACCGCCAGTCTATAACTATAATCGATGAACCCACTACGTGCCATTGCTCTAACTATAAGGTATAATAGTGCTTAGAATTTTATCACAAAATTTTTTTAAGAGCGTAACTATACCTTAGCCGGAAAAGGAGAATGGTAATAAATGTATATAATCAACTGATCAGGGGCCTTATTCTTGGCTTGAGGGAATATAATTAGTGAGAGAAAGGAAAGAGAAAGAAATGGGAAACCTAATGAAATAAAAAGAAATAAAATACCTAGATTCTTTACTCCCAGATTTAAAAATAAGGTCCCAGTGCGCATTTTGAACCTAAGCATTACGCCTATACATGGTGTTTGATAGAGGGTGTGCCAAACAGGAATGGTTGATAGGTGGGGCCATTTAGAAGTTAGTTGGCCCCAATGACCTCTATCCAAAGTATCACCGTTTTTGAGATATTATTATTATTTTTTTTTAATTTCCCTCAAATCAGCCTTTTAGCATGTGTAACAATTTTTTTTATGGTTGTAATAGTTCAAAATAATTTTTATTATTTTTTGCAATGTATCTGTGTTCTAACAAAATCATATGGGACACTGAAAATTAAAGAAAAAAATTATTATGAGTTAACAAAGTCCCCAGAATTGGTAGAAAGGATCATAAAGTTCAACTTTCCCTTGCATTTGCATAGAAACGAAAAGCTATCAAGATGTTCAAATGCTTTCAAAAACTTCTCCCTTTAATGCCGTTTTTAACCGTATGCCACATGCAATAAAAACTTTTTTCTTCAAGCGTATTAAAATGTTTAAATTATGTCACCAAAAACAGAAGTAGAAGTAGAACATTGTTTTACTAGTAACAAAATGTTAGTACCGAACGCCACCGTAGTGGACATTGTTTTACTAGTAACATAATGTTAGTTCCGAAAGCGCCACCGCAGTGGGTATTGTTTTACTAGTAACATAATGTTAATACCGAAAGCCACCGGTGGCGCGCTATCCACTAGCCACTTGTCATATTGTGTCAACATGTAAGACTGTAGTTTGAATATTTGTACATTTATGATAAATAAATGAATTTTTGCATTTTAATACGCTTGAAGAAAAAATAGTATAATAGTATAATAGTATAATAGTTCGCCCAGTTTGCGGCTTCGGCTTCGCCTCAGCCGCAAATCCTGGGCTCAACACAAAAAAAGAGTGCGTTCTACTCCTAGTAATATAATATACTATTTTCTACGATTGTGCTGAAAGTCAAATTTACTAACTTCAAAATGACTGCAGAAAATATCACTTTACCGCACGCCGTGCGGCAAAGAATTTGCCACACGCCTTGATTACATCTTCACACACCGGAATAAAATAGTGTGTTTACCTTAAAGAATTTTATATTACTTACTGGTAATAATAATTAAATTCTATAAATGTACATTAATTACACATGAATTTTACAAAGTCTTTCTAACTTCAGAATGACTGCGGAAAATGTCACTTTAAATAAAATCTGACAGGCAGCAAATTTAAAATTTTGGAAAGACTTTAGAAAAAGGGAAATAACTTCACAACCGTAGAAAAAATAGTATATAACACACATGTGGCAAGCTTCATTGCAAAACTCGTCTAAATCTACTATTTAAATAATATGAGAAAATTGGTAGTAATTTGCTACATTAGGGGAAAATAAAGTAAAAACAAACAAAAATTTTTTTTATAATTTTTTATTCATTAATTTTGCTCAAATTGCGCCCCCCATTTCTTATACATGTCATATACATCTTCTTCGGATTTCTACCGTTGTTGTACGGAGCCGCATCTCTTCTCTCATCGTTGCTAAAGCGGCGTTAATTCTTTCAGTTAACTGGTTTTGATTGTGAATTTCTTGTGAGTACACAAGTCCTTTAGCCCGTACCCAGTCGTGGAAATCAAGAGGTGTCAGGTCTGGAGACTGTGCGGGCCATGGAATAGGCCCACGTCTACCAATCCACGGATTGGGAAACACATTGTCTAAGTGCTCCCTGACGGTTATTCTGTAGTGTGCCAGTCAACCGTCATTTTGCAAAACAATAGACCTGTCTTCTTGAAAAATCTCCACTTCAGCCAATAATTCCGGGAGGTCATTCTGTAAGAAGTCCAGGTTTTTATCACCATTTAGGTTGCCCGGCAAGTAGTGCTGTCCGATAAGGGATCTTCCGATCACACCTGCCCAAACGTTTACTTTGAATTTCCGTTGAAATGAGGTCGGCCTGATCACATGTGGATTCTCGCCCTGTGTGGCCCAATGGTGTAAATTATGTAAATTTACGATTCCTTCCCTAGTAAATGTAGACTCATCTGTCCAAAAATACTTTTTAAAAAGTTTCTGTCATCATCATCCGTATGTAACAAAAAACGGCAAAATTGTATGCGCTCCTCATCGTCACCATTCTCGAGACCTGGAACAAATAATTAATGATTAATAAATGAATGTTTTATGTGAACTTTGATTTGTATGGAACAACTATCTACATTTTCCGAAACGTTAGGTAGGTATGTACTAAAAATTACCTTGGACTGGAGTGTAATGGAAAGCATGTCGTCCATTTTCACGAAGAACTGACCATACTTTCCATATGCTTACGCCTAACATTGCAGCTACATTTCTTATGCTTCTGGTTGGATCCTCATCAAACGCTTCAAGTATATTTTCATCGTTAGCAACAACATACTGTCTTGGGTGTATTCTGGGTTCTCGGAAATTCAAATTGCCTGTCTCCCGTAAACGTCGGTAGGTATTTGAAAATGTGTTGCGGCTGGGTACTCGTCTACCAGGATGCTGCTCCTCATAAATTCTTTCTGCTTCACGTGCAACACCATTGGCTCTGCCATAAGCCATCATAATATCAACATATTCTTCGTTAGTGTAAGCAGCCATTGTTACGATATCGAAAAGATGCAATACGTTTAACAAAATAACGAAAACAATTTTATTACGAACTGAACCAACACTAACAGGACTAATAGTAGAGTGCTCGGTGCCCAGATATACGCATAAAAATAAGTTCTGTGGGGGTTTCGTTGTTACAAGCTGAATTTGATATAAAATTAATGATGATATACTGATGTTTCAAAATCTCAAAGCCGTCAAAAAATGTCCTACTCAAAAGGTCATTATAATCAAAAAACAAGTTATTTCTTAGTGAATTAGGTGTTTTGATATTTCTACTTTTGAGTAATAGCTTTTAACCATGAATAGAACTAGTCAAAATACGCAGATTTTCGAACAGACCCACCTCGAGAAATCATGCCTGCTCCCCCTGCCCCCCCTTAAAGGGGCTGCCTATATCTGCCTATATATATATATTTTTTCTCAAAACCGATAGGAGCTAGAGGAATGATCTTGGCGCCATTCGATAGAGTATAAAATTTTGCATAAGACCCTCCATTTGCTTTTTGCTGTTTTCTTTTTTTTTAAGGCCCCACAGCAAAAAAAAAGTGTGAAGGGCCTTCCAACAACGACACATGTTTGGCTATACCTCTAAAACGGCCCAATAAATCAAAATTCTACAAGATATAAAAAATAAAGACCATTATTTTTTCTATCGATTGGTATATACTTGTATATGTTATTTGTTTATATAAATGATTTCTCGAGATGGGTCTGTTCGAAAATCTACTTATTTTGACTAGTTCTATTCATGGTTAAAAGGATTTGCTATTACTCAAAAGTAGAAATATCAAAACAGCTAATTCACTAAGAAATAACTCGTTTTTTGATTATAATGACCTTTTGATTATGAATATGATTATTTTTAGCTTGTCACTGTCAAAAAAATAAAACCATAAAACCTAATTTCGTAAGTAGAAGCCTAATCTTTAGTTATCTAACATTCCTCATTTACTAAAGTTAATAGAAAAATATGTTTTATAAGTAGTGATATGGCGGGTTTATACGTGCATGGAGTTAGTGGCGCCAGTAGATATTGGCACGCCAGTAAAAAAAAATATTGCACGTATAAACAGTTACTGGCGAGAACTGGCGAGCAAGTCTTGACCTTCCATGCATTAATGCATGCTCGCCAGTAACTGTTTATACGTGCAATATTTTTTTACTGGCGTGCCAATATCTACTGGCGCCACTAAATCCATGCACGTATAAACCCGCTATTAGGGTCTAAAATACTTACTTCACAATAGTATCAATATTAATTAATATAATTTCAAATAAAATAAAAATTCCTAATTTTAGTTAAGCAAAATATTAAAAATTTTGTAAGTAGAATCCTAATCTAGTAAACAAATTACCACCAATTTTCTCATGTTATTTAAAAAGTTTTTATTGCATGTGGCATACGGTTAAAAACGGTATTAAAGGGAGAAGTTTTTGAAAGCATTTGAACATCTTCATAGCTTTTCGTTTCTTTGCAAATGCAAGGGAAAGTTGAACTTTATTATCCAATTCTGGGGACTCTGTTAGCTCATAATAATTTTTTTCTTCAAGCGTATTAAAATGTTTAAATTATGTCACCAAAAACAGAAGTAGAAGTAAGACATTGTTTTACTAGTAACAAAATGTTAGTACCGAACGCCACCGTAGTGGACATTGTTTTACTAGTAACATAATGTTAGTTCCGAAAGCGCCACCGCAGTGGGTATTGTTTTACTAGTAACATAATGTTAATACCGAAAGCCACCGGTGGCGCGCTATCCACTAGCCACTTGTCATATTGTGTCAACATGTAAGACTGTAGTTTGAATATTTGTACATTTATGATAAATAAATGAATTTTTGCATTTTAATACGCTTGAAGAAAAAATAGTATATATTACACGGAGTAGAATGCCTTTTTTTGTGTTTCGCCCAGTTTGCGGCTCCGGCTTCGCCTCAGCCGCAAATCCTGGGCTTAACACAAAAAAAGAGTGCGTTCTACTCCTAGTAATATAATATACTATTTCTTTAATTTTCAGCGCCCCATATGATTTTGTTAGAACACAGATACATTGCAGAAAATAATAAAAATTATTTTGAACTGTTACTACCATAAAAAAAAATTGTTATACACGCTAAAAGGCTGATTTGATGGAAATTTTCAAAAAAAAAAATAATAATATCACAAACGGTGATACTTTGGATAGAAGTCATTGGGGCTAACTAACTTCTAAATGGCCCCACATATCCACCATTCCTGTTTGGCACACCTTCTACTAAACACCCTGTATTAATTGTATTGCAAAAAGTTGCATTTTTGGATAAACAATTCATACTGTTAAGTAAATATCCATGAAATCTATTTTGTTTTATTTGATAGCATTCCGATTATTTTTCATTATTCTTAATGACGACTGTTGTTAACGGGTAAGAGTAAATTTAAGAAATATACAAGTTCAATCAAATATCAAAGTCATATTAACTAACAAATTAATGCTATTTCAAAAAGTAAGTACGAATTTTTAATTAGTTCAATACATTATTTAACATTTGTTCTAAATATTTCCTATACATTATCTCCTTTTCTAATTGCTCTTGTAATTTCATATTGTCTGATTTTAAGCAATCAAGTAGACAATCTGAAATTGTTCCGTCTTGAATCTGCCTAATGAAGTCTTTCAATTTTTCCTTTTCCTTTTCTATTATTTCTAATTCTTGTTCCAAGTCTATACTGCATTCTGAATCTGTTAAATCAGGTAATTCGCTACTTTTAACATTGCAATGGACCTTAACTTCATCAAAAACGTCATTAGGTTGTGGCCGGCATCTCCTGTCATTCCACTGATGATACTGTGTTTCTAACTCTTCCGATGTACACTTAACACACTCAGATTGACTGAAAATGTTTTGCAATTGTTTTTCTGCTGGAGCTACCATCTGCTGGGCTATTTGTAGTTGCATCTTATTTTCTTGTCTAATGTCTTCCAGTTCACATTTCATAATAGTCATTGCTTGACATTCATCTGTTCCAAGTTCCTCGATTTCCTTTAAGCAAATGTCCGTCTCTTCCTGGCTGTCAGTTTGCCAGCAACAATGATCAAACTTTATTTCGAATTCTTCTTCGTGAGGACAAAATTCGCGAGGACACATTAATTCTTGAGAACAAATTATTTCGTGAAGACAAGTTACTTCTTGAAGACAAAATGTTTTGTGGGGACAAATTATTTCGCAAGAAATAGCTTCATTACAACATTTCTGTTCATCATGATGTTGAGCCGCGAATTTCTCATGTTCATCAACTGTCTCAATTTGTTTATTTTTGCAGTGGACAGTACATGTATTTGTACATGTACATCGTGTGTCTTTTTTGAAATGGCAACTTTCTGTCTCTGTGCAGCATGTGCAGGTGCACGTCTTTCTTTTATCATCTTCAATAATCACTTGTATTCCACTATCTTTTAATTCATCCAAGCATCTCTTATCCGAAAGTCTGGGGAACGGTATGCATAATTTCCCCTGTTGAAACTTTATCAGCATCTCATTATCTGCTGTGTAATACCTACTTTTAATTGCATTTACTTGCGACATTCGATACCTACAAATGGGTTTTAAATTTGAAAATTCTCCATGTTGTCCTTTACATATTTCTATAACATTATTTATCGCCTCAGTTTGTAGACGAACTAGCTTCCCACAGACTTTCTTCATTTCTAATTTCTAAAAATGTAGTATGTTTATACCTATGTCATATACACTAAATAGAAGGAGATACATTTATAAATTGTTGAAAATAATAATAAATTATGTTGATTTACCATTTTATTACGTTTGCTTTTCTGTTCCTGGGTTAGTTCAATTTTGGAATAGATATCTATACATTTTTCTAAATATTTCATCCTGCTCCGTAATTTTTTTATCTCGGTGTTTTTTCCTGACACCATAATATTAAAAATGATTTCAAGAGGAATAAATTTATCAAGGCAGAAACCCTACAAGATATTAATTTTTATATTCAGTAAAACCACAATTCAGTAGAATCTCATACTTCTTTGTTTTTCGCCGAGTATTCTAATATGTGCTGTCTTCGTTCTTCTACAGTATCACTCCATGCTCTTGTATCAATAGTGGAAAAGTAACTTTTCAATCGAGCTTCAGATCTTACAGGAATTACAATTGTTTTCGGGCCTACCAGAAATACTTTACATTTCTTATCTATGAACGTCATTGTGATAGGTATTAATAATCAGTACTAAAATTTCCTTCTCTTTGCGTGTTTTAATATCTAAAGGAGTTATTTTTGTCTTAGAAAATATCTAGATTTTTGTGAATGACATATGTTGCAATGTCATATTATTTATTCAAATCTAGATACAACTAAAAATGCAGCTACAATTTTGTTGTTGACGAATTTTCAAAAATGGTGAAATATGGTAGTCGAAGCGTTAATTTAGTTACATATTTAATTTGGAAGAAAAATTCTAAGCACAACATGTTTAAAAAAATTATTAAACTTCGACTATTTGAATGTACCATGAAAACGGTAGTGACATCATAACGGCAGTTAGATATGAACTTATACGCAGGAAACATGAAGACGAACAAGTTGACATTGTTGACAACAAAGAAAATAACCTCTTATCAAAAGTAAATTTGACGTTTTGCTAGTAGTGATTAGTGTTTGCAGTTATTGTTAATATTTCTTACAAAACGATTAAGGCAGTATATTTGTAAAAGCTAATTCTAATATTCTCCTTGCGGTAGATATATTGGTCAGCGAATTTTTAAAAAGAGACGATCGTTTTGGCATTGCACTGGTTGAAAGTGTAAAAACTGCAAGGTACGTTACAGCTATAGCACAGAAGACCTATACGCTATAGATTGGGTCATGATGTAAGGATATAAAATGTGCTTATGCGTAGCTTTTCGGATCAGCCAATAGCGTAACCCGTCCCCATCGCGTCCATGTTGAATTTTCGACAGAGGCATTAAATAGCGGCAAATTCAAAATTTGTAGTCTTGTCGCATGATTATGTTATTTTAGTTTTGTTACATAAAGTTGGTAAGGCCAGAGACCGAGTAGACAGCAGTCAAGATTGTTTGGTTAAGTTAATAAATTATAAAAATTAAGTGTTATTAATACCGAATAAGCATCACACAGAACATGACAAGTCTAATAAAATATTTAGGAAACATTAATGAATATAGAAACTTCGTGGTATAATGAAAGCTTATATTTGCTGTGTACTTTGCAAAGCAGTTTTTGCCGAGTGATTACCTATCAAATGGGCAATATATCAAATAAGTATGCACGTACGGCCATTAAGATCTATATTTTTAAGAATATGCACAACCCAGAAATTGCTCATTTATTTCGATGGAACACTCTGCTAGATCCACACGGTTCAGATTACATCCCAATAATAATAAAATGTGAATTAAAACCTCAGTGCTTTACGTATGGATTTAAAAAAAAATGGAATGTGAAAAAAGCAGACTGGGATATGTACCGTAAAGAGGCAAATCAACAAATCACACAAAATCAAACATCAAACTATGACAATTTTATTAATAAATTAAATCAAACAGCGGAAAACTCCATACCTGAGTATAATCATAAACCTACATTTAAAGGCAAGCCATGGTGGAACGACAAATGTGACGCTGCAGCGATGGAGCGAAAACGGCTCTTCCAAATATACGTAGATGATCCTAACCTAACAAATTTAATAAACTATAAAAAGCAAGATGCCATAGCAAAAAAGGTTGTTAAGGAAGCAAAAAGAAATGGATGGAGGGAGTACTGTTCCTCGTTAAATAAAAATATGCCTTTAAAGAAAATTCGGAACACAGTTAATTCCTATAAAAATCGAAAGCAGAGTAACAATATTCCAATTGACATTAACCCCGAATGGATAGAACAATTTCACATGAATCTAACACCCCCATCAGTATATTCTCCACATCTTAAGGAAATAAATCACACCAACTCAAATACACAATACCTTCTAGAACCTTTTACTTTAACAGAACTCAATAGAGCTTTTAAGCAGAACAACAATTCTTCACCAGGTATAGACAACATTCACTACTCAATGCTCTCAAATCTTCCATCAGAATCAAAAAAAGTACTCCTAACAATATTCAGCAATATATGGTTATAAATAGAACCCATACCATCAGACTGGTCCAAATACATAATAATCCCAATTCTAAAACCCGGAAAACCACCTAGCCAACCTGAATCTTACCGTCCCATAGTACTAGCCTCTTGTGTAATGGAAACATATGAGAGACTAATTAAAAACCGCCTGGAGCATTCTCTCGAATACAACCAACTATTTCCACCTACCCAGTTTGGATTCAGACGCGGAAAATCCACCAATGAAAATGTTGCTCACTTAGTCACCGACATTTAAATTGCCTTCTCAAAAAACAATTCTGTTAGTGCAGTCTTCGTGGACATAAAAGGGGCTTACGACAATGTCAATTTAAATATATTAACAGAAAAAATGTCGACACTAGGAATTCCACAATTACTTATAGAAAATATATATTTCTTGTACCAAAATCGAAATATATACATAAGAATCAATGAACACCTATTAGAACCTAGACCCTTGGACTTCCGCAAGGAGGTATTTTGAGTCCCATTCTATACATAATATATGTTCAAGACCTGCAACATCTCCTGGGCACCAATGTGAAAATAATAGAATTTGCAGATGATTTTTCTTTTTATTCAGAAGAAAGAACTATAGAAAAGTGCAACACCAAATTACATCACGCCATGAGAAAAGTAGACAGATGGTCCTCACAAGTGGGTTTCACGATATCTGAAACCAAAAGTGCAGTAGTAACATTTACCAGGAAAAGATATCAACCGCCACCTCACATTAAACTACACAACTATCATTTTCCATATAAAACATCCATAAAATTTTTAGGCATAGTACTAGATCAAAAATTGAACTGGAAAGGACATATTAACCATATAATAAATAGGTCAGAAAATGCGATAAACCTTCTAAAAACATTTTGTAGGCACAAATGGGGAGCAGATCCAAACGTTGCACTAATTTTTTACAGAACCTTAGTCAGATCTATCTTAGATTATGGGTGTATGTTTTATGGATCAGCAGCAGATACACATCTAAAGAAAATCGAGCAGGTTAAAAACAAGTGTCTTCGAATCTCAATAGGCTACTTACCAAGCACCCCTCTCATAGTATTAGAAGCGGAAACATGTGAACCCCCTTTGAATCTTCGAAGAAAATATATCTGTGATAAATTTATTTTAAAACTGGAGTCTAAAAACAGCGATTTGTTGACAAAAATTTGTCACCTGAATATCTTTTGCCAAACCACCAAATATTGGAACGTTAAAAATCTCCCTGTACTAGTGGATAGCTTCACGAACGTGTCACAATACACAGAAGAGATACAAAAAGCAGACAGACTTCCAAATTTTTCAATTCCCTACAAAATATTTGAAGAACCTGTAACAACATATATTCTGCAAGACTATAAACTTATTCCAGAATCTCAAAAACAATACGTTTTTCAAGAGGATATCACGAAAATTTGGAAAGACTTTGAATATGTTTATACAGATGGATCTAAACTGAATGACAAAATAGGCTGTGCAATTTACTACCCAAGCGAAGAAGTATCACTGAAATACAAGTTACCAACTAACTTTTCTGTATTTAGTGCAGAGCTGGTGGCAGTAAGAGAAGCTTTCCAATTGAGTTTAAATTCAAACAAAGATAAATATGTGATATTCACCGACTGCAAAAGTGCTGTTGAAAAGATTAAGAATGCTTCGCCAACTACTTATACTAACCACTTAATTTCTGAAATTTTATTAATTAATTATGAAGCGAGAAGACAATCAAAAACTATCCACCTTGCCTGGATTAGAGGACATTCAGGTTTGATAAATAATGAAATTGTTGACAAACTAGCAAAAGAAGCTACGGAAAAAGGATTAATTATGTTAAACCTTAGAACACCCAGAAACGACTTGTTTTTTAATGTGAAGCAAAACATGAAAGAATCCTGGCAACGTAAATATGACAAATCCGAAACGGGCAAGTTTTATAAAAATATCCAACCACAAATTCCCCCCTCTCCATGGTTTAAAAGTGTTACAGGCAGACACTTCATACAAACAATATGCCGATTAAGAAGCAATCATGCCCTAATTCCTACCTATAAACATAAAATGGGCCTCTCGGACAACGCACAATGCATATGCGATGAAACCGCTGACCTGCAGCATATTATTTTGGAATGTATCCTAGAGGAAGAAAATATTGATAATTTGTATAACAACTTAGTAAAGGATAAAATTTAATTACCAGTGAATATATCCACATTGCTTTCACTGAAAAATATAAAAGCTTATTTCATTTTATATGATTTTATTAAAACACATTATACAAAAATGTAATAATGTATAATGATAGTCGGCTAAGATGTAAATAAACTAACATTAGATAAGTGTACTAATATACTCTGTTAAACATCATTGTGATAAAAGCTTTGTCTGTACATCAAAAAAAATAAATAAATAAAAAAATAAAATAAAAAAATTTTAAAAAAATCAAACAAATCTAAAAATATGTTAAAAAAAAATTAACGAAAAAAAAAAAGTAAAAATAAAAATAAAAAAAAGAGGAAAGAAAAGGAAAAAAAATAAGAACAAAATCAGTACCTACAAAAAGAAAAAAAAAAGAAAAAAAAAACAAGATTACCTATACTATATCTAAATCTACACTAATAATACTAACAACAATTATTTTATATTATCTCGAATCTTAGTTATATTTGAAACGTCTTAAAATAATAACTGTAATGTAGTTATTGGCATTTAAGAATATTATAAAATAACTTATTTAAATTACAATTTAAAACTGACTGGCTAGTTGGATATATCCAGTACCATTGAAACAAATACACACACACACAAGAATATGCACATAGAAGTATCAATAATTTCTCGAAATCATAAGATTCTTAAGATCCATGTCAAGTTCAGGATCTATCAATATCAATTTTAGAAAGTACATTAGGTTCATATGAAAGAATTAACTAGGTATATGCATCAAGATAGATTAGTAGGTGCTAGACTAGTATTACTATGAGAAGATGCCAGGGCGGAGCCAAAATGCGCGAATATTTTTACCAGAGGCGTAGCTTTATCTGGGGTATAGGGATGTGTAATTGCAATAAAAGTTTCGCGGTCAAGGACCTGTGAAAATGGAGTAGATTAAAATTTGCCAACTGTTACGAGTAACCTTTGTTCAGGAGAAGTGTAAGAATAGTAAGTTCTACTAAACTTTGCCTAATAAAGTTGTTTTATTGTTATTATTACCGCCGCTCTACTACAGGGCACAGCCGCCACTGGTGTTGACATTTAATGTCACGTAATTCTTTATCATTGGCTTAGAATGATGGAGCGCACAAACTCGTTTCTGTGCATATTTTTTGCTGGCATCTTCTCATAGTAATACTACTTTACCTTCGTAAAGTTGGTCCCCTATTTTCGAAATTTGAACATTTTTCAATGTAAATAGTTTGCTCATGATTGCTTGCGAGTCCCCCTCGTTGGTTCGTTATCGCTTAAAAGAGATTTGAAATTGATAGCTCCCTTCTATTGATTAAAAAAAAATTAAGGGCCAATTTGTTTATTTTCTCATATACTGTCTCTGTTTGCTCGTCATTATTTATAATAATATTCAAAAGTGGGTGAATTTTTTAAGCAGCAAACAAATAAAAGAAACTGACGAGCAAATGATTCCCATTCAAATAGGGGGCCCACTTCACAGGTATCGATATTGTTCATTAACTAATATAAAGAATGCTGTACAAAAAATAAAACAAAATCAATATTAGTTTAGAGAGAAAACATATTCATTATAAAATAGCATTTCCCATTATTATTTAATATTTATATTAAATTGTTACGCTTTACGTAGTTTTATATAATAATCTTATAATGCACTCATTTTCTTTTCTTAAAAACCTATAACCCAGCGTCACACACTCTGTAGTGTTATTGCAGAAGTAATGTCTTCAAACGACCACTTCACACATTTCTGATTAGGTCGTTGAATTTGTCCAATTGTGAAATTTCACGTCCTCTTTATTGCACTTCTTTTGCCATCTTTTCAGTTGCTTTTTTCAATTCAGCTTTTCAGTTCTAAAATTTCAACGTTCACTTCAAGATCTTCAGCTCGTAATTTAGTATTCTCAATTTCTACTTCGTTGAGGCTAAAACTATCTTGCCTGAAAAATATTTACGAATTATTTTCTAGTTTCATCACAGACTACCGGTTCATTTTAACTTACCGTCGCATCGTTGAGGTTAACTACGTTGCGGTCGCAAAAATTAATCCACATTTTTACTATATTTTCATTATTAAGGAATTAAAAGTAATTAATATTACTATTTTTGGTGTTCTCGTTTCAGTTTTTCCAACTTGACATTTCAACTACTTTGACAACATAAATAAATTATTGGACAATAAAAACTATTGTAATTTCTGCAAGAACTTCTTTTATCTTATCTTATCAATATTATATAATATGTATTTTATTATTTCATTTAGATATTTGTTAAATATACTTTGTATTTTTTTTAAATATTTCCTTTTTATTATGTTTTATTTCCTATTAACTATATAGGCTAGTGCCAATACCTTTTTGAAAAAAAAAAAAAAAAAAAATTAACAGGCAAGGACCAGCCGGAGAGTTTAGTTAGAATAGTTAAAGTTATGAAGAAGAGAAAAAACAAAAATTAAACACGAGATAAAGTGAAATTGTAAAATGGGGGTGTCGAAAGTGGTTTTTTGGGATTTTCGGCGAAACGTGACCTCCTAGCGGAAAATGTTCTTCACAATAGTTGTAGATAATAAAAAAATCTAAAACTTTGATATAAGGCATTTTTCATCATAACCTCAAATTTTCCGTGGAAATGGCGGAAAACCGATTTTTCGGTTTTTTATTTTTCTCTCGTAAAAATAATTCAATTTACATGAAATTTTGTGAAAGTATACATTTTTTTGTAGTATACATTTTTCGAAATAAAAAAAACAAAACTTCCACGGAAAATTTTGGTGTTTTTTTCGATTTCTATATTCTATCTGGGCTCATTTTAACCGTTGAAATGTCTACTTTAAAATGGTCTATACATATTGATGGTTTATTTTTCATGAAACCGCTTAAAATTGAGAAAACCAAAAAAATGACTTCGGATTACGAATTTTTCAATATTATATATTATTTTCAATATTTTTTTATTATTTATGTAAATAATGAATTAAATTCCTATGATGAATTTACTTCAATGTAATGTTACTAAAGTTGAATGAATTTAATTGAAGAAAGTGGGCAAAAACATTCTGAAACTTAAGTTTTTCATGGCAATGCACCGTACGTACTGAATGTCGCATAGCTGTCGATTAAGGTATTTACCTAAAAAATTTGCAAAATGAATAATTTTTCTTTTAATGAGTTCGTGAAAGTGCATAGAATAATATCCTGAAGGGTTTACAAAACATAAAAAAAAGTGAAAAAAAAAATTTTTTTCATCAATTTTTTCAAAATTTTGAAATTAAGTCAGGGTAGGAAAAAATAAAAAATACAGGTGGATAGACCACGTGTTTCTGAACAAAAAATGACCTAATAAAATTTATCGCCAAAGCCACGGTATTTCTGGAAAAAGATAATGAAGTAACTTTGCCACTCTGCGCGGCCAAGCGCACGGTTAAATGCATACTTTAAAAATTATTAGCTGTTCTAACGATTACACATTTTTAACATTTTTCTTAGTGAATAGCAGAGCTGGGTCGGATACAGTTAGAATGTATTCGAATACCGGATACGGATACATCAAATGTATTCGAATACCAGAGATAAGATACGGATACTTTTTGCTTTAAAAAAGTACCCGAATACCTTGTATTCGAATACTTTTTTCGGATACGGATACCGGATACTTTTCTTTCGTTTGTGAAAAATTTTTTTTATGAAATTCAATTTTCTTTAAAGGTGTCCGAGACGCTATCTGTTTCTGTTAAATAAATATTTGTAGTAACCATTCGCGTTCCAAGGAAATGAATATTTTCCCTGAAGTGCCTATGGGTATTTTATTTGTTTTGTTTTTGTAGCAAAACACCAACAACAAATTAATTTTTTCTGAAATCGGTCAAGGATGTCTACTTTCTCGGTGCAATTTTAGATCCCAAAATACGCTATTCTGGTATTTTAGTCCGTTGCTAAGCAGATATCGGAAAACAGTCCGGGAAAGTTACTTTCCCGCACTAAACTGGGAAAGTAATTTTCCTGGGTTGGTGGACAAGGTGGTTAAAAATAAGAAAACTTGATATTTTTGCGAGACTAAAATACCGGTTGTTGAAATTGAAGCAAAAGTTTAAAATCTTATAGGAAAAATTGTTCCTAATGTCGATGGAAGATATGAGATTTGATTTAAATTATCTATTTTTTTTGGCACCAAGATTAAATTAATTTTGTAAAAGTTACTAAAGAAAGTGGATGATTTATTAATTTGTTTAATAAAATAATCACAAAACAGGCACTTTTATACCGTTCATGTTATCAAATAAATTAGCCACTTTGCCACTTTGGTTGACTTTGTGAAATTACTTTAATCTTAAAATTGAGATGAAGCTTTCACATTTCATAACTGAACTTCTATCTCAACATTAGAAACAATTTTTCCTATATTTTCAAGTTTTCGTATTTTTTAACCATTCTGTACGTTATATCGACATTCCAACTATAGCTAGAAGGACTTTTCAGAATATGTAAACCTTTTTATAAAGAATGATCAGGAAATAATATTTAATATGTATGTATATTTTTTATGGTATTCGGATACTCGCCTAATGTATTCGAATAACGGATACTTTATATAATTTGTGTCGGATACGGATAGCGGATACAATTTTAAGAAAGTATTTGAATTCAGCTTTCGGATACAGAAAAAGTATTCGAATACAGATGTATTCGAATACTACCCAGCTCTGGTGAATAGGAGGATAAATAGTGAGTATGGAGGGGAAATATTTAATTATGAACGCATACCAGGCACCACACATGGATCCTGAATCGCTCGCATGAATTTTTACCTGCCTTTACTGTATTATATTTATTATTTGTTTTTGAACATTCGAACACAAATTCGTTTACTTGTATGCATTTTTTCGAAAATATGATCAATCAGATCATGATAAGAAATTGCGATTTTCACGATCTTATCCTTATAACTATGAAAATATCTTTGATTGTTTTGAATATAAATTCTTGAACTGTTCCAATACATTAACAAATGTATAAGGAATCCATTGGATATAGCTGAAATGTAGATAGGTGTGTACCTGTAATAAATATAATACAATAAAGGCACGTAAAAATTCATGCGAGCGATTCAGGAGCCATGTGTGGTGCCTGTGTATGCGTTGATAATTATATATTTTTCCTCCATACTCAAATACTCACTGTTTATCCTCCTATTTACTAAGAAAAATGTTAAAAATGTGTAATCGTTAGAACAGCTAAGAGGTTCCATAGTATGCATTTATTAACCGTGTTCTTGGCCGCGCAGAATGGCAAAGTTACTTCACTATTTTTTCCAGGAATACCGTGGCTTTAGCGATAAATTTTATTAGGACAATTTTTGTTCAGAAACACCTGTATTTTTTATTTTTTCCTACCCTGACTTAATTTCAAAATTTTGAAAAATGTATGAAAAATAGTTATTTTTGTATTTAGGGTGCAAAATACTACTTTGGTGATCGAGAACGAAAGTTTTTTGACGAGGCGCAGCCGAGTCAAAAAATCGTTCGAGATGGCCAAAGAATTTTGCACTCGAGATGCAAATAATATTTTTTCTACAACTTTCATTTGATTCAACTAAAACCATTCGTTACAAAAATCATACTGTTTTTAAAATAAAATAATTTTTAAAATTCTACTTTCAGTTGATTTATTTGATAGAACAATAAATATTTTTGAACTAGATGTTTGTTTAATTCTCGTATATACATTAAAAATTATAAAAAATAGGCAATAACAGGGATGTGATGTGCAAAATATTTTGCACCCTAATGCGCAAAATATTTTGCGCACGGTGTCACGGTAACGAAAAAAAAATAATGTCAATGAAAAAATGTCTAATTTTAGACACTGACATTAATGCGTAAACATAGCCTTTTTTTGACTGTTGTAGAAAACAACAGTCGTACTTTCAGTACGTACGGTGTATTGCCATGGAAAACTTAAGTTTCAGAATGTTTTTGCCACTTCCTTCAATTAAATTCATTCAACTTTAGTAATATTACATTGAAGTAAACTCTGTCATTGAAATTTAATCCATTATTTACAAAAATAATAAAAAAAATATTGAAAATAATATAATATTGAAAAACTCCTGATCCGAAAAGTCATTTTTTTGGTTTTTCTCAATTTTAAGTGGTTTCATGAAAAATCAACATCAACATGTATAAACCATTTTAAAGTAGACATTTGAACGGTTAAAATGAGCCCAGATAGAATATTGAAATAAAAAAAAAACACCAATAAGTTTTCCGTGGAATATTTTCTTTTTTTTTTTCGAAAAATGTAAATATCTCGGAAACAACTTGTTTCCCAGATATCAAAAAAATCGTGCTTATTCAATGCAAAAAGTGTATACTTTCACAAAGTTTCATGTAAATTGAATTATTTTTACGAGAGAGAAAAATAAAAAACCGAAGTTTTCCGCCATTTCTTCGGAAAATTTGGGGTTATGATGAAAAATACCTTATATCGAAGTTTTAGATTTCTTTATTATCTACAACTTTTGTGAAGGACATTTTCCGCTAGGAGGACACGTTTCGCCGAAAATCGCAAAATACCACATTCCACCCCTAAACAGCACACCAATTTCACAATTTCACTTTATCTCGTGTTTAATTTTTTTTTTCTTCTTTATAACCTTAACCAAATAGGGAACTCGCCCAAAAAATAAAATTGAATTAAAATACTCAAAATCGTAAACTAACATCATTAAAAACTCCATAGACAACAAAAAATTTAAAAAAAAATCCTCCAGAAATATAAGCGATTAAAATCTGCCGGATTTTACCCACTCCTGAAACGTCAGAGGGTGAAAGTCGAATGACGGCGTCAAGCGACACCGATTCTGCTTTCGCATGTTCATTTGTCAGAAACAACTAGCAGTGAACACAACCTAAAATTCGTTGGAAAAACATCTTCGATATTCTGAAATGTCACAAAATGCTACTTTTGATTCATTCGTGCCGAGCCGAATTTTCGAATTTCGCCGTGCAATTTACGATCAGGTTTATCTGGAAGCTTTCCTCTTTACGTCGCGACATCGTACGGTCGTCCCAATGGTGTTTTTCGAAAAATATGAACGTGTCAAGATTGCATGTTTCTGCAATTTTTTCGACTCCGAAATGTAAGCTGTTTTTTTGTTATTTTTTGCAGATATCTCCGAAACGGTGGGAGTTAGCTCGAAATAAAAAATAAGGTCAAACGAGTATTTTCCACTACGAATATTTTGCTATCACCAGACTTTTGACTTTTTTTTTTTTCGTTTCGAAGATAACTACAGAAATGTCGGCCACGTACGGCAAAAAATCGCAAATTTTGAGCTTCTACAGTTGGCAACTTTTTAATCTTTGCTCCTACGCCAAAACGCTACTCTAGCTAATTTCAATATAATTAAATTTGCTAAAACTCTTTTTTTTATTTTTTGAATTCCGACAAAAATTAAGGAATTAGAGGGGGCGGGATTTGGGACTTTTTTTTTCGGTAAAATTTCTCCATTTTGTCACCGTAATTAATCTGTAATTAATTGAAATCGATCTCATTTACGATGTTCACGTAATATCAAGTACTATTTTGACGCTCCATTAATCTCGGCCCTTCGAAACAAAGGTTTCTGAGAAAAATTATTTTTTTAAGATTTACATACACTCTATAAGAAAACGTGTAATTTCCTACATTTCCTCGAATATCTCGATAATTATCGTTTTTTTCGAAAAATTTGTAGATAGCTTATGTAAAGAGAATTAATTGAGCTTTCCGAAAAAATTTTTATTTTTTCTCTAACATAAAAACCAAAGGACTTATGACCGAATATGCGGATGTCTCAAAGCCAACCGCCGCCCAGTCTATTAATTAGGGTGAATGGCTAAAGTACGCCATCTGTTGGACACCACGCGAGACCTGTTTTCACCCGGTGACATTGTAGAAGAACGCACTACCGGGCGTCAAAATGACGCGACACCAATTTATTTCTCAGGGGGCGCCAGTCGCGTATTACCCCGTTCTTCTACCTCCCAGGCGGGTTCGAGATAAGATGCACTTCGGTAGCCGAGTAATGGACCAAGGCTGCACTACCACAGATCGGAAACTACGCTCTCTCTGGACCCGAATTCCCTCGTTAGGGGTTTAGGCACCTCTTAATTTCCTGAATTTTTGCATAAAAAAATCCCAACCGAAGAATTTCTCTGCGGAGGGATTAGTTTTGGTACGCGAAAATCACGTTTTGGTCCATTAATAACGGAATATATTTCTCAAAAAACGCATAAAAAAATCCCTATCAAACCTCCGTAAAGCAACCAGAAAGTCGAACGTTAATGCGAATTAACTCGACACATCCGGTTTTCTATACGAAAGTTCCAGGGATTATAGACCGTCAACAGGCCTCAAGATCAATTAAGAAATATTAGTTCAAAGAATCCGTTTATTTAACAGAATTGGTTATACAAAATTCTCAAGATAAGAATCGTGCCTTCCCCAATCAAGGTAGTGACTTTCAGACCATACAAGCGAGAGCGCTCACGCTAACGATCGATTAGGTAGAAAAGATTCATACATACCTTCTCAGAATCAAAATGTGAGCTTTTAGAATCATTTCAGACTCTGGGTAAATGAATAATTAAGGCTGACTGAAATTAACTTAAAAAAGTTTTACTAAATGAATTTAGTTTCGCTAGAGACTACTTAGCTTTAAAGTTCTTGTATCGTGGAGATTCATGTACTCAAACACATTCAGAGGATTTATTACTGCATAAGTTGAGTGGCGTTCGATCAGTCCACGACTTACTAACCCTTATCACAGTCGATCAATATTATCGATTTGGCAGCGTCTTACCTTCGAGCGACTTTTAGGCAAAATTGAATTTTTGGATTTTTATGCACAAGGCGTTTTCCTCTATAACTTTGTCATTTGAAAAGCCCTGTTATTGGCTTTTCTACCATTGCTTTGTCTGGACCACTCAACGCGCTCGACCAAATTGCGAGCCGCTGGGTCAATCCAAACTCTTTCTATGCGAGAAACCGGCCTTGTACATGTGCATTGATTTTTATCAATTTTTGCTTATCGGCACTACGCCGGCTTTGACAAAATCTTCTATTTTGCCTTTCGGATGCAGTGCATCGTTAAAATTTTATGCTCATACTTTAGAATTGGGCTTTCAATGACCGTACCTCAAAGGTCAATGTCTTTGGTTGAGGAATAAAAAATAAAAAATAAAAAAATAATTTAAATTATATTTTCGTGGTACTTTTTAAACTGACTTTGTGGTACTTTTGAAAAATCCATTTTAAGACCAATTTTAGCGTACTTTTGAAAAATCGATTTTCGAGCCAAATTTCAAGGTACTTTTGAAAAACTAATCTGCGGGTGAAATTTTGGCGTACTTTTGAAAAACTAATCTGCGGGTGAAATTTTGGCGTACTTTTGAAAAATCGATTTTCAAGCCAAATTTCAAGGTACTTTTGAAAAGTTAATCCGCGGGTGAAATTTTGGCGTACTTTTGAAAAATCGATTTTCAAGCCAAATTTCAAGGTACTTTTGAAAAGTTAATCTGCGGGTGAAATTTTGGCGTACTTTTGAAAAATCGATCTTCAAGCCAAATTTCAACGCAGTTTTGAAAAATTAGTCTGCAAGTGAAACTTTGGCGTACTTTCGATAAATCGATTCCTGGGCCAAATTTTGACGCCCTTCCAAAAATATTGTTTTTCAAAGTCCAATTTATGGTACCTTTGAAAAAGTATATTATTCATAAATCTTTGTCATTATATACTTCTACTCTCATATTCTGAAAGAAAAACATTTTTCCTAAGTGAAAATTCGGTGTTTCTTCGAATTTTCACCTGGTCATTTCCAACGCCTTATAGAACCCAAAACGGTCCTTATGGACTGATCTGCGCCTCTGCAGACTCCCAAAAATGTCTTTAAATGAAATTTTTGCCTAAGTCGAATTTTGATTATGTCTTCAACTTAGGACGATTTTGGAGAGTTCTACAACACTCCCCTCCTTTGGTTGAATCTTTTCTACTCATCGATTGCCCTTAATTTCCATATTCACTTGTATGTCTGTATGCCTTCATTTGACGGTCTGACCTATGGTACAGATGTTTTAAAAATAACGGCCTTAATTGGGGCAGACGGCTGATTCGCCTATCTAACTTAAAAGTAAATACATTTTTTAAACAATACGCCAAGTTGATACAACATTTTTATCAACATAATTACACCCGCGTCGAGGTGAGAAGCGAAGCGAAGCGTAGCACAATTTTGATTAGCGTCCACTCTCACTAATTCGTTGCACTCGCTTTTTCGCCCTGGTCTCGCTCTTGCTTAACTTCGGCCCTTTCTAGAAGAGGCTGTCTATATCTCCATGCCGCAGCTTGGACGGTCCTCGCCTTTGAGTTCCAGACTTCACCATGCCGCGCCCTTGCGACAGGCTGGGTCATCTTTCCATTTCTGCACATGGAAAATGCAGTTCTGCAACTAGATTGACTTTTTAGCAAGTCGTCTACTGGGACGCGTCGACTAACAAACACAATGTGTTGTTTTTAATGAAATATTTTTCTAACATAATTTTGTTAACTTATAATGGTTAGAAATTGGTTCTTCGTAAGGTAGATTGAATCGGCTTACGATACTCGTGCGGTCATCACTACTTTGTGAAAAAAGTATATATATAAAAAAAAAAAAAAAAATTGAAGCGTCTTCTTGAGTGAAGAACGACTTCTGAAACTCGTCTCGTAGTTTCTACTTCGTAAGGTAGATTAAGTCGGCTTACGATACTCGTGCGGTCATCACGACTTGTGAAAAAAGTATAAAAAAAAAAATATTGAAGCGTCTTCTTGAGCGAAGAACGGCTTCTGAAACTCGTAGTTTCCATTTGGGGTATACGTTAATTTTGTTGACTTAAAATGATTAAAATAGTAGTTGTCTTCTTGCATAAGAAAAACAGCTTCCGAAACTCGTACTGATTCGTACTTATGCCTACGTCCATTACTCGAACTTGGCGGCTCTCGCTCTTGAGAAGCTAGGCTTACCGGATCGCGCTCTTGCGTCGGGTTCGCCGTCTTTCCATGTCTGCCCATGGAGTAGACTTTAAATTTTCGATTCGACCGCATATAGGTCAAAATCGCCACTTAGAATTTTGAGAAAAAAATATAAAAAAAAAGCGAAAACGGCTATTAGCCGTGGTCGACCTCAGAAATATCTAGAGGTGACTCTTCTATGTCTGGCTCATCTCGAGCATCATCGGGATCTCGACTTATTACATCCTGCTCATCTTGAGCACTTGCGGGAACATTGATTTGAACTAGTGTGGTATCGCTACGTCGCTCTGACCTGGGCGCGATCTCATTGTCTGATGAGGAAGCGTCGTCACTAAGATGAGTTTCATCCGGACTATCTTCTGATTCTTCAGACAATTCCAATTCAACATCGGGATCTCCCTTAGGTGCCGGCCTGATGGCATCGACATGTAATCTCGTAGAAGTTACCCCCTTGTGAATGAGGTAAACTTCATCGGACAATCTCTTTAAAACCTTGTGTGGCCCACTCCACGACGGTGTGACGGTATGATCCTTCCTGATCCTTTTAGTCATTACCATATCTCCCTCTTTATATACGACCGGCGTTACCGCCACTTTGGGCGCGTAACGCCATTGGTAATTTGTTTGATTTCTACGAATCTCCTTGACTCTTTCAAGGCGGGGAACGTCCGCTTGATTACGACGTTCTTGTCTATAAGCGAACATATTCCAATCACCAATCTGCGGTAATTCATAGCCGAGTACTACGAAACTGGGCGTATGCCCCGTAGCGGCGTTTTTTCTTGTTCTCAAGATATATGCCATCTGACTAACATGTCGATCCCACTCGTCGTTGGGTGAACCATATAATAAGGTTTTTAAGATCTTCTTAGCTTCTTGCACCCTCCTTTCTATTGGATTGGCCTGTTGGTGGTAAGCTGCTGTGAAGAATCTTTCAATATTGTTACGTGTACAGAACGTATCGTAAAAGCCGGAATTGAAGTGGCCTCCCTGGTCGGAAATGATGACCCTCGGAACGCCATATCTCACCACTAGTTCCTCTTCGATAAATTGTGCTATTGTTGTTCCACTGACTTGGGTGAACGCCTTGGCTTCGACCCACTTACTAAATACATCCTCTACCATTAATATATATCGGTTATCTGCATCTTTGGTTCGCTGAAGCGGTCCTATTACATGGAGCATGACTTCTGAGAGGAGCCTTCGGTTGTGACTGTCTGCTTTTTACGGAATTACAAATAATGCACTCATTTAAATATTTGTTAACTAGTCTCGACAAATTATTAAAATAATAGCGGCCCGAGATGATTCTAACAGTTTCATCGCGGCCGGGGTGACCTACTTCCGGTCGGTCGTGAAAATGAGATATTACTCTCATGACCATACGTTTTGGTACGTATAATTTTTCTTTGACATTTTCGCCTCTCGTCCAAAGTGTGCCGCCTATCACTTGTCGTGTATTGACGAATTTCACCTCTGCCTCGGTTTTATCTGCTTGTCGCACTAGAGTATTCCATCGTTCAATTTGGTCTTGGATATCTCTGGAGTGCGTTTGCGCTTCTCTGACCTGATCGTTTAATTCCAATGTGGTAATCACTGATATTCGTTCCTTGTACGAGAATTTTGGTGGGTACATTCTCTCCTCTTCATCGTCTGCTTCGACGTTCGGGCCTTGAGGATTTCTGCTCAAATAGTCTGCCAGTATGTTTTCTTTACCAGGACAATGCTCTATCGAGAAGCTATATTCTTGAAGTAATAACGACCATCGTGTAAATTTGGTCTTTTCATCTTTATGCTTATTCAGCCATAGTAATGCTCTGTTGTCAGTTCTAACGATGAAAGGATGGTCTGCCAAATAAATTTTATATTTCTTTATATAGTTAACGACGCTCAGGCATTCTAACTCGTTTATGTGATAATTTCTCTCTGTTGGAGACAGCGTATTGCTTGCATAAGAAATGATGTGCTTCTGGTCGTTATCCCCTAGCTGATAAAGGACGGCCGATAATCCTATCAGGGATGCATCGGTTTGTAAAATGAACATTTTGTTAAAATCGGGCCGGTGTAGTCCTAGTGGTTGATTCAATACTTCTTTTAGTAAAATAAAAGCTTCTTGGGCTTCCGGATTCCACTTGAAGCGCCAATCTCTCGAGAGTAGTCGGGTCAAGGGCTTAGTAATTATTGCTACATTAGGGATATATTCACGTACCCAATTACATAGGCCAAGGAAACTCTGAAGCTGGCGCCTCGTCGTAGGGGCCGGATAATTTTGTATCTGTAATATGTGTTTTTCTAACGGCTGAGTGGTGTTGGCATTTATTTGATGCCCGAGATAGGTTATGCTTGACGTGGCTACCACACATTTTTCCGGTGACACCTTCAAATTATGTAAACGCAGACGTTCAAAGACGGCTCTCAGATGATTTACATGCTGATTTATGTTTTCACTATAGATGATAATATCATCGAGATATACTTTGCAGAAATGATGCAAGTAGCCGGTCAATACGTCTCTTGCCATAAATTTTTGGAACGTACATGGAGCGGTCTTCAATCCGAAAGGCATCACGTTAAATCGGTAAGATGCTCCATCCAATGTTGTAAACGTAGAATAATTTTTTGACGACTCCTCAAGAGGGATTTGCCAGTATCCGCTCTTGAGGTCCAACACCGTAAATATGTTGGCGTTTCCTAGATCCTTTATACTCTCGTATATCTTAGGTAAGACGGATGCTTCGTCTTCCGTTACTTCATTTAAGTGACGATAATCAATGCAGAAGCGAGGCTTCTTGCCGGGCCTTTCTATTATAATGGGAGGCGAACTGTACTGAGCGGTACTCGGTTCTATAACCCCGGCTTTCAGCATCTCTTCAATTTGATCGTACATAACTTTCTTCTTAGTCGGAGACATAGGATAGGGTTTGATATTAAACGGGCGGTCGTCTTTAACTTTTATTTTATGTTTAGTTGTCACAGTGGTTGCTTGGGTAGGCACCGTGGTGAACAATTCAGCGAATTCCTCGAATAGAGGTTTTAAATTATCGTTTCCGATGATCAATTCTTCGGGAAGCCGGCATTGCTTCTTTGCTTGATGTGCCGCTTGATTCCAGAAGACGGTTATTCGCTCTTCAGTGTCGACGTAGACACATTTACGTTGATAATCGAATACGACATTGTGAGCATATAAAAACGGGGCTCCCAGAATGAGCTCTTCGTTTAAATTTTGAATGACCTGAAACGTGGTCTGAAAGGGTACATCTAGTACATTAACGTTCATGGTCGTAGTCCCGAGGGATTCTACTAAACCATCGCCACAAGCCATAACAAACGTTTGGGGAGCTGTAAGCTGATCAATATCGTTCAAAAATTTCGGTTGGATAATATTCCTTGTCGAACCTGTATCCAATAAAGCGTTAACCGCTCGATTATTAATTATAATCTTAATGCGAGGCAGAGGGAAAGCGTCGCTAGTTTGATTGATAGATTCTAATGGAGTGAATCGGTGGAGAGATAGGTTGACTTCTTGATCCTTAAACAGGTAATTAAGGTCAGGAAGGTCATCGAAGTTACTTAATTTAAACTTCTTGCTTCGGAGCTTCCCCGAGGGTCGCTTCGAGCCTGGTGGGGCCTGGTAGGCGGGGCTGGTACAGTTCGGCCTGGGCCATCGCCTCTGACCCCCGCTTGGTTTCCCGTATTCATATTACGATAGGGATTGTTTGTGCATTCCGCATGAAAATGCCACTGCTCCGTTGGGCAATATCTGCAAGGGCGATACGGGACTCGGGAGTTCCTTACGTCTCCAGTAACCCTTCTCGGTATATCCCCTCTGGGCAGCGAGGAAATATTATTTGCAAAATGCACCCTTGGTGCTGGCGGATTATCTCTTCTTTGAGATACATTGAATGGTGTCCTAGATGCACCAAAGGAACTGGAGGACGGCTTCGCTAATGCGGAGGGTTCCGTTCTCCAGTTACTGCTCGATTGCTGATTCCCTTGAGCTGAAGCGGTAGAGGTGGACGCTTCTTGGTCCTTGCCTTTTCTGACATTATGCAGAGTCTCGAATTCTTTATTCTCATCCATGATTTGTAGCATTTAAAAATGCCACATTATTTATTACAACTAAAATATACCGAATTTCTAGAGTGATCAGAATTATCAAGGAATTATTTTTAAAACATGTTGAGTTCGGAGTCCATACGGTATAGTACGCGGTGTTTTCAACGTTCCCAATGTCTCTGCATTGAGCTGACCTCTGCCATAATCTTGAAGGACTAAGAATTTAAAATTGAGAAAAACGAACATTAGGTGAAAGAACTGATATGTGATAAGGTGCTACTCTGTGAATGTTAATGTGAGAGCACACAAAAATAGTTTGTACTTGTGGTTAAATATTATGATATCTTATCAGCTTTGGAGATAAAACCACAGGGCATTTTTGTCTAGTGCAATTCTCAAATTTAAACTAGTAAATGAGCAACCTTTTTTATAAGGCCCACACAACATCTTGGGTGAGTTTTTTCCACTTTTGTAAGTGTTTGCTAATTTTAATTTCGATTTTTCTCCTTCTCTTTTAGGCCTTTATTTTTTATTCCCCTTTATTCATTTAATTTTACGTCTCTAGTAAAATATATGTAAGGATTTGTTATATGGTTTTTGTCCCGTTACTACGATTTTTTTCGTTCCTGTGCCTGTTCCTGTTTAAGAAAAAACTATAGTATATATGTCTTTTGGATGTTTCCCTTTTCGCTGTTGGTAAAAATTCATGAAATAGTCGTTGGATATATGGATCATGGTAACATGCCCTGGAATATTGTTGCTATCCACGAGTAATGTCCAGATGTAATCCAGAACATTCTTAGGAGCAAATTTCTTATTCCACCAAAGGATATCTCAGTTAAGCAATTATTTCATTACACTTTTTAGTTGATTAAAATTATATGCTAAATTTACCATTACATATTTATATAAAAACAATTTTGAAAAATATTCATATGATATTACATTTCATTTACATAATTTTTTTAAAACAGTAAAATTTCTGTAAAGCAAAAACATACGTATGCCATTGCTAATCATATACTTTATAATAATTAATTAATATATCATTAATCAAAATAATATTTTCTATACATTTTTATACTATTTTTAAAGTTTAATCAGACTTATTATAATCCTGCTAATTAGATTTCCCTAAGGAATTAATGCTATCTAGGTATATCATGAAAATACCCTTTTTTGTCTATATGTGTGTGTTCGTTTATTTAGTAATATAAGTCTCAAACAAAAATATTTTTTTGTCTATCTCATTTTAACAAATATAACCATCTATTAACCTTATAGTTAAATTTATTGGTTGGTTAGCTATAAATTAATTTTTTTAAACACTGTTGGTTGCAACTAATTGGCGCCCTCTATAAGTAAGTATAGATAGTTAAAAAAGAACATCAGCATAACAACATAAAAAAAATAATACAAAAAAAAAAGTAATCCACGACCTAAAGGCTCCCGTAAAAACTGAGTAACCGTTAGCGTTTACGGTGTTACCTAACTTTTCCAAAAATTACGGTACAGATTTTGGCCATTTGTTCGGTCATCGTCACTAGTGTATTTGTATCTAGTATGACGGCACTCTTTAGGAGCATTTTCATATCAGGTCTCAACTGATTGAAGATGGTAGCCGCCTTCATCGCCTCCGGCTTAAACGGATCGATTCTCTTGAAGAGGCATACCTTCCTGGAAATAACTACTGACGTATTTTCCTCGGCATCTTGTTTCTTGTCATATAAATTAGCTACTGCTTCGGTGAGTACTTCACCTGAATCGTAACGGCTTCTGAACCGCTCGAGGAATAGAGGATACGTGGTAATTAGGATTCGGTATTGTTCGAACCATTTCCTGGCATCGTCTTTGAGCTGTTCTGATATTTTATATAGACGGTCGTTATCCTGCGTAATTCGTACTCGGACGAAAAATTCCTCCATATGATGAATGAAGGTTTCAGGGTCTTCGTGTTCGAAGCCATGAAATTCCGCATTTGGATGCTTCGACCGATACTTATGCTCGTGCGTGGCTTCGCTTAGAGCTTTGGCAAGACCTGCTGCCATTTGGGCGAACACTTGTTCTGATGACTCCTTCAGTGGTACTCGGGCCTACCCCCGAACTACCCAGTACATCCTCCGCGCACGGCCTCTCTAACCCTCTAGAGACGTTGTCCATCACAGATGTCGGCTCGTCGTAAAACTGGAAAGGCGTTGATTCATCCATATCCTTTCCAGAAAGCCCTGCTGACTAACAACGCCCCACGTTAGGCACCATGTAGAAGAACGCACTACCGTGCTTCAAAATGACGCGACACCAATTTATTTCTCAGGGGGCGCCAGTCGCGTATTACCCCGTTCTTCTACCTCCCAGGCGGGTTCGAGATAAGATGCACTTCGGTAGCCGAGTAATGGACCAAGGCTGCACTACCACAGATCGGAAACTACGCTCTCTCTGGACCCGAATTCCCTCGTTAGGGGTTTAGGCACCTCTTAATTTCCTGAATTTTTGCATAAAAAAAATCCCAACCGAAGAATTTCTCTGCGGAGGGATTAGTTTTGGTACGCGAAAATCACGTTTTGGTCCATTAATAACGGAATATATTTCTCAAAAAACGCATAAAAAAATCCCTATCAAACCTCCGTAAAGCAACCAGAAGGTCGAACGTTAATGCGAATTAACTCGACACATCCGGTTTTCTATACGAAAGTTCCAGGGATTATAGACCGTCAACAGGCCTCAAGATCAATTAAGAAATATTAGTTCAAAGAATCCGTTTATTTAACAGAATTGGTTATACAAAATTCTCAAGATAAGAATCGTGCCTTCCCCAATCAAGGTAGTGACTTTCAGACCATACAAGCGAGAGCGCTCACGCTAACGATCGATTAGGTAGAAAAGATTCATACATACCTTCTCAGAATCAAAATGTGAGCTTTTAGAATCATTTCAGACTCTGGGTAAATGAATAATTAAGGCTGACTGAAATTAACTTAAAAAAGTTTTACTAAATGAATTTAGTTTCGCTAGAGACTACTTAGCTTTAAAGTTCTTGTATCGTGGAGATTCACGTACTCAAACACATTCAGAGGACTTATTACTGCATAAGTTGAGTGGCGTTCGATCAGTCCACGACTTACTAACCCTCATCACAGTCGATCAATATTATCGATTTGGCAGCGTCTCACCTTCGAGCGACTTTTAGGCAAAATTGAATTTTTGGATTTTTATGCACAAGGCGTTTTCCTCTATAACTTTGTCATTTGAAAAGCCCTGTTATTGGCTTTTCTACCATTGCTTTGTCTGGACCACTCAACGCGCTCGACCAAATTGCGAGCCTCTGGGTCAATCCAAACTCTTTCTATGCGAGAAACCGGCCTTGTACATGTGCATTGATTTTTATCAATTTTTGCTTATCGGCACTACGCCGGCTTTGACAAAATCTTCTATTTTGCCTTTCGGATGCAGTGCATCGTTAAAATTTTATGCTCATACTTTAGAATTGGGCTTTCAATGACCGTACCTCAAAGGTCAATGTCTTTGGTTGAGGAATAAAAAATAAAAAATAAAAAAATAATTTAAATTATATTTTCGTGGTACTTTTTAAACTGACTTTGTGGTACTTTTGAAAAATCCATTTTAAGACCAATTTTAGCGTACTTTTGAAAAATCGATTTTCAAGCCAAATTTCAAGGTACTTTTGAAAAACTAATCTGCGGGTGAAATTTTGGCGTACTTTTGAAAAACTAATCTGCGGGTGAAATTTTGGCTTACTTTTGAAAAATCGATTTTCAAGCCAAATTTCAAGGTACTTTTGAAAAGTTAATCCGCGGGTGAAATTTTGGCGTACTTTTGAAAAATCGATTTTCAAGCCAAATTTCAAGGTACTTTTGAAAAGTTAATCTGCGGGTGAAATTTTGGCGTACTTTTGAAAAATCGATCTTCAAGCCAAATTTCAACGCAGTTTTGAAAAATTAGTCTGCAAGTGAAACTTTGGCGTACTTTCGATAAATCGATTCCTGGGCCAAATTTTGACGCCCTTCCAAAAATATTATTTTTCAAAGTCCAATTTATGGTACCTTTGAAAAAGTATATTATTCATAAATCTTTGTCATTATATACTTCTACTCTCATATTCTGAACCAAAAACATTTTTCCTAAGTGAAAATTCGGTGTTTCTTCGAATTTTCACCTGGTCATTTCCAACGCCTTATAGAACCCAAAACGGTCCTTATGGACTGATCTGCGCCTCTGCAGACTCCCAAAAATGTCTTTAAATGAAATTTTTGCCTAAGTCGAATTTTGATTATGTCTTCAACTTAGGACGATTTTGGAGAGTTCTACAACAACATCACAGTGCTTTTCGTGAGGAGTGGCGAGGATTTCAACTTTAATTATTTATTGCAAAGTAAGTACTGCGATTTAAGAGCTGATATTCGGTGTGGCGTGTTTTTATACATAAATACACACTTTAATGAAATTTTAAAAAATGGGCAAGTTCCCCATTCTCCAGATGGTCCTTGATCCAAAAAAAGACTTTTAGGTAATTCAATTATCTACAATTTCGTTTGCCGTAGGAGTCACCGCGCGCCGTTTAGAAGTTACGAACGATTTAATGAAAAAAGTGCATGACACCGTCATCTTGAAAGGCCCGCCGGACCCAAATGAAAAGTCCCATTAAAATTTCGAGTACGGCAAAACGTTCCTGACATTATGTAGTTTCCCTTAGGGAGTTATTATTTTTGAGCTATCTCTCACAGTTTCCGAGTTACAGATGAAAAACCGTTTTCAGAGTTGCGGCATCCGAGGGTAAATTTTGGTCGAAAACACGACATCTAAATTTACTCGTTTTTAAAAAAATACGATACCGTGACGGCCGTACTATGTAGCGATGTAAAGAGAAAGACTTGTAGTTGATCCGCATCGTAAATTGCATGTCGAAATTCAAAAATTCAGCTCGGCACGAACGAATCAAAAGTGACATTTTTGCAATTTTTCGTTTGACGTTTCTCGATCGCGAATTTGTGTTAGAAGAGTGTCCATCTTCCATCTCGTTCCGCCGCATAAAAGAGATAGACAGTCTTTGCGCGTTAATAACTAATTAACCGTAGATAATTAGTCGTTCGGAATGTCGCGTTGAGATGTAGAATTTCACTCTCGTCAGATCAGTACAGTCCCGATTCCGTCAATAGTATCTAAAAAAAGCCATTGCGGCTGCAAATTTGCAAAGAGTAAGGGGTACAGCCCTGTATTATTTTGTGGTATACGTTCTCTGACACTAGTCTATCGAACGTTATATTAGACTATAAAATTTATCTTACACAAGAAGACTGTTATTTTGTTTTTTAATTTTTTTCACGGAAACCAAATCAAAAAAGTGCAAGTGTGATATATCGTTGAAATCGGAATTTTTACTGCTTTTCAATGGTTCAATTATAAATTGTAAGTAATCATAAAATAAACAACTTGTTGTGCCAAAACAGCACTAAACGTAATCCGATCTCAACCAAAACCTTTTCAGATCTTCTGGAGCACTAAAGAAACCCTCATGCAAAGTTTCATCCAAATCCGTTTAGCAGTTTCGCCGCTATCGTGCAAACATACATACATACACACACACACACACACACACACACCCACACGCGCGCGCGCGCGCACGTACATGGGGTACATTGGCTTTGTGTCCTCGCTTTGTACCCTATGTCCACACACACACACTCTGTGAACTTGGCTCATCCAACTGGGTCAAATTTCTCTGGGTGCCTGGGTGAACACAGCAACATTAAGGGCGGATGCTCTGGCCAGGGGGGCTTTCAATGGCCCTGTTGTAGAACTCTCCAAAATCGTCCTAAGTTGAAGACAGAATCAAAATTCGACTTAGGCAAAAATTTCATTTAAAGACATTTTTAAGAGTCTGCAGAGACACAGATCAGTCCATAAGGACCGTTTTGGGTTCTATAAGGCGTTGGAAATGACCAGGTGAAAATTCGAAGAAACGCCGAATTTTCACTTAGGAAAAATGTTTTTGGTTCAGGATATGAGAGCAGAAGTATATAATGACAAAGATTTATGAATAATATACTTTTTCAAAGGTACCACAAATTGGACTTTGAAAAATAATATTTTTGAAAGGGCGTCAAAGTTTGGCTCAAGAATCGATTTATCGAAAGTACGCCAAAATTTAACTTGCAGACTAATTTTTCAAAACTGCGTTGAAATTTGGCTTGAAAATCGATTTTTCAAAAGTACGCCAAAATTTCACCCGCAGATTAATTTTTCAAAACTACCTTGAAATTTGGCTTGAAAATCGATTTTTCAAAAGTACGCTAAAATTTCACCCGCAGATTAATTTTTCAAAAGTACCTTGAAATTTGGCTCGAAAATCGATTTTTCAAAAGTACGCTAAAATTGGTCTTAAAATAGATTTTTCAAAAGTACCACAAAGTCAGTTTAAAAAGTACCACGAAAATATACTTTAAAATATTTTTTATTTTTTATTCCTCCACCGAAGACATTGACCTTTGATGTACGGTCATTGAAAGCCCAATTCTAAAGTATGAGCATAAAATTTTAGCGATGCACTGCATCCGAAAGGCAAAATAGAAGATTTTGACAAAGCCGGCGTAGTGCCGATAAGCAAAAATTGATAAAAATCAATGCACATGTACAAGGCCGGTTTCTCGCATAGAAAGAGTTTGGATTGACTCAGCGGCTCGCAATTTGGTCGAGAGCGTTGGGTGGTCCAGACAAAGTAATAGTAGAAAAACCAATAACAGGGCTTTTCAAATGACAAAGTTATAGAGGAGGACGCCTTATGCATAAAAATCCAAAAATTCAATTTTGCCTAAAAGTCGCTCGAAGGTGGGTCACTGCCATATCGATAATATTGAACGACTGTGATAAGGGTTAGTAAGTCGTGGACTGATCAAATGCCATTCAACTTACGCAGTAATAAGTCCTCTGAATGTGTTTGAGTACGTGAACCTCCACGATACAAGAGCTTTAAAGCTAAGTAGTCTCTAGCGAAACTAAATTCATTTAGTAAAACTTTTTTAAGTTAATTTCAGTCAGCCGTAATTATTCATTTACCCAGAGTCTGAAACGATTCTAAAAGCTCGCATTTTGATTCTGAGAAGGTATGTATGAATCTTTTCTACCTAATCGATCGTTAGCGTGAGCGCTCTCGCTTGTATGGTCTGAAAGTCATTACCTTGATTGGGGAAGGCACGATTCTTATCTTGAGAATTTTGTATAACCAATTCTGTTAAATAAACGGATTCTTTAACTACTGTTTCTTAATTGATCTTGAGGCCTGTTGACGGTCTATAATCCCTGGAACTTTCGTATAGAAAACCGGATGTGTCGAGTTAATTCGCATTAACGTTCGACCTTCTGGTTGCTTTACGGAGGTTTGATAGGGATTTTTTTATGCGTTTTTTGAGAAATAGTTTCCGTCATTAATAGACCAAAACGTGGTTTCTGCGTACCTCCGCAGAGAAATTCTTCGGTTGGGATTTTTTTATGCAAAAATTCAGGAAATTAAGAGGTGCCTAAACCCCTAACGAGGGAATTCGGATCCAGAGAGAGCGTCGTTTCCGATCTGTGGTAGTGCAGCCTTGATCCATTACTCGGCTACCGAAGTACATCTTATCTCGAACCCGCCTGGGAGGTAGAAGAACGGGGTAATACGCGACTGGCGCCCCCTGAGAAATAAATTGGTGTCGCGTCATTTTGACGCCCGGTAGTGCGTTCTTCTACAGCCCCTACTGGATCCGGGGTCGACTCTCGGCGAGATCACAAACCAAGAAATCAATAAAAACTGGACTCGTTCCCAGTTCTTTGACTTCTGGACCTCCTACCCAGGACTTCGGCAAGCAAAGCTCTTCATCTCAGGGCCCTTGCCGAAGTGAGCAGAATATATCTGCGACTAAGCAGGAATCATGTCAGAATCATTGTAAGCATTTTGACTGGACAAGGATCTTTCAAAAAACACCCGCACACTGTCGGGTTAGTTGACAACCTCGACTGCAGGTTCTGCGGGGACAAGGAAGAAACTTCCATCCACGTCCTAACTTCCTGCCCTTGTCTGATGAACTTGAGGCACAAACACTTTGGCATTGGTTTTCTGGTGCTGGAGTAAATAAGGAGTGCCCTCATAGGAAGGATTTTGGTCTTTTGGGTTAGAGTCCGGCTTGAATAGGGGGATTCCCTAAATTAGTAGCGGTAGCACAATGGCCCGCAAAGCCTGAGTGCGGCGACCTTTCTTCGCCCCGCTAAGAGAAGAAAGAAGAGAACTCTTTTGCTAGATATAAACCTTCACTAATTGTTTATTAATAAAATATACCGCTGATTATAGGATTGGATTTCACTTAAAATGATGACGCCCTTATAATTTTTTTATTTTGTTTCAGATTTGAATCAAATTTGACTCAAGTATGGAACAAATTAGGATCTACTTATGACCAGAAAAACATTCGCCTGCTACAAAGGCAGAGCCACCTGTTTTACCAAAATATGCTGAAAAATATTAAAAATCATATTAATGCGTCTTGATGAATTTCACCTGGGTGAACACCACAAATTGCGAAAACTGAGGACCCCCTTTGCCAGATGAGCTTATGTATGAAAAATCCCCCGTCCATAACCAAATCAAATTTTGGTTATTTACGGTTGTGGCGCCGATCCGATGCATTTTTTAGAATTTTTAACATTCAAAATGTTTTTATTTTTTTCGGTATATTTTGGTACCACAGAAGGCTATGCCTTTGTAGCAGGCGAATATTTTTCTGGTTATAAGTAGATCCTAATTTGTTCTATACTTGAGTAAAATTTGATTCAAATCGGAAACAAAATAAAAAGTCGGGCGTCTTCATTATAAGTGAGTCACACTGTATATTTAAGGAAATGCATAGATTTCGACAAAATATTATGTTAGTAAATACGTCGAGTGTTGTAAAATAAAGATTGTTTTGTGACTGTGATTTATTAGCAGACCACGGTAAACCGCTTTGATAGACATATTCAAAATACCTAATACTTTTTTTTAATTATATCTATTTTGGCTGGCGAATATCTCGTAAACTATAAGGAAGAAAATGAATATAGACATTGTTGTAGAAAATTTAATTATGTTTAATTTTGCATAGATTACCTTTCTCGATACGACGCATCGTTTCCGAGATATAAGCGAAAAACCAAACAATAGGACCTTTAAAGTGTCCCCCTCCCCCCCCGCTCACCACCTAGGAGTGGGGACTTTTGATATGTTCATTTCCAAACTAGTCCAAACAAAGTTCCGAAGTCAAATTTTCTGTCCCTAACATTTCCCTCTACACCTTTCTTTGAGCATTCTTTGCCTGGATTACTGGTAGATATCCCCATTTGTAGATGAATATACCGATATTTTGCTGAGCTTCGGGATAAAATTTATTTTGCAGAATAATATAAGTATCACCATTTATAGATGAATTAAGTACCGGGCCTAAATGTTATTACTAACAATGTAGCTTTTTTACATTTAAAGAAATGAGTACAAAGATAATTAAATTCATTAACAAGTTTAATCTGATACAATTATTACATTATGCATATTTTCCTGACCTTCTATCATCCTCTGTAGCTATTCTTGTAAATTTGCATAAATTGTTCTTAAAGGAATAAATCAACGGCGGAGAAAAGTATGACAAGTCATTTTTGATTTGTTCAACAAATTTTTCTATTTTTTCTTTTTCTCGTTGTATTTCATCCAACTCTTCTTTCAATTTTTCATTATTTTCAGACTCTGTGTCATCCTTATATCTGCATATAATTTTCAACTCTGGAAAACCGCATGACAAGCCACCATTTTCGATTTGTTCAACAAGTTTTTCTAATTTTTCTTTTTCTCTTAGTATTTTATCCAATTCTTTTTTCAGTTGTTCTCTACCTTCACACTCTGCGTTCTCCTCATATTTACATATAATTTTCATCTGTGAAAAGCCGCATTGGTCACCAACTTCGATTTGTTCAACCAATTTGTCTTCTCTCTGTATTTTGTCCAATTCTAGTTCCAATTTTTCGTTACTTTCAGACTCTGCGTCGTCCTTCCGGATACAGCTAATCTTCAATTGTGGAAGATAGCATGACAACTCATTATCTAATTCCTCTTTCAATTTTTCATTACTCTCAGACTCCTCGTCGTTGTTATAGTTACATATAATTTTCAACTGTGAAGAAGTGCACAAGTCATTATTTCCGATTTGTACAACAATGTGTTCTAATGTTTCTTTTTCTCTTTGTATTAAAGCCGACAATGCTTCTTTTAATTTTTCGTTACTTTCATACTCTGCGTCATCTTTACATCTACATTTAATTTTCAACTGGGGAGGAACACATGACAGGCCATTTTCGATTTGTTCAAGAAACTTTTCTAATATTTCCTTTTCTTTTTGTACTTTATCCAATTCTTGTTTTAAGTTTTTTTTATTTTCTGACTCTGTATCATCCTTACATCCACATATAATTTTCAACTGGGAGGGACAGCATGACAAGTCATCATTTCTGATTTGTTCAAGACAAATTTCTAATATTTCTTTATCTCTTTGTACTTTATCCATTTCTTCCTTTAATTTTTTGTTGTTTTCAGACTCTGTGTCGTCCTTACATCTGCATCTAATTTTCAACTGTTGAGATCCTTCTAACAAGTCATTATGTCTGACTTGTTCAGATAATTTTTCTAAGCTTTCTTCTTCGTTTCGTATTTTATCTAATTTCTCTTTAAATTTCTCGTCACTTTCAGACTCGACGTTATCCATACACATATATCTAATTTTCAACTGAAGAGGAAAACTTGACAAGTCAGCATTATTAGTTTGTTCAACAGATATTTCTAATTTCTCTTTTTCTCGTTGTATTTCCTCCAATTCTACTTTCAATTTTTTATTTCTTTCAGGCTCTATTTTGTTCTTACGTCTACATCTAATTTTCAACTGTGAAGGACAGTATGACAAGTTATCATTTTTGGTTCGTTCAACAGGCCTTTCTAGTTTGTCCGTTTCTCTTTGTATTTCATCGAATTCTTCTTTCAATTTTTCGCTCCTTTCAAAATTTACTTTGCCCTTACACCTACATTTTGTTTTCAGTAGTAAAGGACAGTAGGACACGTCAACATTTTTTGTTTTTTCAGCAGATCTTTCCAATTTTCCTTCGTCTTCTTTTTCTTGCATTTCATTCAACCCTTTTTTCAATGTTTCGTCTACTTCAAACTTTGCTTTGCCCTTACACCTACATCTAGTTTTCAACAGTGGAGGACAGTAGGACACGTCATCATTTTTGTTTTTTTCAACAGGTCTTTCCAATTTTCCTTCGTCTTCTTTTTCTTGTATTTCATTCAACCCTTTTTTCAATGTTTCGTCTATTTCAGACTTTACTTTGCACTTACACCTACATCTAGTTTTCAACAGCGGAGGACAATAGGAGACGTCATCATTTCTCGTTTTTTCAACAGGTCTTTCTAATTTTCCTTCTTCTTCTTGTATTTCATTCAACTCTTCTTCCAGTTTTTCATCTCTTTCAAACTTCACTTTGTCCTTACACCTACATCTAGTTTTTAACAATGAAGGACAGTAGGAGACGTCATCATTTTTCGTTTTTTCAACAGGTCTTTCTAATTTTCCTTCTTCTTCTTGTATTTCATTCGTCTCTTCTTCCAATTTTTCGTCTCTTTCAAACTTTAATTTGCCCTTACACCTACATCTAGTTTTCAACAGTGAAGGACAGTAGGAGACGTCATCATTTTTCGTTTTTTCAACAAGTCTTTCTAATTTTGCTTCTTCTCTTTGTATTTCATTCAATGCTTCTTTAAATATTTCGTTTCTTTCATAATTTGCTTTGCCCTTACACCTACATTTCGTTTTCAACAGTGGACAGTATGACACGTCATCATCTTTGGTTTGTTCAACATGTCGTTCTAATTTTCCTTCTTCTCTTTGTATCTCGTTCAGTTCTTTAAATGTTTCATTTCTTTCAGACTTTACTTTGCTCTTACACCTACATCTAGTTTTCAACAGTAGAGGACAGTATGGGACATCATCATTTTTGGTTTGTTCAACATGTCTTTCTAATTTTCCTACTTCTCTTTGTATTTCATTCAATTCTTCTTTCAATTTTTCGTTTCCTTCAGACTTTGATTTGTCCTTACACCTACATCTTATTTTCAATGGCTTAGAATAGTTTGATACGTCATCATTTTTGGTTTGCTCAACAGGGCTTTCAAATTTTTCTTTTTCTCTTTGTATTTTATCCAATCCTTTCAATTTTCCATTTCTTTCAGACTTTGCCTTGCACTCACACGTACATCTGATTTTCAGCCGTGAAGAACAGTATGACAAGTCTTCATTTTTGGTTTGTTCAACATGTATTTCTAATTCTTTTCTTTCACTTTGCATTTCATCAAAGTTCTGTTTCAATTGTTCGTTTCTTTCAGATTCTGTGTCGTCCTTACACCTACACAGGATTTTGTTAGAATCATCTCCAGAAAAATTACCTTTTTTTTTATTGCTACGTAAGTAATTCCATTCTGTATACTGCTTCCGTAATTCCTCAACTGCACGGTTAACAGCACACTCTGACTGTTTAAGCACTTTTCTGATCTGGTCGTCACCGGTTAAAGCTATCATTTTATTTGCGATTTGTTGTAATTTTTTATTTTCTGCTTGAGCAGCTTCCAGTTCCCCTTTCATAGTATTTAACCTTTCATATTCGCTTTTTATAACTTCCATAGCCCCCTTCAGAGAATTGTCATTTTCCTTAACCTGCCTCTTCAAGTCTTCGTTTTCCGTTTGAGATTTTTCAAGCTTTCCTTCGAGTTCTTCTATGCGAGTCTTTAAACATTTGATCTTACAGGACACACGTTGTATTGAACTTCTTAGTTGAGTCTGTACACCTGGCAATCTTTCTTCTAAAGTGGCAATGACTTGGTCTTTTTTTTCAATTTCGTCTCTCATGGTTGATAATTCATCCCTCGTACGGACCTAAAACATTATTCATTTGTAATACCTTTCGAAATTAATAACGTACTGGAACATGCACTCAATGCTTTAGGTATACGAAGCCACTGAAGCATATTATTACGGAAAGAGAAACTTGCGTGCACTGTTCTGTCCTTGTCTGACATGGTTGAAGAGAACGTTAACCGCCCGAAGAAAAGGATGGAATGGTGCACGCAAGTTTCTCTCTCTGAATCACTTTCTCCAGTCGAGTGCACCTTCCAGTTTGTTATTAATTTCGATGGTAATACCTAATTATAGTTTAATATAAACCTGCTAAAATAACTTTCATAGTGGATTTTACCTAAGCAGAATTTAAAAATTATCTTGTAATGTCAGAATTATTAGAGCTAACCAAAAATTGTGTAGTCTTTTGCAAAATATAAGAACCATTTATGGCTTCCTTCACTACTGTTTATCGGTTAATTCACTGTCATAAAAAATACTATAAAGATAACGGCAAGAGCCATCATTCAAATTATCTAAGGTCGTATGCAAGTTTATCTTGTCGCTATATTTATCAGCTCAATGGCGCAGTGCTTAGGATGTTAGGCTTGCGACCACGGAGTCCCACATGTTACCGGGATGGTAGCAGTGGGCTAGACTGAGGTTGTGTGAGAGACACACGGTCTAGTCGCTCTCCTCTTCTGAGTTCGAGTCTCAGCTGCGGCAGAACTCCGCCAGGACATTAATGTAAATAAGGCTAATAATAATAATATTCTTCAAGGGTCTAAAGCAAAATTCAATATATACTTATGTAAAATATTTTGAATGTATTTAATTAAATCAAAGATGCCGACTTGTAATTATATTCTGAATATTTTTTTAACACTCTTTTTTGATAAATGCAATTATTCAAATATCTTCACCTTTCTATGTTCGCATAAATTAAGTATTTACTATTTGTTATTAGAATTGTTTTGTCAGACTTTTTGTAATTTTTGTTGATTTTCGTCATTTTATTATGCCTATCTGATGCCCATTTGTGGTACTGGTAGGTAATAATATTTGAACATGAAGATAATCATGACATCAATGTGCTGAAAATATTGCTCCTAATATAATTTAAGGTGTGGGTCTGAAGCTGATAACAATAATCCAGAGAACCTCTTGAAAAAAGACTAATCCGGAAGAGAAATCATCTTCATCCTAGTGCTCAAAAAGTAGTTATGAATGTATACAATCAACTTCTTAAGAAACGGAAGGGTGAAAGGTTTACACTTATCAAACGTGTTTCAAAACTGTTTAAGATTTGTAGAACGCAAATTTGGCGCCTCAAAAGGGGGCAATGAATGAGTAGGAAAGAACCAAAAGGCCATTCAGATGCATATGTACTGAGGTAAATTGTGAAATAAAAAAAAATACTGGTATTACACAGAAAATATCGTGCCCTCGGTGCAAGATATTTATGACAAAATACATGAGAAAGCAGTGTATTTTCCTTCAGGGACGTTCCTACCGAGGGGAAATTGTGTGTTCAACACGCAGGCGCCACATTTAGGGGGGCGCCAAAATGTGAAATAAAAAAGATTTTAATTTATCAATTAGAAAAATAAATAAATGTAAACACATCTTAAGCCAAAAATGTAAGCGAGGCTTAAGCAAGATGTCATTGTCATCCTATACCAAGATTTGTAGAAGGGACATAATAAGAAGAGACTGGAAAAGTAGGCGTGTCACATGGTCAGAACATATTCGACCTTGGCAAGCAACTAGTCCACCATGGCCTCATTTCAAAATTGCATAAAGACGTGTGTCAATCAAAATGGGCAACATGTGGAGCACTTATTATAATTTTTTCTAATGAATTATTTGAAGAAACCTTTAATTTTTAAGTTTATTCTTGAGTTTTGTGCTTATTGTTCGATAAAACCAAAATGCAATTACTCATAGGGAAGTACTTACAATAAATGTTCGTTTCTCATTTCCACATCACATCGTCGAATAATATACAGGGTGTTCCATTTGAAAAAATTGAGAAAATTCAATTTAAAAAGTTCTTAATTGAAAAATAATTTTTGGCCACCCTATACATTTTTAGGAAGTGAAAATGATTCAAAAACATTAAATAGATGTCTCGTAACTAGTAGTCACATAAGTTTTTCAATTGTGACTTTGGTGATTTCTTCAATACGCATCTGCAGATGCATTATTTCAACAAAAAAATTCATTACATCCAAGTGGTTGTGAGATAGTCAATAATAATATGGGAATGAATAGAGTCCAAAAAGAGGCTTCAAAAAATGTACTAATATGCATAGCATTCCATTTAAAAAAAAAGACACTTGATCCTGTAATTTCGTCTTGGCTCGCCCTGTATATTCGAAAATATATCCGACGCACTATTGCCCCATCCTGTATATGTCCCACATAGCACAGGACGTCCTATGTATATGCAAAAAATGTACATAATATGCAAAAGTCTTTTGTACATCTTGAAGATACTAGGTATGTACACGTATGGATGTCCATGGTGTACATGTACCAGCGATATACATGTAATGGACATTCCAACGATGTACATTCTTACGATATCCCTTGATGCACGTCGCAGGAATATCCTTGCATGGACGTACCTACCACATACATAACTGTACATATACTAGTACACACCATATATGTTATATTAATGAAAAATACCGTCAAGTATGGAAAAAATGGAGTAACAAGGAAATACAAGTCAATTGTAGAAAGCTCTCAATATAGAAAACTCCCTTTGTATAACTATATTTACTTCCAACTTCCAAGGGAATCTGTGACTTCATATATATTGTCTTAGTTTATATGGCAAAAAGATGAATATAATCTTATTATTAGTTGTCTTTAAATTTAGCGAAGAAACAGAGGTTTTAAGACTTCTTTATGTAGGTAAAGTCTATAATCATATTTGTCATTAATTAACTCATAGTACCTATATTATTTTAATATGGGTATATTATGTTATATTATTAAACTCTATACTTTTAATTCTTATAATTATAAATTATTCAAATATGGATTATAATTATAATAAATTATTTAAATTGTGCAATAATTGAACATGCTTGTGATACTACTCTACGAATCCGCTGAATTATCTATGGCACACCCTGTCACAGTTAAAAAAAGATGCCATCATTCAATTCATTTTAGCTAAAGAGAAACAGACAAATCATGTTTTCGTTTTGACAGTTTTAACTTTTAAGGTTAGAGCACAGCGTTTCAGCTTTCAGCGTTGGAGTTTTGCATTGGGTTTTTTCGATCAAGTTTGCTTTATTTTGTTTTTGAGTGTTCTGTGTTTATTATGTCAATAAATAAAAACTATATTTCAGTATATTTACATTAATCACATTAGATTACAGCGGTGATTGCAAAAAAAAATAGTGTACTTACCTACGTATCATGTGTCGAAAGTGTTTTCACTGGACTCGCATACTCGCAAGCTTCCAGGGGCTCAATTCTCAAAATTATTCCAATGGGAAATATATTTTATTATTTTTTATTTTATTACGTTTCCTATTTACTTCTCTTTCCTTTCTCTTACAAGTCGAGAATCGAGCCCCAGGACTCGCTTGGCGGCTCGCCCTAGATTTTGCTTACTTGTCCAGTAAAATACAATTCTCGAAACTATACGTAAATAACTATTTCTTTCACAGATGCCCATTTTTTGGTAGTATATTTTTTAAGAAAGATCACTCTTTAAGAATAAAAAAGAATAAAATAACAAGTGTTAGTTTTAATTTTATTGCTGTTCATTTATTCTCTAGTTATGAGCTATTTATATCGTGAGCTTACAACTTGAAAATGCTGAATATATTATTAAACAAAGTATTCTAAGTACCAAATTCTTTAACACGATGCGAGGACAAAAGTTACAGAAATAAAAAATAAATAAATTTCAAATAGATTTTTTTGTTTTAATAATTTTTTTATCCATGTCGACAAGGAAGTTAGTAAGTAGAGTTTAATAACATTTTTCAGCAATTTCAATTTATTTTATTTTAGGTCACAGAGTATAACTAAATTATATTAACCTAGTTACACGACTAGAAAACAGATTAAATATCTTATAATATTAAGAAAAGTTGTTACTCTTAAGGCGGTCTTTCATAAATATGCTATAAGAAGTGGGTATGCGTGTGTAAAAATGTAAATGGCGTAGCGACGCTCAATGTCACTCTAAAGTGATAAATGAAATCTTCCTGAAGTTTCGAATGTTTTCTTGAACGAATTTCATATGAAAAAGAAAAATTATAAGCATATATACCTACATAGGTAGTTCATACATATACATATGTACGTCCCACGGATATGTGTGGGACCTGTCAGAGCGAGACAAACGGATATACTATGTACGTACATACGACGTACACAATGCTATTTATGTACGTCCCTACGATATCCATGTGAGTACATCATTGGCATATACATAGGATGTCCGTATGCTATGTGGGAGGGGTCGCGACGCTCAATGTCGCTATAAAGTGATAAGTGCAATTTATAGGAACCACATATGCATATGAAAATAATGTACGTAACACATCCATGGTAAATACATAAACATGTGCATTAGAACGTATTATGGACATCAAATGAACCAATTATGAATATACATATAATGTACATGTGTACTTCATGCAGGCTACAAGCGTATATACATAGGTAGTTCATACGTATACATATGTACGTTCCACGGATATGTGTGGGACCTGTCAGAGCGGGACAAACAGATATACTATGTACGTACATACGACGTACACAATGCTATTTATGTACGTCCCTATGATGTCCATTATCCATGTATGTATATTATCGGTACATACATAGGATGTCCTTGTGCTATGTGGGGTATATGTACTGTACGTGCCCTTCCTGCTGTTTATTTTGGCAAAAAGGCCAAGCATAAAAAATTTGTTGATTTTTGACTTGTGAGCGGAAACATTTTTGGTGAATCTTCCACTCTCGCTCATTACATTAATTTTCATTGTTGAGCGGAAAATTTTGTGATTCCCCCCGCTCATCAGTTTTCATTGCTGAGTAAAAAAAAATTGTGATATTTCCCCATTCTCAAATTGTCCGACAAAATATATTTGCCGATTTTCCAGTCCGACGCGTGGAAATCGTATTTTTCATGCCGAGGAGGAACGCCGCGTTTACGAAAATTTCCGCAGCGGAAAAAAGTGATAGACTATGCCGTACAAGAAGTTATACGAGGATATGTATAAATTGCATGTACGCGGGCACCTAGACTATTATGTTCACACGTTCACAGTCGTTCAGTCAGTGTCTCCCATAATCCATATTAATTTATATTTTAACGCCATTTTTGTTCAAAATTCTTAGTGTGTAATTAATTCACAAAAGGTAAGTAATAGTATAATACTTATTTTATATACGTTTTCGTTATAACATTTTTATATCATTTGATAATTTGCTAACCTAACCTTAAAATCGTATTGAACTGATAAGTTTTAATAGAAAGATAAATACCAGTCCTTACAAATAATAAATCAAAGGCGGCGTTCCACCGAATTGACAAAACAGCAACAAAAGAGACTCTGTCGGTTTCGACAAAACAGAAAGTGGAGTTTCGAAAATCAGAAACAGTCCGGAGAATTTGAGTCGCCGGCGACTTTTTCCCTCGACAAGTCCCGTCGCGTGGCGGAAAGATCAAAAGGTTTCTGTGTTTTGTCTTTGTTTTTGTAAACAGAGGTTCGCTCGGTAGAAACTGCCCACACTAACCCACTAGATTTATCAAGCTCTCAAATTCGGTACCACTGGACATTTTTACGAAATTATGAAACGAAGATCGCAATTCTCCATCCACTGCTCTGTCGTCACTTATCAAGTCGGTCATTATTTCTTCCGTTCCATAATTCCTTCGCCGTTTTAAAAACGAAATCACCCAGTACCTTGGCATTCTTCGTTTTTTCTATTAAAGAGATTGAATTATAAAAAATCCACAACCGATAATAAATAAGTCGTCATAAATAGATGACATGATTGTACAGTCCGTTGGGTGGAATTAAAGTTTCGGTTAAGGCGGCTTTCCACCAAACGGACAAAACTGCAACAAAACAGAGACTCTGTCGATTTCGACAAAACAGCAAGTGGAGTTTCGAAAATCAGAAACAATCCGCAGAATTTGAGTCGCCGACGACTGTTTTCCTCGACAACTGAAAGTCCCGTCGCGTGGAGGAAAGATCAAAGGGTTTCTGTGTTTTGTCTTTTTTTTTGTAAACAGAGTTCGCTCGGTAGAAACGGCCCACACCAACAGTTGGTTTTTGTATATGTGTATATGCATTTACTCCAGTGGGGATCATTGTTAACGGTTTGTAAAACTAAAGCCGTATTCTTCTGGGTTCTTGCTGTTGGTATTCTTTCACGTTTCAACTTTTTAAAACTACCATAGTGTAATAAGTTGTTATCCGAATTGGAAAAAGTCTTGCGATCGGGTTGTGGTCTGTTTGGAAATTGTAATTGATACATAAGTTTGGCTGCTTTTGCATTTTTATTGCATTTTCCATAAATTAATAACATATTAACTTTGTCAACATTGGTGTGGGCCATATTTTGGACAAATTTTACTAACGTATTCTTAAAATGACACACGCAAACGAATATTAAACTTCTGACAGTTAATAAACAAACAATTGCAAATTATTCAATTATCTTAATTTAAATTTCTCAATTTAAAGTTATTTCCGGTAAAATCGGAAGTGCTGTTAAAAAATTTCCCACCAGTAAATAATTCTCTTATAGCAGGCAAAAAAATTACTAAGAACCTACCTCTGAAAATCAAGATTAAAAAAGTTACAGCAATTAAAAAAATATATAAACACTCAAAAATTAGATAGTAAAATTAAAATAACTCAAAAACTACTGCAGATCTGACTTTTTGGAACAAGAACAATTTTGTTTAAAATTTAATTCTTAATCGAATGGCATGTTTCAAACCTTCCTCTATCGAAAAATATTTTTAAACTGCAGCGCCATCTCTGGTGATAATGTTATAATAAAGGGTGTTTTTTTTAGAGGAATAGAACTTTAAAATGAAATAAAACACATAAAAATTTTGCTAGCGCCCATGGTATTGAATTTATTGGAAATATAATTTTATGCCATTAGTGCTTAAATATGATTTCGGACATATGGGTGCCGCGGCTGGCTCGAATGTAGGGCAATCTGGAAGTCCAATTTTTTATCACTCTTTCGAGCAGTTGGGGCCGTATGTCGGCAATAACTCGTCTAATGTTGGCTTCCAATATCTCTGGATTATCGGCGTAGACTAGCGACTTCACATATCCCCACAGAAAATAATCCAAGTCGTGATATCACACGACCGTGGAGGCGAATTCACAGGTCCACGTCGCAAAATTTTTTGGTGAAAATGAGGATCAAGAACAATCTTGTTTTCGGTCCATTCACCGAACGTCCGACGCAAATGATGGTCACGCGGCTTTACTTCGTGCACGAGCTGAATCTTGTAAGCTCGTAACCCAGGATCTTTCCTCAAAATCTTCCATAAGGTGGATGGACACAGCTCCAATTGCTGTGCACTACGGCGAATCGACTCATTCAGATCCTCATCAACACTACGCTCCACAGCAGCAACAAATTCTTGGGTGCGCACTGTACCACGTCTCTGCGGATGTACATTATCAATCAGGGTATGCGTGGTGCGAATGGTTGTTCGAATGAGTTGCTCGGATGGACGATTATGTCGACCGTAAAATGGACGTAGCGCACGGTAAGTTTCGCAAACTGAACCTGATTTTAGAAATAAATTTGCACAATTCGCAAGCGTTGTTCTACCGTAAGTCTATTCATGGTGAAATGGCAAAACATACTGAGCACAAATCAGCTGTTAGTTGTTAAATTAACTGTCTCTAGAAACAGTGTCGTCCATTCAAAAAACAAACTTCTAAAAAAAACACCCTTTAGTAAATTTTATTTCCTGAAGAAGGCATTAACCATAGAAATCTATTACCATTTACAGAATAAAAATATATTTCTTAGTTTCCGAAATAACGGCTGTGGGAATGTTAACTAAAACACACTGTATACTATAACTATTAATACATACTATTAATGTAATATTAAGCATAATTCGATTGCCAGGGAACTTGACCCTTTTCTGATATGAAATATTGACTATATTCATCCCTCACTTCTTTGGCAACCTGTGATGGTTTTTTTGCTTTTTTTGTAAGGGGCAACAGTGGCTGAAGTAATTCCGAATCTTTTCTCCATTGTCCCGCAGTCACTGTTTCAGTATCTATAAATCTTCCACATCAAATGAACCTGGTGGAGTGTATATATTTTTTGACTCTACATTTCTACGTAAATAATTGTGCAGAAAAACGCATGCTAGTACAACCTTTTCCGCTTTTTGTGGTGTCAGTAGCATAGGCTTACGAAGGACTCCGAAAACAGATGCTAATATCCCAGAAGCGGTTTCGACGACTTTTCTAGCTCTAGTTAGGCGATAATTAAAAATTCATTGTCTAGATCCAAGATATTGATGCCCTGCGAATGGTTTCATTATATTAGGTGCTAGCAAGGAAAGCATCGTCCGCCACTAAAACGTACGGTACATTTTTTTGCGTCCAGGTAATTGCGACTTTTTAGGCAAATCAAGCATTGATTGATCCAATGCCTTTGCAAATCCACTGGCTTTAAAAACTCCTCCATCTAATATCCGACCTTGACAGCCGACATAGACATTAGTAAATTTGTAGTTAGCATCAACTATGGCAAATAAGGCAGTACTAAATGTTCCCTTATAATTAAAGAATTCACTTCTGCTCAACTTTGGGGATTATATTACAATATGTTTGCTATCCATACTACCCAAACACATTGGATAATTCCAAATGTTATTAAAATACTCTCTAATTTTTTCCCATCCTTCACAACTTGTAGGGACCTAAAAAAATATGTTATTATTAATATGGTCGAATCTGTGAAATATATATTAACATTAAACATATCATTTTAGGATAGCAGTTCCTCAGGCACTGATGTGATCGAGAATCAAATGAGTCAAACGGAAAATGAAACAGTTGAAATTCAGCAAGAAGGTCAGGAATCCACGGAAGACCCCCTAGAGCAGTACACAGAGCAACAGTAACCTCAATCCAAAGAACCATTACAGTTACACAAAATTCAACAGATTAATAACACATCAGAACTAAATATCTCAAATACAGAGCAGCAACCGGGGAAACAATATTTATTTTATACTCCAAAAACAGTTACAAAAAGATCAAAACTCACAGGTTCTGCTAATTCTAAGAATGTTACCGAAGAGGCTTTCAACATGATGAAATCGGTATTGTTAGCCGATTTAAACGATTTACCGTTTAAATCGGTCAATAAACAAAAATTTTAAAGAGGTGTTCCGCTTTTAAAGGGATAGGATAGGATAGGGATCTGAACATCATAATATAATTAAGAATAAGAAAATGAATTACCTTTCAGTTTATGTTCAATTAAAAAAAAGTTTCTTATTTCTTTTCTTTAAAACTTTTATGTACTTACCTTAACACAGTCCTGCAGAATTGCACAGAGGGCATCACATTCTTCTGGAACAATTCGTGATATTGAAGAACTGGATATTTTAAATAAATACATTAAACTTTTAAAGCTGTCACCTGTAGCTAGAAATCTTAAAGTTATGGCCAGACGATCCTTTACCGAAATAGCATCTCTATAATTTGTATTTTGCTTGTAAATTTTTGGACCCCCAGATTTATCAAGTTCTCAAATTTGCACTGAGAGAAGATTTTTGCAGTGACAGCCAAAAACCAGACTACGGCAGCAAGAAAATCTATTTGAATACGCGCCAGACGAGAATTTTCGTAGGGCAGTAAAATTCGTTTTACTGGAATTACTTCAGTGCAATAGTAAAGTTACTTTATAAAATAATATTAAAATGTTTCACCTAGCCACTGTAAATAAACTTTACTGTTATAATAAAGAAATAGTATTGTTGTAGCAAAGATATTTATTTACTAATGCAAAGTATCTGGCTACGATAGAGTCAATTCTTTTTACTTACAGCAACATTTTTTATATTATCACTCCATGGTTTTTCTAGTGCTGTAATTAACTCCTTTCTTGTTGTAGCAAAGTCACTGATTAGACAGAGCAGGAACTTGATTGGAGTAGTATCACTTATTTTTAATCGCAGCAAAAAAGTTTACTATCATTGAAAGGTTTTTCTCGTACCCCAGTTAGTTTCTTTTTTATTGCAGCATATATGCTTTCCTAATTTAGTAATAAATTAGCATGCCTCAGAAAAGATATTCCGTCATATCAAAAAGTTTTAAATCAATAACAGTAAAATTTCTTAATTAGAATAGAATGGCAATTTTGCTATTATTATAAAGTATATCTGCTGTTGGAATAAACATTTTTTGCTGGAAAATAAACACAGGGAGCTAAAAAATGTTTGATAAAATTTTCTCGTTATAGAAACATGTTTTAGGAAGGAAAATAATTTTGTTATAAAGTCGATTTACTTTTCTATCAACTAGTCATACTTTGTCATTGACAGTTTTCATAACTACCGCACATAAACAAGCATTTGTTTTATCAAAAATATTGTTTTTTCAAAAAATATCAAAACTTAAGTATACCTAAGCAATTTTTTTATACCATCTTGCGTGATGGTATAAAATGCTTCTGTCTCTAAAAAAATAAAGAAAATTATATTTTCCTAAATTTTGTAATTTTTTCAAGGAAATAACTTCTTGAATGTATATATAATTATCAAAAAAGGCAATTTTTAGTGATTTTTATTTTTTTACAAATTAACAAATTATCAGAAAGTTTCTTCATATGCCTAGTCGTGAACAGTTTGATATTTTTATTTTTACGATACGATTACTAAGATCGGAGATAATAAGGAAAATGGCAGATAATTTCAGTGCTGGAAAATAAATTGTTAAAATTTTACAAGAAGCAATGGACGGATTTAATACAAAACTGCTCGTAGCACTTGTTATACCTACAACAAATTAAAACAATAAAATTGCTGAAGGTAGAGAATTCCTTATTCATCTATTTTGATCCTTAATTTGATTCCACTACCACTAAAAAATTGCAACGAGAACCAGACCGTTTTCTAAACATAAAAGTTAACCTCTCCAAGTCACACGCACGATCTGATGCGAAGGTACCTAAAAACATTAATATGGCGTCTTATAGGGCAGTTATGATGAGATCGTCTTATTAAAATTGATAATAGATACCGCGGTTTAAAAAACCAAGAGCAAAAGCAAACGACTTACCAAAGTCTTTATAATAATAATACACTGCACAATATCTATACAAATACTTCTAGAAATGACTAAATGCATGACGCGGAGTCAACGTAAACACCCCCAATAGCACACGCTATCCGCCCGACGTCCCTTTTATGTCCATTTAATGTACTGACGTCCGTGGACATAAACTGGACGTCTACCGGACGTTTATCATCGGATTTACTTAAAATTATACGGAATGGACGTCCTCTGAATGTCCATTTTATGTACGGGAAGTATGTACATTTTATGTCCATATAGGAACAGGAGATGGACGTCCTTTTCGTGTCCGTTGATTTAAATATTATATTTTTGCAATAAATGATAATATCTCCATACCGCTTCCTCTCCAACACGTTTCCGAAATATGTATACATACCAGCGAATAGCATACTGAACGTCCAACATATGTGCCGCAACGGACGTCCTTCGGCAAGCACACACATTTTAGGTCCCTATAGGGACAGCAGCAGGACGTCTATTTAATATATTAACTAAAAAATGTTAACAAAACCGGTTTTTCAATTTAACAATGTTTTTGTTTACATTTGACCGTTATTTCTGTAAAATTTGTAGTTTATTTTTTATAGTAATTTATCATTAATAATTTAATTTTAATATTTTTGTAAATTATTAATGATATTATTTGATACTAAACATTTATTAAACAGTCAAATACTTTCTACATTTGAAATAAATAGTTATATTAGTCAACTGTACCGTCTTTAAGTAGATACCAATAAGCTAGGTTAGTGGCCGAGTCAAAGAACATCAAGTTACAAAGGACGAGGTCGACGGTTCGATCCCTGCTCATTCCGGTTTTTTTTTCTAAATTACGGGAATATACAAATATTGTCCAAAGTTTTGACATTTGCACGTCCCTCGGCTGCCTGTCGGATGCACTTTGGACCAAAAACGAACGTCCATCGGATGGCCTGTATGTCCGTCGAGGACGTCCTTCAGATGTCCACAGGACAATGTTGTGCTATTAGGGACCATAATTCGTGATGTTCCGCCTGAATAAAAGTTGACCGATTGTGCCCGAATGGTATTCTGATTATCTATCTCAGTAAAGAACTTTGCAATTGTAGCAAAATTTTTATTTATCACAGTTAAACTATTCTTTCTTATATATTCTTCATATTCTTCTTTATAATGGTAGCTAAATGATCTACTGCTTTAGTAAAGCAACTAATAAAGACTGAAAAGTACTTTTTAAGGTCTAATATACACACTCAGTAAAGTGATCTTTTCTGAGGTAGTGAACAGATATTTCTAAATTAAATAAAATTATGGCTATTCTAGCTAAAAAAATCGTAGCAAAGAATTTATTTCTGGAGATCTTCTCAGTGTGGTACTGGACATTCTTACGAAATTATGAAAAGAAGATCGAAATTCTCCACCCATTGCTCTGTCGTCATTTATCAAGTCGGTCATTATTTCTTCCGTTCCATAATTGTTTCGCCGTTTGAAAAACGAACTTACCCAGTACCTTGCCTTTCTTGGTTTTTTCCTTTGAAGTGATTGAATTATAAAAAATCCACAACCGATAATAAACAAATCGTCGTAAACAGATGACATGATTGTACAGCCCGTGTAGTGGAACTGGTTAAAAACAAAAACACAACTGCAACTTATTTTCAGTCCGTTTGGTGGAATTAAAGTTTCAGTTTTGTTTCCGAAACTTAAACTTGTTTCTGTTTCTGTTTTTACAACAAAACTCAGTCGCAAATATGTCCGTTCGGTGGAACGCCGAAGACATCTTTTTCAGTCGAGTCGCCTTCAAGTTCTAGTTAATTGTTAATCATAATAGTGATATCACATTATATGACTCGAACAATAATTTGTTATTAGACCGAGAATTAGATAATTACATTAGTGATCACGAAAATTCCCGTAACATTGATATTTCTGATCGGGGGGTAAATATAACTCCGATGATAGTGATGATACACTCGCAAAAGCTTTTATTTTATCCAAAATGTATATGACATGTACCCTATGTCCTATGCAACTCTTATATAAATCATTCATATTTTTTCTAATGATATCTACGTATTTTCTAAGTGCTATTAGGATGACCAAGATCGTAGTTAGACAGATGTAAGGAGAGAAGTAATAACAGAAATAAAACAATGATTTAGATAATGAAAGCAAATGTAAGTAAGCTAAATAATATAGGTGACGAATCAATATGTATGCCCTCAATTTTTTGGTTTCTGAATTTTAGAATTTCGTTTTCGAACATATACAGGGTGTCCTAGAACTTTATGGTAAGAGTTTAGGGGCGGGTACATGGTTTTAAGATAATACCAGTACTTCATATAACCTTTTTATACAAATCTTTGTTACTACTAAAGTAGGAGTGAAAATTATTTTTTAGCCCACCACTATTTAAGTATCAGAAAATGGACACATTTCGTTTGGTATACATCAATTGATCTAGAAATTACTTTTTAGTTGTACCCAAATTCGGTAATAAATTATTATTAACCCTCTTAGTAAGAAGCAAAATTACAAAAATGCACAAAGTTGTTTCAGATGCTTTAATATTTTATTAGCTCACCACCAGAAAATGATCATATTTAGTTTAGTATATATCAATCCACATATATGCATTGAGTATAGTCTAATGTTGTGAATGGTTACCAAAAGCCACGAGATTCTAACCATTTACGTGAATAATCGTGGTGGTCGGATACTGGATACTGGATATCACTTTTCGCAAATTTCTGGTATTCGAACAAGTGTCCAACTATTGGTAGATCTGATCGTGAAAGTAGTCATTTCTTTTTATCATCTCATATAAATATAACAATTTTCTGGTAATTAGTTGGGGGTTAATGTAATAAAATATGAAATCATCTGAAACGTCTTTCTGAATTTATCGTGTTTTCTTTTCTTATTATAGGGAAATAATTCTGTGGCTTGGGGCTAAAAGGGCCAATGTCAAAAATTTACAATTTGGGGAAATGAGGTTTAAAGTTTTTATGGAAAAGTCTACTTTGGGCTTTCTAGAAACGAAACATACCTTATTAATACAGTTTATGTTACAATTGGCCCTTTTATCTGTTTTACAAAATTTTTTTTACAAATTTACATTTTCCCTAAAAACTTAAAATTCTCAGTCATTTATGAGAGTCTGAGGGCCTTTTTTCAAGATATAATCTGAACCTGAACGAATGTAGTTCGTTGGTGTCAATAAGTCATTTTAAAGAAAAAGTGACATTGATCCTTTTAGCACCAAGCCACAGAATTTATTATCGCATTTTGGCATAACTAAACACTAATTTCTATGTTAATTATTGTGTATTGCACAAAATGTCGTTTTCTAATAATTAAGTGGTGGTGAGTTAGTGCATATATTAAAGCTGAGATTGAAGAATTTGAAACAACTTTGTAAACGTTTCATAGTTTGGCTTCTTATTGAAAAGTTTAATAAATTATTTATTATAATTTATGTGGCACTACTAAAAAATAATTTGTTGATTGATGCACGCATGTTCAAAAATAAGGAGCAATGTTCATTGTAACTGTAATTTTGCTACTTACACGTTTCACTTTAAAACACTTTGTCCACTTTTCCTATTCCCATTATTGTCTTTTATGAGATGTAATAGCTCAGTCAATAAAGGAGGTGTAGAGTGCGTGAGCAGAGACCTAAGCGATTCCTTCAGAAAGTTGTTCAGGGTTCTTAGGGAGTAAACATACTAAAAGTCCTGACGTCTAGGAGGTGAGTCTAGGGGGGGAGGAAGAATGTCCCACTTTTGGTTTTTTCGCTTATATCTCGAAAATGGTGCGTCGTAGTGAAAAATTTTCGGATGAAAGCTCATGAAATTCTCGACAACTTTCATTTTATATATGTTTTTCGAATTCGCAACCGTTTTCGAGCTACACGCTCCGGAAAAGTAAAAATTTTCGAAAAACAGATTTTTACCTGAAAAATAGAAAATTGTATTTTAAAGATGATAAAAAAAGTCACATATAAGATAAGTAATTTTATTAATTTAATTTTATACACAGATCATATAAACTTAACGAAGATACCTCTATTTATAGTGCCGAGGCTATGGCTATCCTCAAAGCCTTAGAATACGTCGTCAGAAATGAACATGAACATTGCACTATTTTATCGGATTCACTGTCTGTTCTTCAAAGTATTGCTAACAGTCAAGACATTACCTACACTATTCATAAGCGTATTGATGAAATTAAAATATTAGTAAATAAATTAAAAGAGGAAGGTTAATCAAATTTGTGTGGGTTAAAGCTCATACAGGCTTAGAACATAATGAAGAAGTAGACATCATAACAAAAAAGTATTAACGATGGAGACATTTTGAACAGTGGACTACACGTCCAAGAGTGTATAAGTATATTGAAAAAAAAAAGTAAAAATGCGTGGTCAACCTTATGGAAAAAATATAGCATAACAAATCCTACTCGCTACACAACCATTCAGCCAGATATTCCTACTTGTTATTGGCATAAAGATTTAAAATACTCAAGAAGAGAAGTAACTACAATAAACAGACTAAAATTTGGCCACGGGTGCTACCCGGCGCACCTCAAGAAGATAAGAGTTGTGGACACAGACTTGCGCGATACTTGCAATGTCACTGCAGATTTGGATCATATATTTTTTGACTGCTTAAGTAGAAAGCGATGTATTCCATAAAAAAAAGTAGTCTGAATATTTACCTTCCTAATAATATCTGTCATTTATTAGCTCTAAATAAAAAAATATCTATGACGTAATACTCGAATTGCTCAAAGACATTAAAATCGACATTTAGAATAGACTAGATATCCATTCCTTTGTTTTTTTCCTATTGTTATATATTCCTTTCCTTCACGTTTTCATCCTCTTTGGCCGTGATGCTCTTGACAAGGGTTCCTCGTCCATGGCATCCTCATCCTCAGTAGTGGGTGGTTCTTGCTGAAGGGGCTCTACGTCGTCTTCATCGTCATCCTCGTCGTTAACAGGCACACCGTTGAGGCATTTCCCTTGGCAGTAGAGGCACGCCGCAGAACAGTTCAGCATTGCTTTCCGGCATCCACATTTGCCACTACCACAATCCTTGGTGCAGCGGAAAAATATCGTTTTCAGTAGGACCTCCGGTTCTGGTGGATCTTCTGTTGTAATTGGCACCAGGGTGTCTTCTACATGTTTCCACCTCTACATGTTGCGTCAACTCCAACCTTTTCATCGTGAATTTTTATCGATGAGCTGACATAGGAAAGAGTAAACGCACGATCTTTGAGGGACAACTTGATGTCTGAGAATGGCAAGTCCACTATCTTATTCATTGCCTCTTTACCAACTCGAACAGCATCGTAGCAATTTATTGTGGCTTCTCCCACCACTCCATTTGCAATAGACATAATGTCATTGGTTTGTGGGAAGGGAGGATGAGCAAAATAACTACGATAGTGGCCACAACCGGTGCATTTACCCTAGCTGTGGCGTAAATTTGAGGTAAAAAATCTGTTTTTCGAAAATGTTTACTTTTCCGGAGCGTGTAGCTCGAAAACGGTTACGAATTCGAAAAAAGTATATAGAATGAAAGTTGTAGAGAATTTCGTGAGCTTTCATTTGGTATAAATAAAATTTTTCCCTGCCACGCACCATTTTTGATATATAAGCGAAAACCAAAAGTGGGACAGGCGTCAGGACTTTTAGTATGTTCACTCCCTAAGTACCCTGAACAACTTTCTAAAGGAATCGCTTAGGTCCCTGCTCACGCACTCTACACCACCCTTTGAGCTATTCGTTGACTGGACTATAGCCCTAGCAATTAACGAAACCTTTGAATATAAAACATTTTAATTTTTGTTGTTTTATGTGAAATGTAATCTATAAACCATTTGAAACTATCGCCTATAGCGATTTAAAAAATTAGGATGCAAAATACTATTTTGGTGATCGAGAACGAAAGTTTTTTGACGAGGCGCAGCCGAGTCAAAAAATCGTTCGAGATCACCAAAAGTATTTTGCACTCGAGATGCAAACAATATTTTTTCATTTGATTAAATTAGTTAAAAAAATCATACTGTTTTTAAAATAAAATAATTTAAAAAATTTTACTTTCTGTTGATTTATTTGATAAAACAATAAATATTTTTGAACTAGATGTTTGTTTAATTCTCTGTATACATTAAACATTATAAAAAATAGGCAATATTAGTATGTGATGTGCAAAATAGGTATTTGTGAGATGCGTTACCGCATTGTGTCGTGAGGGAGCGTTTAAGCTCCCTTTTTTTGTATTTTGGTTCTGGACTTCTGCCTATTCTGGGTCTTCTTGTGAGATATGTTGCCGCGTTGTGTCGCTGCTGTTTGTGCTCCTATTTTTGTACTTCTGCTTCTACAAGTCTTCTTCTTCTGAGACTTCTGATTCCTCCGTTTCTGATTCTGGTAGAGTATATATCACTCCGATTTCTTTGTGGAATTCATTTTTTCCCCTCGCTTTTCTTTCCCAGTATGTTTGGTCATTTCCCAGTTTGTTCGTGATCCTCTCGATTGTTGTTTTCCACGTGTAACATGCTCTCCCTATTTCTAGTTTGCTGCTGTTCACTGTTAGTGCTTTCTTCAGTAGGTGTGTTGGTTCCCTTCTTTGGACGTGTCCCCAGTACTTCATTGCGTACATTTCTATCCTTTTTGTGATTGTCTTCCCTTCTATTAGTATTGATGTTTTATGTCGCTGATTTTGTCCTGTTGCTTTTCTGAGTAATTGGATGATGTTGGGCGATATGTTCCTAAGTATTTCAGTTTGTTCGTTGTTTTTAGGGAGTAGTCACCTATTTTGTATTCTTCACCACTGATCCGACTCTCTTTTGGTGATGGGTCTCGCTCCAATTTATTTTCATCCCAGATGTGTCCAGATGCGGTTTCATGTTTTCTAGGAAGTTGAGAATTTGTTGCTCTTCTTCTGCGACGATTAGGAGGTCATCGGCGTAAGCTAGTACAATTGGGGTTCTCAGTGTTTCCGTGTCTTCGTTAAAATTTGGTGTTTCCCTTATTGTGTTTTGTATTACTTGGTCTAGGACCCTGGTGAATAGTCGGGGGGTAGGGGCATCCTTGTTTGACTTCTCTGTTCTTTTGTCTGGTTTCCATCATTTGTCCGAACCATTGTATGGCAGTTGTTTCATGAAGGCATGCCTTTATTATCTTGTTTATTAGATAGTGCGGCACTCCTTTTTTATACAGGGTGTCGACTCTGGCTTCGTGACTGATGGTATCGAATGCCTTTTGGAGATCTATAGCGGCTATGTGCCGTTTTGTCACTTCTCTCTATTTTTCTTCCAGTATTCTTCTGGTGGTGTCCGTTGATCTGCCTTTGATGAATGCTGTTGGTAGTCTGGCGGTCTTCCAATCTACTTCTCTAGTTACTCGAGCAGGAATTATGCGTAGTATTTGTATCCTATGCTGCAGAGTGTTATTCTTTTGAGTCTTCTATGATCTGTGGCGAGTTGGTTTTTGGGAGGGGTATTTGTATAGTCTTGGTCCATTCCGTAAGCAGATGTGTGTTTTCTGTCCATACTCTGGTGATGATTTCTAGGGTTTGCTCCTTTAGCTTTTGCGTGCCGTAGTGTATTAACTCGTTGTTTATTTTATCTACTCTAGGTGCGGTGTTTCTTCTAGCTCTGGTTATTATTTCTAGCAGTTGGTCTTTTGATGGTGGCTTGTCCAAGGGCCAGTGGTCTGTTTCTTTTATTAGTTTTGTTCGTTCTTTGGTTTCTTCCTCTTCTTCCCCCAGCTTCTTGGTCCAATGTTGCATTGGTATATATCTTCTCCTGTGGGTACTGTTGTTTCTTCTATATTTTTTCAGATATCTGAAGGTTTGGTTTAGTCGTTGTCCTGTTGGAAGTGTTTCTATGTTTTCGAAGAATGATCTGCATTTTCCTCGTCATGGTTTCTCCGCCTCTCTTTTTTCCTTCAGTGCTTCTTTTAGTTTTTCGTTTATATTCCCCGTCGGCTGTTGTTCACCTGTGGCCTTCATCTTTTTTAGCTGTTCGTACTTGTTATTTTTGTCCTTTCTTGTTGGGCTCATAGGTGACCTGTCCCTTTTTAGCGTTTTTCTTGCTGCAATTTTTATTTTTGCGCCCATTGATGTCCAGTCTAATTCTTCTCCTGTTAGTTGGTTTTCTATATTTCTTCACCGTATTTCTTCTGAAAGTCTTCATGCTATAGTAGAGAAATATTCCAGGTACTGTGTGGTGTCTTGTTTCCTTGACTTCTTTTTCCTTCTTTTATTTCCAATTTTCCGTATAGGATTTTGTGGTCTGTATTGATTTCTGCTGCCCTTTTTGCTTTAACGTTCTTGATCCTTTCTTTTATCTCTCTGCTTACCAGGATATGATCTACTTGTGAGATTGAGCTTCCATTACTCCAGGTGTCAATGCAGGTTTGGCTTTTGGCCCATGTGTTTCTTATTGTTAGGTCAAACATGTGTGCTAGATTTTTCAGCGCATTTCCGTTTTCATTTGACCATGTGTGGAGCAAAGTTTTTCCTATGATGCTTTTATCCTCCTCCGTCTGATCGTCTTTTCCTATATGTGCATTGAAGTCTCCTAATATTATGATGGGCATTTTTCTTTTTTCGTTTCTTCTGGTTTCTTGAGTTAGCTGCCTGAATACCCTTCCTGCTCTCTTGTCTGAGGGTACGTGCAGATGTTGTCCTTTCTATTTTGTACGGTTACCGTGACTATGTTTTCGTTTATATTTTCCGTCCTTATTTCGATAGGGCTCTCTCGTCTGGTTACCCATGCAACTCCTCTGCTGGTATTTTCTCGTTTCCTCCCATTCTGGTCGGGGCGTTATTGCTATGCTTGGGGGGTTTGTTTCTTCTAATCATTCTAGTTCGTTTCTTTTCTGCGTAGTGGTTACACTGTCGTAGTGATTTCTGTTGTTTCCCTGCTTCCTGTACACAATCTCAATTGGCATGTTGTCGTCTTCTTGTTGGTTGTTGGGGTGAAAAGTTATGATTTCGCCCTCCTCTTGGTGTATTATTATTGTCCCCCTCTTCAAGTTTGCTGTTGCTGCTATCGTCTCCTGCCCACCCCAAAAACCGTATTTTCTCAGGTCTCTGATGAACGCCTCTATCTTTTCCTTGTTGGTGCTGTGTTGATTGTAACGGGGTTCCAGTTCGTTGATGGATGCTAGCATGAACGGGGTGAAATAATCTATGTTGTTTTGTATATAGTCCGCTACTTGTTTCCGTAGATTTTTCATATCGTTGGTGTATGCCGGGGTTGTTATATTTTCTCCTTCTAACTGAGGGCTTATTGCTCCATATAGACAGTTCCCGTCGCCGTCGATTTTTTGTACCAGTAATTGATGTGTCTTCGTTCTTACGTTCTGTAGTGGATACATTGTTTTTGTGTTTTCTGGAGAGTTGTTATTTCTTGCTTACTTCTGTTTATTCTTACGGACCTAAACTTTTTAATAAAATAAAATTCCTTAGCCTTACCAGAGCCGTACCAGACGTGAAGTGTTAACAATCAGTATGTTCTTAAAGCATGGATGAGAATTTTCTAGATTTTAATGGCTCTGATACCAAGCCAATGGGCAACAATTTTATCCAAAGTTTTTGTTATTTTTAAATTAATTTAATTTGGCGCGATGTACTGTTACTCTGATGGTACGCCCCTAGGGTTCAGTATTTGCTGGAAGAGAAATTGTTTATTGACTTATTTCTAATTTATTGCCCGACCTGTTTGTGAAATTCTTTAAGTTGTCTACAAGTACCTAAGATGTGATTAGTTTAGAGGTATAAGTGGTAATTGGGAACTTAGCTTGTGATGTGTGGCTTCCTTTTTGGTCCCTTCGTCGAGTACTCGATCTTTGTCAGCTTTTTTCACTGCACAACACTGAAGGATTTAATCACCCGTATTAATTAATTATTGGCACTTATCACTTAATTGTTGTTATGTTGACGCCACCACCGTATGCAGAATTTTTCACCCAATAACTAGAGTAATTTTGACCTATTTAGGCCAGCTTATTACCGGTTTTTTTCCCGATTTACTGGGCCGAATGTAAAAGAGCGCCTATTCCACGTAAGGTCTCTAGACGACTCCATAAGTACACGGTTTTCAAGATAATCTCAAAAAACTTCCCGCAAATTTATTTTTTTCAAGATGGCCGCCGAAAAAAATTTTTTTCCGCTTAGCACTATTTCACATTTTGTTCGCCAAGAAAAACTTTATCTCTGTGCCAAATTTCATATTAGTATCACAAAGTGAACGATTGTTATGTTTAGCAACTCCACAATAATTTTAATGTTGTGTATATAATATAATTAAAATTACATCTTTGGGGTGGGTTTTACTCCCAGGGTTTGATTATACGGTATTTCGATTATGATGGGTCGATTGTAATTTATCTGTAATAAATTATGACGCAAGACCTATCTCGATATGTTAATTAGGTAAAAAGTTGCGAGTGGCTGACATAGGTTCAAGTTGAATCTACGTTGTCCGCTGTTCGCTTATAATTAATTACGGGCAATGGTAATAAAATTAATTTTGGTGACAATAATTTGTAATGAATGTATAAGAAATTATGCAATAATTTTTTTAGTGGTGGGGTGAAATGGCTGGTGTAGCTTTAAAGCACTCAATTAAATTTGATTTTGTCTGAATAAAAATTTCCACTCAGCTGAATTTTTGAATAAAGCATGTTTTTAATATTTTGAATAAAATGTCAAAAGTCCTTATAGGTACCAGTGGAACTTTAAATGTTAAGAGAGGTCAAAGGTCAAGAAAACTGTTTTTTACAAATACCTAGGAAACTATTCACTTTATTACAAAAACTCGTTATCAAAATTGTAGCTAACAAATTTTACGATAAGAAATATTCCCAACTAGCACATATTGCTTTATAAGAGTTGTAAGAAATCTTTTTAAGAGTAATCGTCTCCAATTTTGTTTTAAGTACTCTTTTAAAGCTACTGTAAGCGGGAAATAGGCACTGTGTGCTAGGTGGGTTCTACACTCAAATAAGATGATAGGTAAATTCAACCAAAAAGAGCATATAAAATCGCGCCTATCTAGTTTCATAGTTAAATCAATCAGAAAAGAATAGTCATACAACTTTATTTGTTTTCGTAAACAAATAGTAGTTTAATAATCATATCTTCTTGTAACAAATTAAATAGTACAATGACATTTTTTTATGTTCACTAACCATTTTCAATTTGGTCTACAATTAAATAGTACGACTTTGTTTTTTGTTCACCAACTAATTTTTAGGTTGATCTACACTTTATTGTACGATGGAGTTTTTCTTGGTTAGCCAAAATGTCAGTATTGAGACATCAGACCACCCTAACCAAAGATTAGAGATCGTTTATAAGATCCATCCAAATATATCGATTATCCCTGAGAGAATTTGAACATTGCAATCATGTTATTAATTTTCTAAAAATCCATAAGAGTATAAGATAATGCATGATTGATTATTGTCAGTGATTTGTATGTGGCGTTATCTGGGAATAATTTCTGTAATAGACTACTTGGTAAGCAAGCAAATTTTATGGTAATTCTTTTAGAACTTCTAGAAGACGACAATAATATTGGTTTGTCTACCAAGTACAATAATACAACGAACTAATACTGGGTTAGAATTACAATTCGATAATAATTAAAAATAAAATATACTATTATCTAGTTTAATTTGACAGAATTCAACAAAATAATAGTCAGACGAAAAATTAATAGTCTTATTCATCTATTTTTTAAGTTAATGTTTGTTTTGTTGTACGACAACTTTTTATTAATTAAAATAACAATCACCTCTTGTTTAAAAATACCATCAATATAGTTTAGTTTAACAAAATTAACGATATTGTTAGTTAACCATTTTTTTTTGTTGAATTTACCCATACTATTTCTTTGAGTGTATACGTTCTATACCTTTTTTCGTAAAAGTAATACTTTACAAGAAAAATGGCTGATAAAAAAATTATGCGTCGATATCTTCCCAAATTCTGTATTATTGTCATTGTCCTGCGTTGCCGAGTTAATGTTAATTATCCTCAATATTCATGACTTGGTCGAAGGTAGTACTAGATAAATTTAAATTAATATTACAACCAACAACGCAGCAATAATTACTTGTTCTCCCTTTTTTCTTGTCCATATTGATTTTTACACTGTTAACGTTAACCCTGTCAAAAAAATCTCATCAATCCATATTGAAAATTATCAAAAATTAATAAGTGTGTATGAGAATCTTATACCGTTTCTATAAGAGTTGCTGCTGAAATTGTTATCAGTTTATACCAGAATAAACCAGCAAAATGAGTCAAGCCGTATCCATTTGTACATTCAAACATTTACTTATACCACCTCAGAAAGGGAAGTTTTCATTTGCAATGATAAATGCATATTTAATCATTTCGAAAGGAGTTGTATTAGATCAATTTCTAAAAGTATTTATGCTGTTTTCCGAAAATAATTGTATTGAGGTTGGATCAGTAACAAATTATTCACTACTTGTTACGATATGGTCGGAAATAGAATCTCTTTAAGATTGTATCTGTAAATTCATAAGGTTACAAATATAAGAGCAAGAGTGCATTTACACACACTAAACTGTAGGTTTGTTGATGTATATTTCATATAAGTACTAATGAAAGGGCAACATAATAATTCCAAGTAGCTCATTCTGGATTACTGTTTCATAACCGAATTTAAACTTAATTAAAGAGACAAAATCCTGTATGTATAATGCTAATATAACTTATAGGAATGATAAAACCGCATCAACTTTTTATAAGTTTCTATCCAACATTTTTGGCAAGGAAACAACTGACTATTTATTAGTCAACTGCATTTTGCACAGATGACTTGATAATTTTGAATTTAAAACTCTTGTGACGTCAAAAAGACATATTTTGCCACCTCCATCTGTACCAAACAACTGCACTTGGTAAAGCTGGGCAGCTGAAAAGAATCTGGCTATACTTAATATCACTTTCACTGCTACTATTCCTGCTTAAGAATAGTAACAGTGATGGTGATAACGATAACGATAGTTATAGAGATAGCGACAGCATCAGCGACAGTAGCAAAAATGGTAATAATAATAATTAATAGAAGAGGATTACGTAGTGGATATACCATCCTTCGGAGGAGATGTAAAGCAGTCGATCCCTTGTCTATAAAATGTTAGGCAAATAAAAGATCCCTACTCTTCGAAAGAGAAGAAGTTCAGCACAATTTCCAGGTTGGGAGTAGCTCGTCTCCTGGCGTCGGTGATAGGCCCTGGTAGCGGAAATAGGCCGACGTTAAATAAATAGATAAACAAAAATTGTAATAATGCGTAGCGCAGCGTACTAAGGCGTGTTGTTTGACGAGAACTCTTGATCACACAGTCTTAAAGTAGATAGTCATAGCTTTGAATATGAATATTTTAAAGTTCTTTGTTTTGCCACTTCGAGCACTCGTAGTCATATTTGCCGTAGCTACCTCCCCTACCAAATAGTCTGACGGAAAAATTTTACTTACTTAGTAAGTATTTTACTATTGTCTTAAATATGTACCTGTATTTCATCCCTATTGCGTGTTAAATTATCCACTTGCGTCATTAATGTCTTTACTTCTTCCTCTTGTTTGCACTTACAATTCTTCAAATCACATACTTGCTTCACCAAAGCATCTCTTTCACTTACTACATCTTTAGCTGCATCAACTTGTGATTGTAAAATTTGGCATTTACATTCCATAGATATAATTTCATCGTATTTTTGCTTGTAAACATCTCTTTCCTGAGCCGCACTTTCCAGGCAACTGCACTTTAACCTCAAATTGTCGTATTGGTCATGTAAGCAAGAAAGTTCATTTAGTTGTATTTGTAATCTGTCCCTTTCTAATTTTAACATTTCAGCTTCCTTACTTATAGATCTTAAATCGTCTAGTTCTTTTTTCATGAATTCTCTTTCGAAATCTTCTGTGCGAGGAGATATATCGCAAGATGCAGTTTGATTTTTTTGTGCCAATTCATCTCCCCCAATTAGTTTGTCTTCATAATCGATAGAATCTGTATTTGTAGATCGTGTGTCTTTTGATATCTCGGAAATAATAATGTCTCTTTTACTTTCAGATTCTGCGTCTGAATATTCGCTAATCTCGCTCATTTTATCAATCTCTGCGACATTACTACTTTTGGATTTTGTATCTGAAATCTTACTAGTCTTGCTCATTTTCTCAATCTCTGCGACATTACTACTTTTGGATTTTGTATCTGAAATCTTGCTAGTCTTGCTCATTTTCTCAATCTCTGCGACATTACTACTTTTGGATTTTGTATCTGAAATCTTGCTAGTCTTGCTCATTTTCTCAATCTCTGCGACATTACTACTTTTGGATTTTGTATCTGAAATCTTGCTAGTCTTGCTCATTTTCTCAATCTCTGCGACATTACTACTTTTGGATTTTGTATCTGAAATCTTGCTAGTCTTGCTCATTTTATCAATCTCTGAGACATTACTAATTTTGGATTTTGTATCTGAAATCTTGCTAGTGTTGCTCAATTTATCCAATTCTGCGCCGTTACTCCTTAGAGAAATAATACTTTCTTTTTTATTTTTGGTTTGTATATCTGAATATTCTCCACTATCTAGTCTTTCATGTGTCCGTGTGATACTCTGTATACGGTTTAGTTTCCCACAAACTTTTTCAATTTCTAATCTCTAAAAATGTACTACGTTTATATATCATTTACACTAAATAGTAATATGCTAGCACTCATTAATACATAAAATGTAGGCTGGAATAATATTTTCGAAATTATTTTAATTTATCTTAATAATTTACCAGTTTGTTAATTTCTCTTTGCTGTGATTCGGTTAATTCGATTTTGGAGTAGACCTCTATCATTTTTTCTAAGCATTTCACCTTCTTTCTCAATTTATTTAGCTCGATATTTTCTCTTGCCACCACAGCATTAAAAATGATTTGAAGAGGAATAAATTTATCTAGGCAAAAGCCCTAAAAGATTATTATATTAATTTTTTATATTCATTAAAACTATAGGTCAGTACAGTCTAATAATTATAGTCTCATACTTCTTTGTTTTTAGCTGTATATTCTAATATATGTTGTCTTCTTTCTTCTACAATATCGCTCCATGCTCTTGCATCAATAGTGGAAAAATAACTTTTCAATCGAGCTTCAGATCTTACAGGAATTATTATTTTTTTCTGGCCTGCCAGAAATACTTTAGATCTTCTATTTATATACGACATTGTGGTGAATGTTTAACTGTTAGTACTAAAATTTCCTTCTCTTTGTGTATTGTGTATTTTAGATTGAGAAAAATTGAAAGAATTTTTGTTAATGACATGCCTAATGTTTTCCAATGTCACATTTATTTAAATCTAGACACTTAAAAGTTAAAAACGTGGACATAGAAGACAGGAACTATAGTTCCTGTCTTCTGTTACGTGGATATAAAGTTATCTGTACAATGACGTTTGTAACATGTCGAGAGGGGCTCGTTCCTATTCGCGCAAATCACAAACGGTGTGACACCTATTATGTAAACATGTAACTGGTGAAGTGAGGAAAGCGCGCCGACCGCCCGCTGACGCTGGAATACATAGATTATTATATATAGATAGGAAACTCTCAGTATTTTTTCAAACAGCAAACATTACGTCGCAGACAGCGCTGTATTCCCGCCTTTTTGATACAGACGGGGTTGGTACAGGCGGGAATTTTAAACGACTTTCAAACAAATTGCTTAGGCCATCATTATACTATAAAAATTCTTTGACAGATAGATAGATAGATAGATAGATAGTCTTTATTTCACCACTATATGTACATACATGAACATTTGCAGCAAGTTAGGGTAAAAGCTGGTGAACAGCAAATTATAATATTTACAAGTTTATAAAACACAAAAACATATAGATGTATATAACATTTCACAATGATATACACAGAAGATATGAATAAGTATGAAATGCAAAAATATGTAGAGTATCAGAGCATTCTGTAAATATGAGCATTTAAATAGTCGAGTGTGGATTAGCACCATAGGGTGTCTTAAAAAATTCGTCAACCGAGTAAAAACAGTACTTTAGAATGAAATTTTTTATCTTCTTTTTAAAGGACAGTAAGTTCAGTTGCTTTATGTGACATGGTAAATGATTATACAAATTTAGGTTGGGGGAATTTTTAGCGCTTAGAGTTAACCTGTAGCGAGGTACTCTAAGAAGTCCAGCAGCACGTGTGTTGTGCTGATGGTAATCAGACTGGATAGAGAGACTGGACGCACTCCTGTGAATCTCTACAAGACTATAATAAATAAACAGTGAAGGGAGGGGCATAATGCCCAGTTTAATGAAAATAGGCGGACAGTGTTCCGTAAACTTAGCACTAACGAGTATTCTTATAGCTTTCTTTTGTTGTCGGAAAACTTTTAATGCGTGGGAGGAGTTACCCCATAAGACCACTGCGTAGGAAAGTCTAGAGTGGAAAAGGGAAAAATAAGTGTTTTTTAAGATGTCGAATTCGAAAATGCCTTTTAATTTCCTGAGGAGAAAGATCGTACTTGAGAGCTTTCTATTTAACTGATCAATATGGTTTACCCAGCTAAGGTTATCATCTAGATATATACCTAGGAGTTTAACGTGCTCACCTTTGGATACATTTTTATTGGTTGATATTATAAGTCTCTGAGTTTTTTCTTGATTGAGTGTTAGTTTATTCAAGGTGAACCAATTTTTTTGCCTGGAGTTCTATGTCGGAGCTAAGTTGGATCAGATTAGCAATGTTGCGGTCAGAGCACAAGAGAGTGGTATCGTCAGCAAACAAAGTTGATTTGCTAGGCAACATAAATTGTGGAAAGTCATTAATGTAGATCAGAAATAACAGTGGCCCCAGGACAGAGCCCTGGGGTACACCATAATTAATATCTAGAGTATCTGACATGCTATTTCCTATGACTACACATTGCTGACGCTTTTGCAAATAAGAACTAAAAAGAGATAGAAGTAACTCTAACTCCATATAACTGCATTTTATCGATTAGTTTATCGTGAGAGGCACAATCAAAGGCCTTGGAAAGATCACACAGAATGATAGCCGTATGATGTCCTTCCTCAAGACCCTCGATTATGTCACTCACGATCTTTACGACGGCCTACGTGGTTGAGCGTCCAGAGCGGAAACCATATTGATAGGGGCTGAGAGGTAATTCATGAAAAATGGGGAGGATTGATATGGGGCGGTAGTTGTCTTATAAGGAGTCGACTCCTTTTTTAAATATCGGTATAACGCCGGCAATTTTAAATATATCTGGGTAGACACCTTCGGCGATACAACTATCATATAGAGCGGCTAGAGGAGCGGCGATAATATCCTCCGTAGATTTAATTATTTTGGCATTTAAGTCATGTATATCTAAAGAATTTGAGTTTTTTAATGATTTAATAGCTGATTTTACTTCTTGATTGGACGCAAGAAAAAGGATATATTCGACATTTTGTTGTAGGTAAAGTTAGTTTGAACGTTAATATTGGGCAACGAATTAATTAAGTCGCCTGCAACAGACACAAAGTCGTTGTTAAATGTGTTTGGTGAAATACATGGATTGACGACGTTATCCCGACAATTGTTTATTTCAAAATTTATAATTTTCCAACTATCTCTTGCCTTATTGGTAGAGTCATTGACGAATTTGTTGCAAGCCCATTTCTTCGCAGTTTTAATATCGTTTATGTACTCTTTACGCAGAGCACTATAAATGAGTAATCAAACGGATTTCTAGTGATATTACAAATTAGTTTAACGGAGGAGAGCGTGTCCCTTTTATTTCGTAAAGAATCAGTAAACCAATTGATTGGCATCTTCTTATTTAAAGTACATTTTTTTAAAGGAAAAATTCGATTTATCAAGTTACGAAATCTATTTACCAGAAGCTCGGACAAATACTTACTATTATTATTATGACCATTATTACTGCTATAAAAGATACTTCAGTCAGTGTCAAGCAATTGGTTTCTAAGCCTTACTAAACCATGGTTAGTAAATCTCCTGCGAAAAACGACAGACGATGTGTCATTGTTACTATATATTTTAATAAATTGTCCAAAATGGTCAGGCAAGGATCTATGACACCTACCTCATAGCCTTCCTCCTCCAAGTTTGTCACAATATTATCAATACAGCTGGCGGAGTGGGCTGTCACCCTAGTAAATTCTGAAATTGTTGCTGTAAGTCCAAAATAATTTAGTAGATATATAAGGTCATTAAGATTACCAGAGGTAGACCTAAAGTTTATATTAAAGTCCCCGACAAGCACTATTTTATTATATTTATCAGAGAGAAATTCCAAGAGTGCTTCCAGTCTCTTTAAAAATATAGAGAAATCCCCAACACATGATCTATAGAAGGTGATAACCGCTGTCTTGATACTAGGAATCTCAATACCACAGAATTCTGCATTGATTTCGTTGCAAAACTCTGAGAGTAATAAAGGCTTAAATATAATTTTATTTTTTTTTTAAAAAATGCAAACACCACCGTGTTTGCTTATAGATCTACAGAAGGAACTTGCCAGTATGTAACCTGGTAAATAGTATCAAGAACAGCCTGGTTTAACCAGTGTTCATATACATATTTGTCGAGATACAGAGATAAATTATCCACTTTGTTTGAGAAACATTGAATATTGATGTGCATCATACTTACAGAAATACTCTGACTATTTATGACGTTGGAATTTAAATCATTAATATCTTCTAGGTCGATAGGGCCATCTTCTTTCTTGGATGAAAAAAACGGTTTATATGGGCACCCTCAGGCCAGGCACTGGGAGTCATAGCGTTACAGAGATTTTTTTCATGAATCGTTACTTTAAAAGACGCATAATATTGAGGGTACATGGATTTCATTTCTTCTACCATCACTTCAGGAGAAGTGGGCTTTAGAAAATTTGTTAGGTCAACTACTTTCATTTCTGGATGAACTTTATAAACGTGTAGAAAAGATAGTTTTGGAGCAGTTTTAAAAGAAGCATTTGAAATCATTTGGCCAATTATTGGTTTGTTATTTCGTCGTTTATTTTTTCGAGCTACTTGTGTAAAGGGCTCGCTGTCATCATTAAGATTTATAATTTCATCACATTTTTGTTGAGTGTTAACTTGCGATATGGCTATCGCGACGTCTTGTTTTGTAATTTTACTTATGTTTGTCGATTTGTGAGTCTCTTAGAGATTCTATTTATTTGCATTCGTGCCAGAGGCCAGAGCAGAGACGAACCCAGCTAATTTTTTTGGGGGGGGAAAGCTACAACTAATTTGCCAACTGCCCATTTTTTTTACAACTTATATTTCCTTATGTTTTTTTTTATTTCAGACTTAATCTATAAGTAGCCTAGCGATACAAATATTATGCAAAAGAAGTTTAACTAAGCTACATGATGTAGGCGCTAGACCTAAGTTGACCCCGCGCTCTCCTTCGTCTAAAAGCTACTGGATGAGGTAACCGTTATAGTTTAATGACCGTGGAGAAAAACAAGATATAGTTTGTACCAACGATAATAGGGTCTACACACGATCCAGCGGCAGGGACCCGACATTGTCGGTACGCTTTGAAGATAATTGGAATTCTAGCGGACCAGTTCACTTTTACGAATGAGTTCAAAGCATGCCGACATGGCTGGGTCCCTGCCGCTGGATCGTGTGTAGATCCCTTAATCCAGCGATATAAAAAAGTTCGCAAAAAAACGTAAAGGGTACCGACCTGTATCAATTTCAGTCTATTTACATAAAAGGCCACAAAAGTGTTCGGCTTCTTTATTATCATCACAAAAAAAATGGTCACATATTTCCGAACAAAAATGTAGGCCACTCCCACGGTCAATAAACGATACGGTTGCATCAATCAGCAGCTTTAGGACGAGAGAGACGCGGGGGGCGGGAAATCGAATGAAAGAGACAGACATATCTGATTTCCGTGCAGAAGACAGAGACAAAGATTCCGGTAGGGTCTACAGCCTACGTCACCTGTAGACACTACAAGCATCTTTGTCTCTGTCTTTTGCACGGAAATCAGATATGTCTATCTCTTTCATTCGATTTCCCGCCACCCGCGTCTCTCTCGTCCTAAAGCTGCTGATTGATGCAACCGTATCGTTTATTGACCGTGGGCCACTCCCACTGAATATAATTGGTTTAAATTTTCTCTACCGGAATTATGATAGGTTGGTGGTCAACGTGGACTAGCGTTGTCAAATTGGACCGGCGGGCGGTACACTAACTAGAAGCGGTCGGCATCCTTTATGCTTTTTTGCGAGCTTTTTTGTATCGATGAAATATTTGTGGAATACACTATACAATACGATTACGCGCAAGTCGGGGCGCAAGCTCGTGAACGTCCGCGCTAGTACGGCTACCGGCCACTTCCCACTTCACATTGTGATACGCAGGTAGCATTAAGGGGTCTACACACGATCCAGCGGCAGGGAGCCAGCCTTGTCGGCATGCTTTGAACTCATTCGTAAAAGTTAACTGGTCCGCTGGAATTCCAATTATCTTCAAAGCGTACCAACAATGTCGGGTCCCAGCAGCTGGATCGTCTGTAGACCCTTTAATAGTCCCAGATTCTGATTCAGTGTCCTCTAAGAATTTAATATTTTAACAATTTCTGAGCGACAACAATTTGTTATTATTATTATCTCTCGTTGAGAGGTTGGTAACTGATATTAGTGATACTCAGTATAAACCAACAACAAACGACTTTATAGCTAGGATAAAGCATTGTATTGATAAAGGCAAAAAGGAGTAATATTCTAATATTTCTAATGTAAGACAGTCTTTGAGAATTGTATGCTCTGGCCGTGCCGTCTACTGGGTCGAACGTCGAATTTCCGCGAGTTGACGAGTTTATTTTGTTGGCCCGTCGCGTAGGCCCATCGGCGTTGTGCGTTGTCCGTCGACTATTCTGTGGCTCTCACATCAGTCACACCTAGTCATAAATAATATCAATTAAAATTATTTAAAAAAAAATGGTCATAGTGACAGTGTCATTTAATTTGTATCAACTCATTATTCGTTTTTTTTGCAATTATACCCAATAAAGATTTTTTTACATTTTTGGTGATTTTCCCAACTCAATCAACATTGGGGGGGGAGCGTACCCCCCCATAACCCCCCGTGGGTTCGTCTCTGTGCCAGAGCCGCTGGCGGAAACGTTAACCGCTCTTCTAGCATGGTCGTCAGAATGTGACAGCTGGGCAGGTTTTCTGTGTTTGGTTTGTTCCTGCTGAGGAGGCTTTAGCGCTTGTTTGACAGATGGCGCATTGTTGGAATATTGATTATCAGATTTTCTAATGTCGATTAATATATTTAATAAGGAAACTTGCTCTTTGAGAGAGGTAATAGTCACCTGTTGGTTAGAAATCACTAGATCTTTTTGTTTTAAAAGTTCATTAAGGTATGAAATTTCCATTTTATACCTAGAGTCACTTGATTCTTCATCTTTGGAACTATGGAAGGATATGTCCTGTCCTCTTCGGTATCTATGTTTACCAAAGTATCACAGCAATTTATGGTAGTTTCACTAATAAATTCAACTTTTTTAAGTAATCTAGCACAACCAGCGTGAGAAACAGTTCCACATATCACACATTTCACACCACTTTGTGCAACTTTTTTACATTTTCTGCATGGGTTTACAGAGGTCGAGTTATTTACGTCCGACCCAATAGGCGCCATATTTCTGTGGAGTGAGACCCGACAAAGATCTTTTATAAAAGATATTTTATGAGATAAAATATCTATCAAATTACTCATAAAATATCTTTTATAAAAGATCTTTGTCAAAGAACTTTTATAGTCTAATCTAATGGTGGGCTTAAAATTAAATAAGTAATTTCGAAACTAGAAATTGATCATTTATTAACTTAACGGAAAATCATTACAATAAATGCAATAACATTTAAAAATACATTTAAAAAGTAACTAACGTAAGTAAAATTATTACAATATTATGTTCAAGCTGTGTTGAAATAAGTAAAGTGTTAAAGTAACTAATGTATCAAAATACCTGTAATACAATTAAATGATATACATTTTCTCGTCCTTATTTAGAATTTTTAGAAGTAAAAACACAACACGTAGAACCCATCAGTCTTTAAAATTCAATAATACCACAGTCGTTTTTAGTCAATTTCTTGGGGGCCACGTTCTTTACAAATCAATAATATGTATTTTCACGTCCTTAGAATTTTTTAAAATAGCAACACAACACGTAGAACCCATCAGTCTTTAAAATTCATTAATACCACAGTCGTTTTTAGTCAATTTCTTGGGAGCCACGTTCTTTACAAATCAATATGCATTTTCACGTCCTCGTGTTAGAACAACACAACATCACAGTTTTTAATATTCAACAAAACAGCGTCGTTTCTAGTCAGTTTTATTGGAAACTCATATATTATTTACAAATAAGCAAACGGATTAGCACACATATGTCGAGTTCGCCAATAATGCAATTAATTTGGATTTAGTAAATATTATATCGCAATCTAAAAATCATAACTTACATATAAACCCTGTAAAATCTAAATTACTATTAATTGGTAACAATAATAGTAGACTGCAGGTAGCAGAACATATTAATATAAAAATAGGAGAACATAATTTGCTTATCGTAGATTCTGCTAAAAACCTCGATTTGCATATAGATAGTAAACTTAAATTCGCAACTCATGTTACTAGCTGTCTCCAAGCCCTTTTATTCTCTTAAAATTTTATATAGTAATAAGTCTATATTGAGCAACTACATGAGACAGTGTCTTTGTGAACATCTAGTACTGTCACATTTTAATTACTGTGATGTTATGTACGGTCCTTGTATTGACTCTTTCGACTGTCTTAGAATACAGAAGATGCAAAATAATTGTATTCGTTTTATATTCAATTTACGGAAATTTGATCACGTATCATCTAAATTAGTTGCGCTTAATTGGTTAAATATGGCAAATCAGCGATTACTTCATCTGTCAACGCTTATTTTCAAAATAGTTAAATTTAGATCTCCTCCATATTTATATGATAAATTGATTTAACGTGGTACTTTGCCTAATGTCAATATCCGTACCCCTAACCAACTTAATATACCTCTACATTCGACAACCAAATTTCAGTCCTCTTTTTCATACCAGGCACCATATATTTTTAATGATATCCATGAAAACTTTAAAAAACTTGGTATTAGTAGCTTTAAGAGAAATATAAAAGAATGTTTGTTGAATAAACAATAAGGATTATAATTAATTTTTTGTATATGTGTGTTTTGTTGTGTACATATATTCATATTTTCCCTATTTCTTATTTCTTTTCTCTGTTTGCCGTTTGGCCCAATGAGTGATTTTGCAATTCAATTAAATTTGTTACCTACTCAGGTGTGCAATTTTTGTCTGCATTTTTATTACTTGTTTACATTTAAGATTTATATTTTGTATATTTTTGTTTATATTCAAGATTTATATTTTGTATATTTTTTTGAAATTATATTTTATGTATGTTTTAGGTTAAGTATAAGAATAGTTGTAATAACTAAACTTCGCCTAATAAAAGACCATTTATTATTATAATTATTATTACATATGTAAACAATAATGGCGTGACAACTTAAAGCTGAAAGTACGAAAGCACAGAAGACAGGAAGTCTTCTGTAATGAAAGCAGTGACCTTTGAGGATATAGAGGAAAATAGAGATCGCTAAATGGCTGTTTGTTTGTTCGGCCCACAACTGTAAACAAGAAATTATTGGTATGGTCCGCCGGGCAGACCATTTTGTGGGGGAGGGGTGTTTTTTGGGGGTTAGGGGGAAAACGAGCCAATCTAACAATTCTGACTTCGGATTCGATTTCAGCGAGTCCAAATATATAAGGATACACTGGTATGGTCTGCCGGACAGACCACTTTTTTGTGATGTTTTTCGGTGTTAGGGATAAAAAACGAGCCAATCTGACAATTCTGACTTCGGATTCGGTTTCAGCGGGTCCAAGTACATATATGATACACTGGTCTAGTCCGCCGGACAGACCACTTTTTTTGTGGGGCTGTGTTATTAATCCCCGATTCTCTTGACTGGTACTAAATAATGTGTTCGGTAGGGGATGCTCTCTAATATGGCTTTTAGTATAATTTGCATATTGTTTATTTTCGTGTTCTATTGTGTTTTGTGGGTGTTTACTACGTCTCTCGCGTCCCTTGCCATATGTGTTGAAAACAAATATACGCATTGTTGTAAAATTGATCTATAATTCCCTATATGCTCGAAGGTAGTGATAGTCGGGCAAGATACAGATTTGCGCAGCCGTCGTATGATTCACGTACAAGTAGCGACACAGCGACGTAATGGAAGACTAAACGCAGTTTTGAAAATTAATGGGAGTGCGCATAGCCTGCTGGAATAGACTTGCGGTAGCGCGCGCGCTGTACGTAAGTGACTATAACTTTTGATTGCAAAAAAAAGAAAATGATATGAAACCAATAGGAGATGAAAAAGTATCATTTCCTCGAAGTATTACATGTTTTTAAATAATTTTTTAAGTACATTAATTATAGTCCAATAAAGATATCATTTTTCAAAAAAAAATTTGCCGGCAAGCTGATTTTTTCAGGGTCGATGGAGTATCCGACCAAAAAGTCACAGTCCACACCTCTTGTAGGGTGTTGCAATAGGGGTGGTTTCGTATTTTTTGTTTTTTTTTGAAATTTTCATTTTCCAGCTTGTACATAGTAATATTCTCTACAACTTTGCCTAATAAAATTTATTTGTAACTTTGATTTTTGACGGTCCAGCGCCCATTATATGGGAAAACATTGACCATATTTATTTACTAAGGTTCAGGAAACATACAAACAAAATGCTGAGTATCTGGTTTTTGCAGGGTTGATTGAGAACTGTCTCCTGAAACTCCGACCATTTTTTTTTTGTTGGAGACTCAGGAGACAGTTCTCAATCAACCCTGCAATAACCAACTATTCAGCCTTTTGTTTGTATGTTTCTTGAACCATAGTAAATAAATATGGTGAATGTTTTCCCATATAATGGGCGCTGGACCGTCAAAAATCAAAGTTACAAAAAAATGTTATTAGGCAAAATTGTAGAGAATATTATCATGTACAAGCTGGAAAAACAAAATTTAAAAAAAAACAAAAAATAAGAAACCACCCCTATTGCAACACTCTGCAAGAGGTGTGGACTGTGACTTTTTGGTCGGATACTCGGGAGACACCCCTCCATCGACCCTGAAAAGATCAGCTTGCCGGGAATTATTTGTGAGCACCCCCTATAGAGAAGGTCGACTTTTGCTGTATTATTATTACATATGTAGCTTGAAAGCGGACCATTGCATGAATTAACGATTATTTAGTAAAAATCATTGTAAAATGAATAATTTATTTTTAAAAAAAATGCTTGGATAGTACATTTAAAGGGATTATCTAAAATAACTATTCAGTCAAAAAAATTTAAAAAAATTATTTTAGGAAATTCAGACCTAGTACTTAGTACTAGAACTTAATACTTTTCCGAAAAAAGACGTTTTCCGCTGTTGACACCAAATTTCAATCGTCAATATCAAAGCTTAATATCGTGATATCGGCACTTTAACTTATAAAGTGATTGATAACTTATCAATTTGAAGGTAAAGATATGTACTAAAAGCCCCAATGATTTATTTTATGATATATACGCGTTTTTATATTATTTTTTTACGAATAAGTCGAACCATACGTTTTAGAAGAAAAAAAATCGAAAATTTAACACTATTAAAAGTGTAATAACTTAAAACAATTTTTTTTAATTTTTATTTGAATGCATAGAGGTGTTAGCTAAGGTACTAGTCTTGAAACATATTTCTTGGTTTAATTTTTTTTTATCGAAATAACAGTAAAACAGTATAAAAATGCGAAAAATCGGTAAAAACACGATTTTTGGACAATTATTGCGAAGGTTTTAAATAAAAAATTAAGTTTATCACAACTAATAATTCTACTAAATATTACACAACATGCATAAATGGTGACTACTATGGCGTGTTTAAGTTGATAAAAAATACTTAAACAATACTTAATCTCCAACCCTAATTACGACAAACCGAACAATAAAAACATTACTATTTCCATGTTTCTTACACCTACAAATCCTGTAGAAATTAATAATATAATTTTGTCGTTAAGAAACGGCAAATCGGCCGGGGTAGATGGAATAAAGGCAGAGATACTAAAAATTATTTCACCAAATATATCAGAACCCCTAACCTATATTATAAATAAATGTTTGCAAAAAGGCCACTACCCTTCTGCTTTTAAAACATCTATCATCTTGCCAATCTATAAAAGTGGAGATCGACAGCAAATAATTAACTTTAGACCAATATCCCTAATAACTACTTACTCTAAAATATTTGAAAAAATTCTTAAAAAAAGACTTTGCGAGTATCTTAATAAATATAAAATAATATCAAATAGACAATATGGTTTTCGCGAAGGCATCTCAACGCAAGATGCTATACTTCAGCTAACCTCCAAAATGTATTCTGCACTGGACAGTAATAAACCATCACTCTGTGTATTTATAGACCTAGCCAAAGCCTTTGATACGGTTAGCCATGCGCTACTCTTGGAGTCACTGGATAGTATAGGTATAAGAGGAAATACGTTAGATTTGTTTAAAAGCTATCTCTCAAATAGACATCAGTGTGTTAAAATAAACGACTTTGTAAGTGACTTTAGAACGATAGAGTATGGCGTTCCACAAGAAACCGTGCTGGGGCCGGTTCTGTTTAATATCTATTTAAATGATTTATTTTCTATCCAAACTAAAGGAAGTATAATAACATATGTCGATGATACTGCAATATTCTACACAGCTGAAAACTGGATGTCACTCAAATCCATAGTCGAAGAAGACATAAAAAATATTAAAGATTGGTTTGATCACAAATTGCTCACAATCAATTTTAATAAAACATATTACTTACCTATATGCACTAACAATAATAATCTGCCAACATTCCAAAACCTCACAGTCTCAAATCAACTCAAAATAGCTCGTAAAACGGAATTTAAGTATCTAGGCATTATTATTGACTCCCACCTAAGATGGGATAAACATGTGACTTATGTAATTAAAAAGCTACAATCGCTCATATATAAATTAAAAACTTTGAAAACTATTTTGAACATAGACTCTTTAAAAATTATATATCACTCCTTAGTTGAGTCGCATATTAACTACGGAATATTGGCATGGGGTGGAGTTGGTAAAACGATTCTTAATAATTTAATAATTGTCCAGAAGAGAATCCTTAAAATAATGTTTAATAAAGAAGTCACATATCCTTCTGACAGACTTTTCAAAGAGGCCTGCCTACTTGACCCACGGCAACTCTTTTTTTATCAGTCCATTGTCCACCAACAAAAAACGAAAGATGAATTGAAAAAAAATGACCACAAATATAACACGAGAAATAAGAATCATGCATATTTACCACCTTTTGTGAAGAAAACCGTAGGTCAGAAATCGTTCACCTATTTGAGTCCTAGGCTCTATAACCACTTACCTGCAGAATTGAAAAATATAAACCATATCAATAAATTTAAAAAGCAACTCAAGCAATTTATATTTTACACACCCAGAGACATGATTCATGATATGGTTGACTTAAAAATTTAGACCCTTAATGGCTTATTGTTCTGAGACTGCATTATACTGTTTCCTTTTTATTTTTATAAATGTTATCTTACTAACTACTATACCTTATCTTATTATAACTTATCTTATTATAATTACCATTTAACCCAAATTAAATATCTGAGCAACATTTCGTTCTAATGTCTCTTTTAGTACGTACAATTAGTGTTGATTATTGTTTATATAGTTTTATTAATTTTATATAATACCATACTATTAGATTATATTATGTTATGGTAATCATAGTTTACGCTATGACATATAATTTCATATATATATATTTTTATATAGCTTTATAATTCTTTTTTGTAAACCCACGCGCAGGCCTTGGCCTTTAGTGGGGCATCTTTGTGTTTATTTACACAATTATTATTATTATTATTTCGTTATACTTAGTTTCAAAACTTTTATGTACTTAACTTATTTGTAAAATCATGTAACATTTATGTAACAAATTTTGTAAATAAACCACTCATTCATTCATTCATTCATTCATACTGTGAAATTAATGTTTTTGATTAAATCAATATTTTTTAAAAAATTTCGTAAATTATTGAAAAATTTGACAATTCTGACTTCGGATTCGGCTTTAAAGGGTCCAAATACATAAGGATACACTGGTATGGTCCGCAGGCCAGACCACTTTTCCGGGGGGGTGTTTTTTTGGGGTTAGAGGTGAAAAACGAAACAATCTGACAATATCGACTTCGAATTCGGTTTCAGCGGGTCTAAATACATAAGGATACACTGATCTGATCCACAGGTCAGACCATTTTTTTTTGTGTGGCTGTGTAATTAGTCTAGTGTACTTTCTTTTTAATACATTTTCATAAAAGCTTGCTGTCTAAAAAGTTTTTTCTTACCTATTTTACTATTTTTATATATCTATACTTAGAAGAATAATTGCGCCATATTGACGCCACAATGTTGAATTGTTAATTTTTTATAAAAAATTCGTAATTCGCGATCCTAGAAACCCTCAGAGACAGAGTTTAAGTCGAATCGGATCACATACGGTAAAATTTGTCCGCCATCTTGCATTCTTAATTTTAGACAAAAAATTCGAAATTCGCGATTCTAAAGACTCCCAGATAACTATTTTAAGTCGAATTTTTGCCTTCTCTGGTTAAAATTGAAAATTAAAAAAATATATATTTTCTGAAAATTGAAATAACATTTGAGGGTCAGATCATATGTATTTTGGCCAGCAGGATCCAAATATGCAAAAATATACAGGTTGTCCCATTCAAAAATTTTATTTTCATGTCAATTGCATCGAAACTTGAAGTCGGCCATGTTGGATTTTTACATCATGTAATTGGAAATTTCATCCCATATCACTACACCAAAAATTAATTTTCTCATTCAAAAGTTGCAAAGGTGTCCCTGTCGGCTGAGCCACGCGGTATAACTGAATTGCGGCAATATCTGCATTTAATAATAAATATCTATATCTGCACACTTGTTAAGAGGGAGCAACGTGATCAAATCAGAGGGAGGTGGGAAATGAGCCAATAAAGTACAGAGAGCTGTTGTGTTGGTTGTCTAGTTTTGGCGTTCGTACTTTCTTTACTATTGCTCTACCTACCTACAATCACGCCTGAAAGGTCAAAAACACAGACCAAACTTCAAATACACGAAATGAGTGCGCATCGGTTATAAATGTAATTATTTATACAATTATTTTTAATTATATAGAAGTGACTCCATCTACTAAAACAACATTGTACTAAAAAAAAATTTTCAGCAAAAAGCATTTTTTAGCGAACAGGCTCATTAGCCCAGTAGATGAAAGTATTTACCCACAAAAAGTTGCAAACTGCGTAAACTGTGTAAATAATATCCTGAAAAGTTTACATTTCTCTCGGATGCCGAACATAAAAAAAAGTGAAAAAAAAATTTTTTTCATCCATTTTTACAAAATTTTGAAATTAAGTCAAGCTAGGAAAAAACAAAAAATACAGATGGACAGATCACGTATTTATGAACAAAAAATGTGCTAACAAAATTTATCGCTAAAGCCACGGTTTTCCCGGAAAAAAATAGTCAAGTGTAACGTTATAACTCGGAGCGAGATCCATGCGTGCACGCGCTTGAATACGCATGACTGTGACACCGACGCACTGAACTACATGTCACTAAATCAGAATTTGTTCAATCTATATGAGTGTTGGTTCATTTAAAAGATGGAAATTGTAGCTTTCTGATGCTTTTTTGTTTTAAACAAAACAAGCAAAGGATGGATAGGAAAGATATACTTATATATATTATCACGCCCGAACTCAATCGTCGCAATAAAAAATATAGAAAAAAATAAAAGCCCTTCAAAAAAATTCTTTCTTCATTGAGAACTGTTAAAAAGTATGTACACTTCATGATTATTATGGTTTATTAAGTTGTAGTAACGTTGATTCAAAAAAAGTACATTTCAAATCATTTTAATTTAATTGATTGATGATTTTCTTGATAAATATATAGGTATATATTGGAGGCTGTAATTTGCCGAGAAATTGACCCATTGGAAAAAATAAAATATCACTCTTTCGGAAAAAATGTATACTTTTCGAATGTTGAAACGCAAATTCGTTTACTTTTATGCATTTTTTCGAAAATATAATTAATCATATCATGATAAGAAATTGCGATTGTCACCATCTTATCCTTACAACTATGAAAATATCTTTGATTGTTTTGAATATAAATTCTAGAACTTTTCCAATACATTAACAAATGTATAAGGAACTCAATGGATATAGCTGAAATGTGGATAGGTGTATCTGTAATAAATACAATACAGTAAAGGCACGTAAAAATTCATGCGAGCGATTCAGCGGCTATGTGTGGCGTCTGTGTATGCGTTCATAATTATATATTTTCCCTCCAGACTCACTATTTATCCTCTTAATCACTAAGAAAAATGTTAAAAATGTGTAATCAGAAAGAGAAAAAGCTTTATTTTACTTGTTAGAACTGCTAAGAATTTTTAGAGGTTCCGTAGTATGCATTTAACCGTGCGCTTGGCCGAGCAGAGTGACAAAGTTACTCACTATTTTTTTCCGGGAAAACCGTGGCTTTAGCGATAAATTTTATTAGAACATTTTTTTGTTCAGAAACACGTAGTGAAACACTTGTATTTTTTTTTAGTCTGATTTAATTTTAAAATTTTGAGAAAATTGATTAAAAAAAAATTTTTTTCACTTTTTTTTATGTTCTGTATCCGAGCGGAATGTAAACTTTTCAGGATTTTATTCTATACACTTTCACGAACTCGTTAAAAAAAAATTATTCAGTTTGCAACTTTTTAAAATGATCTCTGTTGTCTGGGCTACATGTTATTAAACTGATCAAAAGATATTCTTGTAAGTAAATGAATGCTACACTTCTATTGAAGAACATTTTTAGCTAAAACTTGTGTATTAGCTAATATGAAGAGAGATCTTATTAAAAAACAAGTTTTAGCTAAAAATGTTCTTCAATAGAAGTGTAGTATTCATTTCTTTACAAGAATATCTTTTTTTCAGTTTAATAACGCGAGCCATTTGGCTAAAAACTGCTTTTTCCCAGTCAAGATTTTTAGTACAGTGCTTTTTAATGTAACCAACATAACTTTAAATTTTAAGTTTTTCAAGTTTATTCTCATTTTTAATGTTTATATATACGTACTTTTAGCTTAAAGCCGTACTGGCTCCAAGCAAATATTTAAAAACTCATATAAATAATTTTTCAATATTGTTGATTAATAAAAATAGTCTGCTAATTACAGGTTAGATTTCCAACCTACAAAAAGAATCCTATTTTATTAGGACAAAGTATTTAGAACTTCATAAACATTACTCTGAACTAGATTTTAGTTAGTAGAAAATACGGGAACCAGGCAGAAATTTTAATAACAGCTGCGTAATACTCTTAACTTTACTTTATTTTACTTTAAGTTCCTTATTTGACGGTTTATCCTTCATTTGCACACTAGTGCCCTCATAGCCCCTTACGACTATGAGGAGTGGAATTCGGACAAATAAGAAACATATATGTGAGGCGGAAAGCAAAAAGGGACCTCTTGTCGGCAATTTCCGATTTTTAGTTATTGATAAATGAATTAAGCTCTAATTCTGAACAATTTGGTGCAAAAATCAAGTCTCTATGATTTTTTTTTGTTTAAGAGTATAATCTGCGATCAGTGAAATGAAGAAACGAATTATTCGGCTTATTTTTGAAGATAGAAACTTCAAATTTTGTACGTATGTATTAAAATATATATTCTAGTTCGTCACGTTTTTAATTTTTTGTTTTAATCAAAAACACGTGATCAACGAAAAAATTGACGTCGAAAAATTGGAATTTACAAAAAACGAAATCGTGACGACCTAGATAGTCCTTAATTAATTACGTGGATAAAATATAACCTCTTAATTTTCAAACATAGATTCAATAAATAGTTTCCAATTTTGCCGTCAATAGATGGCACTCGCCTCGGCATTCGTATAGCTTTACACGCTCTCAGACTTTAGGGAGGAACTTGTTGTCATGGAGACTAGTGATGCAGATATTCGGATGATTTCGGTACTCGGATTACACGGAATCGGATGACAAGAATATTCGGATTAATCATCCGATGTCGAATTAAATTTTCACTATAGGTGATATCGCGATTTTTCAATCACTCTGTCAACAGTAATTGCGATCGTGGGTAAAGCGAATGCAAGTGACACTGTTGTTAGTAATTTTTCTCCCCAGATCTCAGAATCGATGAGCGGGGGGGAGAAATCTAAAAAACATTTTATCATCCAAGTGCACGATTGACAGTTGTTTTTTATTTTGTACTTAAAATTAATCCGAGTATATTTTATTCGGATGAAATTTTAATACTCGGAATCAAGCGAGTATTTCGATACTCGGATTAACCGAGTATTTTAATTCGAATTCGCCCAACACTAATGGAGACCAGACGCGAATGAATGCTTGCCAGGGAAGCATTTAGGAGTTCTGGTAATTGTAATCTTAAATTTATCTATAAATTATTTTATCTTATTGGAATGACTTAATAGATGAAATTCTTGAAAATGTTAATACATAAATAAAAGGTGCCAAATAGAGAGGACCGTTTTGTATAAACACTCCTACAAATTTTATTATGAAAATTTGAATGCGGTTTTTAGTTAGGTCAGAAATCAATTTATTCGAAATTATTACCAAGCCAAATGTACAGGGTGTCCCAGTCAACGCGCTATGCTCGGTTTTTTCGGTAGTTTCTGAGATAAGTTTATGGTTCAAAATCCAGTATGACGTAGGTTTTCCGAGGAATCTCATACTGCTAAGATATTTAGGAATCCAAGATGGCGGACGAATTTCGTCATCTATGGACCTATTCGACTGAAAATCGATGTCTGGGAGATTTCGGGGATGCGGGTTATGAATTTTTGATCAAAATTTAGGACTCCAAGATGGCGGACGAATTTCGTCATCTATGGTCCTATTCGACTGAAAATCGATATCTGGGGGTTTTCGGGGATGCGGGTTACGAATTTTTGGTCAAAATTTAGGAATCCAAGATGGTGGACGAATTTCGTCATCTATGGTCCTATTCGACTGAAAATCGATATCTGGGGGTTTTCGGGGATGCGGGTTACGAATTTTTGGTCAAAATTTAGGAATCCAAGATGGCGGATGAATTTCGTTATCTCTGGTCGTATTCGAATGAAAATCGATATCTGGAGATTTTCGGGGATGCGGGTTACGAATTTTTTTAAAAATTTAGGAATCCAGGACAGCGGACGAATTATAACTATATTTTGACCCCCCCTTTATTTATGTTATTATTGGAGATAAAAAAAAGTTTCGTATAAGAGTTGTAGGGTTGTATGCATATTTTTTTAAATGCAATTAAAAAACAATTGCTTGCATGTGTCACGTGATATAACAATGAGGGTTGCTTTTTAAATGAAAACCCTGTATATTTTTACATATTCTTTTAGATCCTTTATCCCTGATTTCAAACATATAAGGATTGATAGATCTAGCTGTAATATTTTTTGATATATCGGACATTAAATATGCTCCAAACATGCATATAGGTATTTTAGGGTTTCTGACGGAGCGCAGTCAGTGGCGTATTTAGGGGGGGGGGCATATAGGGGCTCTAGCGACAAAATTCAAGGGCGGCAATTTTTTTGAAAAACACCAAAGACAAAAACAAAAAATTATTATTATTAATATGTTCTATCAGAACATATTTAATTTATTTGAGAACGTGTTTTTTATATTAACTAGACTAAAGTTCCTTATTATAGTTAACAGTACAGGGTGGTTGTGCAAACGTTAGAACCTCATTTAACTTCTTTATTTTGGGAGTTACGTAAATAAGTTCAAAAATAAAAGTTATGGGATATCACATGTATTTTCCAAACATCATTTCAGCAAAACAATTCAAACAAGTCGAATTTCGGAGATATGAGCTTTACCTTGGTTTTTTTTTAAATATATCTTTACACCATTTGAAAGGCCATAGAAAAATCTTTCCAATGATATATGACACAGTATTTTTCTTAAAAACTATAGTAGATATTAAGTTTTATGTTTTCTTACATTAAGTTATGGTAGTCCGAAAAATATACAGTGTGTTTCACTTTTTAATTTTTTTTTTCTGATTTGAATCAAATTTTACTTAAGTATGGAACAAATTAGGATCTAATTATGACCAGAAAAAAATGCACCCCCTACAAATGCAAAGCCATCTGCGGTACCAAAATATGCGGATAAAATCAAAAAATCATATTAAGCATATTTTTATTGGAAAATTTTGTCAATGAAACTTGTTCAGAATTGTTCAGAAACCTTAAGTTCAAAATTTAATCAAAATAAAAAATATATAAATTTTTATTAAAATAATGTCAAAGTCCGAAAATATCATTTTAATGGGTTTTTTCGTTTAGAAAACTGTACTATGACAATTTTGTTTGAAATTAAACCCAAGCTGCCAGGTAGTTGTAAAGCAATTTACAGTTTTTTTTTAAAATAATTATTTTCAAAATTTTTAAAATTTCAAGTTTTTAATTTTTTAATTTTGATTAAATTTTGGCCATTTTGGATAATTCTGAACAAGTTTTATTAACAAAATTTTCCGACAAAAAAATGCCTAATATGATTTTCCGATTTTCTCCACATATTTTGGTACCGCAGGCGCAGGTGGCTTTGGTACCGTAGGAGGCAAATATTTTTCTGGTCATAAGTAGATACTAATTTGTAAGTAAAATGTGATTCAAATCGGAAAAAAAATAAAAAAGTTATTGGGGTGTTACCATTTCAAGTGAAACACACTGTATCAATTATTGAAATTCTCCATTTTATTTAAAATAAAGTGAAATTAGATAGAACTAACATATTGTTTATTTTAATTTACATACTTTTGTTTTCCATGGCTAATTTGATAAATTGTAAATTTATAGTAAATTAGACAAAATTTGTTTAAGATAAGTACCATATTATAAAAACAAAGCTTTTTTTATGGCGTTTCAAAAGGTACATATATGGAGTGTTAATTTAAAAAAAAGCAAAGTAAAGTTCATATCTCCGAAATGCGACTTTCAATAGGCATGTCCACAAAATTTTAACTTCAATTGGAAATGATAGAATTATCGATATTGTACACTAATTTAACAATAAAAAAAAACCGCTGCCCAAGGAATCACTACTTCCACATCCAGATTTTCTATCCAAGTCACTTACAACGAAAAAATGTTGTATGTGGAAATAATTGTTTAGTAATATAATATTTGAATTCGTCTACCTCAAAAACCCATAAAACGATAACCCACATCGGTAGTGGGGTGGGGGGTGGTGATAGAGGGTGGCAGTGGGGGTGGATAAGGTAAAAAAATATTTTGAGGTTTCTGATTCTTGTACACACAATAAATCAAATTTTGTTTTCCATCCTCTTTAATAATGGGGTGGGGGTGGTAATGGGGGTGGCTAATGCCAAAATTTTTTTTGAGACCTTAGCTTCTCTTGTATATAGTAAATACCAATTTTATGAACTCTTACCTGCTTTATTTACCTATTTACCCCAAATTTACCCCAATTTACTCCCCAACCCTTCGACGGAACAAGATGAAAATATAATCTAGTTCTAGATCTCGTTAAAGTACATATGTGTACCAAATTTCAAGTCAATATCTCAAACGGTTCCAAAGTAAACGTGCACACAAAAAAAAAGTCACAGACCGACAGAAATTTTTTTTCACTCAAACTTAAAATTTCGTCGTGTCATGACATTCTAAGCCTATTTGAACAATAAAAATTTAAAAAAATTTTTTTGTCGTTACTATACTTCCAATGGATGTGGAAGTAATATATGTATCCTTATTTTGCCAGTTATTCGTAATAGAAATCACCCCAACATAGCGAGGATTTTTGGTAATTTTTCAATAAAAATTTTTGGACTAAAGTAAAAAAATATTTTGAAGTTTTTGGTTCTTGTACATACACTAAATCACACTTTTTTTTGTCCCCTTAAAAAATGGGGTAATGGGGGTAGCTAATGTCAAAAAATTTTTCGAGACCTTAGCTTCTCTTATATATACTAAATACCAATTTTACGGACTCTTACCTGCTTGATTTACCTGTTTACCTCCCCATTTACCCCAATTTACTCTCCAACCCTTCGATGGAATAAGATGCAAATATAATCTAGTTCCAGATCCCGTTAAAGTACATACGTGTACCAAATTTCAAGTCAATATCTTAAACGGTTCCAGAGTAATCGTGCGCACAAAAAAGTTAGACCGACAGACAGAAATTTTTTTTCGCTGAAACTTAAAATGTCGACCTTTCATGACAGTCTAAGCCTATCTGAACAATAAAAATTTTCAAAAATTTTTTTGTTACTATACTTCCACTGGATGTGGAAGTAATTAATATTCTATTTTCAAGAAAAAGAACGCCATTGCCATGTAAACCGGAAGTGATATTTAAAATTTACATGCCTTTTTTTACTTTCCTTTAATGTCAATTAAGAACATAAATAATACGATCAATTCTTCTTTGATGTTCAATTATGTTTCTTAGCGGCATCGATTCCCCGGAAAAAAAATACTTATCTCAAAAACTACCGAGAAAATCGGACATAACGCGTTAACTAGGACACCCTGTACACTGTAAATATACATTATGTACCTACAGATAGTTTTTTCTTTTAATTAAAAACCACTGCCTAAGGAATCACTACAACCGCATTCAGTTTTCCTACTCAAATTACTTTAAATAAAAATTCTTGTGCACCCAACGCGAATTCGACTCTGTACGACAGAAATATATTTGAACTATTTGTCTTATATTACACAATATGTTTATCTCCGCCTTTGGGCATATTTCATTGGTCAAAGGTGCACGCCCACCCGTATATACCTTTTTCATATATATCAATGAAAATATTATGTATCCTACCGCAAATCATACTCTTAAGTTACTAGTGCGTTTATGACAAGGGACCTCTTGTCGGTCCCATGTTATTTCTCCATAAGTAACAGGAAGTACCTTTTCCAGGGCTGAACATTGACTCCTTTATCGATTACTTTAAGTGTTTCATCCAATTATATCGGTTTTGTAATCGATTACAACTTGTAAAGGACAAAATCCGAAAATCAATCATTTTGACCCAAACCACTAATTTCAACTGTACTGAAAAATTGACATCGCCGACAAGAGGTCCCTTTTTGCTTTCCGCCTCACATATTTTTAAGGTTAGCTGTGACGTCACGTGAAGATGCCCTATACTAGCGATACTGCCTACCCTTCGCCCCACTTCAGCTTTGTGATTGGCGTTGTCTCCTCTTAAGCTTGTAAAAAATGTTGGCGTCTCTGACGGTGCGATGCGGCGTGTTTGATGGTCAAAGACACCAACATTTTTTGAGTGCTTAGTGGACCTGAAGACAACTATAACTTAGTAAACTCTCGGTCCTCGATAAGAAAATGTGCAATATAAAATACCTAGATAATGAGGATTAGTATTTATCAGTATTATTTATTCGTTCATTCAGTTCATTTATAATGGTTAATAATTAGTAATCTTTGTAACATGAACAAATTATAAGAAAATTCAGTCAAAACACAATAAAAGTGATAATATAAGATACTAACTGCCAAGCTTCCATGCTTAGAAAACTAATTTGAGACGACTTACATCATTTACCGCTGTATGCGATGGTTTGTATTCGTCGATTATATGAAGAACACACAAGAAAAACTACCCGTTAGCTTCTAAATTGTAAAAACGAGATTTTCCGATATTATACGATTCAATACCAACTCGTTATTGTCACTTATTTCCTATATATTGCTAACGATTTGTATAATATTGCCACCAGTGAGAAGCCCCTCGGTTATACCGTAATTAAACAAAAACAAGTTTTTATATTTATTTATTTATATATTTAACTTATTTTCTAATTCTTTCCGACGTTTCATCTCCCTTTGCAAATCTTCTTGCAGTTTTGCATAATCTATTCTTAAACGTTTCAGCTGTTGTTGAGAGCGACATGACATTTTGTCATTTTGAATTTGTTGAACAAGTTTTTCTAAATTTTCTTTTTCTCTTTGACTCTTATCCAATTGTTCTTTCAATTTTTCCCTACTTTGAGGCGTTGACAGGTTCTTATTTTCAAAACGATTAATTTCATTACCACCGTCTCCAGCAAAATCTCCTTTTCCTTTAATACTTCTCAAACCATCACATTCTCTATATTGCTTCCCTAATTCGTCACCTGCACTCTTAACAGCGCACTTCGACTGCGCTTTTTTAATATGTTTGTCACCAGTTAGAGCTACCATATTATTTGCAATTTGATGTAATTTTTTATTTTCTACTTGAGCAGCTTCTAGTTCCCGTTTCATACTAGTTAATGAGTCACATTTGCTTCTTCTGAATTGTTTGGGACCCTTCAAAGAAGTATCATTATGATTTTCGATATGCTGCCCTCTCAATTCGTCAATTTCCAAATGGGATTTTTCAAGTTCTCTTTCAAGTTCTTCCACGCGAATTTTTAAAAATGTCGTCTTGCACACACATTGAATATTTAAACTTTTCATTTGAGCCTGAATAGATGTCAATTTTTCCTCTGAAGCAGCAATAAGATGGTCTTTTTTTTCAACTTCCTCCCATACTGTTGATAATGCATCTTTTATGCGACTCTAAAACATTATTTTATTAATAGTTACAGTTAAATGCAAACTAGTTGAACTAACTTAAACATAAAAGATAATAGGACGCCTAAGTAGCACAAATATGCTATTCAGCGGAGATAAGCAAAATGCAGCCACTAAAATATTTCAACGGTTTTTGTTTAGTTATATTTTGGTCATCTTATTTTAGTCGTAGTTTAGCGTAAAATTTAAAAACGAAATAGTCATAATGATCTCTTTTTAGCTATATACTGGTCATTACTAGTAGCCATAATATCGCCATGCTAGTTTGGTTATAAAGTCGTTTTCAAGATGTCATATATGAGCAACAATGTTATACTGTCATTCTAGCTATGGGTCGCGTGCGCGTGACTTCACAGGTCCCAGACCGTAGGAAAAACAAACCGCTGTCATTAGCTGTCAAATGGCGACTGACTGAATCTCAGAATTAAATTTTTCGTAATCCTAGAGTTTTTATCGATATTATATCATACAAAATGGCTAGTTTTTATTGTATTATAAATTGTGGAAGTGTTGCAATCGAGACATCAGTTTTTATATAATAACGTCGATTTACAGCCAGAAGGCCAGGCAATTAAAAGAAAATGCTTTAAGTTGTTGCATGTTAATGCAAGAATGATTGTGATAGTAATAACTGCTGCTCAAACAAGCAATAAACAATCCATGGTAAAGAAAATTAACATTTTATATTGGTTTGTCTCTATTTTTAATAACTATTTCTTATTTAAATTTTAGTTGAGCGAAGCATGAACTGCACGGAGGAAGAGTATATTTAAGAGAACACAAGTCATAATTAACAATTGACCTACATAGAATAGTAAAATACATGTTAAACATTTTATATAATATATTATAATAAAAAATTTACAAAAATTACACCGGTTTTCGTAGTCCAATCTATAGGTATATAAGGTATAGACGAGGGGTTAACCGCTGGAAGAAATTGTGTACATCTTATTACATACTTCAAATAGTTTACAGTAGATACGTCAGTCTTTCATTGTTTATTTTATAAAGTGTCTTTTTCACAAAATTTACAGCGGTTAATCTCCAACCATAGCCATGTTCATTGCTAAAAAAACTAAAAGGAAAGATTTCCTGTTAAGTGGTGAACATGTTTTGTCTAGACTGGCAACACAATCCCAGTGAGCATTAAGGAACCATCTGAATCTGCAATAGTCCAAGGAGTCAATGGCTTTTATTCATGATGCTAAGAGTTCATATCCTGAAAAATTAATTTCTGCATTAGTAATTATTTATAAAACATTTAATTAGGCAAGCATATATGAAAAAAATGGTTGATAACTAATTCTTACCGTTGTAACAAGCTTTTATGCTGCAAATTTCTTGCAGAGTACTTCTTTCACCTAACCGCAAACAGCTTCAAGACTTCTCAATGCCTTGAATTCGTCCTTCTGTTTATGTAATTCTTTCAAAAATCAAGTAACTCGCAACATCTCTATGTGTAACATTTGGAAATACATCAATATTTGTACTAAAGTATTTTTTTCTCAAAATATAAGGATTTAATTCGATGGCAGCCGTATACCTAACCTCTACATCATGAGACAATTCTGCAAAATACGAACTAACCGTCATCCTGACGAACAAAATTGTTTATATAACAGTATTAAGAATAGTTGTAGCTGTTAAATAATCCAACAACAAGTTCTTAAATGGCACAAACACTGCAAAATTCACTTTAAAGAAACACGTTTATCGGCGGATTTCTCAGTGACAGCTGTTTGTTTTTCCTAAGGTCTCAAAATCTGTGACGTCGGCGCACGCGAGGCTAGAATATGTTGACACGATTTTTGTTATTAATATAGTGTTGATATCCAAACTATTACTAGGAAAATAGCCTAAACATGACTATATTAGTTAGGCTCTATTCTGGCAGTTTTCTTAGCTGTTCTTACCGAATTATGACTAAAACAATAATGAAAAAATATCCTTATTAAATGACTATTTTAGAAGTAATTTTGTACACATTAAAATCTAAATTGAGGTCAAACGGCAAAATAAAAATATAACCTAAAAACAAGTATTGATAATGTTGAAAACTTTATATATACGCAAATAAGTTTAATATCAACAGAAAAATAAGAATGAAATGTAAAATAAAATATAAGCATAGTTCCACATATTATTGGAAAAGGAATGTCGCCTAAAAGTAAGTTCAAACAGTATTTACTTATAGCGGCATAACACTTTTCATGGGATGTTTTCGTTGACGTTTGTGTCTACAAAAGCTTTATGCATTAATATAAATATTTAGATTGTTAATGTGAAAGTGTCTTCTGCATCAGTGTCCATAAGAATGCTGACATTTCATTTTCTATGACTAGCCATCATTAACATTTTAATATTATTCCTTTTATTGTACACGGTTACTGGGATCATTTTGATTGCAGATTAGTCAAAAATGTATGTATGTTTTTGTATTTGACCAGTACAATTGGTTATTTACTACCTACTCAACTTGAAGAAAATGCACTAAGGCAAATTTGCTCCTCGATGGATTGGACCACATACATTTTCAGAAACTTTAGTAACAAATTTTAATTTTGTTGGAAAAAAGAAATGTAAAAACGTTGGGGAAACAAAGGTCAAAATGCAAAGTAACCCGTTCCTCACAAAGGCAGTTAAAAGAAACGTAAAAAAGAGAGGTTATGTCTTTCAGTTTAGCCGTATTTTGATGCGAAAACTCGCTAACCCCACCTTAACCAATTTTCTGGTAATAGTTTGGCCAATATGGCCGGTTAAATTTGCCATTTGATGAAAAAAGTTCGTTAGATCTTTTACAGTCATATTCTGGCTTATTTCTACCAACATTAGCGAAAGCATTATGACAACTTGCCGCCATGTTTTCTATCAATCAAGAAGAACCCGAACGACGGTTATTACGTTAATTTTCAATACTCTATTAATTATACCTATAAAATGACGTTTTGATTTACTAATTCAAAGTTTTAATAAGAATTAATAACCTTAACATCGATTGTGGTTCTTGAAATTACAATATGTTTGTATGTATGTATATATTTCAAATTATTTTAATTATACCTAAAATTTATAAATTTTTGGAGGTCCCTTTGTTTCTATGAGTATTTTATATAAGTTTACAGAAAAAATTCATGTGTTGATATTTTATACCTAAAAGTCATGATTTAGTCATGGTGAAGTAGGTACATACCCTCTTTCGCCATAAGAGCCATTTCATAACTACTAGTAATAAAGCAGCCACAAAAATCAAAAAGAGAGGCAAATGAGTTGCATATGCGTTATGACCATTTGGCTTCAGGTGCGTTTTGATGACCAACATATGATTCCCCATTTTCGTCACCAGTACGTTTTCAAAACGTAATAATTCAGTTTTTATAACAGCCGCTATAATCAAATAGCCATCCTTTTTAGCCTCCGATTAAAGAACTTATATCTAGATACATAATGGCATTGATTTATTTGTCGCTGAAAGACTCACAATCTAAGGCACTTCTTCCCATAAGTTGCTGATTGGCCCATCGGCGTATTCGCGGCCGCTCGTGCACGATCAGCTTCAGTTCGATTATCATAATGTCAGTTGACAGTTCGGCCATTAATGTCAATAAATGTTTTTCGTGTTCTCCGACCAAAAACTGGTGAAAAAGTAATTTTATTTTAAGTTGTGATTTGCTTAATACCTAAATAATATTCTCTATTCATATTTACACAGTTTAGTGACAATATATTTTGTGCAAATAAATAGTGAGGTGCTGTGCCGTTTGCAGAAAGCAGTTTAGAAAAGAAGAAAATCGATCGTTCCATAGTCGTAACATGATGAAGTTCAGTTTACAGTTATAAAGTAAATAGCAATTAAATTTTAATATCCTTCCAATACATATTTATCTTACTGTAATATCGTATACCTACATCACGTTGTGTAAAGAGCCGGTAATGCAGGAATTGCAATAATTCATTTTAATGAAAATATTTACCATTCTACACATTTTCTACACATACAACGCCACTGTTGCCTATGGGATGTGATGTTCATCTATCCATTTTAATGGACATATAATGTGACTATGTTAGGAGCAAACAAGGTATATAGTGAAAAGATAGCCTGTTATGTATCTAGATATAAGTTATTTAATCGGAGTTTTTAGCTCTAACATGATGATGACCAAAATACAACACCTTGCGCTACTTGGGCGGAATAGGAAGAAGAATATAATAGATAGATGCGGAAGAATTCAGATTCACTGTTGAAGTTTAAAAAATAAGAAAATAAAAATTCTTCTTCGATAATAAATGTACAAATTTTTATTAGGAAAATCGCTCGGAAGGTTTATAATCTTTTGGTATAACTTTTAAATTCTTGGTGAGTTTTCACGAAGCTATGACGTTATCTATATTTTAATCGAATTTGAAGGAGCACATTTTTTCACTTACATTACCGTAAATATCGATGTAGGTTACATCAGAAAATTTTTAATAAAAACTGTGTTAATTAAAAAATAAAACACTACCAGAAATGAAGTTTTAAGAAAAATTATATTGAACGTTCGAATTGCGCTCCACTCGTAACTTGACATAGTGTGATGGCTTAGCGAAAAGATCGTGACCTGCTGGATTAAAGCTCCAAATTTTGCACACTTCTTATATACCCTCAGTACTATCAATTCAGGAGGAGGTGCCCGATTTCTGTGTCCGCCATCTTGAAATACGACCCCATCTTTGTTTTCTTTGGACTGTACCTGTAAATTTTCGACTTTTATTTGGTTTTTACTAAATATCTCCCCAACTTCTGGGTTTGTAGCAAAAAGGATTTAATTTAAACTAAATTTGCTACAATTTGAGATCAGAGCCGCTTTTGTAACTTTAATATTTTGCGAGATACAAGCTTCCAAAGTTTTCAACTTTTCTCAGGTTATTACGAAAATCTATATTTTTGTCGGTTTTCTAAATATCTTCAATGCAGTCAGTTTTACAGCAAACATTATTTTATTAATGTTTAAGAAGAATAAATGGGCTACAATGTGAGTAAAGGAAGACATCGATACAATCACAATTTGCTGAGATAATGCATTTGACCATGGTACAAACGTTTCAATAAAAAAAATTACAGAATAACTATTAAGAAAATAATCATAAAAATTATATTTATAATGTTGTTTACTTTTCACAATGGTCTTTGCAATGACAAAGAGCTGTGCTGGCAAGTGCAGCCTTGTTACAAATGCAATTCTTAGAGGGGGTTCAACCTTACTTCTGCACTTGATTAATTCCCTTTTGCTTGCTTCCGGTATAGACATCCAAATTGGTTGCCATGTTTCTTCGTTTCTTTTCCATCCAAAGTTAGCCGGAGTAGGTGTATTTTGGAGTTATTTCAAACTGGTTAACCAGATGCTAGATTGGTAGATGCAGCGATTAGTGTGTTGAATGTGTGGGCGGTAGACTTTGCATCATCTTTACTTTTTTTTCCTTGCGTAAAGAGATCCTCTCTGAGCTTGTTGATGCTGTCAAGTTTTGTTGTGCCATCGTACAGGATGCATGTGAATCGTTATATAAGTTCAAATGCCTTTATTTTAGCATCTACTGGCTGAAATGGGTGTCATGCAGAGAAGATAAATCTTTCAGTGCTTGGTATGCTTTCCATGTCTTCCATGCTGACTTTTTCCCTTTACCAAAAAATTGTGATGTGTCTGAACCCGTGAAAGCATGGAAAAAGAGCAATGCTTGCGACATATTTTCTCCGAGCTCTTGGCAGATGGCGTTGATATGATAATATCGGAAGTGTTTACCTTTACCAAATGCAATCCAAAGTTGAATATTAGGTTTGTAAGTTTGTAGCTCGAACAAGATGCCCACTAGTACCACAATAACATCCGTGTCAACTGTACTTATAAGGATGCTGGTTGCACCCTTTTGTAATGCATCCAATATATGAAGACACATTCTGGTATCAGCTTCTTCGTGGTCAGTTTCGGACATCGGTTCACTGCTATTTTTTGAAATAACAGATTTACCATAGGTATATTTCTTTACCTTCTTGTACGTCATAAGCTGCGACTGCATCACCTATGATGGTGGTTTTTTGCATTTGGGGGTTGATCGAGGGACCGCGCGACTATCATATCACCATCATGTTGGCCGTCCTACGGGACGTAGTCATGTTTGGTGCATTTTTGAAGTTTTACACTTTTTTACACTTTTTTTGCAAGTTTCGTTTGGACTATATGCCATCACTTGCTAACAGCGATCTTGGGGAGATATATCGCTTTCAAACTTATATTTGCTTGATAAAATACCACACTACCACACTAACTCCCTTTTAACTGTATCAGCTCTCATTTATCATTTTTTCCCTTTTTACCCCTCCCCCCCTTAGGGAGGTGGAGAGAGTGATTTTACTATTTATTCGTTTGAGGGAAATATAAATGCAAAATATCCAAGATTGCTCACCAGACTTGATCAGGGTATCCTGGGATTTTTGAAGTCGCCGATTCCGAAGTCCGTTAACCTGTATCACATCAAGTTTAAGGTCATTTGAAGGTCAAATTGGGAGTTAGTGTGGTAGTGTGGTATTTTATAAAGCAAATATAAGTTTGAAAGCGATATAATCTCCCCAAGAACGCTGTTAGCAAGTAATGGCATATTCAGGATTGAGGGGGGGACTACGGGGTGGGGGATCGTCCGTTTAGGGTAAAATCGACTTATTATTGTTAGTAAACATAAAAAAATATATTTTCTGATTTTTTCATTCAAAAATAATTTGGGACAAACATCGCCCAAATTGACCCTCCTCCTTTTCTCATGCAACCTACATCAATATATAACGATTTATATGTAAACAAATACGCTCTTTCAAATTCCGTAACAACCAAAAATGGCAGTTGCCATTTATAAAAAATTGTGAAAACAAAATTTAAAAAAAAAAATATAACAAATAATGGCATTCGATATGAACCTTTTGGTATGTCCGAGTGATGTTATCCACTACTTTACGAATGCACTAATTGCTACCATTTTCGAACAGTAACTGTCTTTACACTTACATTTAAATCTAAGAAGTGGTCAATTAAGGACTCTATCTGCACTCCAAGAAATAACAGGGATCAGATCATTAAGGAGAACCAGCGCAAACCTTCAATACTAAATCACAAATGGAGGCAGACCTACAGAAACTAAAATCTAGCAAAGAAGCCGCATCATCTATCTTGGTAAATACACCCGTCTCTACAATTTTATAGTACGGCAGCTCGTTACCAAAAACCCCTGTCATAACAGCGAACTTTATCACAGGGAAACTCTATAGATTATGAAATTCTAAGATACTTTTTCATACGACAAAAGTTCGAAAAACGATAAGGGCGGCTGGCAAGCGACTTTCCGTCTCACAGTGGCACGAATCGTGATTTTTTCGTTCAAAATTATCTAGAGCACTTTTTCGCAACCGATTGGGATAATTTTTTTTTTGAAAATACTCATTATTTAATTTACAAAAAACATAAGAGAGCCGATTTTTTAATTGTGCTGACCAAAATTATTGAGCTAAGCTAGAATGGTCATTTTTAATTTAAATCTTAATAAAACTTACAAATAAAATTTTTTTTTTTTATTCAGTTTACATAAATCTTGATACTCGGGAATTTTTGAGGTCGTTGATTACGAATCTGATATTTAAATTGTCATAAACCAACCTGCAAGATGGCGGAATCAATGGCAGTTGTAAAATGCAAAAAAATTATCAAAAAAGAAATATTTTTGTTAAAGTTTATGCCGAAATCGGCTCTCTTACGTTTTTCGGAAATTAAATAACGAGTATTTAAAAAAAAAATTATCCCGATCAGTTGCGAAATAAGTGCTCTAGATAATTTTGAACGAAAAAATCACGATTCGTGCCACTGTGCGTCTGCCGAAAAAAATGTCGTAATTTTTATACCGCGGCGAGGCAGTTCTTGATTAATTCTCGTTAAGAATGATGAACAAGACATGAATTAATCGAGAACTGCCATTTTTCCAATAATATCAATCAAAGTTGTATCAAATTGAAGGCTAAAATAATCAAAGCAGAGAGGCTAAATTTTTTTTTCTTCAAGCGTATTAAAATGTTTAAATTATGTCACCAAAAACAGAAGTAGAAGTAGGACATTGTTTTACTAGTAACAAAATGTTAGTACCGAACGCCACCGTAGTGGACATTGTTTTACTAGTAACATAATGTTAGTTCCGAAAGCGCCACCGCAGTGGGTATTGTTTTACTAGTAACATAATGTTAATACCGAAAGCCACCGGTGGCGCGCTGTCCACTAGTCACTTGTCATATTGTGTCAACATGTAAGACTGTAGTTTGAATATTTGTACATTTATGATAAATAAATGAATTTTTGCATTTTAATACGCTTGAAGAAAAAATAGTATATATTACACGGAGTAGAACGCCTTTTTTTGTGTTTCGCCCAGTTTGCGGCTTCGGCTTCGCCTCAGCCGCAAATCCTGGGCTCAACACAAAAAAAGAGTGCGTTCTACTCCTAGTAATATAATATACTATTTCTATTTATAGAGTGGGTTGTATAAAACGGTAAAAAAATGCGAACTGCCGTTTTGTGTTGGCCGTAGCTGCGGGAAATCGATATAAAAATTTAAGAATTTTGTAGAAATCGATGTGGATCGGGTTCAATGCCAAGATCATTATTGGCCAATCCCCGATATTGTTTGCCTCCAATTAACGAATCTCCAACCAAAGCCTCTACTGTCTATCAAACTCTTAAATGGCATTAAAAATAGCAGATGAATGTGAATCACCGTATACCAAAGTCACATATGATCTCGCGAAAGCGATTATCAACGGGAAGGTTCAGGACATGAGATTACAATGGAACATTTTTGAAACATTGCTCAATCTTTCTCTGAATGCCCAGGTTGACCTACAGTTTGCTCTTACTTTGTCAATATCCCCCGTTGTACTTTCTTTTTGTCACCCTAGCGGAGCACATCACAGGACCGAGAAGGCGACTCTGCTTCGGCTGTTGGAAAAGAGAATGGATTCTGAAGGCCCCGATTCTCCGGGCATTATAATCATTGATGGTTTTTTTTGCTATATTCGTTGAAAGATGCTGGTAGCACATACAGCGATATTTCAAGAAGGATACTTCGCCTCTTAGATAGTCATGAAGCGCAAGGAATTCATCAGATGACGATGTATTTAATGTTTAAAACTACAATAATAAATTTGACAATTTGAATCCTTCTTTTATCATTACTGTATGTACAGAACCTTGAAATTCAATTCCAATTCCATTTAAATACATTCTCTGAGAGCCTGTGCTTACAAACAGCCTTAATTTGCTTCTTTTTTTTGTCGCGGCGGAAATCATTTTTCTCAAATGTGAACTGGAAAAAATTTCAGTTCTTATTTTTTTCGTCTTCTTAATGATATTTGGAATAGCCTGAAGTGGAGAACTTCCTCGCCGCGATGACTTGATCAGCCCTCAAAATAAAGCAACATGCGAATGTAACCACCCGTAACTGAACTAGCAAAAAGTTCCATTCGAATTTTCTTGTGGTCAAGAGACATTGAAACTAGGTACTCGATAATGAGCAGAACTGCCTCGCTGCGGTCTTTGTAACTCGGCGTATCAGTCAAGAGGGCAGTTCTTAATTTTTCTTCATCATATTTACTTTCCTCGACAAGAAGACAAAAGAAACTGCCTCGCTGCGAAGACCGAGATGACCGGTTTTTCTTTACATGTTCAAAGCTCGATTTGAACCCTTTAGGACAGGTAAAACGTTCCGTCACCCCGAAATTTTCTTCTCAGCTCTCCCAGAACTGATGAGAAACGCTGGAATTATCTTCGCTAAAGTAATTCGAAAATCTTGGTAACGGGCTGCCGTACTATTAGATTTGTATGTTTTCAACGAAAAACAAGTCGTTTCCGTATATCTAGAGATAAGGAGCGCGAGAAACGTGAGTTTTCGAGAGACATGCATATAATTATCGTTTTGTTTCAAAATCCTATTTCCCATGTAAAATTTCCTATTTGATGCATTTATGAGATAATTGGAAGAGACCCTGTTAAGGTCCTCGTCTGGGGGATGTACTTTGAAATTTAAGGGACGACGCAACTACTCCATTGCCCCAACTCAGGGACAACTCGGTGGATTCTTGATTCTTACATTATTTACAAACATCTATGTGTAGTGTGAAGACTTTATAATTTAGTTCACACAAAAATTTAGCACATCTATATTTCTGTATTCATTATTTCACTAAACCGAAAGTCCCAACATTTTATTACAATGAAGATTATATGTAAAATTTAATGGAGTCGAGAATAATAGCAAAAAATTGCCAAATAATCCTTTATTTATTAAAAAAATATGAAAAACGGTGACTTCGGGTTGGCTAGATTTTGATGAGGAAAATAATCACTAATTATTATGCAGCGGGAGTAATTAATATAATGGAAAGTACAAGTAAGGTTGAGTTAAGAAAAAACTACAGAGACACTCTTTGTATTACAAAATCAATCGGACTGAAATTAGGTGTGATATTGTATTGTGATATCTCGGAGATATCGCAGTAGGACAGATAACTATCATTAAATGCTTTTGCTTCTTATTTTAGTGAGGTTAAGATTTTTGGCGCAGCTCTTGAAAAGGAGTACCTTCTACTTCTACCTAAAAAGGTACTCTTGTTTATAAATCGTTAAAGTTCATTTTTTTTTTTAGTTATTTTATATTACCAATTAGTCAACAAGTCAAATACAATGATAGTACAGTAGCAGTAAAAATGGTAAAATTCCCGGCCCGAAAACGATCAAAGGAATTTCCTTAATTTTTTTGCAATTTGCTTTATAAAATACGTACATCAAAATCTATATTGTCACATTATCTGCTTTTTATTAAAAACTGAAAAAGATAACTCTTCTAATTTTACGAATAAATTAACGAAAATCCATATACCTATGTTTTTGAGGTCGCTGAATATGCTTGTGGAGTCAAAACTTATGAGACGAAAATATCACCCTTAAATACTGAAAAATTGAATGTCTTCTAATTTTACGAATCAAAAATCACGAAAATCCGCATACTTATGTTTTTGAGGTTGCTGAATATGATTATGTGGTCAAAACATAGGAAAGACGAAAATATTAAGGGTTGAAACCACCTTTAAATACTGAAAAATTAATAATTTTTCTAATGTTAAAAATAAATTCATAAAAATCCATATACCATGTTTTTTAGGTCGCTGAATATGATTATGAGGTCTAAATTTATATTAAAAAAATGGTGGATTAAAAATGGTTACAAAAGAGTATAGTAATATATGTCCAATTTTATTAAAAATACAGATTGTTATAAATAAATCAAATTAATACAATTAAAGTTTCGAGTGGCTGTCAAAGCGAGTACATCGTGGAGAAAGAGACTACGTAGAAACTACGTAAAAATCAGTTTTTGAAAGTGCCGAAAATAAATGTGAGACCACCTTTAGATAGCAAGCTTAGAAAGAAATCATCGAGTGATAAAAAGACTCGCCATAGAATTCCTGCGGCTGCTAGCTGCAGTAATATTGCATCTCAACTTAAAAGTGACAAAGACACTAGACGTGCTACCTCTGTAAGCGAGAGTGAGAAAGACGTTAAATTAAGTTCAAGTGAGAGAGACAGTGATAAGGACACAAACATATTAAAACCTAGTTTAAGTGAAAAGACATTAACAAGTGACTCAAATAAAGAACATCTCTCCGATACAGATTCGGAGAGAAAAGGCTCTGTTGCCAAGAAGTTAAAAAAGGACACTAAAATACTTGTGAAGTCAATCGTAATCAAAAAGGCGAATAAAAATCCATTGCCCAGTTTTTATTCGTTCAGTAAATCGTCTACTGATAAGGTGAAGATAAAAAAATACAAGCAAATAATAAAGGAATTCAAAGCTCCTAAAGAATTCTAAACATCTGAAAAGAAACATACCAAACCTGAAAAGCCTGAAGAAGCGTTATTAAATATCAATCAACAACTTTTTATCGATCAGGAACTGATAGATAAAGGATTGGTGAGCGAATACGAGATGGAGAGCGGTGACCCTCCTGAACGAATCATAACCTCTCTACTTACATCAACCCCTGAACCGATCAACCCTGAAATAAATATACTATGGAAACATTAATGTTACCTAAAAGCCCTGAAATAATTACCAAAGACATGATACACAAAAGAAAGAACTCGATGACCTCCAAGCCACCGAGGAATTAATTTTGAAACTTATTAAAGAAGATAAAATAATTGTGGGTAACAAAATTGTGGGTCAAACACAAAGTTCCCTTGACAGGGAGCGAAAAGCCTTGGAACAAACTACCGATAGTCACGATGATAGTCAGGTGGAACAAGGAGAGGATCAAATGGATACCTCACAATCGCATTCACAATTCATTTACCCTAAAAAACGCCGTAACAGAATATCTAATCTTCTAACAAACAAAGAAGACACAACAATAACTAAAAATCGCTTTGACAAATTACCCGAAGTTATTGACGATGCCGCCACTTCAATAAGACAAAAAGCTACAGGTGCTACACCTAAAAACAAGCAAAATGAAATACAACAGACACAATCAACACAATTAATTCAACGAACACAACAAAATCAACAAAAACAATCTGAAAAAGAAAAACAATTCAAAAACCCCCCGATCGTATTAAAAGGCACATCCAAAGATCACACTAAACTAACAGCGGAATTAAAGAAAAATATTACTAAGGGTTCTTATATAGAATATGCCCCTCGTTCTACCCTTTTATACATAGCTGACAAAAACGAGTATCTCCACTACACTAAAAAACTTAAGCAAGACGAACAACTCGAGTTCCATAGCTACACCTTAGCTGAAAACAAAACACACGCATTTGTTCTACGTGGCATGCATGGCAATCCAAACATAGAAGATATTAAAGAAGACATTGAGGACAACCACGGCATAAGGGTTGTAAACATTTTTCAAATGAAAACAAAGTATACTTTATTATATCTAGTCGTATTCGAAAACAACTTTACGCTTCGTGAACTCTCAAATAAAATCAACTACATATTATATACAAAAGTAACCTGGGAAAGAAGGAATAATGAGCTACAAATAACACAATGCAGACGCTGCCAGGGATGGGGTCACGCAGCCTCGAACTGTAACAGAAATCCCAGATGTGTCAAATGTGCAGGAGAACATTTGACACAAAATTGTCCAGATAAAATTGTTGGAAATCCTAAATGTACAAACTGTGGCGGTCCCCATACAGCATCAAATATTATATGTAACGTTTATCAATATCGCATTGAACAGATAAACAAAAATCAAGCCGAAATAAACTGAATAATTTGATTAATTTACAGGAGACTATTAGGGCGATTTCACATCTAAATTCACTTTTGGAGGCCGTTTCAGATCCATTCGAAACGATCGCGATTATTCAATATTATACACAAAACATATTGCCTAATTATAAGATTAGGAATGATTAATACAATCGTGTGGAACTGCAACGGCCTCCAAAATCATTTAAATGAAATGAAACAATATTTATTTTCAGATAAAGTTGATATAGCCGTGATCACAGAAACTAAACTTAAACCGAATATTAAAATAAATATTCCCAACTATAACATTATTAAAGAAGAAAGATTAAATCGCAGAGGAGATGTGGCGATTATAATCAAAAAGGACATTCCTTACACCTCTTTGCCGACTCTACAATGTTCCATTGAGAACATTTCCATTAAGCTTATTGACAATACAGTGCTCACGGCTGTATATAACCCTCCCTCGAACGAATTCAAGGATGCTGACCTGAACACATTGCTCGTCCCCCATGACAAGGTTCTTTTGATGGGGGATCTAAATGTTACATGGTATAATAGGCGTAACAATACTAATGGCAACACACTCTTTGAGTACTGTCAAATTAATGGCATTGCGGTGATATCACCGGAATCTGCTACCCATTTTCCCTCAAATAATATGTCGTCATCTACGATAGATCTCGTAATAAATAAAAATTACCAAAACTTCATTAATATTTCCTCTCTACCTCTCCTTTCCAGTGACCATAACGTACTTCAACTACAACTACAACTACAAGACACATACAGAAACATAACAGACAGGCAGACGTATAACTATCAAACCACAAATTGGCAAAAATATAAAAATATAATAAAAAACAATATTATCATTAATAATAATATAAATTCGGAAGAAGACCTAGAATCCGAAATACAAAAACTGACACGTACAATACAATACGCTAGAGACAAAACAATAAAAATTACTACGCTGCGAGCAAGACAAGAAACAATTCCTGAAGAGCTTAAAACTCTAATAAAATTTAAGAACAAGATAAAACGCCGCTGGCAGCGTAGTAAACGTAACATTGACAGACTCCGACTTCGTGACCTGCAAGCAAACATAAAGCTAAAATTAAATAATCAGAGAGCTGAGGCGTGAAACAAAAAAGTTTCACGCCTCACTCGCAAAGACAATACACTTTGGCGAATGACAAAGTTGCTAAAAAATAAATTTAAAGGAATTCCTACTCTTATAAAGGACAATAAATCCTTTGTCAAAGACTTAGATAAGGCAGAACTGCTTGCAGGTTACCTCCAACAAACAAACACAACAACACCTAACGTAACGGACGAACAAGAAAACATAACTAGACTTGCCAAACAGATCCCTTCCCACTATCCTATCCCACCTCCAAAAAATTAGCAAAATTACAAACAAATCCCACTGAAATTATTAAAATATTAAAAACACTACCAAATCTAAAAGCTCCCGGTCCCGACAACATTCCCAATATCTTACTCAAAAATCTTCCCAAAAAAGCCCTTGTACAACTCACCTACATCCTAAATTCGGTGATTAAGTTGCAATGTTTTCCTGCATCATGGAAACTGGGGATTGTGATCCCCATCCTGAAGCCAAATAAGCCTCCGCATGATCCTCGCAGCTACCGACCCATTTGTTTGCTTAACACTATGGGGAAAGTGGCTGAGAGGGTTGTGCTGCGGCTTCTACACAAAAAACTCGTGAAACACCGCCTACTGCCGGTGCAGCAGTTTGGTTAACACTTTCTCTAGTAAAAGTGGTGCAGGATATAATTGACTCGTACAACAAGAAGCAGTGTACTGTCATGTTACTATTAGATATTGAACGCGCCTTCGATACTGTGTGGCATAACGGGCTAGTCTACAAGCTACAATATGTTTGTGGACTGCTCGGGTATTTGGTTGCCCTCATCAAAAACTACCTTTGGGACCGACGAGTAATGGTTCGGGTAAATAATACTCATTCAATGTCATATAGAATTTCTGCGGGGGTACCTCAAGGGTCCGTCCTCTCGCCTGTACTATTCAACCTCTATATATCTGATATTCCTACTAATCCTTCCACAAATCTTCTTCTATACGCCGACGATGCAACTATCTACGCCAACAGCTTTTACGCACAAACTGCTGCACAAAAAATACGATACCATACTTTAAAGCTACTAGACTATTACAAGCTGTGGAAGGTTATGATTAACCATTCCAAATCGGAAATCATAACCTTCCACAGAAAATTCACAAACATACGGACTATTACAAAACTAAAACTTGACAATAACGATATCTCTGAAAAGGAAACAGTAAATTTATTAGGACTGACACTTGCACTCGACTTTCTTTTGAACCCCATATAAACAAGGTTATAAATAAAGCCTATGCAGCACTGAACAAACTATATTCGCTGGTGAACAGACGCAGCAAATTAACGATAGAAAATAAAATTTGCCTTTACAAGGCAATTTTCAGACCAATTTTAACCTATGCCTGTGCGTCGTGGAATTTAATTTCCGACGCACAGTGCCTTAGATTGCAAAGAACCCAAAACAAATTGCTGCGTCTATTAACCAATTCACCTCGCTATATCACCATCGCGAAGCTGCATAGGCTTACGGGGGTGCAAATGATGCGTGAACACATTGACGAAACTGCACAGAAATTCTTTACTTACAAACTTACTAACTCACAACTAACAGAAAATATTGCGAATATTAGACGACAACATAAGATACAATACAGACATAAATACATTTACGAACGCCTTCCACTCTACGATATCCCTCTGACAGACTGACCATAATCCCACCCATAAAACACACACTTCCCTGAAAAACCACCGTTCCTACTACCCTTTCTTTCTTGACCCCTCTTGACCCCTCGCAGAAATCTATACCATCTAAGAATTTGCTCTTTAGAGTAAATGCCCGTTTTTATACTCTGACACCTGCAGCAGGGTTTTTAAGAACATTTTCCCTGCATATTTATTATTACCCTCCCCCCTCATTTAAACTAAATAAATTATTGAGATGTGAAATCCCCTGATATGTTTCTCTTTAATATGGTCAAGCTACCTAAGGACCATTCATATTTATGCAAACATATTCTGGAAATCTCACTTGCCAAAACACCCGGCCGTTGTGTCACTTTTCGTGTCTAGCACGCGATCTGTGACGCAATGCTATATCTATGATTGTAAAATGAGATAAATGAGATACAAATGAAATGTTAACCTTAGTTAAATAGAATAAAAAATACACAATTTGGCAATTTATAGTTTTTGAGATATTTCAATTTTAAATACATAATTTTCTTGCGTATGCGCTCAAGCGCCATCTTTAAACCTTTATTTATATCTCTGGAATTGGGGCGAGCGTAGAGGCGACTTCAATGTGAATATCAGTCGATATTCCGTTGAAGCAACGTCGAGCGCGGTTAGTACTTGGATGGGCTCCCATCTTGGGAAATACAGCGTTCTCGTCCCACCTTCTAGAGGCTTGTATATCAGTGTATACTCGGAAGTTACGTAATTTCAGACGAGGATTACGTAGTGGATATATCATCCTTCGGAGGGGATGTAAAGCAGGCGGTCCCTTGTCCATTAAATGTTAGGCAAGTAAAAGATCCCTACTCTTCTTAAGGGAAGAGGTTCGGCAAAATTTCCAGGTTGGGGGTAGCTCGTCTCCTGGCGTCGGTGATAGGCCCTGGTAGCGGAAATAGGCCGACGTTAAATAGTTAAAAAAAAAAAAATCTCTGGAATTGTTTGTCGTAGGAAAATTTAAAAAAACCCAAACTAATCGTTGTTTTATAAGCTTCGATTTTGTACTCTTATATTTTTTATAAAAAAAATATTTTCAGAGTAATTTCCAAAAACTCGATTTTTTTCAAAAAATTATGAAAATTTTCATTACTGAAAATGGGTACAGAATGAAAAATAATTATTTTAAAAATTTGAGCATGCTAGTAACAATATGCATTAACATTTAAAAAAAAATGAATTAATAGGAAATTAGAGCAATAAAACTAAAAAAAATGGCACCTAGATTTTTAAATGCGCTACTTTTTTATTTGTAACTTTTTTAGTTTTCATTATAAAAGGTCATTATACGTCTTAATCTAAATAAAATTTGATATCTTTAATTTCTACAATAAAAATTTTTCTCATGGTTGGAGATTTTGAGTAATTTTAGATTTTTACGTCGTATGTTTTTTCTAAACGTTTCGGCGCCATTTTGAAAATGCCATATTTCCAAAACTAAACATGGGAGAAAAAAAAGAAAAACCCATTCGATTTGTTTTCGTAAACGCATTAATTTTGTACCCTTGCATTTCTTTAATAAAGTCCAGTAATTTAAAAAAAAACGTCTAGGAATACTGATTTTGGGGGGAGAAAATTGCAATTTTCAGTTCGCAATATCTCGAAAAGTATGCATTTTAGCAAAAAAATGTATAAGGCCTTTCTTTCTCATAATTTGATTCTCTATCAGATTATGTGTATTTTTTGACAGCCCCTAAGAAGGGGTGGGAACCACCCCTAACCGAAAAGCAGGAAAAATATAGATTCTTATGTACATAGTTTATGAAGCATGTTGAAGAAAAAAATTTGGAAATTCATTACATCGTTTTCGGGCTGGGATTTAAAAGCTTCACTTACTGTAGCGATTTTTTCCTATAACAAACGATTTAAATATTTCATTATACAACTGGAATTATTTGACTAAGCATGAATTTTGGTGGTAAAGAAAATCAAAATTACGGAAAACAAACAAATTTTGAACAGCCAAAACAAGGTGTTTTGGTGACGGCACTTTGTATTGTACTTTGTTTTATTGTATAATATTTACTAATACCTGCACTTCTTCTTTATTGCGTGTGAAAGTAACTACTTGCATCGCTAATGTCTTTATTTCTTCTTCTTGCTTGCATATACAAGTCTGCAAGTCACCGACTTGTTTCACCAAAGCATCCCTTTCTCTTGCAACATCTTTAGCTGCAACTTGTGCTTTTACAATTTCACATTCACTTTCAGTAGTTAAAATGTTATCATATTTTTGCTTGTACATATCCCTTTCCTGAGCTATATTTTCAAGACATTTGCACTTTAACAATAAACTCTCGCGTTCAACTTGTAATCTGTCTCGTTCTAATTTTAACTTTTCAGCTTCCTCACTTGACAGATTTATTTCTTTTGATATCTGACTCGTTGCATCCATCTCTACGCCATTACCACTCCGATAAATAATACTTTCTCTTTCAGTACTCTGCAGACGGTCTAATTTTCCATGATTTTTTTCAATTTCCAATATCTATAAATGTTTATTCATATGTCATTTACGCTAAATGGTAAAATATAATTATACTATTACTCATTTTAGTGCAATCACCATACGTTACAACTGAGGTCTTTTCAAAAAATCTCATAAAATTTGTAGACAGTCTAAGTAGCTTATAAATTCCCAAAAAAATCTAAAAATATTTACCCAAAACTTCCTTCTCTACTTAGCACCTTTCATTTATTATTATATTTTCTGTAGGATGACTACCCTGTATATTTTTTTCAATTAAAAGTATATCAGGCTTTCTTTCTGGTAATAGTGACAACTACATTCTAAATATTATTTTCCTCTGCCGTTTCTTAATTAGTTATTTTTTAACCACCCTGTATACTTTTCACTAAAAGTACGTCTGACTTCATCCTCGGTACTTAATTATGTCAACTACAGTCCAAATATTATTTTCACCATAATTAATTTTTATAGTGACCACCCTCTGTATATTTTGCATGTTTTTCTCCCCTGACAATTGTGATGTGATGCGAAATTTGGTTGGCTAAATTTTGAAGGAAAATAATCACTAAATATTATGCAGCGAGAGTAATTAATATAATTGAAGGTACAGGTAAGGCTGAGTTAAGAAAAAACTACAGAGAGACACTTTTTGTATTACAAAATCAAAGCTACATCACATATAGCCCAGTCGATGAATTTACCCACGAAATTTTGCAAACTAAGTAATTTTTTTTTTAATGAGTTCGTGAAAGTATATATAAGTATAGTATAACAATATCCTGAAAAGTTTACATTTTGCTCGGATGCAGAACATAAAAAAAAGTAAAAAAAAAATGTTTTTGATCCATTTTTTCAAAATTTTGAAATTAAATCAAGCTAGAAAAAAATGATGGATATATCACGTATTTATGAACAAAAAATGTCCTATCATTAAAGCCATGGTTTTCCCGGAAAAAAATGTTCAAGTGCAACGTTATAACTCGGAGCGAAATCCATGCGTGCACGTGCTTGAATACGCATGACTGTGACACCAACGCACTGAATTACATGTCACTAATTCGGAATTTGTTCAATCTATATGGTATTGGTTCATTTAAAAGATGGAAATTGTAGCTTTCTGATGCTTTTTTGTTTTAAACAATACAAGCAAAGGATGGATGGGAAAAATATACTTATATATATATTATTATGCCCGATCTCAATCGTCGCAATAAACAATATAGCAAAAAATAAAAGCCCTTCAAAAAAATTTTTTCTTCATTGAGAACTATTGAAAAGTATGTACACTTCATGATTATTATGGTTTATTAAGTTGTAGTAACGAGGATTAAAAAAAAAGTACATCTCAAATCATTTTAATTTCCTTGCTTGATGATTTTATCTTAATAAATATGTATATATATATATATATATATATATATATGTATATATCTCAGAAATCATTTCTTTTTTTTTCTGTGCATAAGCAAAACCTTGTTCTAAAAGTTGAATACTTACTTCCTATGCAGAGAAACTGCTGTTCAGAATTTTTCTCCGCTATTTTCCTAATTTGAGTGGACTAAAAGGTGACTAAATCGTTGAAGACAACAAATATAAAAGGGTGAACAAAAATTAAATTTTGCAGTTAATTTTATTAATACCTAAACAAACTGAGTGATTAAACAAAATTTTCTCAATTTAATATTTATTGTTATAATCGTAGATAAAGTATAATATTCAACTTGCCGTAATGGTAATAACTCTCTTGATGAATTACAGCACTCGCCTACGGCTCGTGCTGTAAACTTTCAACTGCGTGAGTTATTACCTACATTACCACTCGTTGAATAATATACTATTACTTCCCAACATTACGATAATACAATTATATCCACACTTACATCACTTAAAGTTTGTAGAAGTATGAGAAATTATTCAAAATTTTTATTTATACTTCGAATATTTATATGGATAATATTTAAACTCACCTTTTCTATTTTTAAAATATGTTTTTTATACTCATCTATGTTACAGACTATGTTCCCAATTTCAACCCCATCCAGCGAATTCATAAATTCATCAAGATTTATATTATGCATTAGTCCCAATAAATTCACTATCCACATAATATGCTGCTAACAAAAATATATATATATATATATATATATATATATATATATATATATATATATATATATATATATATATATATATATATATATATATATTAATTCTATAAATACAATAAGTAACGTTAAGTTAAAAACGTATAAAACTATTTTTCGGGGCAGTTAAAAAATAAGTAGGTATAAACACGGTTTAGGATTAAGTATTTAATTCCCCTGAAAATGAAACAAAAATTAAAATTAAGATTAGCGTATGTATGTTGTGCATTATTTAATTTTTAAAACTAAAAAAAAATATTTTTTAGATTATTAAACATATAAAGCAAATTAATAACTAATTTACTTAATCCCTAAAAGTTAAAATTACGATAATTATATAATATGCGATTTTTTGAGGTACATTACTTGACTAAGCATGAATTTTGGTGGTAAAGAAAATCAAATTTATGGAAAACAAACAAATTTTGAACATACGAAACAAGGTGTTTTGGGGACGGCACTTTGAATTGTACTTTGTTTTATTGTATAATATTTACTAATACCTGCACTTCATCTTTATTGCCTGTTAAATTGTCTACTTGCATCGCTAATGTCTTTATTTCTTTTTCTTGCTCGCATATACAAGTTTGCAAGTCACCTACTTGTTTCACCAAAGCATCCCTTTCTCTTGCTAGATTTCTAGCTACAACTTCTGCTTCGACAATTTCACATTCACATTCAGTAGTTAAAATTTTACCATATTTTTGCTTGTACATATCCCTTTCCTGAGCTGCATTTTCAAGACATTTGCACTTTAACAATAGACTTTCGCGTTCAACTTGTAATCTGTCTCGTTCTAATTTTAACTTTTCAGCTTCCTTACTCTTCTGATTTAGTTCTCTTTTCATGCATTCACATTCGAAATCTTTTATGTCACAGCAAATTACATCGCCATATATAGTTGCATCACTGTTTTTCAATTCATTTGCCTCATTACCGATAGTATTAGTGGACAGATTTATTTCTTTTGAAATCTGACTCGTTGCATCCATCTCTACACCATTACCACTCGGAAAAATAATACTTCCTCTTTCAGTACTCTGCGGACTGTCTAATTTTCCATACATTTTTTCAATTTTCAATATCTATAAATGTTTATTCATACGTCATTTACGTAAAATGGTAAAATATAATTATACTTTCACTCATTTTAGTGGAATCAAAAGACTGAAGTCTTTTCAAAAAATCTCATAAAATTTGTAGACAGTCTAAGTAACCCTCTGATCCTATAAATTCCCAAAAAAATCTAAAAATTTTACGCACCTTAGCACCTTTCATTTATTATTATATTTTCTGTAGGATGACTACCCTGTATATTTTTTTTAATTAAAAGTATATCAGGCTTTCTTCCTGGCAATAGTGACAACTACATTCTAAATATTATTGTCCTCTGCCTTTTCTCAATTAGTTATTTTTTAAAGTGACCACCCTGTAGACTTTACACTAAAAGTACGTCTGATTTCATCCTCGGTAATTATGTCAACCACAGTCCAAATATTATTTTCACCATAATTAATTTTTATAGTGACCACTTTGTATATTTTTCATGTTTTTCTTCCCTGACAATTGTGACGCGATGCGAAATTTGGTTGGCTGAATTTTAATGAGGAAAATAATCACTAAATATTATGCAGCAAGAGTAATTAATATAATTGAAGGTACAGGTAAGGCTGAGTTAAGAAAAAACTACAGGGAGATACTCTTTGTATTACAAAATCAACGCTACAACACATATCGGACTGAAACTAAGTGTGATGTGATATCTCGGAGATTTCGCAGTGGGACAGATAATAGTTCTGCTTCTTATTTTAATGAGGTTAAGATTTTTGGCGCAGCTCTTGAAAAAAAATATGGACCTAAAAAGGTACTTCTGTTTAAAATCGTTAAAATGCACTTTTTTCGAGTTATTTTATATTAACAATTTCAAGTCATGTGCAATGAGAAACAAGCGATTTTTTCCTGTAACAAACGAATTAAATATTTCATTGTACAACTGGAATCACTTGACTAAGCATGAATTTTGGTGGCAAAGAAAAATGGACCTTTCCTATGTTTTTTTTTATTGAATATTTGAGAAGTTCTCTTTAAAGCAGCTCACCCGTATTTTTCCTTTTTTGCGAAATATGCTTCTTTTTTACAGAAAAAATTATTATGTTATATGAATTTAAAATTGGCGGTATTATTTCCCCACTAACGACGCATTCGGCGGACGGACCAATCAGTATACTCTAGTACCCTTGGTAGAGACTATACAGGATGAGTCATGAGGAATTGTACATACTTCTACCGTAAGTAGAGGCACCTAAGACAAATACTGTTTATTATTAACGCGGAAATAAATCGGACGAAGGACCAGTCAGCGTAATGCTGACTAACTGAACTAATATTGATAATTGAATTTGAAATACCTTGTGACCTCGTATACTAGCGGCACTTCCTGGTGTTGTTCTCTTCTAGTTGGGCTCAACAAACTCCAGGTTTCCAGTATGGGAATATGGCAAGGTACACAAGACACTCGCGTGGTAATAAATAGCGGTTTTTATTATTTTGAAGTTGACCGAAAAATGACTTTTTATATATTTTTTTTATGTAGCGTTATTATTATTTTGGTTGATATGGAAATCAAAAACAAATTGAATTATAGAAACAAAAAATGCTAACATTGTTTTCTGAACATACCGCCCATCCAAATGGCGAAACATTTGTAATAAAGTTTGTAATTTCCGTGGGAAACGTATTTATGAGTACAAGAAATATATCTAAAACTATGAAACTAAAACTAGGTTTAATAATAATACAAAACTAGTGAGGAGTAGGTAAGGGACATAGTTTTACAAGAGGTCTCTTAAGGACACCGTTAGCTGTTCGCACAGTAGCAACACGGGTCTGCCCATCAGGACTAGAGTGCAATTCGACAATTCGGCCAAGATACCACGTTAGCAGTGGGACATTGTCCTGTTTGATGACAACAATGGTGCCAATATTGGGAGGTTTTGTAGAATCTGTCCATTTATGTCGTTGCTGGAGAGTGTGAAGATACTCGTTATGCCAGCGCTTCCAAAATCCTTGTTGAATTTGTTGCAACAACTGCCATCTGGACAAACTATTTATGGGTACGGAGATTAACTCCTCGTCGGGAGGAGTTGTTAATGAAGATAATGTTAAAAAATGACCTGGAGTTAAGGCCTGAAGATCATTTGGATCACTACTAAGCTGACATAATGGTCGTGAATTTAAAACTGCTTCGATTTGATGAAAAACGGTATTAAGCTCCTCGTAGGTCAGTACTTGATCACCAATAATTCGAGAAATGTGATGTTTGACTGATTTGACTCCTGCTTCCCATAAACCATCAAAGTGAGCAGCAGACGGGGGATTGAAGTGCCACTTAATTTGCATGACTCCGGCAGCGTTTTGGGTTAATTCATTCAGTTGACGATTAGCGCCAACGAAATTAGTTCCATTGTCACTGTAAAGATGAGAGCATTGTCCTCGACGTGCAACAAATCGCCGTAATGCTACTATAAATGAATCAGATGAAAGATCTGAAACAAGTTCAAGATGGAGAGCTTTAATGGCGAGACATACAAATAAGCATAGATATGCCTTTTGAGTTTTACCACCCCGGCGTCTACCAAAAGTAATATGAAACGGCCCAGCGAAGTCTACTCCGGTGTGCAGGAATGGTTTAACTTCAGAGACTCGAGGAGTAGGTAAATCACTCATCAGAGGTGTATAGGATTTTGGATTATGTCGCGAACAACGATAGCAATGAGAAATGCAATGGTTAATTGCTCGTCTAGCGGACAATATCCAGAATTGTTCAGCTAATAAAGCCTGAAGAGCGGTTGCGCCAGGATGCAGATACTTATTATGATACTGATTAATAAGAAGTTTAGTTAATCGGTGTTCCCGTGGTAATAAGATTGGATGTTTTCTCTCAAAGGATTCCTGAGAGTGGCGAAGTCTTCCGCCCACCCTGAGAATACCCTCCTGATCTAAGAAAGGTGCAAGTTTGCGTATAGGTTTAGCACAAGGGCTTTTTGAACAAAGGGTCTAGCCGTACTTCCATGACGAAACTGCCCCCGATAGAAACCTATATCGTAATCTATGTTATATTGTATAGGGAGCTAATAGTAGTTGATCGAGTAGATATTAGCTCTATATCGTAGTTAATTGAGGAGTTATTTGAAAAAAAGTGTCCGGAGACGACTTTTTTTCAAAGCGATATGTCTTAGTTAATTTTAAAGCTAGGAAAATAAAACTAAATGGCAGTTTTATGGTACACTTTACAGTTTATTTTATAGCATTCCTATGGGCCAAGCCTAAATAAAAGTATTTAAAAAAAGCAAAGAAAAATTTTGTCAATCGATTTCTATCTGATCTAATTGAATTACCACTTTGAAAAAAATATATAATAATTGTCTATGTCTTGCCTAACAGCATGCCAAATTTCATTAAAATCCAATAGGTGCAACATGTCGAAAAAAAAAAATTAAAGTAAGTGGACCTCCACCTTACGACCACTATGTTGACGCTTTTAATTTGCATTACATTTCAATAATTTTTGGAAAAGTTGCGTTTTGACAGCTCATAAAAAGTATATCAACGGTTGGTGGTGTCAACTAGCCTATTACAATGTTTTTTTGATCTACTTTTATAGTGACTGTAGTCGGTCTCAGTTAAGAATGCAGTTGTTTTCGTTATGAGCGGAGCACAGTTTTCACAGGATATGGAAATTCCCAAGTAAGTGGAATCCCCCTTGGCCGACTCAAGCCAGTCGGTACATAAAATAAAAATTAACGGTTTAAATTGGCTTTTGTTTGGCATTTGGCTCTTTTATAAATACATTGAAATTATTTAATTCATATTGCAGCATATTTTGTTTAGATTAATGAAAGCTCATTATAGATGTAAATCCTCTAAAAATGTCAAGTGTTATAAGAAATAGGTAAACCTACTACTTACTTGTGCTCGATATCAGGCGAGCTGTTCTTGTCTCTGCCGTTCTGAACTTAATCTTTGATCTGTCTCGCGCGGCGCACATCGAAGTTTATTTTATTGTTTTATGATATTTATGAATATTAATACAAAAGAAATTGTACTAATTGTTCATGTATTGTTCGGCTATTTCCTTCCATTTTTATTAAAATCAGACTGCTCTAGTTATCTCTTTTTTTACGAATAACGATTCACAAACACGGTATCGCCTGTGCTAAACGCTGTGCGATGTGCGAAGCTCAAGTTGTTGATTTCATCACTCTCATTTAAGAGCATGGTTCTATTTAATTTTATTGAGCGATGTGCGAGGGGCGCCGATATGGCCACTATCATTTAAAATAATGGTTTATTTAATTTCAGTGTGCGAAGTGTGGTGCTATGTGCGTTGTGCGGTGCACCGACGTGACGACGTGGTCATGCACTTACACGGAGGTTATGATGTTTTTGTACACTTTTTAGGCAGGTATATGAGAGAGATCAAAGCTGACATTTTTAAAGGATTTACGTCTATAATGAGCTTTTATTACTCTAAATATGTTGGCAATATGAATTAAATAATTTCAATGTATAATAGAAAAGTGCCAAATAAAAGCCAATTTAAACCGTTAATTTTTATTTTATGTACCAACTGGCTTGAGTCAGCCATGGGTGGATTCCACTTACTTGAGAATTCCCATATCCTGTGTAAATTGTGCTCCGCTCATAACGTAAACAACTGCATTCTTAACTGAGATCGACTATAGTCACTATAAAAGTAGATCAAAAAAACATTGTAATATTCTAGTTGACACCACCAACCATTGATATACTTTTTATGAGCTGTCAAAACGCAACTTTTCCAAAGATTAATGAAATGTAATGCAAATTAGAAGCGTCAACATAGTGGTAAGGTGGTCCATTTACTACCATTTAGTTTTATTTCTCTAGCTTTAAAATTAACTAAGATATATCGCTTTGAAAAATAGTCGTCTCCGGACACTTTTTTTCAAATAGCTCCTCAATTAACTAAGATATAGAGCTAATATCTACTCTATCAACTACTATTGGCGCCCTCTACAATATAACATATGTTACGATATAGGTTCCTATCGGGGGCAGTTTCGCCATGGAAGTACGGCTAGACCCTTTGCTTTATTTCATTAGCAAAGACTAATTGTTGAATATGTTTTATAATGATAAGCAGCGCATTATGTAGTTCCAAATTTACCAAAGGACCTCGAATTAAATTAGTATTATCCTTTAAATAGCTGATAAATCGAATTAAATAAGCTATGCTTCCTTGAACCTTTCGCAAAGAGGAAAATCGTGATAATAAAATTATTATGAAATCATGTTGTCCAGTGACAACGAGAGAGATTGTATTGGTTTCTAAGTCTACATCGGAAGGCAAGGTAGAAGATGAACTAATAGGCCAAAGTTCAGGCGGAGAGCTGAGCCACTTGGGACCCGCCCACCATGAAGAACATTTCAAGAGGTCATGGGGAAGAAGACCCCCGTGAGGCGCAATCAGCAGGATTATCGATACCATCAATATGATGCCAATTTTCCGGAGATAATTTTTCCTGAATTTGTGTAACACGGTTTGCAATAAACGTTTTCCACTGATGTGGAGAGGATTTAATCCAGGTTAATGCTACTGTGGAATCGGACCAAGCGTAAATATTTTTAAAAGCAATGTTGGCATAGATGTCACGTACAAAATAAACTAAATCTGAAAGTAACAGTGCTGCACATAATTCAAGGCGTGGAATTGTGATACGCTTAAGCGGAGACACCCTAGATTTAGCACAGACCAAAAAAATGCGTACAAAACCATCATTTTCTGTAACCCTAAAATATACCACACATGCATAACCAGTCTCAGAAGCATCACAGAAACCATGAAGGTCACATGCTTGATAATTGTCCGTTATAACGCGCCGAGGTAACTGAAGTTGAGCGAGACATAATACCTCACGCTTGTATTGTGACCAATGTGAACAAATCTCAGCGGAGGGAACCTCATCCCAAGACAATCCTTATGTCCAAAGAATCTGGATCAAGTGCTTTGCAAAAAGAGTAAGCGGAGCTAACAATCCAAGTGGGTGAAATATGCGTGCGACTTCAGAAAGTATTGATCTTTTGGTACAACAACGGTCGATAGTGTCTATTTTGTAAGTTAGGGAATCATAAGTTGGATTCCAGTTCAAGCCCTTTTGAAAGTAATCAGCAGTGTCAAATGATTGACAATTAGTTTGGCGTAATGATGGGGGTATGGAGTCTAATACGATAGGATCGTTGTTAGACCACTTCCTCAAATCAAATCCACCACTTTTAAGAAGATCTCGAAGTTGAGATTGTAAAGTAATAGCTTCTTCAGCAGATGAACAGCCCGTGACTACGTCATCTACATAAATGTCGCTAAGTAACACTTTTGCAGCGTGAGGAAAATTATCTTTTTCATCTGAAGCAATTTGTAAAAGAGTGCGGATAGCTAGATATGGAGCAGATGATACTCCGTATGTAACAGTATTCAATTCAAATTCTTGAACAGGAGTGTTTGGAGAAAAGCGCCATAATATGCGTTGATAGGCTTTGTGATCAGATGTTACTAAAATTTGCCTGTACATTTGTTTTATATCTGCAATAAGTACAGTGGAATGGGTACGAAACCGTAAAAGTAATGATACTATGTCTTGTTGTAATTTAGGAACAATGCTAGCATTTTTTGTTTTCTGAACAAATACCAAGTGACCATTAAAAAGTGTTTGTTCCCTTTCTTTACTATCATACAGAGTGATTTATGGATTTTGTCCAAAAATTGTTTTGGTCATAACATTTTAACGGTTAATCCGATTTGCCTCATTTTTACAACAATGTACACTGTTGCCTAAAAACCATCATATATATCCAAAATTTAAAAAATCCAGGGACAGTTTCAAAAAAATTGGTTGGATTGCTTCGTATACGATAGTTCACCCTGTATATGATTTATCTAAAACTTGATATGAAATTTGTATAGGACACAAATAGGTAGTAAAACCTTAGTATTTGAAATTTTTGTCACACTCTCAATAAATTTTTTATTAACGACCAATTTTCAGGTCAAATAAAAAGTTTGGCAAAATGGAATATTTTAATGTATCCTAATATTTGTAAATACAAACATTTAGCTAAAAAAAATAATATCTACATACCTCGTGTCTATGTTTAATAAGTACCATCATTTTAATAAATTTCCAGGCCAGGTCTTACATGTGTATTTACAATACGTACAGGGGCGGCTTAAGGGCCGGGCAACCCGGAGCGCTGGTTCGGAGGGCCAAATTGAGGGCCAGAGAGCAAAAAATTTTTTCGGATTTTTAATAGCACAATGAGGCGATAAAAAAAATCGGATTTTTATTTTTATTAGCCCCGCCCCCCCCCCCCCCCCCCCCCATGAGGCGACAAAAATTAGTGATTGATCGCGGAGTTCGAAGTTGTACTTTAGTATGAAGTACGTCCGTGATGACCTCAGGAAAGGGCGCCAAAAAGTGCTTCCGCCCGGGTGGAAAATTTACCTTGAGCCGCCCGTGAATACGTATGTATTTAAGAATTATAAGAAAAGAAAAGGAATAACGAAAATATCAAAACGTAGATCCGTATCATGTATTTATTTTAAATTCAATGCTCGCATTTGCATATGATGGCTTTTAAAAATATTTCGAAAAATGTACAGTTTTCGTTAAAATTGATCTTAAACTGAATATATAGGTTGGGCACTTTAAATGGGGGAAATTTAGGTAACACAAATTTGACTACTTATTTCTGTCCTTTTTGGAAGCAATTTGACTAATTGGAGAAAATACATACAGAGGCAACTTTTTAGATGGACCACATCAGCCACATTTTTAAGACCTGGCCTGGAAATTGATTAAAATGATGGTACTTACTAAACCTAGGCACGAGGTATGTAGATATTATTTTCTTTTAGCTAAATTTTTGTATTAATTAATATTAGTATGCATTAAAATATTCCATTTTGCCAAACTTTTCATTTGACTTGAAAATTGATCGTTAATAAAAAAATTGTTGAAAGTGTGACAAAAATTTCAAATACTAAGGTTTTATTTGTGTCCTATACAAATTTCATATCAAGTTTTAGATAAATCATATACAGGGTGGACTGTCGTATACGAAGCAATCCAACAAATTTTTTTGAAACCGTCCCTGGATTTTTTAAATTTTGGATATGTATGGTGGTTGATAGGCAACAGTGTACATTGTTGTAAAAAATAAGGCAAATCGGATTAACCGTTAAAATGTTATGACCAAAACAATTTTTGGACAAAATTCATAAATCACTCTGTATGATAGTAAAGAAAGGGAACAAACACTTTTTAATGGTCACTCGGTATTTGTCTTACCTGCCTCTACTTACGGTAGAAGTATGTACAGTTCCTCATGACTCACCCTGTATATGAGCAGATTGTACGTATAAGTGTTTGTCTCTTTCTAGCTTTACCGAATTGACAGACATGACATCAAGCTTTGTTAGTTCTAGCACAGAAGACAGGAACTATAGTTCCTGTCTTCTGTGGTTCTAATAACGTGTGACCAACGTGTGACACATTGACGACACATTAGGGAATCCAACGACCTGTCAAAATTGTTTTTAAATATGGCGTGGTTGGCAAACGATTGGCAAACGGGTTTATTTTTACTAAATTCCGGAAACGTAACCAAGCCCTGCCAAAAATTCCACATAGAAACTTATAAAAAAAAGTGATGCGGTTTTATCGTTCCTATAAGTTATATTAGTATTATACAGACAGGATTTTATCTGTTTTATTAAGTTTTAAATCGGTTATGAAACAGTAATTCCGAATGAGCTATTTGGAATTAACATGTTGCCCTTTCATGAGTACTTATATGAAATATACATCAACAAATCTACAGTTTAGTGTCTGCAAATGCACCCTTGCCCTTATATCTGTAAACATATGGAATTACAGATACAACTTTAAAGAGATTCTAAACTTTTCTATAAGTAATATCATAAGAGTTCCAGTCCGTCCTTTTTCCAGTATCTATCGTATGTAACACACCATTTATCAACATGTTTTTATTGTAAATTTCAACATTGTTTTTTATTAGTATTAATGTGGATATACATGTCAACAAATGTACAGTTTCAATTGTATATTTTACAGATGTATTTTTATTGTAAACTTCCATTTTGCTTTTTTATTAGTATTAATTTGGATATGCATGCCGACAAATGTACAGTTTAAATTGCATATTTCAAATAGAAATACTAATATTGTGGTAAACACAAAATTCTGCAAAGTCCTTATTTCCTCGGGTGTTCTTGTTCTAGCCTAGAAGCAATGAATGAGTTAGCAGTGAAAGAGACTGCTTTGTTTTTAATTTAACAAACACACTTCAGTTCCTTAGGTCACATTAGATTAGATATGAATTAGCTACACGTATACAGCTCCCTCTACTGGAGCCTGGAGTAAAGTTGCTGCTGAAATTTCTATCAGTTTCTACCAGAATGGAGCAGCAAACATTTACTTATACCACATCAATGAGAATTTATGAGAACAGTATCTAAGGTAAAACGTGCGGCTTTCCGTGGTTAAATGGCAAGTGTTTCTATAAGAAACGAGCTGCATTAGGTTGACTTGCAATTGAAGATTACTAATTATAATGTTTGAATAGGGATTTATGAGATCAGTTTCTATGAGTATTACTGTTTTTTTTCAGTAATATATTAAATGTGTTTTCATTTGTTTGAATGGGTAAAAAGAAAGGTCAGTTTTCAACTGCAATTACAAATACAAGTTTAATCACTTTGAATGGGGTTATATGCGATTAATTTCTAAAAGTATTTATGCTGTTTTCCGAATATAATTGTGATGAGGTTTAATCAGTAACAAATTGTTCACTACTTGTTATGATATGGTCGGAAATTCCAAGTACATATTTAGTATTCCTTCGAAAGGATTGATGATAGCAGCTTCTACGAGTATGTATTTGTTGTACCAATAGTAAATTATATAAGTCAGTATGCATTCGGATCTAATTTAAATATGAAAATTATATCAGAATAAAGCAACCAAATATTTTAAACAGTATCTATTTGTAAATCCAGACATTTACTTATACTATCTCAATGAGAATTTATGAGGACAGTATCTAATGTAAAACGTGCGGCTTTCCGTGGTTAAATGGCAAGAGTTTCTATATGAAACGAGCTGCATTTGGTTAGAACAGTTTTGATTTGCAATTGAAGATTACAAATTATAATGTTTGAATAGGGATTTATGAGATCAGTTTCTATGGGTATTAATGTTTTTTTTTCAGTAATAAGTATATTAAATGTGTTTTCATTTGTTTGAATGGGTAAAAAGAAAGGTCAGTTTTCAACTGCAATTACAAATACAAGTTTAACCACTTCGAATGGGATTATATGCGATCAATTTCTAACAGTATTTATGCTGTTTTCCGAATATAATTGTGATGAGGTTTGATCAGTAACAAATTGTTCACTACATGTTACGTGTGGAAATTCCAGGTACATATTTAGTATTACTTCGAAAGGATTGATGATAGCAGTTTCTACGAGTATGTATTTGTTGTGCCAATAGTAAATTATATAAGTCTTAATCAGTATGCATTCGGATCTAATTTAAATATGAAAATTATATCAGAATAAAGCAACTAAATATTTTAAATAGTATCTATATGTAAATCCAGACATTTACTTATACTATCTCAATGAGAATTTATGAGAACAGTATCTAATGTAAAACGTGCGGCTTTCCATGGTTAAATGGCAAGAGTTTCTATAAGAAACGAGCTGCATTAGGTTAGAACAGTTTTGATTTGCAATTGAAGATTACAAATTATAATGTTTGAATAGGGATTTATGAGATCAGTTTCTATGAGTATTAATGTTTTTTTTTCAAAAATAAGTATATTAAATGTGTTTTCATTTGTTTGAATGGGTATAAAGAAAGGTCAGTTTTCAACTGCAATTACAAATACAAGTTTAATCACTTCGAATGGGGTTATATGCGATCAGTTTCTAACAGTATTTATGCTGTTTTCCGAATATATTTGTGATGAGGTTTGATCAGTAACAATTTGTTCACCACATGTTACGATATGGTCGGATATTCCAGGTACATATTTAGTATTCCTTCGAAAGGATTGATGATAGCACTTTCTATGAGTATGTATTTGTTGTTCCAATAGAAAATTTGTCTTTATCAGTATGCATTCAGATCTACTTTAAATACAAAAATTATATCAGAATGACACAACCAAATATTTTAAACAGTATCCACTTGTAAATCCAAACTTTTAAAGATATATTTTAATGAGAACCAATCAGAACAGTATCTAATGTAACGCGTGCGGCTTTCCGTGGCTAAATTTTAAAGGTATTTTTAATAAATAGCTTTAACGGATTTGAACAGTTTTAATTTGCAATTCCAGATGAATAGTTTTAATTGTTAAATAGGGATCTATGAGATCAGTGTCTTTGTGTAATGTTTATTTTCCAATAAAAACACATTTTATTGAAAAAAAACATTACACTGACCTCATAGATCCCTAGCAATTAGAACTATTCATCTGGAAATGCAAAACTGTTCGAATCCGTTAAAGCTTATTTATTGCAAATAATTTTAAAGTTTAGCCACGGAAAACCGCACACGTTACATTAGATACTGTTGTGATGGATTCTCATTATAATATTATCTTGGATTTACAGGTGGACACTGTTTAAAATATTTGGCGTTTCATTCTGATATGATTTTTGTATTTAAATTAGATCCGAATGTATACTGATAAAGACATATAATTTACTGTAGGGACAACAAATAAATACTCGTAGAAACTGCTCTCATTAATCCTCTTGAAGGAATACTAAATATGTACCTGGAATTTCCGACCATATCGTAACATGTAGTGAACAATTTGTTACGGATCAAACCTCATCACAATTATATTCGGAAAACAGCATAAATACTGTTAGAAATTGATCGCATATAACCCCATTCGAAGTGATTAAACTTATATTTGTAATTGCAGTTCAAAACTGACCTTCCTTTTTACCCATTCAAACAAATGAAAACACATTTAATATATTACTGAAAAAAAACATTAATACTCATAGAAACTGATCTCATAAATCCCCATTTAAACATTATAATTTGTAAGCTTCAATTGCAAATCAAAACTGTTCGAACCTAATGCAGCTCGTTTCTTATAGAAACACTTGCCATTTAACTACGAAAAGCCGCATGTTTTACATTAGATACTGTTCTCATAAATTCTCATTGAGATAGTATAAGTAAATGTTTGGATTTACAAATAGATACTATTTAAAATATTTGGTTGCTTTATTCTGATATAATTTTCATATTTAAATTAGATCCGAATCTGTACTGATAAAGACTTATATAATTTACTATAGGAACAACAAATAGATACTCGTAGAAACTGCTCTCATCAATCCTCTTCAAGGAATACTAAATGTGTACTTGGAACTTCCGACCATATCATAACAAGTAGTTAACAATTTGTTACTGATTAAACCTCATCATATTTAAGCACAATAAGCCCAGGAGGCTGCAGTGCATTCGGAGTATTTCATACAGACGAGGCCTAGAGGAGGGGTTTTAGTCAGTTTGAATCTGACACTCAGACCTATTCCTAGTTGGGATAGGCAGCCCGTGTGGGTTTTCCCCCCTCGCCAAAAAAAAAAAAAAAACCTCATCATAACTATATTCGGAAAACAGCATAAATACTTTTAGAAATTGATCGCATATAATCCCATTCGAAGCGATTAAACTTGTATTTGTAATTGCAGTTGAAAACTGACCTTTCTTTTTACCCATTCAAACAAATGAAAACACATTTAATATATTACTGAAAAAAAACATTAATAGGTACTCATAGAAACTGATCTCATAAATCCCTATTCAAACATTATAATTTGTAATCTTCAATTGCAAATCAAAACTGTTCTAACCTAGTGCAGCTCGTTTCTTATAGAAACTCTTGCCATTTAACCACGAAAAGCCGCACGTTTTACATTAGATACTGTTCTCATAAATTCTCCTTGAGATAGTTTAAGTAAATGTCTGGATTTACAAATAGATACTGTTTAAAATATTTGGTTGCTTTATTCTGATATAATTTTCATATTTAAATTAGATCCGAATCTTTACTGATAAAGATTTATATAATTTACTAGAGGAACAACAAACAGATACTCGTAGAAACTGCTCTCATCAATCCTCTTGAAGGAATACCAAATGTGTACTTGGAATTTCCGACCATATCATAACATATGTAGTGAACAATTTGTTACTGATTAAACCTCTTCACAATTATATCCGGAAAATAGCATAAATACTTTGAGAAATTGATCGCATATCTAACCCCATTCGAAGTGATTAAACTTGTATTTGTAACTGCGTTGAAAACTGACCTTTCTTTTTACCAATTCAAACAAATGAAAACACATTTAATATATTACTGAAAAAAAAACATTAATACTCATAGAAACTGATCTCATAAATCCCTATTCAAACATTATAATTTTGAATCTTCAATTGCAAATCAAAACTGTTCTAACCTAATGCAGCTCGTTTCTTATAGAAACTCTTGCCATTTAACCACGGAAAGCCGCACGTTTTACATTAGATACTGTTCTCAGAAATTCTCATTGAGATAGTATAAGTAAATGTTTAGATTTACAAATAGATACTGTTTAAAATATTTGGTTGCTTTATTCTGATATAATTTTCATATTTAAATTAAATCCGAATCTGTACTGATAAAGACTTATATAATTTACTATAGGAACAACAAATAGATACTCGTAGAAACTGCTCCCATCAATCCTCTTGAAGGAATACTAAATGTGTACTTGGAATTTCCGACCATATCATAACAAGTAGTTAACAATTTGTTACTGATTAAACCTCATCATAACTATATTCGGAAAACAGCATAAATACTTTTAGAAATTGATCGCATATAATCCCATTCGAAGCGATTAAACTTGTATTTGCAATTGCAGTTGAAAACTGACCTTTCTTTTTACCCATTCAAACAAATGAAAACACATTTAATATATTACTGAAAAAAAACATTAATACTCATAGAAACTGATCTCATAAATCCCTATTCAAACATTATAATTTGTAATCTTCAATTGCAAATCCAAACTGTTCTAACCTAATGCAGCACGTTTCTTAAAGAAACACTTGTCTTTTAATCACGGAAAGCCGCACGAATTACATTAGATACTGTGCTCATAAATTCTCATTGATATGGTATAAGTAAATGTTTGGATTAACAAATGGATATGGCTTGACTCATTTTGCTGATCAATGCGGATATAAACTGATAACAATTTCAACAGCAACTTTACCTAACTCTTATAGAAACTTATTGACCATATAGGTTCTCATAGATACTTATTAATTTTTGATAATTTTCAATGCGGATTGATGAGATTTTTTTGACAGGGAGCCAACAGAAAAACACAAACGTTTAACGAATGAAAATGAATGTTCGCTCTCCATACCATGTTGGATGTCACGTGGTTTGGATTACCTAATTCAATAACAACATAACCTCATCAAATCAGTTCGTAGTTTTGTTTTCTAATGTGTTTCGTGTTTTTATTTATAATTTTGAATCTTATTTGGACTACATATAAAAATGGTTGTAAGGCATTGTATTGTACCATCTTGTAAAAATACAAGTGTAAACGCTGATTTTAAGTTATTTATTTCAATACCCAAAAACCCAATAATTCGAAAAGCATGGGCATGGCGATGAATATAAGTAACATACCGGATTCAGGAAGACATAGAGTTTGTGAAGATCATTTTAATGTAACAATATGCCTTCTTATAAAAAAAAAACAATGTATATACATACACATTCTAGCATAATTATAAAAAAACTAGGTACGTATAATCACAATGTAAATAAGAGAACATAACCTATCTGTATTAATTATTATTTAATACCCATTTTATTTCCATCAGTGTTGCCAAGTGTCAGTTATTTGTTGAGAGCCGACATATAGAGTGTGTTTCTTCTGTTAATTATTATCATTTTTATTATAGTAGGTGGTAATATTCAATGGAAATTCATTATTTTCAAAAGCGGAGATAAAAAGTAGACATTCTTTAGTGAAATAATTAAAGCATTTCCTCTAACACAAAACATTCATATACATTAGGCAACGGATTCGTTTGGTACGAATCATTAAAAAGAGTCGAATCGCCCATCCCTACTAGAAACGTCAATAGGGCATGTGCATCATATAACTAACATAACCTATAATTTTAAGTTTTTCAGGGTTATTCTCATTTTTAATGTGTGTATACTCATTTCAGCTTGGAGCAATACTGGCTCCAAGCAAATATTTAAAAATTCAGGCTAATAATTTTTCAATAATGTTGGTTAATAAAAATAGACTGCTAATTACAGGTTAGATTTCCAACCTACAAAATGAGTCCTATTTTATTAGGAGAAAGTATTTAGAACTCATGGGCGGATCTGGACATTGAGCTTGGGGGGGGGGGGTAACACTGAACACCCAAAATTTTTTGATGAGCGGGGGGGGGGGGGAGAAATCCGAAAAAAAAAATAACAGCTACGAAATACTCATAAATCTTAAGAAATACATATATTTAAGGTTAGCTGTGACGTCACGTGCACATGCCCTATTGAATTTGACATTAGGTTTGTTCACACAGTCTGAATTACTGCACCAGTGTAGATGATAGAAGGAGATAGAGTGAGACTATACATAAGTTGAAAAGAACTGGTGCATATATAGACTGGCGGTACATAGCCAGTCAGGTGCAACGTTTTTAAAATGCATGCCAATCATATATATGAATGAAATTACCATGAATATGCCAGAAACGCAAATTTTAGGCAGTCGTCGCGTGCAGAAGGGTGTGCAAATCGATTTTTTTCGTTTTTTTTTATTTCAAAGTGGATGCCAATAGTGCCAAACGAAAAGCCTTGAAAAAAATCCAAAATCAAAATCATCCAAAATCAAGAACACCAAAAAATTTTACAATTTAATGTGCGTATCAAACGCTGTTTTGCGCGCGGAAACTGCATGCCCATGAATTTCCGCTGGATTCTTTTTCACGGCTTTTCGTTTGACACTATTGCCATCCATTTTAAAATTAAAAAAAAAAACACAAAAAAAATCGATTTGCACACCCTTCTGCACGCAACGACTGCCTAAAATTTGCGTTTCTGGCATATTCATGGTAATTTCATTCATATATATGATTGGCATACATTTTAAAAACGTTGCACCTGACTGGTCATGTACCGCCAGTCTAATAGTGTGGAGTTTTTGAACAAACTTATTAAATATAGTGTCAAATTCAATTGACGTTATTCTCTTTTTTCTCCGTCGCTATCAATAGTTTATAACTTCGTATCCTTTTTTCGTTGTTTAATAGCTAACTTCTCTGCAGACTACCGTTATGTTGTAACCTCCGTTTTAAATGCATATATTTTTAATATTGACATTGTAATATTTATAAGACTTTATTTTCAACTTTTACATGTTTCCAATGATTTTTTATGAAGAAATGTTATTGTCAGTGGCGAATCCAGGATTTTGGTCTGGAGGGGGGGGGGGGGGGCTTAGCTCATAAAAAAGTTGTATCATCTCCAAATTCTACTGGATGGAACGAAGGTGTTTTCTTATTCTTTTACTTAAGATTTTAGAGAAAAATTTTAGAGATTTTAGAGACGTGATTATGAAATAGAATAGAAAATAGTGTCAAATATTGTTTATTAATTATTATTAAATTTAACAAAATACCTTAATATTCAAAATAAACGGGAACAAGTTAGAAAATGAAAATAAATTACAATGTAATAATCATCAAATTAAAAAAAATCAGTTTCTGGGAGGGGCTGCAGCCCCATAGCACACTCTAGATTCGCCACTGGTTATTGTTAAACACAGATTCTATTAAAATTTTAACTTAGTGCAACGACCCAATTACGTGGGAAAGGCCCATTATGGAAAACAAACAAATTTTGAACATCCAAAACAAGGTGTTTTGGTGACGGCACTTTGTATTGTACTTTGTTTTATTGTATAATATTTACTAATACCTGCACTTCATCTTTATTGCGTGTGTAATTATCTACTTGCATCGCTAATGGCTTTATTTCTTCTTCTTGCTCGTATATATAAGTAGTCTGCAAGTCATCTGCTTGTTCCACCAAAGCATCCTTTTCTCTTGCTAGATCTCTATCTGCAACTTGTGCTTCTACAATTTCACATTCACATTCAGTTAAAATTTTATCATATTTTTGCTTGTACATATCCCTTTCTTGAGCTGCATTTTCAAGATATTTGCACTTTAACAATAAACTCTCGCGTTCAACTTGTAGTCTGTCTCGTTCTAATTTTAACTCTTCGGCTTCCTTACTCTTGGATTTTAAGAGATCTAGTTCTCTTTGCATGCATTCACATTCGAAATCTTTTATGCCACAGCGAGTTACATTGCCATATACAGTTGAATCACTGGGACTCAATTCATCAGCTTCATTATCGATAGTATTTGTGGACAGATTTATTTTTTTTGGATTCTGATTTGTTGCATCCATCTCTACGCCATTACCACTCAGATAAATAATACTTCCTATTTCAATATTCTGCAGACAGTCTAATTTTCCATACATTTTTTCAATTTCCAATATCTATAAATGTTTATTCATATGTCATTTATGTAAAATGGTAAAATATAATTATACTATCACTCATTTTAGTTCAATCATCATACGCTACAGCTGAAGTCTTTTCAAAAAATCTCATAAAATTTATGGACAGTCTAAGTAGCCTTCTGATTCTATAAATTCACAAAAAAATCTAAAAATATTTACGCAAAACTTCCCTCTCTACTTAGCACCTTTCACTTATTAGTATATTTTCTGTAGGATGACTACCCTGTATATTTTTTTAATTAAGTGTATGAGGCTTTCTTCCTGGTAATAGTGACAACTATATTCCAAATATTATTTTTCTCTGCCGTTTCTTAATTAGTTATTTTTTAAAGTTTTGAAGTATACTTTTCACTAAAAGAACGTCTGATTTCTTCCTCGGTAATTATGTCAACTACAGTCCAAATATTATTTTCACCATAATTAATTTTTATAGTGACCAGTTATAGTTGTGTTAAGTACATGCCAAATATTATTGTTCTCCGTCCCATTTTTTTCATAATTTTTTTAATGTGACTACACCACACCGCATGTTTTTTATATCTTTCATCTTTGACAGTGGTGTTAACTGCATGCGAAATATCGTCTTCCGTTACATTTTTGTATGTTGACCACCCTGTATATTTTCAAATTTTCGTTAACGGTGGTATTAACTGCATGCCACACATTGCCGTCTTCGGTCATATTTTTTCCTTAATTACATTTTTGTGAGTCCACCCTATATATTTTTCAACGAAAATATATCCCAGTTCTTTGCTAGTAGAGTAGTAACAACTAGCTACCAAATATTATTCTTCTCCGCCAAGTGATTTTGTAGACATAGCGCCAACAGACAGACAGACTCACGGAATTAAATGGCTTTAATTTTCGTTATTTTACGTAGTTCGAATCGTGAAAATCCGGAGAAAGCTAGGAGGGGAATTTTTTCACGATTACAATTAATTGGTAAGCGACGGAAGTAAAAAGTTTTGTTCGTACCGCCATCTTGGAAAATGGTAGTTAAAATATGGTTTTGACTTTTGTTATTTTACCATTTTTTTGTTAGGCTAATCCTGGAAATACTAAACGGCTTTGAACCTTCCCCCACACGGACAGTGTTGTAAATCTCTCCATTGTGATTGGTATGGTGGATAATAATTTAAACAAGAGTAATGACGGGTATATTATAAGGAGACATTATTATCATTTTTATTATTGTTATAATAATTAATTATTAAGAAAGTAGCGATTTAAGTAACAAAGTTGTATGAAACACCTATTACAAGAAGTTCTTTATTAACAGAACTGATATACTACCGGTATAATAATATTATACATGGTGTCCAAAACGGTCAAATATCTCGAGTAATACACATTGGATCCAAAAAAGAAAAAACACGTCCTTAATAATTTTGAAAGAGCTATCCAATGATACCAAACGCGACCCCCCACCCCTTCAATACGTTTTGAAGTTTATGAAAATATTTTCATTACTAACTGAGATACAACGAATTTAAATTTTGTGATTTGTTAAATTGTAAATCAGAAAATTTCAATTCGTTGTATCCCAGTTAGTAATGAAAATATTTTCATAAACTTCAAATCATATTGTTGTATTTTTATGAAAAGTAAAATGCATATGACAAAAAAAAATAAATTTAAACAGGAGTCCCTAGACCTGGGGAGGGGGGGTAACCGAATTTTGAAAAAATTTTTTGCAAACTGCTTTTTTAAAATTTTTTAGGGATCGTTAGAGAAGTGCTTCTTGAGATGTTATTTCCCATATTTCGAATGGGTACCATGCGCCATAGACGAGAAAGAAATTATTGATATTTCTATATATTTAATTCCTTGAGGTAAAGCTTTTACCCCAAAAGTTCTGCGACCGAACCGCCGTTTTCGAGGGCGAGGAACGGTGACAATATTTTCCGACCTACCCTCCAACCACTACCCCGAAACCGAAAAAACCACCCTCTTTTCCGATTTTCTGATGCTAGGCTTGCAAGGGCTTGTCGGATCTGGCCTTTTTTAGTCAATTTGAATAAAATAAGTAAATATTAACCACATGTGATCTAACCTACCCCCGGGGGTTGAAACTGCCCCACCCCCAATAACGAAATGCCACGAAAACAACGAAACTTAGCAGGAGAGCGGTATACCCGTTTTCGAGGGCGGAGAATACGATGATGGCGATATTTCCCGACCTACCCTTTACCCACCCCCTTTTCTGACTTTCTGGTGCTAGACTTGGGCTTGTCGGATAGGATTTTTTCTCATCAATTCGAATAAAATAAGCAAATCTGGATCAGACGAGACCCAACCAACCAGGGGGCTCAAGCAGCCTTTACACGATGTGAACTTTTCCTTCAGTGGTTTGTAAAGAATCAATTGAGACAAGTCATTGGTATATATTAGATATTTTTGTGTTTTCTTTGGTTATACCGGGTGTAACAGGATCATCACGGGATCACCTTTTCTACTTTAGTTTTGAAGATAATTGATTGAAATTTGGGATATCCCATATACATAATAAGCGGCACATTCTGACATATAAGTGATTTTTTTTTCAATTCCGGTTTCGCCGGAAGTGACACTAACTTTCGATTTTTAAATGGAACACCCTGTATATAATTGCATGTTTGAATTGTGCATAATTTTCTGAATCCAACGATATCAAATAAGTGACATTGCAAACGTCAATATTTTTTATAATATAATTTTTAGTTTTCAATTTGTGTGCCATGACGGTTCCAATTTATTCTAAATGACCCGTGTAATGATAGAAAAATTGAAATCCTATCAAAAATACTAAATTACGTGATTTATGAGCAAATAAAGTTAAAACTCAATTTTTTCAAATAGGTACCATTTATTAGTACTATTAATAAGGAATTTATTCATATGTCGTATTAAAATGTGCGATAAATACAAACAAAATTACAGTTAACAGAAAATAAGAAAATATAATTTTGTTCTAATTAATTGTTAAGAAGTAATTACCTAACGTGGCTTTTGAAAATAATAAAATATTTAGCGCCACGTGTCAAGGACTGACTTGTGAAAGCACTATAGGAGATTTGTTTGTACTTTTTAGGGGATATAAGGGGGTGGAAGAGAGAAACAAGGACGATAGAAATTTTTTTGTGTCTAAAATTGGTTTCGTCATCATCATATTGACCCTGCAGCCCTTGATGGGCCTTGGCCTGCTCCATAACCTCCTTCCATTCGTCCCTATCCAGTGCTTTTCTTCTCCATCCTCTTAGATCAATGCTTATTATGTCCTCTTCCTCGTCATCTAGGTATCGTAGCCTAGGTCTTCTCCTACTGGGCTTTGGAAAATACTTCTTATTCTTGCAGGGTCTCCCGGCTCCAATCTGAATACGTGTCCAACCCACCTCAGGCGGCTAAGTTTAATTGTTTTTACAATATGTGGGTCTTTGTCAAGACCGTATAGTTCGAAGTTGTAGCGCTTTCTCCAGACTCCGTTATCATTTATAGCATCGTATATGTTACGTAAAACTTTGCATTCAAAACATCCCAGCAGCTCCTCACTGTTAGGTTCCATGTCTCGGGCCCATACGTCAGTACCGGGCGTATAAGAAAGTTTTTTTTTTTATAATTTGCATTTTGTTTACCGAGATATATTTCTTGGTCTAAGTTGTGAGGCCAGCCCAAAATAACATCTATTTGCTAGGAGAATTCGACGTTTTATTTCTGCTTCTATATCATTTTGGGTGTGTACTATTTATCCTAAATAAATTAATCCATTAACAGTCTCTACTCGCGCTTGATCAACTTGTAGTATTCTATTTTGTACTGGCCGCAGTGTACGCATATATTTAGTTTTATTGATGTTCACCACCAAATCAATTTCTCTTGCTGCTGCTGTCAGCACCCATATGCCCCTTTCTGCCAATAATATCTATATCATCGGTGAAGACGAGAATTTGGATGCTTTTGTTAAAAACAGGGACCGTAACCGAACCGAAACCGTAACCGAAAACCGCACCGTAATTACGATTTTTTTCTAACCAAAACCGAAAACCGAAATGGGAGATTCCGGAAAACCGAAACCGTAACCAAAAACCGGATTGGCTCTACTTTGAAAACCGAAACCGAAAACCAAATTAACGCTGATCTGAAAATCGAAACCGTAACCAAAAACCGAAAATGGTGTACGTTAGGTAACCGTAAGGGGAGCCGAGCCGAAAAAAAATTACGTTTTCGGTTCCTGCAAGCATTAATTTAATTTTAACCGAAAACCGCACCGTAATTACGATTTTTTCCTAACCGTAACCGAAACAGAAAACCGGAATCTAAGATTCTGGAAAACCGAAACCGTAACCGAAAACTGAATTGATGCTGCTTTGAAAACCGAAACCGAAACCGAAAACCAAATTAACGCTTCTCTGAAAACCAAAACCGTGACCGTAAACCGAAAATGGTGTTCGTCAGTTAACTGTAACCGAAACCGAACCGAAATAAATTTCGGTTTCGGTACCTGGTTAAAAATTGTTCCAGTTGTATTGATTTGAACAGATCTTATCACCTTTTCTAGGGCTAGAGCTATCACCTTTTCTAGGTTGAACAATATATATGAAAGAGCATCACGCTGTCGCAGTCCTCGACTAGTTTCAAACGCTGAGGATAGAATTACTCTGAATGCGTACCCTACATTCTACTTTATACATCTTTAGCTTTATAAGTTATCAGGTAGTGCGGTATGCCTACCTTTTCCATTGCTTCAGAAAGCTTCCCTCTGTTGATGGTGTCGTATGCTGCTTTAAAATCGACAAATATGTGATGTGTTTCTAAATTTTGTTCTCGAGTCTTCACCAATATTTGTTTGAGAGTTGAAATTTGGTCGATGGTCGATTTACCAGCTCTAGGACCTGTTTGGTATCTACCAATTATTCTCTCTGTATGGGTTCTTAAGCGTGAGCTTAGTAATGTGGAGAACACTTTGTATGCAGGGTTTAATGACATAATCCCTCTATAATTCGAACGTTCCAGAATGGCGCACATTATGCCAGTGTTCCAGTCATTGGGAAGAGTTCTTTGTATCCAGATTTCTGCCATAAGTGTATGTATGCACCTGTTTAGGTTTTCTCCACTATTTTTAAATATTTCTGCCGAGAGGTTGTCGATTCCTATTTACTATTGGCAAGATTCTGGATGGTTTATTTGACGTTTAGCAGTGAAGAGAGAACTCTTCATTTTCCTCCCATTTGGCCGTCTTTATTCTTCATCGGTAGTCTCTGTTTCCCTTTCAGGATTTAGCTTTGCAGTGTTCTGTCCAGCGGTCTAACACCCCTTCCTGTAATGTTATTAGGTCTCCTTCTTTACTTCTACATTGTGTTGTTCTTGGTTTAAAATCTCTTCTCATAACATTGACTTTTTTATAGAAGTTTCTGTTTTCACTGTCTTTAATTAGCTTTTCGATGTCCTGCAACTGCTGCTCGTTTTTTTGCTCTATGGATCCGTTTTTCTACTACAAAATTGGTTTTGTCAAAATACTTCAGAGAAGTTAGATCAGAACCTTAGAAAAAGACCTTTTTTGCCCTTTCTATGGGATAAAAGAGGATGTAGAGAAATACTGACACGATAGAAATTATTCTTTGTGTCCAATATTAACTTCGGGGCGTCAAAATACTTTAGAAAAGTTAGATTAGAATCTTATGACAAGGCTCTTTTTTTTGTAGTCCTGTGTAATTTGCCTTGCATTTCGAAGAGTTTCTTTTAACATGCTCTTGCAAAACAAAATATTTTTGTGAAACAAAAATGAATTGTTGAAAATTTTTAGAGGTAATGGGGTGGACAAAATGAAATTTTATAGCTAAAATGTTGAACTACATCTTGTATCAAAGAAATATTTATAAAAGATTACAATGAAAAAGGTGCACGGTTGTGATAAAAAAATGTTGGTTGTTAATTTCTATTTCTTTTATCAATTTTTACTCAGTTTTCTTAAGAGGCACAAAAAAAATCATAATAGCTTTTATTTTGCTACGTAATATTTTTAGTCGAACTATAAAACCAAAATTAAAATCGAACCAGCGGTTGTAGATAGAGAGCGCACATCCGGTTTGACATAAAAACCAAGATGACGGATTTCCTCCCACTTTCTGGGATGTTCACCTCATGGATTCCTGAATTATGTATGTCCCTAATTAGGGTTCTGAAGTCAAACTTTCTACACTCAGTCAGTAAAAACCTTGCGAGGGGAAGTACTAACTAGCCCTATGGATAAATGTTCAGCACCATTTTGTACCTCTAAGGCTGGTCCAACAGAAAGATGGTAATAACAAAAGTTGTAGATAATTACTTGCTTAACAATTTTTATTTGAGTTTTTTTTTTGTAAATTGGACGGTTTAAAAAAAACTCAAAAACAGTATTTTTCCGGCCATTTTTCAAGATGGCTTGAGCACAACTTTTATTTTTGGGAAATTTATAGAATTTCAATCAGAAGGCTACAGAGGCTATGTCTACAAATTCCCTTGCTTGCATGAGGTTTTTTCCTGAAATATGCATAACGATTAGATTATACGTTTGTTGGAATAAAGTAGGTATTCCGAATTATTTTAATTTACCAGTTCGGTTATTTGTCTTTGCTGTGCTTCGGTTAATTCAATTTTGGAAAAGTTATCTATAATTATTTCTAAACATCCCATCTTCTTTTGCAATCTGTTTATCTCGATGTTTTTTCCTGCCAACATAGCATTAAATATGATTTCAAGAGGAATATACTTATCTAGGCAAAAACCCTACAAGATTATTATATTAATTTTGTCTATTCGTCAAAACCATAAGTCAGTACAATCGAATTATATTCTCATACTTCTTTGTTTTTAGCTGCATATTCTAATATGTATTGCCTTCGTTCTTCTTCAATGTCACTCCATGCCCTTGCATCAATAGTGGAAAAATAATTTTTCAACCGAGCTTCAGATCTTACAGGAACTAAGGTTTTATTTTGGCCTGCCGTCAAAAATAATTTAGATTTTCTATTTATAAAAGACATTGTGATCAGTGTTAACAATCAGTACTGAAATTTCCTCTTCTTTGTGTTTTTAATATACGTAAATGCGTTATTTTTTTATTAAGAAATCTAGATTTTTGTTAATGACATGTAACGTTTCCCAATGTCATATTTATTGAAACATGACCACAGAAAAGAGAACTACCAGAAACGATACTCAGGCTTCCCGCCAAAATTCCATTGACGCCATTTTGTCATTGTCATTGTCATTTATTGTTTTGGGTTAAAACAATAAATGACATTCTGTAATATAATATCCAAATATATTTTTACCAAGTATTAGTGCCATTGTGCTGTGCATAGGTAAGAAAAAGTTCAGTCGAACTTTACAATAATTTAAGTTGTGTGAACGTCATTTTGAGACCAAAATATTCACAAAGATGTACCGAAATAGGCTGTTACCAACAGAATTACCAATTATTTTATTTTCCCTCAGCTGGGCAGTTTAAAGTTAAAAAGAAAAGATATTAATATTTCCCCAGGTCAACCTCCCAGTAAGAAATTGAAGATTTTTTCAGGTAAAACATTGTTGTAGCGACTCTTTTACTTTAGTAAAAGATATGTGCGACTCGCCCACACTGGAGGTCTAACAGCGTAACCAAGTAAAAGAAAGAAGAAAACAAAATATCAGAATCACAAGATAATATTTTTTGAAGTATCAATATTTTATATATACAATGTTAAAATGTTTATTTGTATAATCAAGAACTGAATACATATTCATTTATCATGGATTATTTTTAATATTATTATAGATGTATAGAAAGAATTAGTATATCCCATCTATAAATTGGTGACCCCGAAAATTTTCACGTATACCTCCTGGGACTATAAATTGGTGACCTGAACAAAAGCTTATAAAGCTTTATTATAAATTGGATACCCCAGCAGAAGACACTTTTCTTAATAATATATATACGTCTTGAACGTGAGTTGCAATTCTTCCAAAATATACGTTTTCGACGTGAAGTTATGGATTGGTTTTCCCGACACAGAATTTTTAATTGATGCAGTATTTATAAATTAATAATCCCAAAGCAGAGCTTGTAAATTGATTATCCGAACAAAACCTATTCCGAAATCTTTTTTGAATTTATGGTGCATCTTGATTTGGATTGATTGAATTTTATGGAATTCATCATCGATTTTTTTATTAAGTAAGCGAGTTGTGTTTCCATATTTCTTTCGTTCAGAGAACAATTGATCAATCAATCAATCATTTTTATCATATATTATTATCACTCATTTTTTTAAATGACACCTCCTACGGAGAATATTTTGTTGGACGATCAACCAGTCACGTCAGATACAGTGATACCGAATAGTAATTATGCTGCGAATTCCTATACTATTAAACTTCCTCCTTTTTGGGTTAATAAACCGGAAATATGGTTCACTCAAATAGAGTCAATTTTCTATTCACAGGATCATTAATGATAGGAAAAAGTACGATTATGTCATTGCCAGTTTACCTCCGGAAATTATTACAACGGTTTATGACGTTGTCACTAATCAACCCGAGAGAGATTTGTATGAGAATTTAAAAACTATTCTAATTTCTCGTTTGACCTCAAGCGAAGAAAAGCGGTTGGAGGACTTGCTCTCTGGTTCCCAGATGGGGGACCTCAAACCGTCTGATTTTTACCGGTCGATGCTGTCAATTGTCGGAGGATCCCATATAGTGAGCCAGGAGCTCCTAGTCAAGTTGTGGAAGCGGCGATTACCTAAAACCATCTTCATTGCAATTACCGCATCAGGAAAGACTGAGATTAAGGAATTAATCGATATTGCTGATCGAATATGAGAGTCGTGTCAAAATTCTATGAATTCCCTTACCTCTAATTCAGTTTGTAACGTTAATCAGTTTCTACGTCAAATTTGATTCAATTGCATGCTATAGAGTCTAAAGTTTCTGCAATAACTTCCGCTACTCCTACAGTTTCTGGCATTTATTGCGATAGTTGTAGAAGTCGACTCGACTCAAGAAATCGCAGAGGCTCGAAGCCCCGTTCTAACAGTCGAAGTGGTACCAGCGTTAGATATAATCCATCTAATACCAAAGTTTGCTATTACCATCAACTTTATGGTCGTAAAGCATTTAAGTGTCTCGGAGATTGGTGCACTTTCGCCAAAGATGTCAAAACCGACAATCTAAGATGACTAAATGTCAATAATATTTTGACAACTGACGTTGAAACTTCGGATAGTAAACGTCGTCTTTTTATATTTGATAATACTAACAAAATAGAATTTCTCATTGACACGGGCGCTGATTTATCAATTATACCTCGGAATCTGTTAACGAACACTAGGAGAAACCCCTTCGGGAAGAAATTTTTGAAAATTCATTTAAACTTACGTAGGTTATTTCCTTTCGTTTTTAATATAGCAGATATAAATATCGCCATTATCGGAGCAGACTTTTTGGCTCATTTTGGCTTAGTTGTTGATTTGAAAAATAAATGTTTAATCGACAATATGACTAGTTTGTCAACATATTTATTTTCAAGCAATGGTCCGTCACATTCTCCTAAGTTATTTAGCATATCAAATGAATTCACTGCATTACTTTTACAATTTTCTACTTTAATTAGCTCTCCAAATTACAATTTGCCCGTTAAACATTCCGTTGAGCATCATATTGTAACTGAAGGTCATTTACCTTTCTCACGCCCACGTAGGTTGGATAGCGTTAAATTCAAGATAGCTCAGGATGAATTCAATAATATGGTAGAATTAGGTATTTGTGTACCTTCTTCTTCTCCCGTTTCCTCACCATTGCATATGGTTGAAAAAAAAAGCTCCGACTGGAGGCCTTGTGGGGACTATCGTCGTCTAAATTCAATTACTGTTCCTGACAGACACCCGTTGCCCCACATCCATGATTTTAACTCGCAGTTGTATAATTGTGTTATTTTTTCAAAAATAGATTTGGTACGTGCTTATCACCAAATACCTGTCGCAAAAAGTGACGTTTATAAAACAGCGATTACTACTCCTTTCGGTTTGTTTGAATTTGGGCGTATGCCTTTCGGCTTACGTAACGCCGGTCAAACTTTCCAACGTTTCATGAACGAAGTTTTAGTAGGTTTACCCTTCATTTTCGTCTATTTAGATGACATCCTGATTGCAAGTAAATCTAGTTCGGAACATTTAGAACACTTGAAACTTGTTTTTCAGAGGTTAGAATTGTACGGCATAAATATTAAACCGTCAAAATGCATATTAGGTGTCAGTCATTTGACATTTTTAGGACACAATATTTCTTCAGCCGGCATTTTACCTTCCTCTGAACGTGTTGATGTCATAAATAATTTTCCCTTACCTACTACAGTCAAACAACTTCAGCGTTTCATAGGTATGGTTAACTTTTATCATCGTTTCATACCTTCTTTCGCTGAAATCTTAATTCCTTCACGTGCACTTTGTACTAGATTACTGCATGATAAAGTTAAAATAATAAATGATTGGTCTACCGACTGTCTTGACAGTTTTTCCAAAGCCAAAGCTGCTATAGCTGGTGCAACCTTTTTAGCGCATCCTCGTTTTTATCGCTGACTGTTGATTGTTCTAATGTCTCTATGGGGGCAGTTCTTGAACAGCGCGATGACGAAGGTGTACTTGCCCCATTAGCCTTCTTCTCACGAAAGCTTACCTTGGCACAAACAAAATACAGTTCCTTTGACAAGGAACTTCTTTCTTTATTTACAGCGATTAAACATTTCAGATTTTTACTTGAAGGTCGCACATTTATTTGCTTTACTGACCATAAACCTTTGGTCAAAGCATTATTCACTAAAACTGAAAGATCTCCCAGGCAAATTAGACATTTAGAATTCATTGCTCAGTTTGCCTGTGAAATCCGACATATCAAAGGGAAACATAACATTGTTGCAGACACTTTATCACGTGAGCATGATACGTCTTCTTTACAACAATGCATTTCCCCAATTTCAGCCCAAAAGTCTAACCTACTGGATATTAACTTTGACTTAGATTTATTGAGCGAAGCTCAAAAAGATGATTCTGACCTTAAATTTTTATTATCAGATACTTCATCGAACACGAAGAGAACTTTTCATTTAAAGAAAATTAAAATTCCATATTCAGACAAGTTTATTTGGTGTGACGTTTCTCGCCCTAAACTTCGTCCTTATGTTCCTATCGTTTATAGACGGACAATTTTTGATATTTTTCACGGTTTATCTCACCCTGGTATCAAATCAACTAGAACATTAGTTTCTAAAAATTATTTTTGGCCTAAAATGACTTCAGATTGTAATCTCTGGGCAAAAACTTGTATTAGCTGTCAAACTAATAAAGTGACAAGACATACAAGGAGCCCGATTGCTAACTTCGATATACCTAAAGGACGATTCGACCACATACATATAGATTTAATAGGACCATTACCTCCTTCAAAAGGTTGTTCTTATATTCTTACTGTGATCGAACGTTTTACTAGATGGCCCGAAGCTTATCCACTTAAGGATATTACTGCAGAAACTGTAGCGCGTACGTTATTTCAGAATTATGTTTGCCGATTCGGTGTTCCTGTCACAGTGACAACGGATCAAGGCGTTCAATTTGAATCTAAACTATTTAATGAATTTTCAAAATTTTTGGGATTTCATAGAATTCGTACGACACCATATCATCCTTCCTCGAACGGAATGATTGAAAGGTTTAATAAATCTCTTAAAACTGCTCTGAGAGCTAAAACTTCTACACCAAATTGGGTAGATGAACTTCCTATCATACTGTTAGCTCTCAGGACCATCCCTAAAGATGATTTGCAATGTTCCTCCGCAGAACTCGTTTTTGGTCAAACTTTACGAATACCTGGTGAATTTTTTATTAAATCATATACCAGTACGGATATTCCTTGTTTTATTAATAAATTACGTACTTATTTTGATAATTTAACGTTTATTCCACCTTTTCACCATGTTAATTACAAATCATTCGTCAATTCAGACATCTTGACTTGTAATTTTGTTTTCGTTCGGAAAGAACGTTTTAAGAAATCTTTTACTCCACTGTATGATGGGCCGTTTAAAGTGTTGTCCCGTACAGACAAATTAATTACTTTTGTTAAAGGAACTAAAACTGTCACAGTAAATATTGATAGAATTAAACCAGCATATTTACTGTCAGACAAATGCGATGTCACTGTAAAACCTGTTAAGAAGGTACGTTTCGCCATTGATACTTTGATTGATTGATTGTTCTTTTAATGGAAGGGGTATGTGTAGCGACTCTTTTACTTTAGTAAAAGATATGTGCGACTCGCCCACACTGGAGGTCTAGCAGCGTAACCAAGTAAACGAAAGAAGAAAACAAAGTATCAGAATAACAAGATAATATTTTTTGAAGTATCAATATTTTATATATACAATGTTAAAATGTTTATTTGTATAATCAAGAACTGAATACATATTCATTTATCATGGATTATTTTTAATATTATTATAGATGTATAGAAAGAATTAGTATATCCCATCTATAATTGTATTGATTTCAGTATATTTTGTGACTTTATATTAAGAATATATAGGAGTGAGTGTGAAAGCTGGTTCACCTAACCGACTTCATGAAAGTTATAAAAGGAAGAAGTTCTCAATTCGACACATAGGTATGTATGTTTCTTTTTCTTTTCTTACTCAGTAAACACAAAAATTGCAGCCCTTAAATGAGCCATTGTAGCAATCAACGGCTTTTTGCATAGGCGAGCCTTTTGTGGCCCATAATAAATTACATGCAGGCGTACCATATGTTAAAGATATTACGAAATAGTCGGCTGTGGAAATATTTTAATTTTTAGTTAAGTACCTGTTATATATGATATAATGTTTTATATATATATATATATATATATATATATATATATATATATATATATATATATATATATATATATATATATATATATATATAATGACAAGGTGTCAGATATACTTTAAGACATAAGCTTTGAATTAATAGTTAAAGTTCTAATTATAAATCGTATAAGTACGTTTAATGGGCCTTTCCTACGTTTTTTTTTATTGAATATTTGAGAAGTTCTCTTTAAAAAAATTGACCCGTATTTTTTCTTTTTTGCGAAATTTGCTTATTTTCTACAGAAGAAATTATTATGTTATATGAATTTAAAATTGGCGCCATTATTTCTCCACTAATGGCGCATTCGGCGGACGGACCAATCACTATACTCTAGCACTTAGTAGAGGCTACATATGAGCAGATTGTACGTCTAGCTTTACCGAATTGACAGACATGACAGCACATTCACAGGATAACACTTTTTCATCATTTTCATTTATTAATACTTCTTTTATTATAATGAATAAACAAGACTTTATCTCAATGTTCCTTTAAGTTAAATTAAGTTAAATGAAAGTTTAGGTGCTAATTAATAACTTACCGCTTAGTTTTTACATTTTTCACTTCTACTAACAAAAAGTTCATGTTTCAGACATATGTCATTTACCATTTCACTGTCAATAATAGGAAGATTATCACTTGCTGCCTTCTCAAAACCTTTCTCCATTTTAATGTCTAGATAGTATCCACACACACTTTTAAATAATTAATAAGAAACAAAGTCAAAATACTGTCACGCAGTAATTATAATTGATATAAAAGTTATTTGAGACACCCAGTACATCAGGTTATTGTTAGCTAGAAATTAATATTAAAATATTTGCAAACAGAAATTGTTGAGACAGCAGCAAGCTGGTGCATTCACCCGAGTTACTTGTTATCTAGGTAACTGCTGAATTGCAAAAAGAATAGCTAGAAAATATTTTAGTTTCAAAATTTAGTTGGGTTCTAGATTTTGGTACGAACTGGTGGTGGCTTGGTGCGTGGCCCAACTCCCCCCTTAGGGGTGAGCCCCAGGGGGTATTTAATGTAAGTACTAATTATTCTGTTTTGTTGTGTTGTTTCTTTGTTAATAAACCGGTAACTTGTTTTCTACCACAATGTTTTATTTACAAGTATTCATTTAATTCATTAAATTCAAATCCTCTTGCAAGCAAGCGAGTATTTTAAAGGAATCCCGTCACAGCGGCCCGAGGGCCGTGACACGTGGTGGAGGCGCCGGGCAAAACACGTGTCGGGGTAATTTTATTAACTAACCCCGTGACACGTGGTGGAGGAGCCTAGCCTCGTTCCTAGGGGGTGGTTCTTCACAACCCTCCCATTTTATTTAAATTTCTTTAATGTAAAATGTATGTATTTTTTTTAAGTGTGAAATCATATTTTACTCGCCTAAGTTTTTTTTATGTTACGTGTTGGTTTTCATGATTAAATTTGACGATTTTTTTTATTTTAAAAAGTTTTAAATGAATACTGGTTAAATTTTCATACATCTTGTTGAATTTTGTGATTATATTTGGAGGTTTTAATTAAATAATTTATTTCTTTCGGGTTATTGACAATTATATAGTGGTAGAAATCACAGGGTACTACAAAATTAGGTCGAATAAACTGATTTAGGGGCATCACGTAGATAAGGGGTGACGTACTAATTTTTTTTGGTGGTAGCGATGAAAACAACAATGGTTTTAATCTTTGAAAAATTTATACTTAATTTTTACAAGGGCTTTTTGCAATGGTGGGGTTATAAATAAATTTACCTGCTGATAAGTGAATTCGCGATTTTTTTTTGCTTTTTCTCCCATCTTAGGGAAGTTTGTAATTATTTTTTTTTTAATATACAAAGTTAAATAACTTGTCGCCGTCGCGTCGATCAAATATGCCACATGTGAATTTTTATTTTTTTAGTATGTACCACCATATTTTATGTTGTGAGAAAACAGTTATTTTTGTTGCAGTTAGTTTTATTTGCAAAAAATTGATTTGAGGGTGAATATAATGACAAATCCAAGGATAGGCGTTATTTTGTAAGCCTTTGTGAATTTGCGGTGAAAAGCCGATTGGAACTCAACTGTTTGAAGTCATCTCTTATCTCTAGAAATTAATAATAAACCTACATTCTTTACGAAAGTCTTCGTTTGTGTAAATCTCTTGTTTTTTAAGTTAATTTTTTTTTTACCGCGTAAATTCAAATGCCCCTAAAAAAGTACATCTTAGAAAAACCACGCACCAGTAAGGCCTACCACAGGAAATTTTACATCAGGGTGAAAATTTTTGTTTAAATTTACATAAAGGAGGGACCAGAGTATTGGTAAATTTTTTAAGTTTGACTAGGAATATTAAATTTAGCTTGAATGATTGTATTTTTTTTAATTGAGTTTAAAGTAAGATGGGGGGAGAAAACTTATAAAATATAACTGGATTATACAGGGTGATTGTGGTCATTGGTTGAGTGCAAGCCACATCGCGTGAATGATAGAATATAATTAGAATCAGTGAAAGGCTACAAAGGTAATGTTTTTTATTAGAATGAAAGAAATCCCTAGGCTATGGTGGGGACATTCAAATATTTTTACGTATAACGAAGAATGGGTGACAGAGATTTAATTGAGATTCTTTCCTTTAATTGGTGAATATGAAATAATGAGCAATAAGGAATATCGAGAATTAGAGTTACTTTGTGATGTGATATTTTAGCACAAAAGTTGTGTTGTGGACAATGAGACGTACAATGAGTTTTTTCTTTTGAGTTGTGAGATTTATGATGAGTTACTGAAGTATGTTGTTTTTTGTAACGAGGCTTATATCGCGTTATCAGGAGTTGATACGGATATCCATAGCTTTCAAAAGCCTTGTAGGGTGGACAAATGCTTGAGACGACGGGAACGAGAATGAGATGAAAGTTAGCCCGGTCAAAAGTAGCATAAGTACTGTCACGCGACTGTTCACAGTAGAACAGTTAACCTCTTCTTTCGTAATTCAATGTTCATCGAGGCATATAGCCGGGGAAGTAGTTGTTGAAAGAAGGGAGCGATGTGACATAGAGTACGCCGACGGTGGGACTTTATTTTTTTTTGAATAATGTGTCATTGGAGGGTCCAAAGGAGTTTTTACGAGTTTATGAGTTTTATGAGAAGTTAGTGAGAGATATATATATTTTTTGAGGCCTACATTGAGTAAAGAGTTGATTTGAGTTTCGAGAGATATTTTTTGAAATATTGAGAGTGATATTTTGATTATTTATTGGTACCACAGCCTTTGAATAGGCACAAATGCTTGAAATGAAAAAGCATAAGTACCGTTACGCGGCTGTTCATGGTAGAGCAGTATATCCCTTCTTTTGTAATTCAATGTTCGTCGAGGCATATAGCCAGGAGAGTAGTTGTTTTGAGAAGGGAGCGATGTGACAAGGAGTACAAAGAAAGTTGATAATGAATGGGTGATGATTCATTATGAGTGTTGGTACCAAAGTTCCTCAGTTTAGTGAATGAGGTTGGATGAAGCGTCGGGAGTGAAAGACGCGAGAAATAGAAATAATCTGTACGTGAGTTGAGACAAATAAGGTTCAACTAATAATGGTACATGAAAGTTAACTCTAATTTATAATTCGCACTAGAACATAAGTAAGAAATGTGTGTACGGTCGATATTCCTGGAGGAGTAAACCATTCTTGGAACGTAGATAGAGGAAAGAGTTGTATTTGATATGTAGTTAAAGCCTAGGTCGCCAACAAACGGAGGAATCAAGAGGTATAATACCGTGTGGGGTGTGCAAAAGAAATTTTTCTTTTGCGAATTCTAAGTAGTAAGATCGGTTGTTGGACCTTAATAAATTTGAACCAGGACTCAGTCTAGAGTGTGTCCTGTAGGGAATTGTGGGGTCCTCAGATGAAGGCCACAGTGCCGAATCGGGTGTGTAAAATTTGTTTTTTCTCGGACAATTTCAATTGAACCAGAGCAGACGGTTGAGCTACGATGCGATGTTGCTAGGCGATTTAAGCTAGTTGCTACGTCGAGGTGACTAGATAAATGGCAGAGTAAATAGCTGACGACTCAACACTGTCCTGTTCAAGCAAAATTAACATTGATGATACAATAAATAACCATGAAGTTTAACCACCCACGGAAAACTGAGAGTATAAAAAAATTATTTTTTTGCTTGGAGCCTGTGATAGATAATCATTTATATAAATAAATGACCATAGTATTTGCAACCCACGGTATATTAAAACCCTGAATACTCGTTAGAAAAATGGCAAAATTTTTGGGAAAAGCGCGCGAGAGTAATATTTTCTATAACATAAAGTATTTTCTTTACCCTGTTCCCCCAGAGGGCAGAAATCAGAGTAATAATTAGTTATGTGATTTATGAGTAGTGAAGAGGTCCTCCTATAAAAATGCCCTGTTTTAAAAGCAAAGTAATATTTTTTTTAGTAAATTTTTCACTATGAGGTACAAGGTTAGGAACATTTTTTATTTTTTCTAGAGTCACAATTGTCTAAATTTTGCGTAAAAAGAAATAATGACGTTTAAAATATGAATTGCTTTTAACACCGATGAGTTTTATTAAATAGTGGAGGTCAGAAAAAGTTATCAAAGAACTAATGAATTATTTATATGAGCTGACTGTTCAATTTTTTTAAAAGGGAGAGATAAAACAAGGAATAATTGCTTATAGCATCATGACTTTTCTTGAATTTTTTTTAATGATATGGAGTCTATGGAGTAAAAAATAACAGATATATTTTTTCTTTTGGACATAATTGTCAAGGCATACGTTGGTGATTTTGTTTCGCAAGCCCTAAATAACTCTAACTAAAATGTTTTAAAAGATGGGAAACAAATTAAAGTGTTTTGTTGAATTACATGGGTAAAAAATTTTTCTAAAATTTTTAATAGTTACATTGTATGTTAGCATAACGTATGAACCGCCTATTACGTTTAAATGAGCAGGAAAAATTTTTTTTCTTGATAATTAGTTAAGGGTTCATTTTTTTTGTGCTACCCGGTAGATGATGTTCTTTTATCAAATAATAAAAATAATAATAACTTGACTAGGTGAACCACTTGTAAGGATTATTTTGTCACAATTTTATGAATGTTTTGTTTAGTATTTTTTTGCACTATATAAGAATTTACTCGGGTGTATTTGTTTTATGTAATCGCACCATGGCAACGAGGCATACATAGCACAGGAAGACAACCCTATTCGAAAGCCCCAGGATTAGAATAGAAGTAGATTTGGAACTCCACCTGTTAGACGTAGCGACTGAGGCCCATCCATTGTTAAATTTTCTATAATTTCTTTCCCAATTTTCCCGAAACCAATCATAATGAAAATGGTAACTCTTTCTTGAACGAGTTCCCCTGTCAGTCAGGCAACAAAAAGGCACATGTCAAAAAGGCAATTTTTTTTCGCAGCCACATTGCGAGTGGTTCCTCTTCGCCTAAATTTTTCCTAGCCTTAACCTGACTGATAGTCAAATCCAGATGTAAGGATCCAATAATGGCGGGATGACAAGCAGACAGCACATTCCTGAAAAATGGTGGCAGCCATGGAAGAAGGGAAAAGGGAGCCCCAGCAACCCTACGTAAAGGAAGGATGGTCAGGATGAGAGCCAGCGGTCATAGTATGCGGGTGTGGATGTTCTTCCCTCAATTCTGAGAAGCCACAGGTTACACATCACGAGTCTAGATGTGAAAATGATAATTCCTCAAACTAGCCCCGGGGGAATAATAGACATTTGGAACACATTGGAACCGTGGGAGGACAATAGTGTAAGTGTGATCTAAGAATTGAATTTATCGAACAGAGCCGGACTCAAAATTTTGTGCTATAACAGTCGTGTGCTGACTTAAAGTTATACAGTGCGAGACATTTTCGCGTGCCCTAGTTAGAAATTTTTGGTTCACCCTAGATTTTCAGTTAATGTTTTTTTGTTCATTTAATTCAAAACCTGCTTTAGCTTATTACTGCAAAGATTTATTTTTTTTGTCTTTTTAGATATTTCCGTATTTTTTTTTGTTAAATCAAGAGCGATTTATTATAGTTACGCGGTAAAGGGGCTTGCAGTACTAAAGTAAAAGACGAGAGTTAATGTTTTTTCTTATTTATTTTAAAATGATATATTTTTTTTGAAACTGACAATGAAATTGTTGTTTGGTAATAATATTGCGTCCGTTAGTTTATAATTTGTCACTGCATATAATGAATTTAATTGAGATACAATACAACTTCAAGTAGAGACTTAACGACTTGCAAGTGATAAGATTATAATCTATCTGGATTTTATTTTTTTTACTTTGCTCCATATGATATATTTTCAATTTTTTTTTGGAATTTAACACTTCCCCAATGTATGTTATGTTTATGAGGTTAATGCCATTCACTTTAGAATTTTTTTGTTGTTCATTATACACTAGTTTTAAAGCTGGAGGCCAGCTTTCCTAGGTGGGGGAGATGTGTCACGCAGTAATTATAATTGATATAAAAGTTATTTGAGACACCCAGTACATCAGGTTATTGTTAGCTAGAAATTAATATTAAAATATTTGCAAACAGAAATTGTTGAGACAGCAGCAAGCTGGTGCATTCACCCGAGTTACTTGTTATCTAGGTAACTGCTGAATTGCAAAAAGAATAGCTAGAAAATATTTTAGTTTCAAAATTTAGTTGGGTTCTAGATTTTGGTACGAACTGGTGGTGGCTTGGTGCGTGGCCCAACTCCCCCCTTAGGGGTGAGCCCCAGGGGGTATTTAATGTAAGTACTAATTATTCTGTTTTGTTGTGTTGTTTCTTTGTTAATAAACCGGTAACTTGTTTTCTACCACAATGTTTTATTTACAAGTATTCATTTAATTCATTAAATTCAAATCCTCTTGCAAGCAAGCGAGTATTTTAAAGGAATCCCGTCACAGCGGCCCGAGGGCCGTGACAATACGTACAATCACAACATAAATAAGAGAGCAAATCTTATCTTTTAATTATTATTTAATACCTATTTTATTTCCATCAATGTGGCCAAGTGTCAGTTATTTGTTGGGAGCCGACATATAAAGTGTGTTTCTTCTGTTAATTATTATCATTTTTATTATAGTAGGTGGTATTATTCAATGGAAATTCATTATTTTCAAAAGCGGAGATAAAACGTAGACATTCTTTAGTGATATAAGTAAAGCATTTCCTCTAACGTTAAACATTCTTATACATTAGACAACATGGAAATAGTCTCATCGACAGGTTTCAAGACGAGATATAAAATTCAGAAATGTCAACAAGTTCGGTTAATGTTCGCATGAAGCCGGAAATTGTTTAATTTTGATTGGAGGGTCCGCCTATGATATAATTTAAGCGCATTTACTTGTTTGAAATATGGAGTAAAGTAGACAATATTTGTATTTTTAAAATCTCCATTTAAAATTAAAATATTATACGATATGACGAGTCTATACAATATTTATTAGGTGTTAATAAATTATTTATGACATAAATAAACATCAAGTTCAATTACGTGGGAAAGGCCCATTGGATGCTTTTGGGTTGTAAAACCACAACAGGATATTTCTAACTGTGAGAAGTGTGTAAAAATTAAACTTTCCGGGTGTTGAAGTGTTGGTTGACGTTACTTGCATCAAGTCTTGACGGGAAGTAAGTGCAAATTGAGAAATTAGAAGGAACAAGGAACTGGTCGAAATGGAGAAGGCAAATAAAATTGTTGCTGCATTATCATGAAGTGTCATATTTAATTAAAGGTGACCGTACCCGGCCAGATGCGCCAGAAGAAGCAGCCACTGCAGATATTAAAAACACGTATGATGCCGCAGTAGAGGTCCTAAGCCGACATTGGGCCTCCCCCCACCACTTTATGTGACGTCACGACCTTGACCTTGGATGACGTAAGCGTCCTTGGGCTGTGCACATCTTGTACCACTTGACCTTGCCAAGCACACGTTTTGTGCCTTCGTGGTCTTGACCTTGGATGGCGTAAGCGACCCTGAGATGTAGACACTGCCCGATCTTGTGTTAGACTTGTACCACATCGTTTGACCTCGAAAAATACGTTTGTCAAGGATAACATGTGTTGTGACGTAGCAGCACGTTGCCATAAAAGAGAATGCGTTGTAAGAGCAAAATCATATTTAGTCTGATTCGGCTACAGTTAATAAGTGAGTAGTGTTGTGATCTTAAGTATTTCAAGTAAGAAATATTTTGTAATATAATTAGTTGGCATTCTTTCACTGTAGACAACTGTTTAAATATGAATACCAATATAAATTTATCAGTTCTTAATGAACGTATCATTGAAGACACGGATGTTTTAGAATTAAAACCTATTTCATCATTAACTTTAAATAAAGTTTACATAATAAAGAAAATGATGATGCTTAATACACGGTTTGGCAAATCGATTTTAGTAAATTTGTTTGACGAAGATACAAATACTACCTTTCAATCATTTTTACCTAAACGTATTGCAGAACTTGTAAGTGTATTTATGGATGAATTAAATTCATCTAACGGTAAATACGCGTTGGTTTATATAGGACAGAGTTCTCCCATATATGCCGGTGCCAAATCGAGGTCACTATTAAAATTCAAACTTATCGATTAAAATATCAGAAAATATGTAAATGTTTTAAAATATTATCTAGTTAGTAAATAGGGTATAGTGAAAGAATGGCTGCGGTAGAAGTATTACAAAATATAACCTTTTTTTACATCACTCATTAGCTCATATCGAATCAGGCATAGTTGTAGTAGGTTCTTGTCACCATAGTTTCAATTTATTTACTTTTCATCAGTAGCACCCATGTAAGTAATTTTATAATTTCTCTTTTATATTTTTTCTAAATTTATTTATTTAATTTCCAGCTTTACCACAACCAACAAATATGTGGATGCAATATTCGGCACAAAAGTGGACAAGGGTGGAAGACATTGATTCGGCCATTGATAGACTGTCTTGTCAACTGAGCGATCTAAGTATGGATTCTCTGCATGCTATAAACTATGATCTAAATTTCTGCTTCGATGCTGAACAAGTTGAACGTCTTAAGGAGGATTCTGAAATGTATAATACCGGTGCTAACCTGTGTGGCAAATATTCCTGCGGTATTTTAAATTTAGAAGAATTTTTTGAGCAAATGGTACAAATAGATTTAAAATGTTTTCTATATGATATAGAAAAATATCTACCTAAAAAAATTATTGAAAAATATCAACTCGACCAATCTGATGAAGAAGCTGTAGACAACTCAATTAGTAGTTAATCACTTATTGTTTTTTTTCATTTTGAGGTGAATATGTATAGTAATTAGAATTACACAACTATTGTAAAATTGCAATTGATTATGTACATTAAAATGCATTATTGAACTATATTTTATTGTAACATATCTAACAAAATAAGTTATTAATACTAAATACGAATATACTTAAAGATATTTATTCAAATTTTATATCTAAATCTACAATACATTTATTAAGATAGTGAACATTTGCAAGAGCACAATGACTATTGTTGGGCTGAATATGCTCCATACAACTTGGTACACTCAAAGATTTGAGACTAGGTATGCAGGGGGAGCAGTCATCTAGGTCTATGATTTTATTCCATCTTAGATGATGTAGTAGAATGTTTTTCTTTAGTCTGCCTTTGCATAAAATTATAACATCCTGTGGTGATACATTACATCCATAATTATTAGCTGTATTTTGACAAAGCCGTAGAAGTATCATCGGAAATTCTGACAGTTGAATATATCCATCACTCCATTTTACACCGCCATGGTAGTAGTTCTGTAGCCATCGATATTGATTCTGTTCACCTCGGGTTAGTGATGAAAAAGGATATGGTGGCTTGAAAAAGTAATGTGCTTGCTGGTTAGTGTTACAGCACACCACAGCCAATTCTTTTACTGTAAACACATTCCCTTTATATTGAAATCCTTGTAAGTCAACAATCAAAGTAGGAAATTCGTTGCTTAATGATGACATCATAAAAGAAAGTTTTATTTAGCGCCGGCAATTCCAGACTGAACTGAACCATCCAGTGCACTATATCTTAAATATGCATCGTGAAGTATAAGCGCATATACACGAGTTTGTGCAGGGAACTTCGTCTTTCGTGTTTCAAATTCTATTTTTATGTCTACAGTGGATGATTTAATTGCATCCGGTTGGCAGCAGCAATCTATTATAAATAATGGGGATTTTCTGAATTCTCCCAGATCCATCAATGGTTCAGCCATATCTCTATCATAGTAACTACGTTGGAAGTTCTCGTATGCATAGTATGCTGCGGAGTCGAGTTTCTTATCGAAATCCAGATTCCAACGCTCATATGGAAATACTTCAGAGTTCAGATATAGTCGAATATTATTAATATCTGCAGATATAAACTGTGTGACGTCCTTGGTTCTATCATTGGAATTGCCATTGTTTTGAAATCCGATAATAATGTATCGAGGTCTCTCAAGGCTGCTAGTGGTTTTAACAGCCCATATGTCAGACGATGTATCACGCAAAGTAGGTAGTTCATAGAGATCCCACATGCGGTAAGCCACCTTCACTATGGCATAATTACCGCCTTTATTAGTTCTATTTAATAGTTTAAGCTTTTGTTTATCTTCAGGCACAATATGTTTTATCTTCCACTCAATTTTGCTAATTTCCAGATCTGCAAATTAATTCCTGCTTTGCATTTAAAACACCTTTTGTGTAATCTTCTGCAAAACCCATGATGTATTTAAGAGGCAGCCTACCACTGAATACGTGACTGGTAGTATCTAAAATGTCTTGCTTCTCTGCGGTGAGACCCCAACCTGCAGTTAAAAGAGATCGGAGATGTGTTTGTCCATATGATACCATAGTCTTCATTGTGGTAGTGATACCAGGCTTCCTAACGACAGCCACTTGTTCACCACCCATTTCATATCTGATTTCCTCGAAGAGAAAAGCTAGTGCATTATTGGATAACTAACACCGCTTGGTAAGATCACTTGGAGTAAATTTTCCTTCTATATAAATATAACTCTCTGCAATGTCGAGTATAAGGTCTTGAAAATTGATAGGAATGCGTATTTCATCCGAGTTATTATAATGCGGTGATCCGTATGGTTTATACGTATGCTCATGTAAACTAGCAAGTGATTTATCAAACACGGGCTCGTCGAACACTTCAAGTTTTTCACTAGATGTAAAAGCTGCCATTGTTATTTAATTTTCTCTCAGTTTTAATCCAATAGATTGAAGAAATGCACGGTCCTTAGCCGACAATCTATGTCTTAACTGTTTAAGAGGTATACGCTGAATGAATTGGTTTCTACAATCACTCTTCTTTTTATCGTTAAACAATTTATATCGGCAATGTGCCAATCGTTTCTGATTATATCGAAAGCCCATTTTTGCTCGAAATATTAAAATTGTTTCAATTCTAGCTTCACAATAACCTTTTCACCTCGAAAGTTAATTAAATCTCCATTGTCATCCAATATGTGCAGAGTAATGTTGTCGATAAACTGGCGTCCTTCAGGTCTGACAAATATATGATGTTAGCTGGCCCCTTGGTAAGTTTGTATCCAGGTTCAACATCAATATCAAACTTGAAGAGTGTGTGGGATTTTAGAGCATTCAGATACGCTCCGGAAATAATGTTGCAATTCACACGTACCATTCTTACTTTCATAATATCAACAGGGAGTGTTGATTCATGGATCTGGTTTGGATGTAAGTATGTTGGTTCAAATCCCAACAGACTGCCAATAGAGTTTGCTTGTGAAAAGTCAATCCCATATTTTGACCAAATTTCACACTTCAGCGTATTGTTGTTTGCTCGTAGCCGGAATAATTTTTCTTTTTCTTCCTCTGTATCAGCCGGTATAGCTTTCAGTATTGCTCGATATATTTTATCAATTTCATAGGCTCCATATGGTATATGCTTGTATACGAGGGGTAGCTTTGGGCGCTCTCTATAACAAAAACGATTGTTTGTCTCGTCTACATTAAATATAGAGTTGTATGAATAAAATCCAATTAATCCCAGTCCATATCGACTACCCATATCTAGTTCAATGGGTGGATAAAATTCTGCACTGAGCACGCTCGAGCGGCTTGATAAAGTGAAATTGTGTGACATGACTGATGTTTTTGGAGATTGCTGCATGAATTTATTGTGATTTACAACAATTGTTGTGGATTAATCTTCTTTTTTTGGGAGGTGATGGAGATACATTTATGTCATTATTTGACACTACGTTCACCTCGTGCACTTTACAGTAGCAGCAAAATATTTTTCGAGGTGGTGAGCCATCATTAACATCGATATTATTTTCATCATTAGAATAATGTTCTTGACAGTACTGATATTTTAAAATATCAATGTCACCCTGAAGATGTCTGGGTAACTTATCCCACACTAACGCAATTTCATTAGGGGCACATGCAATCATTACCTCTTTAGGCATATCTGAAAGTTGCTGTTTACTCATCTTCAATAAGCTGCGTAGTCTAGAGAACGCAATCAATGAGTGGCCCATCCGTTTAACTGCTTCTCGATCCATTGATGGTGTTGCAGATTCCATTTGAAGAGTTTTACTTAATTTTTTGAGGAAAGAAACTTTAAGCACAAATGACCACACCACACTATGTTAAAATTTTGTTGGCGCTCATAATTATAGTAGATTTTATTTGTAGACATTGAACCGTTGCGCAAGTACAAGACTAATTCTCTTGGCGGGGGTAAATCGCCAAAACTATCGAAATATGTGACTAAACTGCCACGTTTTTTATATGCCACCCAGTGTGTTCCAGGGCCATCTATACTATCCAAATTTATGATGGCGGATTCATTATGATGTGGTCCAGAATTTGGTAGATTGTCACGCATAAATATACCTCGAAAATATGGTACCTTCATCTTCTCAGCATAATATTTAAGATCGATGTCGGTGAGAGGTCTTCGAGGTAGGGTCTCTAGTAGTTTTTTGAACTTTGTGGTTTTAAATAAAGACCCAGACCTTTACGATACGGTTTCAAATATAATCCTTTGCCACTTTTTCCTAGAGCAATCGTGTCTATTATGACGCTGATAATCCAGCAAAAATAGGTATTAAAGGTAAAATTCCACCAACTTTCGGAATCGGTATTATGCGAGGTGTACGAATATTGCGTTTTCCACCAGCCGCCCTCATGTGACGCCGTGCTGCTTGAAGCGCCATTTGAGCAATTTTTTTTGTATCATTAGCAATAGATCGCTTGCCACCGACCTTACGTAGATCATCACGTACCTTGCGCACTATTCCAGCACCGAACGCTACATTCTTAACGTTCTTCCTGTTTTTACTCTTATTTTTAATTATATTTTTTCTTTTTGTAGTACAAGATGTTGTTGACCTACATCCCATACCGAGACGTTGTTTCCCCTTCATTATGGTGGTAACTAACCACGCTGCAGCCTTTTCTTTTATACCTGCGTCTTTGGATTTAACTCGTTTCCAAGCAGCTTGTTCAAGCTGATAATTTGCTTTGTGTCGGGCAGCTAAATCGTTCGTGTTTTGATCGTATGCAATATCGTGTTGCTTGCATGCAGAATCCAACTTATTTATACCTGGATCACCTCGCGCTAATCTTTTTTGTAATTTAGTACCGGGGCCACAGTACTGATAACCTCCCGGTAAATGCAGTTCAAATGGAAGCTTATTTATTAGGGAGTTTACTAACCCTTCACCAGCCTTTAAACAATGGCGGTTTTTACTTGTGTGCTGTTTGACTGACAACATTTAAATAACAATTGTAATGCATGCATCTATTTATATAGTCTTCAACCGTGCTACAATGCGTATTGTGAAGCAGAGACAGAAGTTTGCTGTAGACAATTTAGATGAAAAATTTGGATGTGGGTTACAAGTCGAATCGCGCCATGGACCATTACTTCCCACAACTATTCGTGGACTATTAATCGGCCCAAGTGCCTGTGGAAAGACAAATTTACTTATATCTCTGCTTACTCACCCCCTTGGACTTCGTTTTACAAACATTTACCTATATTCAAAGTCTCTATATCAACCCAAGTACGAGTATTTGCGCAAGATATTAGAGCCTATTAAGGGACTAGGATTTTACACCTTCAGTAATAATGCGGATATAGTGCAGCCATCCGACGCTAAACCTGATTCTATATTTATATTTGATGATGTTATATGTGAAAAACAAGATGTAATTCGTGCGTTTTTCTCAATGGGTCGTCATAGAAATGTAGATTGTTTTTATCTGGCACAAACATATTCTCGCGTCCCAAAGCAGTTAGTGAGGGACAACGCAAATTTTATAGCATTGTTCAAGCAGGATGACATGAATTTACATCACATTTTCTCTGATCATGTCTCACCAGACATATCTTTTAAGAAATTTCAAGAAATGTGTGCAGAATGTTGGAAAGAGAGATATGGGTTTCTTGTAATTGACAAAGATAGAGAAGTAAATGAGGGAAGATACAGGAAAGGACTTGATAGTTTCATATATCCATAAGGAATTTTAATTAGGACTTCAATCGATTTGCAGACTGCGTCGGTAGTACATCGGCGAAATTAAGCAGAAAGCTAATATAGATAGAGATGTGGGAGCTGAAATAAGTCTGAAACGTCAATTAGTTGAGGCTACCGACTCCGTGCGTAAGAAATTCAATTGAGAATAAATTAACGCTGGAGAAGATATATGAACCTATAACCACACCTTTAAAAGTCTTATCATCCGCTTCAAAATCACAAAACAATGTGCCAACACAGACGCAAAAGCCATCACAAACAACAGGTGGTGCAAGAGCTAGTACTAGTACATTTAAGGTAACATCTGAAACTAGTGATGAAGATGAGAATAATGCAAGTCAAGCATATTTTATGGAAACGCCACCGAGATCATCGTTAATGAGTACCCCAGGTTCAGAAAGTAGCCTTAGCAGTGCAGAAAAAAAGGATGATGTGATCAAACAACATGTAGAAAATTTGAAGTCTGGCAATCATAAATATGATACTGTATACGGTGTGCGTATAGATCCCAACACAGATAAATTACTAATGGGTAATAGCGAAATACGCTTTTCTGGTGGAAATATCACCTTGTGGCATGGTAATAAGCGAGTGGGAAAGTATCCTGGCAGTTCTAAGTTGTATGATGTAATATTTATGAAACATCCATCAGTTCTACGTAGTGATGAGACTTTTATTGCAGATGAAGAGCGTGAAATATATCGGCAAATATTAAATAAGACAAAAGCACCATATAACCATTATGATATAAGTCTGGGTTTGAAAGTGAAGAAATGGAAGAAATTCAGTGAAATTATAAAACCACTGTTATCTCCTACAGTAATGACGAGATCTAGAAAAGGTTCGGGTATGCCTATTAAGAAATTATACAATAGTAGAGGTGTCGATTATGTTTATTGGAATAAACCAAAAGAGTTGGTGGATCGTCTACGTCTGCTCTATAGTTCAAAAATGGCAGGTAACAGTGGTGTTAACAATGAAATAGTTAGTTTGTTGGAGGAAATGAGAGAAGAAAAAATAATCTTTTAGCGAAATTAAATTTAATTCCAGTAAGGAGTAGGAAGTAATAATTTAAATATAAAAAGAGAAATTGATTTTATTAAATTTCCCTGTGAATATATCTAATTGAGAAGTATAATATATTGTGAAATACTTAAATCAGATCAGATGTAATCAGAAATGCTACCTGTTCACAACACAATTGACAAGTTTGGACGTAGAAGAGACGGCGCTAATAAATCATTAGTCGTACGCGGTCCACCAGGTCTTGGCTTTAACCTCACCACAGATAATCACTTTGATATCCAGAATAAACGTTTAAAGAACATTGGAGAACCAGTAGATAGTAAGGGTGGTGTAACACGTAACTATGTTGAAAATCGATTTGCTACATTCTTTGAGGACATCCGCAAGGCTATGGATGAGATCAGTGACTTAATTGTTGCAGCAATGAAAAAGTATGTCGATAGTCAAGCTGACTTAAGTAGTGGAGCTATGAAAAAGTATGTTAATGAGCAAATGCATAAAGTTAATGATCAAGCTGGCTTAGTTAGTGGTGCTGTGAGAAAGTATGTTGATGATCAAATGCAAAGAAAAAAAAGGAGAAGTTATTGCAGCAATAAAAAAGTATGTTAATGAACAAATACAAAAAGATACTGATAAAAAACATAAAGAAGTTGAAAATGCAGTTACTCTAAACACTAAACAGATTAATAATTTAATTGAGAAACTTGTTAAATTAGAAGAATTAACTTATTAGAAATTAGTCTATTGGCAAACATCCACCAGTTAGGTGTATCCTCCCCATTGGAATCAAGAAGTTATCATGGAAATTAGTAGTACAAAAAGGGGCATTGTGGAGGAGCTGCACAGATTACCCCGTAAAAATTTTCGTAGAAGAAGAACAATCATCAAGGGTTACGGTGATTTATGGCAAATTGATTTGGCTGAAATGCAGCCATATGCTAATGAGAATAAAGGTTATCGATATATTCTCGTAGTAATTGACTGCTACTCAAAATATGTGTGGACAAGACCCTTAAGAAATAAAACGGCAATTGAAATTACGAAGGGCATGAGCATTTTGCAAAAATCAAACTACTCACCTAAGAATATTCAAAGCGACCAGGGTACCGAATTCTACAACAAACACTTTTCCACTTTAATGAAACAACATTCCATTAATCATTACTCGACGTATAGTACAAAGAAAGCAGCAGTTGTGGAGAGAGTGATACGGACATTAAAAAATTGGTTATATAAAGAATTCTCAGCTAGAGGTAAATACAAATGGTTCGACATTCTAGCCAACGTTACAAATATGTACAATAACAAAGTACATCGCACGATTGGTATGAAACCTGCTGATGTAAAACCATCCACAAAATTGAGTGCTTATGATAATAGTAGGACTGCTTTAAAACCTAAGTTTCATGTTGGTGACATAGTTCGAATAAGTGCATACAAAGGTGTATTTGAAAAAGGTTTTACAGTCAATTTTTCAACTGAACTTTTTAAAATTGTGAAAATAAACATAACTAACCCAACAACTTATCAGCTTCAAGATATGTATGGCCAACCAATTAAAGGATGTTTTTATGAAATGGAGTTACAAAAAACTAAATATCCCGATATATATCTAGTGGAAAAGGTGTTAAGGAAAAAAGGAAACAGAATATTTGTTAAATGGATGGGGCATTCCAAAGAACACAACTCTTGGATTGACAAAATGGACGTTGTGTAGTTTATTAAATTTTAAACAATGTAAAATATGCATAATCAAATTATATATTTACTTGTGTATCAGTAGTATAGTAATAGAATATGTATACGACATTAATGTGTTTTATTTCAATGTCTAAAATTCATTATTGAATAGCTTTTTTTCACTGTACCATTATTTACATTTTATATTTCAGTAAGTTAATGGAAGAAAAAAAAACAAATTAATTTAAATATATTTTATTGGTAAAATATAAATACAATAAAGAAAGAAATTTTACATCTTCATAAAATTCCATCCCTCAATTCCATGAATTAATCTCATGCCTTAACAACTGGATTTCTTGATTAACACACCAGCATTTTCTTTCGTGATGCACAAAACTCCCATAAAAATGACCAACATTCTCGCACAATATTTTATCTCCTCTACACATCCTACACACATTGTTCCTACAATCGTCTTTGTATTTATCACAAGAGAGACAGCGCTGCCTTAATGGATGGTCCACCTTGCACACATCTCTGCTTACTCCGAAATTTGTGCGAGTTAACAGCTGCAGACACTTGCGGCATTCATTTTCTTGGCGCTCGCCTGCATCTCTTCCTTGAACCCCTTGGCTTTTCTTAATTGGCACAGGATTCGCCTCTCTACATTTTCTACACAATCCCGTACATGAATTCATGTACTCCTTCGGCCAGGACACGTAACAATTATGACACACAATTTGGTTATACGTACTGTATGGGTATGCGGCAATGGTTGGTTTGGATTCCCACTCTTTTGGAAACGGCATTTTAACACTTGTTAATACTTTATAGTATATGCAGTACGAAAGCAGAAAAATAACTGTGCTCCTCTTCGTATTCATTCGCATTTAATAGATGTTGAGGGTGCTGACGTCATTCAAGGCCAAGGACGCCGGCTACATATAAACGAGGAGGAGACGTGATACGATTCAGTTGATTTTCATCACTTCAACAGATTTATTCGTTTACGTTTACCCTTACACTTTTTTAATTAACAATGGCTGCTGTACCAAATTTTATGGTTGATGCACCCAGGGGATGTGCCAACCTGCAGTTTTTGGATTGGTTGGCAGAGCTGGACCTCATCAACAATATGTGGAGCGACGATGAGGGTGATGCAGATGTGCCTGGTGTCGAAGGCGATGTCGATGTCGATGCTGTTGGAGCCGAAGGGGAAGTTGCTGGAGCCAACGAGGGTGTTCTCGCAGGAGACGAGGAAGACGATGAGGAAGACGATGATGGTATCGTACTTGAAGGGGGACCTGCTGATTCTGACGACGATGGCATCGTTGCAGATGCCTCAGATGAAGAGGTTGAAGTGGAGTTCAAGGACAGGTATCTCCTAAGAGGACACCCCGGGGCTGAGGTATTCTGCACCACTATGACGTATGTGGCTGTGAATACAAGGAGTGGTGCAGAATATAATCTGTGCTTTGAGTGCTACATGGGCTACCAGCGACGTGTCGACATAGCATGGCATCGGCATGTCGATTACCACGCTACAACACGTCTGACGGACGCGGAGAGGGATTATTGCAAATGTTGCAGAGATCCGCTACACCAAATGAGACCAGTGGAAATCTGCAACATTTGCAATAATAACAAGAAACAGAAATTGTAAATAGTTTAGTATTGTAATTGTAAATATGTAAATAGTTTAGTTTAAGTAAATTTATATATTAGTCCTTAGGTAAATTTAAGTTCAGTTTGTAAATAATTTTATATATATATAATTCTTTTTGTAAATAAATGTCTATTTTTTGAAAAATGTTTGTTTTTACTTTATATTTTAAGAGCAAAATAAAGTGGGGGTAAATCGACTTAATAGTAGGAAATAGTATAGTCTTCTTCATTTGAGTTTCTGCATTTAATATGGACACAATCCAAGATCCAACCGTATCCTCTACCAGTGATTCGATGTTATCGAATGTTGTACCATTGGTATGGTGCGAAGTAGTAAGATATCAAGATCCTGAAATCGGTGAGTGGTGTTCATATTTATCGTGGGTTACAGAGGAGCCCCCGGGTCCGGCCGACAGCACTACAAATGGATACCGCGAAACTTCCTCAGAAGCAGTATCCTCTGAAAGTTCACCGTCTGTATCTGATGCAGAAACGGATTAAAATGTCTATCTACAAGTCTTGTTTATGTTGGTTGTGGTGGAGTGGGGGTGTGCTTATATGAGAAACTCCTCACCGTTTGGTCCTCAGTTAAACTGCATAGCTGGAAGAGAAATGGCTTCCCAAGAAAATGTTGTGAGTTCCAGCGAATCCACAGAAACAGCATTGTCTTTCTGGGAGTACGATGTTAGAGTTGCGCACTCCTACGATGGGAATGGTCCTGATAGCAGCAGCTGGGTGGTGTTAGTGCCCCACCACGAAGATTTGGGGCATCAAGAGGATCCAGATAGTGGTAGCTGGTCCATGGAAGCCGAGCCGCCCAGCAGATCTGCTTCTCCATCGGCTTGGTCTATCGATACATTGCCAATGGGTGGCAGCGACTCCGAGGAAGAACCGCCCAGCAGACCCTCTTCGCCATCGGCTTGGTCTGTTGATACAGTACCAATGGATGATGGCGACTCCGATTAACATATTTTTAGTTAATTTTTATATTGTTTATTTATATTTTTATATTTTATTTATATTAGTTATGTAAGAAATAAAATATCAGTATTTTGAAAAAAAATTTTTATTTACAAATAATAATACATATAGTTCAGTAAATTGTTGAAGTTCAGTATACTGTAAATAATATATCTTACACATATATACCTATATTTATACAGGTCATTAAAAAGACAAAATTTCCTCAAGGTTATGCAGGAGAATGCGTTATTTGACTAAAAATTACAAAATTTTCGCCGCTACGCGGCCTCGTGGCGCGAAAGTCAGCTATGCTGTCTTTCTGACTTGCGGCTAACATCAATAATTTTAAATATGTATTTTTTAAATTTTTGTAATAATACTCAGGGATGTTACAGTTTAAAGCTTTGTAATATTAGAACGGATATATTTCTTATTGAATAAATATGAATAAAGTTAATTAATTAAATAGTTGATTTTAAGTCTTATAATACCACAATCAAGATAATGTTAGCCGCAAGCGGCCTCGTGGCGCGTAAGTCAGAAAGACAGCATAGCTGACTTTCGCGCCACGAGGCCAGGAGGCCACGAGGCGAAAATTTTGTAATTTTTAGTCAAATAACGCATTCTCCTGCGTAACCTTGAGGAAATTTTGTCTTTTTAATGACCTGTATAAATATAGGTATATATGTGTAGATATGCCTAGGTTTCCTAACCTAACTTTATACATTTAATTTAAATAAAACATGAAAAAAAAAACAGATATTGCAGAATTATTTATTACATAAAATTTTTATAAGGAAAAAGAAAAAAAAGAATTATATATATATATATATATATATATATACATATATATATATATATATATATACATATATATATATATATATATATATATATATATATATATATATATATATATATATACAAATAACTACTCTAATAATAACAAAGACTTAAAACTATTTCTTTTTAATACGAGATTTTTTTTTTGTTTAATTTTTAGTTTTTTTTTTAATTCACTTAAAAACTATTCTAAAATTACAATACTAAAAATATGCTTAAAATAATCCTACCCGATTTCATACACACACACACTTACACGCGGGGAAAAAATTGAATATTTGATGAGCAAAAGTCTCATCAGATATTCTAGATTTTCTCAATCTCCCTCAATCTCTTTTTAATTCGCTCGCCGGCGATCCTGCGATTTTCTACCTCTCTCAGTATGGTATTACCCCGCTCTATCATATCTCGAGCAGAGGTAATCAATCGCGCATCGCCTTGTCAAGCCGCCATTGTTTCCGCTGCCTCTCTTTTAAGTTTCGCATACAGCTTAGCGAAACTGTTAATGATACTCCTATCGTCGGCTTGAGAAAAAATCTCCGGTTCTGAATCGGAATCATTCCGATTCACAACCGGAGTACTCTTACGAATTTCCGGTCTCACCGGTTTAGAACAAGTGGCTTGTTCTAAACCGTTGTTACCGGTAAGTTTACGAGGCACAGTCATCTTTTTCACACCCGACTTTTTTGGAGCAGTTTTATTTACCAGCCCTTTGCATTTGTTTGATGTGTCAAATTTTAAATTTTTAGGCTTATCTTTAATAGGGCTTAGAAGGGTTGGTACAGACTTATGCTCATTTAAAATGTTGCGTAGAATTATCATCGCCCTTCTTAGATTTCCTTACCTGCGTCCTTTTGTTGCTGGATTTTTTAGAGGCCAAGGGTTTTGCCTTGACCACTAAGCCATCCCTCGCAGGTAGAGAAATCTTTGAAGGGCTTGACTGTGCATCGTCAACTTTATTCTTCGATGACGAAGATGCTGATTTAATTTTCTTGGGTTTCGAGCAGGGTTCAAAATCAGAATCATCATCATCGGTGAATACCTTCTTCGTAACAGTAGGCGAAGACCGAGTGAGATTTTTTTTCGGCACACTCAACTCACCCTGACACGCTGCAGTCACACCGATTCCGACATTGTTGCTCCCTGGTTGACCCTGGTTGACAGACTGAGGCGCGTTTTCAACATCATCCAGGAGACGCAAAAAAGCTGGGTCGATGTTGTCAAGATCGTCACCGGTTAAATAGATGTCCGCCTGAAAAGAAAATATGAATTAGATATTAAGCATTTCACAGCTTACACACTTTCTGATTTAATTAAAATAAGAAAGTACCTGGATGTCGCTAAAGTCGTTGGAAGCCGGGAGCCGTTGTGAGCCGCCGCCATTATTGCTCGTGGGTAACACATCATCATCCTGCGATGGTCGGTAGTTGGCTAAGAATGCCATCGCCGTCAGGGTATTCACAATTGGTGATGGAGACCTTCTTACACCTTCCATTTTTTGTTTTAAGAGAAATTTCCACAAAGAAATACAAAACTCAACAAGAATTAAAGCTTGAAAAGCACGAATACGTCTGATCGACTTGAAAGTTGAAGACGAAAAGAACTTCCTCCTCAGCGTCAGTGACACTAACGTAGAACCCACCAACTCCCCTACTCCACACCCCACCCTTATTCTCATTGGTTGTAAATTAATCCCACTCTTATTGGTTGAAATTAACTAACGCCCACTACTATAGCAAGCGGTACTAGATGCAGTAGCAGAGCACTACAACTTTTACTAGAGGTGGTAGCAAACTTCAATTGACTAACGCTACCGCTGGAGACTAGTTGTCCTAGCAGAGCTCTTTTCGAACAGCAAACTTCAACTATATGCAGTATTAGTAAAAAAAAAGTGGTGTAGTAGCTTAAGTAGTGAATATACCACTTATTTTGAGAGGACTTAGATAATAAGGAAAACAAAACAATTTATATAAAAATTTTATTAACAAATAATAAGAGAATACATACATTTGTTACAATTATTGACTACTTTCTGATTAAGTAAAATATTGGGATAAATTTTCCAGTTTCGTATTATGCTTGCCGATCTTTGCGTTAAGTATTAAAAGCATTATTAGACTGACTTAACTCTGCTATTGCTGCAAGTAAAGCATCTAAATTATCATTGTTTTTTTCAACACCTCGTTCGAGACTATTTACGGCTGATATTAGCCACTCAAAGTTTTGCTTTGGCTCACTTTGAAAGAATCTTATATCAGAATGTCCCCAAGGCAGAGTCTTTGTTGTATTAGGAATGATGAAACGCTTGTCGTCATGATGAGAAAGAGCTACTTTATTCTGAATCTCTGTAAAAATATCATGTAAATGGCTTCTAAATGTGTTCATTTTTTGAAATATTAAACCGCCTTGTTCAACGACTTTCTTGTAGTCGTCTACCGTTAATTCTTTTTTAATAATCGATTTTTTTACACCTTTGGCTTTCTTTAGCTCATTACGGACTGACTGTACATAATAAGCTTTTGCCCCCGTACCATAAAAGCTGATAATGGGATCCTCAGGGAACTCATCTTTCATATTTCCAAGCACTGATGGATTTTTTGGAATATTAAATTTATTTCCTTCCTTATAATTAGACGTATCAAATTTTTCGGGATTTTGTACAATAAAGTCGTAAAAATTGTCGGTAAAAATTTTAATAATTAGAGAATCTGTGTCCATGTACAACAACGAAGCATCATTGCCGAATTTACTTTTAATAACGTCATAAAAAAAAGTCATACATAACCGTCTTCGATAATTCAAGTATGCAAAAGCCAACGTAAATTGGTTTGTTATACAGTACTTTCAATTTACCCATTTCAATTGCTACAAAATCTTCGGAAAAAATTGTGCATGACTTAAAATTTGGACGAGCTATTAGTGCATTTGCACCTATAGTTTTTCTTTGATTACCCCAGTGAGTAACTAACTTAATATCTTTTCTATTATCGACATTTTCCATTGTCTTACCAAAAATCAATATATTTTTTTAACCATGGCGACTGATTGAATTTAAGCACTCTGTGTGTTTTTAACACCATTAAACGATTTCTAATGGCTTGTTTTAAGTTTCTGTAGTGTACAACATATCTCTTTTTATCGTTCAAATTTGGAATTAATTTCGATGATTTTGATTCAGGCGGTATAACGTTTTCCACTAAGAATGGCAAGTCTGAGTGTAAATCGTGCAACTCTTCAGGGTAATGTATATCCACTTCAAAAATATACCCCCGTGCGCTTTGATCTGAAATATTGGTAACATCTAAATCGATAATGTCTCTTTCAGATAACCACTCAAATGCACCTGTAGGTATTACCTGAGACATACTGTGTCCATTTAAATTCGTGGCGTCTAGATAAGTAATGAATGATGATGGCTCATTGGGATTGTAATTAGGTAGAAACTTATTATTCGCAATATGCTTCCTTTCTGAACACTGGCTTATCCCACCACGTATCCCCTTTTAAAAAAGTGAATCATGTCAATGTCTGTTAATAGTTTTAGTTCCACTCCTGTCAATTTTAACATAGCGTCCCAAGATAAACCTGGAGCTGTATAATATTGAGCTGGATCCAATTTATATTTATTCAGACAAATTTCGCGAAAATTTTCAAATACGTCACATAAAAGAAGCACATCTGATTTTAAATAGACATCTGAATAATCGCCCAAACTCTGACACTCGAAACAACCTCCATACATTTTTAGCTCTTTCATAATCTTCATCTGATATATGTGTTTCATTTAAGTTATCATAGAATTCCTGCTTGGATGGCAAATTTCTATTATCTAACTTCTCTAAACTATCCACAAAACTGTATGGAAATACACCTTTCCGTCGCATTAAATTAAATTTTACATTATCAGCAAAAAAGCTTCTAGTCATAACCATTTGGTTGTCAGTTAAATTTTCTCCTAAATTTTGTAGTGATGCCGACATAAATTTGAAACTATCAATGAATCGCAATTTTAAAAATTTATTTTTCTTTTCTCCTTTGCTGTTAACATAATCCTGCATATAAAGGTGTTTTGTAAAAGATATATATTTTTCCTTGTTTTGTGGTATTACATCAATTTTGTCTTTATGAGAACATAACTCTTTCACAAATAGGTGTATATCATATCCGCTCATATTGTGAAATATAACCGGAATAAAATTTGGTATTTTATAATTTAAATTACAGATAGAATGAGCAGCACCGAACCTTATTTTACCAGTGACGTGGCAATGATCTTTCACTTTTACATCACCTTCTTCGAAGGGTTTCTCACATATACCGCAAACAGTTGCATTATTAAAATTTTCTCTCTCCGATGACGTCATTGGAACTATATCTTTTAAATATATATTATAAATTTCTCTTAAATCAGACTCTATACGCGATACAAAAACTTTAGCTGCATCAGATCCTCTGTATAGTTCAAACTTAGAAATAGAATTATCAAAAGAGCATTTTATGAAATATGTGAAGGAATACGGCTCATGTATGAAAGTTTTGTTAGTGTAAGAGAATTCAAGGTTTGGCTCACATGTGTTTATTGGTTTCAGGATAGATTCAAAATCAGCATACACTACGAATGGTACTTGCATTTGCCTTTCAAAATTTTCAAATTTTAATATATTTTCCGGTACCTGTTTCCCATATTTATCAATCCGAAATTGTGTCGATGGTGTTGTTGTATAAATATGATTACAATCATTTTTCTGATGACGCATTAACTGACGCTCATTACTAAAATACAGCAAGCATCCATCACAAAAATATTTTTTATGCTCGTGAGCAGAAATTTGATGTGAAACTAACCTAGATAAATTCTTTATCCAACAATAGTGAGTTTTGGCACAGTCTACCGTACAATGATGATCCTCATCACATTCCACGGAAATTAATAACAAATTAACATGCATACGCAATTTTTTCTCAGAGTAACGCAAAGGTCCGACAACATCATACTTTACTCTATTATTCTCAAATTTCTTTTCTAAACCATATACATTAACCGATATATTATTCAATTCTTCAAATTTTGAAATATCCCGCAATTTAACTGGAAAATCCATACCTGTCAAATTTAAAACTCTTGAATAATGTGGATAAGATGACATGTCAGATGTTCGACCATTTGCAGGGTACAGCGCTGAAGTTACAGCCCAAGCAAAACAATACTGATCCTGGTTTTCTATATTCACTATGGCCCTTTTATTTACTATGAACTTTAGTAGTTTGATGTATGATGAACCACCCAGTGGACTGTACTTATTTACATTTATTTCAACAAATTTTATTTGCACGAGGGCCCATCCTAAAAAATAATATGCAGTTATTAATCATTATTCTACACATCAACAGATATTTACATACCAGAATCACGTTCTTGGAACTCTGTAGTTTGTGTCACCATCATGTCCACAAAGGTATCGAGAAAGTTGCCTAAATCCATACTCTGGTCCAAAATCTTATTAGGGGTATTAAATGATTTCATTTCTGATATTTCTTGAGTTTGCAGTATGTATTTGGCAAACATCTCCATGTTTATTTTTACTGTTTTGTGAAGTAACAGCACTTCTTCTAATAAATTTAATATTTTAGGTCTAATTTCGTTGAAAAATATTATATAGTCTAATTTCTCATTTTCACTGTGCACTCGGTAAGTTATAATTCTATATTTGAAGGCACTTCGAACAATTTCTACACCATCCATCAAAGGTATACATGAGTTTGTTCTATGTTGCAATGTTCTTTTATGAGATTGCATCTGATTAGCTGTTAGAGTCACATTACAGCTGTTACACGTTTGCAAGCTTGCAGATGTTGAAGGGTTTGAATCCACTTTTGGCCGTTTTGCTGAAGGACCATCTTGATTTAAGTTTTTACATGCTTGCCTCTGATGGCGTCGCATATTATCACCTCGCGTAAAACTAGCACCACAAATACTGTGACGCCTTTTTCTTCCTTCCAATTGCCTTGTGCACTCGACAAGTGGAAGCGTCACTTTAGCGCTTGAGCTTTTTTTTAACAGATTTATTTCAGAATAGCTCGGGCGCCACCTTTACAATTTTTTACGTGGGGCAAAGGTCCCACACTAGCCTCTTAACACAGCCTGTTGCAGTAGGGCTGGGATAGCTGCAGTGAAGAAACGGTAATTCCAGAGGTCGATAAGGAAGTTCAGACTATCACAGAGACACAGCAGTAAAACTCAGAATTAAAAACAATAACAGTGTTTATTAAATAAAAACCTACTATCTACAAATCTATCAAAATGCTTAGTTAAGGTTAATAGTCAGTTTTATAATATTACCAAAGTACCAGTTTGATAAGCTAGGCTACCCAGGTGTGAATACGATTTAACGGCGAAATTAGAGGACGGTTAGCGGGGTATGAGGCAAGCAAATAGTGATGCGTTAAAGCAAACTAGTGAGAACGGGCAAACGGTGACAGATATCAAGCAAGAAAGCACAATCACAAACTACCAAATTATGAATATCTCATGCAAATATTGCGAGCTTAATAGTTACAGATTAATAGTTACAGACTTGGGTCGTAGTGTAGATTAAACAGAATAAATCAAAGAGTAGAATAATAACAGTGAATAATAAAAGACCAAACTTTTATAAGTACGACTACTAACACGCCTCACACAATTTGTCTGATTTATCAAAGTGCCTGGACAATGGTGCAAAGACGCGTTTTCATAGTCTTAGGACGGACAGAAATGATTAACCACTTTACGACTAACTGAACACGCTTCACACAATTTGTCTGATTCATCAAAGTGCCTGGACAATTGTGCAAAGGCGTATTGTTCTAGTCTTAGGACGGACAGAAATGATTAAACACTTTTTGACTAACTGAACACGCTTCACACAATTTGTCTGATTCATCAAAGTGCCTGGACAATTGTGCAAAGACGTATTGTTCTAGTCTTAGGACGGACAGAAATGATTAAACACTTTATGACTAACTGAACACGGTTCACACAATTTGTCTGATTCATCAAAGTGCCTGGACAATTGTGCAAAGACGTATCTTTATAGTCTTATAACATACGCAGAAATTATTAAACAGTTTATAGCTAACAGGGCACGCTTCATACCATTTGTCTGATTCATCTAAGTGCCTGGACAATGGTACAAAGACGCGTCTTTATAGCTTTGAAATAATTCAACAGATTTCGGACACAGAATAACAATGCAAAAATATAATTAATAAATGTCTTGAATTTGAATTTACAACTAAAATCACAAGTCCGAAAATAATTAAATGATAGAAATATTTCCGTGTTTGCCTGTCAAACGACTAAGTTAGAAATATTTTATTTTATTATAAGTTCGAAAATAATTAAATGATGAATAAAAATCACAAGTTCATTTATAATTAAATGACAGAAAATATTTCATACCTGAGGTACCTGCTTGACGTCGCGTGCTAACGATCAGTACGGTGCGTGGAGAACTGAATGATTTCAACTTCGCGTTGTAGTGCATAGCCAGCCCGTGGGCATGGAGGGAGTAGGCCTGCGCGCGGTGAACACGTATTCGCTGGTAGCAGCTTAGACATTCTGAATGCATTTTATATTACGGATTTTTATTAGCAATTTAAATGTAAACTGATAACATTATTCTGATGCTGAAGGCAGTAAAATAAACAATTGAAATCAGGAACTTATTTACTAGAAAACAAACTAGTATTTCTAGGTGACTGGTATGGAAGACAAAATTTTAAAATTAAATATATAGACATGACATGGTTCTAATACAGGGTGTGCAAAGAAGTAATTTGAACGGACATAATTGCATAGCAAATTTTGCTTCGTTACAATACACGTATACATCTTTGCTACGTTACTACAGGAGTCTAACGTTAAGAATGATTATATGTTAACTCCTCTCACTCTTTTATAGCAAAGTGCTGCTACGTCACAACACATGTTATCCTTGACAAACGTACTTTTCGAGGTCAAACGATGTGGTACAAGTCTAACACAAGATCGGGCAGTGTCTACATCTCAGGGTCGCTTACGCCATCCAAGGTCAAGGCCACAAAGGCACAAAACGTGTGCTTGGCAAACGTACCTTTTCAAGGTCAAGTGATATGGTACAAGAGCGTGCACAGCCCAAGGACGCTTACGTCACCCAAGGTCAAGGTCGTGACGTCACATAAAGTGGTGGGGGGAGGCCCAATGTCGGCTTAGGACCTCTACTTGCCGCTGTGAAAGTTTTTAATAAATCTCTAGCACAGCTGATTCTTGTTGGAAGTATGAACGTTGCGATATACAGTATCGGTAAGCGTTTGATTAGGTACGGCAATAAGAGCAAGCGAGAGCGAAGCAACTAGGCTATTCTTTTTTATCGTATAACACATCCTACTCGTGCCACCTGCTTTCCCCACCACATGTGCGTGGACAGTTCTGTCTGAGGAATTTCAATTTGTTTCCGTCTTCATTTCTCGTGTAGCCTAATAAGCAAAAGTTTGATTTGTTTTTATTTAGTGGCTACTCAAAATGTCAGTTTATACGCCTGCTGAAAAGGTTCAGATACTTAAATGGTCAATGATGTACATATGATTTTCTTGATGCGCGTGTCACTATTTGCCCCTCTTCTAGAGCACTGGTAGACGCCTTTATTGTGGGCGGTCGGTTAAGTCGTTGAAACTATGCAATACCTAATCCAGGAATTTCCGATACTGTAGATCTGACAGCCACGTACGAAACATCAGAGGGAAAAGTTAGTATCGATTTATGAACAAAGCTCAGGTCAACGATTTGATAGGCTGATGGAGTTTTTTAGTAGTAATAAAATTTCAACCGAAAATCAACGACCTTCGTATAAATTCTAAGCGCTTGGCGATGAACTTAAATCGCCGCTTATGTACATACCTCACCAACAGTGGCTGAGGCGGTAGAGATAGACGGTATGTCGTTGCTCCCACATCGTTCGGTAGATGCATTTGACGACGCGTAGGGTATGAAAGGAGTACATGTGGTCTTTGCTTGCAGCTAGAGACTCGTCTTAAGGAACCTTCAATGAAAATCGGCAAGCAGCAGGTACAATAATCAAATAATTATTGTTATAATTTATTACAGTTATAACCTTATATGATTTCCTTTATCCTATACTAATAATTCACAATGTCCTTTTGCTGATTTTATGTTATTACCTCTGTATGGATGGAATTTTCCGATCGGTTACGATTTATTAATGCTGAAGTAACATTTATCTGGACAACGTAATATGGTTGATTATGCTTTTTCTTGATGTTTGTGGATTACGACGTGGAATTTTTCCAAGGGTAGGAGCAAGAAAGTTCAAGCCGCCATTTTATTACCCACATAATTGTGCCGAAGTAACATGCTACATCATCTGGTTCTGTCAGCTGATCGGCGTCGTAGACAACATGGAGTCTAATCTTAAATTTTAACTGTGTTTCCCTATCAACCTTTTGGATTTGTCGCCTTTACCATGCCCAGCTAGGGAGGATTTTTCTACTGATGCCTGGCAGACACAGCTGCTCAAGTTAAGTGTTATTTCTATTATTTCTAGTTCAATTACTATCTCTCCAGCAAGTTTTACAAATTTTAATATAGCAAATTAATTGCTCAGGCAGGATTTTATTATTATTTTTTTTTTTTAAGTTATAAACCAACCATCAAACTAAAGAGCAAATTTTAGAGAGCCATATGCATTTTCTAATCTTATTGTTGTAAGTTTTTTTCTGTATTTTAAAAGTACAGGGTGTTTTAAGATTAAGTTGTGGTATAGAGTACCATTGATGAGAGCTTTCATCGATTTATGGTGTGGTTGGGGGTTTTGTGCCAGGTACTGTTACAAAGCCAAAGGGTGGTATTCGCCCTATGCGCCCATCCCCTGTTTTAGTATCTTTTGGTTAATACCAATTTTACCCCTGTTTATATTTTTTGGCCGCGGTGTCACATTTCGTAAATTTTACCGTGGTTTGCCTTGTTTGTAGATTAAGTCACTGTCGTTATTTATGCATTTTAGATTAGTTGTTACATATTTTGTCATTAGTAAATTTACTGTAGATTTGTAGTTTATCGCGTAATTTCAAGGTATCACGTAACAAACTACTTAAAATAAATTATCTACTGAGTTGTTATTTTTACAGTAGTATTTGTTTTGCTCTATATCTAGTTACATTATTTATCTTTAGCTCTATAATATTTTTGTTCCTGACATTAAGGTAATTAACCGCATTTCATTATAGCGATATTTTTTTATAACTTCTGTCAATTCATTACCTAAATTCAAGAAAAATTTTAGTCCCTTTTTTGTGAAATTTTGATTATATTCCACCTCACATTTTGTCATTACTTTTGTGGTGTTAACTACCTGTTATTCAGCGTTACCGAGTAAATGTGTTTATTTCACTCGTTAACTTAAATTCAGTTTGGTTATTGTGGCAACACTTAAATAAATTTTGTCGTGAAGTGAAATAATATTGAATAAATATAGTTTCCCTTGTCTCGAATAGTGAGTAGTGGCATTAATTTTTTTGTCAAACAATTATCACTGGAGCTTGACTAAGTCACATTTTACATTCTATCGTGTATCTAGATTCTTGCTTAGAGTATTGCTTGATCTACCGAACTAACACAATCCCTGTATATATTTGCACACTAACTTTAAATGTACCATTGTCCATTTTTTTAGATCAATATTAAATCGATATGTCTTGTATATTTTTATTCGATATTAAATCGATACTCTTATTACATTTTTATTTTACTATTTGTTTGTGCTGTAAATTTTCCTATTTCACGATCTTCCTATAGGACCTGGCGCCCAAGCATTTTGAGTTTTTGTATACCGAAATTTACATTTTTTTGGCCATATTATCGAGGCCGTTTATTAACCCTTATTCATGCCCTTGCCTCCTATAAAACTGACTAGCCGAGGCCTAATCCATTTTGAGGTCGGCCTTTATTTTTCCTTAACGTAACATCTCAGGTCACCTTTTTTGGTCCGAAGCCTTCATTATGAGTGTCACATGTGTGCTATAGTTGTTATATGTAATAGTCAGGTAGCATTTTATTTTGAAGTCTATTTTGTTGTTATTTTAGTACTCTCTAATAAGGCGAAGGGGCAAGGTTACAATATTATACTTAATTCCATTAAATATAAAAAAATAGTAAAGAAATCTAGAAGAACCCGTTAACGGTGGACAGCCAATCCGCAGCCTACTTGTCTCATCCCTTACTAGAGGTTAGCTGGCATACTTGAAGCGCCATCTGAAAAGCCTTGGTGGTCGATTTTTGACTTGCTAGAAATAGCGTGGATGAACAAATAACTACTTTTCTTTACGACTGTTAAAAAAACTGTACGTTTTTTCATTATTTTTAGTACGTCCTAGTACGTCCTATGTTTATGGAAATAGTGAAAAAAAAGAAAAAAGTGCTTCAAAACAATTGAAGTTTTCTCACGTTCTTCGCTTTAGAAACGTCAAATTATAAGTTTGTGTTTTGATGTTTAAGCTAATTTTAAAAATTATTTGTCTAAATATGGAAATTGAGGACTGTCGTAGAAAAAATATTGTATGAAACTCATGCACAAAGTGCCTTTTGTTTTCACTCATGGGATTGCCGCACTCAATTGCGGCTTGTGTGACAAACTTCCCATTCGTGAACAAAAGTACCACTTTAAGCACTTGTTGCATAATAGTACATTAAACAACAAGTTTAGAAAAGCAAAGTTTTACTAAACGAATATAGTTTTTGAGTACGAGCGAGCGCAGCGAGCGAGTAATTCAAAAACTATATGAGTCAAACTGCTTTTCTTACGAGATTTGTTTATACCATTTTTTTCATTTTGTGTTAATAGGTGATAATAAGCAAATAGTCAGTGCTATTACCAGTCTCCATCGCTAAAAATATCGACCATCGAAACTTTAATGTAGATAATTTTTTTTTATCGAGTTTGTCCTAAAAGTCAATTACAGAACCAACATCGATAAATTCCACCAAGAGCGATTAATTTATATTTACTCGATAATAATTGAGTGAACTTAGCTCAAGATAATATGTAGAAAGAGTTATTTTTACCGATGCCATAAACTCGTAATAGGGTTTCTACAGACGAGTAGATAAAATGGGTTAAACAGGGTTGATAATTTTATCGACTGAACAGGTAACAGCACCAAAAGATAGAAATAAAAGCATTACAAAGTTTGAAATTTAAAAAATGTCATTAAGTACTTGTGTATGATTTCCTAGTAACTAACACGGCTTTGTTTATTTATAAAATACCCAAAAAACACAAGAAAATATAATAACAGTTAATTATAATTTTTGAGTCGAACTAGTGGTACACTTCCCGACAAATAAAACTGGGACACTTTATTTTAGTACTGTAAAACAGCCTTTGACAATTCAGTTTTGACAATTGTTGATTTGTCAGAAATTATTATTTTTAATTTCCACAATGCCAAGATCGATTTACATAACTAAAAAATACAGTTTTCAATGAACAAGAGTTGTCCTACTTTTATTTGTCGGGAAGTGTACCTCAAGATTATTCAGGAATACATATAGAGAATTGTAATAGTTTTCAGGAGGAACAAGTGGAATTGAATAAATATCGTGTTGTTAACTTTTCAAAGAATAATTGTACTTTTAATATACAGGGTGATTCTTTTAAGGCGGCCATTAGAATATTTCCCACTTGTAGATGAGATAGCCATTTGAGATTTGGTACCCTGCCCTAGTCGACCAAAATAATAATTTCAAAATGGTGGCACTTCTGGAAATACCGGAAGTCGATACCAACTTGCTTATTTTAAACATAACACCCTATATATTTTCGACTTTTCAAAATGATCATAAAATTCTGAGTCAAAACATGTAGCACACCCTATACCTAAACCGAGCAGTTTCGGAAATATTTGACATTTTATAAAAAATTTGACAGGTGCAACGGTTTGCAAGAACTGTTATAACTTTCTTCGTGTAGGAGATCCTTATTTGCTCTTTGGTACGTAGAAAGAACGCAAAATGAGCTACTCTCTACAAAAAAGACAGATTCCAAAATAGTATACTAAGTGTTTTATTTTTCACGTTACATTTTGTCAAATTCAAACCACAAAAACTTTTTTTACATCAAATTGTGTTAAATTAAATTCCCTTTTTTCTAGTATAAGTATTGTAGGAGTTAAAGTTACAACTTTTCGAAATATTGGCGATTTTCTTAAAAGTTCAAGAATTTTTAGTAAAAATTGCCATCAACTTACCCATGATTAGAAACAATCATTAATATCAGTCATTCTTTTTTGTTAAAACATATCAGCACGTTTAAATTACACCCACGAAGACTTTTAGATAGTACATGTGTTAGATATAGGACATGCTGATATAAGTCCACTTCAAATTTAATTCTACATCGATTGTCATAATAAAATTTGGCACGTGCCATTTGACAGAGTCAAATATTCTAAAATTATCCAATATGCGTTTTACAGTGTATGGTGAATGGTTTCTGTTCTTGTGGGTATCGAGTAGCAAATGTGTTATATGTTCTTGGTATTACTTTATCACATTCTCCATAAACAATAAACAAACCTAAAAGTCTTCGTGGGTGTAATTTAAACGTGCTTTTTAACATAAAAGAATGACTAACAATAATGATTGTTTCTAATCATGGGTAAGTTGATGGCAATTTTTATTAAAATTTTTTTGACATTTAAGAAAATCGCCAATATTTCGAAAAGTTGTAACTTTAACCCCTACAATGCTTATGCTAGAAAAAAGGGAATTTAATTTAACATAATTTGATGTAAAAAAAATACAGGGTGATTCATTTGAAATAAAAAAGTTTTTGAGGTTTGAATTCGACAAAATGTAACGTGAAAAATAAAACCCTTGGTATACTATTATGGAATATATTTTTTTTTTGTAGAGAGTAGCTCATCTTGTGTTCTTTCTAGGTACCAAAGAGCAAATAGGATCTCCTACACGAAGAAAGATATAACGGTTCTTGCAAACCGTTGCACCTGTCAAATTTTTTATAAAATGTCAAATATCTCCGAAACTGCTCGGTTTAGGTGTTTTGACTCAGAATATTATGATCATTTCGAAAAGTCGAAAATATATAGGGTGTTCCATTTAAAATAAGCAAGTTGGTATCGACTTCCGGTACTTCCGGAAGTGCCGCCATTTTGAAGTTATTATTTTCGGACTCGCAATGGTCGACTATGGTAGGGTACCAAATCTCTCTATCTCATCTGCAAGTGGGAAATATTCTAATGGCCGTCTTAAAAGAATAACCCTGTATATAACAATGTTTCCAACATTTAAATAAACAATTTTCTGTCAAACTGTTTTTATTAACACTGACATTACTATATATTAAAGTGACATTTTCATGTGGTAAAGTGCCACTATATTAAACGATTTTGAATTTAGTAAAATAGCATATTATCAGTCAAAATGCGAAAAATTACTATTTGTTATAAAATCGATATCAACGAGTTTTTAAATATGAACTGAAATAGAAATGGTTATATTATTAGTCCACTCAAATTATAAAAAAAAAACGCCGTTTTAGAGAAAAATTTTGAACAGCAGTTTCTCTGCATAGAAAGTAAGTACTCAACTTTTATAACAATTTTTTGCTTATGCGCAAAAAAGACATGATTTTTGGGACATATATACATATGAAAAGTACGCGTTTTTAAGACTAAAAAATTTCCTACAAAAAAAGTTCTATACATTTTTTCGGTTATCCCGTTGGTTTCTACGGAAAAGCTTTTTGAAAAAGATATATATTTGCCTTTTCGTGTCTTTTTTTTTTTTTTCATTTGGAGGTATATATCTCGGGAAAAAAAGGGAAAACCGAAAAATGTATAGAACATTTTTCTTGTAGGAAATCACTTTATGAACAAGTTTTCTAATGTTCACTTAGCCTTAAAAACGCGTACTTTTCGAGATATATACGTCAAAATTTAAAAAAATAAACGAAAAAGCAAATATATATATTTTTCAAGAAGCTTTTCCGGAAAATCCAATGGGATAATCGGAAAATGTATACAACCTTTTTTGTGGGAAATCGCATTCTGAACAAGTTTACTTATGTTCATTTAACCCTAAAATCGTAGAGATACTTGCATTCAAAATTTAAAAAAAACGAAGAAACACACATATACAGGGTGGACCATTAATAATAGGCCATAGTTCAAGGGTAGGTTCTTTGGACCAAAATATGAGGATATAACCAAACATACTTTAGTAAATTGTTGCTGGGGAAAAAGATACAGGGTGTCAAAATTGTAAATTTGTTTTCATTTTTTTTGCAATATCTCAACTACCTCTTGACCGATCTTCTCCCAATTTGGTATGGAAACATTTTTTAGGCTAAGAAACAACAATTTGTGTATTACATCACGCCAGTCCGTGGAGGGCCCCTCATGAGCTATACCTGATGATTATTTTTTCTCTTTTTTTATTACGAAACGTAGTGGCACTTTTGACTAGAAAATCTCATGCAGGTGTCATTTCTACGTAAAAACGTACACTTGATAGAACTTGATAATTCCAACCGTTTTCGAGAAAACTGCCGCGTAGATCTCAAAAATTCTTTGAAAACAAACCCAGTTTGAAAAGGAAAAATTATATTTATTGAAAAATGTGCATTGGTGACGTCATTTACGTACAATTTCATTAGTTTGACAGAACTAAGACGTCACCACAGCACACTTTTCAATAAATACAATTTTTCCTTTTCAAATTGGGTTTGTTTTCAAAGAATTTTTGAGATCTATACGGCAGTTTTCTCGAAAACGGTTGGAATTATCAAGTTCTATCAAGTGCACCTTCTTTACATAGAAATGACTCCTGCATGAGATTTTCTAGTCAAAAGTGCCACTACGTTTCGCAATAAAAAAAGAGAAAAAATATTCATCATCAGGTATAACTCATGAGGCGCCCTCCACGGGCTAGCGTAATGTAATACAAAAATTATTGTTTCTTAGTCTAAAAAATGTTCCCTTACCAAATTGGGAGAAGATCGGTCAAGAGATAGTTGAGATATTGCAAAAAAAAGAAAAAAAAATTACAATTTTGACACCCTGTATCTTTTTCCACAGCAACAATTTACTAGAGAATGTTTGGTTATATCCTCATAGTTTGGTCCAAAGAATCTACCCTTGAACTATGCCCTATTATTAATGGTCCACCCTGTATATATGTTTCAAGTCGCTTTCCTGAAAAACCAATGGGATAATCGGAAAACTGTGTAGAACCTTTTTTGTAGAAAATCGTATTCTAAACACGTTTACCTATGTTCGCTTAGCCTTAAAAACGCATGCTTTTGGAGATATATCCCAGTCAGCACAAAGTTATCCACAGAACATCCTCAGGATATGAAGTTAGGTTTGAACAGATATCCTCAGGATATGTCCCCGATTTCCACAGGACATCCCTAGGAAGTCCAAGTGAGACTGTTTCAGATCTCCCGAGAACAGCCTGCGGATGTACTTTCTTATATCCTTGGGATGTATTTAGGCAATATCTAGGCATTACCTAAAGACATCCTATGGAGAGCTAAAGGCAGATTTTCAGAATCGTAAGATTTGCCTAGGCCATCCTCAGGAGGTACAAATTGAGCTTAGGACAACCTGAGGAAGAACTTTCAGACATCCCAAGGATGTCCTTTAATTCGTCGATATCAGTCACTATACAAGTTGCGCCACTTAAAACTCCCCAGACTTGTAACTTTTTTATTTTTGAAGCGATGACCATGTTGGGCACATCAAATTGTAGACATTTTTAAAGCCTTTAAACATGCATACAGAATGATTTAAAAAAAATTTTTGGAAAAAATTGTTCAGAAAGGAAACTTAACTTCTTTGAATATTTTTTTAACTCATCCTGTACATGAACTGTGTTAATGTTTTCTTATAAAGGTTTTAATTAGCTTCAATTTATGTTATTAAAATAAAAAAATTTTAAAAATAAAAATTTTGCAATTTCCTATTTAGTACATTTTAATATAAGTTTGTTTTTAAAAATATTTATTTCTTTTGTTTCTTGTTACTGTTTTGTTACGTTGAATATTTTTTGTGATATGTCTTTTACAAATAAAACATAAAATTATTATTTACATTCTTTTCAAAGTTATTTTAAAAAAATTTAGTTTGGAATCGGAAAGTGTTTTTAATTTTTTTCTCTAAAAGCAAAAAGAATTTCGAATATGACGTAATAACATAAATTGAAGCTAATTAAAACCTTTATAAGAAAACATTAACGCAGTTCATGTACAGGGTGAGGTAAAAAAATATTCAAGGAAATTAAGTTTTCTTTCTTAACAATTTTTTTAAATAAAATTTTTAATCAATCTGTACACATGTTTAAATGCCTTAAAAATATCTAAAATTTGATATGCCCAACATGGTCATCGCTTAAAAAATAAGAAAGTTACAAGCCCGGGGAGTTTTAAGTGGCGCACCCTGTATGCTGGCGATGACTCACCTCTGTAAAACTCGTGAAGTATCCCACATCACTTTTTTCATTTTACATTAATTAAACAGATGTTGGTGATATAAATACCCAGAGAACTTAAAAACTTATTGAATAGCTATAGAGGGTAATTACAGTAATATATAAAAAATAGTAGACTGGTTATCATCAATATTTTTATTATTTTAAAATAAATGAAACAAAATAAAACAAAAATATATATCAATGGATATTATCTAGGTATAAAACAATTCACTAAATGTTTTTTTTACATTTCATCCAGTAGTTTTGTAAGTTTAAGAATCTTGCTTTCTGTTTCACAAAAATATACTAGATACAGAGTGACCCATTTGAAAGCGGGGCACTCTCTAAAATTTTTATTTGTTGGCCGATTTAAACTATTTTTTTCTAAATGATATAGTTTTAATAACTTTGATGCCAAGTTTCACAATGAATTTTAAAATTTCAAGGCTTAAGTTTATCTCTCCTAAGTTCGAGTCTCAGCTGCGGCAGATGGCAATGTCGAAGAGAGTGGTTGTTGTGTTGTTGTCTGTGTGCCCTGGTTGGGTAGTGGTAGCTTTACTTCGAAAAATGGCCCAATTATGAGCGAAAGCAGGTAGCAATTTAGTTTTGCGATATGTTGTAAACTTTAATTTCTAACACAATAATAATATAATAAACAAGTGCCCTTTGCCGTGTATAAAAATCAAAATAAAAAAAAAACATATTGAGAAATGAGCAAAAATCGCAATTATATAAAATATACTCCAGAAAGAGAAGATACCTATTGAGAAAATACATGACATTTTGAAAATACTAACCTGTAATTGAGAAATATTCTAAACAATATCAAGTCCAAATATGTTTACAGGCAGCGGAATAACCATCAGTGCCCGCTGTAGACACGAACAGGATGACTGCATTATTTCAGAAAAAGAAACATTATTCTTAAATATAATTTCCTGACTGACTTTTTTTGTACGGCACAACACTCGCTTGAATATTTTAGTAATTATAATTTTTAAAAGCCACTGTATATCTGATGAAAAACTTCCTAACCAATATTCTTCCTTTCTTTTTCCCTTTTTTTTGCCTCATTTTTATTGCAAAAATCTTCCTTGCAACCAACCATAATGTAGTACTTTTTCACTTTTCAATTTACCTAAAGGCTGAAATAAATTTGCGTCTCCATCAGTGTAATCTTTAACAAAGATTCATTGTACATATTATCTTTGTACAAAATTAAGCTGCACAAATGAAAAGTATAAGGTTAGGTAAAAAATATTTATACTTGCCACCTTTCAAGTTGTTTCTTTTTAGCACCACACAAAGTCAACTCCTTTTTCAATTGTATATTTGCTGATTTTAGCTTTTTTTAGAACAGAAAATCAAATCAATTCACGGTCACTAATAAACTGTAAACAGCTGATTGTGAGAGCAGAGGATGGATACCGAACTTCGATTGAAGCGCCACTAACGGGAAATTTTTAAACTATGATTAAAGAAGTCCGCCGTTTAGTTTTAGTTTTTTTTTTTGTTAAATTTGTTTAATAATAGGTATATAAATATAATTTCATGTTTTAACACTTAACACTTTAACACATTTCTTAAGAAAGATGGCAAAAATGATCCTGTGTTTGGATATCCGTGGGCAAACTGGACAAGATAACCCATGGATATCAATTGTATTACATCCGTAGGATATAGATATTTTGTACACCTATAGGATACCGACATCCCGTCGGGATATCCGTAGGAAATCAGTTGCGGATATCCCTAGGGTATCCATAATTTGGATCTCTACAGGATATTAATATCCAGTCAGGTCATCCCTGGGATGACCTAGGGATATGTCTATGGGATAATCCCAAATCTGGGACAGCGGGACTATACTAGGATATCCTGAGGATATTGTGTGCTGTCTGGGATATGTCGTAGTCATTTGATGAAATCCGTCATTTTGTGAAAAGCCTAGGCAGTACATGAACTGCCGGCATATCATGCAAATTCTTGAGGTTGCACGATCAGCCTAGGCATTTCATGAAACGCCGTGGTCATCTCGGCACTTGACGTTTAAAGTCATTCTACAGGATCTGCCGCAAATTAGACTAACAGATTGTGTTCTATTACTTGAGGCTTTTTGTTTTGTATATTACGGAAAGTAAGAGTGAAAAAGATTTGTTCAATGATCATTACAAATAGTATTATGGAGCAAAGCCCAATAAATGACCGTATAGGTTAGATTAAGTTATTATATGCGTGATTCGTAATTTCGTTAGCACTCTAAAACCTGAAATGTACCAAATAAATCTTAACCTAACCTCAAAATAATTACATCTTTCCCTCCTTGTAATGATCACTGAAAAAGTCTTTCTCACTCTGAATTTCCACAATAAACAAAACAAACAGCACAACATGGCTTCCGAGCAAACAAATCGACCGAAACGGCAACTAACCTAATCTCAAACACACAACACAACACAATCTGCCGGTATCAGTCACTTCATGACCAGTCAACATCTAATTTGCGGCAGTCGTGTAGAACGACTTTAAACATCATGTGCCGAGACAACCACGGCGTTTCACGAAATGCCCAGGCAGATCTGCAACGTCAAAAATTTACATGATATGCCGGCAGTTCATGTACTGCCTAGGCTTTTCACGAAATGACGGATTTCATCAAATGACTACGACATATACGTGAAAAGAAACACGAAAAAACGTATAAATATGTATATATGTCAAAAAAATCATGTCTTTTTTATCTGCGCATAAGCAAAACCTTGTTCTAAAAGTTGAATACTTACTTCCTATGTAGGGAAACTGCTGTTCCAAATTCTTCTCCGCTTTTTTCCTAATTTGAGTAGATTATATACAGTAATTAAAAAAAAAAACAAGTTTTTATATTAATTTATCTATATATTTAACTTGTTTTCTAATTGTTTCCGACGTTTCATCTCCCTTTTCTTGCAATTTTACATAATCTGTTCTTAGCAATTTCAGCGGTTGTTGAGAGCTACATGACAATTTATCATTTTGAATTTGTCGAACTTGAACAAGTTTTTCTAAATTTTATTTTTCTCTTTATGTCTTAACTAATTGTTCTCCCAATGTTTCCTCATTTTGAGGCTCTCAAAGATTCTCATTTTCAAAACGACTAATTTCTTTAGCACCATCCCCAGCAAAATTTTATTTTCTTCTCTTTTTATGATTTTCAAACAATGACATTTTTTATGTTGCTTCTCTAATTTTTCAACTGCACCGTTAGCAGCGCACTTCGACTGTTTAACCGTTTTAACATGTTTGTCACCAGTTAGAGGTACCGTATCATTTGCGATTTGATGCAATTTTTGATTTTCTACTTGAGCAGCTTCCAGTTCCCGTGTCATACTAGTCAACGAATCAGAATCACTTTTTGTGAATTCTTTGGAAATTTTCAAAGAAGTATCATTATGATTTTCGATATGCTGCCCCCTCAATTCTTCAATTTCCAAACGAGATTTTTCTTGTTCTCTTTTAAGTTCTTCCACGCGAATTTTTAAAAATGTCGTGTCGTACACACTTTGCATTGAACTTTTCAGTTGGGCCTGAATAGATGTCAATTCTTTCTCTGAAGCAGCAACAAAGTCGTCTTCTTTTTCAACTTCTGCTCTCACTGTTGATAATGCATCTTTTATGCGACTCTGAAACATTTTTATTAATAATAGTTACAGTTAAATGCAAACTTAAAATAACTTAATAATATGACGGAATAGGAAGGAAGACTATAATAGGTGGATGCGAAAAATTCAGACTCATTGTTGAAGTTGAAGACGTAAAAATTCTTCTTCCATAAAGATTGTACATATTTTTTTGGGAAAATTACTCGGAAGGTTCTTAATATGTCTTTTAAATTCTTTTCGCAAGTTTTCACAAAGCTATATGACGCTATTTATTTTTTTTACACTCCCTCCCCCCTCGATTTTTGTTACCGAATTTTAAAGAGCACATTTTTTCACATACAATTCCTTAATATCGACGTAGGTTGCATAAGGAAATTTAAATATTATATATTATAAAATTATCTTTATTTAAGAATAACACCCCAAGTAGCACAAATATGCTATTCAGCTGAGATAACTAAAATGCACCCACGAAAACGTTTCAACGGTTTTTGTTTAGTTATATTTTGGTCATCTTAGTTTAGTCGTAGTTTAGCGTAAAATTCAAAAACGAAATAGTCATGATGATCTCTTTTTAGCTATATACTGGTCATATATGAGCAAGTAATTAAATAGCAACAATGTTAAGTCCTAATACTGCCATTCTAGCTATAAAAATGGCTAGAATATGTTGACACGGTTTTTGTTATTAATATATGGTGTATGGTGTTGATATCCAAATTATTAGCCTAGAAATTAGCCTAAACATGACTATATTAGTTAGGCGTTATTCTGGCGGTTTTCTTAGCTGTTATTACCGAATCATGACTGAAAAAATAATGAAGAAATAATCTTATTAAACGACTATTTTAGAAGTAATTTTGTACACATTAAAATCTAAATTGAGGCCAAACGGCAAGATGAAAATATAACCTAAAAACAAGTATTGATAATGTTGAAAACTTTATACATACGCAGATAAGTTTTGTATCAACAGAAAAATAAGAATGAAATATAAAAGAAAATGTAGGCAGAGTTCCACATATTATTGGAAAAGGAATGTCGCCTAAAAGTTCAAAGAGTAGGTACTTATATAGCGGCATAACACTTTTCACGGGGTGTTTTCATTGATGTTTGTGTCTACAAAAGCTTTTGCATTAATAGGTATAAATATCTAGATTATTCAAGTGAAAGTGTCAAAAGTCTGCATCAGTGTCCAAGAATGCTGACATTCCATTTTCTATAGCTCCAGCCATCATTAACATTTTGCTATTATTCCTTTTTATTGTACACGGTTGCTGGAAGTATTTTGTGTCTGGTTTTGATTGCGGATTAGTCAAAAATGTATGTATGCTTTTGTATTTGACCAGTACAGTTGGCTTTTTACTACCTACCCAACTTGAAGGAATTACACTAAGGCAAATTTGCTCCTCGATGGTTTCGTCCACGCAATACATTTTCAGAAACTTTATTAACAAATGTTAATTCGGTTGGAGAAAGGAAATGTAAAAACTTTGGAGAAACAAAGGTCAAAATACAAAGTAACCCGTTCCACACAAAGGCAGTTAAAAGAAACGTAAAAAAGAGAGGTTATGCCTTTCATAGTTTAGCCACAGAAGTATAGATCTTCTGTGGTTTAGCCGTATTTTATTGCGAAAACTCGCTAACCACTTCAACCAATTTTCTGGTAATAGTTTGGGCAATATGACCGGTTAAATTTGCCATTTGACGAAAAAAAATTATTAGATCTTTTACAGTCATATTTTCATATTCTGGCTTATTTCTAGCATCATTAGCGAAAGCATATGCCAAATGATGACAACTTGCCACCATGTTTTCTATCAATCAAGAAAAACCCGAACGACGGCCGGCCATTACGTTCATTTTCAATACTTTATTAACTATACCTATAAAATAAAGTTTTGATTTACTAATTTGATATTTTAATAACTTTCAATAACTTTACCATAGATTGTGCTTCTTGAAATTATAAAATGTTTATATGTATATATTTCAAATTAATGAATTACACCTAAAATTTAGAGATTTCTTGAGATCCCTTTGTTTTTATGAGTATTATATATAAGTTTACAGAAAAAATGCGTGCGTTGATAAAATTTAACCCCCCTTGATTGACCATATATGTAATTATGATGTTCATATAATTTTAAAGATGGATAAAGTATACGTCCATTTTATCTAACACCTACTTAAAGCCAAAGCAGGATGGCCATAATAGTGTTCTTGTTTTATTTTATGCCTAAAAGTCATGATTTAGTCACGGTGAAGTAGATACATCACCCCTTTCGCTATAAGAGCCATTTCATAACTAGTAATAAAGCAGCCACAAAAATAAAAAAGAGCCAAATGAGTTGCACATGCGTTATGGCCATTTGGTTGCATTTTGATGACCAAGATATGATTCCCCATTTTCGTTACCAGTACAGTACATCTTCAGAACGTAATAATTCAGTTTTAATAATCGCCGCTATAACCAAATTGTCATCCTTTTTAGCTACTGTAACATGATGATGACCAAAATACAACTCCTTGTGCTTCTTGGGACACTTTACTAGAAATTAGGAAATTTCAAGAATAATTATATTAAATATTCGAATTGCGCTCCATTCGAAGCCTGACAATAGCCAAGATGGATGAGGTTTTTTTAATGTTTTTAAGTTTTCTTGCGACTACATTTTGTAAAAGTACAGTATCTTATAAATTTTTCATATAACGGGAAGTGCACGTTTTTCGGAAAAATGGGAGGGGAAAAGCCGCGTTTACGAAAATTTTCGCAGAGGAAGAAAGTGGTACACTAAGCGCAATTATGCCATACAAGATGTTATATGAGGGTATGTATAAATTGCACTTTATGTCGTCGGGCGCCTAGACTATAATTTTTTATTTTGGCCTGCCCTAAAAAATAATTTAGATTTTCTATTTACATAGGACATTGTGATTAGTGTTAATAATAATTAGTACTAAAATTTGTGCCTGTTTATGATTTTAATGTAAATGCATTATTCTTGGATTAAGGATCTAGATTTTTGTTGACATACATAATGTTTTCCAATGTGATATTTATTGAAACTTAGACATTAAGAGCGAGTTGTACCAGCACGCGGTGTTATAAGAGGGTTAAGAGCAATGTCGCGTTGTACCAAAACGCTAACCTTGAATTTAAAGGTGCGTATAAACTTGGCGAACCGAACATGTAATGTAACAATGCGCGTTGAAATTTAGCTTCCGCGATGATGCCGCGAACAGCCAACGAACCGTGGGTGTGACGAACACGACGCGAGCAAGCGAGGTGAGTCTTTCCGACGGCAGCAGATCGAAAACATGTCCGACGGGAAACCTGAAGTTTTGGTTTTATGCACTAGTGCCTTATTAATTATTGCAAATATTCTTAAGAAAAAACGAAAGCCTCGACGATGGTGCCGGAGTGAACTATTAAAAAAATCTAGGCACAAGTTTGACTTCTAGTTTTACATGATAAATTGCATTTTATTTACAATTAGTTACTTGTTTTAATTTTTTATTAAAATCAACAAAAACAGTGTTTAGACCGGTTTATAGCTTTATGTTTTATATTAATTACCTAGATGCCAGATGAAAATTTTCAAAGATCCAGTCAGTATACATTCTAATTTAAATTATTATTTGTTTTTTAATAAAGAAAGCTATGATAAATAAATTCTTAATAATTAAGCTGTAATAATGAAAACATTTCTTGACTGTGCTTTCAACAACCTATATACTTATTGTTTCATACATTTTGAAAATATTTTATTTCCTACTACTATTTGTACCTATTAAAAAGAGTAAATTATTTGTATGAAACGAAATCTTTTCCTTCTCCATGTTCGCCGCGATTACTAAAACACCAGGAATGCCGTCCCACTTCCCACTGCGCATTGCGAATCCCTTTGTGTTCGTCGCAAAGACCGACAAGCGACAAGCTGTGGATCGCAACGAGCTCCGAACAAGTCATTCGCTTCGTGTTCGCAAGACCGTCCCAATCTGACGAATCTGTTGCATTGCATGTTCGGTTCGCCAAGTATATACGCACCTGTTTATCAGGCGCACTTACAGCCAGTTCCATAAATATGGGCAAAAGGTTCCTTTAAGTAAAATGAACTTTATGATAAAGTCGACTTTAAATTCTTTTTAAAGTCGTTTCTGTTTCATAAAGCAACTTAAATCTCCTGTTAGGTAAAGCTCGAATTTTGAAATATTTATTCTATTGGCAATTCTGAAATACTATGGTGATATTAGCCACTGGACAATGTAACTGCTGTGTGGCAGTTCAAGATCGTCTTAACCAGTAATCTATACTAGCGTCTAAAGACAGGCCATGAGGAACCTCACGTGACCACACCCCCACTCCAAAACTTGCCGCGCGCGGTTTAAATTTTGAAGTGATTATCATGTGTACGTTTAAAATTTCAGAGTATGATTATTATCGAAACCTATTTTTATTTTTTATTTTCAGAAACGAGAATCTCAGTTTTCTCAAAAATGACTGACGATTTTGTTCCAATTTTGTACATTACAAAACTAACAATATAAATTTTTCCGTTTGTAATAGTTTCTAATAATAATTAATTCTTTGCAATTGTAGGGAATATGTAAATAAGCCTAATCCTCTGTCTAATGTATTATTTTTATGATAGAATAATGGGTTAAAATAAAATCTAAACAAAATAAAAACAAAAGAAAAGCAAGCCTTAATATACATAAAATTAAAAATATTAATGTTTGAGACAGATATGCACACCTTTAATACAATGATTAATAAATTATTTGATGAGATAATTGCTGATCCAGATTCAAAAGACTTTGCCAAGTATTTTGAAGAATATAAAAATAATTGTTCCACTTGGGCATATTTGTTTCGTAAAAAATGTGGAATTAATACGAATATGAATTTAGAAAATATGCATAGAATAATAAAGCATTTTTATTTCGATGGAAAGAAGTTAAACGAATGGATACGGCGATTTACGTGTTAATGATATTTGTTCGTGATAGATTGTTTGACAGGTTAATCATTTTAAACAAGGGAAAAGTAACACATAAATTACAAGACTTAAGAGAGAGGCACAAAAAATCATTAACCCTTGTTGACTGTACCATAATAGAGAATGAAGATTTTTGGAGTGTATTATCTTCTGATCAAAAAGATATATAAAATTGAAAAAAGTAATATTGACTGCAAATGTCTACTGCGCTGTATGGAATGTGAAACTTGTATTCATATACATGCAGTTGCATAGATATAATAAGGATTTGCTATATACAATTCCAGCCGGTGCATGTTGTACTGTAAGTTGAAACTTTATGACGTGCTGTGAGAAACGTTTCGAAAAATTAAGGCGGAAATATTCTTTTTAACAAATAATGTCGATATTTCTAAATTATACAAAGATGACAAAGTTAAGATTTTATGATTCATAACTTTTTAATGTGATCTGAATTTGGTATTTCTGGTAGTGAAATATCTTTTTTGGAAAGAGCATTGACAATACTTTCCAAGGGAGCTATGTGTTTAGCAACAGCTTGCAGTTGTTCCTCGTTCTCAATACTATTAAATGTTTTTAAAAATGTTTGTAAAACATCACTCTTTCGTTTATCAAGTATCACCTGACTTCTTATTACTTACTTCTTTGAGAATAGCATTATTTTCAGAGGGTAATAAGTACGTTTCTGTCTTATAGGTTGAGTTGGTATCCTCATTAAAAATATTTTTGTCTGAAAATGACTCTAAATTTTTCTTTTTCAAAAGCATGCAAACATGATGGACGTTTTTGCACATATTCCACTTTATTGAGGAATCTATGCAACTGCATGTATAGGCATGCATACAAGTTTCACATTCCATACAGCGCAGTAGACATTTGCAGTCAATATTATTTTTTTCAATTTTATATATATCTTTTTGATTTCATTTTTCATTTTCTATTATGGTACAGTCAACAAGGGTTAATGATTTTTTGTGTATCTTTCTTTTTTTCCCTCCAATTAGTTGGCTTTGAGCTGCGTCCATTCAGCCACGAAAAGTCTCTTTCTTAAGGCTTGTAATTTATGTGTTACTTTTCCCTTGTTTAATATGATTAACCTGTGAAACAATCTATCACGAACAAATTTCATTAACACGTAAATCGCCGTATCCATTCGTTTAACTTCTTTCCATCGAAATAAAAATGCTTTATTATTCTATGCATATTTTCTAAATTCATATTCGTATTAATTCCACATTTTTTACGAAACAAATATATGCCCAAGTGGAACAATTATTTTTATATTCTTCAAAATACTTGGCAAACTCTTTTGAATCTGGATCAGCAATTGTCTCTCAAATAATTTATTAATCATTGTATTAAAGGTTTGCATATCTGTCTCAAACATTAATATTTTTAATTTTTTGTATATTAACGCTTGCTTTTCTTTTGTTTTTCTTTTGTTTAGATTTTATTTTAACCCATTATTCTATCATAAAAATAATACATTAGACAGAGGATTAGGCTTATTTACATATTTACATATTTCCAATTGCAAAGAAATTATTTATTATTAGAAACTATTACAAACGGAAAAATTTAATATTGTTAGTTTTGTAATATACAAAATTGGAACAAAATCGTCAGTCATTTTTGAGAAAACTGAGATTCTCGTTTCTGAAAATAAAAAATAAAAATAAGTTTCGATAATAATCATACTCTGATAAACGTGCACATGATAATTATTTCAAAATTTAAACAGCGCGCGGCAAGTTTTGGAGTGGGGGTGTCGTCATGTTCCTCATGGCCTGTCTTTAGACGCTAGTGTAATCTATGGTCTTAACCTGATATTCCCTGTCTGGTTTCTTGATTGTTCTCTAGTTACTGGTGTTCAAGAGAATAAATATGAGTGCGAGTCATCACTTATTATCTTTAAGTTCATCAACTTAAAGGTAATAAGAGGAAGGAAAGTTCGACTTTCTTGAGAGAGGACGAAATAAGACTATTAAATGCTATCTATTTGGAGAGAAAAATACTCTAAAATAAAGAAACGAATAAAATAACAAATATTGTACGGGAGAGGGCTTTTGGGGGGTGTGTAGGAGTACTGTACAATACTAATTCTAAGGAATTTCGGAATAGTGATCAACTGAAATGCAAATTTGATAACACAGTGGGTTTTGTTAGTCGAAATTGATAAAAAAAAATCATCGTATTCTGTTAAACACTGCTGCCTTGTCTTATATATCTTGACTCTCCTTAAAAAGCATGAGATCTTCGTCCTCTTCGTCTGACAATGAACTTGAACTAATGTTGACTATATGCCGGTTATTATTCATTTTAACCTCTTGTAATATACAAAACCACAGCACCAAACACTTTTGACAAGCACGATTTTCATTAAAGTTTGCTTTATGTCAAAAAAGTACCAAATTTCAGACTTTAAGATAAAGGAAGCTTTTTCGTAAAGCCTACTTTAAAAATCGATTATGAAACAGCTTTTGCAAATTAAAGGGACCTTTTGATATTAAAGGAGACCTTATTTCGATTATGAAACGGGCCGTAAAATTTAAAACTAGGTCATGGGGGTGGTTTAAGATGGGGTTAGTAAACATGTCATTTCAAATTTTGACATTTCCGTATTGAGTATACAGTGTACATTGTGATTACTTAATAATAGTTTTTTCAGCCACTATTTCTTCCTCCAACTCAAAATTGTTCATTTTCATTATAGCTAGATATAACCTACGACCTATTAGTCGGGGAGCCCCCCAGCTGTACGTCCCCCCCCGATCCTTGGGGGCAATGTTTATTATAAAGATTAAAGCTTAAGGAACAATTTAAGACATGTCCTAAAAAAAACTGGCTGTACTTTCAAAATGGCGGCCATATGTTAAAAAAAAACTGTTGCCAATGTTGTTTTTGTCATTTAACATAAAAACTAAAAAGGGTGTACAAAAACTTTTTCATATATAATACCATAAGTGATATAATTTTGTCGACAAAATTTAGTGATTATTAAGAGAGTTTGTTGCTTGGCAATTTCGCGATTGACATTGACAGATAAAAATAACGAGCCGTCAGGCGAGTTATTTTTGTCAATGTCAAGAGCGAAATTTCCACAGCAACAAACTCGAGTAGAATAATCATTAAATTTTGCCAGACGAAATTATATCACGAATGGTATTCGTCATGACTATTTCATGAATAAAAATTTAGGCAAAACAAAACAAATTTATTAGATATAGGAAGTAAATTTAAAAAAATAAATGCATAAATCACCAAATCTTGAACATTTGGGGCCGTTATAGGGCATCTGCATCATGTAACCAACATAACCTTAGATTTTAAGTTTTTCAAGTTTATTCTCATTTTTAAAGTTTGTATACGCATTTTTAGCTTGGTGCCGTACTGGCTCCATGCAAATATTTAAAAATTCACGTAAATAATTTTTCAATATTGTTGATTAATAAAAATAGACTGCTAATTACAGGTTAGATTTCCAACCTACAAAAAGAGTCCTATTTTACTAGGACAAAGTATTTAGAACTTTATAAACATTACACTGAACTAAATTTTAGTTGAAAATACGGGAACCAGGCAGAAATTTTAATAATAGCTGCGTAATACTCTTAAATCTTAAAAAACACATATTTTTGAGGTTAGCTGTGACGTCACTTGCAGATGCTCGCACATTTTTTACAACTAACGTGAACTGACGTTTGCAAAAATTATTATAATGACGCCCCACTTGTTGAATCGGTTACTATGTTTTCAAAAAACAAAGAAAAATTTGCCGCTGAAAAACAGGTTGGTTGCTGCATTCTGGCTTTTCATTGGTTGAGCAACCCTGGCAAAATTTTAAATGTTAAATTTTGTCGATGCGAAACTATTTTTTGATTAAAATGATCGATTTTGATTGGACAAAATTTATAGGAATGAAATAGTCAACAAAAAACAACGTGCATAAAATTTTCTATAATTTTGTTCCTATACAATATTTTGATAGGAGTTACCATTTTCCAGTTAAATGAGTCCAAAATTAAGAAAATATAGAAATTCATATATCGGTAAATCACTTAGAGGAAGTAACTGTGACAATTATTGTAAGGAGTATAATATAACTTTATATTAACATTACATTAACATAACAAAAATAAAATAAACTGAAAAAAATTAATAATAATAATATTGTAATTTGCAGGCATTTATCTCGAAAACGGTAACAATGATATCTGGATAATGGGAACTCCTATCCAAATATTGTATAGGAACAAAATTATAGAAAATTTTATGCACTTTGTTTTTTATGCAGAAAGTTTTTCTCTATATTTTTTTAGTATTTGTATTAAATGATAAAAACAATATTTGCTTTTTTTTTAAACGGACGCCATTTTGAAAGTACAGCCAGTTTTTTTAGGACGTCTTAAATTGTTCCTTGAGCTTTAATCCTTATGAAAAACATTGTGCCCAAGGATCGGGGGGGTGCACAGAGCTGAATAATTTATCTGGAAAATAGTAACTCCTATCCAAATATTGTATACGAACAAAATTGTAGAAAATTTTATGCACTTTATTTTTTATGCAGAAAGTTTTTCTTCATCTTTTTTAGTTTTTGTGTTAAAATGACAAAAACCATATTTGCAATTTTTTTTAGGACATGTCTTAAATTGTTCTTTAGGCTTTAATCTTTATGAAAAACATTGTCCCCAAGGATCGGGGGGGGGGGGGAGGGGGTGCATGGACACTTAGTGTGGGCTCCCGTAGTATATGTGATATTATAGTTATTAAGGTACCAAGGGTGTTATAAGGATAATAACGCACCGAGGTCGACAGTGTACAATCCCGAGGGCCACTGGCCCGAGGGAGTGTACGTCGACCGAGGGCGTCATTATCCTATAACACCCGTGGTGCCTTCAACGTTTAATGTCCTGCAAGTCTGTTATTTAATTCGAATTTTTATTTTTGACATTTACGATTTATTAATTTGACATCTATTATGTTCAGAACGATTTGATTTAAAAGAGAGTAAAAATCAAAATTGTTTGTAAACGCCGCCATTGCATAGCAATGCATTTTGTTTGTCAATAACGCTATCATAATTTGCTTGTTTTGGGTTGTATTATAATTTTATAATGCCCTAGGGCGTTATTTTTAATTTAATATATCTCAAAATAGGGTGGTTATTGTAAAATAACAGACTTGTAGGACATTAATATTTATAATGCATTTGACACAACTTGACAAGTTTTTTATATTTTATGTAGCTCAACTGTCAACACCCTCGCATCGCTAGTAACTTGCACTCTTGCACTTATACCACAGGAAAGAAAACTACCAGAAGCAACACTGAAAGCTCCTGTCCAAATTCCATTGATGCCATCTTCTTGTAGGTATTTCCATCAGTTCATTTATTGATAAATATAGTTGGTTGGATATTATGTCACAGAATGTTAGGTTAAAACAATACGGAAATACCTACAAAAAAGATGGAGAAGGTCACAAAAATTAATCAAGAAACATCAAAGGCGGTGCGGACAGTATTGCTTCTGGTAGATCTTTATTCTGTGCTTATACTTAATTTTTTCTGTTTAGTCCAGTCAACGAATGAGTTGTAGACGTCATGGAGGGGGCAGAATTTTCCTCTTTATGAATGTATTGGAGGTAGTTAGGAGGTAAATATAATAAAAGTCCCCACCCCTAGCCCTGCCGCTTCAGAAGGGAGGGGGTGGAAAGGTCCCTTTTTTCGATTATTCGCTTATAACTCGGAAACGATGCGTCGTACGCGAAAAATGTTTCTATGCAAAATTAAATTACATTAAATTTCCTACAGGCATTTATCTCGAAAACGGTAACAATGATATCTGGATAATGGTAACTCCTATCCAAATATTGTATAGGAATAAAATTATAGAAAATTTTATGCACTTTGTTTTTTATGCAGGAAGTTTTTCTCTATATTTTTTTAGTATTTGTATTAAATGATAAAAACAATGTTTGCTTTTTTTTTAAACGGACGCCATTTTGAAAGTACAGCCAGTTTTTTTAGGACGTCTTAAATTGTTCCTTGAGCTTTAATCCTTATGAAAAACATTGTGCCCAAGGATCGGGGGGGGGGGGGTGCACAGAGCTGAATAATTTATCTGAAAAATAGTAACTCCTATCCAAATATTGTATACGAACAAAATTTTATGCACTTTATTTTTTTTGCAGAAAGTTTTTCTTCATCTTTTTTAGTTTTTGTGTTAAATGACAAAAACCATATTTGCAATTTTTTTTAGGACATGTCTTAAATTGTTCTTTAGGCTTTAATCTTTATGAAAAACATTGTCCCCAAGGATCGGGGGGGGAGGGAGGGGGGGTGTGCTCGGACACTTAGTGTGGGCTCCCGTAGTATATGTGATATTAATATTTATAATGCATTTGACACAACTTGACAAGTTTTTTATATTTTATGTAGCTCAACTGTCAACACCCTCGCATCGCTAGTAACTTGCACTCTTGCACTTATACCACAGGAAAGAAAACTACCAGAAGCAACACTGAAAGCTCCTGTCCAAATTTCATTGATGCCATCTTCTTGTAGGTATTTCCATCAGTTCATTTATTGATAAATATAGTTGGTTGGATATTATGTCACAGAATGTTAGGTTAAAACAATAACTGAACTGACGGAAATACCTACAAAAAAGATGGAGAAGGTCACAAAAATTAATCAAGAAACATCAAAGGCGGTGCGGACAGTATTGCTTCTGGTAGTTCTTTATTCTGTGCTTATACTTAATTTTTTCTGTTTAGTCCAGTCAACGAATGAGTTGTAGACGTCATGGAGGGGGCAGAATTTTCCTCTTTATGAATGTATTGGAGGTAGTTAGGAGGTAAACATAATAAAAGTCCCCACCCCTAGCCCTGCCGCTTCAGAAGGGAGGGGGTGGAAAGGTCCCTTTTTTCGATTATTCGCTTATAACTCGGAAACGATGCGTCGTACGCGAAAAATGTTTCTATGCAAAATTAAATTATATTAAATTTTCTACAAGAATGTCTATATTCATTTTCTTCCTATGTGTTATAGTTTCCGAGATATTCACCAGCGAAAATCGATAATTAATAAATAAATTAATTATGTATCTGAAATGTTTGTATCAAAACGGTTTACCGTGGTCTAATAATAAATCACACTCAGAAAACAATCTTTATTTTACAACATTCGACGTATTTACTAACGTAATATTTTGTCAAAATCTATATATTTTCTTAAATATACAGTGTAACTTACTTAAAATGAAGACACCCTTATAACATTTTTATTTTGTTTCCGATTTGAATCAAATTTTACTCAAGTATAGAACAAATTAGGATCTACTTATGACCAGAAAAACATTCACCTGCTACAAATGCAAAGCCACCTGCGGTACCAAAATATGCGGAAAATAATAAAAAATTATATTAGGCATTTTCTTATCGCAGTGATGTTTACTGCAATATTTTATTCATAAAACCTGGCAGAGGAAAAGTTCAAACCAATGTTTACTCTACCCACCAATTTCAGCAGCTAGGGCTGAAAGAAATTCTCTTCCTGCATGTTTTTATTGGCTGCTATTTGACATCTGCAACATTCCGGAAGAGTAAACTTGGTTTTATAAAACTTTACATCAGGTGACTTTGCATTGTAGCAAGCGAATGTTTTTCTGGTCATAAGTAGATCCTAATTTGTTCTATACGAGTAAAATTTGATTCAAATCGGAAACAAAATAAAAAAGTTATAAAGGTGTCTTCATTTTAAGTGAGTCACACTGTATATTTAAGGAAATGTATCATTAGTAAATACGTCAAGTGTTGTAAAATAAAGATTGTTCTGTAACTGTGATTTATTAGTAGACCACGGTAAACCGTTTTGATAGAAACATTTTAGATATATAATTTATTTATTTATTAATTATCGACTTTCGCTAGTGAATATCTCGGAAACAACACATAGGAAGAAAATGAATATAGACATTCTTGTAGGAAATTTAATAAAATTTAATTTTGCGCCCTTAGAAGTTAAAAACGTAAGTTTAGTTTCTTTAAATAACTAAATATAAAGTTATGTGTACTGTGACTTGTGTAACATATTGATAACAATGGGATAAAGCAACAAGGGGCCAATTTATTGTCTATTCAATATGAGCCTGATTGCCTCAGTAAATGAAAACTATCCCAACAGGTTAAGAGTATGTGAGTGTGAGGTAGTAAAAGGATAGTATACTTTGTAGTCCAGAAGCTAGGTGGCTTCTACGGTACGTCATCATTGAGCCAAGTGAATAAAATGTAATAAATGCTTGTACTAGGGCATTCGTAGGTAAATACTTAAGGTTGAGTGAATAAAACATAGTAAATACTTTATATCAAGCGTTTACTTCTCCTTGTAGTAATTACTTTTCATATGTAGCAAAACCTTAATTTTTCCAAGTATCTACTTAAAATTGGGTGAATAATTCGAAGTTAGTACTTTCTGGTGCCAGTAAACACTTGATCATTTCTAAGGTAGGTGAACAGTGTACTTATAGTTGATAGCAGCTTTCATGCATTTACGTGCGGATAAAATGTATCGAGAAAGAAGCCATTCGAATTGTTTGTTACGGTTTGAATCTGAAAGTGTAGATTTTTTATGTAACGAGTTTCTATCAGCAAGCCAGGAACGCAGAGGTGCAGCACTATCTCCAAGAAAAAAAATGAAGATATTTCTTCGCTATCTAAGCGATCCGGACTTTCAGAGCGGAGTAACAGAAGATTTCGGGGTTCATCGCACTACAGCCTGCAAAACGATAAATTGGGTTCTTAATAAAGTATGATAGAGACTATTCGGGCAACTGAAAATGCGCTTTTCTATATTCAGCAATATTGTCAGAGTATTGAGTAAAAAGGTATCGAAAATAATATTCTCTTGCGCAGTATTGCACAACATCGCGAAATATTTAAACAATGACTTCGACCCACAAGAGGCCTCTGAAGATGATTCTTTGGAAGAACTAAGGTATGAAGATATTGAAGAAGATAGGGTGAAACATTTGCGGTGTATAGTCGAGCGAAAACGCGAGGATATTGTTAGAGTTTTAAATTTGTAATGCGTATTAATAGGCTATTGTCTATGTACAAAAAAAGGAACTAAAACGTTAAAGGGTTTTTATTGTTTCTTATGTTCAATTGACCCCAAGATATGAAAAAACCGCGGAGTGCTACCATTTAAAGTGGTGCGTTTTTGAGATCGAAGTAAAAAGGTCCACTTTTCATATTTTTTTTGCTCGAAAACTATGAATTTTTTCTATAAACACGTCAATAGAAAAGTGTGTAGAGATTTAAATTTCCAATCGAAATGGCACCTTCAGAAGTCAATTTTTTTTTTTTTTGTAACGAGTTTCTATCAGCAAGCAAAATTTTTTTTTATTTTAGCCTGTAACTATTTTTCGGGTACATTTAGGCATAGACATTGCTGCATAACAAAAAAAGCTGGCGTTTTACCGGTTAAAATGAGGTTTTGTAAACAGTTTTACGATTAATAATGACCGAGATATAGCGTTTCAAAGTTTGCAACTTCAAAGAATGTATGGGAATGAACTGTGAACACGCTGATGTACCTCAAATAACGGAAGACGATGTTTACATAGATGCCGATGAAGAAATCGACTTTGATTTTGAAAATATGTTATATCCAGCATTTGAATAATTTCATAATGTAAGTTATTAATCTAAGTTATTTGAACAAAAAAAACACATGATATAATAAAGTTCAGAAGTGGAAAAATGTAAAAAGTTATTTTTTAAGTACAATAATCTACTATATCTAGACTGTATCTTGGTTACTATTGATCACATAAACTTCTATTGCAGACCATTTAAATAAGAATGCTGCGAGTACATTCCATGTAGCAATATCTGTATTGGACAAATAAGTTATAGGCCGAAATTTAAAAAAGAACGTAAAAATTGGAAGAAAGTTAGTAAAAGTAATACTTGACGAAATTTGAAAAAAAATAGTAAAAATTAGCAAAAAAAGTTAAACAAACTTTGAAACGCTATATCTCGGTCACTATTAATCGTAAAACTGTTAAAATCTCATTTTAACGGGTAAAACGCCAGTTATGCAGCAATGTCTATGCCTAAATGTACCCGAAAAATAGTTACAGGCTAAAATAAAAAAAAAATAAAAAATTGCATTTTTTCGTTTTTTTTTTGTTTTGTTTTTTGGACGTATTTTTGTAAAAAAAAAATTTTTTGACTTCTGAAGGTGCCATTTCGATTGGAAATTTAAATCTCTACACACTTTTCTATTGACGTGTTTATAGAAAAAATTCATAGTTTTCGAGCAAAAAAAAATATGAAAAGTGGACCTTTTTTATTTCGATCTCAAAAACGCACCACTTTAAATGGTAGCACTCCGCGGTTTTTTCATATCTTGGGGTCAATTGAACATAAGAAACAATAAAAACCCTTTAACGTTTTAATTCCTTTCTACAGTACATGGACAATAGACTAAGAAAAATATAGTCAAACGTTTCAAAATTCACAGATCAAATACATTTATTTGTCAAACATTAAATATTGCCCGAGCTCTGTTTAAATGTCCTTTTCAGAAACTGAGGTTTCTACATTTTCATTTCGACCTAAGCGCTGTTGTAACAGTTGAATGATTAACTTATCTTTCTGCTGCAACCTCGATGCTTCCAATTGTTCTAATAGTACAAGGCGTTGCAATTCAACAGTTGCCAGTTTATGAAATGGCGTAGTTCTGTTCCCTTTTGAGGTTACATCTAACTGGAGGGCGCATTTCTGATCCTACAGGTGATGCATCTGATGAGTTGTCCACGATATGGCCTGAGGCTGAAACACCTCCGGGAACTTTTGAGAAAACAGGATTTTCTTCGAAATTTAACATTTCTAGAAATTCCTTTTCCCAGTTACTCAATTAGATTGGTTTGTTATCAGTTGCATTTGTATCCGTTTTCTTCTTAATATTCGAAGTTTTTTAAGTTGAATTATAGTAACTATTTTGCCAATGCCTTTACTGCACTCTTCTTTTATTTCACTCCAGGCTTTTTCTTTCGATGCTACCATTTTGGGAAACAGAGATTTATTCAATACAACTCGATGGTTTTTGATTAAACTCACAAATAGCATCTTACTGTATGTTTTACTTGTCTCATCTTGACGACTTCACCATTACTACTTTCTTCTTTACTACTGGACATGTTTGCATGACTGAGAAATGTGTTAAATAAAGTCAACAAGAGTGAAATCTCTTTACAGTAGGGCCAAATGGCGTATTGTCTCGTATTGACACTTTTTGCTGAACAGCGGGATAACCTTGATCAGTACAGTGGAGCAAATATTTAACTATTTCGTTTATAAGTAAATACTTGCTAGTAATTACTTAAAATTTTCCGACAAATACTACCTAGTAAAAGTAGACGGTTATTCTCGCAAAATTAAGTATTTGCTTCTAATAGTCAGACTCTACTAAATAGTAAATACTTTTAAGTGGTTACTACTTCTTATTCACTTGGCTCATTTTATGCTTTATGAGATATTTTTATCGTTTTATATATTATGGACGATAACGATTTACAAAATTCATTTCTGGTGGGATGCCTCCCGCCAAACACGTCACGATCGCCGTTTAAAAACCAGTGGAATTATGTCATCGTTATAAGGCTCACTTTTTGTGTGCATACAGTTTTTATGTTTAAAACAAATAAAATATGATCGTTAGAATGTGTGCGAAATGTCAATTTTTGAAAACATAGAAATTACCTAATTCTCTTGAGAAAATTTTCACTTGCTGAAATTCCCAAGCGAATCGGCAAGTCGAGAAAGCTGCCCTTCTTGAACCTCGTAAGAATCGAATTCCAATGAGAAAGACAGTGGATTGTTAATCAAGTTATAAGTTTGTACTAGTATTTCCAACAGCCAATGGGAAGATTGAATTTTTAATGGTATTTTTGTATCTATTATTGACAACACTGATATTTCTGTCACGAAAAGCTTCAGCAACCTCATTTACGTATAATTCAGTAATATAACAGTTAATATTGTAATACATCCGACAAAATTCATAAGGTTTTGAAAATTGGTAGAAATGTTAAGGATAGCATAAGAATTAATAAACTGAAAAGTTCCCACCCCTATATAATGTGCTTCATCCCCTAGGACGTCATTTCCAACACCATTTTGAGGTTTTGTAGATTACCTCGGTGCACCTTTGATAAAAATACGTATACACAAAATTATTCCTTATAAAATTCTCTATCAAAAACGGTTCTACAATTTTTTTCATAAAATTAATAGTACCGTGTACCACACATGAGGGTTGGTGCCAGTTAACACAATAAATTATAATATTTACTATAATCTACTTTAAAGTTCAATGCTTAACGCAAAAGCAGTAGTTACTAAACTCCTCTTAAAATTATAATAAATGTAGCGCTTCCACCCTCTTACCCCTAAAGAATATCGCAATTTTTAAAGAATTATTTGCCCAATTCATTTGAGTCTGGAGTTAAAAACGTGCTTTAGTTTTGAACTGGCTTCAGTACCTCTTTCCCTTTTCGATGGCAAAGGCCTAATGAGAAAAACTAACAAGGCAACTTTATACCAGATTATTAATACTGTTCCAGAACGAAACCATATTTTCGAAAATAGTGAGTATGTGATTGATGGAGGATACTTGCTTCACCTCTAAATATGGCCAAAAAAAGGAGAATTTAATAACGTTTACCACGCTTACGTTAGTTACATTAGAAAACATTACGGTAATAGAGTAACTGTCGTGTTCGATGGTTATTTGGATAATGCAAACAGCACTAAGAGCCTGGAACGACAAAGGGTACTGCAAAGTGGCTGTCCTGAAATTATGTTTGATGAAAACACTGTTGTTTTTGAAACTCAACAGAAGTTCCTTAGTAATTTGTTTAACAAAGAACGTTTAATTGCAGAAGTAGTGAAAAAATTTAATAATAAAGGAATCGAGGTGTTTGTCGCTGCGGATGACGCCAATTTATTAATAGTACAAACTGCTATCGAAAAATGTTATAAGTGTGACACAGCTGTCGTCGTAGGGCAAGATATTGGCCTGCTAGTCCTTTTTATTGCTCTTTCTTCCTCCGACATTAAATTTCTAAAAGAAAAATAAGGAAATACCAGGAAAAGGATTTACAATTCACGAGGTTTACAATCCTCAACTTTTAAAGAAAACTGTAAAGAAACAATATTATTTGCACGTCATTAGCGGTTGCGACACAACCTCAGCATTTTTTCCAAAGGAAAGGTTAATGGAATCAATGTGCTTAATAAAAAAGATGACTTACAAGACATCGTGCAAACTTTTACCAATGAAAAAACTAGTCATGAAAAAGTTGTAGACATAGGAGAGCAATTTGATCTAGCTGTATACTACTCTACCTCTGTAGAAAAAAGTCTAGATGTATACAGATTCATGGCTTGATGGTAAAGTGAACAATACTGTAATGTTATCAAAACTACCACCAACTTCTGCTGCTGCTCGGTAACACTCATATCGCATTTTTTACCAAATTCAAACATGGAAAAACATTACGCTAGAAGCTACTGATTGGGGATGGAAAAAAGTCGGCGGTATATTAACCCCAACTATGACAACAAAAGAATCAGCTCCCGAATCTGTTTTAACACTAATTTCTTGTTCGTGCAAATTAGGGTGCGAAAACAGGTGCAGTTGCAGAAGAGTAGGCTTACGTTGCTCCACAATGAGTTACCATTGCCACGGACAAGCAAGCATGAATGTCGAATCTATGTAAAACGACGAAGAATAATTAACGCAGGTAACCTTCTGATAATTAGTGGGTTAGGTATACAGGGGACACCACGTAAAAAAGGGGGAAATTACTTTACCTCTGGGGTAGCGTGGCAACAAGTACAATATACAATATTCTTGCTTCTTTAAAAATTGCGATATTTTTTAGGAGTGAGAAGGTGGAAGCGCTACATTTATTATAATTTTATGTGGAGTTTAGTAGCTACTGCTTCTGCGTTAAGCATTGAACTTTAAAGTAGATTATAATAAAGATTACAATTTATTGTGTTAACTGAAACCGATATGTGAGCCTTATTTCCCACGGTACTATTAAATTCATGAAAAAAATTGTAGAGACGTTTTTGATGGAGAATTTTATAAGGAATAATTTTGTATCTAGGTATTTTTATCAAAAAGTGCACCATTCCCGAGATAATCTAGGAAACCTCAAAATGGGGGTGGAAACCACATACTAGGTGATGAAGCACACTATTTAGAGGTGGGAACTTTTCAGTTTATTAATTCTTATGTCATCCTTAACATTTCTACCAATTTTCAAAACTTTATGAATTTTGTCCGATATAAATCGTTATATTACTGAACTAGTATCTGTTTACTGTAGCCTGGCTAACTGAAGAGCAACGAACATTGCTTCCTATGGAAGTTTGGTAATTACTAGTTGAGAACAAAATTTAATGTTACTATAGCTTACCTTAGTAGCTTTTTATATAGTGCAGAAGAAACAATCCGTTTGAAAAATCCGTAGGATTCATTCTGGTTGATGATTTACATTCAGAAAGATGAATGACATTCTGAAGGTTGCCAAACAAAATTTTGGATATTTTTGTTTTTATCTATGTCATAACGGTAATTTCGGGTGCGCGCAACTCCAGCGTCTTAAAACCATTATCATTGAGTGAAAAGTCCTTCACTCAGCGCCTTTATAAAATAATTAGTAATTAATATTTTGATCTGAAATTTTTAAGGTACCTATGTCTATTTAATGGTTTTCCGGAAAATTGTTTTCCACAAGATCGTCATTTTAAAATCTTATCATTAAAAAAAAGTCAAATAAAAATTATTTTTTTTCTTGTACATTCAGTTTCAGCGTCCAAAGTGAGGCCTTATCATAATAATATCATTGATTAATTAGAAATTAATCAATGATAATATGTAAATACTGCCGTGCTAAAATCAAACGCCGTATCTACTGGCGACAAAGAATCGAGAAATTTAGTACCAAAGTTTTTTTGATAGTTATTGGTAAATTACAACACAGGTTATATAATCAAGATGATTTCCGATGTAAAATGACGTAAAAAATCGAGTAGACATGTTTTTTAATAAAAGTTTAAAGTTTATATACCAAAAAATCAGATACTGCTTTTATTGTTAAAAATATATTTGTACATGCAAAAGCACAATGCGGTATCTACATTATATTGATTTAAAACGCAGATGGGGCATTATTCTAACTTAGCATTCCCAGAAAAACAACACAAGATAACAAAAACATTCCATAATGTTAATTTACCTTTAATTTTAACTAGTAGCATACAGATACCACATTTGTACTTAGGAAAGCCAGAAGTCTTGTGAAGATACGACAAAATGTGTAATGTTTTTAAATATAACTAATGTAGATACAGCTTTTTGCTTTAGTAAATAGATAGAATAAAATGTTAATATACCAAAACCATTAAAAACCCGATTTTGGATATTTTTGTAGATACGGCTTTTGATTTTAGCACGGCAGAATAGGTAAATTGATTTTCAAAAATATGTTTAGTTTTAGGTTATGTGTAAAAAATATGCACCTGTATTTCCCACATCGGCTGTTACAAAATGTATAAAATAAGAAACTGTAATCAATAATTATTGTGACATTTAAGTAATGAGACATCAAGACTCTCAAAACAGTCTCACATTACGGAAATTTTACTAGCTGTTTGTTATCTACACCGCAGGACTGTTTTTATTGAAACAAAACGTTAACATGCTAGCCTCGTTTAGTCAAATAGGTAAGAACTTGAGTCTCTCGTTAAATGTACCATCAACTTTTTAAAAAGCGAAATTTTATTTTAGAACACAATTTTATTTGTTCCAAATAGCTGCTCAAGGAAATCACTATTTCCACATCTAGATTTGCTACCCAAGTCTCTCACAACGAAAAAATTTTATATGTGGAAATAATTGTTTATGGGACTTTAATAATATAATATTTGAAATCGTCTACCTCAAAAACCCATAAAACGGATATCCCACATCGGTAGTGGGGTGGGTGGTTAGTGGGGTTGCATGAAGTAGAAAAAATTTTTGAGGCCTTTGGTTCTTGTACGCAAACTAAATCACATTTTTTTTTTCACCTACTTTTATAACGTGGTGGGGGTAGAAATGCCAAAAATTTTTTTTCACCGGAATAAGATGAAAATATAATCTAGTTCCAGATCTGGTTAAAATACATACAAATACATAAAATACAAATTTCAAGTCAATATCTTAAACGGTTCTAGAGTAATCGCGCGCACAAAAAAAGTTAGACAGACAGATTTTTTTTGCTCAAAATTTCATGAACGATAAAAATTTTTTAAATTTTTTTTGTCGTTACTATACTTCCACTGGACGTGGAAAAAAACTTCAAAACTCCAGATCTAGTAAATAGGTAAAATAATAACTGAAATAGATGTAATTTTTTTTTTAAGTTAAGAATACGATTGTGGTGATTTTACTTTCATATCCACGTAGTGTAGAGTAAAATTCTGAGAGTAAGTTAGTGTTAGCTCAAGGATGAACCAGATTGTTTTTAAACAAAATTAATCAATAAACAAAAAAGTTATAAATCATTTATTATTTCAAAAAACTTATGAAATTCATTATTATAATTATTTATTTCCATAAGTTACATATAAATAATAATCGATAATAATCAAATAGAAAACCATGCAAATAAGAATTACATGTATAGTTGACTACACACTTATTCATATAGCTGGAAAATAAAGGCAACAAACAGTTCACAGCAACTTTTTTTTCTTTCACAAACAACATCCATCAACGGGTTTTTATCTAAATTTTCGTGTTGTATAACAATGAGCAAAAATCCCAATACACTATTACAATTACATTCTTTTATTTTCATTATTTAAAGCGCAAGCATCATGGGGGGGGAGGTAACATGATAAAAACAACTAAATAAAATATATTATATATTCAAAAATATAAATAAAAAGTATAAAATGAAATACAACAATAACAAGAAAATAACACAGCCCCACAAAAAAAAAGTGGTCTGTCCGGCGCGGCGGTCCAAACCAATATATCCGTATATATTTGGACCCGCTGAAACCGAATCCGAAGTCGGAATTGTCAGATCAAGTCGTTTTTCACGCCCAACCCCACAAAACACCCCCCCCCAAAAATGCTCTGTCCGGCGGACCAAACTAGTATATTCTTATGTATTTGGACCTGCTGAAACCGAATTCGTAGTCAGAATTGTCAGATTGGCTCGTTTTTCACCCCCAACCCCTAAAACACCCCCAAAACAAAAACAAAGTGGTCTGTCCGGCGGATTATACCAGTGTATCCTTATGTATTTTGACCTGCTGAATCCGGATTCGAAGTCAGAATTGATGGATTGGCTCGTTTTTCACCCCCAACAACGAAAAACATACCCCCCAAAAAATGATTTGTCCGACGGACCAGACCAGTGTATCATTATGTATTTGGACCTGCTGAAACCGAATCCGATGTCAGAATTGTCAGACTGGCTCGTTTTTCACCTCCAACCCCAAAAAACACCCCCAAAACAACAAAGTGGTCTGACCGACGGACTATACCAGTGTATCCTTACCAAATACATAAGGATACACTGGTATGGTCCGCCGGGCAGACCATTTTGTGTGTGGGGGGGGGGGGGGGTTGGTGGTTGGGGGTGAACACGAGTCAAAAAAACGACCTGATCTGACAATTTCGACTTCGGATTCGGTTTCAGCGGGTCAAAATACATACGGATATATTGGTCTGGTCCGCCGGACAGACCACTTTTTTTTTGTGGGGCTGTGTAATCATTACTTAAGGTAAATTAATAACAAAATCATTATTTTTAAACTAAAAAACAAAATCAATCCCAAATATTTAAAATGTTAAAAGGGAAGTTGATGGCTAACAGAACCTTGGGAGGTAATTACTCCATTACCTCCCCCCGTAAATTCGCGCTTGTATAGGTATGAACTGGAGTAAACCTTCGAGCATATAGGGGAAAATAGAGGTCGCCAAACAGCTGTCTGTTTGTTCGGCCCACAACTGTAAGCAAGCAAATTATTAATCCCCGATTCTCTTAGCTAGTGCAAAATAATGACGTGTCCCGTAGGGGATGCTTTTAGTACCATTTGCGTATTGTTTACTTTCGTTTCTATTGTGTTTTGTGGGTATTTACTACAGTGTTTGCTATGCCTCTCGCGTCCCTTGCCCATATGTGTTGAGAACAAGCATACGCATTGTTGTAAAATAGAAAAGGCACCTCTATTTTCCCTTATATGCTCGAAGGAGTAAACATTATACTCTTCGCCGGTTGTTGAACTCTGAAGCAGGGTTTTAATTTTTTCCCTGCACAGGCACTTATATGAAACAAATAAATATAAGTAAAGCAGCGAGTTTAATCTGGAATAGTTTATATAAATAAATGCAAACGAGCATAAGGAATTTGCTTAAAATAATGATTATATGTTATGCCCGAACATCTGGCCGTTACGCGAGGCTGTAGCGCGGTTCCCGCGTCAACGTCCGTAGTTGTTTATATTGTTGAATGTACACTGAAATAAAATACCAAAATGAAATGCCATGTCCGTAAATATTATAAAATAATAAAGATAATTTAATTGGCAATTGGTGATTGGTTGCTGAACTTTTATATAATTGTTGCACATTCTGTAGAATACTCTTCGCAGTACTTACCACAATACAACCTGCCTGGGTTTCGAACACACGACCATTGGTGTGTAAGGCAAAACAATCAATCAATCAATAACAAGTTTATTAAAGTTAATGACACAAGTATGTGCCTCCCCAGAATCTGGCCCGGGGCCAGCCAGCCAACCACGACATGCAGCGCCGTGATGGGTGTGGGGCTGGGCGGAGCAGGTCCGATTTGGCTAAAACAATAATTGGAAATGAAAGGTTAATACTCCTACCTAATAATAAAGGATTAACAATTTGAATGAATAATAGTACACAAATATACTTATTTCATATTTCAACGATTAGATATATTATTATTATGAAATGTATATTACTAAAATGTTTAAAAAAAAATAATGATAGGGAATAACATCGCGCAAGATTTCTGTTTAAATAGAACTGATGAAAATTAAGATTTTTTAAATTTTAAATGATTAAAAACTTTTTTATTTACTGACCGGATTTTGTTCGTAAATAATAGGGTTCTTCCTCTAGCTAACACTAATTTACTGTCCAAATTTCAATACAATCGGACTTTTCTTTCTTAAGTTATCGTGCTTACAACAAACGTGAGTGAAATTAAACCCCATTAAACTCCTTCCTGTTCGCACTGGTCAAATAAGCAAGCATTATTTTTAATAATCATGAGTTTTATCACTACAGGTGGGTATATAGTAAGTAAGTCGGAGGTAAGGGAAAAGTAACGACTACTATAATGACCTGGCTGATGCCAAAAAAAAATTGAGGCCTTTGGTTCTTCGATACACACAAAATAATGTTTGGGTGGCAGAGGTAGATAGTTGTACACACAATAAATATCAATTTTATATTTTTACCTGCGAGTGGTAGTGGGAGTGGCTGATGTCAATTTTTTTTTAAAATCTTAGCATCTAGTGCACACACTAAATCCCAAATTTATAAACTCTTACTTATTTGCTTTATTTATTTACATCTCTATTTACCCTTCAACGGAATAAGATCAGAATATAATTTAGTTTCGGATCTCGTTATGCATACATGTACCAAATTTCAAGTCAACCGCTCCAGAGGAATCGTGCGCACAAAAAGTTAGACAAACACACACATTTATTTTTCTCTGCGCAAATTTCAAATATCGACGGTTCATGACATTATAAGTCTATGTGAGCAAAGAAAAATGATTTTTTTTACCGTTATTATACTCCCCTCTACTATGTAAATGTGGAAGTAATTTTATTTTTTTTTTACCGTTACTATGAAATCAACCTTTTTCTTTGCTGAGAGATATTTTTCTAGTCTTACTGTATAGATACGAAATTAATAGTAATATTTTCGTCATGACTAATGAATAAATCAATCATTAGTCTGACTAATGACTAATCAATCATCAACATTCATGACTAATGACTAACCGATTAGCCATTAGTCATGGCTAATATATGAATGATTTACTCATTAGTCACGACTGATTAGTCGATTAAAAATGCCCATTCCTGTTCCGTATTCCTCAAATTTGTATCATAAAGATCTGAGTCGAAACTAATTGTAAGAAAGTTCATTTTGTTTTTTTTTTCAATAATTTTAAATTGTCCGTCGCACTACCATATAAAATACGTATATTTTTTAATAATTTTGTAATAACATTTTGATTTCTATTAGCACTTTGCTAACAGAGAGGCGGACGTTCAAATTCCCACAGCACCACCATAAAAATATACTATTTTTGTAAGTTTGGATTTTATTAGCAGTTTGCTAATATAGAGGCGGAAGGTCAGATTCCAACCGCACCACCCTAAGATTTAAAGTGTTTTTGTTGCCTGCAATATTTTGCTTAGTCCTTAGTAAAAAATAAAATTATATTAATTATCTAATTTTATGACCGACATCGGCGAACTAAGTAATTCATTTAACTCACTAAGTGTAAGTAATTTAAATTCTGCCCAAACAACAAAAATGCCAGACATAAATTCAATTTTCAAATTATATGACGATTCCATTCAAATATATGATGGATCCGAAATCGAGTTAGAGCCCTTCATTAATGCGGTAGACTAGTTTTATTAACTTTACCATGGTAATGATATCGCCCTAAATAAATGTATAAAGTATTTTCGATAAACTTAGAGACCGCGCTCGTACGATGCTAAGTTCCAGACCAGAGTTAAATTCATGGCCCTTAATTAAAGATATTCAACAACATGAATCATAGAGTTTAAAAGTTTCTCTTAGAAATTTAGAGATTGTGATTTTATTATATGAAGAAATCCAAGTATGCTAGAAAAAGCCATTAATATTTTCATAGAAAATGAGAATTTTACGCAGTCACAATATCAAGCCCAAAGCGCATCGAAAAATATTGCATCGGAACCAGGACCTAGTTTTGTCGTTTTTGAGATGCCGGAAAAAAGCGAACAGAAAACAATCTTTAATTTAGAGAACGGGCACTTTGAATACCTAAGAATGCCTTTCGGTTTGAAAAATGTCCCTGCGACATTCCAGAGAGTTATGGATTTCGTATTTAGATATATTCAAAATAAAATTTGTTTGTTATACATGGACGACATTATTTTTAGTACTTCACTACAGGAGCACATCGCAAACTTACGACAAGTTTTTCTTAAATTACATGAAGCAAAATTAAAAATTCATCTAGGTAAATCTGAATTTCTGAGGCAGAACGTAGAATGTCTGGGCGACGTAATTGCTCTTAATGGCATAGAACTAAACCCAAATAAGACTCGAGCGATACAATAATTCCCGGTACCAAAAACCGCGGAAGAAATTAACTCCTTCCTTAGATTGTTAGGATTTTATCGAAAACTCATTAACGATTCCGCGTAAATAACTAAACCATTAACTAAATATCTGAAAAAGAAAGAGAAAATAACGCATGACCCGGAATTCTTATATTTTGACTTATGTAAAAACATCCTGACAAATCAACCCCCACTACAATTCTCTCTCTGACTTTGGCAAGCCATTTACACTAACAAATGACGCTAGAAATTTTGCTATAGGCGCAATTTTATCGCAGGGCCCTATTGACAATGATAAACCAGTAGCGTATGCATCTCGTACCTTAATTCCTGCAGAAATATACTATAGTACAATAGAAAAAGAGTTAGTGCAGTTAACTTCACAAAGTAGTTCAAACCATATCTTTTCGATCGTAATTTACCATAAATACCGATCACAAACCTCTAGAGTGATTACATAAAGTCGCTGACGCCTTTTCCCGCGTCGAAATTCATCCTAGCAATAACGAAAACCAATCGGTTATAGGCAAGACAAAAAGAATATAAAGTCGCTGACGCCTTTTCCCGCGTCGAAATTCATCCTAGCAATAACGAAAACCAATCGGTTATAGGCAATATAGATCAAACCGACGGCGACAAGATCCAAACTAATTTCCCTGAATTAATCTTTGACGACCTTATTATACTAGACGCTACATCGGACACAGAAGTGTTACGCAGTAAGTTAATTAAACAACCAATTCCAAAAGTTACACCTCTGGAACCCAAAATTATTATATAATTATACAAATACCCAAATATGTCCACAAAAATCCCTAACAGTAACGAGACCGTGCATTCAGCCCTGCGAAAACCTCATCTTTGAGATCCCCATCCAGAAGACCCTATAAGTAAATTTCTAAATGAAATAATAATGGCCGTAAGCACTGATACTACATGCACACATGTTAAAAACTCGAAGCCATTCAACACAGAAACTCGATACGAAGTAACTCTACCCTACCGAGACCAAGAACAACTCCGAACTACAGGGCTAATAAAACAATCTCAATATATTGAAAAAGTTATTAGAATTTTGCAAAAACGCTTCCAACATGCTAGCTATATACTCGTAGAGACTAATAATTATGCACTAGATGAAAAAAACAAAGAAAAACAAACTTCTTATATAAAATGCCATCACGGAAATAAAACGGTTCACCGCGGAATTTCAGAAACAATAAAACCCTTACTATAAAATTATTTTTGACTGCGCCTAAACGAAAACGTTTGAGATTATATATAAACGCTTGCGTAATCTGGCAAAAGTCCAAATATGAACGTAGACCCGATCACTTAAAATTTCAACCTATACCCATCGGACAGAAGCTCATTGAATACCTCTATATGGACACTTCAAATAAATAATGTGAAATTTTTTACTATAATCGATGATTTTAGCCATCACAGACAAGCCTATGAGATCACCCTAACAGCTAACCATATTTGTGACCAACTGTTGAAATATATGATGCATTTCGGAATCCCCCACAAAATAAGTGGCCAAGGATCCAAATTCAAAAACTGCCTGTTCGAAGAATTCTGTAGGGTCCACATTATTGGCTTACATTACATAACCGTAAAAACCCTAACAGTAAATCTCCCACAAAACAATTTCAATCACTCTCCCAGAAAAAATGAGAATACTAAAGACAAATTTAAAAAAGACAAACACCTAGACAAGCTAATGAGCTATGCTATTCTGTAATAATACTATACGTAGTACCCTTCCAAATAATAAAGCCAGCCCAGACACTAAAACACCACTCGAACTTACAGACAGACTAATCATTAATCAATACTGATATAAACATAAAGAAACGCTCGTGTTATTAATGAATTAGTTAAACTACAAAACAAACAAGCAAAAGACCTAACAAAAACAAATCAAACTCGTTCTGAACCAACCACTAAACAACCCAGTGGAAAAGTGTATTTTAAACATAATACCATAAACATGGGGTAAAACCACAACGAGAAATTACTCAAATAAATCCATCTGTTTCAGATGACGCTGACATCATTAATCTAAATGATTATCCTGATGAACCTGGAGATAGCTCAAAAAAAACTGGAGAAATTAAATATCCCCATACGTCCATTTTCCTTGGGCAACGGCCGAGTAACAATACATAAACACTCCTTAAATTTAGACCATTTCATTAACCTCATAGAAAAATTAGAAATCAGTTCAGAACTAATTATTCCATTGATAAATAAAAAAGACGAGTTATACCCCCATTCTCACCTAAAGGAGTTATTAAAGCAAACGAAAACAAAATGGGAAAATATTAAATCCCTGAGTAACGCTATGATAACATCATACCGAATCGAACCAACAAAATATTTACCACGAACTCAAAAATTACCTAACTATTACCAAACAATTTATGAATGAAACGGTAGGCACTTTGGAAAAAATATTAAATAATCAAAATGAACTCTCATAGAGTAAAAAAGTAAAAACTATTTATCAAAATTCAGAACTTTTTAAACATAGTGATCATAGATTGCATGCCGCTGATAAATATACTGGATAATATTCAAAATAGCATTTTGTTCCAGTTTATTACCAATCAGTGAATTAAAAGATCTAATAAACCGAATGAAAGAACTGTATCCTAATGGTCTATATAACTTCTAGTCCAATCAATGAATGCCCAAAAGGGGATTGTAGAGAACATTTAGGAGGAGAGAATTTTCCTCTTCAGGGATGTGTTGGTGGTAGTTAGGAGGTAAAAATACTAAAAGTCCCTGCCCTTAGCCCCGCCGCTTCAGGGAGGGAGGGGGGTGGAAAGGTTCCTTTTTTCGATTCTTCACTTATAACTCGGAAACGATGCTTGGTATGGAAAAAAGTAATCTATGCAAAATTAAACGTAATTAAATTTTTCACAAGAATGTTTATATTCATTTTCTTCCTATGTGTTATAGTTTACGAGTTACTCGCCAGCGAAAATCGATGATTAATAAAAAAAATCAATTATGTACCTTGAATATTTCTATCAAAGCGGTTTACCGTGATCTGCTAATAAATCACAGTCACAAAGCAATCTTTATTTTACAACACTCAACGTATCTACTAACGTAATATTTTGTCGAAATCTATACATTTCCTTAAATATACAGTGTGACTCACTTAAAATGAAGATACCCTTGTAACTTTTTTATTTCGTTTCCGATTTGAATCAAATTTTACTCAAGTATAAAACAAATTAGAATCTATTTATGGCCAGAAAAACATTCGGCTGCTATAAAGGCAAAGCCACCTACGGTACCAAAATATGCTGAAAAAGATAAAACATTTTGAATGTTAGAAATTCTAAAAAATGCATCCGATCGGCGCCACAAACGTACATACACCAAAATTTGATTTGGTTATTGAAGGGGGATTTCTCATACATAAGCTCATCTGGCAAAGGGAATCCTCAGTTTCCGCAATTTGAAGTGGCTACGTGAAATACGTCAATTCATTCGATTCGTGATTTTTAATCTTTTTCCTCATATTTTGATACCGCAGGTGGCTTTGCCTTTATAGCAGGTGAATAATTTTCTGGTCATAAGTAGATTCTAATTTATTCTATACTTGAATAAAATTTGATTTAAATCGGAAACAAAATGAAAAAGTTATAAGGGTATCTTCATTTTAAGCGAGCCACACTGTATATTTAAGGAAATGTATAGATTTCGACTAAATATTACGTTAGTAAATACGTCCAGTGTTGTAAAATAAAGATTGTTTTGTGACCGTGATTTATTAGCAGACCACGGTAAACTGCTTTGATAGAAATATTCAAGGTACATAATTGATTTTTCTTTTACTAATTATCGATTTTTGCTGGCAAATATTTCGTAAACTATAACACATAGGAAGAAAATGAATATAAACATTCTTGTGGGAAATTTAATTACGTTTAATTTTGCATAGATTACTTTTTTCCGTACGACGGATCGTTTCCGAGTTATAAGTGAAGAATCGAAAAAAGGAACCTTTCCACCCCCCTCTTCCCCTGAAGCGGCGGGGCTAGGGGCGGGGACTATTAGTATTTTTACCTCCTAACTACCCTCAACACATTCCTGAAGAGAAAAATTCTACCCTCCTAAATGTTCTCTACAACTCTTTCATTGACTGGACTATTCACAAACATACAAAGTTATTACGAACTTAAAGCAGAGATTCACTAAAGCAATCAATTGATCTATTTTATCTTCCATTTTCCGGTGCTTTGAGAAAGTATTTACAATAATTATCACCTGTTCCCTATACCAATCCATAACCAAACTATTCCCCTGAAACTCCATATAATAATGAACTCAACATATCACCACTACGAGGATGCAATGTGTCTAAGAATGGACGGACTCTGTATCTACCACATAGAATAACAAATATCCAAACAAGACTACCTACCACACTCTCGGGATCAACCTCAATGTAATGCAACACGTTAACTGTCCATTTAGAAAAATATATAGTGGAACAAATTAACAATGTCTATCTAGTAGCCATACCGGTGACAAACATTACTATAGAAAAAAAGTGCAGCGAACATAGGTTTATTACCATTTAACAACCCCATCTCATCTATATATATCTACATCTATCGGCCTTACAAATGAGACGCCTCTCGAGATACTACGCGTCCATATGGTCAACCTCGACCTGGGCAGCATCGAGGCAACCACTTTACATCATATCAACATCGATAAGCTTTCAAACCTACATCAGGCAGCTGAACGGGCACACCTACATCAATTAAAAACATTTAACGTGAAAAATCACAAGAACAATTTAATTCTTTATATTTGCCTACTTATAATTTATATTGAATTAATAATTATATATTTGCAAATGCTTATATGCTAATAAGCAAAAAATATATGCTTCTCTTGCTTTTAGAAACAAAAATAACAAGCATTTAAAAGAAAAAAACTGATGTGCATTTAGGTGACCTATCCAATGATACTGAAAAACTTCATCCCTCGTATTTTCGTCTTAGGAGGGAGGGCATTATGTACGTGAATTGGTGGCACACATTAATAAGGTTATTAAGTAAGCATATTCTTACTGACTACGATAACTTGATAACTAAAATCTATATATTCCATTGTTGCATTCATTTCCAGTTAGATAGATCGCTTCTGACGTTTATTATCTAATATATAAAAATCTCGTGTCACAGTGTTTGTTATCGAACTCCTCCGAAACGGCTTGACCGATTTTTATGAAATTTTTGGTGTATATTTGGTAGGCTATTGTTTATACCCTTTGGTGATAAGGGTGGCCCTATCCAGAAATTTTATTTTTATTTTTTGGACAAAAATTTATAATTTATATGGCAAAACAACGTTTGCCGGGTCAGCTAGTGCATTTATAAAATTATGTGTATATTGAAAAAATAAAATTGTGTTCTAAAATTAAATTTCGCTTTTTAAAAAGTTGATAGTCTATCTAAGAACCATTATTAGTCTCAGCGGTCGGTTTTTGAACAACCCGGAATCCAGCCGAATAGACAAAAATATAATTATTTATTGTGTTCATACGGGCGAAACTGAAGCGAGTTTTCAAATATAACTGAAATAAAAATGGGTTATATTATGCTGTAATTAAACGAAAACAAGTTTTTATATTTATTTATTTAGCCTGTTTTCTAATTCTTTTCGACATTTTATTTCCCTTTGTAGTTCTTCTTGCAATTTTGCATAATCTAGTCTTAAAGCTATAAGCTGTTGTTGGCCACATGACAATTTATCATTTTGGATTTGCTGAACAAGTTTTTCTAACTTTTCTTTTTCTCTTTGTATTTCATCCAATTCCTCTCTCAATTTTTCATTACTTTCAGATTCTAAGACGTTCTTCGTTTCAAAACGATTCATTTTATTGTCTCCAGCAAATTCTTCTTTTTTTGTCATGTTTCTGAAATAATCCCATTCTTTATATTGCTTTCCTAATTCTTCAACTACACGTTTAACAGCGCATTCCGATTGTTTAAGCATTTTTTTAACATGTTCGTCACCAGTTAAAGCCACCATTTTATTTGCGATTTGTTGTAATTTTTTATTTTCTACTTGAGCAGCTTCCAGTTCCCGTTTCATATTAGTTATCGATTCAAATTCGCTTTTTGAAAAATGTTTACAACGTTTCGAAGTAGTATCGTCATCTTTATTATCCTTATTTTCGTCATAATCTTTAATATCGGTTTTTTCTTTATTTCTTTTATTATTAATATTAGTTTTATTATTGTAATTATTCTGCTTTCGCAATTCTTCAAGTTCCAACTGGGATTTTTGAAGTTCTTTTTCAAGTTCTTCTATGCGAATTCTTAGACACGCCGTCTCGCAGGACACACCTTGTATTGAACTTTTCAGTTGGGCCTGAACAGACGTCAATTTTTCCTCCGAAGCAGCAATAAGGTTATCTTTTTTTTCAACTTCGGCTCTCATAGTTGATAATGCATCTTTCATGCGACTCTAAAACATTATTTTATTAATAACGGTTACAATTCAATATAAACTTTTTAAAATAAATGTTATTAAGGATAATATGAAGGAATAAGAAGGAAGAGTATAATAGACTGATGCAAAGAGTTCAGACTCTTTGTCGAAGAGATTAAAACTCTCATCTGCAAGGAGTCTGTAAAAAACTGAAGTTACATGCTGATCACAATAATTATCAGGACCATTTTCGACGAGTAAAGATGTTAACACGCAAATTTAAACTCAAAACATGATTAAGACTCCACCGGTACGTTAAGAAAGTGAGATCATTCTGAGTCAGAAGATAGCTAGCAGTGATGAAACGAAGCAAAATATGCTGTGCAATTCTGTCCGTTAAATAATAATATTTTTGCTTCTTTGCTCGCCCCATAACAAGTAAACTTGTATTAAAACCGTGCTCTGTCCATATACAGTATCGCAAAGTGTTCGATTTGGTACGGCAATAAGAGCAAGCGAGAGCGAAGCAAGCAATGTTGTAAATTGAGGGGCGTGTCACACTTTGCCTCTGCTAGGGTACTGGTAGACGCCTTTATTGTGGGCGGTCGTTAAGTCGTTGAAACTATGCAATCCCAAAAGTAAAACTTTCCGATTCTGTATATAATTTTAACATTTGTTTTTCACACCAACCACCCAGAAATACCATTTGTTTTCTAAGTAATTCCTCATTTTTGTAAGCTTCGTCTTCAATTATTTATTATAATGCCTATCTGGCAAAGGACTACATAATAATGGTACCGATTTATTATTTTATTTACTCTTTTAAAACGCCGTGATATAAAATTTCATTTCATACATAAGGTAAGGCAGCTATGTGAAAGAGTGGTGACCACACGCAGATCCCTCTCCAAGCCTGCGAACTGAATGTACCTCAGCGCGAGATAGCAAACACACAGTTACTTCGGTATAGACATGGGCAGTCAGTTCCTTTAGTGGATTCAGTCCGCTTGGAACCGTTCCGCTTGTGGACCCGTTCAGTTGGATTCGTTCCATCGGATCCACTTCAAAATGTTTAGGCAATTAGGTAGGAAACTAAAAATTGTCCAATCACTTTTTCCCATTATTATACTCTTCGCAAAAACGAAGAGTATATTGTATTTGATCGGCACATTTCTAAATCAGTAAATATCGCTCGTAGAGAAAAAATTTTTATATCGTTATGTTAGTGAACGAATTCTGAACAACTTTCAAAATGTCCGTCTGTCCGTCTGTCTGTCCGTCTGTCCGTCTGTCCGTCCGTCACGTTTCTTGTAAGCACGATAACTCAAGAAAGAAAAACGATTGTATTGAAATTTGGAGAGTAACTTAGTGTTAGCTAGAGGAAGAACCCTATTGTTTTTCAACAAAATAGATTGGTAAATAAAAAAGTTAATAGTAATTTAAAATGTAAAAAAATATTTTTTACATTTTTTTATGATTTGTAATAAATAGAAACCTTGCGAAATGTTATTTCCTATCACTATTTTTTTTTAATACATTTTACTAATATGTGTTTCCTAATAATCACAATAAATTTTCTAATGGTATATATTACACTCAGTAACAATTTTAGTAATAAGAAATGGTGGTGTAGCGGCAAGAGTTTCGTCTCGCAACAAGGCCCCGGGTACAGACGGCATCGAGTATAGGCTACTCAAATATCTCCCGAGAAAAGGCATTGTACAATTGACATACATAGTCAACGCGATCCTGCGACTGCAACACTGGCCCAGCCAGTGGAAATGCGCCGTGGTCGTGCCAATCCTAAAGCCGAACAAGAACGCGAAGCTCGTCGGCAGCTATCGACCGATCTCGTTGCTGTCGGCGATCTCCAAGTTGGTGGAGAAGGTCATCCTGATCAGACTAGACGCTGCTCAGGATGAACTTCACATCGACGACGAGTGCCAGTTCGGCTTCAGGCGGGGCAGGAGCACCGTGCAGCAGGTCGTCAGGATCGTGAACGACGTTAAGGTGCAATGCAACCTCGGGAAGAGCACCGTCATGGTGCTCCTCGATATTGAGAAAGCCTTCGATACCGTATGGATCCCGGGGTTACTCTACAAACTAAATTCATTGGACTTCCCAACGCACATCACGAAACTTATTCACTCCTTCCTGTCTGGTAGATCGTTGGAGGTCAGGGTGAATAATAAACTATCAACTCGGCGGGACATTCGCGCGGGCGTCCCCCAAGGGTCGTGCCTGTCTCCAAAGTTGTTCAACTTGTACGTTTCCGACTTCCCGGAATTCCCGAATTCGAACCTTGCCAAGTACGCCGACGACACAGCCATGTACGTGCATTCGCATAACGCGCAGGCGGCTAATATGCTGCTGAAAGCGCACATGGCCCGTGCCACGGCATATTACAACAAGTGGAAAATTCGGATCAACGCCGAGAAGTCAGAGTCGATTCTGTTCACGCGCCGCTTCACAGAAAACCGGATTCTAACGCCACTTTCGATCGGGGGTAGAGAAATTCCAATTAAGCGGTGCGTGAAGTATTTGGGGGTGAACCTGGACAAAAGACTGACGTTTAATACACACATTAACGAGACGATACGCAAAGTCTACTCCATGTCCAGGAGTCTGTATCCGCTCCTGGCACGGGGCAGCGGACTCAACAGGACTAATAAAAAGTTGTTGTACACGATGGTAATCAGGCCGGCCATCACATACGCGGCGCCGGTGTGGTGCAGCATCCCGGTCACGACAATGCGGAAGTTAAGAGTATTAGAACACAAATTTATGCGCCTCATTTCAGACTCTGGTAGGTACACCTCCCTCAGAAATCTCTATGCACGTTGCCACGACATAACCCCACTAGCGGACTACGTCCAAGAAACTTCGCAAAAATTCTACCAGTTTAAACTGGACGGTAGCCCGCTTACCCGCAACATTACCCGAATCAGACAGCATAATGCCATACTTTTCGATATAAGACACCCCCTACCGTACCAGGCGTTGCCTATCTTCCGGCAGCTTCCCTAGCCACACTTCCTTCTACGATAACTTACTCCTACCCTTACTCTTATCTTTCCTTAACCTTACATCTTTCCAATCCCTCTTTCTCCTCATTTATGTTTGTACTATTTTGTTCTTTTATCCTTTTTGTTATTTTCATTCCTTTTTTTGTCTCTCTAAATCCCCTCTAGGCCGAAAACTTACCTAAATCCTAATTTTTTAAACCACAATTTTATTTCCACCCTACTTTCCTTGTCGGCGATCAGACCACAAGGTCGTCATTTGTTCGAATGGGTTTTTTCGTTTAGTTGTGTTCCCGTATCAACAATCAAAATTACGAAGTGCGCTCGCCTACGATTTTAGTGTTCTCAGTGTTGTGTTTATTTTTAAGTTACTTTTAGGTCCATGTGGACACAAAAATTTTAATCTAGTTTTTAAGTCTGCCCGTGGCGGACAGGAGCTTCTAGCACCCTCCCCTCGAATTTATTTCCAAGCCGAACCGGACCTACCCCACCCAGCCTCACACCCACCTCGGCGATGTTCGCCGTGGTTGTCTGGCTGGCTCCGGGCTAGGATGCGGTGAGGCACATATTGTACCTGAAGTTAAAATAAAATATTATTGTTGTTGTTGTTGTTCGTCTCGCAATCCAAGGGTCCCGGGTTCGATCCCTGTCATCGTGATTTTTTTTTTCATATATTTTTTTTTTCACAACAAAGTTGGTATCACAAAATTTAGAATGTCCAAAAACTAACATTATTTACAAGAAAAATGCGAAGAGTATCCTATAGAATGTGTAACAATTATATAAAAAGCTCAGTAAATCGGCGAAGAGTATAATGCTTCCTCTAGTTTTTATATAGATAAGAGGTAGGTACCTAACGGCAGTTATTTATTATCTATCAATATCAAGTCAACGGATATTTTTATTATCAACTATCATTGAAATTATTAATTATTGTATTATTATACTACCTCATTTTCTTGATAAGTCATATTGTAATACAATACTTTTTCACAGTAAATAAAACCTTTAAATCACAATGCAGATACTTCCTAAGTATTATGTATATACGTGCGGTATTTACTATTTATGACGCGATGAAATGACAGTCAACTGAAACTTCACATCTATCCAAGCACTCAGATCGTAGCAGATCAACGGACCCGTGGACCGAAGACCCGGTTCGATCGACATCGTGGGTTCGGTCGGACCCGTTCCACCTCCGGATTCGTTCACTTGGAACTAGTCCACCCGGACCGCCCATCTCTACTTCCGTAACGCCGACCGATCAACAACTATCCAGCGAGCAGCACAGGTAAGAAAATATTTTCAATCATTTATTAATTGTGAACTTGTAATATTTTCTGAAACCGAGGACTGAAATATTTCTATCAGTTAAAGATAACTTAGCTGTTTGGAAGACCAACAGAAATATTTCCATCATTTAATTATTTTCAAACTTAGAATATTCTTCTGAAACCGAGGTATGAAATATTTCCATGAATTAAAAATAACTCTGCCGTTTGGAGGGCAAACAGAAATATTTCTATCATTTAATTTTATTGGACATGTGATATTTTACCGAAATCCGAAGTGTGAAATATTTTTCTATATCTATATCTTCTAACGAATATTAACTTAGTACTGTTCTGCAAATACACACGCATTCACTCCGCGTTTCTCCCCGCTCTTTGAATGCGTCAGTTGATTAGATATCTCCACGCTAGAGATGGGCGATTCGACTCTTTTTAAAGATTCGTACCAAATGAATCCGGATCAAGAAAAGATTCGTATCGAGAGATTCGTACGTTTCGTACCACTTCTTATCACGGATTCCATGATACTAAACAGTATCATGTACTGATTCGTATTATTCGTACTATTCGTACCATTCGTACCATTCGTACCATTCGTACCCACACTCTCACTCCACAGTGTTCAGCATAGATTATAGAATATTATTTGTGGTGTTAGTTAGGGCCAGAGTATTATAATGTTATATTAACCGTACAGTTTAAACTTAGGACTTCAAGCACCTTCTATTAAATTAATAATTTCTTCATCGTCATTAGACAGTAAATAGATAGATAGGTAGCGTTTATTTAACCACATAATATACATATTTGTAGATTTGTAGCAAGTCAACTAAACAAAAACAATAACAACAGATTTTGTAATCAGTACGTTATATAAAACGAATGCTAAGTTGCAGTACATTGATAATAATCATATAGTAATGATTAAATTTTTCGAGTATATCCATCATATTACATATAAAAACAGGTAATTTTTTTCAATTATGAGGTTATGAGTATTTTAAAATTTGAAATCTCCAGTTTAAACGGTCTCCGGTTGAAGTTTAACCTTATACAACGGACCCTAAGAGTATCGCATCGCAATACCGGTACCGAAATTCGGCGATACGAAATGTACGAATCTTTTATTTTATTTATTTTTTATTATCTTTTATTTTTGTGGGAGTCGTACCATTCATACCACTGCAAGGATTCGTACCAATGATACGAATCATACGAGTACTACCCACCTCTACTCCACGCGAACAGTCGAATATTCAGTTAGTTAGTACCGCTTGACGGCATCGCCACGTCTACCAGAGCAGCACAGGTATGAAGATATTTTCTATCAGTTCTGACTTAGGATTTATTTCGATTTATGAAATGTTTTCTATCATTTAAAAACCAACTTATTAGTCGTTTGATTGACAGGCTGATATATTCATAGAGTCCTAAAAGTGAACATGTAAAACTTTGTCTAGTTTTCAACTTCCGTCTTCCATCCGAAACTATCATAGTAAACTGGTACTTTGGTAAACTTATAAGACTATTGGTTAACATTTTTTTTAGATATTTCTATAGATTTGTCATATTAGATTTACTTGAATAAATACTGTTATTTTTGAATTATGAGTTTTACTGCTGCGTATGTGAAAGTCTGAACTTCCTTATAGATGTCTGGAATTATCGTTTCTTCACTGTAGCTATCCCAGCCCTACTGCAACAGGCTAGTGTGGGACCTTTGCCCCATGTAATAAAAATTGTAAAGGTGGCGCTCGAGTAAATCCGAATATAACCGAAACCGAGCTCAGCGCTAAAGTGACGCTTCCACTTGTTAATGCGTTAAGCAACGGGAAGGAAAGGGCGTCACAGTGGAACTACGAAGGCAAACTTTCAATGCTAAAATCAGAAGTGGACGTATATACAGATACTAAAAACCGCGCGGCCTCAGGAATCACTACTTCCATATCCAGATTTCCTATCCAAGTCCCTTACAACGAAAAAAATCTCGATACCATATCTGTATTTCACTATGTGGGAAAAATTGTTCATATAATATTCATTAATAATATAATATTTGAAATTGTCTATCCCCAAAACCCATAAAATGATATGCCACACAGTAGTGGGGGTGGTGGAGGCTAATGCCAAAAAACTTTTAGATAACATATTTGCATTTCACTATTAATCCAGGAACTTTAGACGAAAAATGCGCTCATCTTAGGAAAAATTTATAGTGAGCTATAAATGTACACGTACCTTTCAGCTTCCCAAACAATCTGTGAAAAGTCCCAAAGATTCCGGTGTATGCTTAACTTTTGACAGCGGAAAAACGGCCCAAAAAGGTACCTTTTCTCGATTTTTTGCCAATATCTTCGTTCCCATCGATCCTACGGCTACGAAGTGTACTTATATAAAAGAAAGGACGGGAAATTCTCTATAAAAAAGGGATATAAAGTTTATCGATAGAACTAGTAAGTTCCACGGAGAAAGGCGTGAAACATCAGATTAAGTTTTGTGGTTCGGCGCCGCTGCGTGGTGCGTTCTGTGTGGCGGTGCAAATAGCAACTGCGCCTTCCCCTCTGACGTCGGTAATGGGTTTATACCTGCTTTACTGATTTTTCTGGTGGGGTGTGCTGATGATGACTAGCGTATAGAGGCAGGTTATCACTTTGAACCCGAATCATGCCGAAACGATTTCGTTGGCGCTCATTTGACACATCGAAGATTTACTTCTAAATCCTTTTCGTATGGTTCGTTTGCAGTGGGATGGTTAGACGCATAGGTAAGATACTCGCTTAGCATGCTGAACACATACCGGCCACGACAATGAGAAAACTTAAAGTGTTAGAACACAAATTTAAGAGCCTCATCTCCGTTTCAGACAGGTACACCTCCCTCAGAGATTTATACGCACGATGTCACGACAACCCCACTAGCGGACTACGTCCAAGAAATCTCCCAGAAATGCTATCAATTCAAACTGGGCGATAGTCCGCTTACCCGCAACATAACCCGAATTAGACAGCATAATGCAATACTTTTCGATATGACACCCCCTACCATATCAGACGTTGCCTATTTTCCGGCAACTCCCTTAGCCACACTTTCCACTACTACAACTTATCACTATCCTAAACTTTGTCTACTCTAAACTTACATCTTTAATCCTTTTCTATTCCCTTTCTGTTTGTTTATTTTGTTCTCGTTCATCGTTTTCTGTTTTTTTTTGTTCTTTTGTCCATTTTTGTCTCCAAATTCCATTTAGGCCGATTTTATAAACATCCTAACTGTTTTAATCCTCAACTTTCATTTCACCACATTTTCCTGGCAGGAAGACCACCAGGGTGGAATTGCTTCGAACGGATTTTTTCGTTGTTTTGTTTTCCCGTGCCAGCAACCAAAATTTCAAAGTGTTCGCGCCCGTGTTGTGCGCGAAATCGATAATTTTATTGTGTTACTTTAGTTATTTTTAGATATTTTCATATATCATGTTTTTTAAAAGTTATTGTTAGTTTTAAGTTTATACCTTTTAAACAGGTAACTCACTAACTATTGTTTAGTCGAACCGGTCCTGCCCCGTCCAACCTTACGCTCACCGTATGTCTAGCTGGCTTCGGGACAGTTTCCGGGGAGACATATATATATGTAATTTAATATAAATAAAGTATTGTTTGATTTGATTTTGAGCATGCTGAAAGTCCTGGGTTCGCTTTCTGAACCTATCAATTTTTTTTTTAATTTTGTACCGCTCAATGTATTTTTTCACGGCATAAATAGGTAATATTTTTTTCTGTATTTTTCCGTTAATAATTTCATTCTTTTATGTGATTTGTTTAGGTTAATCGTTAATTTTTATTTTGTTATTTAATTGTTAATAATAATTATCAGCGCCGCAGGCAGAATTAGAGTCGCAGACAAAAAAAGGGGAGGTGCCCTCCCCGCCTTTTTCTCCACAAAACAACACAAAATATTTCAATATGTACCTATATGCTCTTTCTACAAGCTTTCACTGGATGTGACACGACATCTGCTCTTTTTCATAAAGGGAAAACTGCAGCTTTGAAACTTTTCACGAAACGCCAAGACTTACGTGCTGCAGGTCAAATTTTCAAGCACAGTGATGCTTCTCGAGAGTCAGTTTCTTCGGATGGAATACGCATCTTCATAGCTGTGTATGGCGCTCCGGTTAACCAAGATGACTTGGAAGAATACCGTTACCAGTGCATAATGAAAGCTGTAGGCAGAAGCAAGAGTTGAGTATGTTACCCCCCACAGTCGATGCGGTCTAAAGAGCACCTATATCGTGCCTACTACCAGGTGCAGAAGTGGCTAGGAAACGAGCTGAACCCCCAAGATTGGGGATGGGTATTCAAAAACGGCTTATTGGAGCCAATAAGAACCTCGCAACCTGCTGCCCCGGATTGTCTTTTGAACATGATTTTTTGTAATTGTTCGAAAGGCTGTGGTGCTTAATAATCAATAATCTAAATAAATAAATAATACATTTTTTTTCACTGAAATATACCATTTTTCATACCCCGTATTCCTATAAAGCATACACCGGAATCTTTGAGACTTTTTACAGATTGGGGAGCTGAAAGGTACGTGTACACCAATTTATATCTGACTATAAATTTTTCCGAAGTGAAATGCTAAACTTCCTGGACTGTATGTGGAAAAAATTGTTCATAGAATTTTAATAATATAATATTTGAAATTGTCTATCCCAAAAACCCATAAAATAATATGCCACACCGTAGTGGGCGTGTGATGGAGGCTGATGCCAAAAAACTTTTGAAACATTTGGTTATTGTACAGACCTTAAATCACAAGTTAATTTTTTACCCCATTTAATAGTGAAGTCAGGATGGTAATGGGGTGGTGAAGATAGTGGCTGATGTCAAAAAAATTTTTGGGGTATGTTGAATCTTCAATCATATTTTAAAATTGTACTATTGATATTTTTATATTTACCTATTATTTTTAGGATTCATTTAAATTATAATAAGAATAATTATCATTTATTAAGGGCCTTTTCCAGGTTTACCTGTTAAAATTGGGTATTCAACAGATGAGTTTTAAAGAGAATGAAAAAAGTTGTACAATTTTTAGGGAGTTTTGATCAACCGAACGTTGATAGAAATATTTTATTTATTAAGACGTGAGTGAAACTTTATACCTATTTTCTTTGTGATTTTTAGTAGTTCTGGTCTTTGAAATGTAACAAATGTTTGTTTTTAATGGAGTATCCTCTAGGTAGGGCTAGATATATTACAAAGAACACCTCGTAAGGGAGGTTTCTTAAAATATATTGGCATGGTCAGACTTAGATCATCAGTATATAGAAAGAATGGTTATTTTCTTGTCTTTTCATATTAAATGTTAGATATACAGGGCTGACGACAGGGGGGGCAGGCGGGGCTGCAGCCCCGGGGCCCGGGCCCGAAGGGGCCCGGTATCATCACTGTTAAATACATTTTTGTATTGATTGTATTTCAAATAAAATATTATGTGTATTGAAAATTAGTATTTTTGATGTGTCCCAAACGAGTGGGGCTCGCCGATTGGATTTTACCCCGGGGCCCATACGTGCTCTCCACGGGCCTGTAGATATAGGTAGTAATATAAGTATATGAAAGGAGTTGACAAGTCGGTTCGTAAGGGAACTTCTTGTTGATAGTCTAGTTTGGTCAGATTTAGATCAATGGTATAGGAAAGGAACGAATGGTTTTTTTTAAAGTTATCTGCTGAATATCCAATATAATATTTTATAACAGTGCTTATTTTTTATAATAACGATCCTGGTCCTTCTAGAAGCAAGTAAAAATTAGCAAGGTGTCTATACATCTTGCACGGGCTTAATTCAACTTTAGTCCTAACATTTTGGTCCTTCGAGCCGGAACCTAGAACAGTCCAAGTTCAAGTGTTTGTAATGGTCCAAAGCCAAGTGTTTGTGAACAAAACCAGACGCCATCATTAGAGCAATCAATCGTCAAGGTGAGTGAATTTATATTCCTTATACGTTCAGTCCAATCCTTTACGACAGCGGCGGCTGGTGAAATTTCAATATTTTTTTTCTCGTCTGTGGCGCATGGGACCCATACGAAATTTGGGAAATAACATCTAGAGAAGCACTTCTCTAATGACCCCTAAAAAATTTTGAAAAAGCAGTTTGCGAAAAAATTTTTGAAAATTTGCTAGCCTCCCCTGGGTCTAGGGACCCCTGTTTACTTTTATTTTTTTTTGTCATATGCATTTGACTTTTCATAAAAATGCATCGACAGATTTTAGAGTTTGTGAAAATATTTTCATTACTAACTGAAATACAATGAACTGAAATTTTGTAATTTACAATTTAACAAATTACAATATTTCAATTCGTTGTATCTCAGTTAGTAATGAAAATATTTTCACAAACTCCAAAATCTGTCGATGCATTTTTATGAAAAGTCAAATGCATATGACAAAAAAAAATAAAAGTAAACAGGAGTCCCTAGACCCAGGGGAGGCTAGCGAATTTTCAAAAATTTTTTCGCAAACCGCTTTTTCAAAATTTTTTAGAGGTCATTAGAGAAGTGCTTCTCTAGATGTTATTTCCCAAGTTTCGTATGGGTCCCATGCGCCACAGACGAGAAAAAAAATATTGAAATTTCACCAGCCGCCACTGCTTTACGACAATCTGGTGATTAGTGTGTACATTATTGGTTTTAATTGTTGATAAACATTAAGTCCGTATTTTTATTGAGTCCATTTAAATAATTATTTTAAGTACAGTTAATAACACGATGGAGTCAAATTAAAGCCAAAGTCGCTAGACTAACAAATTTTTTCAAAGACCGCGTATTCGGAACTGATATCAATGCACTAAAAGTTCATTTGCAAAAGATTGGAAGTGCATGGGAAGATATCGACCAGACAATAATAATAATACCAAAGGAATTAACAAAAGAATGTAATGAAATGGTGGCGATATTCGATTACTCGCTCTTCCACTCAACCACCAGATCCAATCAGAAATTGAAATTTTAACTAACAATGATAGTGATCAATTAAAAGAACCTGTAGATTTTGAAAATAACTATTCGTTAATCGTTGGCCAAATTAACACATTTATCGGGTTAAGTCAATTCAAAGTAAACGCAAACACTGAGAAAGGTGCATGTGTTAGATTACCGGTATTAGAACTTCCAAAATTTAACGGTTTGTATGAGGAGAGGCTTTCATTTCGTGACAGATTTCAATCTTCCATAGATAATGATGAGTCCCTTAGTGATATTAACAAATTTCAATACTTGCAATCCTGTTTAAGGGGAGAAGCGCAGACACATCTTTACAGCCGATAATTATACTATTGCGTGGAAAAAATTGAAGGACCGATACGAAGATACTCGATTGTTGGTCCAAAGTCACGCAAATTGCTTGTTTAATCTTCCAAATATAACAAACAAATAATGTTTACCGATTTTCAAGATATTGAGCAAAATAGAAGTGTTATAGGTAAAATAATGTAAAGTAAATTCACAATTTGGCATTCATATAAGATAGGTACAGTCTAAGTGAAAATTATCTATTATTGGTTAAATTATTTCCTTCCAAATAAAATCATTTGAAATCTATGTCTAGACGGGCGTATTCTTATTTCCCATTTTTATTTAAGAAATTATTGTTTTGGTTTAAATTGATTATGCAGTAATTGTTAAAATAATAACATTACTTGATATATACCACCAAAACTGAATTTAAAATAATAGAAAATACTCCATTGTCGAACTAATTCTAACCAATCAAAGGGCCATTTATTATGTTCTGAACTTAACAATGCCACCAATCGCATATTAAAACTAGTTCAATTTGAAACTTTCCTAGGGAAATTAATGAATTAAAACAAAGTGGACATGTATTCAAGGAAAGTAACATGTTTACATTAAATGTGTTTTTAGATGAAAATTAATTGATCAGAGTTGGTGGACGTTTAAGTATTTCTATTTCGTATAATAGAAAACATCTAATACTGCTGATAAAAAATCATTTTATAATTGAGCTTCTCATTATTCAAAAACATGTAATGCAATTGCATAGCGGTCCTCAGTTAACAGTAGCATGTTTGAGACATAAGTACTGGATAGTTTCTGGCCGAAGTGTAATACGTAAAATCTTACATAAGTGCATAACCTGTTATCGTACAAAACCAATTACCTCTCAACAATTAATGGATGACCTACCAAGGGCTAGAATGGGGTCATCCCGCACATTTAAATCGTGGTATTCTAATATATGTGGTTAACAGCTTAGAGGTTCTAGTTGATAAATACAGAGACAAAATTTTATTTTATCGTCTCTTAGTATTTTATTTTTACGTTTGAAATTTGAATTCCGGCGTAATCCCCAAATTCAAATATCGTGTACGAGTCGGTCCGAAGTTAATGGCGGGATGTTTATTAATGTTCTTGTACACACACTAAATGACAATTTTTTTTCACCCCCTTTAATAATGGGGTGGGGGTTGGTATGGAGGTGGCTAATTCCAAAAATGTATATATATATATATATATATATATATATATATATATATATATATATATATATATATATATATATATATATATATATATATATATATATATGTTAGATCACGGTTCACATGAGTGACTTTTTAAAAAGATTTATTTACTTAAATGGAGCCAACGTTGGCTCTTGGAGAAGGAATATAATAATAATTAGAAGTGTTTCATTCTAAGTGAGTTTAATAACTAACTTTACAAAGCATGTCTAGTTGTATTTATAACATACAGAACCTGAGTAAGCAAAATATAGAACAAAAGAAATGCAATTCGACAGTCAGCATAAAATGTGAGAAACAAAGGTGAAATATAATATCTCTAAGATAAGCGATTAATAAGAGAAGTCGTTATCATGTAATATGATATACCTGTGGAGGATTGTTATGACTAAGTCTTTATAATAAGCGTATAATTTTATATAACAACTTCCCCCTTAATAAAAAAAGTTGATGTTATGCAGTAACTTTTGAAAATTGTTAGAAACGTTAAATGAATATAATGCAAAATAAATTGAAACAATGTTGAATGAATACAAAGCAAAATAATAAAATACATAAAAGTTAAAATTGGTAAATGATAATAATAATAAGTGAGTAATACATTACATGAATGTAATAAGAATAAAATGCAATGGTCTAAATTAATAGACAAGGGTAAAACTCCACATATGAAAGTCTATGTTAACTCGATGTCCTCTTCTTCCTGAGGTTTAATACCGGGTCGCTTTCTTGGAGGGATAAGTCTAGGAAATTTGGTGAATACTCTGCTTCGCTCCGAAGGAGGTGAAGGAGGGTTGTCCGTTGAGGGTTGGATTCGCAATGCTCTACATCTTCTTCTTCTGCATTTACAGGTTATGTAAAGTAGAACTAATAGAATGATGAGGGTAATTATGAAATATGTGAACCAAGATATGTGTTTGGTCACAAAAGGTTCGTTTATGAGGTCATCCAAGTCTTTGGAATATTGGTCCAATTTGTTTTTAGCAATATCTAGGTCTTCTACGTCGAGATTGTTTAATTTGAAAGGTTTTAATTTTGGAATTTCGATTTTGTCGGGCATGTGATTACAGCATTCAAAAAGAATTTGGATAGGATGTGAATTGTCCTTAATTTCGGAAAAGTCTTTGGCACTGGCTTGTATTCTAGTAATGCCTGCATAGGCGTAACATCCTGGTTGTAGTTTGATGATGGAATTTTTGTTGATTAACTCTGTTGTGGATTCTCTCTTTGGACAGTTGATGGTAATGTGAAGTGGTTCGGAATTAATTACTAGCCATGTGTTGTCTTCAAGTTCTTGGACGTTGTATCCCTGACTAATAATGAAGGAAGTTTGACAGTTCTCTGGAAGTTTTGGCGATGGTTTTATTATTCTGGCTTCACATATGGCATTTTGGTCGACAGGATAGGCAAACAGGTTCGAACATAGTTTGGTTCCAAAATAAAGAGGTTTGCATTCTTTCAAATTTTGTATAGGTATGTACATTAAAGAATCATCATCTCTCGCGATATACTTTTGTGAAATAGATAAAATGTGATGCAGACCAGTTCTGTTATCAAGTATCGGGATAGGATATAGGCGATAGGTGTTATAATTTTGGGGTTCAACAAGTGGTATTGTTAAAACAAATACTAAGTTAGAATCCATTTGAAACGCTTGTAATTCAATAATATCCAAATACTTAGCAACTGCCGATAATTTAATGGGGAGAGGCAAATTGTTCCTTCGTAAGCTCTGTGAAATTTCTTGTAATGCTGTTACCAAATGATTAGGGGTTATGATTGAAGTGTGAATGATTCCTAATCTGGCAAATGTTATTGAATTCAAGATGTCGTTCAATTTTTTCCAATTGATGTTCGTCATTATTTAGTTTATTTATACAATTAGTATAGTACTGGCCATCTTCAGCATCTAGGTTACCAGTTATGGATTTGAATACTGTACCGATACCGTTAAGTATTCCTCGTTTATATCTTTTTGTATCTGAAAATATTTCGTCAAATTTCATTTTTATAGAGTTGGATATTTGTGTCAAAAGGTTAAAGTCTGTTTTAATTTCACTCGTAAAAATAATTGACTTATGATCACCATTATTGAGAGTGTACAAGATTCTGTCTAAGATATTTTGATTTTTGTCAAAAGCTATTTTGAGGGATGAAATGTTTTTATGCACTAGCAGAGTCCATTTGTCATTTGTCACCACGATGTCCGTGTCTTGGTGGTAGTATACACCAACAGTGTTATTGATCGGGGTAATTTTGTATTGACAGAGTGCTGATCCGAACAGCAGGAGAAACCTGAAAATAAATTTAATTTTCAGTGTATGGTTTCATTCTATCAAAATTTACTTTGGTTTCTTGTTTTGTTTCGAGATTTAATAAGGTAGCAGAATTTTGAAAAATTTCTTTTATTTTAAAGGGACCGTTAAATTTGTTTTGTAGTTTGTTCTTAATTTGTGATTCTTTTACATAAACTAAGTCACCTATTTTGTACTCGGATCGTTTTTGGGGAACATTTCTGTCGAAACGAACTTTTGCTTTCTCTTTTTGAGATTGTGTTCGACTACGGGCTATTTTATAGTAGTGGGATATTCTGTTGTTTAAATCTCTAACGTATTTGGTTATTAACTCTTTTTGGTTATATAAAGTTTCAGGTGGTCTGTTAGACGTATGACCAAAGATAAGTTCATATGGGGTGAAACCGTGTGTTTTATTTACCGAATTGTTATAGCATATTACTGCATATGGTAAAATCGTGAAAGAATGTTCGTTTGGGTTTTCAGTTTTGTGGATTCTTATCATTTCGGCTAAAGTAGCATGAAATCTTTCTATGGATCCGTTCGATTGGGGATGTCCTACGCTTGAATAAGTTAATTTTATGTCGTAGAGGGTGCAGAGATCTTTGAGCAAGCGGTTGTCAAATTCGCCACCGTAATCGCAATGGATTCTTAATGGGGTACCATAATGTTGGAAATATAACAACAAAGTGTTTACGACAGATTTTGCGGATTTATCCGGGACTGCATATGCTTGCGTGAATTTGGTTAATTCGTCGCGAATGGTTAAAGCGTAATTTCGAGTAGGGAATTCAAATAAATCGATATTGATTCTTTCGAATGGTGTTCTTAGGGTTTCTGTGACTACTAGAGGGTTATTAAGGTTTTTTCGGCATACTTTAGTCTTTTGGCAAGTTTCGCAATTTTTTGTAAAATTTTCAACGTCTTTAGTTAGACCTTGCCAAGTGTATTTTTCTCTAATTCTTCTAATCGTTTCATTTATTCCGCGATGTAGATTATTTTTACCAAAATGATTTTGCTCCAATATAATTGGAATTTCATCTTCGTCAGCAGTTCTGACGATATCTTGACAAATTACTACTTTTAAGTCTTTTTCTGCAAAAATGAATGATAGGATTTCAAGTATGGGGAGGTCTAAGTTATTTTCCACTATCTATCTATCTATCTATACTCGTAATATATGGCTGTGGCTGCAAAGCCATCCGCACAACACCAATTATTTTCCACAAAGTATGTCTTAGAAAGATCTAAAACATCTTGGTTTTTAAATAATACCAAAAATAGATGTTCAATTACAGATTCGATATCAAAAGGTAGAGGGATGATAAAATATCTCCTATGTCTGACTGTTTTGCTCGATACAATATTGATTTTATCGTTATGAAATTCGGGGTTTTCTTCGAATATGTCCTCGATAATTTTGTGATGTAGGTCTTGTAGGTTGTTTTGTTGGAAAAAGGTTATAATATCTTTATGTTCTCGATACAAAAGTTGTTTGTTCGAGGCTTTGATTTTCGAATAGTCAATTAAAGATGTTGTTTTATATAGGTTGGTGAAAATTTCAAATTCTCGGGAAATTTGTTCGTTATTGATTTCGTTGTTATCGTCTGGGTTTTCGTCGTCGTCTGACTCTTCGTCATTCGCGGCTAGAACCTTTGAATAAAATTTGGAACATTCAGAAAAATGATTAATTTTGATTCTGGAGAGTGCATCTGCGTTCTTATTGATTTTGCCGGGTTTATAAATTATTTCGTAATCGTACTCTTCTAATTTGAGTCGCCAACGAGCAAGTCTACTTCCTGGATCTTTTATAGAGAATAGTCAGGTGAGTGGTCTGTGGTCGGTGACAAGTTTGAACTTTCTACCATACAGATATGGTCTAAAGTGCTTTACACTCCATACTATCGATAAAAGCTCGCGTTCAATCGTTGAATACTTAGTTTCTGCACTGCACAAGGTTCTAGAAGCATAGGCAATGGGTAAATCTTTGCCAATAGGCCCCTGGCTCAGCACTGAGCCGACGGCAAATGCGCTCGCATCAGTGGTTAGAACGAAAGATTCATCAAAATTAGGGTAGATTAATATCGGAGTTGTCGTTAATGTTTGTTTCAAATCTTGAAAAGATTTCATACAATCATTGTCGAAGGGAAACGGTATGTCTTTCTGTAAGAGTTTTGTTAAGGGCTTGGTAATCTTGGAGAAATTGGGGATAAAGCGCCTATAATATCCGGCTAAGCCTAGAAATGATTTAATTTCTTTTTGATTTTTTGGTTGAGGGAAATTTAGAATAGCGTCAACTTTCGAAGGATTCGGTTTTACGCCGTCTTTTGTAATGAGATGTCCTAAATAAGCGACTTCCTTGCGGAGAAACTCGCATTTGTCGGGTTGAATTTTTAGATTGGCTTTCTGTAATCGTTTGAAAACTTCTGTTAATCGAGAGATATGCTCATGAATAGTAGGGGAGTAAACAATAATGTCGTCCATATAGACGAGACATCGTTCATTTTGGATACCTAACAAAATGTTATCCATCACTCTTTGAAATGTTGATGGAGCATTCTTAAGTCCAAAAGGCATTCTTACGAATTCAAAATGACCATTTTCAACTGTAAAAGCAGTTTTTTGAATATCTTTTGCATCAATCTCGATTTGGTGAAATCCGGAGGCTAAGTCCAAAGTTGTAAAATATTGACATTTGCCTAATTGATCGAGGAGGTCGGAAATATTGGGTAGCGGGTATTTATCGTCAATAGTTTTCTGTAGTCCACTACAACTCGCCATTTTTGTTTACCGGAGGCGTCGAGTTTTTTAGGTACAACCCAGACCGGAGAGGACCAGGGAGAAATCGAAGGTCTAATGATGCCTTGATCAAGCATATTAGAGACTTGTGTTTTAACTTCCTCTTTATGGATATGAGGGTAGCGATATGACTTTGTGAAAACCGGTTTTGAATCGTTCGTGTCAATGGAATGCTTAATTTCGTTAGTAAAAGTTAAATTGTCTCCTTCCAAATAGAATATATCTTGAAAGTCTAAACAAAGCTGCGTTACTATTTCGGCCTCTTCTTCGTTTAGATGATCCAAGCGCAATTCGTTCCTAATTTCGAAGGATCTGTCTGTCTGTGGATGTTTATCGGAATTTTGAGTATTTAAATTAAAAATTGATTTGAATTTTTGTACTGGTTCTAGGTTAAGGTTTGAAAAGTTTATGGTTTTTGGAATAGCGTTTGCGTTTATTATTGAAGTTAAAAATTCTCCATTGTGATCGATTTTGACAATGGCATTTGGTAAGCGCACTTTCTCGTTTTCCTGGGCTAACAGTATAGCCTCGGTATTTCGCAGGTTACATTTTAGTTTACAAATTTTTTCCATGCGAGGTTCAATAGAAATTAAATTTTTGATGTTGCTTAAGTTTGAGTTTTTTGTATCAGAATTAATAGTTGGTTGTAAAGGTAAATTTACTGTAGTTTCTTCCGTAACTTTAAATAGTGGTACGGTTTTGAAATTTGTGACTAGTTGTTTATTTTTAAAGTCTACTTTGCATTCGTAATGTTCTAGGAAGTCTGCGCCTAATAATCCATCGAAATCTATATCTAGATTATAGATATAAACTTTGTGTGACTCATTTGAAAAGGGGATGAGAACAGATTCGTTGATATAAATTTTTTGATCAGTGATACCCTGTATGATTACATTTTCAGGGGATCTACGTCTGTAATTTTCAGCTGTTTTAGGTTTAAAAATTGATATACCTGCGCCTGTGTCAATTAGAATTTTAAATTTACCAGTTGCATCCTTCATATAGTAGAGGTTCTTTGAATTTACAGTTAATAGGGTATGGGAAAGCGTATTAACATGAACGTCTGTTCTGGGAAATTCAGCATTGGGTCGAAACTGTCGTTGAGGTTCATAGTTTGTACTTGAGTTTCTAGTTCCGTAATTGATTCGAATTGGTCTGTTTGTTGTGTCGGAGTATCCGTGGGGTACTCCGGATCTAAGCGAAAATCCTGAGGATTAGCAGTATAATCCTCGTATTGCTCGTTCTGAGAATTAGCGGTATAATTCTCCTGGTTATTTTGATTGGTTTCAAAATTATAATTTTCATACGATTCATTTTGACTTTGGCAATTTTGATAATTGTCGAAAGAGTAGTCGTCGTATTGGTTATAATCACATTGGTTTTCGTAAGGTTCATAATTTAGGTGATGAGCCTTTTGTTGATTGAAACGGTTGAAATTCGGGTTAGGCTGAATAGCGGATGGTCGTTGTTGTGTGAAGTTAGGGTTCGGCTTTATGGCTGAGGGCCTGTTTTGCTGTGGTTGATTTGGTTGGCCGTTTTGAGGGAATGTCCTTTGGATAAATTGATTGTTTTGTGAAAAGTTTTGGAAATTTGAATTTCCTGGGTAATTTGGTCGTTGGAAATTTTGCGAAGTTGACGGCATTGTTTGCGATTGTTGCCTTGTGCGGCATTCGCTTATGACATGTCCATTGCGTTTGCAAAATGAACAGAATTTTTGTTGGAAATTTAAAATGGGTCGTTTTTGTTGTAAAGTGGGATTTTTGACCGGATTATTTTTCGGAAATTTCTGTTGTTCGAAATAAGAGAGTTGTAGCTCTCTACGAATTCTGCTTACGGCTTTCAGTATGCTAGGAGGATTGCTAGCACGTATGATGCGGCCTAAATTCGGTTCTAAGCCTGTTAATAAATTGTTTAAGGTCATCGTTTCGATGAGATCTGATTGTGCAGCTCTTTGCGTTGTGGTTAAATTTTGCTTTTGCACTGCGGCGTGCATTTTAGCATTGTGCGTTTGTAAACGCGAAATAAATGTTAGAGCTGATTCACCTGGCAATTGGTGAATGCGCTGCAGGTCCTGAATCAGGGCCGTTAGATCTCTGGAATCCCCAAAGTGGGTTTCCAATAGTGCTTTGATTTCTGGCCAGGTGCCAGGGTTACGAGAATTTATTAATTCGGCAGCTTTGCCTTTCAATTTATTTTTTATGTGGACGGTCAAAAGAATTTTTTGATCTCCAATTGCCATGCTTTGGGCGCAATGACAGGAGTTGAGGAATGTTTGTAAATTAATGGCATTGCCATCGAATTCGGGTATCAACGAAAATATCTCAGAGAGCTTGTAAGGCTCAATTTGCTCTGGTTGTGATTGTAGTTGTTGTAGTTGTTGTTGTTGTTGTTGTTGTTGTTGTTGTTGTTGTTGTTGTTGTTGTTGTTGTTGTTGTTGTTGTTGTTGTTGTTGTTGTTGTTGTTGTTGTTGTTGTTGTTGTTGTTGTTGTTGTTGTTGTTGTTGTTGTTGTTGTTGTTGTTGTTGTTGTTGTTGTTGTTGTTGTTGTTGTTGTTGTTGTTGTTGTTGTTGTTGTTGTTGTTGTTGTTGTTGTTGTTGTTGTTGTTGTTGTTGTTGTTGTTGTTGTTGTTGTTGTTGTTGTTGTTGTTGTTGTTGTTGTTGTTGTTGTTGTTGTTGTTGTTGTTGTTGTTGTTGTTGTTGTTGTTGTTGTTGTTGTTGTTGTTGTTGTTGTTGTTGTTGTTGTTGTTGTTGTTGTTGTTGTTGTTGTTGTTGTTGTTGTTGTTGTTGTTGTTGTTGTTCGGTTGGTGCCGGTGGCACAATGTTTCGTATTAGCAGTATAATACGAAAGTAAATAACTTAAAATTAAATGAACTTGTTTCGTTGTGTTTGTAAAGGAATGGATTTCACTTTGACAATAGAACTGACTTTGTGCGCCGAGTGTATTAGCAGTATAATACACTTTTAGTAAATAAGTTGCGAAAAATAATAAAATAGTAAAATGGTACGAGATGATTCTTAAAATGACTTACGTTAGTTTAAGTTCCATGGGTAGGTTCTTCGTCCGTCAAGGGATTGGGATCCGCCACCACCAGTGAGGAAGGTCTCCTTGTTCTCGCAGGTGTACACGCACTAGTTAGGCACCTTCTGCAGATGTTGTCCTTGTTCTTTTGCGCTTCACTACCAGTTAGGCTTCTTGTTCTGATGATGTTTACGGATCCTACCGACTGCGCCAATGTTAGATCACGGTTCACATGAGTGACTTTTTAAAAAGATTTATTTACTTAAATGGAGCCAACGTTGGCTCTTGGAGAATGAATATAATAATAATTAGAAGTGTTTCATTCTAAGTGAGTTTAATAACTAACTTTACAAAGCATGTCTAGTCGTATTTATAACATACAGAACCTGAGTAAGCAAAATATAGAACAAAGGAAATGCAATTCGACAGTCAGCATAAAATGTGAGAAACAAAGGTGAAATATAATATCTCTAAGATAAGCGATTAATAAGAGAAGTCGTTATCATGTAATATGATATACCTGTGGAGGTTTGTTATGACTAAGTCTTTATAATAAGCGTATAATTTTATATAACATATATATAAATATATGTTGTTTCTTAGGTTTTCGCGGGTGTTAAATGAAGGGTTGTTGTGCTTCCGGGTGTTTTCCCGCGTAGTTGACAGGCTCCTGCTGGGGCCACAGTTGTCTAAACGACGTTTCGGCAGAATCCCATCTGCCATCTTCAAGTTCTCGCTGAAAGCTACCTACTGCTGCTCCTCGTTGCTCGAACTGAACTGACGTTCTCCGCGCTGTGCGGTTCCTTATATATGCTGGGGCCTAGAGCGCGCATGCGCGACTGACATAATTTTACCAGCAGACAAAGACAACGCTACGGTAGTGATGAATAGCGAGGACTATCACAGCAAAATCGAACAACTATTAGAAGACACGGCCTACCAAGCAATTGAAACAGATCCCACTACGTACCTGGAGAAGATCACTAAAACCAAAATCAATAATAGCCCTATCGACGATCAAGTAAAAAACCAGATTATACCGAGAGAGAAATCTTCAAGATGTCCCAAACTATATCGCTTACCAAAGATCCATAAAGAAGGAGCCCCACTAAGACCTATTGTTAGCTCAGTAGGATCACCTTTGCAGGAATTAGCGAGATATCTGGCCAAGCAGCTGCAGCCACTAGCGGAAAACGCAACATCCTACGTGAAAAACGCACAGCATTTCATTGAGTTACTAAGGAAGGAGACTGTCCAACCAGAACATATTCTAGTGAGCTTCGATGTAGTGTCACTGTTCACAAACGTACCAGTACTCGAAATAATCAAGGAAAAGCTTCATCCAGAGGACCATATTCTCAGCCTAACTGAACACTGCTTAAACAACACATATTTTATCTACAATGACCAGCACTACAAGCAAACGGAAGGAGCGCCGATGGGTTCACCTTTGTCACCAGTCTTCGCTAATCTTTTCATGGAGGACTTAGAAATTCGTGAAATAGAAACTGCGCCACTGAAACCAAAGCTCTGGTTACGATATGTCGACGACACATTCGTAATCTGGACTCACGGAAGAGAACATCTAAATAGTTTCTTAGACCACCTGAACAACACTCATGACAAAATCAAATTCACGATGGAGATAGAAACAGAAAGCTTCCATTTCTAGACGTATTAGTGAAAAAGAAACAAGACGGAAAACTAGGTCACACTGTATACAGAAAACCCACTCACACGGACAGATATTTAAATGCGACGTCACATCACCATCCAGCGCAACTAAATTCAGTAGTAAAAACTCTAGTGACACGATCACAAAGGCTGGCAGACGGCGACCATATTAACGAAGAGATGTCGTCACTTCAGAAAGCATTAATGAAAAATGGATTTTCAAAGCACACAATACAAAAATCGCAAGAGCCATCCAGACCAAGATCCCAGGAAGAATCCGGGAAACCAGTGGCAAAAGCATATCTACCGTACGTAAAGGGAACAACGGATAGAATCGGCAAACTTCTATGTAGACACAACATAGACACAATATTCAAAACAGACCGAAAAATCAGCACAGTCCTCCATTACCCAAAATCAAAAATTGCCCTAGAAAGCCAAGGAGTATATGAAATCCCGTGTCAAGATTGCAGCAAATCATACATAGGACAGATCAATAGACGTATAAGTGTAAGACGGGAAGAACATAGGAATGCAGTGCAAAAAGAGGAGAAAACATCGTCCCTAGCACAACACGTGAAAGTCACAGGCCACAAAATAGACTTCGACAACGCTAGAACAGTAGCCAATATCGAGCATTGTACATCAAGAATTACCAGAGAGGCCATAGAAATCGAAAAGAGACCCCAAAACCTTAACAAACGAGATGATACGCAGAGATTACCTACTGCATGGAAGCCCGCACTTTCAGGCAGATACATAAAGGAAAACATACGGCGACCCACGGAAAATAAACCAATCTCGAGAAGGCACGTTCGAGCAGTGACAAATCACGAAGAGACACCACAGCCCGCCACAAGAGGACCTATCACAAGGAGCCGAAGTCAAGCGCTGGCCAATCAAAGAGAAACACGAAAACCTCTGGTGACGATTAGACAAGAGGATGCACGACGAGTAACGAGAAGTCACGTGAAACGTGACGTTTCAGCGAGGCCACTTGTCGGGTTAGCTCAGGCGCCCGCTACGCCTCCCATATACAGTAGAGGACCAATAACACGTAGCCAGTCGCGCAATCAAACAGAAACACGACCACCTACGGAGACGATTAGACACGAGGATCCGCGACCACCAACGAGAAGTCACGTGAAACGTGACGTCTCAGCGAGGCCACTTGCCGGATTATCTCAGGCGCCCGCTACGCCTCCCACACATAGTAGAGGGCCAACAACGCGTAGCCAGTCGCGCATGCGCGCTCTAGGCCCCAGCATATATAAGGAACCGCACAGCGCGGAGAACGTCAGTTCAGTTCGAGCAACGAGGAGCAGCAGTAGGCAGCTTTCAGCGAGAACCTGAAGATGGCAGATGGGATTCTGCCGAAACGTCGTTTAGACAACCGTGGCCGGGCTACTATACTGTCCACTCTACAACTCGACTAGCCTAATACTCACCTATTTACTCTACTTTTTACTCGACCAACTGTTTACACCGGTCGAGTTGATATGCTTTCCTTTACTTGTCTTTTTACTCTACCGTTTACTTGACTGATCACTATATCCATACGTAATTTGGGGCACTGAAATCGAACCCAAGGTCAGAATTTGTGCGTGACGATCGAATATCTTGTAAAATCCATATTTAGGATGAAAACGTACCCAAAAATGGCTGAATCATAGCCCGAAATTGACTTACACAATATCTGAACATATAATTTCCGACGTATTTTCACGAACTGAACACAATACCGTAGTCGGAAGTAAAGCGCAATCTGCAAACTTTATAGAGAAATATCATTTCAACATGTATTCTCATCAAGTAAGCGAAGATGCGCAACTTTTAAATTTTCAAGTATCTAAAGGAAAATATTACTGAACAGTGACAAAGTTTGCTCTGTTGAGTGAGGAATATCGTTTGGTCTTAACATTTACCTACACCCTCCCTTGATGATTTTGTACTTTTTTTTCTTAAATCTGTTTAGAATTGTATAGTTTTCTTTATTCTGTTTGATCGCCACATGCCATTTGTTTCTTTTTCTATTTTTGCGACTAGGACACCTCCACGTGGTGACGGCGGGCAACGATTTATTTCGGCTAAGTTCCTAGGTAAGAGTCCCGTCATGGCAAAAGTAGAGAAAGAGTTTATGATCCAGGGGAGAGAAACCCCAGTATCAACGGCCGGTCAGGTTGGGAAAGCGCGACCGCGGGCGTCGTCATCATGCAACTGCAGCTCTAGTGAATAAGTGGGAAACTTGGCTTCCTATGAGTACAAGAAATTTGCACAACTGTGTAAATAATGCGAATTCCTTCTGTTTTATTTGTAGTAAATTCGAGGTTCCGAAAAAAAATCAGAGATAAAATAAAAAATATTTATCTAAAATCTATATGTGATAGGTTTAAGTATATTCAACAACCCTTCTTCATTATGACAATATAAGAGCAAGTGTTCTTTTCCTTGTGTAAAATATTTTCTAAAGTCTTTTTCTCTTTTTCTGTATGAGCTAGAACGAACATCACTCGATACTAAATTGTCTTTTTCCATAATCGTCGCTAAATATTCTTCCCTACCATTATATAGACCAAGATTTCTAATAACATTATTAAGTTTCTCATTTCACCAAATATTAGTTCTTATCGAATATTCACATTCACTATCTTCATATCCACTGTCATCCTCTTGACTTTCGAAATAATCAGTTTCCATTAACTCCTTTGTAGCATTAATTCTGGAAACACTTGTATTGCTAAAAAATAACTCTTCACGGATTCCAGGCTCCTTCCATATTGTTGGATTTTTATATTTTACTTTTTAACGTTCTTTCCATTTGTCCAACATCTTATAACATATGATGCAAGGTACTATGGAAAACCTTCATCCACTATTTCCATACTATAACATTTTCGATAAATATTTTTTTATTTTATCGTTAATTTTTTTTTCGATATTTCGGAACATCGAATTTACTAAAAACAAGGCAAGAATTTTACACAAATAACTTTAAACCAAGAACTCTAAATCTAACAAAACTTAAGGCAAGAACTTTGCACCAAGAACTCTAAATGTAACATATTCTAAGACAGGAACTTCACACAAAGAACTCTAAACCAAGAGTTATAAACCTTAATAGTTCTTGCCTTAGGAACTTAACAGTCTTGTCTTAATTTATATTAGGTTTAAGTTTTTGGTTTAAAGTTCTTGTCTCAGGTTATGTTGGGTTAATAATTCTTAGTTTAAAGTTCTTGGTTTAAAGCTCTTGCCTTAGGTTATGTTAGTTTTAAAGTTCTTGGTTTAAGCTTTTAATTTATTTGTTTTGGTTTTTTGGGCATTTTTTTTGTGTTTTTTGAGGTTATGACAAAATTCTTAACTGATCGGCTAATTCTGTCCTCATATCCGAAATTACGTATAGATATAGTGACCCAGCAAACACACTTGTAATACTTACATACCCAGTCAACCTAATTATAGTAGTTACATAACTAGATGAGACTTAAGAAAGAACTGTGTTTTATTACAAAATACTGTCCTAGTTTCGTATTTGTGCCCGCTATTCTTAACATAGTTATTATATGGTAATATTTTTTTCTTTGCTACATATGAGTGCTATAAGTAAAATAGTATTGATGCAATATTTATAAAATAATATTTTATAAATCATACTAAACAGAAATTCATAAAATTGATGAATATTTCTGACATCAGCGCCAAATCACCATTTCCGTATTCACCTCATACCAAAGTTCTGGTAGTGTTCTGTAAAATGTGGTAAATTTGTATTTGTTACAAAAAAATACGATGCCCTGCAAATATTGCTGTTCCATCACATCTTCATACGTTAAACATACCTTTTGTATAAAATTTATATTTTATAAAATACTGTACATACGATAAATTTATATAATAAATAATCGATACATTCGTGTAGATGGAGCACCTAGAATTACTAATCGTAACGATCGTTTATCTGTTGATGTTTACCTAACCTAAAATAATATTTGTGTTCTGTAATTTTCCTCATGAGATTTTTTCAAGATGCCTAAAAACAAATATTTAGATTTGTCTTATAGACAAAGACGGAGGCGAATTACCGATGGTGTTAATCAAGTTGAAGCGGTCAACAATGAAGGAATAAATTCTGCAAGTTGTGGAATATATCACGTGGGCTGCAGTAATAGTAATAAAACCAAATAAAACGGTTACTGTCGTCATAAATCATAAGTATGCAGCACTCCTTAAGTTTTAAAACTACCTTTACACGTCATTTGATTCTATATTGCAATATTCGGTTATTTAGTGTTTCAATTGTGGTTTTGTTACCAAGTTGATGTTTTACAACGTTTATCGCCTAGGCACGTGAAACTTAGGACATTTTTGGATATTCAGTAATTATCACTACACTATAGCCATAACCGCTTCCATTTTACACGAAATCCTGTTTATTTTCACATTTTATATCATTACTCAGTTGTTGGTAGGTTTTTTAATTTTCTGCAAGTGAGTCTAAAGTTTTTTTTTCCTCACTTCTAATTAACTACACTAGCTTTGGAGTAAGATCACTTTGTACTCAGTTACAAATTGAGGTTAATGTTTAATTGTTTATTTGCCAGATTGGAAAAATAATAATAAATGTACAGCAACTTCAGTGTAACAGAAAGAAAAATAACAATTGAGGTCAAAAAATATACGTTAAGTTACTGTGAGTACAGTACACACTAATAAGATTAATAAGTTAGGTTTTTGCGCAGAGACGTTTTACTCACTGAGATGTTTTTTTTTTACCACTGAGTAGTGATGTATTCAACTGAGATGAGTATACTTACTACAAATTTGACTCACACTCAGTTGTGTGCCAAAGGGAAGCGACATACTAACCGTGTTCACCTGTGCTAGTGATAAAGTAGCCACAGAGTACAGTACACCCAAAGTAGCTGGCTGGCTATTGGATGCACAGTAGCAACTATTGGTCAATAACATTTTGATTTTTTCATGAACAACCCTATCTGCCACTTTTACAACAGATTGTACACGAATAAGGGTTTGGTCATCTATAGGCATCTGTATATGGTTGTATTCCTTAGAGCAATGGGAAGCATCTGAAACTATTTTAAAGGTTATACCATTTCGTCCCTTACCGAGGTGATCAACGGGCGATCTGGGTCAATCCGAGGTAATATATAGATGATCTGAGACGATCCGAGGGACGATATTTCGTACCGCAGTTTTCACGTGAGTTACCAATCGGTAAGTAGTAAGTAGAGTGAGTAGGCTACTTGATTTGTCTTTTCTAATAGTGTTGTTCCAATATGGGCAAATAAACAATAGATCTGGTCTGCTGACCACGTTAGACGGTGCTTATTGGCTCTGACTAGTTTGTGATTTCTTGCTGACCACAAAACTACTTTTGGTGTATTGTGGTGACTAGCTGGGAAGTATTTAAGTCTACAAAAAATGTTACAAAAAGTACTGTGCACTCAGTAATTATAATAGTAATGTTAATTAATACAGTGTGTCTCCGGATGGAGTTGACGAGAGGAAAAACATCTCTATTATTGATTTTACGACAAAAGTCATCCTTTATAAAAAATTCAGCTTGTCGAAAAAAAATGAATTTACCATATAAAAATCTTAGATCAGATGTACCGGGTGTTAATATATTTAGAAAACATCAAAATGCCCCAAGAGAGAAGTACCTTCATTTATTATTTTGGACAAAATATTTATAAAACAAAGTTGTTTATAATCCAAAATAAAACCTAAATACAAATTATGAAGTCCGTATTTTGACTTTTATATTTTTATTGTGTTTATCTTTTTACGTTGAATTTATTAATATGAATAAGAATTGAAATTAAGAAACAGAGTGTGCTGTCGATAATATTGAACCGACAAACGTCATTGTGTAGAATATTACTATGTTACATCTGCATTTATTAGTGTTCTGTTGATTATTTAAAAAATGTTTACCAAACAAGAAAGAATTTATTTGATCAAATGTTATGGGATTGGAGACGTCTCTTATCGATATGCAATTAACCTTTTCCATCAAAAGTTCCCTAACATAACGGTATCGCGCCAATCATTGCGCAAACTTGTAAAAAAATTTAATGAAACTTGATCTGTATTGGATGTCAAAAAACCCAAGGAAAAGTACAATGAAGACGATGCGGCAATACTTTTGGCAATAAATTCAGTAATAGAAAACCCGAAATTATCTTTACGGAAACTCTCACAAAGACTAGAAGTAAGTAAAAGTCATTTACAAAGAATTTAAATGGAAAACAAAGTTCGACCGTTTAAGCCAAGGTTCAGACATACACTTGAAAATGGAGATGAAGAGAAGCGATTGGATTTTTGTTTATGGGTCGGTGAGAATTACCTCGTAGATAGATAGAAGTTTTTGCAGAATGTTTTTTTTTTTACTGACGAAGCAACATTTTGTACCAATGGCCACGTTTCATCACAAAACAGTCGTTATTGGGCTTTTGAAAATCCAAACAATGTCATTCACAAACGAAGTCAACGTTATAAAAAAGTGAATGTATGGTGTGGGATTTTTTAATGATCGAATCGTTGGTCCATATTTCTTAGAAGAAAATTTAAATCAGCATGTTTATTTGGACCTTTTGGAAAACTTTGTATTGCCATATATAAACACTCTGCAACTGGAAGTTAGGCGTAACATTTTTTGGCAGCAAGACGGTTGTCCAGCTCATTCCTCAGTTTTGGTACGGCAGTGGTTGACAGATCACTTCGGAATCAGATGGATGGGAAGATGTGCTCCAATTAATTTTTCTGCAAGATCACCAGACCTTACACCAATCGATTTTTTTCTGTGGGGTGTTTTAAAACTGAAAATTTATGCAGATGACCTGCCGCAAGATCAAGAAACACTAAAAGCACGAATACAAGACGCGGTGAATGAAGTGAATGTACCCTCAACCTTTCGTAAGGTCTATGGTGAATTTATTAAAAGGATGGGAAATGTTTTGAGGTTGGAGGAGGCTATGTAGACTAAATTGTTTTTCCACAATCGTTGAAGTTAATGTTATTATGTCATGTTAATGTTTAAAAAAAAATGTAAGTTGACATAAATGTAAAAGTCGAAATTTAGACTTCATAATTTGTATTTGGGCTTTACTTTGGATTATAAACAACTTTGTTCTATAAACATTTTGCCTAAAATAATAAATAAAGGTACTTCTCTCTTGAGGCATTTTGATTTTTTCTTAATTTATTACCACCCGGTACATCTGATCTAAGATTTTTATATGGTAAATTCATTTTTTCGACAAGCAGAATTTTTTATAAAGAATAACTTTTTGTTGTAAAATCAATAATAGAGATGTTTTTCCTCGTCAACTCCATCCGGGGACAGACTGTATATACAATCATAATATTGAAGGCTCAATATGTATACTAGATATGTATCTGCCTCCATATTTGACAAAGACTTTGAAGAAATCTGTGCTGAATGGTTCAGGCAAGGAAAACAACGATACGCAAGAGATGTCAAGAAGCTGGCTAAATAAATAGATAGATACTATATTTATATAGTTACATTTTATGTTTGAATACATTTTATTTATGTTCTAATACCAGATTAATTTTAATTTAACATTTTAAATAAAGAATATATGATTACAAGGTTATTTTGTTTATTTTTAAATCTGATATGGATAGAGATAAAGTTCGAAAAACGATATGTTGTGTTAAGGAATTTTTATCTTGTGTGTTTGCATTTATATAAAATAATTTGTGAAATCTACAGATTATTTCTCAAATTAAAACGTATAAGAAATATTATTGTAAATTTAAGACGAAATTTTAAGAAGTGCTAATAACATACAATATACACTTTTTCCATCATGGTAATTATTGCTTACTTTTAAGGCGTAAAAAAAAATTAACCTCAAGTATACTCCGAAAAAATAAAAATTTCTCATTTTATTGTTCTACCATTACCATATTCAAAAAGCTACAAAAACCGGCAAAAATATTACTTTTTAGACTGACAAATTATTGTAAATTGGGGAAAATGTATTATGAACGTATAATATTAAGTATATGTATGGGTAGTAGTTCTAGAAAAATGTTTGTACCAACTTCCATAATGTCTATCTCTGATTTGTACAAAGATATAATAATATTTTAATTTGGATAATCTGTGCATTAGGCTTGTGAAATTTAGGTTAACCCATTTATCTTTGTATTTAATGCGTGGGACCAAGTTGCACCTTTAGGCATGATTGATGACTGCCAAAAGACTAATTGAAGGAGTTTTTGCATATAAAAGAAATTGCAATAGAAATTCGTGAAAAATGTTTTTCTTTGACCTGCTAATATTTTTGAAAAAAGTATATTTTCAAATTATTTTCCTCAGTAATGAAGAGAATTGGTGACCGTACATATCAAATTTCATTAAGAAAATTTCGATTTTTTACAAAACGACACCTTTTGATTGCTTTTAATTCTATAGTTTTAAATGTAAATGAAAAATCGAAAGTTTTTGATGAGTGTCAAATATTTTCATAAAATAACTATATGTAGGTACAGTCGAGGTGAGGGAATTTTTTTTTTGTGAATTCCAATTGATTTTTTTTTTTTTTTCGTAAGACGTCTTCAATTAGTCTTGGTAGTCATGCCCTTAAAGTATGACTTGCGCCCCATGTTTCAATACAGAGATATGGGATGACCTAAATTTCATTGGCCACCGACGCAGTACACAGTAAATTGCTTCCCATACATTATGTAAACGGGCGATAACAATTCTGAAGCATACAGGTCGTTGGTATCTCTATTTATCATAAATAATGAGTCACTGGAATGAAGGAGTTACATAAATAAATGAGTACTGGTATCTTATAATTACCGTACCTGAGGCATAACTGTTACTTATTAAAGAACCCAAACTTACTCGGTATTTACATATACGTTATTAAACTAATTTATAAGAGATAGCACTTGTTTTATAAATATTTAGTAATAGTAATGTAACAAACTTACAAAAATATTATATAACACTAATAGTTTTTGGTGCTGACATTGGTCAGAGCTGGTACTCTACGAGGACTCTACTTTGGACATAACTGTTACTTGCTGAGGAACGTATGTTATCTAATGATTATATAATAGTTACTAGATTTGGTTGACTGGGTACTAATTATGTTTCATTTAAGGAAACACGTTTACATAGCACAAATATATAGTATGTATATTTGTATTAATTAACATATGTCTCATTTATATAGTTGTAAATTATATATACCCTACATATTTATTTCTACATAACACTGATTAATATAAGTCTATGTATTCTTACAGCATACTGTTTATATAATTAAAAAAAGCTAGCTAGATAGGTAGCGTTTTCTTTGAAGCTGTGGCATTTTTGAAGGTTATGTTATTTTTATTTATCAGATTTGTGTTTAACAGTGATATAATATAATGTCACACAGGTCAAGAATGAAAGAATATAGATTCGATGAGTCAAACTTGTTTGTATAGAAATTTAACCAATATGCAAAGAAAAATTAATAGCATTTTAAAAACATAATAACAATAACTACAGGTATTTTATGTTTATGGATTCTGCCTCACTAATAAATTTGGAAATTGCAGGATCTTTTACGTAAGATAAAATGCACCTGTATACCTAATATTATTTCTTAAAAACTATACTACCATAAATATTCATCTAATATGTGTCTATCTCAATTTCCTATAATAAACTCAATTATTAGATACGGATATCATTTAATAATATAAAATCCCGATATCCATTACTATAACTTTTATCATTAAATTTGTTGGAGACCCTGGTGGCGCAGTCAGTTAAGGCGCTAGGACCAAGAGATATATTATTTTTCAGTTCCTCTTAGCTCTACCTGGCCTCACTTCATCCAGTCTTTCAATTTCCACGACGACTGGTGCCGTGGATGTCTGACTGGCTCTGAAGCGAGTATTTGGGGAGGGTCAAATGTTATATTATTTTAATTTTAAATAAACTAGTTTTTGATTTTATTTGATTTGCGCGAGATACGTATATAGTAGACGGGGGTTCGAGACCTAAACAAGGTAAGTAAAATTGTTTAATTATCACTATAACTAATGAATTTACGGAATACTAATATTAATTGGAGCATGATAGCGAAGGAATTGAAACGCGGCGCGGTGGTTGGGTGATTAAAAAAGTGATTATTTTCATCTATTTTTTTTTAACGGGCACGTCAAGAATATGTAGTAGCATCAATGTAATATTAGTGTATGAGGTACATATAGATTATGTGTCTAATAAATATAATGTTTATATAGCCTATACCTTTGATTTTCCATGAATTAGGGACATGTATACTCTTAGTATCCTACGTAGATGCTACATCAGACCTATTTTGAAATGTATCTGTTATATAGACTCTATATATTTGTGTTTGCTGGGATCAGCTCATTTAAACTTTTTATTTACTTGTTTGGGATTTTTCGGGAATTTTTATGGTGTTTTTTGAGGTTAGCAAAAATGCAGGAGCCAATCCGGCAAAACGGGCATCGGATTCGTGTTCAGCGGGTCGAAATGCATGGGAATACATAGGTCTGCCTTCTAGCACTCGACATTTTTTTTGTGTGCCTGTGTTATCATTTATTAAGGGCCTTTCCCAGATTTACCTGTTTAAATTATACCACCGCCTTAATTCATTTATAACTTGGATTTTCAAAAGTTCTAAATTAGGGATTTGTTGAATACCTACCTCTGCAGGTATATTTGCTGTTTAGGGTCCACCCCCTCTCTGAATTTAGGGGGCCAACTAAGTAGAAAATCATTGGTTAAAAAACTTGAAGAACACTATGGTAAAGATTTACTAATATTATCATCTCTCGGAATAGCAAAATATAATTCTATTTAGAAAGCATTGCACTGTAACATTACTTGAGCAGGATGATACAACCACAGAAAATATAAGGACATTGGTAAAAATAATACGAAAAGAGAACATCGATTTAGATAAATTTAATTATCATATAATACTCCAGTGAAATTAGACTTTTCTGATCTAATAAAATATATCCTTAATTTTTTTTAATCGATTTATTTTGGTGTTTTAAAGAAAATATTCAAAATCGGCAACGAGATCACTACGGCATAAAAAAAATTCAAGGTCAAAGTTCACAAAAACGGTTTTTGCTAATATCGCGCTTTCTATGGCTCGGACGCCAATTGAGATTATTATGAAAATGAAAGATAATGAAATTTCGCACAAAAATGATCTCTTCCATTTTTTTATGTACAATGAACGGTTTAGGCATTGTAGGTACGTAAAAAATGAATAAAATATTTTTCGTTCAAAATGTGTGTACCTATAATGTGTAAACACATTATACAAATTTTTATTGTACAGTACAGTAATTTTGATTGGATTTTTTTTCTTGTATATATTATATAAGATTATTATGAAAATGAAATAGTCAAATTTTGAACGAAACATATTTTATTCATTTTTTACGTACAATGCCTAAACCGTTCGTTGTACATAAAAAATGGAAGAGATCATTTTGGTGCGGAATTTCATTATCTTGCAAACAAAGCAAAGTGACAGCGTCTTGGACAGGCCTATACTTGTCATTTTCATAGACTACTTTAATAATTGTAATTTCCCTTCGTATAATAAACAGCTTAAATACGATTTTCAATGTTCAATAACTCGAAAACGGTTAAAGATAGGACTATATCACATGTCATATTTTTTAAATCTGAAAAAAAAGAGTAATTTAAAAATTCAACAATACACAGGGCATTCCATTTAAAAAAATATTATTGCTTCTTGTATCCCTCAATTTCTGCACGCCACTGTGCTTCCATTAACTTATTAAAGGGGTTCAGTTACAGCCCTACAACTTTCGTCCGAAACTTTTTATTCTATCTCCAATAATGATGATAATAAAGGGTGGCCTAAATATAATGAATAACCCTGTACAAGAACCAAAGGCCTCAAAATATTATAATATTTGAAATCGTCTATCAATAATAATATACTTACCATTAAAGTTCCATAAACAATTATTTCCACGCAGTGAAGTGCAAATATAGTACTTATGATTTTTTTTTTTCGTTGTGGGAGACTTGGATAGATCTGGATCTTAAATTATACCTCGGCCTCGCTGTCCCCAGCCCTTCTAACACCACGGTGCGGCGTCCCGCTACCGTGGATGTTCGACTGGATCAGGGTGCGAGTGTCCAAGTAGATCTCGATTTGATTGATTGATACTATGAATAGATCATGATCACAGTGCAAGAGAGTTATCAGATATGACCGATAATGCACCAGCTCTTGGTATATTATGTATTAATTTGTACTTATTTAAAGTCGTTAAAATGCACCCTTTTCGAGTAATTTGAGATTAAATATGATAAGTTATGCTCGACGATCAGCAAGCGATGACTGGAGTTGACCATTTTTCATTAATAAACGAATTAAATATTTCATTATAAAGTTAAAAATTATTTGACTAACAAATTTCCTGAAAATGTTTACTAATATACTAAATATGTGTACTGTACCTGCACTTCATCTTTATTTCGTGTTAAGGTATCTACTTGCTTCACTAATGTCTTTATTTCCTCTTCTTGCTCGCATATACAAGCCTCCAGATCACATACTTGTCTCACTAAACCATCTCTCTCTCTCGCCACATCTTTAGCTGCTTCAATTTGTGCTCGCATGACCTCACACTGACATTCCATAGCTAAAATTTCGTCATATTTTTGCTTATACTTATCTCTTTCCTGAGCTGCACTCTCTAGACATTTGCACTTTAACATCAAATTTTCGTGTTGAACTTGCATACGGGATAGCTCATTTAAGTTTATTTGTAATCTGTCTCGCTCTAATTTCAACATTTCAGCTTCCTTGCTCTTGGATTTTAAACTCTCTATTTCTCCTTTCATGCACTCTATTCTTTTGTACATCGAATCTCTTTCCATTTTAACGTTCTGTAGTTCTCTTTCTAAGCAAGCACACTTTGATTTCGACTTTGACAGCTCAATGCCAGCATTTTTATCGCTCCTAGTATAATAAAGCAGTTCCTCTTCTAACTCGTCAACTCTTGCAGCTTTCTTTCTTAATTGGTTCAATTCGTTTTCTAGGTCCCTTATTTGTTCTACTTTTTTACCCATTTTATCTCGTTCCTCTAAAGCGGTGTCCAACATCTTTGATCTATTTTTGTACACTTCCACATCTTCAGGTAGATCTCCATAATGCAAAAGTTCTTTTTCAAGTTTCTGGACCTTATCTGCTAACCAATCTCTTTCCTTCGTCAGTTCTTCCAGATTGTCCAACTTACTATTTAATTCTTCCATGCCCGGAATATTTTCTTTCAATTCTGCTTCTATTCCCGATGCTACTGCTTTACTTTTTAATTTATCTCTCTCGATTTTTAGTTTTTCGTTTTCATTTTCTACTGATTTTAATTTCATACAATATTTCTTTAGTACGTCTACTTCCTTTTTAATAACATCAGCTTCTTGCTCAGGAGATAAAGTTCCTCTTCGCATTACAGTTATTTCTAATTCAAGAGCGTCAATTTCTTCTTCGCATAATGATGATATTAGAGTCGTTCCTCCCAGTGAATTTACGCTCTAAAATTTTAATAAAAATAATATTAATAATGTAAAACATTATAGTAGCCAGAAGAAAATTTGATAGATAAACTATAAGTAGGTTTCTGGTAGTAGAAAGTCATAAAAGAGTTCTCAAGGATATATACCGTGGTTGCAACATAAATCAAAATGGTGTCACAACACCCAAAAAAATTTTTTTTTTTTTGGAAAAAACTTTTAAAACACGCCAAACACAAAAAATTCTACACAAAAAACTCCTTACAAAAAATTTCGTTCATGCAGCCGTTTTCGCGTTAAATAATATTAGAAAACTGAATGTTAAGGATAGTTTTTATATATAAGTTGGGGATTCAGTAATGTGTTGTTATTTAGTAAAATAATTTAAATTTAATCGACTCAGTAGTGCAGTGCTTATAGCGCTTGGCTTGCGACCATGGGGTCCCGGGTTCAAATCCTGGCTAAGGTATGGATGTTTAGTAGCGTTAATATATTACCGAGACGGTAGCAGTGGGTTAGATCGCGGTTGAGTGGGACAACACGGCTAGTCACTATTCACTTCCAGGTTGAAGTCTCAGCTGAGGCAGATGTCGCAGGGAATATTGTTGTGTACGTGAATCCTGATTGAGTGGTGGAATAGCTAAGGCTAAACTCCGGCAGAACAGTAATATAAATAATGCGTTAAAATAAAAGTATATATACAGGGTGTCTCACCGGGAACTGAATCGATCGATATAGAGAAAAGTACGCATCAGAAATTTTTGAAAATTTTGGGAGTCACTAAAGTCAGTGTGGCCAATCCAGCTAAAATAATTACAAGCAGCTGGCACTTCCGCTTATACCGGAAGTCGATACCAACTTGCTTATTTTAAATGGACTACCCTATATATTTCAGGGTTTTTTAAAAGAGCGTAAAATTCTGAGTCAAAAACATGTAGGATACCCTATGCCTAAATCCATCCCTTTCAGAGATATTTGACATTTTATAGAAAATTTGACAGGTGCAACGGTTTGCAAGAACCGTTATATCTTTCTTCGTGTAAAAGATCCTCATTTGCTTCTTGGCACATAAAAAGAACCCAAGGAGAATTACGTTCTACAACTAAAATAAATTCAATAATATCATACCAAGTGTTCCGTTTTTCGCGTTACATTTTGTCAACTTCAAACCACGAAAACTTGTTTAGGTCAAATGGAACACCCTGTATTTTTTTACGTCAAGTTGTGTAAAATTGAATTCCCTTTTTTCTGATATTAGCATTGTGTATTAGCATTGTGGGGTTAAAGTTTTCAACTTTTTGAAATATTTGCGATTTTATTAGAAATTCATTTCATCAAAATAGCCATGATTAGAAACAATCAGTCATTATCTTATGTCAAAAAATGCCAGCACGTTTAAATTACACCCACGAAGACTTTTTAAATTTGTTTATTATTTATGGAGAATGTGATAAGGTAATATCAAGAACTTGCAGCACATTTGCTAATCGATATCCAGAAAAACGGAAAATAACACTAACACTGTAACATGCGTATTAATCGAATTGAAGATTCAGCATGAACTAAAATAGCAGAGATAAGATCAATTTAAAACATGATTCCATTTTAATTTAATAATTGCTCAAAATTCCGCCCTTGAACCTCGCACCTTCGGATTAGTTCCTCATGGGTAGCCCTTCTAATTGAATCCTGTGATATGTTTTGAAATGCATTTCTTACTCTCTGCATACAATCTTCAATGGTTGTTAATGGGCTCTCATAAACATTATTTTTAATAGTTCCCCAAATAAAATAATCCAGAACTGATAAGTCGGGCGAGCGAGGAGGCCATAAGAAAGGTCCATTATTGGCAATCCATTGATCATAAAAAGTTTCTTGTAAATAATAATTAATTAAATATGCATTATGTGGGGGGGCACCGTCGTGCTGATAAAAAATGTTTCTATGTTCGGCGAGAGGTAAATTTTCTAAATAGTCATTATTCAAATTTTGTAAGATATTCAGATATCTTTCAGATAAAAAAAAAAAAAACAAAAATTTACCTATACATATTAGTAGAAGAGTAAATTTAATTTACCGTTTAAATTTTCCTGATAAAATTGTAATGCCACCACTCTATCGTTTCTTATGGCACAGTAAACATTGAACTGCCAACTTTCCTGAAAGTTTCGCTCTCTGAACATATGAGGATTTGAGCCACTCCAATAATGCGAATTGTGTCTATTAAAAAGTCCATTTTTAGTAAATTTTGCTTCATCTGTCCATATAATATTTCCCAAGTAAGAATCGTCACCCTTAGAATAAACTCACAAAAATTCTGTCTTCTTAGGAAATCTGTTTCTTTTAATCCTTGAACCATATAGAATAAAAACGGGTGAAACTTATGTGAATTGAATCCTTGCATAGTCCCGATTCCAGAGCAGCTTGTCTTAATGACATCCTTGGAAATGCATGAAAATATCCCAGAATGATTATTTCAATGTTTTCGTCATCAACAATAGGCTTTCTTCTTTGCATTTTTGCCTTGACAGAGCCATAATTTTTAAAATTTTCCAGTATGCGTTTTACAGCGTTTGGTGACGGTTTCCGTTTTTCTGGATATCGATTAGCAAATATGCTGCAAGTTCTTGATATTACCTTATCACATTCTCCATAAATAATAAACAAATTTAAAAAGGCTTCGTGGGTGTAATTTAAACGTGCTGGCATTTTTTGATATAAGATAATGACTGATTGTTTCTAATCATGGCTATTTTGATGAAATGATTACAACAATTCATGAATTTCTAATAAAATCGCAAATATTTCAAAAAGTTGAAAACTTTAACCCCACAATGATAATATCAGAAAAAAGGGAATTCAATTTTACACAACTTGACGTAATACAGGGTGTTCCATTTGACCTAAACAAGTTTTCACGGTTTGAAGTTGACAAATGTAACGCGAAAAACAGAACACTTGGTATGATATTATTGAATTTATTTCAGTTGTAGAACGTAGTTCTCCTTGTGTTCTTTTTATGTGCCAAGAAGCAAATGAGGATCTTTTACACGAAGAGAGTTATAACGGTTCTTGCAAACCGTTGCACCTGTCAAATTTTCTATAAAATGTCAAATATCTCTGAAACGGATGGATTTAGGCATAGGGTATCCTACATGTTTTTGACTCAGAATTTTACGCTCTTTTCTAAAACTCTGAAATATATAGGGTGGCCACACTGACTTTAGTAAATCCCAAAATTTTCAAAAATTTCTGATGCGTACTTTTCTCTGTATCGATCGATTCAGTTCCCGGTGAGACACCCTGTATATTCACTTAGACTTTTGCTGCCAAATTCGTACCATACGATTTTTTTTTTTTGTGTGTGTGTGTGTGTTTATTTGGACGTCTTGAACAGCACGTGGTAGTTACGTCAAGATACACCTGAAGGGTTTCTTGAAAATCGCGATTAACTCAGGTTTTATGTCTTAAACGGGTACAGCACCTATTATAAAAGTTGTACATCTGTACATTCTCTACCTTAAAAGTGCTATACATTTTTTGGCACGTCTAACCGTGTTGGAGATATTACGCGAACTAAGTGAAAAATGCATTTAGTTCCGCCAAACCTCTTTCGCACCACATATTTCGCAATTATCTTGCTTTCCATGTCTCAGAATGAAAATTAAATACTGCTGTTATAGAGCTCGGTGATCTTTATTCTCTACCAGAATGTCCTATAGATTTTATTTACATTTATTTACAGTGAATAACTCAAAAAATGCATTCGTTTCCGCACCACCCTAGAGGTAGAATGCTCGGTGCGGTTTTTTTACATGGTTCTCCAGGAGGCCTAAGCCATGCCGGATCTGAAATTAGTAAATATTTCCGACTCCTTCGGTATCTGAAACGTTATCATCCAATGACAAATCGTTGTCATTACTTTCATTCTGATGAGTGATGAGTGACCGTGGCAATGGCCACAAGCTGTTGAACAATTCAGTCTTACTTTCCTACAGCTACATTTTCCTGCACAACCCTTCGTACAGTTGCAAAAAATTGAATCTAACAATACGTCTGGTGCTGGTAGTAACTGCGTTGGTATTGACTGCAAAATATCATTCTTCCTAATTCAGTCCCACTGCTCAGGATCAATGTCTTGATAATACACTCTACACAAAAATGCTGAGACATAGAAAGCAAGATAATTGCGAAATATGTGGTGCGAAGGAGGTTTGGCGGAACTAAATGCATTTTTCACTTAGTCCGCGTCGTATCTCCAAAACAATTAGGCGTACGAAAAAAATGTATAGGACCTTTAAGGTAGAGAATTTACAGATGTACAACTTTTATAATAGCTGTTGTTCCCGTTTGAGCCATAAAAACTGAGTTAATCGCGAATCCGCGGTTTCCGCGACCTTCCCACGCGATTTTCAAGAAGTCCTCCAGGTGTATCGTGGCGTAACTACCAAGTGTTATTCAAGACATCCAAATAAACACAATAAAAAATTTTTTTCGTATGGCACGAATTTAGCACAGAGGTCAATTTTACAACTAAGAAAGAACACAGTAAAATTGTTGAGAGTTCAAATTCTTAATTTTTCGTCGAAATTTTGTACTTGCTTATTTTATGTCTCGATAGCTACACAAAATTTTACTATGTACTACGTACCATCGAAAGAACGAATATTTATCTTTCGTTCAACGCTTTTCACAATTGAAAAAAAAAACGTGTGTATACAATACTGGAAGTACATATATTTATAAGAAAATTTTTAGATATACACAATCTATTGCTAATGTGAATTATAATGAGAAAATGGATATTGCTAATTAAGAGTAGCAAAAAAATAATTTCCACTTTGACACCCTCTATCTAACCCTTCGACGGAACAAGATGAAAATATAATCTAGTTCCAGATCTCGTTAAAGTACATGCGTGTACCAAATTTCAAGTCAATATCTTAAACGGTTCCAGAGTAAACGTGCGCACAAAAAAAAGTTACAGACAGACCGACCGACGGACAGGACAGACAGAAATTTTTTTTCGCTTAAACTTAAAATCTCAACGTTTCATGACATCCTAAATCTATTTGAACAATAAAATTTTTTTTAAATTTTTTTGTCGTTACTATACTTCCACTGGATGTGGAAGCTATACTTCCACTGGATGTGGAAGTAAAATTTCTGTCTATCTGTCGGTCTGTCTGTAACTTTTTTGTGCGCACGTTTACTCTGGAACCGTTTAAGATATTGACTTGAAATTTGGTACACGTATGTACTTTAACGAGATCTGGAACTAGATTATATTTTCATCTTGTTCCGTCGAAGGGTTTGGGGGTAAATTGGGGTAAATTTGGGGTAAATAGGTAAATCAAGCAGGTAAGAATCCATAAAATTGGTATTTAGTATATTCAATAGAAGCTAAGGTCGCAAAAAAATTTTTGGCATTAACCACCCCCTTTACCACCCACCCTCCCATTATTAAAGGGGATGAGAAAAAATTGTGATTTAATGTGTGTACAAGAACCAGAAACCTCAAAATATTTTTTTACTTCATCCACCCCCACAACCCCCTATCACCACCCCCACCCCACTACCGATGTGGGGTATCGTTTTATGGGTTTTTTTGGGTAGAGGATTTCAAATATTATATTATTAAAATTCCATAAACAATTATTTCCATATACAAAATTTTGTGAGTGACTTGGATAAAAAATCTGGATGTGGAAGTAGTGATTCCTTGGGCAGTGTTTTTTTTACTACCATGATATTGGAAAGTGACATATAAAGATTCCAAAACCAAAGGCACCTGTTACATGTTACTGGCTGCACCAGTAGTGGATTATTACGTAGATTAGTAGATTATTACACTGAATCTTTTGTTTGGTGTTCAAGAGATTTGGTGCAGTTATCATAAAAAATATTCGGTGTTCACAAATTGCCAGTGTAATGCACTTATGGCAACACATTTACTTCAGGTTGCTAGCTAGGGTAAAAGTATAGTGCACCAATAGGGCTGGCTCTATGTAATTTGCCGCCCCGGGCTCAGTTTCCTTTTGCCGCCCCTCTCTTATATAAATAACTGTGATCAGGCGGGGTAAAAATGAGACAAAATGACGTCTTTCAATTTTTAGGTTGCTTAGAATCGAGTCATATTTAATGAAAGATTGGTATCATATATAAAAATAACAGGAAAAATTATATTTCTATGTATTTTTTTACTAAAAAGTACCATTAATTGATAAACAAAAATAAACAGTGTCTCGTTTTCACCCTCCAAGTGGGATAAAAAAGAGACAGTGGAGAGCAAATGAAAGACACGTGATTTATTCCCATTCTTATTGACGTCGTACAAATGGAAGTGCAAAAATAAGACATCTTTTATGTGTAATTTATTCAGATTTTTTACTAAACAAGAAGGGGCTTGCAGAAGGGCTAGCTTCTCCTAAATTAGGAAGCTGAAATGTGCCTGCTTCAGTCTGCCCATTTGGTCTCTTTATTCTCTTCTTTATCCCGCTTTTAATTTTTTCGTTAAAATCAAGTTTTTCGTGATTTAAAACTAGCTGATTAATAAACTTGATCACAAAATGTGAAGTATGACACTTCTAGTTGACGTCTGCCAGATACGGACAATGCAACTAGAGAAACTATAAAATCCCCAAAAAAGTACTAAGGTGCGTTCAAAATTTTTTTAAAATAAATTAAAGAGTTCACTGAATAATATTTTTTCCCGCATTAACAGTAGGCATAGGACTTGATTGGATAACATAAAACAGTTCTGAATGTACAAAGCAAACTTGAATAAAAAATTAAGTTAAATTTATTTCAATCTGGGTTGGATATCACCTTGTCTTTTATTTACCCCGCTACCTGTCTGTCTCATTTTTACCCCCATCTTTTCAGTCCGTTATTTTTTATAACATTTTAAGAGTCGCCTACTAATATTCTTGATGGTTTGTTTTTTTAGTTATAAGGTTATTTACAGCAATTTTTGAATTTTCAGCAATATGATTACTGTATTTAAAAGGGTAAAATAAGATATTTGGAAGAATTAACCGTATTAAAACTTTAAAAAATTATCACACCACAGAAATTAGACAAAAAATAAAGTCACATATAAGAAATGTATGTATGTAACCTACTTTATATTAAAAAAACTAACAATAACAAATTATTTATATAAAGTTAACATTACTATTACTATATTAGTGAAACAATTGTTTCCTAGCTTTTTAATATTTTTTGGTAACTGTGGATTTGAAGAATTTGCCGGCCCTAGAATTTTGCCGCCCCGGGCAGCTGCCCGCTTCGCCTCCCCCTAGAGCCAGCCCTGTGCACCAAATAATAACTATCTGCATTGCACTGCATCAGTGAACTACACTGCATTACATAGTATACCCTTTGCAGGGAGATTTTGAACAAACCTGTGAGTATGTTCCAAGATATAAATAATTTAAGTAGGATTAAAAAATGACAAAAAAAATGAAGTTGTTTTTTAATGCAAAAACAAATGTTACTGTTGAAAATATATACAGATGCGGAAAATTTAACAATAGGTTGTCTCCACCGAAAGGAGTTAAAAAAATGAAAAACTGAAAAAAATGACAAAAAAAATCTCCTTTTTTTTGTAGAAATTTGCCGCCTATGACTTTAACCAATGTGACGTAACGCGGTGCAACCATATCACTTCCCCTTCCCCTTTATCGGACTTAGGACTGACAGCAAAGTTAGCGGGGTTAGAAGTGACCTTTTTGGATTTAATCACACTACAAAAATAGCAAAAATGAAAATAATTTTTGTAGAACACAGCACAGCACAAAATTTAAAAGCAATAAGAAGTCAGACAAAATGTTCCAATGCATTACATTCAATGCACTGCAATGCAATGGAATATTGAACGGTATCGAGCTACGAATACAATTTAAAATTTAACGGTACACGCTTCAACTGGAAGACAATTAATATACTAACCGTATGTCAGTAAACTGTTACACTACATACCTGCAACAAGCCTGCAACGGACCCGATCGTTGAAGTTCATAATAAGATAGAAAGAGACAGATATCAGTCATCGAGTGTTGGCCTTAAGTTTTATTTGAAAGACGGATCCGTTGCAGGTGGTGCGCGTATTCTACACTGACCTACACAATAACAGTAGCGTATCTTCGCAAATTTTAACGCATTTTAATATACTAAATTACCTCGGAGTACTCTAAAATTTTGCAGGAGCTTTCCCACCTTGAAGACTAGTACACCATTTTATATCCCGCATATCATGGTAAATCACGTTGTCAATAAAAGCCTTACTCCTTCTCTTTAAAATGTTATTCTTTATTACAATCCAATCATTTCGCAAAAGTTGATTGATTGATTGATTTACCAGCGTGCTGTAGACATTGCTGCCATTCCCAGGGTTATACAGCTAAGCCTGCTACGTCCACGCTGCGTTGGACTAAGGTCATGCTTGTTGCCAGCAGCGAGTGCCACATGGCGCATGGTAAACGAATATGGAATGGGAGGTGTAGGCATTTGTGAGATGCGTTACCGCATTGTGTCTTGAGGGAGCGCTTAAGCTTCCTTTTTTGTGTTTTTGGTTCTGGGTATCTGCCTCTTCTAAATCTTCGTGTGAAATATGTGTTGTGTCTTGATATGAAGTGTTTATTACTGTTTATGCTCCTCTTTTTGTGTTTCTGCTTCTTCGAATCTTCTTTTTCTGAGTCTTCTGATTCCTCGATTTCCGATGCTAAGTTGGATTTGGGTCATGCTTGTTACCAGCAGCTAGAGCCATATGACGCATGATTTTTTTTAATTTTTCCCCTCGATTTTCTTCCCCAGTTTGTTTATGATCCTCTCGATTGTTGTTTTCCACGTGTAACATGGTCTCCCTATTTTAGTTTGCTGCTGTTCAGTGGTTTCAGTGTGTTCTTCAGTAGGTTTTCTGCTGTCCTTTTTGCTTTAACCTTCTTGATCCTTTCCCTTATCTCTTTGCTTACCAGGATATGGTCTATTTATGTGATTGAGCTTCCATTACTCCAGGTGTCAATGCATGTTTGACTTTTGCTCCATGTATTTCTTAAGTCAAACATGTGTGCTAGGTTTTTCAGCACGTTTCCATTTTCGTTAGGCCATATGTGGAGTATATGTGCATTGAAGTTTCCAGGTACACGGTTTCAATGCAATATATATATATATATATATATATATATATATATATATATATATATATATATATATATATATATATATATATATATATATATATATATATATATATATATATATATATATATATGTTATATAATATTACACGCTATCTTATTGCGACTTAGCCATAATAAACCTTCACAGGTATATCGTATTTCACGATAACAGCTTCTCTTATTAATTGCTTATCTTCAAGATATCATATTACACCTTTGTTTCTCATAACTTGTGCAGACTGCAGAACTGCAATTCCTTTGTTATATATTTTGCTTACTCAGGTTCTGTATGTTATAAATATGACTAAACACGCTTTGTTGAATCAGTTATTAAACTCAGTTAGAATGCAACACTTCTAATTTATTATTATATTCCTTCTCCAAGAGCCAACGTTGGCTCCATGTAACTAAATAAAAGTTTTTAAAAAGTCATTCATGTGAACCGTGATCTAACATTGGCGCAGTCGGTAGGATCCGTAAACATCATCAGAACAAGAAGCCTAACTGGTAGTGAAGCGTAAGAGAACAAGGAGAACATCTTCAGAAGGTGCCTAACTAGTACGTGTACATCTACGAGAACAAGGAGACCTTCCTCACTGGTGGTGGCGGATCCCAATCCCTTGACGGACGAAGAACCTACCCATGGAAACGAAACTAACGTAAGTCATTTTAAGAATCATCTCGTACCATTTTATTATTTTATTATTTTTCGCAACTTATTTTATTAAAAGTGTATTATACTGCTAATACACTCGGCGCACAAAGCCAGTTCTATTGTCAAAGTGAAATCCATTCCTTTACAAACGCAACGAAACAAGTTCATTTAATTTTAAGTTTATTTATTTTCGTATTATACTGCTAATACGAAACATTGTGTATTATACAGCTAATATACAATCCATTTACGCACGCAACGTAACAAGCTAATTTTAATTTAATTTAAGATCGTATCATACTGCTGATACGCAACCAATTTCTGTCCAAATAATATTTAAATACAAAAAGCAAAATGCCAGATAGAGCTCAACCAGAGCCAGTTCAACCAGTGCCACCGGCACCAACCGAACAACAACTACAACAGCAACAACTACAACAACAACAACAACAACCTCAACCAGAGCAAATTGAGCCTTACAAGCTCTCTGAGATATTTTCTCTAATACCTGAATTCGATGGCAATGCCATAAATTTACAAACATTCTTAAATTCCTGTCATTGCGCCCAAAGCATGGCAATTGGAGATCAAAAAATTCTTTTGACCGTCCACATAAAAAATAAATTAAAAGGCAAAGCTGCCGAATTAATAAATTCGCGTAACCCTGACACATGGCCAGAAATAAAAGCACTTTTAGAAACTCATTTTGGAGATTCTCGAGATTTAACGGCCCTAATTCAGGACCTGCAGCGCATTCACCAATTGCCAGGTGAATCCGCTCTAACATTTATTTCGCGTTTACAAACGCACAATGCTAAAATGCACGCCGCAGTGCAAAAGCAAAATTTAACCACAACGCAAAGAGCTGCACAATCAGATCTCATCGAAACGATGACCTTAAACAATTTATTAACAGGCTTAGAACCGAATTTAGGCCGCATCATACGTGCTAGCAATCCTCCTAGCATACTGAAAGCCGTAAGCAGAATTCGTAGAGAGCTACAACTCTCCTATTTCGAACAACAGAAATTTCCGAAAAATAGTCCGGTCAAAAATCCCACTTTACAACAAAAACGACCCATTTCAAATTTCCAACAAAAATTCTGTTCATTTTGCAAACGCAATGGACATGTCATAAGCGAATGCCGCACAAGGCAACAATCGCAAACAATGCCGTCAACTTCGCAAAATTTCCAACGACCAAATTACCCAGGAAATTCAAGTTTCCAAAACTTTTCACAAAACAATCAATTTATCCAGAGGACATTCCCTCAAAACGGCCAACCAAATCAACCACAGCAAAACAGGCCCTCAGCCATAAGACCGAACCCTAACTTCACACAACAACGACCATCCGCTATTCAGCCTAACCCGAATTTCAACCGTTTCAATCAACAAAAGGCTCATCATCTAAATTATGAACCTTACGAAAACCAATGTGATTATAACCAATACGATGACTACTCTTTCGACAATTATCAAAATTGCCAAAGTCAAAATGAATCATATGAAAATTATAATTTTGAAACCAATCAAAATATCCAGGAGAATTATACCGCTAATTCTCAGAACGAGCAATACGAGGATTATACTGCTAATCCTCAGGATTTTCGCTTAGATCCGGAGTACCCCACGGATACTCCAACGCAACAAACAGACCAATTCGAACCGATTACGGAACTAGAAACCCAAATACAAACTATGAACCTAAACGACAGTTTCGACCCAATGCTGAATTTCCCAGAACAGACGTTCATGTAAATACACTTTCTCATACCCTATTAACCGTAAACTCAAAAAATCTCTATTATATGAAAGACGCAACTGGTAAATTTAAAATCTTAATTGACACAGGTGCAGGCATATCAATTTTTAAACCTAAAACAGCTGAAAATTACAGACGTAGATCTCCTGAAAATGTAATCATACAGGGTATCACTGATCAAAAAATCTATATCAACGAATCTGTTCTCATCCCCTTTTCAAATGAGTCACACAAAGTTTATATCTATGATCTAGATATAGATTTCGATGGATTATTAGGCGCAGACTTTTTAGAACATTACGAATGCCAAGTAGACTTTAAAAATAAACAACTAGTCACAAATTTTAAAACCGTACCATTATTTAAAGTCACTGAAGAAACTACAGTAAATTTACCTGTACAACCAACTAGTAACTCTAACATCAAAAACCAAAATCCAAATTTAGGCAATATCAAAAATTTAATTTCTATCGAACCTCGCATGGAAAAAATTTGTAAACTAAAATGTAACCTGCGAAATACCGAGGCTATACTGTTAGCCCAGGAAAACGAGAAAGTACGCTTACCAAATGCTATTGTCAAAATCGATAGCAATGGAGAATTTTTAACCTCAATTATAAACGCGAATGCAATACCAAAAACGGTAAATTTTTCTAACATAAAACTAGAGCCAGTACAAAAATTCAAATCAATTTTCAATTTAAACACTCAAAATTCTGACTCACACCTACAGACGGACAGATCCTTCGAAATTAGGAACGAATTGCGCTTGGATCATCTAAACGAAGAAGAGGCCGAAATAGTAACGCAGCTTTGTTTAGACTTTCAAGATATATTCTATTTGGAAGGAGACAATTTAACTTTTACTAACGAAATTAAGCATTCCATTGATACGAACGATTCAAAACCGGTTTTTACAAAATCATATCGCTACCCTCATATTCATAAAGAGGAAGTCAAAACACAAGTCTCTAATATGCTTGATCAAGGCATCATTAGACCTTCGATTTCTCCCTGGTCCTCTCCAGTTTGGGTTGTACCTAAAAAACTCGACGCCTCCGGTAAACAAAAATGGCGAGTTGTAGTGGACTACAGAAAACTTAACGAACTGACTATTGACGATAAATACCCGCTACCCAATATTTCCGACCTCCTCGATCAATTAGGCAAATGTCAATATTTTACAACTTTGGACTTAGCCTCCGGTTTTCACCAAATCGAGATTGATGCGAAAGATATTCAGAAAACTGCTTTCACAGTTGAAAATGGTCATTTTGAATTCGTAAGAATGCCTTTTGGACTTAAAAATGCTCCATCAACATTTCAAAGAGTGATGGATAACATTTTATTAGGTATCCAAAATGAACGATGTCTCGTCTACATGGACGATATTATTGTTTACTCCCCTACTATTCACGAGCATATTTCTCGATTAACAGAAGTTTTCAAAAGATTACAGAAAGCCAATCTCAAAATTCAACCCGACAAATGCGAGTTTCTCCGCAAAGAAGTCGCTTATTTAGGACATCTCATTACAAAAGACGGCGTAAAACCGAATCCTTCGAAAGTTGACGCTATTCTAAATTTCCCTCAACCAAAAAATCAAAAAGAAATTAAATCATTTCTAGGCTTAGCCGGATATTATAGGCGCTTTATCCCTAATTTCTCCAAGATAACCAAGCCCTTAACAAAACTACTACAAAAAGACGTACCATTTCTCTTCAACAATGATTGTATAAATTCTTTTCAAAATTTGAAACAAACATTAACGACAACTCCGATATTAATCTACCCTAACTTTGATGAACCTTTCGTTCTAACCACTGATGCGAGCGCATTTGCCGTCGGCTCAGTGCTGAGCCAGGGGCCTATTGGCAAAGATTTACCCATTGCCTATGCTTCTAGAACCTTGTGCAGTGCAGAAACTAAATATTCAACGATTGAACGCGAGCTTTTATCGATAGTATGGAGTGTAAAGCACTTTAGACCATATCTGTATGGTAGAAAGTTCAAGCTTGTCACCGACCATAGACCACTCACCTGGCTATTCTCTATAAAAGATCCAGGAAGTAGACTTGCCCGTTGGCGACTCAAATTAGAAGAGTACGACTATGAAATAATTTATAAACCCGGTAAAATCAATAAGAACGCGGACGCACTTTCCAGAATCAAAATTAATCATTTTTCCGAATGTTCCAAATTCTATTCAAAGGTTCTAGCCGCGAATGACGAAGAGTCAGACGACGACGAAAACCCAGACGATAACAACGAAATCACTAACGAACAAATTTCTCGAGAATTTGAAACTTTCACCAACCTATATAAAACAACATCTTTAATAGACTATTCAAAAATCAAAGCCTCAAACAAACAACTCTTATACCGAGAACATAAAGATATTATAACCTTCTTCCAACAAAATAACTTACAAGGCTTACATCACAAAATTATCGAGGACATATTCGAAGAAAACCCCGAATTTCATAACGATAAAATCAATATTGTATCGAGCAAAACAGTCAGACATAGGAGATATTTTATCATCCCTCTACCTTTTGATATCGAATCTGTAATTGAACATCTATTTTTGGTATTATTTAAAAATCAAAATGTCCTAGACCTCTCTAAGACATACTTTGTCGAAAATAATTTAGACCTCCCCATACTTGAAATCCTATCATTCATTTTTGCAGAAAAAGACTTAAAAGTAGTAATTTGTCAAGATATCGTCAGAACTGCCGACGAAGATGAAATTCCAATTATATTGGAGCAAAATCATTTTGGTAAAAATAATCTACATCGCGGAATAAATGAAACGATTAGAAGAATCAGAGAAAAATACACTTGGCAAGGTCTAACTAAAGACGTTGAAAATTTTATAAAAAATTGCGAAACTTGCCAAAAGACTAAAGTATGCCGGAAAAACCTTAATAACCCTCTAGTAGTCACAGAAACCCCAAGAACACCATTCGAAAGAATTAATATCGATTTATTTGAATTCCCAACTCGAAATTACGCTTTAACTATTCGCGACGAGTTAACTAAATTTACACAAGCCTATGCAGTCCCGGACAAATCCGCAAAATCCGTCGTAAATACCTTGTTGTTATACTTTCAACATTACGGCACTCCGCTAAGAATCCATTGCGATTACGGTGGCGAATTTGACAACCATTTGCTCAAAGATCTCTGCACCCTCTACGACATAAAACTGACGTATTCAAGCGTAGGACATCCCCAATCGAACGGATCCATAGAAAGATTTCATGCTACTCTAGCTGAAATGATAAGAATTCATAAAACTGAAAATCCGAACGAACATCCTTTCACAATTTTACCATATGCAGTAATATGCTATAACAATTCAGTAAATAAAACACACGGTTTCACCCCATACGAACTTGTATTTGGACATACGTCCAACAGACCACCTGAAACTTTGTATAACCAAAAAGAGTTAATAACCAAATACGTTAGGGATTTAAACAACAGAATATCTCACTACTATAAAATAGCCCGTAGTCGAACGCAAGCTCAAAAGGAGAAAGCGAAAGTTCGCTTTGATAGAAATGTTCCCCAAAAACGACCCGAATACAAAATAGGTGACTTAGTTTACGTAAAAGAATCACAAATCAAAAACAAATTGCAAAACAAATTTAACGGTCCTTTTAAAATAAAAGAAATTTTTCAAAATTCTGCTACCTTATTAAACCTCGAAACGAAACAAGAAACCAAAGTAAATTTTGATAGAATGAAACCATATACTGAAAATTAAATTTATTTTCAGGTTTCTCCTGCTGTTCGGATCAGCACTCTGTCAATACAAAATTATCCCAATCAATAACACCGTTGGTGTATACTACCACCAAGACACGGACATCGTGGTGACAAATGACAAATGGACTCTACTAGTGCATAAAAACATTTCATCCCTCAAACTAGCTTTTGACAAAAATCAAAATATCTTAGACAGAATCCTGTACACTCTCCATAATGGTGATCATAAGTCAATTATTTTTACGAGTGAAATTAAAACAGACTTTAACCTTTTAACACAAATATCCAACTCTATAAAAATGAAATTTGACGAAATCTTTTCAGATACAAAAAGATATAAACGAGGAATACTTAACGGTATCGGTACAATATTCAAATCCATAACTGGTAACCTAGATGCTGAAGATGGCCAGTACTATACTAATTGTATAAATAAACTAAATAATGACGAACATCAAATGGAAAACTTAATCAAAAATCAAATTTCAGTTACAACTTCTGTTATTAAAAACTTCAACTCGACTATACAAAAATTACAAATTGACGAGGAAACCTTTAACAAAGATCTCGAAGAAATAGAACACACAATTCAAACAATGACTCAAGCTATCGAGGCTGCTCACATAAAACTAAAATTTTTATACATTTCCGAACAATTAATGGCAAGCTATTTGTATATCGAAGATAATTTAAACGACATTCTAAATTCAATAACATTTGCCAGACTAGGAATCATTCACACGTCAATCATAACCCCTAATCATTTGGTAACAGCATTACAAGAAATTTCACAGAGCTTACGAAGGAACAATTTGCCTCTCCCCATTAAATTATCGGCAGTTGCTAAGTATTTGGATATTATTGAATTACAAGCGTTTCAAATGGATTCTAACTTAGTATTTGTTTTAACAATACCACTTGTTGAACCCCAAAATTATAACACCTATCGCCTATATCCTATCCCGATACTTGATAACAGAACTGGTCTACATCACATTTTATCTATTTCACAAAAATATATCGCGAGAGATGATGATTCTTTGATGTACATACCTATACAAAATTTGAAAGAATGCAAACCACTTTATTTTGGAACCAAACTATGTTCGAACCTGTTTGCCTATCCTATCGACCAAAATGCCATATGTGAAGCCAGAATACTAAAACCATTGCCAAAACTTCCAGAGAACTGTCAAACTTCCTTCATTATTAGTCAGGGATACAACGTCCAAGAACTTGAAGACAACACATGGCTAGTAATTAATTCCGAACCACTTCACATTACCATCAACTGTCCAAAGAGAGAATCCACAACAGAGTTAATCAACAAAAATTCCATCATCAAACTACAACCAGGATGTTACGCCTATGCAGGCATTACTAGAATACAAGCCAGTGCCAAAGACTTTTCCGAAATTAAGGACAATTCACATCCTATCCAAATTCCTTTTGAATGCTGTAATCACATGCCCGACAAAATCGAAATTCCAAAATTAAAACCTCTCAAATTAAACAATCTCGACGTAGAAGACCTAGATATTGCTAAAAACAAATTGGACCAATATTCCAAAGACTTGGATGACCTCATAAATGAACCTTTTGTGACCAAACACATATCTTGGTTCACATATTTCATAATCACTCTCATCATCCTATTAATTCTACTTTACATAACTTGTAAATGCAGAAGAAGAAGATGTGGAGCATTGCGAATCCAACCCTCAACGGATAACCCTCCTTCACCTCCTTCAGAGCGAAGCAGAGTATTTACCAAATTTCCTAGACTGATCCCTCCAAGAAAGCGACCCGGTATTAGACCTCAAGAAGAAGAGGACATCGAGTTAACATAGACTTTCATGTGGAGTTTTACCCTTGTCTATTAATTTAGACTATTGTATTTTATCCTTATTACGTTATGTAATGTTTTATTATCGCTTACCAATTTTAACTTTTACATTATTTTATTATTTTGCTTTGTATTCATTCAACATTGTTTCAATTTATTTTTGCATTATATTCATTTAACATTTTAACAATTTTCAAAAGTTGCTGCATAACATCAACTTTTTTATTAAGGGGGAAGTTGTTATATAATATTACACGCTATCTTATTGCGACTTAGCCATAATAAACCATCACAGGTATATCGTATTTCACGATAACAGCTTCTCTTATTAATTGCTTATCTTCAAGATATCATATTACACCTTTGTTTCTCATAACTTGTGCAGACTGCAGAACTGCAATTCCTTTGTTATATATTTTGCTTACTCAGGTTCTGTATGTTATAAATATGACTAAACACGCTTTGTTGAATCAGTTATTAAACTCAGTTAGAATGCAACACTTCTAATTTATTATTATATTCCTTCTCCAAGAGCCAACGTTGGCTCCATGTAACTAAATAAAAGTTTTTAAAAAGTCATTCATGTGAACCGTGATCTAACATTGGCGCAGTCGGTAGGATCCGTAAACATCATCAGAACAAGAAGCCTAACTGGTAGTGAAGCGTAAGAGAACAAGGAGAACATCTTCAGAAGGTGCCTAACTAGTACGTGTACATCTACGAGAACAAGGAGACCTTCCTCACTGGTGGTGGCGGATCCCAATCCCTTGACGGACGAAGAACCTACCCATGGAAACGAAACTAACGTAAGTCATTTTAAGAATCATCTCGTACCATTTTATTATTTTATTATTTTTCGCAACTTATTTTATTAAAAGTGTATTATACTGCTAATACACTCGGCGCACAAAGCCAGTTCTATTGTCAAAGTGAAATCCATTCCTTTACAAACGCAACGAAACAAGTTCATTTAATTTTAAGTTTATTTATTTTCGTATTATACTGCTAATACGAAACATTGTGTATTATACAGCTAATATACAATCCATTTACGCACGCAACGTAACAAGCTAATTTTAATTTAATTTAAGATCGTATCATACTGCTGATACGCAACCAATTTCTGTCCAAATAATATTTAAATACAAAAAGCAAAATGCCAGATAGAGCTCAACCAGAGCCAGTTCAACCAGTGCCACCGGCACCAACCGAACAACAACTACAACAGCAACAACTACAACAACAACAACAACAACCTCAACCAGAGCAAATTGAGCCTTACAAGCTCTCTGAGATATTTTCTCTAATACCTGAATTCGATGGCAATGCCATAAATTTACAAACATTCTTAAATTCCTGTCATTGCGCCCAAAGCATGGCAATTGGAGATCAAAAAATTCTTTTGACCGTCCACATAAAAAATAAATTAAAAGGCAAAGCTGCCGAATTAATAAATTCGCGTAACCCTGACACATGGCCAGAAATAAAAGCACTTTTAGAAACTCATTTTGGAGATTCTCGAGATTTAACGGCCCTAATTCAGGACCTGCAGCGCATTCACCAATTGCCAGGTGAATCCGCTCTAACATTTATTTCGCGTTTACAAACGCACAATGCTAAAATGCACGCCGCAGTGCAAAAGCAAAATTTAACCACAACGCAAAGAGCTGCACAATCAGATCTCATCGAAACGATGACCTTAAACAATTTATTAACAGGCTTAGAACCGAATTTAGGCCGCATCATACGTGCTAGCAATCCTCCTAGCATACTGAAAGCCGTAAGCAGAATTCGTAGAGAGCTACAACTCTCCTATTTCGAACAACAGAAATTTCCGAAAAATAGTCCGGTCAAAAATCCCACTTTACAACAAAAACGACCCATTTCAAATTTCCAACAAAAATTCTGTTCATTTTGCAAACGCAATGGACATGTCATAAGCGAATGCCGCACAAGGCAACAATCGCAAACAATGCCGTCAACTTCGCAAAATTTCCAACGACCAAATTACCCAGGAAATTCAAGTTTCCAAAACTTTTCACAAAACAATCAATTTATCCAGAGGACATTCCCTCAAAACGGCCAACCAAATCAACCACAGCAAAACAGGCCCTCAGCCATAAGACCGAACCCTAACTTCACACAACAACGACCATCCGCTATTCAGCCTAACCCGAATTTCAACCGTTTCAATCAACAAAAGGCTCATCATCTAAATTATGAACCTTACGAAAACCAATGTGATTATAACCAATACGATGACTACTCTTTCGACAATTATCAAAATTGCCAAAGTCAAAATGAATCATATGAAAATTATAATTTTGAAACCAATCAAAATATCCAGGAGAATTATACCGCTAATTCTCAGAACGAGCAATACGAGGATTATACTGCTAATCCTCAGGATTTTCGCTTAGATCCGGAGTACCCCACGGATACTCCAACGCAACAAACAGACCAATTCGAACCGATTACGGAACTAGAAACCCAAATACAAACTATGAACCTAAACGACAGTTTCGACCCAATGCTGAATTTCCCAGAACAGACGTTCATGTAAATACACTTTCTCATACCCTATTAACCGTAAACTCAAAAAATCTCTATTATATGAAAGACGCAACTGGTAAATTTAAAATCTTAATTGACACAGGTGCAGGCATATCAATTTTTAAACCTAAAACAGCTGAAAATTACAGACGTAGATCTCCTGAAAATGTAATCATACAGGGTATCACTGATCAAAAAATCTATATCAACGAATCTGTTCTCATCCCCTTTTCAAATGAGTCACACAAAGTTTATATCTATGATCTAGATATAGATTTCGATGGATTATTAGGCGCAGACTTTTTAGAACATTACGAATGCCAAGTAGACTTTAAAAATAAACAACTAGTCACAAATTTTAAAACCGTACCATTATTTAAAGTCACTGAAGAAACTACAGTAAATTTACCTGTACAACCAACTAGTAACTCTAACATCAAAAACCAAAATCCAAATTTAGGCAATATCAAAAATTTAATTTCTATCGAACCTCGCATGGAAAAAATTTGTAAACTAAAATGTAACCTGCGAAATACCGAGGCTATACTGTTAGCCCAGGAAAACGAGAAAGTACGCTTACCAAATGCTATTGTCAAAATCGATAGCAATGGAGAATTTTTAACCTCAATTATAAACGCGAATGCAATACCAAAAACGGTAAATTTTTCTAACATAAAACTAGAGCCAGTACAAAAATTCAAATCAATTTTCAATTTAAACACTCAAAATTCTGACTCACACCTACAGACGGACAGATCCTTCGAAATTAGGAACGAATTGCGCTTGGATCATCTAAACGAAGAAGAGGCCGAAATAGTAACGCAGCTTTGTTTAGACTTTCAAGATATATTCTATTTGGAAGGAGACAATTTAACTTTTACTAACGAAATTAAGCATTCCATTGATACGAACGATTCAAAACCGGTTTTTACAAAATCATATCGCTACCCTCATATTCATAAAGAGGAAGTCAAAACACAAGTCTCTAATATGCTTGATCAAGGCATCATTAGACCTTCGATTTCTCCCTGGTCCTCTCCAGTTTGGGTTGTACCTAAAAAACTCGACGCCTCCGGTAAACAAAAATGGCGAGTTGTAGTGGACTACAGAAAACTTAACGAACTGACTATTGACGATAAATACCCGCTACCCAATATTTCCGACCTCCTCGATCAATTAGGCAAATGTCAATATTTTACAACTTTGGACTTAGCCTCCGGTTTTCACCAAATCGAGATTGATGCGAAAGATATTCAGAAAACTGCTTTCACAGTTGAAAATGGTCATTTTGAATTCGTAAGAATGCCTTTTGGACTTAAAAATGCTCCATCAACATTTCAAAGAGTGATGGATAACATTTTATTAGGTATCCAAAATGAACGATGTCTCGTCTACATGGACGATATTATTGTTTACTCCCCTACTATTCACGAGCATATTTCTCGATTAACAGAAGTTTTCAAAAGATTACAGAAAGCCAATCTCAAAATTCAACCCGACAAATGCGAGTTTCTCCGCAAAGAAGTCGCTTATTTAGGACATCTCATTACAAAAGACGGCGTAAAACCGAATCCTTCGAAAGTTGACGCTATTCTAAATTTCCCTCAACCAAAAAATCAAAAAGAAATTAAATCATTTCTAGGCTTAGCCGGATATTATAGGCGCTTTATCCCTAATTTCTCCAAGATAACCAAGCCCTTAACAAAACTACTACAAAAAGACGTACCATTTCTCTTCAACAATGATTGTATAAATTCTTTTCAAAATTTGAAACAAACATTAACGACAACTCCGATATTAATCTACCCTAACTTTGATGAACCTTTCGTTCTAACCACTGATGCGAGCGCATTTGCCGTCGGCTCAGTGCTGAGCCAGGGGCCTATTGGCAAAGATTTACCCATTGCCTATGCTTCTAGAACCTTGTGCAGTGCAGAAACTAAATATTCAACGATTGAACGCGAGCTTTTATCGATAGTATGGAGTGTAAAGCACTTTAGACCATATCTGTATGGTAGAAAGTTCAAGCTTGTCACCGACCATAGACCACTCACCTGGCTATTCTCTATAAAAGATCCAGGAAGTAGACTTGCCCGTTGGCGACTCAAATTAGAAGAGTACGACTATGAAATAATTTATAAACCCGGTAAAATCAATAAGAACGCGGACGCACTTTCCAGAATCAAAATTAATCATTTTTCCGAATGTTCCAAATTCTATTCAAAGGTTCTAGCCGCGAATGACGAAGAGTCAGACGACGACGAAAACCCAGACGATAACAACGAAATCACTAACGAACAAATTTCTCGAGAATTTGAAACTTTCACCAACCTATATAAAACAACATCTTTAATAGACTATTCAAAAATCAAAGCCTCAAACAAACAACTCTTATACCGAGAACATAAAGATATTATAACCTTCTTCCAACAAAATAACTTACAAGGCTTACATCACAAAATTATCGAGGACATATTCGAAGAAAACCCCGAATTTCATAACGATAAAATCAATATTGTATCGAGCAAAACAGTCAGACATAGGAGATATTTTATCATCCCTCTACCTTTTGATATCGAATCTGTAATTGAACATCTATTTTTGGTATTATTTAAAAATCAAAATGTCCTAGACCTCTCTAAGACATACTTTGTCGAAAATAATTTAGACCTCCCCATACTTGAAATCCTATCATTCATTTTTGCAGAAAAAGACTTAAAAGTAGTAATTTGTCAAGATATCGTCAGAACTGCCGACGAAGATGAAATTCCAATTATATTGGAGCAAAATCATTTTGGTAAAAATAATCTACATCGCGGAATAAATGAAACGATTAGAAGAATCAGAGAAAAATACACTTGGCAAGGTCTAACTAAAGACGTTGAAAATTTTATAAAAAATTGCGAAACTTGCCAAAAGACTAAAGTATGCCGGAAAAACCTTAATAACCCTCTAGTAGTCACAGAAACCCCAAGAACACCATTCGAAAGAATTAATATCGATTTATTTGAATTCCCAACTCGAAATTACGCTTTAACTATTCGCGACGAGTTAACTAAATTTACACAAGCCTATGCAGTCCCGGACAAATCCGCAAAATCCGTCGTAAATACCTTGTTGTTATACTTTCAACATTACGGCACTCCGCTAAGAATCCATTGCGATTACGGTGGCGAATTTGACAACCATTTGCTCAAAGATCTCTGCACCCTCTACGACATAAAACTGACGTATTCAAGCGTAGGACATCCCCAATCGAACGGATCCATAGAAAGATTTCATGCTACTCTAGCTGAAATGATAAGAATTCATAAAACTGAAAATCCGAACGAACATCCTTTCACAATTTTACCATATGCAGTAATATGCTATAACAATTCAGTAAATAAAACACACGGTTTCACCCCATACGAACTTGTATTTGGACATACGTCCAACAGACCACCTGAAACTTTGTATAACCAAAAAGAGTTAATAACCAAATACGTTAGGGATTTAAACAACAGAATATCTCACTACTATAAAATAGCCCGTAGTCGAACGCAAGCTCAAAAGGAGAAAGCGAAAGTTCGCTTTGATAGAAATGTTCCCCAAAAACGACCCGAATACAAAATAGGTGACTTAGTTTACGTAAAAGAATCACAAATCAAAAACAAATTGCAAAACAAATTTAACGGTCCTTTTAAAATAAAAGAAATTTTTCAAAATTCTGCTACCTTATTAAACCTCGAAACGAAACAAGAAACCAAAGTAAATTTTGATAGAATGAAACCATATACTGAAAATTAAATTTATTTTCAGGTTTCTCCTGCTGTTCGGATCAGCACTCTGTCAATACAAAATTATCCCAATCAATAACACCGTTGGTGTATACTACCACCAAGACACGGACATCGTGGTGACAAATGACAAATGGACTCTACTAGTGCATAAAAACATTTCATCCCTCAAACTAGCTTTTGACAAAAATCAAAATATCTTAGACAGAATCCTGTACACTCTCCATAATGGTGATCATAAGTCAATTATTTTTACGAGTGAAATTAAAACAGACTTTAACCTTTTAACACAAATATCCAACTCTATAAAAATGAAATTTGACGAAATCTTTTCAGATACAAAAAGATATAAACGAGGAATACTTAACGGTATCGGTACAATATTCAAATCCATAACTGGTAACCTAGATGCTGAAGATGGCCAGTACTATACTAATTGTATAAATAAACTAAATAATGACGAACATCAAATGGAAAACTTAATCAAAAATCAAATTTCAGTTACAACTTCTGTTATTAAAAACTTCAACTCGACTATACAAAAATTACAAATTGACGAGGAAACCTTTAACAAAGATCTCGAAGAAATAGAACACACAATTCAAACAATGACTCAAGCTATCGAGGCTGCTCACATAAAACTAAAATTTTTATACATTTCCGAACAATTAATGGCAAGCTATTTGTATATCGAAGATAATTTAAACGACATTCTAAATTCAATAACATTTGCCAGACTAGGAATCATTCACACGTCAATCATAACCCCTAATCATTTGGTAACAGCATTACAAGAAATTTCACAGAGCTTACGAAGGAACAATTTGCCTCTCCCCATTAAATTATCGGCAGTTGCTAAGTATTTGGATATTATTGAATTACAAGCGTTTCAAATGGATTCTAACTTAGTATTTGTTTTAACAATACCACTTGTTGAACCCCAAAATTATAACACCTATCGCCTATATCCTATCCCGATACTTGATAACAGAACTGGTCTACATCACATTTTATCTATTTCACAAAAATATATCGCGAGAGATGATGATTCTTTGATGTACATACCTATACAAAATTTGAAAGAATGCAAACCACTTTATTTTGGAACCAAACTATGTTCGAACCTGTTTGCCTATCCTATCGACCAAAATGCCATATGTGAAGCCAGAATACTAAAACCATTGCCAAAACTTCCAGAGAACTGTCAAACTTCCTTCATTATTAGTCAGGGATACAACGTCCAAGAACTTGAAGACAACACATGGCTAGTAATTAATTCCGAACCACTTCACATTACCATCAACTGTCCAAAGAGAGAATCCACAACAGAGTTAATCAACAAAAATTCCATCATCAAACTACAACCAGGATGTTACGCCTATGCAGGCATTACTAGAATACAAGCCAGTGCCAAAGACTTTTCCGAAATTAAGGACAATTCACATCCTATCCAAATTCCTTTTGAATGCTGTAATCACATGCCCGACAAAATCGAAATTCCAAAATTAAAACCTCTCAAATTAAACAATCTCGACGTAGAAGACCTAGATATTGCTAAAAACAAATTGGACCAATATTCCAAAGACTTGGATGACCTCATAAATGAACCTTTTGTGACCAAACACATATCTTGGTTCACATATTTCATAATCACTCTCATCATCCTATTAATTCTACTTTACATAACTTGTAAATGCAGAAGAAGAAGATGTGGAGCATTGCGAATCCAACCCTCAACGGATAACCCTCCTTCACCTCCTTCAGAGCGAAGCAGAGTATTTACCAAATTTCCTAGACTGATCCCTCCAAGAAAGCGACCCGGTATTAGACCTCAAGAAGAAGAGGACATCGAGTTAACATAGACTTTCATGTGGAGTTTTACCCTTGTCTATTAATTTAGACTATTGTATTTTATCCTTATTACGTTATGTAATGTTTTATTATCGCTTACCAATTTTAACTTTTACATTATTTTATTATTTTGCTTTGTATTCATTCAACATTGTTTCAATTTATTTTTGCATTATATTCATTTAACATTTTAACAATTTTCAAAAGTTGCTGCATAACATCAACTTTTTTATTAAGGGGGAAGTTGTTATATAATATTACACGCTATCTTATTGCGACTTAGCCATAATAAACCATCACAGGTATATCGTATTTCACGATAACAGCTTCTCTTATTAATTGCTTATCTTCAAGATATCATATTACACCTTTGTTTCTCATAACTTGTGCAGACTGCAGAACTGCAATTCCTTTGTTATATATTTTGCTTACTCAGGTTCTGTATGTTATAAATATGACTAAACACGCTTTGTTGAATCAGTTATTAAACTCAGTTAGAATGCAACACTTCTAATTTATTATTATATTCCTTCTCCAAGAGCCAACGTTGGCTCCATGTAACTAAATAAAAGTTTTTAAAAAGTCATTCATGTGAACCGTGATCTAACATATATATATATATATATATATATATATATATATATATATATATATATATATATATATATATATATATATATATATATATAAACTCTGATTTACTGCGTTAGAGGGAAGCACTGTGGAAAGTTTTGGTTTGTGTATCTAATTAAACACTAACTAATATTTCTTATCAAGCTGAAAATATTTCGAGGTATAAATTATTTTACAAACACTTTCACTTATACAAACTTAAATACGTTGTCACTTTGTATTTAACTTTTACAAGCTTTTATGGGTATCCATGGTGACAGAACACTATAAGTCATCTCCCTGCCTACCACGATATGATCTATTTATTGAGTTGAGTTTCCGCTGCTCTAGGTATCAAGATTGCTCTTTTCTGTGTGTATTTTCTTGGAAACCATTTTCCTGAGAGAAACCTGAAAGATGCTTTATTAGTAGTGCGCCACTGATCATTACGCGTTCAATTTTGATTAAATTAATATGAACGATCGTAGATCAAGAAATTCACATACCTTTTCATCCTACATATTATGGTCAAAACGAGCCCATAAGCAGGTAACTCAGAACAGCAAACTCATTCCATAAAGATATAGAACTCTTTGGCTCATCACTATATTCATTCAAAAACCAAGTTAAACATTGTATAAGTAATTAAAATTAAAACATGGTGTTACTAAATTTTATTGTATTTGTAAAAAAATGTTTTTTATTTTTCATATTTTATGGACTATTTGAAAACTATTTTTACGTAATTATACTTTCATTTATTGAATTATAAAATGTACAATGGCTCTGCCGTATAATAAATAAATAAATAAATAAATGCATTTGTTTGAATATTTTTAGTAATTATGAAAAACACACTTAAAAGTTCACACAGGGAATCTCTATAGTATGCCTCTGGTTTACTCAATACTATTTAAAATATTAGGTTTTGAGTAAATAAATTAGGTTAATAGAGATTAAGTTGATAAAGTTATTAAAGTAATTAAATTCAATAAAATAAAATAAATTAGTTTATAGCTTAGCTTTCTGTGGCTTCTGGCGTTGTGATTTCTGTTTTTTATTCCCTCTTCTTTTTGGGCTTAGTACACTTAAAAAACTTTCCACTGCACACACAAATTTATTATTTATTTATTTACACTTTTACGTTTGTATTGCTTTGCTTTATAAACACGTGTTGTTCACTTTTGACACTGAATATTTATTGCTTTTTCAACGCAATAAAGCACTTGAAAGGGTCTTTTAGGTACCTATACAGCGTTGGTAACTTTTCTGGCTTGCGTATCCGTAGACAAGTCCAAAAAAATCCGTAGAACTAAATAATAATTAATAATAATAACAATAACTAAATAATCGCAGGCACGGAATTAAAAGTACAACACCCAAAATTTTTTGGTTGAGCGGGGTGGGGGAATCGGGACTTAAGCATAAGCTGTCAACTATCGATGTATCGTTGAGTGTACTATCGACATAGACTTTTTCTTCTAAGTCTATGACTGTTGATAGCTTCCGACAGTACAACATAACTGTCGATAGACTATCGATGTTTAACGAACACTACTCTCGCCTAAAATCAGAATATGAGGGAACCTTATACTCTACAAATCTTGGCTAAAGTCTAAAGTTAAGTTCAAATAAATATTAAAATTTCAAAATGTGGTTTGATTTCATCTTTTCTTCTAAATAAGACTACCAATGCCAAATCACAGCCATGAATCGTGACCACAGATGATAGAATGCATTCTGTCATGACTATTAAAACCTCATTTATCTGAGATTAAAACCTTAAACAATGATGGCGTCGGCTCAGTAGCCACGAACTGGCTGATGATCTTATTTCGCAATTAATTAATATTACTATAATTAATATTCTTAAAAATCCGTAGATAAATACGGTTTATCGGAAAATCGGAGGTGGCACAAAAAATCCGTAGATCTACGGATAAATCCGTAGGATTACCATCACTGTAGGTCTATTTCCGTCCACCGTCAACTAAGGCACAGCTTTACACTTTATTTTTGGTACTATTTAAAAAACACTAATAGTAATTTTCAGTTTATTAATTGTATATGAACTTTTTTTTCCTATTATGAATGTCACGTTACGCAAAATTTCTTGGCTCACCGGTGGCTTAAATTTGTTTAAGTTTACTGAGGTTTTAACCGATTTTTAGCACTTATTTCGGGAGCGTCTTACGATCCGTCTATACACGCCGTTTGTCAACTTTCGAATCCCAATCATTTCGCAAAAGTTGTTAAAATATTTTAAAGCGCACGGAAAAGGTTAATATTTTGCGTTTTCGTTGGCTCGCGAGTTCTCAACTTTGATTCTTATGTTACGCAAAAACAATTGCATGCACGAAATTTCTCGCAAGGACATTTTTTGTGTAGAGTTTTGTGTAGAGGTTTGTGCTCTTTAATTTCCAGCTGGACAAAAAACATTTTTGGGAACCTGACGCTATTTTGTTTTATATGACAACCATGGTAGCCTTAACACATTCACTGCCAGAGCTCATTAGTGATGATTGATCTTAGGGGGCACACGATCAATCGTCACTAATGAGCTCCGGCTTGCAATTTGTTAATTTAATGTTTGCATTAGCTAGTGATTAGCTAGTGGACACTCTACTAAGTTCAAATTTTCCAAATTTTTTGCTAAAAAACAAAATTAGTTTTTTTTTTCTTTTTTTTTCTTTTCGTTTTTTCTGTTTTTTTTCTTTTTTTTTGTTTAATTAATTACAATTTAGTGCAACCCTGTATTGGGTATATAGAAGAACGCCTCTCGGGTGGTCACGGCGTTTTTATCAAAATCGGATGAACGGCCCTGGGGCGGTGCCGGCAGTGAATGTGTTAAGAAGTTTTTTGAATACTTTTTTACTAGCGGAAACCTACTTCTGTGCAAAAGTTCACATGAGAATTATTTAATCCCTGCTCAAAATCTTTGGATACTGGGATAAGGTAAATTTGAATAAATCTGTTTCTTCTAGCCGATTTACTTAACAACAGCAAGAGTTCAGATATATTAACTGAAAAAGTTACAACTCATAGAGGGCATTTTTCTGCCTGTATAGTCACCTACGAATGGGTAAATCATATAGGAATAGATTTGTTGATATTTATCCTAAGGGAAAGTTTTATGAAGAAGTTATTGTATTTGACTAGGCTATTTTCCGAGTAAATGTTGTTACTTGCTTATAATCTATATTTATTTTTATTAATTAAAGTATAAATTACAATTTTGGTAAACCATAAGTATGCTATTTGGAATTTTTATTAACTTATCGTAATACAGTCTAAAGAGCAAAAGAGCCTTTGAGCTGCTGTAATTTTTAAACAATTGATCGTGGAAGAAAATCGTTTAAATAAAAGTTTTAGGAAATTATATACTCTACAATTAGTACACGCAAATTAGATTAAAAAACAGTGAATAGAAGAAATAATTTATAAAGTAATAATATTTGAGATGCGTACTCTAGATAGGGTTAGAAATAGATACCCGAATTTACCGCAACGTCTCTTTTTTTTGCAAAAAACCACCTAACGGGGACTTAAAGCTGATGTTTCACTTTTATCTTGTAAACCATTCGTCGGAAGAGAAAAGAGCATAGGAAATAAAAAATTTGTCGTTAAATTCTGCATAAGAAACGTTCTATTAACCTTGTAGCTTATCCTCACCTATTTCGTGCTAACAGCTTCCAAACACAGAGGTACTTTGGAGCGCACAGGTAAAAATCAATCCTATTCGAAGTTTCACAGCGAATATCTTAAAACCGGTTACTTTAACGAGCAAAATGCTCAGAAATGAATTTATAGAGCGAAATTCACTCTATAAGATGCATTGTATAGCAGGTTTTGACGCAAGTGATTTTTATTTATTTTCCTTTTTTTTTCACACAGATGCGTTCATAATTATACGTAACATCTGTATAACGACCTAGATATAAGGGCGGCCTCAGGCTATACCCGGAAGGATTACGGCAATAAAAACTTCAGACATGAATAATTACCTTAAACATATACGTATATGGTATACTTAAAATTATATTGCATTTTCTGTATCATTTTATTTACTTCTCTCTCAGATCCTGATACTCTGAAAATTAAATATAAGTAAATAAACAGTCAGGTATTTATAATTTTTGGAGTCATGTTTCAATTTTGAGCTTCAATTCCCCTTCCTGATGAGAAAAACCAAGAATTCGTCTCTATATGATATTTTCAATGCTGTACGAGAGAGGCCAATAGATTTTTCTGATTGCTGATTGCCAGTTCATTGTTGGTGGCAGCAATTTGATTCATCGAGTAGTATGGCCAAAGCAGGGTCCCTTTGACGACGTTTATACAGCCTACGTTCGCTTTATTCGTAATCATTACGGCAAAAAAGTGACTGTAGTGTTTGACGGGTATGCTGACAATGTCTGCAGTACGAAGAGCATCGAAAGACGGCAGCGACTTTTGAAACGCATTTCACCGGAAATTATTTTTAATGAAAACGCCACTGACTGAAACGCAGCGTAGCTCAATGTAACAAGAAATTACAAGTGCTGGAGAGCAATTCGCGCTTGCATTATACAAAGCCCCAATCCAAAAAAAGAGACATCTTTGAATCATCAAAAGTTCATTCAATAAGTTGGTCGGTCAATCTAGTACTGCCGGGATTTTACCAAGACTGCCACCAACATCTAATAGAGCAGCGAAACAGAGGTAAAATTACGTTTTTTTTTATCAACTTAGAACAAGATCAGACACAGTGGGTATTACTAACAACATCATTTTACACATAAAAACATGAAACACTACATTTTTTAGTGGTCACAGATATTCTTATTTAAAAAAAATGTGTAAAATTTATTTATTTTTTAAATGTTTTCTTGTACATCTATTGCCATATCTTAAAAATGAATTGAGCTATCGATGTGAACTTTTTTTTGTTATAAAACATACACTTAAGCGCTTCTTTCTATACATAGGATTGCTGATAAAAAAAAATGTGAACATGCCAAAAACGCAGATGACCCTGAAAGTTTAGAGAATACGCCATCAAATTTTCACTAAGCGAGGAACTTTTTTGTTTTTGAAAATTTTGTGTAACATGCTATGAAGAAAATGAAGTCAATAGACTAAAAAAGTTTTTAGAAAAAAAATATTTTCATTATTAGCAATAGTTTGGTAGTTACGAATTTTTTAGTATGGAGGAATTGTCGAAGCGTACGCGCGCGGCACTTAAGAATAATAATGATTATGTATTGTGTGTAACTTTTCATTATTATTTTTTTATGTTTAGGACTGTTTTATCACGTTTTAGGATCTGAAAGGATAACTTATTTTTTCCAGTGGTGCATTAAGGACTAAGGTTGAAGGCAAAAAGGAATTAAAAATCTTAAATAGAGTATCTGGGATAAAAATGCATTGCATTGGGATCTCGGAAACGGTAAAAAATAATATTATACTAAATGGAAAAAAAAGTTGCGCAACTAGGGGGCTAATAAAATTCCATAAACAGAAGTTTAGGAAAAGTAATAATTTTGGAGTGTTTTGATAAAAAGTAAACTATCGAGTTTTCCTTTTGCGTTATTGTTGGAGCTAAATAGAACAGACAGTTTCTTAAAGCACTTTTTTTGAACGTGGCAATCTTAATATTTGTATCCGACATTTCCTGTGTCAGAGTCCCTATCCGAAACTCCCATGCATTGCATTTTTACCCTAGATCCACACAATAATTGAGTAAACGTGTTTTTTTCGCCTAAATTAGGTAACAAAAAAGAAAAAAATATCCTAAATTAGTCTCTTTTAATTTCCTAAATTTAAGAAACCCTGTTTCCATGGCTTGTGCACAAGTTTATCGTTCTCATCTATTACTACGCCACATAAAATCCACTCCAATGAAACTTAGATTGCTTTTTTATCTTAAATATTTTTTTAGCAGATAATCCACGCACAATTCGCACAATGGCCATACATTCTACAATATAATAAAAGTGGTAATAAGGGAAAGAATATCGTTACACATTTTACTTCCACATCCAGTGTAAGTATAGTATCGACAAAAATATTTTTGAAAATCTGTATTGTCCAAATAGGCTTAGAATGTCATGAAACGTCGAGATTTTAAGTTTGAGAAAAAAAAAAATCTGTCTGTCGGTCTGTCTGTAACTTTTTTTGTGCGCACGATTACTCCGGAACCGTTTAGGATATTGACTTGAAATTTGGTACACATACCTATGTATCTTAACGAGATCTCGAACTAGATTATTCCGTTAAATGGTTGGGGGGCAAATGGGGGTAAATAGGCAAATCAAACAAGTAAGAGTCCATAAAATTGGTATTTAGTATGTATAAGAGAAGCTAAGGTCTCAAAATTTTTTTGACATTAACCACCCCCATTACCAGCTCCCACCCTATTTTCAAAGGGGCGAAAAAAATAAAATTGTCAATTAGTGTGTGTACAAGAACCAAAGGCCTCAACATTTTTTTTACTTTATCCACCACTACTACCACCCCCCTTTCCACCACCCTCAGCCCCACTACCGATATGGCATATCGTTTTATAGGTTTTTTGGGTAGACGATTTTCAAATTTTTTTCGTTGTGAGAGATTTGCATAGAAGATCTGGATGTGGAAGTAGTGATTCCTTGGGCAGCGGTTTTATAACGGCGAATAACGTTGATCGTACACCGCCCTGAAACTAGTTAGTTTTAGTGGACGCGGGCGTATTAATACTCAATTTCTGCAATTCCCGCGCTTCAAAAAAATCACTGTACCTAAACTATCAAAGACACAATAAAAATTATGCTATCAAAAATTTTTTTGGTCTTTTGGCTTTATTTTCTTCGCAGCATGTTATACAAAATTTCCAAAAACAAAAAAGTTTGTAGCTTAGTGAAAATTTGACTGCGTATTTTCTGAACTTTCAAGGTTATCTAAGTTTTTAACATGCTTAAAAATGTTTTAATTAATAATACTATACACAGATAGAAGCGCTTAAGTGTGTATTTTATAGCAAAAAAAAGTTCATGTGGATATATCCATTCGTTTTTGAGATTTGGCATTAGATGTTCAAAAAAACATGATTAAAAAAAAAACAAAATTTCACACCTTTTTAGAAATAACAATGTCCGTGACCACTAAAAAATGTCGTATTTCATGATTTCTAATGAACATCGACCTACTTAACGAAATGGTATATGTCTCAGTTTGTTCTAAGATTAAAAAAAAACTCGAGAAGGAAGCAACTTTTCCCCTGTTTTTTACTCCACTATAAGGCATTACGTCAACATCCTTACAGAGTATTTCCCCAAATTCAATCTTGGTGAGGAGAAAACTTGGAACCAACGGATTGGGGTTGAAAGAAAGTAGGCAACATCTTAGCACCTATTTATACCACCGAGTTACCAGCACCAATTTCCACCTTACAGTTAATATCCTGCAACTGCAAAAAGGATTGCGGAAAACGATGCAGCTTGTTAAGATTCCAGTCTTAACAAGCGCTGCTCAATAATGTGCTCTAATTGCCATGGGCAAGAATGTTTCAATTCCGAAATTGAAGAAGCAGAGTTCGTCTTAATGAGTAAAATTGGACAGAGTTTTAGTAAAATAGACGTACAAGGGAAACCACTTAAAAAAACGCACCGAGAGCTCTACTTCGAGGGTGGCGTGGAAACGAACTCAAATTAAAAAATACAGCTTTGTGGAAAAAAAAGAGAAAATAAATAAAAATCACTTGCATCAAAACCCGCTATACATGCATCCAAGGGCGGTCCTGGATTGTTATTCTGGGGGGATAATTTGTCCGTACCAGATTCCAACCTTTTTGTAACAATGTGTACAAGGGGCGTTTGTAGGGAACGCCGCAGACATTTTTTTGGGCTTTCTAGGTCATCGCTTGACCTTGGCAAAAAAGCTTTGTGACTTTTAGAGTACCCAAAATTCGCAGTTCTTGCATATTCTCTTTGTAATGAGGATATTTTGTCAAATATAAAAATAGGACTATGTACACTGCATGTGACCGTAGCGTCAGCAGTCCCTGAAACGACTAAAAACGTGGCTTTGGTCTAGAATGACCCAAGAGCGCCTTGTAGGCTTAGCACTGCTTCACATCCATAGGAATATTTCAGTTGACGTATTCAAACAAGCCAGTACCACTTCGATTCTTACATATGCCAAAGATTTTACGTTGTCACACTACATATTTAAAAATCTTTGCGTACTCTCTTGCGCTCAACGTAAAACAACCAACCAAAAGCACAGAAAATGGTGATTTTGACGTAATTTTGGATCTTTATCAATGGTAAAAAATCGAACTACGTAAAATGGATATTGTTTGTCGTATCTTCAAATGTTGAAATTTGAAAAAATAGTAATTTTTTTTATTTTGCCTCGAATTTAAAAAAAGTGTTGTTGTTGGGGCCAAAAAAGGGCCTTATGGACACCTCTCCTTTATAGAAATGCTTTTGAAATACTTGAACCAAAACAATGTAAGAGCCCACAGAGTTCAAGAAGACGCCAATACCGAGATAGTAAACACCGCTATTAGGTATGCTTCAAATTACGATTCCGTAGTAATTGTAGGCAAGGCCATCGATCTTCTCGTGTTACTAACAGGACTGGTCCATGACAAATCGAATGTGTTTTTCAAAAAATCCACAAAAGGAAAAATTGCCGAGAAACAGTACTCAATATCAAGCCATCGATACGACGATGTCAGAAGCGCCAATGCCCTGTCCTGTTTCTACACACTTTCAGCGTATGCGACGCGACTTCCTCTTGTTTTGGATTTGGCAAATCGAAATTCATCACCACTTTACTTTGATGAACAGCATTTGGAAAGAAAAAAAAAAGTTTGCCCCGAACTTCTCGCTACTGCAGGAGAAACCATTATTTCTTGCTTTGTGCAAAGAAAACGATCACAAGAAAAGGTAAATTCGCTGCGTCACAAACGTTTTGTAATGGCAACTACAAAATCAAAAGCGAACCTTGCATCACTTCTACGGACATCGGATGTGGCCCGGCAGCTCACTTTCAGTTATTTAGAGAAGATAACATACATCACGGCTTCGCGCATCGCGTATAACAGTTGGCATAATATCAGTGCCGTGCCATCCATTTTTTATTTAAATATTAATGGTAGCAGGCAGTGCGACACCCATGCAGCTGTACCTGTAACGAGCACGCGGTAAGTAACAATATCGATCTTTGCGCATTCTAAGACTATGTTATCTTCTCTAAATAATCGCACTCTACCTTTAAGTGCAAACGTGGCTTGGAAACTTTCACGATCAGGAGAAATGGGGATGGACCAGAAAAAAATGTGGGCTAGAACCGAAAACCATCACAGAAAAAGCTGCACCCGACGAATTTCTAAAATTAATAGCCTCTAATTATATTTTGGCACATTGCAAATTTCTTACAAAAAGTATCTAGCTAAATGTTCTAAAACTTATTTTTGAATATATTTTAAACTATAGACAAGAACATTATGCACATACTTTTTGCAGATAGCAGACTTATTGCACCTTATATAGGTAATTGTTGTACCTCCTCCGTAGTTTTTTAAATCTTTTTTTGTCTTATAAATTAAGATTCCTTATAATAATGTCCAAGAGCAACTACAAATCAATCACATATTAGCCTGATATTTTAATTTATAAATGGGTTACATTTTTTATTTTCAATTTCATAATATCCCGACGATGTCGACTGTGATAGCGAAATGCATATTAATGTAATTTCTTATGTCAGTATGAGTATTTTGGTTTGTAGAAACTACTTCAGTCTTAGTATTACATTAAAATTTGCATCCCGTAAATTTTTTTAATTTCTAATCGATTTTTTTTAAAACAATAGAGTTTATCCTCCAGCTAAAGCTAACTTACCGACGAAATTTTAATACAATCGGACTTTTCATTCTTAAGTTACAGTGTTTACAAAAAATCGTGACGAACGGACATTTTGAAAGTAATTCAGAATTCAATGACTGATACAATGAAATGAAAACATTTCCTCTACAAGCGATATTTACGATTTTAGAAATGTGCCAATCAAATGCAATTACTCTTCGTTTTCGTATTTGTGAAAAGTATAAGTGATTATAATAAAAGGAACTAGGAAACTAAATAAGAAAAAACATAAATATTAAAAATCCATATTCAAACATTACATGTTTATGTAGCATTTGATTAAAATAATTATATTTTAGTATACAGTATGTCCACTTGTCCACAGTCAGTGTGGATAAGAGGGTAAACTTTTTTATTTCTCTCACGCGGAAAATGTATTCTTCATAAAAAGTTTTACTTTTGTTAAAAATATTATTGCCATGGAGTAAGTTAACATATAAAATTAAAAAATCTAAAAATTATGTAAGAGTAAACTACGTTCAATTTTAACTATATGAAAAACTGACTCTAAGGGCCAGTTATACGAACTAAGTTGAGCCAAGTTCAGCTTGAACCAAGATCAAAAGCTAAGGTTACGCTTGTTACAATAATCGTAATCATGGATTTTTGATCTTGGATCAAGCTGAACTTGGCTCAACCTAGTTCGTACAACCTAAGAAAAGTTGTTGAGAATTAAACTTTGTCAGAATTCCAATTTGTGGACAAGTCTGCCTAATTCGACTTTTTAAATAAAATTTCAAGAGTATCAAGTGGTTTCATGCAGTGGGTGAATTTTACGGTAAATAAAAATTATTTTCTTCTTACAAAAATTATTAAATAAGACAGCTAATTATACTCGTAATTATATTAAACGACTTTTATTTTTAACAGCATTGAAAACATTTATTAGGGATATTTATTAGAAAAATGTATTTCAGAATTCTAATTTGTTTATAAATCGGCATAATTTTACTATTTTGAAAATTAAAAGAAAAACTGTATAGCTGAGGAGTTGGCTTGTGGTTGACAGTGACATTTATTTATCCTCGATTTGTCATTTTAGTGTACATCATTTTCTACTTCATTATTAATAACTATTGTAAAAATGCTAACTTTACAGTAAAAAAAACCGCTGCCCAAGGAATCACTACTTCCACATCCGGATTTTCTGTCCAAGTCACTCACAATGAAAAAATTTTGTATGTGAAAATAAATGTTTATGGAACTTTAATAATATAATATTTGAAATCCTCTACCCCAAAAACCCACGATACCCCACATCGGTGGTGGGGTGGGGGTGGTGATAGGGGGTTGCTAGTGGGGGAGGATGAAGTAAAAAAATATTTTGAGGTTTCTGGTTCTTGTACACACACTAAATCACAATTTTTTTCATCCCCTTTAATAATAGGGTGGGGGTAGTAATGGGGGTGGCTAATGCCAAAAATTTTTTTATATACTAAATTGTATATACTAAATACCAATTTTATGACTCTTACCTGCTTGATTTACCTATTTACTCCAAATTTACCGAAACAAGATGAAAATATAATCTAGTTCCAGATCTCGTTAAAGTACATATGTGTACCAAATTTCAAGTCAATATCTTAAACAGTTCCAGAGTAAACGTGCTCACAAAAAAAGTTACAGACAGACCGACATACAGAAATTCTCGACGTTTCATGACATTCAAAGCCTATTTGCACAATAAAATTTTTTAATTTTTTTGTCGTTAAGTACTATACTTCCACTGGATGCGGAAGTAAAATTATCTAACACAGTGTTATGGAATTGGTGAGTGTTGCTATCGGAAAATAATCGAAGATTTTAATTTAAAATACACAGGCGTGTGTGTGTTGCACAGCACTGGCGGCCCTAAGAGGGGGTCCGGCGTCAATTTCAAAATAGCGGCGTCTTTTCAAAAGTACTGATTTTAAATGTTTTCTAATTGATTAACTTGATAAAAAATATACTCTGAAATCAAATAATAATAATACAAATAATAATAGTACACTATATAAGATTCAAGATGGCGGCATTTAATCCTATTTTAATTAATAGTTGCGGGCTAATTCCCTATTATCCACGCGCGAAAAATTTGTTTCTGTTCGAATCAAAAATATGCCCACGATAATGGCAACATCGCACGGAGCCTGGTCAGTTCTCTAACCAGAAGCGTAACTATGGTAGGGTAAACCGGGGCAGTGTCCCCGGGAGACTAAGGTTCCTGGCCGGCGCCTGGTTTTTTTCCTGTAAATATTTTTTTTCAGATTTCTCTCCACCCCGCTCTTTAAAAAAATGTTTTGACAAAAAATTATTTAGCGGATCCCCCCGCTTATCAAACAAATTTTGATTTTGGGACGAATAATTTTTTTTTCGGATCTCCTCCCAGCTTATCAAAAAAATTTTTTTTCGGATTTCTCCCCCCGCTCATCAAAAAAATTTTGGGATGAAAAGAAAAATTTTCTTTCGGATTAGGATTAGGTATTAAGAAAATAATATAATAGGAGGTCCCCAACAACTTTTTGCCCTGGGGCCCCATGACATCTAGTTACGCCTCTGTCTCTAACATACAAAAGACCAATAAATTCATATTTTAGATATTCTTGGCGATAAGGCTAGTGCTCTTCCTGGGTTTCATGTTTTTACGGGGTGTGACACGGTGTCTTTTTTTTTTTCTTACAAAGGAAAAAAGTCTTCCTGGAAAACATGGAATTCTCAAATCGATAATGCAACTGAAGCGTTTAAAGCGATAATATGCCCACTGCCTTTTATTCCGGAAGATGTCGTAAAAGATCTTGGCAGTTTCACTGCCCACATGTATGATCCACTTAGCACGGCAACCAACACTGACACAACAAAAGAATTATTCTGTTCCCAAAACAAGCCAATTCATTAGATACCTCCGACTTTCGCAGCATTGTATCGTATCAACATATCCTAAGGGCTGCTTATCAAGCTGGTCAAGTCTGGGCTCGTTCTTATCATATGGATGTCACCGAAGGGATGGGGCTGGGTTGAAAAGGGCACAATGTGGACTCCTCTATGGCCTGTTCTTCCAAATGTATGGCAGACTTGTAAAGAGCTAGTTGAATGCTCCTGTAAAACTGGATGCAGCAGTAACCGCTGTAAATGCAAAAGAAGTGGCCTTCCATGTACTCTGCAATGCACTTCCTGCAAAGACATGTGTACCAACAACATAATTCAAAAGTTAGTATTTTTAAATATTTTCATTTTAAATTATAACAAATTCCTATTCATTTTTATTTTGCTTTTAAGACTAAGGAATACTATCCGTCTAATTATATATATCTTCCTGCTTTATAATAAACACACCACCACCACAGATAGTAGACAATCCCCAAGTCCAAAGCCAAGGCTGTGCGGATATTTGGAAAAACGCAGACATACATCCACACCCACCGGTGTTGTCAATACCGGAGCTGGGGGTCGAACCCAGAGCGCAGTAGACAGTCGATCAGCATATTCGCCACTCAATACGCCTTAACCGATTGAACTACCGCGCCGGTTTTTTATAGACTTAATCACGCCACCATTTTGAATAGTCACCTAAAATTCTGTGTGTACAGCTATTTTATTTCAATTCATATCACAGAGCCTGTTAATAGTTTTGAATACGGTGTAGTACTGTCGTGCGCAAAAAAATGGGACATATTTTTGCTAAAATCTAGTTGTGTACATCTAACTTTAATTTTTGTGACATTGTCAGTTATTTGTAAAAATTCATTGCAAGTGTTCAAATAGAGACAGATTTACATTAGAAAAAAATAGTTGTCCTATTTTTTTTGCTCACGACAGTACATAATATATTAAAACTAAAAATTTTAAAATGTTGTGTCTTCTAAAACAAAAAATACGCCATTTTGTGAGAAACTACACCATTTTGGATTTTTTTGTTGAAAACGTTTTGCTTTTAAATTATAAAAGTTCAAATTTGGTATTTCATTTGATTTTAATCCCATTAGTCCCATAAGAAAAAAGCTAGGCAGCGCCATTTTGAATCTGACGCCCTGCTAAGGTGGTGCGGGCCAAATCAACCTATTATATGTAAATAAGCTTTCTGCCAAGCGGTTTGCTTCTATCACGACTTGAAACGTTTTTTTGTGTAGCACTACGACTATAACATAAGTAGTATGGGTGGCACTGGCCTTGAAAAGTGAAAGTTAATTACGTCATTAAGTTAATGAGCTTTTAATTACCTTGCTGACCTTTGAAAAGTGAAAGTCAATTACGTCATTAAACTGGTTTTGAAAAGTGAAAGTTAATTAGGTCATTAATGCTAATGAGGTAATTAAGTCGTTAACCTAATGCGTCTGGAAAAAACCCAGCGGATATAAAGGGAAAGTTGTTAACCTTGAAAAGTGAAAGTCGATGACCTTGAAAAGTGAAAGTTGATTACCTTGAAAAGTGAAAGTTGATTTGAAAAAAGGGAAAGTTGATTTAACTTAATGACCGTGCCTTTAATACTCCGGCGAGCGGCGGGGCGGGGCGGGGCGGGGCGGGGCGGGGAGATTCGTAACTTTATTACATGAATTTGGGTATTTACAAGCTGCATAATAATGATCCTTATCTAAAATATATTAATATTTTATTTAGTAAACAAATAATGAAACTACAAATATCAAAAAAAAACACAACCTACAGGGGAAATTATTAAGCTTTAGTTCTTTTTATTTTGAAAAACTATGAATTATATTTACGTAATGTTTTAAAAATAATAAAAAAAATCAGAGTTTGCAATATGATGAAAATCACAAATCTCATCAAAACACATCAGAGGAACAATGGATGGTTATTTTAAAATAAAATACAGAGAATGTTTTGATTCTCTCTTTTTTTATTTTGAAAAACTACAAATTATATTTACGTTATATTTTGTAAAATAATAAAATTCGTATGGTTTTTTTGCAATGTTCTTCCTCCTAACTAATATCTTAGGAAATAAATAACGAAACCACAAATATCAAATACACAACAGGAGAAATTAAAATTAAAAGTGACACACTGAGAGCTTATTCTAAATAAAAGATACACACAATAAGTTTTTTGGTTCATAAAATAATTGCTTGCCATTTTCTGTTTTGTTTCCAGCGAAGTTTTTTGTAAAGTATTTCTTATATTATGTCAATATTCATTCCATCTTCTTGGTAAAAGCATTTCCTATTTAGGTATATTTAAAAGTAGATAATTTAATGCACGCAAAACGTAAATTCGGTACTTTTTTCTATAATCAAAAAACAGTATGATTGTATACTAACACTATTTCAATATTCACCTCATTTTTTCCTGGTAAAAAAGTATTTCCTATTTAGGTATATTTAAAGTAAATTATTTAATGCACACGAAACATAAATTGGGTACTTTTCTATATATGATATGATATTTACCTACACAGAAAGTTTTGATTCTCTCTTTTTTATTTTGAAAAACTACGAATTATATTTACGTTATATTTTGTAAAATAATAAAATTCGTGGTTTTTTGCAATGTTCTTCCTCCTAACTAATATCTTAGGAAATAAATAATGAAACCACAAATATCAAATACACAACAGGAGAAATTAAAATTAAAAGTGACGTACTGAGAGCTTATTTTAAATAAAAGATACACACAATAAGTTTTGGTTCATAAAATAATTGCTCCCCATTTTCTGTTTTGTTTCCAACGAAGTTTTTTTGTAAAGTATTTCTTATATTATGTCAATATTCATTCCATCTTCTTGGAAAAAGCATTTCCTATTTAGGTATATTTAAAAGCAGATAATTTAATGCACGCAAAGCGTAAATTCGGTACTTTTTCTATAATCAAAAACAGTATGATTGTATACTAACTCTATTTCAATATTCACCTCATTTTTTCCTGGTAAAAAAGTATTTCCTATTTAAGTATATTTAAAGTAAATTATTTATTGCACACGAAACATAAATTGGGGCCTTTTCTATAATCAAAACGGTATGATATGATATTTAGCAACTTTGGGGCCGATATTTCCTGTTTTCGTGCTGTATTATAAATAACCTTAAAATATTTCGAAAACACTTATTTTCATTTTGCCTACATCTGGGGGTGTATGAAAACTAAAATATAATTTAAAATGTATTATTAGAAGCGAATATATTGTTTGAGTTATTTAAAATTATTTATGTGAAAAAAATATTTTTATTTACGTCACATGAATTTGTATTTGAAATGAATATAGGACACTGCAACTTTCATCTAGCAGACAAATATCTTTGTTTTATTTATTTCACCGAATTGCAGTAAATGTACAAAAAAACACGAATCACAAAATCAGCTTATATAAACCTTCGTCATTGTTTGTAGAATCTAATGAAAGTTGCAGTCCTCTTCAGGTACATTTTCTTTTATTGAAATGTTTAATAACTGTTATATTTAAAGATTTTTTCAATAAGCTAATAAAAATAATATGCAGTATTGATCACAAATTTGTGTTCTTTCCTAATACACAAAATAATTGTTTCCCATTTTCTGTTTCCAAATGAAGTTTTTGGAAAGTATTTTTTATTTTATTTCTTGTAAATAAAAGATACACACAATAAGTTTTTGGTTCATAAAATAATTGCTCCCCATTTTCTGTTTAAATATTAGTAAATACGTCTAGAGGTAGGAAATACATTTTATGTGACGATGAAAATAAACACAGGAAAAAACGATTTTTAATTTTACTTGTTGGAAATAGTTCTTAAACAGAACTTCCTAGAGAGATGATGATGCCATTTTATTCGCAACACAAGTAAAATGGGGTTTACAAAATCATTAATACCATTATTTTTACTTAAAGCTAATAAAAATATGCAGTATTGATCACAAGTTTTGTGTTCTTTCCTAATACATAAAATACTTATTTGTTCCCCATTTTCTGTGTCGTTTTTAAATGCAGTTTTTTGGAAAGTATTTTTTTTATTTTATTTCTAATGTAGATAAATTTTTTGTCAATGAGAAAATAAAGAGGCAGTTTTTTTGTTTTTTTTCGCTTTATTTATTTAAAATAGGTTTTAAACAAGAACCTATAAACAACATATGTTTTACTTGGAGACATTCTTGCAGACCTCCATTAGTAAATAAATGACGAAACCACAAATATCTTCAAAACACAGCAAGGGAAAATTAAAAGAATCATAAGATGTATATACAATATCAAAATTAAAAAAATCTTTTTCCTCTGTAAGAAGGTTAAAACAAATATAGACTGCACCATCTAATCTCACTGACTCATGTATAAATTACCGGTTGTTTATGATGTTTTTGGCACACGTCTGCAGCTGCATCGTGTAGTGCTGCACTCGGCGTTCGCACTGTTGTTTCATGATCTGGTTGCGTCGTGCAGCCTCCTCACGCTGAACCAGGTGTTGACGCAGTCTTGCAATTTCAGCATTATCGTTCTCGCAAGCCTCCTCACATCTCCGGAGCTGCATCTCCTCCTCTACGAGCATCTCGCTGAAACCCTGTACCCGACGCTTTATGTTGACGAGCCCATCTAGGATGTCAGCCACAGCCCTTCTCCAGCCGTTATCATCGCTAGATGGTGCTTCTTTGCGCACGGGTACAGTTGACGGTAAGACTGGTGATGGTGATGCTGGAGCGGACTCTGTTTTTTTCTTTTTATTTTTAACGGTGTCGGATGTATCACCGTTACCACGAGCTGTGTGTCGCTTTGATACCTTTCTTGCCCTCAACGTCTCGGATGGTGCAGCGAATATCACATCCATTTCGGGCTTTGATACCTTACTCACCGCCAACGTCTCGGATGGGATACAGAGGGACCCTCAATAAACACCACATCCATTTCGGTTTTTGATACCCTTTTCGCCGCCAACGTCTCGGGTGCGGCCTGCATGGCTATGTTCATCTCCGTCATCGCTATCACATCGTCCTCGGTGAGCACATATGTACCGCTATCGGTTGGAGTACAGGTCACACCAGCAGTCGCAAGCTGTGGCACCGACTGATCCTCCAACTCTGTCACAGTCGCAGGTTGTAGCGCGACGTCCTGGAGCACTAAAATTTTTCCGAAGTCACATGTTGGCGTTACTGTAGAAGTCGACATACTTTTTTAAAAAACTTACGTTCGGTTTTATGTAGGTACGATAAACTTGTGCATGTTACACGGTTGGGCCCTAAGTATTTATAGAATAACAACAGACCTAATTAGTGATAATAACTGAAAATATGCAATACTGATATCCTAGTAACGATCGGGAAAAACCTCCCCGTACATTATTTACTCGGGAATTTATAAGACTGTCTGAGAGAAAGTTTCAGTGTTCGGTCTTGCGGCTTAGCCATCGAAATCTGAATTCCTTTTTGAAAATATCCCTCTCTTCGTCTGGTACATTTTTCACAACTTAAGAGAGGAAAACACGATTATATTCAAACTTTGGATTATCTAACAAAATTACACTACAAACTAGAAACAAAGAAATGAGCAGTGGCAATACAGCTTTCTAAATATTTTTTTGCCTCCTATTCAAAATCAGAAAACCACTCGCATTGCCTGTATAGATGTATTTAAATAAATAAAACGCAAAACAAAAAAACTGCCTTCTTTTTATTTTCTCATTGACAAAAAAATTTATCTACCTAAGAAATATAATAAAAAAATACTTTCCAAAAAACTTCATTTGGAAGCGAAACAGAAAATGGGAAACAATTATTTTATGTATTAGGAAAGAATACAAAGTGATCAATACTGCATATTATTTTTATTAGCTTTAAGTAAAAATAATGGTATTAATGATTTTGTAAACCTCATTTTACTTGTGTTGCGAATAAAATGACATCATCTCTCTAGGAAATTCTGTTTAAGAACTATTTCCAACAAGTAAAATTAAAAACATTTTTTTTTCCTGCGTTTATTTTCATCATCACATAAAATAATGTATTTCCTACCTCTGAACCTATCTACTAATATTTACATTATTATTCAAATAAACACATACTACAGCTAAATCACATATAGATTTTTTAGATATTTAATTTGCTACTAAGACACTGGCTAGAAAGAAATTCACAATTATGGATTTTTGTTATTTTTTTAAAATATGTTACTTTTTAGCAAGAAAAGATGGAATGAGTATTAAATTATATTAAAATTTACTGTCGTAAACAGCTAAAATAGTGTAGTAACATGAATGCTTTTATTTAATGAGCGTTAACATCTTATTTAATGTGACGCGTACAAAAGATGGTTATATACATATATACAATGCTGCCATATGCCTTACTTCTTTTTATTTTCTCATTGATAAAATATAGTTTGCGTTTGTTACTATAATAAAAATAAGAAGAAGAAAGAACGAAAAACTTATTGCATATTTGATTTAAAATAAATTTCCAAGCATTGTTTTATAATAAAGTAATTTTTTTGTTTTATATCATAACTAGTCAAACTTGGAAAAAAACATTAATTAAAATGACAACTAAACTTTTGTTTGTAATCGAAATTTGGTTAATTGTGTGTAAGATAATAATTAATATTTGCACATAATCTACAAACATATTATGAAAATAAAAAGAAAGAACGGAAAGAAAGAAAATAGTTTTTGTTTGTATCATAAAGAATCAAGCTTAGAAAACTATAAATTAATTAATTGATTCATTAATACGTCAACAAGCACTGTTTTTTGTAATCGATTTTGATTCTTTTTTGTGTGTAAGAAAAATAATATATAATAAGTAAATACACAACTTGATCATACCAGGTTTCACTCTGTATCAAGAAGTGTTTCTTTTATAATTCATTCTACAGCCTATTATAAAACCATGAGCTAATGCTCATTGTGTAATTTTGCTCTGGCGGGTTTTCACATGGACTTTAGATTCATTTTTATCTCGCGTTCAAACCCGTTTTTTCAGAGGAGATATTTTTAAAAGTTAAATTATTTCAGGATATAGTGTATGTATACTGATAATAGACTTTCACAAAAAGTGAAAATTTTAATTAAATAACTATTACATTTTTAAGGGAGTTTTAAATTTACTGTCGTAAATAACTAAATTAGCATAGTAATATGAGTGCTATATTTAATGAAACGCGTATAAAAACGGTTATATACAATACCGTCATATTTTTAGTTCTGTGTTTAACGACCTTACGTCGAATGATAATTAGATAATTACAATTACAGTATGTACTCAGCAGACACTAAAAATTTGATCAAATGTTATGGGGTTTTAGAAAATTCGTAAAGATTAAAGTGTAGTTTGGCTGTCTGCGACTTGATGTTTTCAAAAATACATGTTTTTTAATTCAGGAACTTTAAATTTTAAAATATTTTATATAAATAGGGGCTCGTCCTGAAGTATAGATAGTTAGCGTTTGTATCCTTGTGTAGAGCACACTGTCACAATATTTTTGGGTGTTGCAGTTTACGTTTTTTTTTATTTATTTATTACATATTTTTAATTGAATATAATGTACAGATCATACCCGATACCTGCAAACTTGCGAAGTGCAATAGAGGTGATGCAGGAAAAAATTGTAGACATGTGTTGGGATATAGGTCACGAAATGGTTTATGGAGACGGTAGGTTTGATCTTGAACACCTACAACATCTACAGGCGGCGTATGGGTGGGCAGAGGACACATTTCAGAAATATTTAGACAACAATATCGATATTGATGAATTTTGTCGGTGCCTGGCAGCGCAAGATTTGGTTTCATATTTGGTGGATATTAGAGATTTTTTACCAATCAGTATTATAAGAAAATATTTCCTTATAAAAACAGAGAAGCAAGGTGCAGTAGAAAAGTTAGATGACGACGATGATCAGTCTATTATAAATGTGCTCAAGATAGGGAAAGCATAAATCATGAATTTATATAATCATTATTTTGTTATGTAACCTTGTAAAATAAATAGAAAATGTGCTTTAATGTTATAACGATTTTATTTAGCATACCCTGTACTTAAAATAGCGACTTTCACATTCTTAGACTAAATGGAAGGGATTTTCCAAATCACATACTAAATATCTTCAATAATCTCATTCAATAACGGCTCTACCTTACACCGCATGACGTAACAGTTTAGTTTAATTTATTTTCTGAGGATAGAATTTTATAATATTTCTATGTTTCCAGTACTATAAAAATGGCTGCTATATTTTAAGAAAAAATAATTTTCTGTTATTGCTACATGCCAGATATATTTAAAAATACATTGAGCGTGCGTGGTACACATAATGTATAAGCTACACATATAGATTTTTTAGATATTTTATTAGTTACCAAGACAGTGGCTAGAAAGAAATTCACAATTATGGATTTTTGTAATTTTAAAAAATATGTTACTTTTTAACAAGAAAAAAATGGAATGAATATTAAATTATACTCTTAAAAGGATTTTAAAATTTACTGTCGTAAACAACTAAAATAGTGTAATAACGTGATTTTATTTTCTCATTGACAAAAAATTATCTACCTAAGAAATAAAATAAAAAATACTTTCCAAAAACTTCATTTGGAAACGAAACAGAAAATGGGAAACAATTATTTTGTGTATTAGGAAAGAACACAAATTTGTGATCAATACTGCATATTATTTTTATTAGCTTATTGAAAAATCATTAAATATAAGTTATTAAACATTTCAATAAAAGAAAATGTACCTGAAGAGGGCTGCAACTTTCATTAGATTCTACAAACAATGACGAACGATTATATAAGCTGATTTTGTGATTCGGTGAAATAAATAAAACAAGATATTTGTCTGCTAGATGAAAGATTTGGTGAATGAGTGAAGAAATTTTTTTCATTTGAATTCATAACTTTTATTTTTTCCCACATTAATTGTTTTAAAAAATTAAGTAAATGTCAATAACAAATTGCCCCAGCAGTTTGCTGTTATTTTTATAGAAAACCATTAACTATTTTTTTTTGTTGAGATCAATTAGACCGAGTGAAGAAATTATTTTTTTCAACCAGTTGTGTGGTAATGTTTATTGAAATTAAGCTATTTAATACCTTAAGGTACATCAGTTCTGGTAGTTTGTTTTAAAAAATGTGTGAAATATATTTAGGTAATATTTTTTTTTTGTAAAATAATACAAAATCATGTTTAGATGACCTAAATAAAAAAGATATGAAACATATTTACGTGATATTTTTTGCAGAAATTTGAGACTTGAAATTTTTTTCATTTTGAATGAGTGAGTGAATTCATAGTTTTATTTTTTAAATTATGTAAATATTAAAGATGATCTAAAAAACTAGTCTGGATCTAAACAATAAAATCTTATTATCTCTGTATTGTCTGGGGTTTGAGAAACTTAATACACTCACACAAACTTTTTCTAAAAACGGGAGCCTCATAAAGCTTGAAAATATAATTTTTTACACTCGATGATGTAGCAGTGTTTATTGAAATTAAGATGTTTAATACATTAAGGTGTAATTCTGGCAGTTTTGTTTTTTCATTATTTTTACTTTTTTATGACTCTTTAATTTCTCCTAAATGGACAGGTACTCCGTGTAATAAGTGCTGTTTCGCATCTCTTTTTTAAATTTTTATAATTCTTTAATTTCCACAGTGCGTAAATTTAACTCAGTTTTTTTTCAAAATAAAAAAGAAAGAACTAGAGCTTAATATTTCTTAATTTAAACACGAACTATTGTGTACCATTCGTACGCGAAATAGATATTTGTTTTTAAATAGAGTCGTCACTATTACAGCAATAATAGAAAATATTATTTTTTTCTTAAAATATAATCATCTCGGTGTACATGATGATGAATACTTAAGTAATTTTTATTTTTCTCATATCAACTGTTTTTAAATATTGTGTAAATATCAAAGGCGACCTAAATAAGCTCGTGGTGTCGATGAGATACTAGTTAGCTCACAGAAGAACTTTAGAGCCCAGAAGGATGTTTTTTTATGACGGTGTCCCTCGGTGTTATGCTAGAGTTGTATTTAGCATACATGTGAACAAGTTGAAGAAAAAATAAAAACATTGCCCGTAAGATTTCACGTCTATTTCTTTTATTGAAATGTTTAATAACCTTCATATTTAAAGATGTTTCCAATAATAATAATTAAGCTAACGCAATTTCTCTCCGACAGCCTTATAAACTCCAGTAAATAATGTACGGTTAGTTTTTTCCCCGATCGTTAGTAGTCAATCAGTATTACATAATCACCTGGGGTGTCGGCCCACATTCCCAAATCAGTATTATAAAAATCTTGTCGCTGCACAGATTTAGGTTTTTGCGATTGCTATAACTTCAGGTCTATTTAAAACACGACCACAAGTAATTTAAATATAACAAAGAAAAGATATTTTTAAGATTCTGAGATTAAGAAAAATTCTGCGACTTTTAGCATATATTTATTATTTTCTTACATACAAATGAATGAAAATCGATTACAAAAAAAGCTCGAACCGTACGAAGGCGTAGAAGGGTCACGGATGTTTTTTTCCAATTATTCCCAGATAAATTTGTAAATAATTTGATTATTCCCTGTTAAATCTGTAAATAATTGAATTATTCCCAGTTTAAACTGTAAATTTTATTATTCCCAGTTCAAACTGTAAATAATTCAATTGCTCCCAGTTGAATCTGTAAATAATTTAATTATTCCCACTTTAAACTGTAAATAATTCAATTATTCCCAGTTCAAACTGTAAATTTTTTTTATTCCCAGTTCAAACTGTGAATAATTCAATTGCTCCCAGTTGAATCTGTAAATAATTTAATTATTTCCACTTTAAACTGTAAATAATTCAATTATTCCCAGTTCAAACTGTAAATTTTTTTATTCCCAGTTCAAACTGTAAATAATTCAATTGCTCCCAGTTGAATCTGTAAATAATTTAATTATTCCCACTTTAAACTGTAAATAATTCAATTATTCCCAGTTCAAACTGTAAATTTTTTAAATCCCACTTTAAACTGTAAACTTTTTAAATCCCACTTTAAACTGTAAACAAATATTATTCCCATTTTAAACAGTAAATAATTGAACTGGAACAGCTGGAACACTCAGTCATTTTCAGTTTAAAAAAAATGTAAATACCTAATATTCTGTTTTGTATGAATGCGCAGTGGCTTTCCTCGAGTAAATTGGATGCACAGTGGGTTACCTTGGATAGTATGGACGCGTAGTAGGTTTCCTCGAAGAAAATACTTAAAGTAGAGGCTTTACTCCTATCGTGTAGTTTACGGCGCACAACGATTTTTTATATCTTTGTCATGCCATTTTCCGCGTATTAGTTCCACATCTAGTTGAAGTATATTAACGCAAAAAAAATTTGGAAATTTTCATTGTTTAAATAGGCTCAGAATGTCATGAAACGTCAATATTTTAAGTTTGAACAAAATAAATTTGTCTGTCGCGTCGGTCTGTCTGTTAGTCTTTTATCTTTTTGGTGCTCACGATTACTCTGGAACTGTTTAACATATTGACTTAAAATAAGGCATATAAGTACTTTAACGAGATCTGGAACTAAATTGTATTTTGATTTTATTCTGTTGCAGAGTTAAACGGTAAATTGGGGTAAATGGGGGTAAATAGGTAAATCAAGCAAGTAATAGTCCATGATTGGTATTTAGTAAATATAAGAGGAGCTAAGGTCTGAAAAAAAATTTGGCATTAGTCACACTTATTACCACCCCCACCCCATTATTAAAGGTGGTGAAAAAATAGTGTGATTTAGTGTGTGTACAAGAGCCAAAGTCATTAAGAATTTTTTTTCACTTCATTCATCCCCACCACCGATGTGGCATATAATTTTATGGGTTTTTTGGGTACATGATTTCAAATATTATAGTATTAAAGTTCCATAAACAATTATTTTCATATAGTGGAATGCAAATATAGTATTTTTGCTGTAAGAGACTTGGATGTGGAAGTAGTGATTCCTTGGGCAGCAGTTTTTTTTTAGTCCCACTTTGAACTGTAAACAAATATTATTCCCATTCTAAGCAGTAAATAATTGAACTGGAACAGCTGGAACTGCAATTAACTCAGTCGTTTCTAGTTTAAAAAAAAATGTAAATACCTATATTGAATATTATTCCCATTTTAAACAGTAAATAATTGAACTGGAACAGCTGGAACTGCAATTAACTCGGTCGTTTCCAGTTAAAAAAAATGTAAATACCTATATTGAATATTATTCCCATTTTAAACAGTAACTAATTGAACTGGAACAGCTGGAACTGCAATTAACTCTGTCATTTCCAGTTTAAAAAAAATGTAAATACCTATATTGAATATTATTTACATTTTAAACAGTAAATGATTGAGCTGGAACAGCTGGAACTGCAATTAACTCTGTCGTTTCCAGTTAAAAAAATACCTATATTCAATATAGGTATTTTTATTTATTAAATATAGGTATTTACATTTTTTTTTAAATGGAAACGACAGAGTTAATTGCAGTTCCAGCTGTTCCAGCTCAATCATTTACTGTTTAAAATGGGAATAATATTCAATATAGGTATTTACATTTTTTTAAACTGGAAACGACAGAGTTATTTACAGTTCCAGCTGTTCCAGTTCAATTATTTACTGTTTAAATGTAAATACCTATATTGAATATTATTCCCATTTTAAACAGTAAATGATTGAACTGGAACAGCTGGAACTGCAATTAACTCGGTCGTTTCCAGTTAAAAAAAATGTAAATACCTATATTGAATATTATTCCCATTTTAAACAGTAACTAATTGAACTGGAACAGCTGGAACTGCAATTAACTCTGTCATTTCCAGTTTAAAAAAAATGTAAATACCTATATTGAATATTATTCCCATTTTAAACAGTAAATAATTGAACTGGAACAGCTGGAACTGCAACTAACTCAGTCGTTTCCAGTTTAAAAAAAATGTAAATACCTATATTCAATAACTAAAAATACCTATATTGAATATAGGTATTTTTTAAACTGGAAACGACAGAGTTAATTGCAGTTCCAGCTGTTCCAGTTCATTTAGTTACTGTTTAAAATGGGAATAATATTCAATATAGGTATTTACTTTTTTTTAACTGGAAACGACAGAGTTAATTGCAGTTCCAGCTGTTCCAGTTCATTTAGTTACTGTTTAAAATGGGAATAATATTCAATATAGGTATTTACATTTTTTTTAACTGGAAACGACCGAGTTAATTGCAGTTCCAGCTGTTCCAGTTCAATTATTTACTGTTTAAAATGGGAATAATATTCAATATAGGTATTTACATTTTTTTTAAAACTGGAAACGACTGAGTTAATTACAGTTCCAGCTGTTCCAGTTCAATTATTTACTGCTTAAAATGGGAATAATATTTGTTTACAGTTCAAAATGGGATTAAAAAAAACCGCTGCCCAAGGAATCACTACTTCCACATCCAAGTCTCTTACAACAAAAATACTATATTTGCATTCCACTATATGAAAATAATTGTTTATGGAACTTTAATACTATAATATTTGAAATCATGTACCCAAAAAACCCATAAAATTATATGCCACATCGGTGGTGGGGATGAATGAAGTGAAAAAAAATTCTTAATGACTTTGGCTCTTGTACACACACTAAATCACACTATTTTTTCACCACCTTCAGTAATGGGGTGGGGGTGGTAATAGGTGTGGCTAATGCCACACTTTTTTTCAGACCTTAGCTCCTCTTATATTTACTAAATACCAATTTCATGGACTATTACTTGCTTGATTTACCTATTTACCCCCATTTACCCCCATTTACCCCCATTTACCTCAATTTACCGTTTAACTCTGCAACAGAATAAAATCAAAATACAGTTTAGTTCCAGATCTCGTTAAAATACTTATATGCCTTATTTTAAGTCAATATGTTAAACAGTTCCAGAGTAATCGTGAGCACCAAAAAGATAAAAGACTAACAGACAGACCGACGCGCCAGACAAATTTATTTTGTTCAAACTTAAAATATTGACGTTTCATGACATTCTGAGCCTATTTAAACAATGAAAATTTCCAAATTTTTTTTGCGTTAATATACTTCAACTAGATGTGGAACTAATACGCGGAAAATGGCATGACAAAGATATAAAAAATCGTTGTGCGCCGTAAACTAGTGTGATTTAGTGTGTGTACAAGAGACAAAGTCATTAAGAATTTTTTATCACTTCATTCATCCCCACCACCGATGTGGCATATAATTTTATGGGTTTTTTGGGTACATGATTTCAAATATTATAGTATTAAAGTTCCATAAACAATTATTTTCATATAGTGGAATGCAAATATAGTATTTTTGTTGTAAGAGACTTGGATGTGGAAGTAGTGATTCCTTGGGCAGCAGTTTTTTTTTAATCCCACTTTGAACTGAAAACAAATATTTTTCCCATTTTAAGCAGTAAATAATTGAACTGGAACAGCTGGAACTGCAATTAACTCAGTCGTTTCTAGTTTAAAAAAAATGTAAATACCTATATTGAATATTATTCCCATTTTAAACAGTAAATAATTGAACTGGAACAGCTGGAACTGCAATTAACTCTGTCATTTCCAGTTTTAAAAAAAATGTAAATACCTATATTGAATATTATTTCCATTTTAAACAGTAAATGATTGAGCTGGAACAGCTGGAACTGCAATTAACTCTGTCGTTTCCAGTTAAAAAAATACCTATATTCAATATAGGTATTTTTATTTATTATTTATTTATATTTTTATAGGTATTTACATTTTTTTTTTATGGAAACGACAGAATTAATTGCAGTTCCAGCTGTTCCAGCTCAATCATTTACTGTTTAAAATGGGAATAATATTCAATATAGGTATTTACATTTTTTTAAAACTGGAAACGACCGAGTTAATTACAGTTCCAGCTGTTCCAGTTCAATTATTTACTGTTTAAATGTAAATACCTATATTGAATATTATTCCCATTTTAAACAGTAAATAATTGAACTGGAACAGCTGGAACTGCAACTAACTCAGTCGTTTCCAGTTTAAAAAAAATGTAAATACCTATATTCAATAACTAAAAATACCTATATTGAATATAGGTATTTTTTAAACTGGAAACGACAGAGTTAATTGCAGTTCCAGCTGTTCCAGCTCAATCATTTACTATTTAAAATGGGAATAATATTCAATATAGGTATTTACATTTTTTTTAACTGGAAACGACAGAGTTAATTGCAGTTCCAGCTGTTCCAGTTCATTTAGTTACTGTTTAAAATGGGAATAATATTCAATATAGGTATTCACATTTTTTTTAACTGGAAACGACCGAGTTAATTGCAGTTCCAGCTGTTCCAGTTCAATTATTTACTATTTAAAATGGGAATAATATTCAATATAGGTATTTACATTTTTTTTTAACTGGAAACGACTGAGTTAATTGCAGTTCCAGCTGTTCCAGTTCAATTATTTACTGCTTAAAATGGGAATAATATTTGTTTACAGTTCAAAGTGGGATTAAAAAAAACCGCTGCCCAAGGAATCACTACTTCCACATCCAAGTCTCTTACAATAAAAATACTATATTTGCATTCCACTATATGAAAATAATTGTTTATGGAACTTTAATACTATAATATTTGAAATCATGTACCCAAAAAACCCATAAAATTATATGCCACATCGGTGGTGGGGATGAATGAAGTGAAAAAAAATTCTTAATGACTTTGGCTCTTGTACACACACTAAATTACACTATTTTTTCACCACCTTTAATAATGGGGTGGGGGTGGTAACAGGTGTGGCTAATGCCAAATTTTTTTTCAGACCTTAGCTCCTCTTATATTTACTAAATACCAATTTCATGGACTATTACTTGCTTGATTTACCTATTTACCCCCATTTACCCCAATTTACCGTTTAACTCTGCAACAGAATAAAATCAAAATACAGTTTAGTTCCAGATCTCGTTAAAATACTTATATGCCTTATTTTAAGTCAATATGTTAAACAGTTCCAGAGTAATCGTGAGCACCAAAAAGATAAAAGACTAACAGACAGACCGACGCGACAGACAAATTTATTTTGTTCAAACTTAAAATATTGACGTTTCATGACATTCTGAGCCTATTTAAACAATGAAAATTTCCAAATTTTTTTTGCGTTAATATACTTCAACTAGATGTGGAACTAATACGCGGAAAATGGCATGACAAAGATATAAAAAATCGTTGTGCGCCGTAAACTATACGATAGGAGTAAAGCCTACTACTACTACTTTAAGTATTTTCTTCGAGGAAACCTACTACGCGTCCATACTATCCAAGGTAACCCACTGTGCATCCAATTTACTCGAGGAAAGCCACTGCGCATTCATACAAAACAGAATATTAAGTATTTACATTTTTTTTAAACTGGAAATGACTGAGTGTTCCAGCTGTTCCAGTTCAATTATTTACTGTTTAAAATGGGAATAATATTTGTTTACAGTTTAAAGTGGGATTTAAAAAATTTACAGTTTGAACTGGGAATAATTGAATTATTTACAGTTTAAAGTGGGAATAATTAAATTATTTACAGATTCAACTGGGAGCAATTGAATTATTTACAGTTTGAACTGGGAATAAAAAAATTTACAGTTTGAACTGGGAATAATTGAATTATTTACAGTTTAAAGTGGGAATACTTAAATTATTTACAGATTCAACTGGGAGCAATTGAATTATTTACAGTTTGAACTGGGAATAAAAAAATTTACAGTTTGAACTGGAAATAATTGAATTATTTACAGTTTAAAGTGGGAATAATTAAATTATTTACAGATTCAACTGGGAGCAATTGAATTATTTACAGTTTGAACTGGGAATAATAAAATTTACAGTTTGAACTGGGAATAATTCAATTATTTACAGATTTAACAGGGAATAATCAAATTATTTACAAATTTATCTGGGAATAATTGGAAAAAAACATCCGTGACCCTTCTACGCCTTCGTAAATGTGCAATGAAATCTTTCCAAGTAAAATATATGTTGTTTGTAGGGTCTTGTTTAAAAAACTGGTTTGCTTCTTTTTATTTTCTCGTTGACAAAAATTTATCTACCTAAGGCATAAAATAAAAAATGCTTTCCAAAACTTTGTTGGAAACGAAACAGAAAACGGGGAACAATTATTTTATGCGTTCCGAAAAAACACAAAAAATTTGTGATCAATACTGCATATTATTTTTATTAGCTTTAAGTAAAAATGGTATTTATGATTTGTAAAAACTATTTACTTATTGTGTTGAGAATAAAATAACATCATCTCTAAAAACCCTGTTTAAGAACTATTTCCAATAAGTAAAATTAAGTAATATTTTTTTTCCTGCGTTTATTTTTATTTTCATAAAATATTTTCCAAAACTTTGTTGGAAACGAAACAGAAAGCGGGAAACAATTATTTTTATGTTTTTTCGAACGAACACAAACATTTGTGATCAATAATGCATATTACTTTCATTAGCTTTATGTAAAAAATGGTATTAATGAATTTGTGAAAACTCTTTACTCGTGTTGCGAATAAATGACTTCATCTCTCTAAAAAATTCTGTTTAAGAACTATTTCTAATAAGTAAAATTAAAACACAATTTTTTTTTCCAGCGTTTATTTTCATCATCACATACAGTTTATTTCCTAACTCTTGACCTATCTAAGTACTAATATTTTTCCATTATTATTAAAATATATACACATTCATAGTTTTTCAAAAACAAAAGAACGAAAAAACGTATCATGATAAAAAAGAAAGAACAAAAATAACTTGAAAACATGTTTTTTAAAAAAACCTTCCAGTGTGAAGTTACTTAACTTGCTGTAGATTTTTAAAATAAGAGGAAAAATTTCTGTCTGTGTTCTATCAAATCAGACCTGTTGAAATTTTTTTACTCTGTGATGTAGTATTGTTTATTGAAATAAAGTTATTTAATACATTAAGGTGTAATTCTGGTAGTTTGTATTTACTTTTTATGATTCATTATTATTGCAAAAGCCATGATTTTTATTATTTATTAAAAAAACTTGCATAAATATCATTCATAGTTTTTCAAAAACAGAACGAAGAAACTTATTGTACATTTTATTTTTTTAAATAAGCTTTCCTGTATTGTATTATGATAGGGTAATTTTTGTTGTTTTGTATCACGACCAACCAAATATTAGAAAACCTTTAATTAAAAAGCCTAGTACTATTTCGGTTAGCTGTGTGTGTAAGACAAATAATGTTTACATAGTCTACAAATATAAATATAAAATAAAAGAAAGAAAGAACAAAAATACTTATTGTAACTTTTATTTAAAGATAAGAAAATGTTTCAAAACCAGCTATGTCCTGGAGCGGTAGTGAAAGTTCTAGCTGATGTGGACTATTATTTAAAAACCACTCGTTTTAAACAAGTGCTTTAAATATATTAAACCTAGATACACCAAAACTTGTAAAATCTCCGCGAATAGTCAGTCACCTTAAGCTCTGTTCTGTACTATCTATTTCAAATGTTTTCTTTTGAAAGTTGCTCTTTTTCGTCAAGCTTACGTAGTCATTCTCGTTCTATTAGGCGGAACTTCTTGGTTTTTTTAGACTTTCCTATTACAGAAAACGCACTCCTCAAAACATTCTTTGTTTCTATATCCTGTAAAGGGTTGTAGCTTGGGAAATCGTCGTTACCCCAGGATTCACAACCCGTAGCGTTTGAACACATATTTTACCACGTTTCTTGAAAATTTATTGACATCAATTATAAATAATTATATAAACATTCTAGAACCCATTATTCTTTATTTAGGGTTAATGATCACAATTATCACATACTGGTTCTTCTTCTTCTTCTTCTGAGTCAATCTCTAGTTTAAATAGATATTTTTTCAACAATATCAAGCGCTAAAAATCTTCTAATCTGGAACAAATGTGTCTGTGTGCAATTATATCTCTGCAAAATTCATTTATAGTGATTTTACCATTCAGATATTCATGACATTTATTTAGAGCTATGTCATATTGTTCTTTGAGCCGCTTTAGATATGAATTATCAAACCAACCACCACCGTAAATGCTCTCATGGTCAGCATCCCACCTCGAATCTCGAAATTTGTCTTCTAGCACCTCTATTGCACTTTTTTAAATATCGGTTCTTCGTACGTTCTATACATTATATATATTATTAACTAGCTTTTAACAAACGCAGTCAGTAACTACAGAAAATATAAAAATATGTTGTTTATATATGAGTTAGAGTGTGTAGAAATCAATCAAATTTCCTCCAAGTTGCTACGTCACTGTACTTTCACAACGCTCGGCACAGACCGTTGGGCCTTTCCGCAGGTTCGCTGGGTATTTCCCAAATCAGCGGGGAATTCCAAAAATCCGCGGGGTTTTTCCAAGGGTAATTAATTACCTCATTAGCGTTAATAACCTGATTAACTTTCACTTTTCAAAACCAGTTTAATGACGTAATTGACTTTCACTTTTCAAAGGTCAGCAAGGTAATTAAAAGCTCATTAACTTAATGACGTAATTAACTTTCACTTTTGAAGGCCAGTGCTACCCATACTACTAACATAATAGCAGACACTGGTTATACAAGGCACCAAAAAGTTCTAAAATGAATTTATTTCCAAAAAATACTCAGCCCGAAATTTTTCTGATGTACAAAAATCACTCACTTCTTCCACTCGCTTATACCTTGAAATATTTTTCACCGTTGTTGTTGTGGTTTTTATAATTTAAGACATTTTCTGAATAAGTATTTTTTGTACTGTAGTGAGCAAAAAAAATAGGACAACTATTTTTTTCTAATGTAAATCTGTCTCTTTTTGCACACTTGCAATGAATTTTGACAAAAACTGACAATGTCACAAAAATTAAAGTTAGATGTACACAACTAGATTTTATAAAAAATACGTTATAAGACTTGTCCCATTGTTTTTTGCGCACGACAGTACATATAGTTATTAAGGTACCAAGGGTGTTATAAGGATAATAACGCACTGAGGTCGGCAGTGTACAATCCCGAGGGCCTCTGGCCCGAGGGAGTGTACGTCGACCGAGGGCGTCATTATCCTATAACACCCGTGGTGCCTTCAACGTTTAATGTCCTGCAAGTCTGTTATTTAATTCGAATTTTTTTTTTGACATTTCGATTTATTAATTTGACATCTATTATGTTCAGAACGATTTGATTTAAAAGAGAGTAAAAATCAAAATTGTTTGTAAACGCCCCGTTGTATAGCAACGCATTTTGTTTGTCAATAACGCTATCATAATTTGCTTGTTTTGGATTGTATTATAATTTTATAATGCCCTAGGGCGTTATAGATATTCATAACGCCCTAGGGCGTTATTTTTCATTTAATGTATCTCAAAATAGGGTGGTTATTGTAAAATAACAGACTTGTAGGACATTAAATTCATTTTATGCTCTTTGTGTCTTGCATTACCAGATGGCGTTGAGGTGGCCACCTCAGAACGCCAGATTCCTGGAGCTCCAAACTGGTAGTTCAACTTTTTCCTTAATTTCATAAAATAAAGTTGAAATTATAATTTATTGGTGTCATCTTGAACTAAGGTCAATTTGCCATCGTGTCATTATATGAAGCGTCATATTTCGAGGAAACGAAAATGTCGAATTGCGAAAAATTTAGAGCTTACAGAGCAAAACTACCTACAGAATTGAACCAAGCTCCTTCGAATTAGGTAAGAACGAGAGCTGTAATAAATGCAACAAAATTTTTGTTCCCCTGTGTTATCAATAGTTACAAAATTCCAAAAACAAGCAAGAAAAAAACTGATGACTTGCACGTGTTTTGGTCATTAAAATATAAAATTCTATTTTATAAATCAGATTGACTTCTGTGCATGCATGTATATTGAAGAATATTCTTTTATTTTATTTTGTTAAAGGGCATAGCAGGATAAGCATGTAAAATCTGCCCCCAAATAAAATTTTGTTATCAACTATTTGAAGGGGCTTACCATAAATATGATTTTCTCAAAATTTCAAACCTGCAGCCGCCATATTGGAGGAGTGGTGGCGGGTTTTTTGATTTTCGTTTTTTTAAATTTTCTCGGACACCGTTGTACGAAAAAATTCACAGTTGTTACTTACATATTGGACTATTTACCCAATTTTTTTCATAATTTTTAAATGCAAATTTCGTATGCAAAAAAATTTGCAAATTTTTGCACACAATTTTTTGGCACTTTAAGAAAGAAGGCCACTCTGGATTTTTCATCGTAAATTACTCATTTATCAAGGTCTATTCTCAAATTTCTCTCATATTTTTAAAAAATGTGGAAGATAGTTTAAAAAAACTAAAAACTGCATTACCGACCATTCTCTTATACGCGCCTCACTATCATTTGGACGCATGTCTTGTTAACAAATATACAGGGTGATATACCATAAAAACCGGGATTTACTCGAAATCTACGTGGTAAAAAAAATTTTAAATTGAAAATTCGGATTCAGCAAACAAAAATAAGGAGTGATAGGTTTAGTCCTTGGAACAGAAATTTTTTTTTCGTAGATCTGTGTACAGGTCTCCAAAAAAAATTTTCTGTTCCAAGGATTAAACCTATCATTCCTTATGTATTTTTGTGTGCTGAATCCGAATTTTCAATTTAAAAAAATTTTTACCTCGTAGATTTCGAGTAAATCCCGGTTTTTATCGTCAAAATACGGTTTTTTGGCAATAGAAACCAAGATTTACTTCGAAATCTACGAGGTAGAAATTTTTTTTAATTGAATATTCGGATTCAGCGCACAAAAATATTTAGACCTTGGAGCAGAATTTTTTTTTTGTAGACCTGTGTAATTTATGTATCACATCACGCCCGTGATTCTTGATGATGAATATTTTTTCTCTTTTTTTACGAAACTGCCACTTTTCACTAGAAAATCTCATGCAGGAATCATTTCTACGTAAAAAAGTACACTTGATAGAACTTGATAATTCCAATCGTGTACCTTTTTTACGTAGAAATGACTCCTGCATGAGATTTTCTAGTCAAAAGTATCACTACGTTTCGTAAAAAAAAAGAGAAAAAATATTCATCATCAGGTATAGTTCATGAGGCGCCCTCTACGGACTAGCGTGATGTGATACATAAATTATTGTTTCTTAGCTTAAAAAATGTTTCCTTACCAAACTGGGAGAAGATTCGGTCAAGAGGTAGTTGAGATATTGCAAAAAAAAAAGAAAATATAATTACAACTTTGACACCCTGTATCTCAGTAAGGAGGCACATTTAAGTGTTTCAGGTTAAATCTTCATATTTTGGATTAGGGATTTTCCAGTTAGCGTATGTCCAATTATTAATGAAACACCCTATATATTTGTTAATAAGGCATGCGTCCAAATGATAGTGAGGTGCGTATAAAACAATGGTCGGTAATGCAGTTTTTCATTTTTTTAACTTCCAACGAATTGAAATTTTGTGATTTGCTAAATTGTAAATCACAAAATTTCAATTCGTCGTATCTCAGTTAGTAATGAAAATATTTTCATAAACTTCAAAACATATTGTTTTACTTTTATGAAGTAAAATGCATATGACAAAAAAAAATAATTTTAACAGGAGTCCCTAGACCTGGGTAACCGAATTTTGAAAAAAATTTTCGCAAACTGCTTTTTCAAAATTTTTTAGGGGTCTTGGAGAAGTGCATCTCGAGATGTTATTTCCCATATTTCGTATAGGTCCCATGCGCCACAGACGAGAAAAAAATTATTGAAATATCTAGATTCGCGCTTGCAGAGGCCAGAAGTCTGAAAAATTCTTAGCAGTATATGGATGGTGGGAAAATCTAGGATTAATGGTATATAATTAGGGAAAAACCGATTGGACCGCAACAGATAACCGAAAGTGTGGTGGGGGTGCGAAAAGGTGTGTGTTTAGGGGTAAAACGTGTTTTTTTACGATTTCTGGCAAAAGTAGACCTCCTATCGAAAAAAAGTTTAATGTAAAAGTTATAGATAAACAACTTTTATTTGAACTATTTTTTTACATAACCTCAAAACGCGAAAAGAAACGAAAAACCACTTTTTTGTTTTTTTATTTTTATCTTTTACAAATAATTTAATTTTGATGAAATTTGGTGGAACATTGTTATGCATAAAAAAAGCTGTAATTTTTTGAGGCGTAATATTCATTTTTTGATTTTTTTTTGCGAATTTAATTTGAAAAAAAGGCCTAATATTCAATAAAAAAAGCTGATTAACAAAGTTTTGATTTTTGAAAATTTCAGGTCGGTATTTTTTTCATTAAAACCTCTACTTTAAGATAGTGTAAAAAAATCATACTGTTACTCTGGAGAAACATTGTCAAAAATGGAAAAAACCAAAAAAATACTTTTTTCAAGATCGATTTTACCGTAAATGTCACTAATTCTTCATTGTTCATTTAAATGAAGTGTTGTAAGTTGTGCAAAACGGTAATTTCAATGTTATACGTAATGGAACTTTAATTAACCGTTTAAGGTTCGAACTGCTGAAAACCGAAATGTTTAAACAATAATTTTACCTAAGAAATTGCTAAAAATGGCCATTTTTAGGCAAGAAAAAACTTTTTTATGCTTTATGGGCACTCTCACATTAAAAATAAGTTTATTAATAGTTACTAATACTTTACATTAAATCAATTAACAAAGTAGAAATACATAATCAAAATTTATAATAATCTCATTTTTTTGGGAAGCTGCTCTACATCATCAGACTCAACACATTGTTCGGTTTCTTCAGGAACTTCGATAAGGTCTTCGACTTCATCAAGGTCCTCAAGTTCATCTAGATTTTTATATTCAATATTATTTTGAACATTTGTTTCGTCACACATCTCCTCCGAATCGCTGATTTTTTCTAATGGTTGTATTTCAGAGTTAGAACAGTTTTCGGCCCCGTGACAATTCGAGCATAGAATAGAGCATTTTACTCCATGCTTTCGACAGCCGCATCTTTTACTACCACAAACAGTTTCACAGCTAATCCACTGCATCTAGTGAAAAATGAGCCGCATCTTCAGACCAATTCATACAAAAGCAAATGTTGGTTTTCCAGATAGGTTCTGGTGTCCTTAATAAGGTCTCAAAAGTCCCCGAAGTGGGAGTGTAAGGATAAAATTTGGCAACGCTGTAAAGGGCTAAAATCGTGCTCAGAATCGAATTTTTCGAGATATCTCGGTTTTCATTGCCTCTACGACAAAAATACATCAAGCCCAAAAGAAAGCTATAGAAATTTTCTATGAAAAAGATAGAGGATCTTTTTTTCGTATACGCAATAGTTTTCAAATGCTTCCATATTTTTACGCGGCTGGACGTTTTCTTTACGCAAAATCTGCACATTTATACGTGCAAGAGATGGAAAATTCTAAAAATTCAATGGATATCGCAGCTTTACAGAAGTTCACCAACGACTTCTTCTCGGTTAAACGTTCAGATAAATATTTCCGAGGGGGCAACCGCTGAGGGGAAATAGTGTACACATCGGAGGAATTAAGAAGGAATTAGGAAGGAATTGAAGGTATTTAGGAAGGAATTATTAGGTATTAAGGGAATTACAGGGCAACAATTTCTGTGATATTAAATTCTCAAGTCCATGATACCACAACGCCCATTAATCCATTATTGTTGTTTCAAATGATTACTGTCATGAAGAGAACAAATGAAGAGCTTTGCACCTACTTGGAGTATGAATTGGCTTCGTATCCGGTGTCACTCTTTGACGAAGTTGGTATGCGCAAGACGAACAGGTTTTCTATGACAATTTCCAGTCATCTGAATCTAAACCAGATCTCCAAAATGCCACTTATATCGTTGATGGGGAATTTCTCTTGCACCGAGTTATATGGCATCAACATGAAACCTACAGTGCTATTTGCCATAATATGTTAATTATGTGCAAAATCATTTTGGCTCGAACTCTATTATTGTTTTTGATGAAAATATTAGCAACAGTGTGAAGGCTATGGAGCAGCTTCGCCGGTCCTCAAAAGCTTCATCTGTTGACATTTACTTTGATGAGCAGATGGTTGCAACTGTAAGCCAAGAGAAGCTCCTTTCCAATAATAAAAATAAAACCAGATTGATTTCGATGTTGACAGAAAAGTTTGAGGCAAATAATTATATTGTTAGACATGCTGAAGATGATGCTGACATTTTGATAGACGAAACAGCGCTTGAGGAATCATGTAAAAATACTACGGTTGTGGTTGGGGAAGATGTGGATCTTCTTATAATTTTAACTGCTCGTACACCTATTAATAAAGACATTTTTCTCCTCAAACCAGGCAGAGGGGAAGGTCCAACGAATAAAATTTATTCTTCACGAAGCTTTGATCACCATAAAGATATTCGAGATCACATATTGTTTCTGCACGCATTCTCTGGGTGTGACACTACATCTGCTCTGTTTAATAAAGGCAAGGCTGGAGCTTTGAAAGTGATGAAAAAACGGCAGGACTTAAAACTTGTAGCTGAAGTTTTCAGCAAGACTGGTACTTCTTCTGACATAGTTACTTTAAATGGGATAAAATTTTTCCTCGCAATCTCTAACGCTCCAGTTAAAGAAGTTTCCATCGATAACTATCGGTATTCTTGCTTTATTAAAGCTGTGAGCAAAAGCAAACCAGTGAAATTGAATTCATTACCACCCACTCATGACGCAGCTCAACAACATCTATTTCGTGTTTATTTTCAAGTACAGCAATGGTTGGGTAATGTATTGAATCCTAAAGGGTGGGGATGGATGTTGAAAGATATCATATTGTGGCCAAAAACAACATCCCAACTTCCTGCGCCTGATTGCCTTCTGAAGACGATTTTCTGCCACTGTACGAAAGGTTGTGGACCATTGTGTGGCTGTCGGAGGTTGGGACTTAATTGCTCACCAGTTTGCAGCAACTGCCATGGAAAATCTTGCTTGAATGCTGAACCGATTGAAAACTCGTCAGAAATAGAAGCCGTCACTGAAGCAGAGACTGAAAGTTCTCAGATTGACTCGGATTTCCTCGAACAAATCGATGAATTTATAGAAGGAGAAAACGAACAAGAAGGAAATTATTAATTTGACAACATTTTAATAAGTATGACAGTCGTGGATTAGGCCTATCGGGGAAACCACATAAAAAAACGCACCCAGTACTCAACCTCGAGGGTGGTGTGGAATAGAGTAATTAAATTATCCATAATATCCCATAAGTTCAAATTCAATGCAAGATTTTCAAGAAAACTATTGCATATACGAAAAAAAGACCCTCTATCTTTTTTTATAGAGAATTTCCATTTCTTTTTGGCCTAATGTATTTTTGTCGTAGAGGCAATGAAAACCGAGATATCTCGAAAAATTCGTTTCCGAGCACGATTTTAGCCTTTTACAGCGTTGCCAAATTTTATCCTTACACTCCCACTTCGGGGACTTTTGAGACCTTATTAAGGACACCCGAACCTATCTGGAAAACCAACATTTGCTTTTGTATGAATTGGTCTGAAGAAAAATCCTAAATGCAGTAGGTTAAGCTGCAGCAGATAGATTTCAGCAAACTTTCAGGAATTAATTCTTTTTCTGTCAATTTAGACATTAGATGGTTAGATGGTGTTTCCATCCCCAATCCGTAGCTGTAAGTTTGTTACCAAGCCAAGTTTGAATTTGAAAATAAGCCCTGTAACAGTGTTGTTCAGCTGCTCCCTCAGTTGGTGGTAGTTTTTCTAAATTAAATGAAGACAAACAAACATACGCGTCAAACAAGCAGAAGAAGATGCTGATGCCCTAATTATTAATACAGCCATTGAATTAGCTGAAGATCCTACAAAAATCGTAGTAATTGTGGGTCAGGATATTGATCTTCTAGTTCTGTTGAACCAATTAAATTCAAAAAAATTCCGATATAGTACAGTAACTTCAGAATAATATCATAATGAACGGATTTGGTTCATTTTTGGCAATATAATAGTAAACACTTCACAGAAAAGTTTCTAAGTGCCACCCCCTCTCAGGGGGTGGCACTTAAAAAATATATATATTTATTGGAGCTGATATAGAATCGAATTTTAAGAAGAAAAGGTTCTATTCAATTTTTCACATAACGTGATAGTTTTTAAGTTAAACTTAAATATCTCCGAAATTGTTAATAAACAAAAAATATAATTAATTCCCAATTTGTACTTTCTGTAATTGGTCTGTAACATTTTTTCGATAAAGTAATACTTTTCGAGATATATGACGAAAGCCGTTTGGAAATACCTTTTTTTTTAAGCTAAAATCACAATTTTGAAGTCGTTATAACTTAAAAACTATCAATTTATGTGAAAAACTGCACAGAACCTTTTCTTCTTAAAATTTGATTCTACTTCAGCTCCAATAAATATATATATTTTTTAAGTGCCACCCCCTGAGAGGGGGTGGCATCCACCATCCACCCCTTATAAATTAGCAAGCCTCCGCACAATATAGAAAATTGTCTGTGAAGCATTTACTGCTATACTGCCAAAAATGAACGAAATCCGTTCAATATGACATTATTCCGAAGTTTTGCATATTTTTTACCTCTAGGTACTGTACTAATATTTATTTTCACAAACCAGGTTCAGGTAATACAAAAGATACATTTTACACCTCAAACAGCTTCAAACCCAGTGGCTGATCCAGAGAGGGGCGCTGGGGGCCATCGGAGGACTTTTCCGTCACCACACGTAAATAATAATTAACATGCTAAAAACGTACTCTTCGCCTGTTCACTGAACTTTTTATATAATTGTTACACATTCTATAGGATACTCTTCGCAGTTTTTTGTAAATAATGTTAGTTTTAGACATTTTTAATTTTATAATACGAACTTAGTTGGTAAAAGTCAGTGTAAAATAACCATTTGGGTTTCGAACCCGGGACCCTTGGTTTCCGAGTCAATTTCAATTAAAAGCGTAAGAAGTACACCACCACCTTACACGTAAAAAAATGTAAATTTTTGCATTATAAGACACGAGCTAAAATCATATTTTCACGGCACGAAATATATATTTGTAAAATATATAAATATTTAGATATTAAAATGAAATATCAATCCACCAAATTTCTATTCAATTACAAAAACATAAAAATTTAAAAAAATTTTTTCAAATTTAAATCATTAATAACATTTTTATTTACCGATCGATTTTGTTCAAAAACACTAACTTACTGTCCAAATTTCAGTACAATCGGATTTTTCTTTCGCGAGTTATCGTGCTTACAAGAAACGTGACGGACGGACAGACGGACATTTTGAAAGTTGTTCAGAATTCGTTCACTAACACAATGATATGAAAATTTTTTGTCTGCGAGCGATATTTACGGTTTTAGAAATGTGCCGATCAAATACAATATACTCTTCGTTATCGTATTTGCGAAAGATCTTGTCCTAAGTTCTAATCTAATTTTTCTGCAGTATTTTGAGCCGCTGAAGCCAATTTTGGACAAAAAAATTTCTATCGCGTCAATTTTTCATCCCCTAAAAAGGGCAAAAAAAGATATTGTCCTAAAGGTCACATCTAATTTTTCTGAAGTATTTTGACGCACTGAAGCTAATTTTGGAAAAAAAAATTTCCTCTACCACCCCCTTTATCCCCTAAAAAACTGACATGATAGAGTTTTTTTTTTATTTTTGTTTTGTACGGATTGAATAAAGGTTATTTCTACAAATTCTACTTATTGTTAATTAACGCCCCCCCGGAAGCCTACTCTGGATCCGCCACTGTTCAAACATGAATCAAAAAAGAACATTGTTGCGTTCCTCCTCTGTTTTTCTGGATGTGACACGACTTCCAGTTTCGCCGGAAAAAGGAAAAAAACAATTGGAAAATCATTACTGGCTAACCAAAATCTTTCAAAGCTCACAGAAATTTTATATCGGAGGAATGCAGACAAACAAACAATAGCCGGAAATGGATTGAAGCTAATAGCGTCTATTTATAAATGTAAGAAAAAGGATTGTCAGTGAACGAATTGGGGTTTGAAATATATCAAACCACTACGGTAAGGACTTCATTTAATTTAGAAAAACTACCACCAACTGAGGGAGTAGCTGAACAACACTGCTACAGGGCTTATTTTCAAATGCAAACTTGGCTTGGTAACAAACTTACAGCTACGGATTGGGAATGGAAACACCATCTAACCGGATTAATGCCTAAATTGACAGAAAAAGAATTAATTCCTGAAAGTTTGCTGAAATCTATCTGCTGCAGCTGTGAAACTGGTTGTGGTAGTAAAAGATGCGGCTGTCGAAAGCATGGAGTAAAATGCTCTATTCCATGCTCGAATTGTCACGGGGCCGAAAACTGTTCTAGCTCTGAAATACAACCATTAGAAGAAATCAACGATTCGGAGAAGATGTGTGACGAAACAAATGTTCAAAATAATATTGAATATAAAGATCTAGATGAACTTGAGGACCTTGATGAAGTCGAAGACCTTATCGAAGTTCCTGAAGAACCCGAACAATGTGTTGAGTCTGATGATGTAGAGCAGCTTCCCAAAAAAATGAGATTATTATAAATTTTGATTATGTATTTCTACTTTGTTAATTGATTTAATGTAAAATATTAGTAACTATTAATAAACTTATTTTTAATGTGAGAGTGCCCATAAAGCATAAAAAAGTTTTTTTATTGCCTAAAAATGGTCATTTTTAGCAATTTCTTAGGTAAAATTATTGTTTAAACATTTCGGTTTTCAGCAGTTCGAACCTTAAATGGTTAATTAAAGTTCCATTACGTATAACATTATAATTACCGTTTTGCACAACTTACAACACTTCATTTAAATGAACAATGAAGAATTAGTGACATTTACGGTAAAATCGATCTTGAAAAAAGTATTTTTTTGGTTTTTTCCATTTTTGACAATGTTTTTCCAGAGTAACAGTATGATTTTTTTACACTATCTTAAAGTAGGATTTTAATGAAAAAAATAACGACCTGAAATTTTCAAAAATCAAAACTTTGTCAATCAACTTTTTTGATTGAAAATTAGGCCTTTTTTCAAATTAAATTCCCAAAAAAAATCAAAAAATGAATATTACGCCTCAAAAAAATTACAGCATTTTTTATGCATAACAATGTACGTACATTTTCACCAAATTTCATCAAAATTAAATTATTTGTGGAAGATAAAAATAAAAAACCAAAAAAGTGGTTTTTCGTTTCGTTTCGCGTTTTTCTCAAAATTTTTGAGGTTATGTAAAAAAATGGTTTAAATAAAAGTTGTAGATCTCTCAATTATCTACAACTTTTACATTAAACTTTTTTCGATAGGAGGTCTACTTTTGCCAGAAATCGTAAAAAACCACGTTTTACCCCCAAACACACACCTTTTCGCACCCCCACCCCACTTCCGGTGATCTGTTGCGGTCCAATCGATTTTTCCCCAATTATATACCATTAATCCTAAATTTTCCCACCACCCATATACTGCTAAGAATTTTTTTTATCAAAAACTATTGGCACTGGTCTATTAATAAACCATAATAATCATGAAGTGTACATACTTTTTAACAGTTCCCAATGAAGAAAGAATTTTTTTTGAAGGGCTCTTATTTTTTTCTATATTTTTTATTGCGACGATTGAATTCGGGCGTGATAATATATCTAAGTATATTTTTCCCATTCATCCTTTGCTCGTATTGTTTAAAACAAAAAAGCATCAGAAAGCTAAATTTCCATCTTTTAAATGAATCAACACTCATATAGATAGAACAAATTCTGATTTAGTGACATGTAATTTAGTGCATCGGTGTCACGGTCATGCGTATTCAAGCGCGCGCACGTATGGATCTAGCTCCGAGTTTTAACGTTTCTCTTGACTATTTTTTTCCGGGAAAACCGTGGCTTTAACGATAAATTTTGTTCATAAATACGTGATCTGTTTATTTGAATTTTTTATTTTTTTTTTTCTAGCTTGATTTAATTTCAAAATTTTGAAAAAATGGATGAAAAAAATTTTTTTTTCGCTTTTTTTTTATATTCTGCATCCGAGCAAAATAGTCCAAGTAAAAGGTCGGAAAGAAATGAACTTTGGTGGAATGATAGACATAGGTCTCCTGATAGTACACCTGAGTTTGCGACCTCGGGGGGTTGCCTCTCGAGGGGCGGGGGGGGGGGGGGTGAAAACTCTGCTTCGCGACGCTTTTCGGGAAATAGCGCCGTTGTGGTAAGTGCTATCGAAAAAAAGTTCAAATGAAATTTGTAGAGAACAAAATTGTGCATAATTTGATAATTAAAAAATGCCCATATCGGAGTATGTAGGGCCGCGCTTCAAAAAATCATGTTTTATTATATACGACCAAATGTATCAAATCGGGCATCTACAGACTCAGAAAACAATACTCTTTCTGAAAAAAAATATTACAGAATTGTTTGATAGCGATCTTCGTCTTAATTCGCGATGAAATTCTGATTTTGTTGAAAATTGCAAATCAACCCCCAACTTTGGCGCGCCGTAGAGTAGAAACTATTGGTCGTAGCCGAAAAATACAAAGACCAAAATTGTGCACAATTTTGTTCTCTACATATTTCATTTGAACTTTTTTTCGATAGCACTTACCACAACGGCTATTTCCCGAAAAGCGTCGCGACGCGGAGTTTTCATCACCCCACCTCTCGAGTGGCAACCAACTCAGGTGTGCTATCAGGGGACCTATGTCTACCATCCCACCAAATTTCATTTCTTTCTGACCTTTTGCGAATAGAACCCCTTTTTGTACCCACTGCTTGGCCTAAAATGTAAACTTTTCAGGATATTATTCTCTACACTTTCACGAACTCATTAAAAAAAAATTATTCAGTTTGCAAATTTTTGTGGGTAAATACCTTCATCGAGTGGGCTATAACTCTAAACAACTTTTATTAGTGACAGTTTTTCATATAGTTAAAATTGAACGTACCTAGTTTACTTTTACATAATTTTCAGATTTTTTAATTTTCTGAACACCCTGTACATGACATCTTAACTTACTCCATGCCAATCACATTTTTAACAAAGGCAAAACTTTTTATGAAAAATAAACTTTCCGCGCAAAATAAGAAATAAAAAGTTTACCCTCTTATCCACTCTAACTGTGGAAATACTGTATATTATATAATAAATCCGTATCTATTTCTACACTACTATTGATAGAACTATTATCCTTGCTGAGTTGGTAAATGTTATGGCAATGTTACGATTTATTTATAAATCAGCAAACAGGAATAAAAAAAAATGTAAAAACTGTTTTAAAATTTCGTGAGAACAACCTATGCTATGGAATAATGCTTGACACAAGACAAAGTATCCCCATTGTCACGACAAGCAGCATGTGTTGCCAAAGCGGGAATATTAATTTGAATTGTCAATAGTGTAATATATTTATACCGTGCGTGTAGCCGCGCGCTAGGCATAGGGAGTAAGAATTACATCGCGTGTGCCAGCTGGCTGAAATGAAATAACTGAGAGCTGGGATGCTCCGCCCGGCGGACGAATTTACGGCTGTGTTGTCAAATCTCTCGCGCTACGTGAATGTACATGCCTAATGGGCAATTACACGCACGGTATAGCTAAACGCAAAAGTGTTTTTTAATTAATATCATACCTTGGCATTCTCTAGTTCCTTGAGACAATCATCTAATTTAACTTTGAAATTATCTCGTTCATTCTTAAGATTTTCTATTAATTTCTCTTGTTCCTGCAAACATATTTCAAAAATTATTGAAAAAGGTGATGTTCAATGGTCACTCATAAAAAGAGAACATTAGAGATATAGGAGAAAAAAACATCATAAAAAAAATGATCGGCCAACACCAGTATCAGTAGTTTCTGTAGGTTGGTTTTGAGGTTTACCATCTTCAGGTTCTCGAACTGAACTGAAGTTGTTCGTGCATAGTATGTGCCTCTTTTGGCTAAGGCTTTCCATCCATGGATGCTTGCCTTGGGTTATTATGTAATTGAGTAACGGTGCTCGGAGCTGGGCTGATGAAGTTAAGTTTTTGGTTTTATTACGGTTGGTGTTACTTAATATGGTTTTATTATGGTTGTTGAATATTTGTGGTGGTGTACACAGTGTAGTGAGTGTATGGCTCTTTGTAATTTTGTTTGTTTTGTTTTCTAATGTTTTATGGTTGTGGTATGGCTCTTTTCAGATGTTTATGTGATACTTTTTTTTTGCTTAAGATGTTTAGTGTATTTTTTTTGCTTAATTTTATTTGATTTTGTTTTTTTTTTGTATTTTTTGTAGTTTTTTTTGTGTTTTTGTATTTTTTCTCAAATCATGGTTAGTTTACAATTTATTGGGTTTGAATAATTACAATTTTTGTTGCCTAATCGGGAGTGGGGGGTGTAAATACAGTTTAGAGAGGGATGTTTTGGAGCTTCAAGGAACTTGGGGGTAAGGGGATTGATAAGGGTAGGGTTGGTGGATTTGGTCAGTGCGTTACCTAAATTTGGAATGAGAGTTTTGAGAATGAAATCATTCAATGTAGGGGTACCGGATATTTGGTGCAGTGTTGTGACAGGGCTGCGCGTGGGATATTTGTTGGCCACTCTGAGAATTTTATTTTGGATGACTTGTAATTCTTTTTGTTTAGTAGTAGGAATCAGGGGGTACCATATTTGGGAGGCGTATGTCAGTATTGGACGTAGATAGGACTTATAAATTAAGGTGCCAATTTGGGGAGGAGATGTTTTTATTAATGGATATAGGGATGCCATACGTTTCCAGCATTTGTTTGAAATGTTAGAAATATGTTGCTTGAAATTGAGTTTTGGGTCTAAAGTTACTCCCAAGTAGTCGATACTTTCAGACCATTCGACGTCACCGCCGCTGACATTAAGGTGTGCAGAAGTTTGCTTAGATTTCTTTTTAGTAAAACAAATGGCTTGGGTTTTATTAACGTTTGTCTTGAGTCCCCAGTCTGAATAAAAGTTGACTACGTTTGTTGTTGTAAAAGTCTGGTCATAATGTCGGGGTTTTTTGAAGTTGTAAGTATAGCTGCGTATAAACAGATAGTCGTTCGATGGTCTGTAGGGGATGGTAGATCGTTGGTGTAAAGGTTAAAAAGGATGGGACCAAGGGCGGACCCCTGGGGGATGCCGGACAGGATGGGTAGGGATATTGAGCACGCCTCGTTGACTACTGCTCGAAATTGGCGGTTAGATATATATGACTGTATCAATTTAATGATACGAGTCGAAAAACCCGCGATTGAGAGCTTATAAAGTAGCCCAGGGTGCCAGACTTTGTCAAAGGCTTTCTCGAGGTCTAGGGCGACAAACCCAGTGAGTAGACCTCGATTGAAGTTGGTTGTGGCTATCTCACCAACTCGGAATAACTGCTGCGTGGTGGAGTGACTGGCACGGTTTTGGTATATTTATGATCTTAGCTATCTTCCATTGTTTTGGATAGTACATAAGCCTAGTGCAGGCGTTGAATAGATTAGTAAGATGTAAACAGCTAATGACTGGTAAGTGTTGCAGTGCAAAAGTGGGTATATTGTCAAGTCCAGGGGCTCTCCTGGGGTGCAACGACATTAGAGAAGCTCTTACCTCAGACGGTGAGAAGAACATTGGCTCCGCATCAGTCTGGAGGGTGATTTGGTCAAGGGTAGTTATGTAGGTATTGACTTGATCTAGGATAGGCGCCGGGATGGGATTGGGGGTAAATACGGTGGAGAGGTAATTGGAGAAAGCAGCAGCTTTTCCCTCGTCGGTGACAGCCACACCAACTTGGGTTTGGAGTGGGGGTATTTGCGTTTTTTTACGCGTAAAAAGTCGAGGGGCAAAGTAGGGAAGTTGTTCGTATTGAGCGGCTCCTGATATATAATATGGCTGAGCGCGCGCATGTGCATCTGGCTTTATGTTATTGATCCTCTTCTGTTTGGGGAAGGAGTAGCGGGCGCTAGCGCTAACCCGATAAGTGACCTCGCCGAAGCATCACTTGTTATCGTTCCTGACGTCCAGATTGTTGTCCCTCGTCTCTAATCGTCGTAAATTGTCGTGTATTTTCGTAATTACTCAATATTCAGCTGCGGCACAAGGAATACTAAATGAAGCTGCTCTTAAACCGATTATTTTTATTTGATATAAAGAAAATTGTTTCTCGACTTATCCCCTTAGCTAATTAACAGTATTTTTTGTTTATACGTGGCTTATATATCTGTAAAGTACTATAAAAACTCAAGATTCAATGTTTTTACTTTTGATTAATAAGAAACATTACCTCTAGTTGGATTCGAATTCTGCCACATTCGCTTGAAGGGTCGCCTGTTGTAATATACGCCTTTTCTTTTACAACTATTGGCTCCTGTAATTCTGTAAGTGGTTGTTGTGGTATTCTCTCTGTTCCTCCACATACTTCATCTATTGTTGCTAATGGTCCTCTACCTGGTGATATCTTCCCATCTTCAGCTATTCCTAACATAACCTCTGTAACTACATTCATAGATGTTTCAACATCCCTAGTTTCCTCGGGTCTTCCTTTTGCTAATGGAAAATTTATAGTTATTTAATCTGAAAACGATGTTTCTCTTTTTTGGCAACGACATGTAGCGGAGTGAAATAGACCACACAAGCCTCTCCGTTCTCGAGAAAAAAAAATCAGCATAGATCCAGACCAGACCTACCAGACCTACCAGAAAATCCCAGAGCCCCCAGACCTACGTTATTTTAGCAAAGCTAATATTTTGACAATAAATAGTGTAATATGTAGTTAAGAACGTATGCGTACTTGCTAGCTTGAAAGCGGGGCCCTTTTACAGGTAACAGGTGCAAAAGTTACATAAAAACCTTACTAACCTACGTTAAAGTAAGGTAGCTGGTTTTTATATAATATATTTTACAGAATACTGTTAAAAACCAACATTCATTATTGCCAGACACTTTCCGTGGTCCCTAACATCCGCCAGACGCTATCAACCTCGAAAAATAATTAGGGAACCTACGTTAGCCTAAGAGCTGGCGTGATTTTTTTTCCATCATTTGTACCAAAGGATAAGTACATTAATGTTGAAATATGGTTTAAAGTGAACAAATATCGCTACGTCTGCCGTTGCAAACCTACAACGTTTGGCTGGAGGCGGCTACGCAAATTTGTACCACCTGCAGACTATGAAATTCGGCTTTAGGAATACAATTTGACCACAAAAGTGAAATATCAGACAATAAAGTCGGTAGCGTTTCTTAATTACAGCCAATAATAGGTTCCACCATGAACATCGTAGCGGTCTATGAGTGCAAGCGAGACGAGTTCAGGCTCACAAACGCGCAGCGGACGGAGAAGGATATATTATTCGATTTAATACATTCGACGCATATTCGCACTTCGACTCCGCCTTGTACCAAATCGGTGCATTTCCCGCTCTTTGCATGGAATATTATCATATGTTGCACATGCACAATACTCAAGAAGGGCTTTCTATTTGTTATTAGTGCCTTTTTATTTTCGTTTTATTTTATATTAGTGCCGTTGTTTCTTATTGGTGCCGTTGTTTCTTATTAGTGCCGTTGTTCCACTGTTCATTACCTACGTTCCACTCTGTTTCTGCACCTGGATAATAGGTACTTATTAGGTAAGATTATTTAACATTTAACCTAATTTTGGGATAGATAGGTATTTATGTTGTCAATATTTAAGTTTAAAGCTATGGATGACTCATTAAATGCAAGGCGATGCTCAATTCATTCGAATGAAAGAATTTTACCTACAGCAGAACCATTAAAGAAACTTTCTCCACAGTTGTAGTCAGTTTTATTTTGATAAACAATTCCCACTGTGTCATGAAGAGTATCTCTTCTCTCCGTTCAAAGTGTCGACAAATCGGTTGAAATTATTAAACGCTAATGAGGTACATAAATCAGGTACTTTCTTGAGATCATGAGGTAAAATACTGTTTGCGTCCACAGCTGCGTACGATAACTCAGTCTCTAATTTTTCAGTTACCGTGTAACTTGTGCAATGGCCTAGCCTATTTAAAATAATACCTTCCGTCTTCCGGTCAAACTTTTTATGACTAATGCCAATTCTAACTGTTTGGATGGTTTTACACGCCCATTTGTCACAGATTGCCTTTGTTTAGGACCACTTAAGAAAACTTTTAGTTAATTCTGGAATGTCACATTCACCTTCATAAATGTGTTTTAATTCTAAAATTTCTAGTAGTGGTTTAACTGCCATATTGAGAATTTCCCTACGCAGTTGAAACACTAAAGCTTGGATTTGAGTCTTAGCTTCTTTTGACTGGTCTAATCTGCAAATTTTAATAGCGTCTGCTAACTAGAGTTATTTCGCTGCTAAAAACGATGGTTTTTTCACTTTAAATTTTCTAAGCATTAGTGTCTCCCTGTATGTTTTTCGAAGTTTCAGTTCCAAATGATCTTTTCGATACTTCATTATGATAAACTCCTCATTCGAAAACCTTTTGCCAATTTCGAAGAATGTCTGCTTATACCGTGCGTGTAATTGCGAAATGGGCATGTAGATCATCATAGAGCGAGAGATGTGACAACCCAGCAATAGTAAAACCCGCCTGCCGGCCGGCACTCGACTACTGAAGTATCGAAGTATCCCAGCTCTGTTATTTCATTTTAGTCAACTGGCACACGCGATGTTGTAATTCTTACTTCCCATGTCTAACGTTCCGTTACACGCACGGTATGTATTAAATATGTCCGAGAAATAAACAACTGTTTCTTGATTTTCAATTATGTTCGTGTTAATAAATTTACATACATCATTAAAACTGTCCTGATGGAGCTACGCATCTGTGCCCACGATGTAATTTTCAAAATTTCTTACTTTCTGTTGGTACTTTACCCTACATGGACGGTGGTATACAACTTCTTTTGCAATGAAATCGATGTCTGCAATTTTTTTTAACATACTATGATGATCCTTTAGTTGAGTTGCTATTTTCGTAATACTAACTAGAATTTTTTTTGTTTCGCAGGAACTTAAGCAGTACTTTCTTTTTTTAAAGTATAGAAACTTTTTTCGCAAAAAATGCACAGCTTTTTTAAAATCTCAGAGTTTTTATTTTGCAAAATTTTACAACACTTTCTAGTAACTCTTTTAGAATCATCATTGGTCAAATATTGAGTAAGATCAGATTGGTCAATATTACTAACGGGGTTGTTTATTGTCATAATGTATATTTGGATTTCATCATCTGAAACATCTAGTTGCGATTTTCGAACAGCTGAAAATGTTTTATAACACTGGGTATGATAAATTTGTTTATCATCTGTCAATAATGGCAACACAAAATCCATGTAGTTTAATTGATATTTCTTTCTGGCGAGTAGCAGTTTTAGACATCTTTCATACAACTGTGGAGAAAATTTCTTTAATGGTTCTTCTGTAGGTAAAATTCTTTCATTCAAATGAATTGAGCATCGCCTTGCATTTAATGAGTCATCCATAGCTTTAAATCTAAATATTGACAACATAAATACCTATCTACCCCAAAATTAGGTTAAATCTAACCTAATAAGTACTATCCATTAGGTGCAGAAACACAGTTGGAACGTAGGTAATGAACAGTGGAACAACGGCACTAATATAAAATAAAACGCAAATAAAAAGGCACTAATAACAAATAGAAAGGCCTTGTTAAGTATTGTGCATGTGCAACATCTGACAATATTCCATACAAAGAGCGTGAAATGCACCGATTTGGTACAAGTCGGAGTCGAGGTGTGAACATGCGTCCAATGTATTAAATCGAATAATATATCCTTCTCCGTCCGCTGCGCGTTTGCGAGCCTGAACTCATCTCGCTTGCACTCACAGACCGCTACGATGTTCATGGCGGAACCTATTATTGGCTGTAATTAAGAAACGCTACCGACTTTATTGTCTGCCATTTCACTTTTGTGATCAAATTGTATTCCTAAAGCCGAATTTCATAGTCTGCAGGTGGTACAAATCAAGGAGTTTTTGAAAAAAAAAAAAAATTGAGTAGCCGCCTCCGGCCAAACGCTGCCGGTTTGTAACGGCAGACGTAGCGATATGTGTTCACTTTAAACCATAATTCAACATTAATGTGCTTATCCTTTGATACAAATGATGAGGAAAAAATCACGCCAGCTCTTAGGCTATTACTTGGGGTACATTTGTAAGCAGCCAGACCAATCCGAAGGGTCTAACATCCCCCAGGGCCCTAATTCTCGAGTGTGAGAGAACGGGAACGTTCACATCACGGAAAGGATCATTCACATCCCTCGCTATTCTCTTGTGCTCTAAAATCGATATTCTCGAACATATGGGATGTCGATCACTCGAGGAACAGATGATTCAATGTTGCCACATATTTTACTGTAGAATCCACCAATAGAAGCCACGTATTTTTGGCGCTTAAAAGGGAACATTAGTTTCGAAACTTATAAATGAATGCTGTTTATGCTATCATTTTATTGAAAATAAAATTGTATTATTTAAGTGCTACGAAGAAAAGCGAAAGTATTTAATTTGTAGGGCCGAATATGAAAGGAGAAATTACAATGTTTAAAAAGATCTGTGGAAATGCAAGAAAATATTTTCCAGGAAGTTAAAGATGTGAAAGAATATTTATCATAATTATGATAAATATTCATTTATAACAATTTAATTATACCAAAGTACCTTTGGACTAATTCATTATCAATACCTGCAGTTTTCAGATGAAAAGAAGCATATAGATTGTTCATCTTTATAACCTCAAAATTAAAAACTGTTCTATTTGCCGTTTGTAGGATGTTAAAAAAGTGAAACTTTTTCGTATTACCAATGTGTTTTCAACGATTTTGTTATTAGCATAACAGTTACTAGTTTATGCATAATGTTTGTTATTGTAGTGTAAGAGGTTATTTCTTGTTTTTAGGGTGGTTGTGGTCACCACACTAGAGAAATTCGTGCATACAGTTTTCTATTATACTATACCTACTCAAATTTATCAATGAACTGTAATTGTGATAATTCAGTGTATCTAATTTAAAGTATTTTCATAAATTCTTCCCTTTTTATTACCTACTATTTTTTTATGGTATTTATATATAACTAATAATAAAAGAAAACAGATATTCCATAATAAATCTATTTTTGGGGGGGGGGGGAATCATAGTAATAAATGTTTTACAAAAAAAATAAAATCTGCATGAAGCACAAATACACAAATATTGAACATTGTATCATGATAAAAGTTGGTGCGTAGAGAAAAAGCTTTTGACATGGACAAAATTTAGGCTGTGTGCTAGAAATAAAAAGTTGTGTCGCCTAATCAAAAAACATTTAAAATCAAAAAATCTTAAAACAACCAAATGAATTTCTGCTTGATACACATTTGAGAAAATTATTTTAAAAATTGAGAAAACCCAGTTTTTTCTTTCAGTATTTAGGCATGTGATTTTCACAGAAAGTGTGCATCGGGCAATAAAACATCAGCATTTTCTACATTATATGTATTTAACGCTTTTAATTCTGATCTCTAAATATTTTTGATTTGGTGCCATCACATTATTTTATTCTTTGCATATTACCCTGTACACGCAACCTAAATTTTGCCCATGTCAGTGTTTTTTCAAGAATAAAATTTTCTGACAAATCAGTAATAAGACGATTTGTTCTATATATCCCAAATTCTACCTGTTCGGCATCAAAAGGTATATTGCTTTTATACATGTTATGAAGCATGAAGCACACAACAAGCCTTAATTGTTTTTGATGCTCTATTAGGGGTGTAGTGTATACTCTATGCTTGAGTAGACACTGAAACCAAAGGCATATATTTCTATTCTAAACAGCAGCTCTTCCTTCGGCTTTATTAAATGAACTTATAGCATTAACTCAGCTAACGATAAAAAAATAATCAATAAACTCTTTTCGTCTAATGATAATTATTGACAACCACATATTTTAAAAAACGAGGTTAAGAACGCACAAAACAAAATCATTGCGCAAACTCCAGCGATATTTTCCTAGGAGAACGCTCCGTTCCCTTGAAAAATAGCAAGAGAAAAGTATTCTCTTACAAATGTGTGATGTGAACAATCACTTTTGCTCCAGAATACGGTTTAATGCTTTGTAAGAGAACTCCACCCACTTTTCTCATGAGAACGCCGTTCCCCGATTTCGAGAATAGGGACCCAGACACGATAAAAGTTCCGCTGAGAGTATGAGCGTGAGGGAAATATTCATGCACATGAGTGCGAGTAAGATGGACTAAACGCTCTTATACTCATAGATAGTGAACCAAATTGTGGCAGGGCTTGGGCGTCAAATTTGAAAATGTAAAATAACAAATAAAATCCGAATTAATTTTTTATGAAAATCATAACAAAGCTATTCTGAGGAAATAATTTAATAAATAATATGTTTAAAAAAACTCTAGGCATCCGAACTTGAATAGGTCATAATTTATATGAATTATCAATACATAAAAAATTAATTTGGATTTTATTAGTTATTCTTAGGGTGACCATATGTACTTATTTTAGTAGGACAGTACTCTTTTTTCGAGTAATGTCCTACTGTCCTTAAAAAGTTCATTACGTACACATAAATGTACTTCTTTTTTCTTGAGGTACACAAAAATTCTAAATAAATATTTTCATTTATTTTTTATTTTTATAATAAGTACATATAAAATAAAACGTACCGAACGAAACGAAATCAAGTGCTTCTGGCTCAGTATATCAACCGACTGCGATGCCACTGTGACGCTACGTAAGTAGTAATCTACCACCTAGCAAAAGTGAACTACTCCAGCAATTCCGTCGAGAAAATTATACTGCAAGTATCTGGAACAATGCTCAAACGAACCATCCAAGTATTTTCAGTCCTGAGAATAATGGGTGGACATTGGAAGAGAACCAGTATAATTTTAATTGGATCGATGATGATCAATTACCAAGATTTGTCAGTGAATCACTTCAAACTTAATCAGGTATTTTACTTTCACTTCAAATTATTTTCATGTATTTGTAGGTATTCGCAACCTATTTAATTTATTTGTTTTTACAGAGGAATTAAATAACGATGCAGATGATGGTGATGATGAAATCAATATTCAATTAGAAGATTGGCTTGATGAAGAAGTACAAAACTTTGACGATGATGACAACGAAGATTAATAGTTGATAATATGATAATTGATAAACAATAAATAATATTATTTATTAATTGAATTTATTGCTGTTGAAAAATATTAATTCTCATGAAGATACACAGAAAAAAAAATTTTGTTCTTGCCTTAGAAACTGCGTATTAAAATTTAAATTTAAAATTTTTATCGTTTTCCATAATATAAGAGCGAGAAACCCATCCGTATATTACATCTTACTCGCAATCATGTGCATGAATATTTCCCTCGCGCTTATACTCTCAGCGGAACTTTTATGGTGTCTGGGGGATGTTAGGCCCTTCGGATTGGTCTGGATGTTTACAAAAGGTCTTAAAACAGTACCCTATATAACCAGGGCCCCCACTAGGGGGGGCAGTGGGTACCGCAGTACCCGGGCCGCAATGAAAACGAGAGTAAAGTGCAGACGGAGTTATTCTAGTACGTCTGCAGTTTACTACATTTGCGAGCAAGGGGCTGTATGTTTATTATATTCACGCCTTGCTCTCATGATCGCAATTGTAGTTCTACTATCGTCCACTGTGTGGCGCCACGAATAACAAAGCTAAAATGTATTTGTCCCTCCCTGTATTACCTTTCTCACTCATCTTCAGCTGTCAGTTTTCTATTTTCGTGTACTGGAATGGTCGGCTACGAAATAGTCGTCGGAAAATAGTTAAAAATAAAAGGAAATATTATACATAGTGGATTGGATTAAGTGCACTAGAAGGTCGTGAATAAAGCAGACTGGTTATATAAATTATAAACCTAGTTGACTTAGTTATAAGTCTTTTAGAAGGTCATGTATATGACAAGCAGCAGACCCCCTTGTAAAAATTAGAAACCTAGTTAACTTATGTAAGTTTTCCTAGAAGGTCATGTGTATGACAAGCTGCAGACCCTTATAAAAATTATAAGCCTATTTGACTTGACTAAGTCTCTAGAAGGTCATGGTATGACAAATTGTTGGTTGGCCAGGAAAGAGAAATTTAAAAACAGGTATGTATTTAACATTTTAGGTATTATATATCGACATAAGAAAAGTACAGGTGCAAAAGAAATAAGCCCATCAAACTTGGACAAAGCCAACGGGCAATTCAGAAAGAAGAAGGGGGGGGGGGACAAGCTCTCGCATGTAATTGCCAATCAGTAAATGATGCAATTAGAGGTTGTTGGCAGATCAGATATATACCATGAGCAGTCTCTGTTCAGCCAACATGTGGTTAGTGGTAGCCTCGACAAATTTGTCAGGGGAGTTACTGCAGAACACACCCTTGAATGGTTGGTTATTTGGGGGCAATTTATCAGAAAGATTTGAATTTAAAAACGCCTCGTATGAATATACAGGAATTCCTTGGTCTCTGTAATACTCTCTTAGACATTAACAAACTCTTAATAAGGGTAATAATAAAACATCTTTATTAAAAAAATTAAAAAAAAATAAATAAATAAATAAATATACAGAGTGAAGTTTAGACCCCAAAGGATTACTCTTACACTTAACTCTATGAAGCACTTAAGTTATTACAATTAAATTTTACGGGCACGCAAAAAAAAAACATTGGAAAGACAAAAAAAAAACAAAGTATCCCATTATTATTTCTCTTAAATAGTATCAAAATTGATGCTCAGTAATAGTGCCTTTTAGCTTACACTTAAATGGTAAGGATTACAGGATTTGGAGAAGTAGGTAAAGAATTATGTTTTTCTTGCATTTTAAGAGAACGATTTTAAATAAGGATGTTCTAAATCTGGTATATTGAACATTATCTCATGGAATAAGCAAAGGATAAGAGGTGTAATTTTGTCCTATTATTTACATTTAATCAATGTAATATTTATTCTGGCAGATCTTGGCTTGTCATGTTTACGGAGCCCATATATAAGTCTACAACATGAATTTCTGTAATCTGCTTCAGTTTGTTGTGTTCAAACAGAGTTCATAGGTATATGAAACTACAATAATTTAAGTGTGTTACTTAACACCAACACTTCACAGAGATTTTTAGACGTATTGAAATTTTATATATGTCTGTGGAATGTAAAGGTTTTAAAATCATGTAGATTTTTTGAATTACCTTGTTTACTTGTGAATTGAATTTTAAGGGTTGTCAAATATTACACCCAAAACTTTCTGCTGATTTAATATGGAAAGAATTTCTCCATTTATTTTATTTGCATCAAACTATTACATCTCTACTTCATTTTTGCCACGGAACATCAGTAGCGTATCTGTATGTTTTTTCTGTTGGTCAGTAACCCATGGGGAACGGCTTAATAACGTAAAACAATATTACATGTTATGCTTAAGTTTATCGCAAATTTAAGAAAAGTAACAATATAAGTTTCTAGAAATTTATACAATACTGATTTTATGATGGAAGTTCCCCAGAGAAGCACCTTGAGATACATAATTGACTACGTGTCATTCAAAAATATAAGAACTGGCAAATATTTACTATAGATTGTAGAGAAAATAACTAAAATATGCCCCATCACTGAGTCTAGGTGGCTTTATGTAAAACAATTTTAACAGGCTAAATACTTGACTTAAAAGCCTATGGGTCATACAAAAATAATATTATAATTGCACGGTATAGGTGCACGTGTGGAATAATTTTTTGACCAGAGATGTAAATATGGTAAATCATTTGAAAATTTATAAAAGATGTAAGTATATAAACAAAAAAGTACTTAACAACAACATAAGCAAACTTTTGTTGTTTTTAAGTTAAACTAAAATTTAAAATGATTTTATCATAAACATTCTCAATTAAATGATTATTTATGTCTGACTTGTACCTAATTAGCATTAGCACATTTTGTAAACAAGTTAAAAGATTGCGATGTTTTATTCAGACTTCAAAGAAATAGTGAGTGAGCTTTCCCTGGTCGCAGGACTATTATGGGACAAATCTTGAGTAATAACAGCAATAATATTTATTGGTGTATATAATATACATTTTTTATTTTACTTTGAAAATAGGATGTTAGAAAATTTAATGCCATGTCATATAAATAATTCAAATATTTACAATCATTGTAAAAGAAATTGTTTAGCAATGCTTATGCTTATTCTTGTAAACGTAGGCGTGTCAAATATATATAAATATATAAATTAATTACAGTTAAAATTTCTAAATGTACCATGGCAACTCAGCTCACAAACGCCTAAGTCCTGCAAAAATTCCAAAGCATATTTTGCAAATGAATATACGGTTAATGTGTGCACTGTTTCCCCAATTTATGATGCCATATCTCAAATGGCAGTGAAAATTTACAATGCCTAGACATAAACCTTAACCCATAGGAGCTAAACTTTAATCTAAAGGGCCTTCCATAGGAGACAATACACAAAGTGACGGCATCCAGAAGTGACATCAATGAAAAATAACACAGTGGTTGTTTAAAATTATGGTGGAGATATTGCATATAATAATAATAATAATAAATGTTTTTATTGCTTCAGGCTGAAATATACAAACAATAAGATAACAATATACGAAATAATTATGCCTGAATGCAAAAGGCAGAGTTCGCACTTATTCGATGTGAACATCGAAAAAGCAGCGCTCTTACACTCAGCCTTAGTCTCGTTGTATATAATATCAACTTATCCCACATACAATTACTTCGTTTATTGAATTCTGCCATTCTTAACAGATTTTTCTGAAAAGGTTTCCTTCCGTAAATTGCTCTCGCTCTGCCTTAGTATTGATGCCTTTTTGATAATTAGAGTATAACAATAAAATTAAGAGATTTTCAAGGTGTACAAACCTTAAGCCTACTGCTTCAAGATATGGCAGTATATTATGGTACCCCACCATAATTGTAAACTACGAAGGCGTAGAAGGGCCAATAAAAATTTTCACAAGTTTCAACCAAAATTCATTTTGATTGTTGCAATTTTAACTAAACGACTGTAACTTCGACCTACAATTGTAACTTCGGACTTACAATTGTAAGTTCGACCTACAATTGTAACTTCGTACTTACAATTGTAACTTCGACCTACAATTGTAAGTTCGACCTACAATTGTAACTTCGTACTTACAATTGTAACTTCGTACTTACAATTGTAACTTCGACCTACAATTGTAAGTTCGACCTACAATTGTAACTTCGTACTTACAATTGTAACTTCGATCTACAATTGTAAGTTCGACCTACAATTGTAACTTCGTACTTACAATTGTAACTTCGTACTTACAATTGTAACTTCGATCTACAATTGTAAGTTCGACCTACAATTGTAACTTCGTACTTACAATTGTAACTTCGTACTTACAATTGTAACTTCGTACTTACAATTGTAACTTCGACCTACAATTGTAAGTTTGACCTACAATTGTAACTTCGTACTTACAATTGTAAGTACGAAGTTACAATTGTAGATCGAAGTAACAATTGTAAGTACGAAGTTACAATTGTAGGTCGAATTTACAATTGTAAGTCCGAAGTTACAATTGTAGGTCGAAGTTACAATCGTTTAGTTAAAATTGCAACAATCAAAATGAATTTTGGTTGAAACTTGTGAAAATTTTATTGGCCCTTCTACGCCTTCGTAGTAAACTACTTAAATACATTTTTGTATACTTTTCTTGAATATTATATGAATTAATCACCCTCATCCTTGCTCTTATAACGATTCATAAGGCACAAACAATTTCTATGATTGAGCTTAATAACAGTCATCAAATGAAAACAAGTTCTGAGATTTTATCAGCCAGTTTCACAATCGTTATTTAACTAATGGTTATGATTTGACCAATAGTTTGATTATAAAAATCTGTTACATTAACAGCCAGTTTTACAATTGTTGGTTGATTAATAGTTAGGATTTGACCAATGATTTATTACTATAAAGGCAAGGATGTCTGGTAAAGTTGTGTTTACTAATAATTATAACTTTCATAGTACAGGATCCGTACCTATCTTAGACTATCAGGTTCTGGTTAGTCAACCAAAAAGATAGCCAGTGATTGTGAGGCTGGCTGTATGACTGATAGGATTTAAAATTTAAGGGCATTATAATAAAATATTTAAACGCTCAACAGGGCAGTACAAATGTTCGAAATAATTTGCAAGGGTTACAACAGGCATATTGTAAAAAAAACAAAAAATTCAAACTTAACAGCTCTAGCTACTCTAAATAAACCCTTGATCATTTGATTTGAGATCATATTAGGTCCGTTCCTTTGCACGCGAAGTGTGACACTAATTTTGAGTGACAGAGATGGCATCAATGCGGATATCATAAGTTAAAGAGAGACAATCTTACACCAGTGCAGCTAAGCGCTACACTTGTAGTGCAAAGGAATGAACCTATCTTGCTCTAAAGAAACTGACAGTTGAAGATGAGTGAGAAAGGTAATACAAGGAGGGACAAATACATTTTAGCTTTGTTATTCGTGGCGCCACACAGTGGACGATAGTAGAACTACAATTGTGATCATTTCGAGCAAGGCGTTCATATAATTAAGATCGAACTTCACTTAAGGTAAGTTCGTTTAATCTTATAATTTTAGTTTGCAACAGTTTTAATCACCTCTAGATTTTTTTACTTTTAGAGATAAAAATATGAATTAAAATACTATCCTTATAAAATTACATGTGTTTGTTATATTGACATAATTGGAAAAAAATAAGCTATAAAACTATCAGTTAATTGCAGACGCTTGAGGGTTTTCTCTGCACATTCTACGACCCCACTTTACCAATAAGCAGTGAGACATATAAGCCGGTGACCATTATGTCCGAATATTACCGAATCATTTTGGCTATGCCTTATGCGTCTGCAGATTACGTTTATGCACCCGGGCCCGGCCACTTTAGGGCCCCGGTTAAACCAGTAAATGCAATATTCGCTTATTAATTATGAGACCTAGACAATTTTTTTTTTCAAATTTCTAGCCCCCCCCCCCCCCCCCCCATCAGTTATTAAGCGCGGGGCCGCAGGGGCCCGCCAGAGATTTTGACAATTTTTTTTTCAAATTTCTTCCCCGCCAGTGAATTTGGTACCGAGGCCCATGATTTGATGTGGGGGGCCAGCAAATAACTATATAATTTTTTTTTTCGAGCTTGATAGCGTCTGGCGGAAGTTAGGGCCTACGGAAAGTGTCTGGCAATAATGAATGTTGGTTTTTAACAATAACATATAGAAAAACCAGCTATCATAATTTGACGTAGGTTAATAAGGTTTTTATGTACCTTTTGCACCTGTTACCTGTAAAAGGGTCCCGCTGTCAAGCTAGCAGTTGCGCATACGATCTTAACTATACATATTACACTATTTATTTTCAAAATATTAGCTTTGCTAAAATGACGGCTCTGGGGGCTCTGGGATCTTACTCTATTATAGTTTTTATAAATGGTCCAGTCGAATTAGACATCATAAAGAATTTTGCGTACTGCGGACTTTTTTTTATGGAAGTTGTTTAAGAGGGCATAATAAGCAAGCACAGAATTACACCCTGCTACACCATGTGCGTCCCCTATTTTTAGGGGTTGAAACTTGGAATTTTTACTTATGTGTCCATATCTGTTTCCCTATTGCCCGTAGGGCTCTTTACCAAGTTACACTTTTTGAAGATTCATCCCTCCTCTACATAATATATATATATTACACATTTGCCGTAGGACAAACGGTTTTGGCTGTACGAGGCCGGAAAGGTCGCGCTGTCCGAATTTGGGGGTCTTCTGTACAGGACAAACGGCTATTATTTCCAATCTACAATACTACACATATTAATGCCCTTAAGGAGAGATGATGATTTGTGAAAAAACTTTCATCGAATACCGCGCGGTTTCCATGATACGGGATGTTGAAATTTTGAAAACCCTTGTTTTTTAAAAAAAAGTGAACCTACTTTTTTCGCTCATTTTTCTTTCATGCATGTATGACCCAAATATAAGAAAATTTACGTTGGTTTCATTTTAATACAATCGTTGGTGTAGGAGCTAGACAGCAAAATATGCCAAAAATGGCTATTTTGGCATTGTTGCATTAAAAAAAAACAAAACTAGTGTAATTCTGGTAAATGTTTTTGTTTATCCTAAAAGTCCAATTCACTGCGCATAGAAAATGTGTTTTTGTATTACTTCCACATCCAGTAGAAGTACAGTAACGACAAAAAAATTTTTTTAAAATTTTTATTGTTCAAATAGGCTTAGAATGTCACGAAACGTCGAGATTTTAAGTTTGAACGACAAAAAAATTTCTGTCTGTCTGTCTGTCGGTCTGTCGATCTGTCTGTCTGTCGGTCTGTCTGTCGGTCTGTCTGTCGGTCTGTCTGTCTGTAACTTTTTTTGTGCGCACGTTTACTCTGGAACCGTTTGAGATATTGACTTGAAATTTGGTACACATATGTATTTTAACGAGATCTAGAACTAGATTATATTTTCATCTTGTTCCGTCGAAGGGTTGGGGGGTAAATTGGGGTAAATTTGGGAAAAATAGGTAAATCAAGCAGGTAAGAGTCCATAAAATTGGTATTTAGTATATACAAGAGAAGCTAAGGTCCCAAAAAAAGTTTTGGCATTAGCCACCCCCATTACCACCCCCACCCCATTATTAAAGGGGATGAAAAAAAATTGTGATTTAGTGTGTGTACAAGAACCAGAAACCTCAAAATATTTTTTTACTTCATCCACCCCCACTACCCCCCCATCACCACCCCCATCCCGCTACCGATGTGGGGTATCGTTTTATGGGTTTTTGGGGTAGAGGATTTCAAATATTATATTATTAAAGTTCCATAAACAATTTTTTCCACATACGAATTTTTTTCGTTGTGAGTGACTTGGATAAAAAATTTGGATGTGGAAGTAGTGATTCCTTGGACAGCGGTTTTGTATTTAAGTAGGATCAACACTTATTGTGTAATAACAATTTATGTCATGTGTTCTCCAGTCTCCGTGTTGATCCTATTTAAATACAAAAACACATTTTCTATGTGCAATGAATTGGACTTTTAGGATAAATAAAAACACTTACCAGAATTATACTGGTTTTGGTTTTTTTAATGCAACAATACCAAAATAGCCATTTTTGGCATATTTTGCTATCTAGCTCCTAAACCAACGAATGTATTAAAATGAAACCAACGTAAATTTTCTTATATTAGGGTCGTACATACATGAAAAAAAAGTGAGCGAAAAAAAGTAGGTTCACTTTTTTTTTAAAAAAGGGGTTTTCAAAACTTCAACATCCCGTATCCTGGAAACCGCGCGGTATTCGATGAAAGTTTTTTCACAAATCATCATCCCTTTAAGGGCGTTAGTATGTGTAGTATTGTAGATTGGAAATAATAGCCGTTTGTCCTGTACAGAAGACCCCCAAATTCGGACAGCGCGACCTTTCCGGCCTCGTACAGCCAAAACCGTTTGTCCTACGGCAAATGAGTATATATTATGTAGAGGAGGGATGAATCTTCAGAAAGTGTAACTTGGTAAAGAGCCCTATGGGCAATAGGGAAAAAGATATGGGCACATAAGTAAAATTTCGAAGTTTCAACCCCTAAAAATAGGTGTAGCACGGTGTAGTTTTCTGTGCTTGCTTATTATGTCCTCTTAAACAACTTCCACAAAAAAAAGTCCGCAGTACGCAAAATTTTTTATTATGTCTAATTCGACTGGAGTAAAAGTGAACAATTCTATATAAGAAATAGCCAAGACGACAGAGAACATTTTATAGTGAAACCCACAAAATTTTGCAAACTGAATAATTTTTTTTTAATGAGTTCTTGGAAGTGTATAGAATAATATCCAGAAAAGTTTACATTTCGCTCGGATGCAGAACATAAAAAAAAAGTGAAAAAAAATTTTTTTTATCAATTTTTTCAAAATTTTGAAATTAAGTCAGAGTAGGAAAAAATAAAAAATACAGGTGGTCAGACCACGTGTTTCTGACCAAAAAATATTCTAAATAAAATTTATCCCTAAAGCCACAGTATTCCTGGAAAAAAATAGTGAAATAACTTTGTCACTCTGGGCGGCCAGCGCACGATTAAATACATACTATAGAACAGTAACGAGAGGCTTTAACTTTATTGAACGGATTTCGTTCATTTTTGGCAGTATAATAGTAAATGCTTCACAGAACAGTTTCTATATTGTGCGGGGGATTGCTAATTTATAGGGGATGGCACTTAAAAAATATATATATTTATTGGAGCTGAAATAGAATCAAATTTTAAGAAGAAAAGGTTCTATGCAATTTTTCACATAAATTGATAATTTTTAAGTTATAAAATTGCTTAAAAAAAAAAAGTATTTCCAAACGGCTTTCGTCAAGTATCTCAAAAAGTATTACTTTATCGAAGAAATGTTACAGACCAATTACAGAAAGTACAAATTGGGAATTAATTATATTTTTTGTTTATTGATGTAGGATTAATAATTTCGGAGATATTTAAGTTTATATTTGGTATCCAAGTGTTTCGAAATCACCTTTAAAGTAAAATGCATTTTTTTTTTAAGGCAAGTGCTTTAAATGGGCAAAAAACCATCTAGGTAATGCTGCTACATCTTAACGAAAAACTGTATTTGAGATAATTTTTTTAAATTACTGGCTAATTATAGTAACAAAATGGCGACCTTTTTTTTATATAAAAAAATATAAATACGCAGATTTTTCCGTCATAACTTCCTTTATGTCTTATGCTACAGGAACGAGTAGAGAATAATTTGAAAGCGCAATTAATTGTCTTTAATTTCATTACTTAGCATGCGTGACGTAGGTGTCACAATTTCTAAAATATTTAACATTTAAACTGTATTTTTCGTCTTATAAACGTTCGGACGCAATTTGTAAACTTTCATATCTCCGAAACTATTAAATCTATATAAATAAATAAACAAGCAAAATTCATCATCAGTTTATGAGCTTTATTTTTGGTCTCTACCCATTTTTCAATAAAATTAATATTTACTGAGATATTTGGAAAAGAAAAAAAATTACGTTTTATAGAAAATACCTTTATAGTTTAAACTGTATTTTTTTCTAAAGCAAGTGCTGTATACAAACAAAAAAATTTGAGCATCTACGTCATGCTATATATTAATGAGAAACAGTGTTTGAAATATATTTTTTTTATTACTGGCTAATTACAGTAACAAAATGGCGACGTTGTTATTAAGAAAATGTGTAGACGCGCATCGCTTCGGTCATAACTTCTTTGTTTTTTATGCCACAGAAGCAAGTAAAAAAAACAGTTGAAAGCTTAATTAATAACCTATTATTCTACCTATTAGCATACTTGATGTAGGTGCCACAGTTTCTGAGATATTTAACTCTCACTCTAAATAATTATCTTATGAACACTTGGATGCCAAATGTAAACTTAAATATCTTCGAAATTATTAATCCTACATCAATAAACAAAAAATATAATTAATTCCCAATTTGTACTTTCTGTAATTGGTCTGTAACATTTTTTCGATAAAGTAATACTTTTTGAGATATTGATTGACGAAAGCCGTTTGGAAATACCTTTTTGTTTAAGCTAAAATCGCAATTTTGAAGTCGTTATAACTTAAAAACTATCAATTTATGTGAAAAATTGCGTAGAATCTTTTCTTCTTAAAATTTGATTCTACTTCAGCTCCAATAAATATATATATTTTTTAAGTGCCACCCCCTCTAAGGGGGTGGCACTGCCAAAAATGAACGAAATCCGTTCAATACGACATTATTCCGAAGTGAAGTTTTGCATATTTTTTACCTCTAGGTACTGTGCTACTATGGAACCTCTAAAAATTCTTAGCTGTCCTATCGAGTAAAATAAAGCTTTTTTCTCTTTCTGATTACACATTTTTAATATATTTCAGAGTGAATATGAGAATAAATAGTTAGTATGAAAGGAAATATATAATTATGAACGCATGCATAGACACCACACATAGCCGCTGAATCGCTCGCATGAATTTTTACCTGCCTTTACTCTGTTGTATTCATTACAGGTACATCTATTCACATTTCAGCTATATCCAGTGGATTCCTTATACATTTGTTAATGTATTGGAAAAGTTCCAGAATTCATATTTAAAACAATCGAAGATATTTTCATAGTTATAAGGATAAGATCGTAAACAACGCAATTTCTTATCGTGATTTGATTGATCATATTTTCGAAAAAATGCATACAAGTAAACGATTTTGTGGTTGAACATTCGAAATGTATACATTTTTTCCGAAATAGTGGCATTTTATTTTCACCAATGTGTCAATTTCTCGACAAGTTGTAATCTCCAATATACATATATATCGAAAAAATCATCAAGCAAGGAAATTAAAATGATTTGAGATGTACTTTTTTTTTGGATCCTCGTTACTACAACTTAATAAACCATAATAATCATGGAGTGTACATACTTCTTAATAGTTCCCAATGAAGAAAGAATCTTTTTGAAGGGCTTTTAATTTTTTCTATATTTTTTATTGCAACGATTGAGTTCGGGCGTGATGATATATATAAATATATTTTTCCCAACTATCCTTTGCTTGTATTGCTTAAAACAAAAAAGCATCAGAAAGCTACAATTTCCATCTTTCAGATGACACAACATTCATATAGATTGAACAAATTCTGATTTAGTGACATGTAATTCAATGCGTCGGTGTCACAGTCATGCGTATTCAAGCGCGCGCACGCATGGATCTCGCTCCGAGTTATAACGTTACACTTGACTATTTTTTTCCGAGACTTTAACGATAAATTTTGTTAGGACATTTTTTGTTCATAAATACTTGATCTATCCATCTGTATTTTTAATTTTTTTCTAGCTTGATTTAATTTCAAAATTTTGAAAAATGGATGAAAAAAAATTTTTTTTTCACTTTTTTTTATGTTCTGCATCTGAGAGAAATGTAAACTTTTCGGGATATTATTCTACACTTTCACGAACTCATTAAAAAAAAATTATTCAATTTGCAAATTGTTGTGGGTAAATACCATCGACTGGGCTAAAATGGCTATTTACGATATTTTTTGTGATACAGATATTTTGTATTTTGAAAAAAATGAGAAATGAATTGCTTATAAAAATCGTGATTTTAATATTTATTCCTCCGTATCTTCAAATCTAATTGAGCTATCAATCTGATTTTTTTAAAATGCAAGTACACAAACAAGCGCTTCCAATGGTCTTTTGGCTTCTTTCGGTTATTATTATATAACAATGAACTTATTACTTCGCTAAGAATGTACTCATATTTTGACTAAGCGGCAAACTTTTTTATTTTTTAAATTTTCATATACATGCAACAAAGCAATAGAAGCCAAGATACAGAAGTTTTTGACCCACTAGCATATGGCATACACCCGACATAGTTAAAAGTTAGAGCTGGAAAACTGCTTGTTACACCTGAAAATCATTAGGAAACTCATTTTTCAATCGAATGGTTTACTTGAAATTTTAATTTTCTCCTTCAGTAACTTAAATTGCATGAAAAACTGCTATAAGAACGTTACCATTAAAAATGCTATGAAAAAAATCTGAAGAAAATTCGTTTTATTTCCGATTGAAGTGGCACTTTTCGCAGTGGTCTGAACGTTTAAAAAAACATTTTTGCACCTCGATAATGATATTGGAAATACATACAAAAATAATTTGAATACACCATTTTATAGCAAATTCACAAGCTTCAATTTAAGTTCTATGAAATTTTATCATACTACGATGCACTGTTTTTAAGTAAATGTGAAAACGTAAATAAATGTACGTTCTTTCTAGAACATGTTTGAAAAAAAGACATTTTCAAAGTAAACATTTTTTTTTACTAAAACGGTGATAAAAAATTTGGATAATTTGAACATGTAGGTACTATGGTATATTTAAATAATATATATTTAATATTTTCATAAATGTTAAAGTGGTGATAAAGAACGATGCATTAAAGATACATTATGTTTTAAAGTTAATAGTATGTATTTTAATGCTCGATTGACAAATAATGTCGATATTTCATTATTCAAACAATATTACTGCTAAAATGCAGCCAAAAATGACAAAAAAATGGCGAAATAAGTTGTTTTAGCTAAAGAATGGCCAATTCAAAATGTATTTTTAATTCTTTTTTTTTTAACTTTACAATATCTTTTAATGTAAAATAAAAAAAGTGGCATATATTATTTTATTGACAAAGACTACTCTAAATATTTAATGTTTGCCGATTTTCACGCACCCGACTTGTTTATAAACAATTCATCATAACTTCGTTAATATTATAGGTAATAAAACGATCCATCTCTCAAACGAAAGATAATCAAATGTGCTTTGAAAAGTTATATTTGCGTTTTTTTGTCTAACCGTTGTAATTTTTAAGATATAAGCGAAAAATGGCGCGACTTGCGAGAGTTCCAGAGTTATAAAAATATTTTTTAAAATATAAAAAATAATTGAATAAATAAAAAGCGGTCACTTTTAAATTATGGGGGTTTTAGCGTTTTGAATTTTCAACATTATAAAAAAGAACATTAAAGAATCACTTCACTATAATAATAATAATAATAATAATACATGGACTTTATTGTATAATACTCGTAACCATAAAATTCAAATGACAAAATTACTGATAGAAAATACCTTTTATATCATCGATGAGTTTTTAGTTTTACGATTGTAATTTTCTAGTAGATATTGTGTGTAAGATTTTTGTACATTTCGATGATGTCCTGATAATACCGCCTATCTAGATATATTGCAAAATTTGTATTATTGCGCCATACCCAACTAAAAGCTAGCGCTCAAGTTCTCAGACTTCACCCAACTGTATAAATTCAATCGCAATTCTCTAAAGGTCTTGAGGAAATAGCTCCTATTATAATTAATTAGTCTTTATGTTTCCTGTAAAATAACGTTTTTTCCAGACAGGAGGTATTTAGTACGTCGGGTACACCAAAGAAAGCTGCACTTTTTGATTGGGATGCGTTACTTTCTGTGATCATAGTTGATATCAAAAGGTAACTTTTGAGATAGGGAGCCACTTGAAAATCAGTGCAGGTCACCAAAATGGCGGTCATTCAAGATGGCCGCCATTAGCCATACTATTTTTTTTTATCTCAGCTCCTAATGGTCCGATTTCTATTTTCTTTTTTTTTTTGTTTGAAAGCTCTTGTAAAGAGGACACTTTTTTATTTCTATACGTTTATCTCTACCCCAATGGGCACACGTACAATTAATAAACGTTAAAAAAGGATTGAAAACCACACGTTGTTCTAGGGTTTTTAGTAACGGTTGATTCAACGAAAAAATGTCGCGCGGAGAAACGTTCTTATTAACCAAATATAAACGTCTTTTAAACATCATAGATAACGATTGAATAACATTTAAAAAAACGATAAATATTCGTTAATATTCAACGTTTATGAAACGAAAGTAAATGTAGAATATAAACGTTTTATTAAAGGTTTAATAACGTTAAATATTCACTAATTATATACGTTAATTAAACGAAATTAAAGGCTCTAGGTTTCCATTTTCCAATATACATATATATGATTGTTAAAGGATGAACCGCCATGTAGATAAATGGACAATTAATCGGTTAAACGCCCGCTGGGTTTTATCATAAAACCAGTGGGTGCTTACCTATTAAACAAATAGCACAAAACTCTTTTATGCTATCTCGGCCAAGCCACAGAATAATGATATTTAACCTGATCGTTATAAGATCCATCCAAATAAATCGATGCTCCCTGAAAGAATTTAAAGATTGCAATCTATGTTATATTTATTTTATATAAGTTCATAAGAATATAAGATGAAGCATGAGTGATTATTGTCAGTGGTTTGCATGTGGCGCCATCTACAAATAATATCTGCAGCAAACTACGTGGTAAGTAGGCACATTTTATGCATCAATATAGCTGAGTAGAAAAACGTCAATAAAACGGCATCATCTACCACTTATTTCAACGTCAGTGCATTTTAATAAGTTGAAAGCGTCGGTTATTTTAACATTGTATAGAAAAAAAAAATTCCTTTACATAAAACATATTTCAGTTGCTATATGTGATTAATGCAATAAAAAAATCGTTTAATTTTCTCGTTTCACAACCGGGGTTGTTACAATTTCTCAAATTATGAACGTGTATTATAAGTTAATATATCAGTAAAAGAAACGTTGTAATTAAAACGTTTTATTTCAGTATTCCCTTCCACTACAGGTTGGAAATGTGTGTAGGAGTAACGTATTTTATACGTTTTATTTAAATATAAAATTTGACAGCCTAATTTTATACGTTGATATAGATTCGTAGAAAAACGTTTAAATAACGCAATATTCTACCATCTATTTCTAGTGGATTTAAACTTCTCTTGCATTAGTTGGAAACAACAGTTATTTTAACATTGTAAAAAGTACGTTTTTTTTAAATAAAACGTTTGAATCGCCGTATTAAATATACATAATAAAAGACGTTAAACTTTTTCGTTTCATAAACGTCACCTTTAGCAAGTCGTTAAAAATCCTTACATTATAAACGTGTTTTATACGTTATTAAATATTTGTGAAAAAAACGTGCTTACTAAAACATTTTATTAGAGCATTTTTTTCTACTAATGGTTAAAATTGCGTGTAGTAGTAACGTATTTTAAACGTCTTATTTAAACGTTGGAATTTTCAACCAAATGCAACGTAAAAAATTTCAACGTAAAACGTTTAATCAACGACTACAATGTTTTAAAAACGTTTATTAAACGTACGTGTGCCCATTGGGACACCTCAAGGGTTCTGCGCAATTTTCAAAAACCTGTAAATTTCACTTTTCTCACAAATTTCATTGATAAGTAAGTTTTAATTGTGCTCAATATCCATTATTCCCCACAAAAAAAGTTTATATATATGGTGTTGCGTATATGTTAATAGAGACTTGTTTTCATAAACAATAGTGATTTAAATTATTTTGAAAACATTTATTACATTAAGTAAAAAAAAAATTACAAACAAAAAACTACTAAATACCAAGAAATATTCATGTAAATGAACTGCTTCTATAGAGCTTTTACGACTCTAGATCACCCGCAATCATCTTTTCTATCTTCCAATTCATCCCTAGAACTAAATAATTATATATTATTATTATATTAAGGAATTGGATCAACAAAGCAATACTATGATCTTGAAATTGTGAAACGAATTTAAAAATAATCAGTTAAACGCATACCTTTTATTGTACTTATTGCTGTATTGTCGCCACCCGCCAGTGCAGTTCGTGCAAAATAACATGCATGGAACCTTGGCTTTTGAGCAGGAGCATCGTGTACGGCATCCAGAGCAACTACACTAACTAATTTTCTGCAAGCTGCCATAAGAAAAGGAAGAGAAGATCAGACCGGTCCACTCCCCATCAACCATGATCCATTCCCATCTTTCTGGCCCTGGAATGTTGTCCATCGCTGAGCATGCACGACCCCAAATTTGTCCTGCCTGGTATACTGAACGAAGAGAATGCTGCTTTAGTACCTCTTTTGTTGGGGGCAGACTTTGTAGACTGCGACTTTTTGAAGCAAAGAGCAAGCTTTCTAACATGATTGACTGAGAAGTCTTCTGCGTAGTAAAGCAAAACAGTAAACTTCTCCAGAACTTGAAAGGTCTCGTCAGAAATAGACTGTTGTGGTATAGAGATAGCTTGGAAGGCTTCAGCAGCTTCAGGAAATGATTTCCACACTTTTCAGGCAGTTTGTTTCCCTTTCATTGCAAATGATGACGTTACATCTGATCCAGTGAATGCATGGAATCCTCTCAATGCAACAGCTTTATGTTCACCCATACTTTCAAACATGGCATTATAATGCTCATGTATCTCTGACCCTTCCCAGTACCAAAGAGAATCCACATCTCTTGAAGTTCCGCAGTTTTGAGAACGTGAAAGAAAGATATTGTCAAAACAACTACATCAGTATTTACTGTGCAAATAAATAAATAATTTACAAATCATCAAATTACAAAAAGAACTCCCGAAAAATTAAAAAATTTATATATATTTTTAAATTGCTTAAGGTGTAGAGATAAATGTATAGGAACAAAAAAAGTGTCCTCATTACAAAGCTTTCAAGCAAAAAAAAGAAAATAGAAATCGGATCATTATGAGCTGAGATACAAAAACATTTAGTGTGGCTAATAGCGGCCATCTTTAATGGCCGCCATTTTGGTGACCGCACGGATTTTAAAGTGGCTCCCTATCTGGAAAGTTACCTTTTGGCATAAACTATGACCACAGAAAGTGGCACATCCCAATCAAAAAGTGCAGCCTTTTGGTTTATATAGCCATGTATCCGACGTACTAATTGTCAGGATACCATCGATTTGCTTGTTTATTTATTTTAACACTTTTTAATTATGACAATTTAGATATTAATATATTTATGTTTGTATGTCAATGCTTTATATAATACTATATGTAAAATGTTTGTGTTTACTATATTGGTGATCTACATTGTATTTTGATTAATTTCTTTCCCTTTACTATATACGTAACTGTATTATAACTGACCTGCTAAATGTACATGCACATAAATAAAAAACTGTATGTCCTAGATGAATATTCTTTTTTCAAAAACTTCTTCTGTATCTTGGCTTCAATTGCTTTGCATGTAATGAAAATTTGCAAAAATAAGAAAGTTTGTCGCTTAGTCAAAATCTGAGTACATTCTTAGCGAAGTAATAAGTTCATTGTTATTTAAAGAAAATAACAGATAATAAGTTTTTTCGAAATAAAAAAGTCCTGTGCCACAGAAAAATATCGTAATTGCCCATTACAGGTCTCAAATAACCTACTCTACAAGATCTCATCTGGTTCTACGCCAAAAAAAAATAAACGCGACATTCCTAGGTCGATTTCGCTCCACAAATGCTGAATGTTGAAACTTCGCCTTCGGAACCTTTTGCTGATGGTGTGGTTGGCATTGATGATGGTGTTTCTGATTGTACTACATATGATGTTGTTGATGATACTGGTGTTTCTTCTCCTGCGGCTACTTTACTAATTGGAAAAACATTTTTAATACTTGTCTTCACCCTCGATGACCCCTGCGCACGTGTAGTTATAGTTCCTGGTTTACCAGAATCTATATGAACGCCTGGTTGTAGGCCTTTAATTCTAGTTGTTACTTTTACTGGACCTTCTGCTGTAACCTTATAGGTTCCTAGTATAGCTGCTTCTTTAGCCTAAAAAGTAACTTGATTAAGGACCGGTTTATCAGTGCGCGGTTAAGCACTTTATCCTACAGCTAAATTAACTAGAAGTTTAGAATGTGAAGTTGCAATATTGAGGACCGGTTTATCAGTGCGCGGTTAAGCACTTTATCCTGCAGCTAAATTAACTAGAAGTTTAGAATGTGAAGTTGTAATATTGAAATGTTTAATAGAAGCACATTCTAAACTTCTAGTAAATTTAGCTGTAGGATAAAGTGCTTAACCGCACACTGATAAACCGGTCCTGAAATGTTTAATAGAAGCACATTCTAAACTTCTAATTAATTTAGCTGTAGGATAAAGTGCTTAACCGCGCACTGATAAACCGGCCCTTTTAAAGTCTTCAAATGACATAAAATAATAAAATAGAAATGGGTACCTGCAGTAATCATATTTTTTTATTTACCTGACCGATTAAATTTTTGTACGCGTCAATTATAGTTTCTAGAGGAATTAGTTTTCCAGGACACTAAAATTAAAGAGAAGTATAACCATCGGTACAATGCTATCATTAACTTAAACTTACTTTTTCTGATCCTTTAAATATAAGCTCCAAAATATGTTGCCTCCGATCCTCGACAACATCGCACCAAGCTCTTACATCAATTGCAGATGGATATCGTTTTAAACGCGATTCTGATCTTCTTCTTTCAAGCTTTAGGTGACCCCTGTCCAAAAATATTCTAGTTTTTTTGTTTACGTACGACATTATTTGTGTGGGAATCGCTTTCACAAACAAATTCTTGACTAATACATAACGTTTTGCACAAGTACGCAAATAACATAACAATCACAAATGAATGTACATGATTGTTAGACATTCACAAATGGTTTTGAAGTTTCCGATGTTATAATATTTCATATTAAGTTGTCATTTTTAAATTAAAAATAACATATGTAGTTTCAAACAGTTCCCAAAATGTATCATTTGAGCAACTGTCGTCGGTCCGTTATCTATTTTAGGGCAGGTTTTATAGGTTCCGTTTAACTTAGATCTGATAGTTAACTCTGAGTTTTGATGAAAAGTATGTTTATATTCTTCAGTTTAAATTCCAAACTGTGGACAGGGTACGGCTTGAACTACGAACTTAGGTTAGGTTTACGAACGCTTACGTTAAATTAAATGTTTTCATATATAATAATCACGGCCGACTCTAATTAACAGAGTCGGCCGTGATATAATATCATAAGTAATATAATTTTGCCCTCAAAAAAGTGATTAATAAGAGAGTTTGTTGCTTGGCAATTTCGCGATTGATATTGATAGATAAAAATAATGAGCGATCAGGCGAGTTATTTTTGTCAATGTCAAGAGCGAAATTGCCAAAGCAACAAACTCGAGTAGAATAATCATTAAATTTTGCCAGACGAAATTATATCACGAATGGTATTCGTCATAATTATTTCATGAATAAAAATTTAGGCAAAAGAAAACAAATTTATTAGATATAGGAAGTAAATTTTAAAAAACAAATACATAAATCTTGAACATTTGGGGCCGTTATAGGGCATCTGCATCATGTAACCAACATAACCTTAGATTTTAAGTTTTTCAAGTTTATTCTCATTTTTAATGTTTGTATACGCATTTTTAGCTTGGAGCCGTACTGGCTCCATGCAAATATTTAAAAATTCACGTAAATAATTTTTCAATATTGTTGATTAATAAAAGTAGACTGCTAATTACAGGTTAGATTTCCAACCTACAAAAAGAGTCCTATTTTATTAGGACAAAGTATTTAGAACTTCATAAATATTACATTGATTAGATTTTAGTTGAAATTATGGGAACCAGGCAGAAATTTTAATAAGAGCTGCGTAATACTCTTAAATCTTAAGAAACACATATTTTTGAGGTTAGCTGTGACGTCACGTGCAGATGCCCTATTCTCGCATATTCTTTACAACTGACGTGAACTGACGTTTGCAAAAATTATTGTAATGATGCCCCATTTGTTGAATCGGTTACTATGTTTTCAAAAAACAAAGGAAAATTTGCCGCTGAAAAACAGGTTGGTTGCTTCATTCTGGCTTCTCATTGATTGAGCAACCCTGGCAAAATTTTAAATGTTAAATTTTGTCGATGCGAAACTATTTTTTGATTAAAATGATCGATTTTGATTGGACGAAGGTTATAGGAATGAAATAGTCACTATTATTTATTAGGGAATCAACCAATCAATCAAAATTTTTTGGCAATATTGCTTCGAGGGCAAACACGGGCTTATTTTTATTAAATTCCAGAAACGTAGACAATCCAACAACAACATATAGGCTAGGCATATTAGGATTCTCAGAGGAAAGTTTTGCTATAGTTTTTATTTTCTCACCCTCTACGTTTTTTGGGTCGCTGAACACGAATTTGAAGTTTTCAGGCAAAAATTTGGCCCGGAACTTTGTTTTTTTTTGGCACTTTTTGCCCAAATTTTGGCACTTTTCTCAGTTTTTGCCCTCTATCGCAGAAAGGAAGCGTTTTTTCGACAAGCCCATTTCATACAATATTAAAGTAGACAAAATTTCCTGCATTTTTCATATAACACTGTTTTTTGTAAGACTAATCATTCCACCGCTAGAGCGCGCCAAAAAAAAACATATTCCCGGACCCAGAATACCTTACATGAATAATGAATATAGGAAAAGTAATTGAAAAAATGGAGACAAACGAATGAAATGCAGTTATTACTAAAGTAGTTATGTACAGTGTATTATAGTCAGTAGTATAATATATAACCATATCATTATAATGATAAATGTTGCGAATGATGAATTAGCGCAGGAGTTTTAGTCAATATATCGCTTCTACCCGGAATTAATTATTGTAAAGTTGAAAATTTCCAGGATTGTAGTTTTGGTCCAGGACAACACGTAGTAAAAAGTCCCCTACTCTCCCCCGTCGGCTTCCCTGTTTTTTCAGAGCAACAAGGGCCTAAGTCGCAAAAAATGCAGAGCAGGCTATAAAGTGCAACAGGAAGGTTGTTAATGGTCCGATTTGAGTCGAAATGATCATAAAAGATTAGAAGAAGCATATCCGTTCATATTTCAGATGTTCCATGCATATTTTTGTTCATAATTTTCCGTTCTAGTTCTGTAAACATTTCAGAGATGGCGCCATTGCGGATAAATTAAGACACAGAGGAGAAAACGTACCCCAGTAAACATTTCTCTTCATACTTTGGGCTTTCCATTGGTATGTCTACCTTCTCTGTAGCGTCACCCGTTACGGAGTTACGCCACTCTGAATGTCGCGGTGGCGACGGACATTTAAGTGCGTTCATTATTTAGTTTATCACGTCTAGTCTAAACAATCAAGAAGGCGCAAGACGAGCTATACCCTTAGTTCTTTAACTTTGACAGTTCTCTAAGTGTATGCATTGGTTCATTGATGCGGCAAAATTGAGTGATCTTAGTTAAGCCATGTAGCACAGGAATTTTAGTTTTTGACCCGGAATTAATTATTGTAAAGCTGAGAATTTGCAGGATTGTAGTTTTGGTCCAGGACAACACGTACCAAAAAGTCCTCTACTCTCCCCGACGGATTCTTTGTTCCTGGCAGGGTGTATTAAATAGGTGGTCCGACGTACGGCACTTTCCTATTTTAATAATGGCTTCATAAGTGCATGGTTACTATTTACTTTAGTAGATGGCGCGAGCAATAAGGTCCTACAATTACCTGGGCATGTGCATCGTATAACTAACATAACCTCGGATTTTAAGGTTTTTTCGTTTATTCTCATTTTTAATGTTTGTATAGGCATTTTTGGCTTGGAGCCATACTGGCTCCAAGCAAATATTTAAAAATTCATGCAAATAATTTTTCAATATTGTTGATTAATAAAAATAGACTGCTAATTATAGGTTAGATTCCTAACCTGCAAAAAGTGTCTTATTTCATTGTGACAAACTATTTAAAACTTCATACACATTGCGTTGAATTTGATTTTGGTTGAAAGTACAGGAACCAGGTAGACATTTTAATAATAGCTACGTAATACTTGTAAATCTTAAGAAATATATATTTTTGAGGTTAGCTGTGGCGACACGTGCAATGCTGCATGTAGTGTTGCATATATTCTTTCAATGTTTTAATTTAGCTACTTGATGCCAGATGTCACTGGACTCTTGTTTCACTAAACAAAAACAAAACGCCTGAAATGTATGCAACACTGTATGCACGTATGCACAGAACCTGTAAAATTATCTATCCATGCGTAAGTAATGAGAGAACTTATTGGTCCTGCCATCTATTAAATTATGTACAAAGTAAGCACTTATGAAGCCACTGTGAGGGTTGTCGTCGCACCACCTATTTAATACACCCTGGTTCCTGGGGAGTAACAAGGGCCTAAGTCGCAGAAATTGCAGAGCTGGCTATAAAGTGCAGTAAAAAGGTTATTACTGCCCCGAAATGATCATAAAAGCTTCGGAGAAGCATATACGTTCGTATTTCACATGTTACATGCATATTTCGTTCATAATTTTCCGTTCTGTGGTATGAATGGGACCTCTATATTTAGTCCTTCTGGTTTAAAAACAGACTATAGTGCTGTCAAACCTTCAAAAATTGAAAAAAATTCGAAATGGCTCCATTGCGGACAAATGAAGACTCAGAGGGGAAAACGTACCCGAATAAACATTTCTCTTCGTACTTTGGGCTTTCCATTGGTATGTCTACCTTCTCTGTAGCGTCACCCGTTACGGAGCTACGCAACTTTGAGGGTCAGCGCGCGGCGGCCGCGCTAGTCATGTGCCCGGTGGAACTGCCCTGGCTGCGCTGATGAGACCAGTTGCGAATTCCTGTTTATATATTATTGGAGCCCAGTTCGTCCTGTACTTCGACGTCCAATGGTCTGTTATCAAGGGTATTTGTGAGATTTGTCTCGATTGTCACGTTGTTGCGGGATCCCTCACAGTTGATGCACAGATTGGTGCAATCGAGGTCTGCTATTTTGCAGCTACATTTTTTTTACGCAGGTCTTGACGCATCTGCATGACACCAGACGCAGCAGTTCGGGAGGAGCAGGGGCTTGTAAAGAGGTGATCGGTTCCAGGCAATTTGTTGCTCGTTTCCAACCCCAATCTTCGGCATTTTTCTCATCCCCCAGCCATTGCTGCACCTGGTGATACATCCTAAAACTGTGCTGTGTGGCTGCAGCAGCTGATGGTGGTAGTGCAGCTATTTTTGATGAGGTCTTGAAAGCTGCCTACTAACATACATACATACATAGCAAGTTAAATAAAAGCTTCTAAAGAATCATTCGAGTGTTCCTTCCAACAATTTTTACGACTTGATCCGCTGGCCAAGAGTCTCACGCAAATTTTGGAAATTTAGAACTTTATATTCATCAGCAATCATGACAACCCATACAAAACACGAGTTCATTATAATAATCATTTACGATCAACAGTTAAGTATCATAGATTATAGCAAGGGCGATTTCCGCGAAAACGGTGAATTTCACTAGATATGGGAATATGGCCCTTTTTTGGCGCGGAACGGTTAGTCTTCCAAAAAAAAACGTTATATATGAAAAATGTAGGAAATTTTGTCTACTTTAATTTTGTATGCAATGGGCTTGTCGAAAAAACGCTTCCTTTCTGAGATATAGGCCAATAACTGAGAAAAGTGCCAAAATTTGGGCAAAAAATGCCAAAAAAACAAAGTTCCTGGCCAAATTTTTGCCTGCAAACTTCAAATTCATGTTCAGTGACCCAAAAAACATAGACGGTGAGAAAATGAAAACTATAGGAAAACTTTCCTCTGAACCCCCATTTTTTTCCTAATATGCCTAGCTTAATAAAGGTTTAACGAATATAAATAGGCCAGTCATTTTAGATGAAAACATCAAACTAATTGTAAAAGAAATAAACTAAGGTTTTTTAGATTCAAAATAATATCCCCAACAACATATCAAAAGTCTAGAAAAATCTAATTACCTATGGGAAAGCCGTCATATTGGCCGACATCTTAGATTTACTCTCGAAATCTATAAAATGCATATATTGCTCCGATTAACTTCAAATATATATATCAAAAAAGTTTCTTGAACCAAGAACGTTATTTAAAGCAATTTAAAAATATTTTTACCAGTAATAAGCTTAAGAAAGGCATTTGATATGTTTGTTGAGGACCTCGCAAATGATGCACGCTGCGCGTAGTCCGAGTCGTCTCTCTGGTGGGTGGGCGCTGGGGCTTTTTCGGGCTCGCCGAGACTCTTCGTTTTCGGTTTTCGTGCGCACCAAATAACATGACAATTGGCGTGTAGAGAGGGGAGAAACGTTTGCGCCCACGATACAAAGAATACAAGGTATGATAGATAGTGCGCCAAATTCGGTCCGGTTCGCGCAAGACGTCACGCGGTGATAGCGGGATTTTAAATTACATAGGATTTATTTCCTCATGATACAAAAAATTTGTATCATGGATTTGCCTGAATTCATTAGAATTCTGAATAAATAGAGATTCTTAGTGTTCTTAGTAAGCATCGTTCTTTATAAAAGAGCTTTTTCTCCATATAAATACGTTTTAAACATATTGTCACTTTTGCATGATGCCAATGCACAACGCATTTTTATAACTAAAAGTTATCGCAAGAATACTAAAATAGGTAAAATAATCCAAAAAACAACTTCCACAGACGTCGGCAAACTCACTTTTACGAAGGAAGCGGGTAGAAAATTATCACCGCGTGACGAAGCAACTGACGACTTGGCTCCGCCCACATGCGCAATGTCATACCTTTAATTCTTTGTATCATGATTTGCGCCCATCCTATTCCAAGCGACATAATATTCTATTCATTGGATAATACGCCCGGGCACAGTGAAATATCTTACCTTGGCGGCGCACGTAAATGCGGTTTGATTTGGAAAATATTATGCCTTATATTAGAAAGGGTCTCGCCGGTTAAGTATATGGAATTGGGCCCAGCGGCTTATTGGGCTATTCATTCACATGAATATTGCTTATGACTAGGAATACTCAATAAAATATATACTAAACCTCTATCCCCTATATTAGCAGAGTTATGGGGGTAACAACCCTCAACTTTAAATTTTTTTTTTCAAAACTATTCAAGATAATTAATTGAAATTAATAGGAGACGTTGATATAAAATGGCTTTATATTTTACATTTTTTTTACATTCCTATTACGTCATTTAGTATATAAAAAAATAATTTAATTTTTGAAGGTGCTGTTTTTATGTCAGCTCCTTGAGAGGCACCTACCAATATTATTTAACACTAACATAATTATCGTGTGTAAAAATTACCTCAAGGACAAATTGGGGGAAGATGCTTAAAAATATAAATCTAGATAATGAACACAGGCACACAAAAAAAATTAAGTGCGAAGACCTGGACCACTTAATTGTTACTCATTTGGAAGCTAATAATCAAAAAAATTTGCTACTACTTTTAGCTAGGCTCTCAATTATTATTTTTTTTTTGCTTCAGAAGTATTGATTTTATTAGACAATATGGTTAGGCCATTTTAATTAATTCACAGTAATATGTCTTCAGGAAGGGACACTAGCAAAAAATGTTTCAGACAAAAGTTGTTCCGTTTAGAGGGGGTATCTTTTGTGTAGAATAATTTTCCACCTCCCACCCTTGATGAGCATTGGGGTGGGGGTAATTTTTAATAGCACTCTCCACTTTTGATCGCGTATTCTGATTCTACGAAAAAAATTACATAACTTTTGTACCAAACATTTTTTTCTACCCCGCACCCTGATGAGCGGGGACGGAGGTATAACTTTCGAATTTTCAAAACATGCAGAGAAACATCTCTGAACTAGGGCATTTTTACGTAAAACGTTTCAAACAAAAGTTGTTTAGTTCAAAGAGGTGCATCTTTTGTTTTAAACATTTTTCTTAAAAATGCCCTAGTTCAGAGATGATCGCATGCAGGATTTTGAAAAATCGAAAGTTACACCGCCATATCCGCTGATCAGAGTAGGGAGGAGAAAAAAATGTTTGGTACAAAAGTTATGCAATTTCTTTCGTAGAATCAGAATACGCGATCAAAAATGGAGAGGGCCATTAAAAATTCAAAAGTTTCCCCCACCCCCCCGCTTATCACGGGTGGGGGGTGGAAAATTTTTCTGTCCAATCAACTTTTGTCTGAAACATTTTTCGGTAATCTCCTTTCCTGAGGAGATATTTCTGTGGATTAATTAAAATATTGTCTAATAAAATCAATACTTCTTAAGCAAAAAAAATAATTGAGAGCCAAGCTAAAAGTAGTAGTATATTTTTTTGATTATTGGCTTCCAAATGAGTAGGAATTAAGTGGCTTCGCACTTAATTTTTTTTGTGTGTGCCTGTGTTGATTACCTATATTTATATTTTTAAGCATCTTCCCAAAATTTGACCTTGAAGTAATTTTTACACACGATAATTATGTTAGTGTTAAATAATATATATTTTTTGGTAGGTGTCACTCGAGGAGTTGATATAAAAACAGCACCCTCAAAATTCATTATTTTTTTTATATACTAAATGACGTAATAGGAATGTAAAAAAATGTAAAATATAAAGCTATTTTATGTCAACGTCTCCTATTAATTTCAATTAATTATCTTCAATGCTTTTGAAAAAAATTAATTTTAAAATTGTTACCCCCATAACTCTGCTAATATATATTATATATTTTATTGAGCATTCCTAGTCATAAGCAACATTCATGTGAATAAATAACCCAATAAGCCGCTGGGCCCAATTCCATATACTTAACCGGCGAGACCCGCCAGCAAAAAATTCGCCACTCTCGATGGAGGTGCTTTACTGCATCGATTATCATGGTCAGTTGGTATGCTGTTCTCAGAAATCTGTAATAGCTATACAAACTACGTCCTTACAACCCAAGTAGCACAATTAATTCCTCAAGATATCCCGAGGATAAAAATTTAGGAATTAGTAAATATCTTCTAGAGGTCTGTAAGAGTTCCCTAAGATGGGCAAATGTCAGCATATCAGTATTAAATAGTACTTCCCATGGTAATCGAAAAAAGCTATTAGTATAGAATCCTGTGAGCAGCCTTTTGCATACCTATAGATTTCCCATAGTAATCTTTAAGATATCTTATCGCTTGCCAATATAAATGGTCCCGAGGACATCTCTATAGGATTTCTGTTAGATGTACCGCATCGATCCTGCAAACAGATTTAATTCCTGTAGTAATCTATCGGCTATTTTATCGCTTACCAATATAAACGGTACTGAAAACATCTTTTATAGGATTTCTATTAGATGTACCAACCCACATTTCTTATAGAATTGCCAGCGGCAGCTGGTGAAATGTTGGTTAATCAAAATCTCAGTATGAGACATCAGGCCCAAACCAAACCAAAGATTAGAGATCGTTATAAGATTCATCCAGTTCTGTGAAAGCAGTAAGTATCTATGGATACTGAATATAACAAATATATTCTTAAAGCTGTGTATTTAATATACACAGCCCACAAACATTATAATACGCTTTGAGAATGGAAACAGATTCGTTTTCCGAAACGTCAGCAAAATACGTCATTTTCATATTTTTCTTCTTATTCATTATTTGTCAAAAACCACCCTCTAACTGATTCTTTGACGTAAAAGTCACAGGCGTAGATGTTATTTTCCAGTAAAATACTGGTTAATTGTATTATTTTGTAGATTTCAGACATTGTTTAGAAGAATACATGTGGCAGAGCATCCCAATAAGAATAGAGAAAAATTAAGAAAATGCCACAACCAACTTTTAGACAATAATGTTATTAATGTTCTATAAATTCATGAATATAAGATAATGCATGACTGATTATCGTCAGTGGTTTGTACGTGGCGTCATCTAGGAATAATTTCTGTAACAAACTACGTGGTAAGCAAACAAATTTTATGCATTAAAAGAATTTCTTCTTGCGATTTCTATAGGTGTTCTATTAGCGATAATAACAATATTTCCATTCTAATACTTTATTTGATCTCTGTAATACATAGAAAATTGAGCTGTATGGTAATTCCCTTTTAGAACTTCTAGAAGATGTCTACAAGTATTCTGTTAAGGATAATAATACTATTTCCCTTTTAATATTTTATTTGATTTCTATAATACTTAGAAAATTGAGCTGTATGGTAATTCCCTTTTAGAACTTCTAGTAGATGTCTGTGGGTTAACAAAAGTTGAAATTCCTATACCGTGCGTGTAGCGGAGCGCTAGGCATAAGGAGTAAAATTACTACATCGCGCGTGCCAGCTGGCTGAAATGAAATAACAGAGCTGAGGTGCTCCGCCCGACGGAGGAATTTACGGCAGCTGTGTTGTCAGATCTCTCGCGCTACGTGAATGTACATGCCTAATGGGAAATTGCACGCCCAGTTTACATTTCCCCAGTGCAGAAAAGTTGAGCACATATAAAGATTTCTCATTTTGATTTCGGAAGGACTTCTAGAGTACATAAATACAAGATATCCACGCGGGCAGTAAATAGAACTTCTTAAAGATATCTTAAAGAATTCTGTGCTACTTTTGAAGGTATGGTAAATCGGTTGTTATTGTGTGTGATGGATATTTGGTTGGTCCTTCCATTAGGGATGCCACACACATTAGAAGAAGTGAAGGTAAAAGCTTCCCTAATGTTTTTTCTATGGACATGAAACTGACAATGAAGAAGGATATTCTTTTGTCAAACAAAACGAATAAGCAGCGTTGTTTGATGATGCTTAGTGAAAGATTTGAAACTGTTGGATGTCAGACAATACACGCACGTGGAGATGCAGATCTTCTGATCACCCAGTTAGCAGTTGGTGCGTCTGAACAAAGAGATGTTTTCGTCATTGCATACGAGACTGATGTCCTGATACTTCTGTATTTCTATGTTAAAATGGAAAATAAAAATATAATATTCAAACCAGAACCAAAGCGTGGTGCAACCAACATCCGACAATGTAACATTCTGCCACGAGCCTTTTGGTCAATAGCGAAAATTGACAAAATAACACAAAAAAAAATATGTTAATAAATTTTATCAAGGTGATAGTGTTTGAGCTGCAGAGGCCCGCAACATGTGTGCCGAGAGCTAACTCAGCTCTAGTCGGTGAGAGGGGTAGATTTAAGGTTGACACTACAAAAAAAAAATATATATATATAACATAATTATCAGAACTACAAATATATGCATAAAAGGCGCCACTAGCAAAATAAAAACTGCAACCTAGCTAGAAGGCTCCCAAAATTGTCAAGGGTACCCACCCAAACACTATCTTTTAATTCCAAAATGAGGCATTAATTAAGAGGGTAAGTTTTATCATGGGGTGAATCAAATTATGGGCAATAAATTTATTCAATTTGGTGACATGTATTCAGGTGATAAAAAAAAAATAGGTACATATTAAGTAGACAGCCGTAAGATTACCTATCGAAGTAATATTATCAAAATGTTAAGTACTTATTAATTTTCTTTACCATACGTGATATTGTTGTAGAACTCTCCAAAATCGTCCTAAGTTGAAGACAGAATCAAAATTCGACTTAGGCAAAAATTTCATTTAAGGACATTTTTAAGAGTCTGCAGAGGCACAGATCAGTCCATAAGGGCCGTTTTGGCTTCTATAAGGCGTTAGAAATGACCAGGTGAAAATTCGAAGAAACATCGAATTTTCACTTAGGAAAATATGTTTTTGGTTCGGGATAGGAGAGCGAAAGTATATAATGACAAAGATTTATGAATAATATACTTTTTCAAAGGTACCACAAATTGGACTTTGAAAAATAATATTTTTGAAAGGGCGTCGAAGGCTCAAGAATCGATTTATCGAAAGTACGCCAAAATTTCGCTTGCAGACTAATTTTTCAAAACTGCGGCGAAATTCGGCTTGAGAATCGATTTATCAAAAGTACGCCAAAATTTCACTCGCAGATTAATTTTTCAAAACTGCGTTGAAATTGGCTTGAAAATCGATTTATCAAAAGTACGAAAAAATTTCACTCGCGGATTCCGGTCTTAGTTCCTCAAGCGTCCTCGTGTCCAATTTTAAAAGGCGCCCCTTTTTCTGAAAAGAAAATTTTTCGTCATCTCAAAATTGATGAGCGGGGGGTAAAATCCAAAACAAAATTTTATCGTTCTCATAAATTTTACTCGAAAAAAAGAAAGTATATCAAGTCGTGGCGCCCCCTAAGGTACGGCGCCTCATGCGGGGCACGGTCGCGCCCTCCCCAAAGGCCGGCCCTGGACACTTATAAAACGGTATTTTGCAAAACACTAAAATCTACCGTTTAAACCTTCAGTAAAACTTCTGTTTAAACTTCTAGTTAAACTTTGGTTTAAACTTTACCTATAAAACCGGCCCTTAGCCGTACAAGAGGTTTTCAGCTTTTATACATTGGTTTAAAAATTATTTCTATATATTCGTTATAACTGGATTCGTAAATTTATTATTAACATTACCTATTCTATTTGTTATGAACATTGTCACTGCATTGCAATTATTTTAGCCGACAACAGTCTATAAATATCGAAAAATATAATAAATCCAATTAAGGATTGCTTGGAGTGTTTAGTTTTAGTATCGCTCTTACCTAGGGTTGCCAACCGTCCCGATGTATCGGGACGGTCGTCGGGACAGTCACCGTTATTGACCTCTGTGTCTTGACGTCACGATAAAAACAATGAAATTTCTTAAAATAAGGAGCAGTTTTAATTTTGTTAAAAAGACAATGATATATTTTTCTTTAACATATATGCCTTTTTATTAGGGAAATACATAGCGTCCCGATATAGTTTCCGGACATTTATGGCAACCCTACTCTTACCTTACGTAGGTACTATTGTCTGTTGTAAAACTTTTTCTACTGTAAAATTGTTGTCACCAAACAATGAATAGCTTTATATACCCGGTGACCCATTTAAGTTGACACAACGAAATATCTCGAGAACAACAAATTTAAAAAATGTTTCAAACAAACGTTGTCAACGTCAAATTTAATTATTTAAAATAATTTAAAAAAATGTTAAATACGTGACATGATTATACAAATTCGGCAAATGTAGTTTTATATATGGGCCCTGAGATAACCCAGATAGCATTTTTACATTCAGAGCATGTGCTCGGAACGTACTTTGTGTACCCATGGAACTAAGAATGAATATTCATTTTGTATTCCGTGTAGAAAATCTGAATGTCAGAGAGACGTACAGATGACCGCCTCTCGATATACGAGTAAGATTCCTACAACGTACCCATAGACCAAAACGGAACTTGATATGAATATGAATAAAACAGTTGTGTTACTTTAAATATATTTTTATTTTTTGTTACAAAAATGAATTGTAATAATAAAAAACAATTGTGACAAAAATTTCAATTCAGATTTTTTTTAACAAAAAAATTTTCTTTGCAACTTATGAACTGTCATATTTTACTATAACGAATTTTTTGTCAGTAAGTAAAAAATAGTAAAAATTGGAGGGCTTACATTTTCAAAACCAAGTGTCCAGGTGTTGCCGATGGTGATACTTGTAATTGCGAAAGTCCACTTTTCATTCTCAACACATCATCTGTGACTGATCCTATTGGCTGAATACTTTCTTTTGGCTTTTCCAATTTTTAAGAAGGTATTTCCTTCCTGTCCAGAGGAGGAGATACACGTGCTAGTCCAACTACAAAAGAAAATACATTGTATTATATTTGAATAGGTACTTATTTCTCTTTAAAAACTGGCCATGATAAAGTTGAAAAATATAAAAACATCTTACAAAGATTTTACAGAAAAAATAAAACTGATCAAACATAAATTAAACAAATTGATATTATCATAGATAGATAGATAGATAGATACATTTATTTGTTCCTTTTTACATACAATACCTCATTGGATGTAGAACACGTCAAAAACATTAAGAGAATACAACAGAAAAAAAGAATATAGTTAATATTAATGTAAAAAATACATATCATAATAAAATTGAAACACTAACAAATGGTAACAGTGAAAATAAATAGAGGACGACAACAGTAATTAAAGTTAATTTTAAAATAGATAATATGCCTAGTTTGGATAAAAATGTGTTTGGTTAAAATATTAAAATGGTATAACAATACAATACAATGATAAATTTGAGAACAGCCTAGTTTGAGAGTACAAAAGTAAGTTTTTTATTAATGTATTAAAACATCAGTGAAATATTCGTCCACCGTATAGTAAGCCTTTTTTATTAGTATCCGTTTGAGTTCTAGTTTTAATGTTTTTAAAGTGAGATTTTTTATGTTGTCCGGCAATTTGTTAAAAATGTTAATTATAGAATACTCAACATTTTTTTGTATATACGAAAAAGAACACGGCAGGCACAAAATAAATGGAAAAGAAGGTACAAACAAATGGGCTGAAAATGTAGTATGTTGTACTTCATAATATCCTGATCAAAAGTTTTCATGGGCACAATATCTGAAAATCGCCAGTTTTTGAGATATGAAAGGTCAAAGATCAGGAATATCGGTACCCGCTGTCACAGTTGAGAGTATCATATTATGACGAGGATTTGTTTAACGTGTGATTTTATATGTACCTGAAGTTTCGAACGTTCACTTGAATGAATTTTAGATGAAAAAGGAAAGTTAATAAAAACCACATATCGATTTAGGCATAAACACTTCATTGCCACATTTGCTGACAATAAATATCCACAATACTTGTTTTTACACCTAAATCGAAGTGTGGCTTTTATTAATTTTTCTTTTTCATATGAAATTCGTTCAAGTGAACGTTCGAAATTTCAGGTACTTGATTTTAAATGCCTACCAGAGTTATTAAAAGAACAACATACCTATCTTCTTTCAACTTCTAGTAAAGACAAAATTTCTTGGGAAGTCGACAGCTTCCAATATGTTCTTCGATATCATCTGACGTGCTTTTTGTACATAGTCCTTTGATTTGTTTTTATTCACTCTGTACATCAGATCTCTGCCCTTTTCAATTAATTGCAGCTCTTCTATAATCCTCTGAAATAGGTAAAAAGCAAATTACTACAAATAGGTAAATACCTATCACAACTCGTATGTTGTAATCAAATCCAATGGTTGTGATTTAAATAAACAAAAGCTCCTTAATATTGAAATAGATCGAACCTACCTTCTTGAAAATAAGATTTAAACACCCCGTAAAGTGTTCACATTTCATCTGCATTTTCACCTGTTTTTCGATGGTCAGTCAATTGTTTGAATGGTGACCACCAAGCTTCCTTTTCGTGGACCGAGACCATTACAAAGACACCTCAGTTTCTTTTCTAAAAACGCCATAATTATTATAACTAATATAGGTGGTATGCTTAGTATAATATGTACAAAGGGATACACATTAAACTTTAGTGTCTAAATATAAAATATCTGCAAATGACAACAAAACTATGTGGTAGTTATATTGTATACAATAATTGTAAAATACTTACTGCAATGCAATTAATGTATACTTGGACTAATTAATAAATCACGGGAAAACAAAAAACAAAACACAAATTGAAGAAATCGACATTTGCATTTGACAGCAGAATCGTGACTGACCGTGGAGCATGCGCACTAACCTAAGGACCGTGGCGCGCATTTAAAAAATTCTACAAGGGGATTGTAATGACATGGAAAACGGAAATCTAAATATAAAAGATAAAAAGTAATTAAATATCCATTCTAAGTCTGAACTATCTGCTTAAGAAATGCCGATAGTTACCGAGATAGTTACTAATTAATTGAACACAGTACATAAATTAAAAAAATTATTCATTATTATTTAATATTTCATTAATTATTATTTAATATTTCATATTCATTATTATTCAATATTCGATCACAAATCTAAAGTCTGGATTCAAAATTTAAAACATATTTCATATATACCTACAATAATATTGACGAACGATTTAAAATTTATAAAACGTCATACACCGCACAGGGGATGATTATAAATGTACTTAAATCAAATCTATATAGATAGAGAAATATCATTATTATTTTTGTAAGTAGGTAGGTAGATAGGTACTATAAAACTAGCATTGCTGTCTCATCAGTTGTGATGCAGGTTTATTTTTATTAGTTCAAAAATCGAACCAATCAGCGTTCGCGTGAAAAGTGCTGAACTTTTGATGATATTACTGTCGGCGCGGCGCTCGGGCGATGCAAATATTTCTACAAAAAATATACAGATAAAATCATTGACGAATGTTTATACGATGTACATGAACACATATACGAAGAACGTTCCCTGATATGTGTACACAGTATATGCGACTGTGAATATAAACTTTTCTGTATATTCCATTTATATCGTATGTATAATCATATTGTATATGTGAAAATATTATTTATATGGGAATGTTGAGGGAACATACATGGAAAGTACAGAATGCAATTAGAACATTGGGAATGCAAAATGTACATTCGTGGAATAATAAATGCTATCTGGGAAACGAGCGCAAGAAAAAAAAAACAGATAAATTAAGAAAAGAAAGGCATATCTATTCCTACTACAATGCATAGGCGGTTAGAAGCGATAGGTACCGATGCCCTACGTTGGTACACGTAGTACACGACAATATGATAAAAATAAGATTTTACGAAGTGTGGAACATGCTAAGAGCAGTACATCCGTATTTTTTTTCAAATTTCTCTATTTTCTTTCTTGCCCTCGTTTATCACAGGATATGCAGGGTGTAATTAGTTTCATAAAAATGTACGAAGACAATTAAAATAAAAAAATCGGAAATAAAAAAAATCCGTGGTTTACTGGAGCAATAATGAAATCAGTTGAAACAAAAAGTAGCCTTTATAAAAAGCTGAAAGTAAATCCGGATAATAAAGAACTAGAGAATGACAACAAAAGGTATCGTAATAAATTGAATTTAATCATAAAAAACATTAAAATAGATTATTATAAAAACCAAATAAACCGAAATAAAAATTTCTCAAAAAAACTGTGGGGGTCTGTTAAAAATATAATATAGAAAATTACACTACATAAACAAAATCAAACTGGAAGATGGCACCATAATATCAGATAAGGTTAAAATAGTAAATAACTTTGTGAAGTACTATACTAATGTAGGCAGAGAGTTAGCTAAGAAAATAAAAAATACAACAAACCCAAATTTGAATGTGGACAGCAATAGTAAGTCAATTTATTTATCTTCGACTAACCCATTTGAAATTAAGGAAATCAGTATGCAATTAAAATCGGGAAAAGCACCAGGTAAAGATGGAATCACTGCTGGGGCCGTATTTTCGACTGCAGGGGCGGACTGGCCCACCGAGATACCGGGACGAATCCCGGTGGTCCGTTCCAATAGTGTGCCGTTGGCGCCGGCTGCTTGGCAAGATGACCGGCTAATAGAGTAATAAGTGGTCTGCAAGTTCTAAGATCCAGCGCATGAAAATAGACGTTTCGTATTTTCGAGCATTATGAACTCGGATGCGAACCTTTCGCATGCGACTGATATCGGGCGATATGCAATGGGGGTTTAATACACGATAAAGCGATTTCGTGTACGAATGTAGTCAATGTTATCGTTTTAGTTTGTTTTATTTCGTACGATGTCTCCAATTTAGTTTTTTGCTGTGATTTGTTTGTTTATTATTTAGGGACTTTAAAGTATTTAAACAAGTTTTGGTTTCTTGGACAATGGCAGCGTTAGATGACTTAATACATTTAGTTGCCATCGACGCATTGGAACAGGTAAAAGTTTTGGTAGAAAACGATCATGGAAGACAATTTCATGCCTATGATAATCCATTTGAGGATTTAAGCACAGGGGCCGTATTTTCGGACTTGATCGAGGCGATGTGCACGAAAATGTGAGATTATCGCATGAAAATATACGTTTCGTATTTTCGAGCATTATGAACCCACATGCGAACCTTCTGCATGCGACTGATTTCGGGCGAGATGCAACGGATGGAGAGTAGTACAAGATAAAGCGATTTCGTGTACGAATGCGGGCAAAGTAACCGTTTTGGTAAAGTTTTATTTCGTACGACATAACCTCAATAGCCAGTTTAGGTTTTTGCTGTGGTTTGTTTATTATTTAGGGACTTTAGGGACTTTAAAGTAGACTTATTTGAGGTAAATTTACCACTCTTCAATTCCGGGTGAGCCTCAAGAAAATCCACCATTTCTTTCTTTTTTTTTTGATCTGCACTAATATATCCCACCCGCTTATCTGCTGATTGCTTGTGAATTATAAATTATAATATTCAGTCTTGTAATTCAATCAATAGTCCACTCATATTAGGAAAAAAAAAAACGCCGTTTTAAAGAAAGATTTTGAACAGCAGTTTCTTTGCATAGATAGTAAGTACTCAACTTTTAGAACAATTTTTTGCTTATGCCCAGAAAAAGAGACATGATTTTTGAGATATATACATATATACGTTTTTTCGTGTTTTTTTTCATTTAAATTTTCATATTTCGAAAAGTACACGTTTTTAAGGCTAAACGAACATAGGTAAACGTGTTCAGAATATGACTTCTTACAAAAAAGCTTCTATACATTTCCGCGATTATCCCATTGGTTTTTCCGGAAAAGCGACTTGAAAAATATATCTGTGTTTTTTTATTTTGAATGCAAATATCTTGAAAAACACGCGATTTTAGGGCTAAATGAACATAAACTTATTCAGAATGAGATTTTCTACAAAAAAGCTCGTATACATTTTTCGATTATCTCATTGGTAATTCCGGAAAAGCTTCTTGAAGAATATATATTTGCTTTATCGTAATTTTTTTTTCTTTTTTCATTAGGACGTAGAAGGCTAATGAACATTACTAAACTTGTTCAGAATGTGATTTCCTACAAAAAAAGTTCTGTATATTTAAGAGACATATACGTCAAAATGAAAAAAAAAAACACGAAAAAGCAAATATATATATTCTTATCTTGGTGCTAAGGCTTCCGCGGAGCTGGTGATCTGGCTGCTGGTTTCCGGGTCTTCTTCCGCGTAGACTTGGTTGAGTGCTTGACGTTTCGACCATCTTGTCGTGGTCTCCTTCTTCGCTTCAGAAGAAGACCACGACAAGATGGTCGAAACGTCAAGCACTCAACCAAGTCCACGCGGAAGAAGACCCGGAAACCAGCAGCCAGATATATATTCTTCATGAAGCTTTTCCGGAAAAACCAATAGGATAATCGGAAAAATGTATAGGAGCTTTTTTGCAGGAAATCTCCTTCTGAACAAGTTTACTTATGTTCATTTGGCCCTAAAATCGCGCACTTTTCGAGATATTTGCATTCAAAATAAAAAATACACGAAAAACACACACATATATATATATATTTCAAGTCGCTTTTCCGGAAAAGCCAGTGGGATAATCGGAAAAATGTACACAAACTTTTTCGTAGGAAGTCGTATTCTGAACATGTTTACCTATGTTCGTTTAGCCTTAAAAACGCGTACTTTTCGAGATATATACGTCTAAATGAAAAAAAAACACGAGAAAACGTATACATATGTATATATCTCAAAAATCATTTCTTTTTTTTTCTGCGCATAAGCAAAACCTTGTTCTAAAAGTTGAATACTTACTTCCTATGCAGAGAAACTGCTGTTCAGAATTTTTCTCCGCTATTTTCCTAATTTGAGTGGACTACAACCCAAAATCTAGAATAGGCCAGTCCAACACGCTGTCACTTTGCTTTGTTTGTACTACAGCAACCATCTTTTTTTGTGGTGGGGTAGGGTCTTGGCCGGCCTAAAGGGAACCTTACACGTTTAGTAATAATATCATTCCAGAAGTTCGTTACAGAAACATCATTACTAAAAATTTTCCCGTCATTCCCTGTCATTATTTTCACACCTTACATGTCCATTATTTAAGAAAAAAGCATATCTAGCTATAATTATTGAATTAAGTATGCGTTAAAAAACGCGAAAATTCAGGTAATGAGATTACTGAACGTGTATGGTGCCCTTTAGGCCTGTCGAAAACCCTAACTTACCCACAAAAGATGGCTGCTGTAGTACAAACAAAGCAAAGTGACAGCGTGTTGGACTGGCCTATTCAATAATAATGACATACAATATTATAACCTGAAAATATCGCCGCATTCACATATAACAGCTGATTAGTATTAGTATAGGGGTTTCAAGTCAAATGGACTGCACAAAACAGCGTTTTCACGTTTGCCGTACGACATTTTTACGTGTGCGAAAAACAAATCTCGGATGGTGTTCGAAAATAACACTTCAGAACTATAAGCGAAATTTTTTAAACGAGTTGGGTGCCTAGTATTTCGCATGCGATAAATATCGATTGAGCTCGAAAATATGGGCCCAGAAAAGAGAATTAGTAGTTCCTTATTCTGTGATTTAAGCGATGACAAGTTTGTCAAATTGTATCGTTTAACAAAACCAATGACAGAAGGATTAGTTCAATGACTTTTGTGGATGACAGATATGTTAAATTTTTGTGTTATTAATGTGGTTAGACTGCCATTTTAGAACGTTGCCACATTGATCATGGGAATAATTACATCGCAGGGTGTCCGAAAATACCAACTTGCTGTATCACTCGAAATAATTTCGTGTACGGTTGATCGTGCACGAATATGTTCGATTATATTCGAAAATAGGACCCCAGATATGCCCAAAAAAAATCAGATATGTGATATCTGAACCCCTAGCTCACTTAATTAATTTGATAATAGTAAAAGAATAATGTCCCAATGCATTTAAAATAGGATTAATAACACCTCTCTTTAAAAATGGCGATAAGACTAAAGTATCATATCTTTGATTTCTACAGTAGCAAAGGTCTTCGAGAAAATTATTAAAATAAGATTCAATAGTTTCCTCGACAAATATAAAATATTATCTAACATGCAGTTCGGCTTTAGAAATAAAATGTCAACAGAAGATGCTATAGCTTACTTAACAAACAATCTCGATAACTGTCAACCTACTCTGTGTATCTTTACGTATTGATTTGGAAAAAGCTTTCGATACCGTTAGCCACGAGCTATTATTAGAAAAACTAAAAAATATTGGTATATAGGGGTAATGCATTCAAACCAATGGAAAGTTACTTAATGAATCGAAGGCAGCACGTAAAAATAGATGGTACTATAAGCAACTCGAGAAAGGTCGAATATGGCGTACCCCAAGGTACCGTCCTGGGTCCATTATTATTTAATATTTACATAAAGGATCTCTTAAAATTACCACGTAAAGGGAATATATTGTGTTTTGCAGTCGATACTGTAGTTATTTATGCAGCCGATACTTGGAATAAATTAAAAGCTATGGCAGAGACAGACTTTAAATTAATCAAACAATGGTTCGACTACAACATACTCACATAAATAAAGGGAAAACTAAATATCTCCCTTTTACATCCTATCAGAACTAACTACCCAATCTTGATTCACTAAATGTAAAATTAGATAGTGATAGTAGCAGTACGATGATTGAGGAGGCTGATTTTGTTAAATATTTGGGAATAATTATAGACAAACATCTTAGATAGAATTTACAGGTAAATTATGTCGTAAAAAAGTTAAGAACTCTGCTCTCTACATTTAAATATCTTAAACAATTTCTAAACCTAAAAGAACTTAACATACTATACTATTCCCTAGTTCAGTCACAGCTAATATATGGTATAGTTGGTTGGGGAGGTTAAGTAATAATTTCCTAAAAAACCTAAATATAATTAAAAAATGGCTGCTTAAAATTATTTACGGAAAGGATATTACTTACAGTACCGATAAACTATACCAAGAAACAAAAAAAATGGATGTAAGACAACTCTTTTGTGAAAAAATATTAATGCAGCTATATAAAAACAAATATCATGTCACATATATACAGACCATACTTACAATACACGAAATAAAAATATATTGACAACTAAACCCAAAATGAACACCCTACCACCCGAAATAAAAAACAATATCATTATCATTTTACAGGAAAAAAGTTAAATTATGGATTCAAATACCTCCAGGTTAGTAATACATCAAGTAATAAACCTTAAAAAATATATATTTGTAGACAAATTAGTCAAATAAAAAAACCAAATAAGACGGAAGAAGGCAAATATAGATATATGGGAATAGATACATATTTATATATACTATATACGATTTTTCTTCTCGCTTTCTTCTTCCATATCCTATATCCTTTTATTAAAGTAAAGAACGCCATTTTCTACTTTCTGCTACAACCGATTAATCTTGAAGAGTTATATTTGGTAAATGCTCCACCGTCAAGTACATAGTACCCCACACAGCACAGAATATTTTCAGAATATTCTCATTAAGTGACAATATTCTGTAAACAGAATATTTACCTGAAATATTCCTAGAACCTCCATAAATATTTTTATCTAGTTTGGAATATTCGTAAAACATTTTTGATCAAATATTTCTGTAATATTTTAAAAGAACATTCGTGGTACGTTCCACAAAAAAAATTTGATGCGATACCTATATAACAGTGGTTATTATTTTTAACTATTATTGTAACTATTTTGGTATACTAAATACAAATATTTATTTAAGTACCTATTTGTTTCTCAGAAATAATGATATCTTAATTTATGTCTTTTCTTGTAATAAAAAACTTCTACGACTAAGAGGATCATGAACAACTACGAAAAGAATAATGACTAATACACTACTAATTATCCAAAATAATTTATATTCGAAAGAGTTTGCAAAGATTCGACAATTTATTTGTGCAGATATTGAGCTCTTTTAATAATAAAATTAGATTAAAATGTATTAAAAAGCAAAATCTAGCCGTTGCGTGTTCCAGCTATAAAGTTTTTAAATAAATATTCTCAAGAGGTTAGTGATCGAGTGAGTTAAGGCGTTGTCCGCTTACAAACAACATTACTCAAATTAGAGAGCATAATGCACCTTTTCGCATAAAACACAAATTACCATATCAGGCGTTGTCCATCTTTCGGCAACCTATTTAGCCACATCCCCTTTTCTCTATACTATAAAATCTATCACACACAACTTCCGATATATAAGTCTTTTTACCTTCTTCGTTTCTATTTGTTGCCTTTTATTCGTTTCCTAAATTTTTCCCTTCCTAATTATATTTTTTGTAAATATCAAAATCTTCTGAAACTTTAAATGTTTTAAATCATAAATTGTGCGGTCTAGCATAACCGCTCGCTCTTGCAATTACTTGAAGCGGTTTTTTTGGCCGATAATTTTCTCGCGTGGTCATCATATTTATCTCTGATATTTATTTATACACGCACCTTTTGCCTTTTCATTTCAATTATTTTAAGTTATCTTTTTACATGTTTAACTTTAATTAATATTTATGTTGCACCCCGTGATCAGGAGATATTATATTATTTTTCAGTTCCTCTTAGCTCTACCTGGCCTCACTTCGTCCAGTCTTTCAATTTCCACGACGACTGGCGCCGTGGATGTCTGACTGGCTCCGAAGCGAGTACCTGGGGAGGGACAAATGCTGTATTATTTTAATCTTAAATAAAGTAGTTTTTGATTTGATTTGCGTTGTCCTACAAGTCACGAGGTCGGCGGTTCGACCCCTGTTCAGCCCGTTTTTTTTTTGTTAAAATATTTGCGAAAAAAATTTTATGTTTTTTAAGGGTAATAATTGCTTATAAAATCGATATACGAATATATTTTTTCCAATTTTAAGTCTGTTTAGACAATTAAGGGCCAGTTTTACAATATCGGATTAAACCGCGGAGTGCGGATTAAACTACGGCCTTGAAAAACCGTCTGTTTTAGAATGTCGTTAATTTTGTTTTTATATGTAATATGATGGATATAATCGAAATATTTGATTAGTTATTATTTATTTATTATTATTTACTGTTTAATGACGACGAAGAAATTATATTAATGTAATAGAAGGTGTTCGAAGTTCTAAGTTTAAACTGCACAGTTTAATCTAACATTATAATACTGGCCCTAAATATTGTAGATGACGATATTATATCTTTACCGTTTTTTCTCCAACACGTTTCCTAGGTTTGTATAAGTACCTCAACTATGAAATCTTAAAACAGTTGACTCCTTGCAGGCAACTCTTGTGAGAAAAAAATTGGAGTGATGGTAAACAATATTAGATAATTAGATATGTTAATGTAAATAAAATATACGATGGCTAACAAACAAATTCATAGGACAATACTTATTTATGCATTATTTACTTCATTTTTATCAAGTAGACTACTAACTAGTCACGTCATTTTCACGTGCCTTTGCTACCTGGGAAAACATACCTGAAATTTTCTAGGAACATTTAAAAGACTCCACTTTGTAATGTGCATGGCACATTCTATGGTAATGATTTTCATGTTGTGAGAATATTCTCAGAATATTGAAACGTTCCGAGCAATCATTCTGTACACCTTCTTAGAATATTTCTGTGCTGTGTGGGACTTTTACGGAGTAATCTGAATATTAACTTATCTCGATCCATGTTAAGTTATCCAATATGTATGTAAGAATATCACTTTTTTTTTAATTATCCATATCTCTCTTGTGTTAAATATTTATTAATTTAATACCTATCTCGCATTCAAGTACCCGGTACTTCTGCGAGTCCCTATCTTGTTTATTTACAATATTTGTCGTTGTCGCCTATTATATTTTATTTTGTATTATATTTTTCTGCATTTGTTGTATATTGTACTGGATTTAAAAATGGTAAATAAACTATATTATTATTATTATTATGTCATTAAAAAAACTGGTAATGGGGACCTACTAGACAAACAAAAAACCTATATGACTTTTTCCTTTAGGGGCACTTTGAAAAAAACTGACCTGGGTCAAAAATTTGAATGTTAAGGTGGGAGACATTTGAAAACCACTGCTTTTCTGGGTTAATAAACGTGTGGAAGTTTCTTACTTTTAAGAAGTCATAAAAATGTGTAAACCTCGCCGCCACGGGGTCTTAAAGCAAGAAGTGTAAAATGTAAATAATTCGTTACCTCCTTATGCAGGCCGTATAAGCACAGAATGGCCGCAGGGGTTTAAACAAAGGATTTGTTTACAGGTGTGTTTTTTAATTTAGAATAAAATTATTGGAGCTTTTAATGTTGTTTATGATTTATAAAATTTAAACGTGATTTATTAAAATTTGTAACAAAAATTGGTGTTCTCTGTTAATAGCTTGATTAATTAATAATTATTTCATGAAATTGGAAAACGAACAGTTAGACATGCGTGATACGATAACAAAAAATAGTGATGTGTATATGATGTCAGGAAAAATCTTATTTTTTAAAGAACAGATCAGAACAAAACATCGAATAAGAATAATAATAATAATGCCTTTATTGCCCAACAGGTAACACCCAATAACAGAATTGAATTTTTGAATTTTCCAGAAAATCACAAAAGTTGCTCATAATAATAAAGTTTATACTTAACCCAGCAGCGACTTTGATTTGAAAGTGACAGCAATGTGACAGCGTGATGGACAGGCCTATTCGAGAAATCTAGAACTTACCAATAAATTATCGCTGATTTACATAAATTGTTCGAAATGACTTCCATCTGCATCAATAAACATTTCGTCGGGACGTCGAACTAAGGACATGCGACTTTTCACCGATTTTTCATAAAATGAGCCTATTGTTAATTAACAAATTTTTTTAGAGTTTGCGTTTATCAAGTCGGATAATTGTTAAACAAAAGCCACTAAAATTATTTCGCTTTGTGTTAACTATACTTCCTTAAACAAAATTAACTGTTTATAATCAATGTTTTCCTTTTTTCATTATTTAAACAAATTATTAAGAAAAAAATTTACTCTTAAAATTAATTATTTGCAATTCTCTACAAGGTGGAAAAAGAAATTTTGTCGTTGCTAACTTATTTGTTTATTTAATAAACAATTTGTTACTAACAGTCATCGAATGTATTTATATTTTTTTTATAGCAAAAAAAAATAACAAAAATAACCCTATACATAAACATGTTAAAAAAAAAATTTAATATTTAAAATTTACAATTTCATCAGAAATATTTTAAAAAATTATTTTTTTGATGTTTTTTTATAGAAAAAAAGTATAAAAACATTTGGCGATTATTAATAACAAATTGTTTATTAAATAAACAAATAGATTAACAAAAAAAAATGTTTTTCCACCTTGTAGAGAATTGCAAATAATAAATTTTAAGAATAAATTTTTTTCTTAATAATTTGTTTAAATAATGAAAAAGGAAAAAAAATGATTATAAACAGTTAAAAAATTTTTTAAGAAAACATTTTTAATTATATTTTATAGCAAATAAAATGGCAAAAAAAAATTGTTCAAAAAATACGTAATTTATCTATTTGTTTATAAAATTTGTTTAAACAAATAGCACTAAAAGTTTAAAGTTTATGTAATCTTATAGTATTTTTGAATATAAAAACAGTAGTAATAATTAAAATTAATAAAAAGAAAATTTCAACCTCTTTTTCATTTTTTAGTTTTTTGTTAGCTTAAATAATTAATAACTAATAGACTATAACAATTAAAAACATCGTAATATTAAAATCTCATAAAGTATAGTTGACATAAGGTCTCCACGAAGCGAATTAATTTCAGTGGCTTTTGTTTAATGATTATCCGACTTGAAATAAACGCAAACTCTAAAAAAATTTGTTAATTAACAATAGGCTCATTTTATGAAAAATCGGTGAAAAGTTTTTTTCCAAAGGGATATTGTTCCTTTAAGTATCTAAATAATACCATCATTTTTTTAAATATTTAAATTGATATTTAACAACATAAAAAAATGTTTTTACTTGTTACGGTCGGTTTCAGAGCATCGTAACGGCTTAGCGTTCGCCGCCTATTTTCAACATTAAATTAAAATTATTAATAATAGAGTTCCGAAAGTCGGGACTTTTTTATTGGGAATTTCTTCTTTTTTAAGAATATTTTTTTTAATTTCTTAAATATTAATAGTTTTCGAGCTATTTGCAAAAAACGAAACTCGTTATTTCTTCAATCTTAATTTGTTTATAACTTTTGCAATTGTTTATGTGCGGGTTTGGAACTTTTGCACACTTTTCTAGACGTCATTCCGAATTAAATGACCTCTCACTCATATTTTTACGAGATTTATCAAGAATTAACACGTTTTGAACTTGTGAACTAGTTCATTGTTTGTTTCTCGAAAATCGAGCTCAGGCGTGGTTTTTGTCTATCTGCCATAGTTTTAGAGAAAACCCCAAATCCCATATAATTTGGTTTGTATATACTTATCTCATTGTGCTGAGACACACAATTTGTATTATATACTATTAGTCCAGTGCTTTTAGTATCCGCTAACGAAAGAAGTCCAAGAAAGCTGCTTTTTTTTCACTTTAATTTCGTCGTTCTAAACAACGCAAAGTCTCGAAAGTCCCCAGTACGCACAATTTTTTACTATGTGTAAAACGGTTAAAACATTGTTTTTTCACAAATATCTTTGTTATTATAAGAAGGAAATATTAAAAAGTTATCTAACTCGTTTTGTCATACGAGTTTTTATGATATCTTGATGTAACAGTTAGGGAAGTTATGAAGTTGCACTTAGGGTCGGATTAAGGATTGGCATTCCCCCCCCCCCCCCTTAGGCAAATAAAATATTTGCGGTTTCTTATCATAGGACGGGTTACGGGGTTCCAACATGCACCGCGGGCGAAATTTTTCAAAATCAAAGTCAAATAGCCTCAAATTTAAAGTTAAAAATTTGATTTAAAATTTTATTATCTATAAGTAGGTTTTGTGGGAGCATGACATACGTGTATAAAATACCAATTAAAAATGTCTTAGCAAACACAAAAACAGTTTTTGTTTGGCCCTTAATTGGACAAAATTAAAATATATTTTTTAAAATGGCATATTTTGAAAAGTTCTTTGACGATATCTATATATCATTTTATTTCAATGAAAACTGGATGGAAAATAGGAGGTTTAAAGAAAATGCATTTTTTGAAAATAAAAAAAATGCACCTTTATGAAAATTAAAAAAAAAAGGTGACGTACAACGTCTCCTTGATAATTGACGAAGAATTAAACATTTTATTTCGTCCGCCATCTTTGACCGTTCTATTTGACATAAGGCGTCCGTGATTGAAGAATTGTATTTGACCATAAATGAGTTTTATTTTTGCCAATTTGGTGAAATTACTCTTTCTTACAGAAAAGATATTCAATTTTGATTTTTTCGGCCACTTTTGGTGTTTTCTATTTTTTTCCAAGATGGCGGATTGACCAATACATATCGAACAGGTCTATATTTTTTAACAATTTTATTTCAAATAAGCCAGTATTTTTAAAAATCCCATCCGAATACTTGTACAAGATATATATTAAACAGATAAGTTGAAAGTTCGTGAAAGCGCGTCAAAAAGTTCATCACTTTTGACGTACAAGGAATTTTTCGGCGGAAATATTTTTTTCGTAATCAGGAGATCTTAATACATAAGAATCAACAATAAAGTTTCAGGTGGAATGTTGTCGCCGAAAAAAATTAAATCAAATCAATTCAACTGTACTAATACGAAATATTTTTGAACAGGGCCGGCCCGTCCATATAGGCAAACAAGACGACGGTCTAGGCGGCATGGCGAGGGTTGTCAACATTATCAATTGAACAAGAAAGTAGCTTCAACAATTGATTTATAGGAAATTGTTTCCACTTTTGCTAAAAGCTAAAACCAAGGCAAGGAAAATGAAAATTATGTAATTGTAGACTCATCAGTTAGTGTTCTATTTTCATCATTTTCATTTTTCAATCTACAATATCAGCAAATAAAGAAGTACAAACAATCTTCTTGAAAATTGAATGAAAAAACATTCAACCTGTCTGGGATTTCATTAAAGCCGTCTAAATAATTCAAAAATGTAACACAAATATGTTTGTTTAGCTATGAAACACCTTACTACCCAGGTAGCAAAGGCACGTGAAAATGACGTGAAAAAATGGTCAGGAGTGACGAGAAATGACGAGTTAGATGACGTAAATGAAACGTGAAAATGACTTCCTAATGTCTCAGACGAATGACGTCTTTTTCAGGTTATATTTGGTAATCCCCCCACAGGTATTTACTAATAGGAACATATAAAACTACATACTAGTTAGTAATCTACTTGATAAAAATAAAATAATTAATGCATAAATAAGTTTTGTCCTAATGAATTTGTTTGTTAGCCATCCGTAATTTTATTTACATTAACATATCTAATATTGTTTACCATCACTCCAACTTTTTCTCACAAGGGTTGCCTGCAAATTATAATGTTTATTAAGTTATTAAATTCATTTTTACTTACCTTTACCAATTGCGGTCCGTAGGATTCGAACCTACATGTTTCCCGTAGTACTGACGCTTCAACCAACTGAGCTAGCTTGGCGACCGCTATTTCGGATGCTAAAAGCAGTATTTATTGTGGTGAATGAAGTCTTTATTATGTGAAATTGAATTTCTTGCCTTATTTAAAATATATGAAAATCTTTCAGATTCTCTTTTTTCTTTTCTATTTTTCGTGTTCCCAAACCTGAATTTTTCGAGTTACTAGTATTTTTATTTATTTATAATTATTAAGAAGAACTTATATTTAATTTAATTAAACTGTCATCAGTGCCACCTGAGAAGTACGAGTACTTGTTGAACAACGTAATTATTACATTTATTCAGTGGCGGTTCGTAAAAAAAATGTTTTCCCCAGATCTCGAAGGGGAAGTCAGGAGTCAACTATTTTAAAAATGAGGTACTTATACAAACCTGGGAAACGTGTTGGAAAAAAAACAGTAAAGGTATAATATCGACATTTACAACATAGAATATTTAATGGTCTAAAACAGACCTAAAATTGAAAAAAAGTACATTCGTACATCGGTTTTATAAGCAATTATTACCTTAAAAAAACAACTAAAATTTTTTTCGCAATTATTTAAAAAAAAAAAAAAGAAAAAAATGGAATGAGCAGGGGTCGAACCGCCGACCTAGTGACTTATAAGACGACGCAAGCAAGCAAGCAAGCAAGCAAGCAAGCAAATAAAATGTATTAACATTTATAGATACATATGCGCCTCCCCGAAACCTGGCCCGGAGCCAGCCAGACAACCACAGCGCGTAGCGCCGTGGTGATTGTAGGGCTGGGCGGATCAGGTTCGGTTCGGCTTGACGACAATGATATAAAGAACAATTAAAATTCCTACCCACCTAGCGTGGGTTTAAAATTAATAATACCTTTGAAAATAATGCTGCCCACAAAGGCCTAAAACTAATACATATAAAACTTAGAACTAGTAACTGGTTATAACACTAAATAAATTTTGGCTGCTGACTCGGGTGAAAAACTAAACGAAAAAACCCGTACGAGAACTGGCGACCTGGTGGTCTCCCTGACGCCAGGAAAATGTGGTGGAAAAAAGATAGGGTTTAAAAATGTTTGAATTTTTTAGAAATTTATCGGCCAAAATGAAATTTTTGATGACAAAAAGAACAAACAGAATAAAAAAAGGAACAAAAATAGAACATACAGAAAGAGAATAGAAAGGATTGGAAAGATAAAGTTGAGGAAAGATCAAAGATGTGGAAATAGTAGGTTGTGGTATAGGAAAGTATGGCTAGGGAAGAGGTTGCCGGAAGATAGGCAACGCTTGGTATGGTAGGGAGTGTTTGATCTGGAATGGGGCATTATGCATTCTGATTTGAGTTATGTGGCTGGCCTTGAAGAGAAGATACGGGCCCGGTGGGGAAAAATTTTTTTGATGAGCGGAGGGGAGAAATCCGAGAAAAAAATCAACATTTCAAAACCAAGCATCCCAAACAGGCCCGGACCCACCGGAAATCACACCCCTTTCGACAGGCCTGTATTTGAGAATGGTTTATCGAAATGCAACAATAACATCTTTTTATTTCTAGTGATAAGAAAATATTTTAGAGTTTTTATAAATAAGTATGTAAAAATAAAAAAGTTTGAGGTAAAATATTGATAGTCACCACCTAAAACTACCCTTCAAGCAGAAGAGAGGGTTTGACTGGTACTCTGTAAATTGATGCCTATATCTAAATTTAAAATATGAAATATATATTTTAAAGCGGTCGGAAGATATTGCAGAAAAACTGATATTTGTAATTCCCCTTTAAAGGTGTATAATTTCCTTATTATTTATTTAGAGTACCTTTATTTTTGGATGTACTATCAGCCACATAAATATCCAGAGACAATTTTGGACCACCGTGTATACACGGTTATGTTACTCCATGTGTTATGTTTAAAAAGGACACTGATCGCGGGTTCCATGCATTTTAGTACGTAGTACCTACCTACGTCCGTGAAATTTGTGTGATTATCTCAGGGAGGGGCGCCAAAAGTGCTCCCGCTCGGGTGGAAAACTTACCTTGAGCCGCCCCTGTTCCAAAGCATACCATACACCTTGTTTCTTGGGGGGGGGGGTACATTTGTGTGAGAATCCTTTACATTCAGTTGTCGACCTAACAGACGAAAACGCCTCAGTGGTCTGAACTGAGGTAAGTTGTTTCAAAAATGGCTAGAGAACGCAAATCTCAATCAAATTCCAACTTTCTTTTTAAATATAGGCAGGGCCGGATTAAGAATTGGCACACCCCTAGGCATCATGCATTTGCGCCCTCTTATTTATAATGGAAAAAAAATTAATGAACGAAGGGGGGGGCAGAAATATCCCCTTTACACATTGTCGCCCCTATAGGCTATAACCTAGTCAGCCTTATGGATAATCTGGCCCTGAATGTAGGTCGAGAAATTCCGAATAAATCGTAGGAACCCGTCTCCCGAAAAATAGTTTCAATTTTTATGTATTTCAATTTAAAATATTAGAAAATGGTATTTTGAATAAACAGCAACTGACTAAAACCAAAATTAGCGAATCTTGCTTATAATGTCATTTTGTTACTACCGATGTTATCTATTAAATTGTTTAATTTGAGGGCATTTCAACTTTTAAAATTAAGTTTACATCACATTTAAAATTTACATTTTGTTCATTAGTCAATTGCTGTTTATTCAAATATACCATTTTCTAATATTTTAAACTAAGATACATAAAAATTGAAATTATTTTTCGTGAAATGGGCTTCGACGATTTGTTAGGAATTTCTCGACTTCTAAAAAAAAAGTTTGAGTTTGGTTGAGATTTGCGTTCTTTAGTCATTTTTGAAACGACTTACTTCGGTTCAGACCACTGTGCGCCTGAGAGGTTAAACTTAAAGTTATAATCATTTAATCAAGAAAAATTCAAAAGTTCAATAATATCATTTATTGTAAATAAAATTCAAAATATATACAAACAAACGTGATAAAAAGCCCATTCAGTTAATAAATTATTTCACGGTATCTGCCTACCAAACACAATAAGGACAGACGCCTGACGCCTCCCTCTGGCGTTATCTCAACTATATGCTATATAGTTATACACAGTGGAGAATAACAGTATCAATGGACTGATAAAAAATAATTCACAGTTTCTTAGAAGTCTATACTTTGGCTATTTGACTTTGGACTGACGGCAATAATACATTCACTTAAATTTTGGTTCACTTGTAGCAAGCCTTAAAAATTTCAAATAGTGATTTTATTATTTACAAGAACTAGGCGTTTGATAATTGCTTTTTACAGCTTTAAATGAGTTGTACGAGGTTCGCTTTGTAGACATCTATATAAGGATTTCATGTGCTATGGGATTTTTCTAATATCTTGTCAAAATGTGCTTTCCGGCACGGGGTATATCTTTCTAGTAGATACTTCTGTTCCTTGGTCAAGCTACCGGATAGACTCAATTTATTTTGATAGTAACAACCGGACTTGGCAACTTTGGGCTTTTTTGTTTAAAAATTCGTTTTGAAGTTTACGCGTCTTCTTTGCACTTTCCTCGATTTAGTACTTTGTTTTGCCTATCGATTTTACAACTCATATAATTTTGTAAGCCTTTGTTAAGTGTTCTTTTCCGAATATAACTGAAACTTCGGCGTAGTTTCGAGTTTTCTAATTTTGGCGCACTTTCGACTTTTTTGTCTTTGGTCCCAGACGTTGTCGTGGACGTTAAAAATATTTTTCAAGTCAAAGTTCGTGGTACTTTCGACTTTTTCGCCTCTAGTGCCATATATCTTCGAAGATGTAAAAAACATTTTGGTCGAAATTTGTCGCACTTTCGACATTATACTTCCCTCGCTTATCAAATGGAAGTATTAGTGTAATCGTGAAAAAATCACCCTCCTAGATTTCTTCGGGTTTTCACCTGTCAGAGAATGTAGATTGTGAAAATTAAAGCCATTTAATTTCGTCAGTCTGTTTGTCCATTTGTCGGTTTGGTGTCTGTCTGTTGGTGCTAAATCTACAAAATCATTTGACACAGAAGAATAATATTTGGAAGGTAGTTGGACGCTACTACCAAAAACAATCTATTTCTAAATGAAAGCAAAACTGTTTCTGTAAATTTTAATGTTAAACCACTCTGAAATGTTGGTACTACAAACGTAAAATTTTTGGGAATCCATATGGATGCTCAATTAATATGGGATGATCATATCAACTTGCTCTGTACTAAATGAGCTAAAATGGTATCTGCTGTAAGAAAAATCAGAGACTTGTGTCAAATCAATCAGTAGCGCTAATTACTTACTATAGATTGCTTCATTCACTCCTCCGCTATGGAATTCTGGCATGAGGCAATGCTGCAAAAATTCACCTTCACAAAGTATTTAATTTACAGAAAGCGGCAATAAGAAGCATTTTAAAAGCAAACTGGGATGCCAGTTGTAAACCAATTTTCTCATTCGTTAAAAATAATGACTCTTTATGCTGTTAACGTGTATGAAAATTTATTAAATGTAAAAAACATTATGAGGACTACATCATGAAGATATTCACAATCATAATACTGGATCTAGATATAATCTAGTAATACATCATCAAAGCTTAAATGAATTATCTTCTCAATTTCTAAAGTATAACAATTTTAACAATACGAAGGACCACCTATCTTGAGCTAAACAGGAAAGCATGTGTGACCTACCTTGTAATCCCTTACTTTTACATGAAAGTGTGGCGGACGCCGAGGCTTCTCTGTCGCCGGCAAATTGTCCACAGATCGAGGAGCTCTAGAGCTGTGTTCTCGCTAGTTGGTTGGATATGTCTCCCACACCATAGGATTTAGTTATAGGGAACTAAATCTGGATTGATTGGCATAAACTTGCCGAATTAGCAGTACATTGACTACATGACTACACACAAAGAGTTCTCAATGCAAACTGAGTAGAGATTGACAAAATCTCTCTGAAAGTCGCTGGTTTTGGCGGCAAGGCATTCCATTGGTCGATACAAACACTGTCGCTCAAATAAAGTGGCGCATTATTTAAATTTCTATTTCGCGAACACGAAACATACCGCCCACCAAAAACAACGTTAGCATGGCTAGGGTTTTTTTTTTTTAAACTAACAACTAAAACTAAGTCTAAAAATCTAATTAACTAAACAAGATAAAAAAGCTATTGCGAAGGCAACGGGCATAATTTTATGCAAGGGCGTTGTAAGATTCCCTGTGTAGTCTTGACCGTGGCTACTCTACATATCCCATCATTTCCGGGGTGGAGTTGCACGATTCTACCTAATTTCCACGCAAGCGGAGTCGTAGATTCACTTCGGATTAGGACAAGAGTCCCAATATCTAAATTTTCAAATCGGCGAGATTTGTACCATTTACTTCTCTGGTATAACTGCAAGTATTCATTGCTCCACGTTTTCCAAAAGCTTTGTTGCAGCTGTTGAACAAGCTGCCAACGTGACAGACGCGCTAAACTTATATGTGATAAATCAGGGTCGGGGGGTGCCGTGAGAGGCTCAAGGGTGAGAAAATGACCAGGGGTCAAAGAACCAAGATCGTTCGGGTCAGAACTCAGGGCACATAAAGGTCGCGAGTTGAGCAAGGCTTCGACCTGAGTGACCAAAATATATAGTTCTTCAAAGGTTAGAATTTGCAAACCTATCACTCGATAGAGGTGTGTCTTCACAGACTTGATCCCGCTTTCCCAAATTCCGCCAAAATGGGGCGCGGACGGGGGGTTGAAATGCCATGTAATGGCTTCGCTTTCAGCAGCTAGCTTCAAGTTTTCTTTCAATTCACTAGCCGCCCCAGTGAAATTGGTACCGCAATCACTGTAGATGTGAGAACACCTACCACGACGAGCAACGAAACAGCGCAGGGCCGCCAGAAACGCTTCAGTTGTTAAGTCTGAAACAATTTCTAGGTGAACTGCTTTCACCGACAAACACACGAACAAACAAAGATAAGCCTTTGAGGTTTTTGCACCTCTGGTGTGTCGAGGCACAATGTGAAATGGACCACCAAAATCGACACCTACCTGTGAAAAGGGTTTGGCCTGTGACACACGCACACTAGGAAGATCACCCATAGGGCAAAGCAACGAAGGAGGTTTTACACGAAAACAACGGTAACACTTACCAAGACAACGACGAATAAGACGACGACCACCAAGAATCCAAAAATTTTGTTGTAATAAATACAGCGTCGTATTCAAGCCAGAATGCAAGTTCTGGTAGTGAATCTGAAAGATCAAAAGTTCTGACAGAACGTGAGTGCTAGGAAGCAATGCAGGGTGCTTACTTTCAAAGGGTAGATTGGCATGAGTGATTCTACCTCCAACACGCAAAATCCCTTTCTCATCCAAAAAGGGGGACAATTTCAAAAAGGTTTTGGGAAGCTCCTTCTTTTTACGAAGAGCCGAAATCTCCTTCGCAAAAGACTGCTTCTGTACAAGTTTCACAATGTACAAGAGAGCTTGATGAAGCTCGAACGAGGACAAGACACCAGAAAGTTTTTCTGGATTTTGGCAATTGTTGTAAAATCTAAGGCAATAAGCAACAATACCTTGTATTTTACGAAGAGATGAGAAACGAACAAACAAAGAATCAATAACACAAGGTTCAATTTGAGCAACCAAAACAGTTTTCTTCTGTTCAACATCCACACGGGGATCAACAATTTCTACACTTTCAACAGGCCATTCCGCAGGAGGAAGTTTTAGCCAGGAGGGACCCGCCCACCATGAGGGGAAAGACACAAATTCCTCTGGGAGAAGACCGCGAGAGGCACAATCCGCAGGATTTTCACAAGAACGAATGTGGTGCCAACAAGTAGGAGCTAGCCTGTCTTGGATGACACTCACTCTATTTGACACGAAAGTTTTCCACCGATGTGGAGAAGATCTAATTCAGTTTAAAACTATGGTGGAATCCGACCAAGCAAAAACATTTTCAATTTCAAGAACAGGTTTCAAAGTTACTCTAATCCAAGCGACTAGAGAGGACAATAAAACTGCGGCACACAATTCAAGACGAGGAATCGACAAAGTATGCAAAGGAGCAACTTTGGACTTTGCACAAAGAAAAGAAACGCTAACATTACCACTAGGGTAAACACAACGCAAATAGGCTACACAACCATAACCAAGCTCAGAAGCATCACAAAAGGCATGGAGTTGACAAACTACGGAGGTAAGATCCGCAACAACTAAGCGAGGAATTCGCAGCGAAGCAATACAAGGCAACTGATCCTTATACTGCTGCCATCTGGAAACGACATCACATGGAGGGGAATCATCCCAACCAATGCCTAGAGTCCATAGAACCTGAATGAGGCGTTTTGCAAAGAATGTGACAGGGCACAAAAAACCAAGAGGATCGTATATCCGGGCAATTTCGGATAAAATCGAACGTTTCGAACAAATAGAATCGCGGGGATTCACAGCAAAAACAAAAGAATCCAATGAAGGCTGCCATTGAAGACCAAGTACCTTCATACAACTATCCTTTTCAAAATCAAAAGACAAATTTTGATTTACACAATGACTCTCAGGGAGATTTTCCAAAACAGATGGATGGTTGCTAGACCATTTTCGAAGTTCAAAACAACCAGAACTAAACAATTCTTTGACCTGTCTCTGGAGTTCCAGGGTGCCTTCCAATGAATTAGCACCACAGACTAAGTCATCGACGTACAAGTCGTTCTCAATGGCTTGGGAGGCCAAAGGAAACTGGGAGCGTCCTTCCTCGGCTAACTGCAGCAAGGTGCGGATAGCAAGAAAATGAGCTGAGGAGACACCATAAGTTACAGTGTTGAGACAATAAGTTTGGACAGGGTCCGAAGATGAGAACCTCCAACGAATCTGCTGAAAGCGTTGGTGTCCTGACGCAATTAAAATTTGACGATACATTTGCCTCACATCACAAGTGAAGGCAAATGAATGTGCACGAAAACGAAGGAGAATGCTAGCGATGTCACGCTGAAGCTTGGGGCCGATTAGTAGGAAATCGTTGAGAGAAACCCCATTTGCATCTTTGGCAGACGCATCAAAGACTACACGAATTTTGGGTTTACTATTTTCAACCTTGAACACACAATGGTGAGGAATAACGTAGGAGTTCGAATCCTCATAAGGCACTTGACATAAGGTCATATGACCTGAAGCTAAATAATCTTTCATGAAGTTCACATACTCCACACGAAGCAATGGGTTAGAGTCGAACTTACGCTCAAGAGAGAATAAACGACGGTCAGCTAGAACACGTGAGTTTCTGAAAGTGGGTTCTGCAGCTTTAAAAGGCAAAGAAACCCCAAAACGACCATTAGACAATCTAAAATGGGTTTGGACAAAACTATTTTCTGCTTGTTGTTCCTCTAAGGAAATGGAAGCCTTTTCCGGAACTTCTTCAATTTTCCAAAAACTCTTTAAAGTGTCGTCTAAACAAGGCGTAACGACAGAAGCGAAGAAAGCCTGCACGGGCGGAGGCAGTTTCGAATAAGAAGCAGGACCAACCAAAATCACACCAAATATGGTATGGATACCTACTAACGAACTAAAATCACTTTTCTCAATGTCGGGAAGTACAATTGAGGAATAAATGTCAGCACCTAACAATAAATCAACGGGACCAGGTTGGTGCCACGAAGGATCTGCTAACTTGAAAGGTTTAAAACTAGCTAAATTCGAAGGGGAGAGAGTAGCCGAAGGCATCTCAGAACAAATAGTAGGGAGAACAATCACATCCAAGGGGAGGGATGGCTGCAAGGAGCCAGTAGGTCTAATCAAACAATGAGAAACACCAAGGGAAGATTTTGTAGACATCTGCCCTAACCCTGCAATAGGGATGGAAGAACGAGCACGAGGTAGCTGTAGCTTACGAGCACAAGATTCAGTCATAAAGCTAGCCATTGATCCGGGATCAACAAGACCTCTCACAACATGAGGCTGTCCCTTCACATCTAAAATTTCTACCAACACAGTAGACAATAACACAGTTTGACCCTTTTGAAAAGGCAACACACTAGTACCAACATGTACACTAGGACTGTCAGTTGTTGTCGAGGAAGCACCTGACGTTTCTATACGATTACCACCAGTAATCTCACTAAAATGTAAAGACGTGTGATGTCTTTTCTGACATTTTGAACAAGAAGATTTCGAAGGACAAGTTCCCACACCATCCTTTAAACAATTGAAACACAGACGAATACGTTTTACAGCCGCATGACGCTCTCTAGCGGTCAAGGGCAAAAACTGAGGACAACGATAGATCAAATGATCCTGTTTGCACAAAGAACAATTTTCCGGAGAATTCCCCGCAGAATTCTGGGAACTACTACTACTAGACAAAGAAGAATCAGTTTGCACAAGTAAAGACTTGGCACGAAATTCAACATCCGCTCTGGGGTGTTGCGAAACACGATGTTTGCTACTTGTCATAGATTTAGATGTGCCCGATACTTTTGACGAAGCTAATGTTTGTAAAGCGACACACTGTTTTAAAACAAAATCTGTTAAGTTTTCAAATGTGGGAATTTCCGCAGCATCACCCTGTAATTCAAAACGTCTGCATGTAGCAGGGGGTAACTTATCTGCCAACAAATCTACTAAAATAAAATCCCAGGCTGCAACGTCAAAACCTAACCTAACCTTTTCAAGATGGCTATGTTTTCTGAAAATGTATCCACAAGACCACGAATGTCCTTTAAATTTTCAGACGTTAAGGGAGGATAATTTTTCAAAATATGCCAATGGCTGTTGGCTAACAAGCGTTTGTTCGAATAGCGTGTCAACAAAGCTTTATATGCTATTTCATAATGATCAGGGTCTAACGGAATTGACAATACTAATGTGAGAGGTTCACCCTCTAAAGAAAGCAATAAATACTGAAATTTGTCGATGTCCGATAACTTTTTTTTGTTATGAACTAAACTGTCATAAAGGCTTTTAAATGATTGCCATTCATGAGTTTCACCACTAAACTTTCTCAACTGTAATTTTGGTAAATTAACACTAGGGCTAGAATCGGTTTCTACACTAACCGTAGGCAATAAAGTAGGAACATCTAGTACCGGAGGAAATAAAGATTCATAAACAACGCGAGACTCAAAATAGTTTTCCTCTAAGTCTTTTCGAATTGTGTCTTGAGTTTCAAACTCAGAGTCTTTGGACGCCAATAACACTTTTAAATGTAACTCTTTAAACTTCTCATACAAAGATTCTAAACAACTATATTTAATTCTAAACAAAACTCGCATATTTTCGTCCAATTTGGCTTGTTTTGCTAACTCACAAATTTCCGTAATTTGCGAAATTACGACTTTTCTAGATACAATCGCTTCTTTTAAAGCAGCCATGGTCAAGCTTAATTAAAAAACACAGTAAAATAAATCAACACAACAAACAATAAATAAACGTTTTTAAAGGTTACAAATACAAAAATGACAGTTGTTAGAATTAACAGACTGACAGAACACTAAATCCCTAGATAAAAACGTTAAATTTAAAATTTCTAGAAAAGGACAAAACTACAATTTACCCGATGACGTAATCCTGTTGGAATGCAACGGTTTAACGATGACGCAATGCAACGGTTTTAACAAGAAAATGCTTATTTACACGCACTTAAAAATCACAATAGCACGAATTCAACACTAAAGTTTGTTTACAAATTTTAAAGCCAAGCCAACGCTGTCTTTAATGAACTATAATAACACGTAAAAAACATCCAAAGGACTGTTCTAATGTGGCTCGAAGACCAAATGAATTATCTTCTCAATTTCTAAAGTATACCAATTTTAACAATACGAAGGACCACCTATCTTGAGCTAAACAGGAAAGCATGTGTGACCTACCTTGTAATCCCTTACTTTTACATGAAAGTGTGGCGGACGCCGAGGCTTCTCTGTCGCCGGCAAATTGTCCACAGATCGAGGAGCTCTAGAGCTGTGTTCTCGCTAGTTGGTTGGATATGTCTCCCACACCATAGGATTTAGTTATAGGGAACTAAATCTGGATTGATTGGCATGAACTTGCCGAATTAGCAGTATGTTGACTACATGACTACACACAAAGAGTTCTCAATGCAAACTGAGTAGAGATTGACAAAATCTCTCTGAAGGTCGCTGGTTTTGGCGGCAAGGCATTCCATTGGTCGATACAAACACTGTCGCTCAAATAAAGTGGCGCATTATTTAAATTTCTATTTCGCGAACACGAAACATTAAAAAAAGCCCATAAAATCGGCAATCAACTTTTCAATAAACTTCCCTGGCACTCAGAAACTTACCCTTTAATAAATACAAAAACCATCTGAAATTAATCCTGTCAACAAACAGTTTGTACAACATTGAGGACTTCAATAGGCTGTGTATGGAAAATGGTGACATTTCATATATATATTAATATAATATATTTATTAACTTAAACTACTTATAAACAACTTCAACTAGGTATATATTTTAATATTTTATTGTTCTTTTATTGTCATAGTAAAATTGTATCGTTCATATACAAATTTTGTAACCTGTAACCAAATTAAATGTCTTTTCTGTACAAATCCTTTAATTACTATTATTGACGTGTAAACATTTTGTAATGTATTAGCATGAACAAATGAATTGAATTGAAGAACTGGGCACACTTCAGTTGAAAAATATACAGGGTGAACCCCATACAAATTTTTTATCAAAATGTTACGGAATGTTAACACAACTCTGAAGGAAGAAAAAAAATATGAAAAATAGACAGGGTAGTTTACTATAAAGAATAATGAAAAAAATGTGACGGAGGCAGGCCCACCGTATGGCAGGGGTCTATTGGGTACTGAGTTTAGGGGCTCAGGTTTTGGACCGCCAGAGATCTTGACAAAAAAAATTTTCCCGCTCATCAATTTTCGTTTCGTTGTTACAAGCTGAATTTGATTTAAAATTAATGATGATATACTGATTTTTCAAAATCTCGAAGCCGCCAAAAAATGTCCTACTCAAAAGGTCATTATAATCAAAAAATTAGTTATTTCTTAATGAATTAGGTGTTTTGATATTTCTACTTTTGAGTAATAGCAAATCCTTTTAACCATGAAAAGAACTAGTCAAAATAAGTAGATTTTCGAACAGACCCACCTCGAGAAATCATGCCTGCTCCCCCTCAAAGGGGCTGCCTGTTTCTGCCTATATATATATTTTTTTTGTCAAAAACGGTAGGAGCTAGAGGAATGATCTTGGCGCCATTCGATAGAGTATAAAATTTTGCATAAGACCCTCCATTTGCTTTTTGCTATTTTCTTTTTTTTAAGGCCCCACAGCAAAAAAAAAGGGAGCCTTCCAACAACGACACATATTTGGCTATACCTCTAAAACGGCCCAATAAATCAAAATTCTGCAAGATATAAAAAATAAAGACCATTATTTTTTCTATCAATTGGTATATTATTTGTACATGTTATTTGTTTATATAAAGCCGTCAGTGGCATACAAAGGGAAAGATGCACATGTGCATAATGAATTTATTTAAAATAATTTATTATTGTTGTCATAAACTGCGAAAATATTGATTGTACCTGTTCAAAATTATTACATTATTATTGTTTTTAACAACAATAATAAATTATTTTAAATAAATTCATTATGCACATGTGCATCTTTCTCTTTGTACGCCACTGACGGCTTTATATAAACAAATATCATATACAAATAACATACCAATCGATAGAAAAAATAATGGTCTTTATTTTTTATATCTTGTAGAATTTTGATTTATTGGGTCGTTTTAGAGGTATAGCCAAACATGTGTCATTGTTGGAAGGCTCCTCACCCTTTTGCTGTGGAGCCTTAAAAAAACAGAAAACAGCAAAAAGAAAATGGAGGGTCTTATGCAAAATTTTTTACCTACTCTATCGAATGGCGCGAAGATCATTCCTCTAGCTCCTACCGTTTTTGAGAAAAAAATAAATATATATATAGGCAAACCCTTTGAGGGGGGGCAGGGGGAGCAGGCATGATTTCTTGAGGTGGGTCTGTTTGAAAATCTACTTATTTTGACTAGTTCCATTCATGGTTAAAAGGATTTGCTATTACTCAAAAGTAGAAATATCAAAACATCTAATTCACTAAGAAATAACTCGTTTTTTGATTATAATGACCTTTTGAGTAGGACATTTTTTGACAGCTTTGAGATTTTGAAACATCAGTATATCATCATTAATTTTATATCAAATTCAGCCTATAACAACGAAACCCCCACAGAACCTATTTTTATGCGTATATCTGGGCACCGAGCACTCTACTATAAACTAAAAAAACCGCTGCCCAAGGAATCACTACTTCCACATCCAGATTCTCTATCCAAGTCACTCACAACGAAAAAACTTTGTATGTGAAAACATTTGTTTATGGAACTTTAATAATATAATATTTGAAATCCTCTACCCCAAAAACCCATATAACGATACCCCACATCGGTAGTGGGGTGGGGGTGGTGATAGGGGGGTGGTAGTGGGGGGGTGGATGAAGTAAAAAAATATTTTGAAGTTTCTGGTCCCTGTACATGCACTAATCACATTTTTTTTTCATCCCCTTTAATAAGGAGGTGGGGGTGGTAATGGGGGTGGCTAATGCCAAAAACTTTTTTCAGACCTCAGCTTCTCTTGTATATACTAAATACCAATTTCACGGACTCTTACCTGCTTGATTTACCCATTTACCCCAAATTTACCCCAATTTACCCCCCAACCCTTCGACGAAACAAGATGAAAATATAATCTAGTTCTAGATCTCGTTAAAGTACATATGTGTACCAAATTTCAAGTCAATATCTTAAACGGTTTCAGAGTAAACGTGCGCACAAAAAAAAGTTACAGACAGACCGACAGACAGACAGACCGACAGAAATTTTTTTTTCGCTCAAACTTAAAATCTCGACGTTTCATGACATTTTAAGCCTATTTGGACAATAAAAATTTTTAAAAATTTTTTTGTCGTTACTATACTTCCACTGGACGTGGAAGTAATACATTTTGCAAAAATTAACAAGCAGTGACAGTCAATTTATTTTTAGTAAGACTGACCCCGTATACACCAGAAGTATTTTCAATACTAAAACTCCCTTAAACATGTTAAGATATTTTGATGAAAATGGTAGCAATTTGTAATTTTTCCCATCATTGATAACGTTGATAATTTAGAAGTCAATACAAATGTCGAGGTTAGTATTTACGTTAAAAGATTTCCAGAAAAGCTTAAAAGCTACCTTTAGTTGGAACTGTGCAATTTATACGTAATAATCCTAACGTGTGGTTAGTAACGTCAACACAATATTGATTAATTGTGGAATGAGAGCCTAACCATATCTGGTTAATTACTGAGGTTGAACTAACGTTTTCTAACATACCAAATATAACTAGTAATCAACCAACGTCGTCCCATCGATTTAGTGATACTTATGTGTTTAAGTCATAGTCTGACCGCAATTTGTGCTAATCTTGACGTTGCAGTTAGTGTAAAAACAGCAACAGGTTGGAAAAACGGTACTTGAGGTTACTCTCTTACCTGTGTAACATTTAAATATTTAAAATGATTTATATGTAAACTTCCTCATCCTTTAATTGGCAATAGTTGTTGGAATAGTGTACCTTAACAAATCAAACAAATAACTAAATACAATAAAATAAAATTCCTTCATTAAATTGAAATAGTTTTATTAATGTACACATTTTTGTACAAGATAAAGCAGATCTTATACCGTTGTAATTTGTAATTTAGATGTGTTAAATTACAGATTAAATTAGTCAAAAATATAGTCACTTCTAATTGACTGTACAGTATTAACTATGCAAAAATTATAAGACATCTCTAGATAAGTTAACAATTAAAATCAACAATTAATTAGTCGACATCAAAATTATTATTCAACATTAAAGCATTTGATTATTATGTACCACTTGCATATGATGTTCACTCTATCACAGTATTCCGAATTACAGTTATTCATTTACCTTCAAACCCTAGACCATACAAAAATCACCCAAAAAAAAATATACAAAGCCCTTAACAAACATTTTTGAATTTAGTTAAATAATTTGTAGTGCTAATCAAACCTTTAGCTTTTCGGAAGCCTGAGTGAACACAAAAACAAGTGAACTTGTTAATAAAAGGCTCGCACAGTAATACTGAAGTGGGACCAATTTACCACCTTACCTAACATATATTCTCATAAAATACAGAATACATTCAACTCTTAAAATAACCCAAAACAAAACACAGTATTAACAAAACTTAAACCTAATAAATAATAAACTCTAAATAGTGTCAATAAAAGTTGGAACATATTATCTTTGTACTATTCTTTATTGTTTAATGATATAAAATGAGTTACCTATTTGGCTAACTGACTGATATTATTTTCAGACATCTATATACATATCTGTATGTTTCTGTTAAAACTCTCCAGATCCGAAAAATAATAAAGATATTTGAAGTTTGTAAATATACCAGTTTAACTGGCAGCAGTATACGTGGCTTTGTATTACTATCATAGCACTTGCCACTTTCAAATAACCTTCCCACCCTTGAATGGCCTTAGCAAATAACCAATGTTCCTAAATTACTAATAAAAATTTAGATTTATCAAAATTTACATGTACTAAAAATGAATAAAGAAAATAACAGTTTCAAAATGTCTATATAATCATTATTCATAATATCTCCGGTAATAATCTGTATCACGTTTCAAGGTTGCAGCCATTGAAAAAAGAGATAGCATCGTAGTGGCATATCTGTGCATTATGAAGAAAGAATTCTAACTATGGTCATAAGTATTTTGTGGTACCAATAATAAATACTCCATTTAACAATTTCAAATTTCTTTACTATCTTTCAAACTGATGGCCTGAGGACTTTTAACTGAAATACCCTGTATACTTTTCTTCCTATTATTATCCATACCTATCATGTTTTGCTATAGAATAAATAATAATTATTGATTTTTTAAAATTTATTTACTTTAAAATTTGCATCACCAGTAGAATAACTCATACTCGAGAACCTGTGTTTAATAAATTTTGCTAATATCTGCCCCTAATTTTTACTAATTGATTTTGATAATTTTCATCTATTGTTAAATTTAATCAGTACAATTGTATCAATAACTAGATTCAATGGAAATTATTTTTCAAGTAAGTTTATAGCAGAGGAGCTAGGTGGCTTTTTTGGAAACTCACTGTTACAATATATTCCATGCATTCATTAATTAAATCACGACAAAATAGACAATTATGTCATCTTTACAAGTCTCACTTTTTGTGCGCGTGTGGAACTTATATTTGACAAGTACCTAACATTATTAGAAAGTTGATAAATTTCTTAAAAAAATATTTACCATAGGCGTGACAATTAAAAAAAAAATTAGTTGAACTCGAAAATTGCGCCCATGCTTTGCAAGAGCTAGATACAGCCAGACAGCTTTTTTTTTACAACTTTGACCTTTTTGGCTGCCCTTCCTGATGTCCCACACTTTCTGGTGATCTTATTTTATTTGCTTTGGGCTTAAAAGGTGTACGTATACAAAAATGAGCCTTGTAACGGTGACATAGTTCTACTGATTTTTAAACAGCGATCATAACGAACCTGATGGGAGGTGCCTTGCCAAATATCAATTTTGTGAATCATATAATCATCGTCCATAAAACAACAAAAATATCTCATACAGCAAGAAACGATGACGTGCCGAAAAATACCAGCTCCCATGCTATTAACAGAATGTGACAAGGCCTCTAAAATATAAGACAACTGAGCAAGCAATTTTTATTTTTGTTGAAGTTTCTACATGTCAGTACACAAAGATGAAGATTATACATAATAGTACGGGAGGCAGCGCTGATTTGAACAAGTCATTTCATACTGACTGAAAATCATAACAATAATAGTTTTCCCCTAATACATCAGCAATCTGAACGTCAGCTACTCTGATAGCGGTAGAGCTAATGGTGAGAGTATGTTAAAGTTGTTAAAGAATCGTTTTCCATCAGTTTCTTTGAATATCTCAAAATCTATAAGTCTATGGAAAACAACAAAAAGAAAGAAAATATTCGTTATGAGCTGTACCATAAAAGTACATAAACTATAATTCATTCCAATTGTTATTATTGTTTTAAAAAAATTAAATGAATAAATCACCAAGTATGTCTACATGTCATATTATGTTCTTACAAACCGGACTCAGTTGCCAGATAGCGGAGTGGGTAAGGAGACTGACACTATTTTTTCAGGTTACGGACGTCTCGGGTTCAAATCCTGCTCGCGAAATATTTTTTTTATTGTATCAGTGATATGAAAAGTTTTACAAAGCTCTATATATGAACATAATGGTAGTTGTTCAAGTTAGGTTGGTTTTTCGAGTATGAAAATACTCGTAGCATAATTTTTTTTTCAACTTTAACATGCTGTCACCTCTAGCTCCACCGCGGGTGCACCGACTGACGCTCCTTTTGCTGATTATTGAATATTAATCAACTGATAAAAATGAAATTTATTCGGTATAAAATTCCTCGAAAAAAACAGCGCTGCCTCCCGTACTATAATGTTCATTACAATTTCTAAAATGTTTTGCAAATTTGGACATGATATTTTCCATTGTCTTTAGTATACACTACTGGTTATCATACCTATTCAAACGTGTTTATAATGCTTACGACAAGAATTTTTAAAGATGTTAGACACAGAAGAAATAATCCCAGAAGGCATTTTAGGAAGCGATCACAGGTTACAACCTTGGCATCAACGTAACTTCTATATACCCGATAATAAACAAATTGTTGTGGTTGGTGATTTTAACTTAAATTTTAATAATTATGATAATATAGATGTTACTGAGTGTACAAACATCTTGCTGTCATATAATTTAGAGGAAAGAATTAATGAAAATACAAGAGTTACTAATACCAGTGCAACAAAAATTGATAATTTGTTTACAAATATAAACTGCAATAATATGACAGTGAAAGTGGTTGAACCTCATATGTCGGACCACAAAGGTATTTGGTTCACTATAGACATAACCTCCAAACCGAAAAACAATTTTATTTTATGTAGACCTATGACTGAACAGAGAAAAAAACAATTTATTGAATGTGTAAATAATGTTAATTGGTGTCCATTTTATAAAATACAAAATCCTAACGAATCTGCTAACTTTTTAGTTAATGTTTTATCAGACTTTTATAATCAATGTTTTAAGGAGAAACTTATAAAAAAGTCTAGTTCAGAAAATAATGTCTTTACTTTTGACAATAATTTACAAGAATTAAAACGAACATTAGACGCTGTCCATGTAATCGCTTGTTCTACCAAAAATGATAATGATGTTCAGCTGTATAATACTCTAAAGAAAGATTATAAAAGCAAAATAAATCATGCCAAATTAGAATTAAATAATAAGCGAATTCTAACTTCCAATAACAAACAAAAAACAGCATGGGACATTATCAACAAAAACAGAAAAAATAAAAACACGTATGTAACTTCTGACTTAACGGCTGATTATTTCTCAGACTACTTTGTTGATGCTATAAATAACTTAATGACTAACTTTGATAATGTTAACAATACAAAGTTTTCAGATTTTTTAAAGAATGCACCTAATGCAAATATATCTTTTTTTCTATTTCCAGTGTGTGATCTGGAAATTTTAACTATTATATCACAATTAAAAAATAGTAAATCTAAGGATATATATAATCTTAATAGTGAAATTTTAAAATTAGCTGGTGATGTTCTTGCAAAGCCTATTGCACATTTAATAAATATATGTATTGAAAGTGGAATTTATCCTGATATATTTAAAAAATCACAAGTTACACCTGTATACAAAAAAGGTGACTTTAATAATACAGACAGTTATAGACCTATCTCTATTATACCTATTATCGCAAAAATATTTGAGATCGTTCTTAAAAATAGACTGCTAGAATACTTCGAAAAAAACAATTTACTAACTGATGCCCAATTCGGCTATAGACAGAAGAGATCCACTATTGACGCAATCTGTGAAATGTACGGAAATATTATAGAAGCTTTTGAGAAATGTGAACTGTGCACTGCAAAATTTTATGACATGTCTAAAGCATTTGATACAGTTAACCATGGTGTTCTAATACAAAAATTGGAATATTATGGGATTAGAGGAAAAGCCTTAAATCTATTTGTCTCTTATCTTGCGGATTGTCAACAGTGTGTTAAATTTAATGATAAAGTATCAAAACTTTCTAGTGTTGATTACGGAGTGCCACAGGGGTCAGTTCTGGGTCCTGTGCTGTTTATAATATACATTAATGATATATCATTCAATTGTGCTACTGAAGTGTCTCCAATAATGTATGCTGATGACATGACATTTTTGCTAAGCAACGAGCTGTTTTCCAACTTATGCACTAAGGAAGAAGAAGCTGACAATTTAATAAAAAACTGGACAAGGAGTAATTATCTTACCATAAATAATGGCAAAACAAAAACTCTAAATTTTGCAGTGAAAAAAAGAGAAATAAATAACGAACCTATTAAACTCCTCGGTGTGCATTTGGATAATTCTTTGAACTTTCAATTCCAAATTCAGAGTTTATCAAAAAGGTTGTCGACTTGTATTTATATAATAAGACAACTCAGCAACAAAATCACAGCAGATTGCTTAAGAGTAGCCTATTTTTCCATTTTTCACAGCATAATGACGTATGGAGTGATAGTATGGGGTCATCATGTCATTCGAACAAAATCTTTAAATTACAAAAAAGAGTTATAAGAATAATGACTCAAGCTAAATATGATGACCACTGTAAACCTCTTTTTAAGTCTCCATATATTAACACTGCCGTCATGTTATATATATGAATGCTTGTCATATTAAAAAATTAAAAAGTAACAAAATCACCAAGCAGGAGGACATACACAACCATGACACTAGGACAAAAACAAACTTAAGATTGTCCAAATATAGACTAAGTAAATCTCAGAATTCCTACCTATATCTATCAATAAAATTTTTTAATGTGTTACCTAAAGATTTACAAAATCTTGATATGAGTGTAAACACGTTTAAGCTAAAAATAAAAAATATCCTTTTACAGAATGCCTTCTACTCATATGACGAATATTTTGAATATTTCGGCTCCTTGTCCAATTTATCGTCTGTTTAATTAGATTCATTATATTTATCGTTATATTTTAGCATTTTTGCATTAATTGTTTTTTCTGTGTTTTTGACAATGTTATATTTTATGTTTTTTCCTCTACTTGAGGTACTAGTTTTTATGACTACTGCTTATTTTATATTGTGTTATCGTGACTCTGTTTTTTTTATACTTGTTTTTAAATTAAGTCGTTTGTTTTTTATCTCTGACATATGCAAACATTATATATATGTATAGCATGAATAAAATTCTATTCTATTCTATTCTATTCTAACTGTCTTTATTTATCGCTAGCGATTCCCATTATTCCATTTCATAGCCTGGCCAGCATGGTATATGTAACTGTTAGGAGTACTACTACAAGCTCATTTAATAGATTGAAAGGGCTGTCCAACTAGCATAGAACGAAGTATTTGTTTTTCTCTAAATGATATCACACTGAGTGGCCCAATTCACTTTTAAAATCCCTGTATTTGAGGATGGTGACCTCTGGCCTCACATGAAGCAAGTTTGGAATTATAATTTTGTAGTGATGGGAAAGTTTCCATTTTGTTAAAATTTCCGAAACTTTCCACTTTTGTTAAAATTATTATTTGTTTGAATTTGTTATATCGAGAGCTTTTCAAAAACCAATGACGTACTTTTTCGAGAAAGACAAAGGGAAAATTCGAAAAAATCTAATATATTAAAATCTTCATGTGACTGTTGATGAATAAGTACTGTGAGGTACAAGAACAAATAAAACAAAAAATCAAAGATCTAATAATTTTGATATTTTCGAACAAATCATTAATAGGTGAAATAGGAAGAAAGCACCTAATAGAAAACTGTCATTAATGTCAATTATTACTTCAAAAAGGTTCGTAAATTTCAGGAGAATATTTCCAGAAACTACCCTAGAAATATTGGTGGGAAACTTTTCAAAACCTTATTTATTTCTTCCCGGAATGTTTCCAAAATCGGTGAGTTTCCTCTGCACATCACTATAGTTTTGTTAAGTTTATATACATACACATCAGTATGACTACATTAAGTGAGGATATTATTCAAAAAAGTTGTGTACACTGGCTTTGTTTCGGTTCTAAATTTTCACAGTTAAATACCATTCCTCATCTTGCGGAGTTTAATAAGTTATCAATTTGAATACATACGCATGGCTGTTTCTTTACTGTGCAATGCGCAAGATGGGAACTATTTGAAAACCAAAACAAATCTTTTCTCTGCAATATCAGACATCTCGTCACCTAAAAAACTGTGAACTATAATTATGTTTGATTATCGTACAGAGTGATGGCATGTTCCAGTCAAAGCTTGAATTACACAATGTACCCAAAATAAGATCTAAGAAAATTGAACAAATATATTTGCCAATAAATACTCTCAACTCTGTTGCCGATCGTCAGCTGCTGCTGTTGTCACTTAACTTTTTATCGAGGCTACGGTATACTTATTTTCACTTTGTTGTTTGATATACTGTGGTTTTGTCTCATCATGATATTGCTGCTTGGTATCGACATTATCTCTTGGAAAATTTATTTCGGATGTCCTTACTATGAAGCTAATCAAATAAGCTCAAAAATAAATTAAAGTTAAAAGCATCTAATATTAAAAAAAAAAAACAACCAGTAATAACTGAAAATAGCATCATTACATTAACTCGTTCACAAACTCAAAATTACAAATTTACTCCAAGCAATTACTCAGAGGTTATGCAACTGACTTAAAGCATATGTCCAGATATCTGTTGATGATGTCATTATTTGCTGTGAATTTAATATGCATCAGAGTTACGATTCGCTTGTTGTTAACCGACTTTCAGAATATCCGCCAAATATCGGTGTTCTATTGAGCTTCTTCATTTCTTGGACACCTCACGTAAGGATAATGCAAAAGGCACTACTACTAAAACGAATATACTCAAGGGGCACAAGTACACGATTAAAGAGGAAGAACCAGCAGTAATATTTGTTCCAAGTACCAGCACGATATGGAACATAATAGCGTGGATAAATAGGAAACTTAACAATAAACAATTTAATTTAACACTTTATTTATAATGGCAAGGTTCTCTTATTCGTTTTTGTGTTCCCAGAAAGTATAACTAACCAGTTTCTGCAAGGATAATGTATATGAATTTGGACATTTTTAAATAGTGAAATACTGGATTTATAAATACATAATTTATAATTTACATAAAACTGTTCACATTTCGATATAATTTAATTTTTACTAGTAAATAGTACCTACAATGTATGAACAGACTGAAAGAAGACAAAAGTTTTAGTTAAAAGTGGGGCATCCAAATCAATCAAACGATAATCTGTTCAGTTGCCACATAACTTTTTTATGTAATATTCCATCACTCAACCAGCCCTAACTCTGACGCTACCAGTTAGTTTTTGATTAAATTTTCCATGCATGTAGAACTATGAAAACACCGCAGCTTGCAAACAGCTTAAAGTCGGTATTTCCATTCATCACTGAGTAATTATTTAAAAAGTCCCCTTTAAGTATACTTTCAAAGCATCGAAGAGCACTTATGAAGCATTTTAGGAAAAAATGTTTTTTTTTTACCGAGAGGAATCATCCCTTGAAGTTTATCGTCACATCATTGGAACACCCTGTATACATGTATACAACAGCTAACATTTTTGACATTTTGGAGGCCAATGTGTAAGAACCATTGTTAAAGGTTGAAGAGCATTGAAAATAGTTTACATGAGCTGAAGACTTTCCAACATGGAAAGGATGGTATAACTCAGAAAACATTAGAATATTGCTCGTCACATAATTAAAAAATGTTATTTGGAGAGATTAAACTAAAGTTAAAATCATATATTTAACATAAAGGAGCACATATCGTTGGCTTAAAGTATTAACCAGCTAACTCCAAGCAAAATAACATTTATGCACTGTTGGAAAATGTTTAATTCTGTGCACTATGTTTTTACCAGCTATATCCATTTATAATTGGAAATAGTCATTTTTATTTGATGCGAAAACCTGTCATGTGCATAGGTCTGAATCAGAGAAAACTGCTACCTCCTGCAAACTGCGCCATTTCGCATTAGAAACAATGTTGTTTTATTCTGAATGGTTGTCGTAAAACCTGCTAATTGTTAAAGTAATTACTTTAAGAATCGAAAACTAGCTTACCCCCAATAAATGCTTATAATAAAACAAAACTAAAAGAAAAAAATGTGATACTTTCATAGTAGAAATGTAAATTTCGTAATTATAAATGAAAATTTTTTTATTTATATAAAGCAAGAACCAACATTTTTAGAGCATTTTCTTGTCCTCCTGTAAAATTTGTCCACAAGTAGATAGCAGATTAACACTTTAAGCTGACGATGTTAAGCTTGTATAAACCTATCATGGGTATAATTATCATTCTAAACTCTCTGAGTTAATGTGTTCAAATTATTCTCTTCAAATCAATATTTTTCCTGCATAAATAATATCTTTCTGGTTGCAAAATATACATGCTGCAAATCTAATCCCTCTCTTGAATATGGACACCCTAATGCATAAAAACTCTGAAGAAAGCAATAATTTTGCGAGATTCCTGTTCTGATTGCTGCAGTTTACAAACCTTTAATTTTGCCTTTAGAGATAAGCAGGTTTCCTGCCAATAATACGTCAACATTTAAAAATAAATTAAAATATATTTTTTTCTAAGTTTTGCACATACAATAAAGATCACGTAAGTGCAAACATAGCCATTTGTATGACGTTATTTTTGTTTGCTGTAGGTAGATTCGATCCCGATAGCCGCTATATTCCATTCAAGGACCACAAGATCTCACAAAATGATGAAGGTATTGGAAATCAGTGATTTATGGTTTTGAAAATAGGTCTAATACTTTGGCCTCATTACTGAACATCAGCAGTGTCTTTGGTGACAAGTAGGAACGACTTATTCAAAAAGGGGTATTTTTTTGTATTCAATAAAATTTCTTGCCAGTTTTCATTTTGCAATCAGTATTGTATTTTTATTTACCTAGTTAACATTCAGTTTTCAATATTTTACTATTTCAACAATGATACTGGTATATTGACAAAATCTCGAAATAAGTTCCAACTTTTATGGTCTTATTTTTCACCTTATGTACATCTGAAGATGGAACTATGATAACAAACTGTGAAATGTATCTTTCACAGGAAGTTGACATTAAACAAAATTGTCGGGATTACTTTTCTCAAATCTGCAATTTGTTGAACTGTAACCAGCCAAAGAAAATTCCACAATCTTATACCTTAGCTTCATCTCACAAATTATATGGTTATTACTCCACTTTGTGATGTAAGTATTTTAAGGGACACTTTCAGTCACTGTTTCTACTTACATACAAGAGCACATTGCCAGGATCACCTCTACACTATCCTAAAAAGTCTTTGTTAATGTGCAGCTTGGACTTAACTAAATGTCATATCGCATCATAATTTTCAATTACAATTTCGTTTTGTACTATATCCATTCATTGTCCAGTTTTCTAAATCAAAATAAACGAAAAAAAATGCTCGTTTATATTCCATACTAAGAGAAACATTGTGATACTTTACAATAACCAAGTCTTATGACATTTACTTAAATACAAACCATTTAAAGAAAAAATGAACCTGGATGACACAATACATTAAATAGTTAAATAGAATAATAATATAACTATATATTCATAATATGTATATACACATCTAAAAAAATACATTGCAAGAAAAAATATTATCTTAATGATATAATATACTTCAATCTAGATATACATATATACAATATCCCGCAGGACTTGGCAATAATTATAGTTTTAAAATTAATAAAAACTCTCACAGAAAATGTGAGGGAAATTTAAAAATTCAACCATTAAGAATGAGTGGATTAGCATGCATAGTGTGGTTGAAAATTTGAATAAATTCAAATATTTTAGGGAAATTCTTACTTAAATCTACCAGTGCTATGTAATAAGCTCAAGAGATATAAGATATTGTCATGTAATCAGTTAAGTATTAACATGTGGGACAAAATTTAGTTTAATCTAACAAGTGTTACTTTCATATTCATGTTCTAAAATTTCTTGATTTTCACAGTTCTACGAAGTGTCTCTGAAAACAAAAATATATATAAATATATTTATCGATAATATTATCTATAAGAATACTTCAAAATTTAGACCAAGACTTGTATATAACAGGTGGTATTGTAACAACATCAGTGGCAATGCTGGAATGCATCACCAATATTATTAATTTATGTCAAAAAGTAGATGCAGTAGAACACTCCAAGAATTGGCAGGAATGCCTATGGTACGCTGGTAAATCAAATCAATCAAGTCGTAACTTTCCAGAAAAATGTCTGATTTTATTTTTTCACAAAATTTACAACTCCACAATAAACACCTACTGCAATAGGAAATTAAAATAAACGTTTATTAAAAAAATCAGGTGGTATCAGGTCACTCCAGATATTTAACAATTCCTTGAATCATTGGGTAATTTTTCCATATGCTTTTATAATCAAGTCAGAACTTAACTTTCTTCTTCAACATTTAAGAAAATATGTTGTAAATAACCAAAATGTCCATTTCTCATACCAAGTTTTATTTCCTAAAAAGTTGGTCAATACCCAAATTTGTAAATAAAGTAGTTGTTAGAGAATATTATTTAGGTATTAAGCAAATCACCCTTTTATCTATTACAGACATACCTACTTTCTGTATATCGTTGCCCTAATCTGGGCACGCTAATATACTAGTTAGTTTAAAACACTGATTATTGGAGAACCAATCAAAACAACTACTCTTCTAGCTAATACTGATGAAGTATTGAATTACATGATAGGATTCCTAGCATTTTAAAGGAAGGAAAGTAAGTACATAAGTTGTGATCAGAGATGGGCAAAGTACTCATTTAAACTACTTCAAGTACTTGATACTTGAAGTAGTTTAAATTAGTAATTTGCCCATCTCTGGTTGTAATTTGCTTAATACCTAAATAATATTCTCTAATCATGATGAAAGCAAATAAATAAAAAATAATCAGTTGTAAAAAGTAGTTGTTAGTTATGTTGGAGCCAAGCAGCTCTTAAAGCTCTTAGCTCATATTGTTGCAATTCTAAATTGGTCTGGAACTGCCAAAAGGCTCTAACCTGATTGGGCAGACATAACAACTTGTAACCCTGGTCTGGATACCGGGCCACTCTGACATGGAGGGCAACAAAATAGCCGATTCCTTAGCCAGGGAAGGGGCGGTATCGAAATTTATCGGATCAGAACCAGTGCTTGGCATATTGGCAAGCACTGCGAAAATAACCATCTTCGCCTGGACTGAAGGGAAAATCCTCCAGTACTGTCAAGAGTTACCACGATTAGTTCACTCAAAGGAGTTTATTACATATCTTTTGAAATCAAGAACTAAAAAACTATTAGAGTTAATAGTTTTAAGAAGAAGAACTCCAGTTGGCCTTTATACTGGGCACTGCAGACTAAACCACCACTTACACAGACTCGAAATAGCAGAAAACGCTGAAAGCCGACTGTGTCTCTGTGTCTATGTACCTGTCCTGTCCTGTTCTGCTGCAGAAAGAACCAGATTCTCACTTTTTGGCAAAGGGGAACTGCTGCCAGAGGACCTGGACAACCTCTCACCCAATAAGGTAGTCGGCTTTATTAAAAAGCTGAACTGGGTGAGATATAATTAAGAGTGAGCCACAATAGACCAAATGGTCGCAGTGGAGGGTCTGTTACTAGCCCACTCACACATCAGCCTAATCTAGTTATGTTGGAGTTAAGTGCAATCTTCTCCCAAATGTCAATTCAGAGTGTATACGTGCGGAAACCTCTGTTTATGCCCCAAACAATTTGACGTTTAAACTTAAGATTGGGTGTCACTGAGAGTTATAAAATTTCGAAAAAACTCAAGAGTTAACTAAGAGTCAGTCTATAAGACAGTCTATAAAACAAGCCCCGAGTCAGTTATTAATAAGGAAGTAGCTCTAATAAATGCACGTGATCAGTGTGTGCAATAGATCCTATTGATGTTTAAAATTGGAGAGGATGTAATTCAAAATAATTTTATCAAACTCAGTGACCCTACTGACAGTTCAATACATCATGTTCCGTCTTCACGGTTATGTTTAATTCAAATTTAGTTACTTTTATTCACTTTCGTTCTAGAACTTGACTTAATTGACTAATTAGAGTGTGGCCTTTTAGTGCAGATGGGGCAATTTTGGAGTAAAAAGGAAGGACTTGCCATGTGAACATTGTGCGAAACACATACGCATTTTTATAGAAAAAGCAGTTGTTATTAAAACATTTTGTCTCTTGCGACGTTCCTTCTTTTTTCATGCTGTGTATTTTGAGTCTGGATGTGCTAAAAATAAGTACCAGTGAAGCCTATATGAAACATTATTGTGAAGCCATTGGGACTCCCTTGAAATCAGAACGATCTATTTGAATACTAGCTAAATGTACCCAAAAGGTAAGATTAGCCACACAAAACTTCACTTGTTATTTTGTTAAGTTAGTGAATAAAAGGTTCACCTGGTCCTTCTTTATTTTAGATACAATTTTTTATCTTTATTTTTTCGTAATTAACTACATTACACATCACTATCCTTTCTCGGCTAAGGTATAGTCTTATGTATATTTTATTCTATCGCTTAATATAAAGATGCCAGATTTTTTGCAAGCTTATTAGATTTTGCAGGATTAAGTTCATAATAACGAGTAGATATTTTTGTTTTATTGTTAGGAGTGATAGGACCTCCGATTAAAGAACTTATATCTAGATACATAACAGGCTATCTTTTCACTATATACCTTGTTTGCTCCTAACATAGTCACATTATATGTCCATTAAAATGGATAGATGAACATCACATCCCATAGGCAACAGTGGCGTTGTGTGTGTAGAAAATGTGTAGAATGGTAAATATTTTCTTTAAAATGAATTATTGCAATTCCTGCATTACCGGCTCTTTATATAACGTGATGTAGGCATACGATATTACAGTAAGATAAAACAGTAAGATAAATATGTATTGAAAGGATATTAAAATTTAATTGCTATTTACTTTATAACTGTAAACTGAACTACATCATGTTACGACTATGGAACGATCGATTTTCTTCTTTTCTAAACTGCTTTCTGCAAACGGCAGAGCACTTCACTATTTATTTGCACAAAATATACTGTCACTAAACTGTGTAAATATGAATAGAGAATATTATTTAGGTATTAAGCAAATCACAACTTAAAATAAAATTACTTTTTCACCAGTTTTTGGTCGGAGAACACGAAAAACATTTATTGACATTAATGGCCGAACTGTCAACTGAGATTATGATAATCAAACTGAAGCCGATCGTGCACGAGCGGCCGCGTATACGCCGATGGGCCAATCAGCAACTTATGGGAAGAAGTGCCTTAGATTGTGAGTCTTTCAGCGACAAATAAATCAATGCCATTATGTATCTAGATATAAGTTCTTTAATTGGAGGTTAGGACTTATATCAATTTGTGAGAAACAGATATATTTTATAGTTGCTACAGTCTCTAAAGTATTGTGTACCTTGTGACTTTATCCATGACACCTTTAAGCCTTTGATCCGTAATTGATGGCACGAGTTTCTGCACCAGTTCACAGATAAACATTTCACTAATACCAGGACTTGTTCTCTCGGCAATTTCAAATGCATTTTTCAATTCTTCAATGGCATCATTCGACTTATGTGAACTATCCGCTGCCCTGCCATTATAATGATGTTTTCTCTGCAACTACAAGAAATTTTATAAAACATTTTACTTATCTAAAATAAGATTAAGAAACCTTACCTCTGTTATCAAGGGATATATGAATCCAGAAAGCGTTGGAGATCTGTCAATTTTACTGCTGGAATTTGATATTTCCCTAGGAATCGACCTTCGATTAGATTTTTTTTCAATTTCTCCATCTCCTCGATGATCAAGGGGGCTTAATTCTCGTGATATCCTCTTTTCCCTATCTTTTGTGTCTCGTTCCCGTTCTCTGTCCCGCTCTCTGTCCCTTTCTCTATCTATTTCCCTTTCCCTCTCTCGATCCCTATCTTTTCTATTATCAGAAGGAGATTGTATTGTTGATTGTGATTTAGTTGACTGCAAATAAATATAAAAAAGTTATTCATTTCAAAAACAGAGTATACGAATATTAAAAATTTCTATCGTTTACTTTTACAGCTATTTTTGATACTTGAGATTCTTGGACGATATTTTTTGTTTCAATAGGGTGCAAATCATATAGAGAATAGTAACACAACATGTAAGTAAAGTATGTCTAATGAATTACTTAGGACTAGTACACTATAAATTTTTGGGTACATTTGCTCAATTTAAAAACTAAAGGAAATAATTTGGGAAACAAAGAAAATTGAAAACACAAAAAAATCATTTAAGTGTACCACTGAAATTAAAAAAAAACATTGTAACAGTTTATTAAGTAGAAATCTAATAAATCATTCTTTTGAAGTAGAATATACAGGGTGATTCAAAAGTAAGTGCCTGACATTCGTAGGCTGTTAGATTTTCCTGAAAATTTAAATTTTTCCTCAACCTCATCATGGTGCTATTCAGAGTAAGAAAGTATGTTCTGGGGTATGTTCAAAAATCACTTATTTTTAAATATATTTTCTCAAGATGGAAATATCGATTTCAAAATAATTATATATCAGTTACTGCTAAAGACTAATCGCTAAATTTGCGAAATTGTAATAATCCACTGACGTCTAACCTTTACATTCTACGCTATACTTTTTACACGCCCTAAACCTACTTAGCAAAAGTGATCTATATCACTCCATTTCCTACAAAAAATTTATTATTTGCAAGAAAAGTGTTCTTTATTTGAAAATTTTGATTATTTGTACCACTGAAATATTTTTGACTACTTAAAAAATACCCATTACATTTTTCTCCAACTAAGTCGTTTTTTAAAACAATAATTCAAGAATTAAACAATGGTATCTTTATTGATTTATAATAAATCAAAGTTAGAAATGAACAGCAGAAAGAAATACTAGTTAAAAAATAAAGAGTAAGACGATTTTAAAAATAATCATCAAATTTAAAATCGAATAGGAATTATTTCATTAGCTTAATTATTTTCTGTTAAACACTGGAGTTAGCCGCTCTGCAAGCGCTATTTTCTACCAATTCTCTAAGGTTAATACCCTAGATGAACTGATTTTGCATAAACTTTTTGTTTTAAAATACCTCAAAAGCCATAATTCATAGGATTTAAGGTCAGGTGATTGTGCTGTCCAGTGTACTGGGGCATACACTCCACTAGTGATTAATACCCCAAAAGCTATAATTCACAGGATTTCAGGTCAGGTGATTATGCTGTCCAGTGTACTGGGGCATACACTCCACGAGTGAATAATATTCTGTGGGGAAGTGGAAGAACGGCTTAGCCGAACTCCCACCTTTTATGTAATATAATAAACATTTTTATAATAGCTATTATACGTGAGAAGAATACTATATTTTTTCTAGGACTACTAATTGTTTGAAATCAGTTTTTCACAACAAACTTGTACAAACTAGTAAAAAAAAACTGATTAATACAGCCTGTAGAGCCATAAAATGAAATAATTCCTAGAGAGACTTTAATTAATTATTAATCATTAATTAATATTTTCCACAAAAATATCATTGCTGCTACGACTGCCATGTTGAAAAAAAAATGTCGGTCGAAATATTAGCCCCCTCCGAAGCATCCGCCGCACAGTGTGGAATTTTTATAATCTAGGCGGACAAAATACCATTTTGGCAAGTGTACGATATTTTAATAAACATCTTAATTCCTGAAAGCAAAATGATCAAATTTCATGAACATATACATATTTTTTATCAGCAACATTCAAAACATCCAAACAAGTGTCGTAAACTACCTTGCTTTCTTGTTCACGCTATACCAAGTAAGGATAAACTGAATAGACACGCTTCAGCTTCTTAGTTGAGTACAAGTATTCCTGCGATTTATATGTATTTTAGTGACAATATTATTTTAAGGGTATTTGAAGGTAAGTGGCCATATAATTTTTTTTTTTTGAAAAATTATTCTATAAAGCTAAAAAAGAAGATAAACGTTTAAGTTTGAGATAACACGTAAAAATTATATTTTATGAATAAGTAACTAAACTTTTAATTCATACCTCCGCAGACCCTCAACTTCTGATATTTAAAAAAAAGGTTAGTTTGTGTACTTCTAATATCAGAAAGAAAAAGTTGCGCGAGCTTGCGCTCTCACTGGTTTTTTCTTAATTTCAGAATGAGTGTCGAAATTTCTCGATGGTCAATTTTTGAAATATGGGCCTCCAATCACAGGCGAAGCAAGTCAGATTCATAATGTCTTATATTTTACAAAAGTTAGTTAACCACTCATTCCCAAATAGTATTCTGAGCAGCATTCATAAGTCAGTGGACAAGGTCCACTGACTTATGCAGCAAGATAGGGCAAAATTGGCTAAGTCGGATAAACATCAGGAGCAATTTTTAAAACAATGGTTCTTGGCTTGTTTGTTGCTGCCTGACATTGTTTATTAAACTATACCCTCTACTTCAAAGGAAAATATTACCCCCGTTACATGCTGTAGGCCCCAAAAAAGATTTGAAGAGTCCAGCTACAAAAATAAGAAACGTAAAATTCTTCATCTCGTTAATTCTGCTTCACACGAAGAACTATCACTTGCAAGTGCAATAAAGTTGCATAAAGTAGGTAAAAGGGATTCAACGTCGATAGTTAAAGAACTCTCTAGTGTCCCAGTAAGGCAGGACACATGATAAAAAAGGCCAAGGATGCAATGTAAAACTACCATCAAGCCAAGAACCATTATGTTTTAAAAACCGCTACTGATGTCTATTTGTCTTAACCCATCCTTGCCCTATCATGTTGCAAACAAGGCCCACTAACTTTTGTGAAATATAAGACATTATGGCATCTGACTTGCATTGCCTGGGTTTGATGACCCATTTTCAAAAATTCTGTAATTAAGAAAAACTAGTGATAACGCAAGCTCGTGCAACTTTTTCTTTCTGATATTAGAAGTACACAAACTAACCTTTTTTTTTTTAATATAAGAAGTTGAGGGTAATCCGCGGAGGTATGAATTAAAAGTTTAGTTATTTATTTATAAAATATAGTTTTTCCATGTTATCTAAAGCTTAAATTTTTATCTTCTTTTTACTTCCACATCCAGTGGAAGTATAGTAACGACAAAAAAATTTTTAAAAATTTTTATTGTTCAAATAGGCTTAAAATGTCATGAAACGTCGAGATAAAGCTAAGGTCTCAAAAAAATTTTTGGCATTAGCCACCCCCCATTACCAACCCCCACCCCCTTATGAAAGGGGATGAAAAAAAATTATGATTTAGTGTATGTACAAGAACCAGAAACCTCAAAACATTTTTTTACTTCATCCACCCCCACTACCACTACCGCCCCCCTATCACAACCCCCACCCCACTACCGATGTGGGGTATCGTTTTATGGGTTTTTGGGGTAGAGGATTTCAAATATTATATTATTAAAGTTCCATAAACAATTATTTCCACATACAAAGTTTTTTCGTTGTGAGTGACTTGGATAGAGAATTGGATGTGGAAGTAGTGATTCCTTGGGCAGCGGTTTTTAAGCATAGAATAATTTTTCAAAAAAAAAAAAAAAAAATTATATGGCCACTTACCTTCAAATATCCTTAAAATAATACTGTCACTAAAACATATATAAACCGCAGGAACACTTGTACTCAACTAAGAAGTTGAAGCGTGTCCATTCAGTTTATCCCTACTTGGTATAGCGGGAACAAGAAAACACAACAGTTTAGGACATTTATTTGAATGTTTTTAATGTTGCTGATAAAAAAATATATATATGCTTATGAAGTTTGATCATTTTACTTTCAGGAATTAAGATGTTTATTAAAATATCGTACACTTGCCAAAATGGTATTTTGTCCACCTAGATTACGAAAATTCCACACTGTGCGCCAGCCAGGCACTTTAAATAAAGTTCCTGGTTCAAAGAACTATATACATTTGAAGTTAATTGGAACAATATATGCAGTTTATAGATTTCGAGAGTAAATCCAAGACGTCGGCCAATATGGCGGCTTTCCCTTATTTAGATTTTTCTAGACTTCTGATATGTTGTTGAGGATATTATTCTAAGTCTAAAAAACCTTAGTCTATTTCTTTTAAAATTAGTTTGATGTTGTTTTCAACTAAAATGACTGGACTTAAATACTGTATTACAATGTGTATGGCAACCAAGAAAAACTATCTAACTTTTCTAATGTTTCCCAAAAATTTGACTGCCTACCAATGTACTGTATACTATATACTGTTTTTTTAATAACTCTCTCTATTGTTTGGCATTCAATGTATATTTTTTTAATTTAAAAAATTGCAAAATTAGGATTGCATTGACTGTGTATTTGATGGAATCAAATGTATCCATTCAAACAATAAAAATGGCGGATTAAAACCAACCTCTACTTCATTATACATTTCAGTATATAAAATATTTAATTGTACTCACAGGTGTTGCTTTTTCTGGCCTATAATGGTTGAGATTGGAGTCCTTAGGTGGAGATTTAGCTAATGTAGGACCTGAGCCATTCTGTACTTTATTTGTATTTTTGTGGTTAGGTGCTGACACATCTTCAGGCGGCAATTTCATATTACCTTTAACTGTCATTATCCAAGGGTCATCCAAGTCACTGTCTTGTTTCGGTTCTTCTCTACAATATTCAAACTTTTATAATTTGTAATCAATGCTAAAATAAATGACTTACGAGTCTGAATTTTCGGATTCTGTTTCGCTTTCTTCATTTCTGGTGCATCTCCACTTCTTGTATCTATCAATAAGATCTATTAAGTATGAGTTCTTCTTTGCTTTCCTAATAAATGGATACTTGAGCAGTTCTTTGGCTGTAGGTCTCTAAAAATAGAAATTTATTTTCAAATTTTGCAAACAAACTAGAAATTCCCTAATTTAACAGTGATGAGCATTAAGGGAATCAGTGGCGCAGCCAGAAAATTCATCTGGGGGGGCCAATAGACCCGGCCTCCCCAGAAGTTGAGGAAAACTTTTCAGAAAATGGTTGAAAGCGAATGTGTCGCTATTATAGGGCATCTGCACGTGACGTCACAGCTAACCTCAAAAATATGCGTTTCTTAAGATTTAAGAGTATTACGGAGCTGTTATTAAAATTTCTGTCTGGTTCTCGTATTTCCAACTAAAATTTAGTTCAGTGTAATATTTATGATCCTAATCAAATAGGACTCTTTTTTAGGTTGGAAATCCAACTTGTAATTAGCAGTCTATTTTCAATAATCAACAATATTGAAAAATGATTTACGTGAATTTTTAAATATCTGCTTGGAACTAGTTAAAAATGCGTATACAAACATTAAAAATGAGAATAAACTTGAAAAACTTAAAATTTAAGGTTATGTTGGATACATTGAAAAGCACTGTACTAAAAATCTTGACTGTGCAATAGCAGTTTTTAGCCAAACGGCTGGCGTTATTAAACAAAAAATATATATTCTTGTAAGTAACTAGACAACCAGTGCAACAACTCTCTGTACTTTATTGGCTCATTTCCGCCCACTCCCCTCTGATTTGATCGCGTTGCTCCCTCTTAATTACAAAATATTTATTTCAAGAGATAATTTGGATACTGCTTTGTACTAATAGTGATTATGCTTCTTTATTTTTTGGTTCATGGAAGACGGCTTGGGGGGGGGGGGGGGGGGAGAGCCGGGCCCCATGGCTCCCCCTGGCTGCGCGCCTGAAAGGAATGCTCCCAAAACGAAAATAATTCCTTTTTCTTCAAGCATATTAAAATGTTTAAATTATGTCACCAAAAACAGAAGTAGAAGTAGGACATTGTTTTACTAGTAACAAAATGTTAGTACCGAACGCCACCGTAGTGGACATTGTTTTACTAGTAACATAATGTTAGTTCCGAAAGCGCCGCCGTAGTGGGTATTGTTTTACTAGTAACATAATGTTAATACCGAAAGCCACCGGTGGCGCGCTATCCATTAACCACTTGTCATATTGTGTCAACATGTAAGACTGTAGTTTGAATATTTGTACATTTATGATAAATAAATGAATTTTTGCATTTTAATACGCTTGAAGAAAAAATAGTATATATTACACGGAGTAGAACGCCTTTTTTGTGTTTCGCCCAGTTTGCGGCTTCGGCTTCGCCTCAGCCGCAAATCCTGGGCTCAACACAAAAAAAGAGTGCGTTCTACTCCTAGTAATATAATATACTATTATTGGGAATATTTCAAATACAGTTTTGCCTCAACAACATTATTTTCTCAAGGGAGTTATCAAACTACGTTGATAAAACTTTAACACGTTAACCGCGGGAGTTATATTTCAGAAACATTAATTTGGTACGTTTCTTGTCCTTTGGGTAAAGTACTAAGACATTATTTAATAACGTTACATGACTCCGGCATCAAGAATGCGTTCGAAGACTAAAATTATAGTAACTCTAAAATGGAAAACTGTAATCTCGGTTTCATTAGGGTAAATAATTATTAATACTCTCCAAGAGCTATCTCTAGCGCCGCACTTTTTTTTTTTTAATGCCTTTGTTTATATTAACGTCCTGGCGAAGTTTAGCTAATGCTACTCTACCACTTAACCAGAGGACGGCGAGATGAGATACGGTCACCAGTCCAAGTGATGGACTCGGTCCGGCATGCTTAACTTCGCCGATCGAGGTCCTCTCACTGAAACCGGTACCGTACCTCACCTCACACCTCACTTGACTTCGGAAACAAGAACCGTCATTGAGAAATGGAAAAATTTGAAAACTAAATGTATGTATGCTCACTTGGTTATATGTTCCTGTACAACTAATGTATTATGAAATCGATCGCCGTGTATATAGAATGACCTGTTACTTGACCCCGGGGGTAGGTACCATAGTTAACGTGTTAACAAATTAAAATAGAAAATCCTGTCTTAAACTGGATTTATAATCTCTCATAAACAAAAATTTCTCACATATCATTGACATAAGGTCAAATAATCCATAAAAGGAAGTATATCTGTTTATACAGGGTGGAGCAAGTAAATGGATCGACCTCTAAAACAAAAATATACAGCAAAAAAAGCAAATTTGGGACTATTTATAAATTAGGTGCATTTGTTAAAAAATCCGTTATTTCATTTCCAATTCAGGGCCAGTTGTACGATACTAGTTCGTCCATGATTCAACGTTGACTGTAGTTCAGCGATAAAATTAGTTTATTGTTAAACAACACACCATAGGTAACTTCAGTTAAACGCAGGGTGTATTAAATAGGTGGTGCGATGACAACTCTCACAGTGGCTTCATAAGTGCTTACTTTGTACATAATGTAATAGATGGCAGGACCAATAAGTTCTCTCATTACTTACGCATAGATAGATAATTTTACAAGTTCTGTGCGTACGTGCATACAGTATTGCATACATTTCTGGCCTTTTGTTTTTATTTAGTGAAACAAGAGTCCAGTGACATCTGACATTAAATAGCTAAATTAAAACATTGAAAGAATATATGCAACACTATATGCAGCATTGCACGTGTCGCCACAGCTAACCTCAAAAATATATGTTTCTTAAGATTTACAAGTATTACGTAGCTATTATTAAAATTTCTACCTGGTTCCTGTACTTTCAACCAAAATCAAGTTCAACGCAATGTGTATGAAGTTTTAAAAAGTTTTGTCACAATAAAACAAGACACTTTTTGCAGGTTAGGAATCTAACCTATAATTAGCAGTCTATTTTTATTAATAAACACAATTAAAAAATTATTTGCGTGAATTTGCTAAAAATGCCTATACAAACATTAAAAATGAGAATAAACGAAAAAATCTTAAAATTTGAGGTTATGTTAGTTATACGATGCACATTCCCAGGTAATTGTAGGACCTTATTGCTCGCGCCATCTACTAAAGTGAATAGTAACCATGCACTTATAAAGCCATTATTATAATAGAAAAGTGCCGTACGTCGGACCACCTATTTAATACACCCTGGTTAAACGTAAGAACCTTGACGTTGAAAGCTAGTTTAATGTAATTTTTATGACATTGACATCTAATTGGTGCACAAACTGTAAAATTGTGTAATAAAAATAGATTATTTAGAAGAACTAGATGAACAAAGATTTTTTAAATTTAATATGACATCTGGAAAACCAGAGACTATCTGAAATATACCGAGAACGTCAAACCGTTCACAAAATCGAATTTAAAGTACGATTTTTATTAAATCAAGAATCTTTACATATTACAATGAAATTAGGACTGATTAATGCTTCTAAAACAGATAGATAAATAACTATTTTAAAGTGTTACCTACCTACTCATTTTTACTTTTTGCACATTTGTCTATTATACTGACTTTACTATGCTCCTCAGAAGATATGTTGTTCTAGATATTAAAGTTTTTTGCCACAGGATGTTTTTTGCAACACGAAGAATAGAAAATATGTACATTTTATTAATATGAATATATCAGAAAACCAAAAACAACTTCACAGACAACAAAATTATTAATATACAGTAAAGAACAATAAATAAATAATCAAACGCGAAATATTTATAGTTTTTTTAACAATATACTTCTCTCTAATTCTAAAATTTCCATATTTATTTCATGTTCTTGCTTCAAAAATTTTAATTTTTCTTTCACTTCTTGCTTCTGGAGCCGTTATTGGTGGTTAAGGTATTTTTTAAATTAGGAAACGTTAATTAAGTTGACATTTTGACAATTTCAGAATGTCCAACCTTTAATAAATATATGGGTTCCTTGTTATTCAGTTGAATGGAGATTTAAATAATATAACGTGTTTTCCCTTGAATTAAGATCATCAGTGTAACTTCAGTATAATTAGTGGTGAACATCATTTAGTACGACTAGGCCCAAGGCCAGGATTTTGAATAATTATTTTTCCAAAATATTTTCCACACTTAACGATACAATTTTTTAATCAGAAAAATAGCTCCTTTTAGAAAATACCAAAAGCCTACCCCCATGTCCATTAACAAAAAATGACCTTGGTCCCAATATTTCAAGATAGTGATAAAAATTTCAAAATAATGTCATAATATGCACAAATGTACCTAATTTTGTTTTTTATGTCGCATGCTTTGGTTTTTGCAGGGATCGGTTCACACACTTGCCACACTTCCAGCAAACACAAAGAATTTGCCTCATTACTAATAAATTATCTACACATTTTACACGCCTTCACTTCATCATAGGGAGTACTGGAAAGCAGCACTAATTTACTGAATAAAGTGAAACATTGGCCAGCTTTGGGCCAGGAGATGCTTTGCCAATAATAATGGCGGTATATATTGAATTTTTCGCATTAACTTATTTTTCACATGCCATTAATAAAAAGTATGATTATTTTGCCATTTCAGATATAGCTGGAGAGATAGACGCAGTGAATGACTGAAGAATGTAGACACTACAGAATACTGTGTAAGTAAACTTTAGAAAATTGTATGAACATAATAGTACACACAAATTAGATTAAAAAACAGTGAATAGAGGAAATAATTTATAAAGTAATAATATTTGAGATGCGTACTTTAGATAGAAATAGATACCCGAAAAGTTCTCCCTCCGTTTAGAGGTGGAATGTCCCTTTTTTTGCAAAAAACCACCCTAATGGGGACTCATAGTTGGTTTTTCACTTTTATCTTGTAAATCGTTTGTCGGAAGAGAAAAAAGCATGGGAAATAAAAAATTTGTCGTTAAATTCTGCGTAAAAAATGTTGTATTAACCTTGTAGCTTATCCTCACCTATTTCATGCTAACAGCGTCCGAACAGAGCGCATAAGTAAAAATCAATCCTATTCGAAGTTTCACAGCGAATATCTTAAACCCGGTTACTTTAATGAGAGATAATGCTCAGGAATAAATTTATAGAGCGGAATTCACTCTATGTATAGCGGGTTTTGATGCAAGTGATTTTTATTTTCCCTTTTTTCACACAGATGCGTTTATAATTATACATAAAATATGTATAGTATCGACACAGATATAAGAACGGCCTCGAAGGATTACCGCAATAAAAACTTCAGACATGAATAATTACCTTAAACGTATATATAGTATACTTAAAATTGTAAAGCATTTTTTATATAATTTTATTTACTTCTCTCTCAGATCCTGATACTCTGAAAATTAAATATAAGTAAATAAACAGTCAGGTATTTATAATTTTTGGATTCTACCAAGACTGCCACCAACATCTGAGGCATTATGTCAACATTCTTACAGAGTATTTCTCCAAATTCAATCTTGGCGAGGAGAAAACTTGGAACCAACGGATTGGGGTTGGAAGAAAGTAGGAAACATCTTAGCTCCCTTTTATACCACCGAGTTACCAGCACAAATTTCCACACTACAGCTAATACTGCCGTGCTAAGCAAGAAGGTCGTAACTGACATTTTCATGAAAATTGAGTTATTGACATTTGTCGCATCTACAGCCACCCAAGCAACTTCTGGTATATTTTCAAGGTCATATCTTCATAATAAACCATACAAATTCAATTTAAAATTTGTCATATCTGCAAAGTATACTGATTTTACTAAGCGAAATTGTCCTATCTGATATTACCAAGCATAAATGTCGTATCTATACGGTAGATAAGACAAATTAGTTTGGCAATACAAAATAAAAATGTACAGTTACGACTACCAATTTGAAGTTATGTGGGATTGTTTACATCTGACGATTCAGTGTGGTCCTGAAAAAAAGTGTATTTTATCTTAATTAATGAACTCCTTAATGACTGACTCTTTAATAAATAACATTCTTTTAACTTAATCAGAGCAATTTTTGTTGTAATATTTTTCAGAAATCTACTTTTTTATTCACTTACGACTTTTATTTATTGTATTTTCTCATTTTTTTTCTTAAAAAATGTCGTATCTGCATTTTTTTGAAAAACGTTTAATATTTCATATAGAAACTTAAACAATAAAAATTGTTCTAATAAAAAAGCTCTCACTCAAAAAATTAAGAATTTCCCATTGAAAATGCGGATGGCATTGTAAATAATCGAAAAATGCAATTATCTCAAAAGCAACAAAATGTCAGTTACGACCTTCTTGCTTAGCAGGGCAGAATATTCTGCAGATGCAAAAAACGATGCAGCTGTGTTAAGGTTGGATTGCCCTGTTCAACAATGTGCTCTAATAGCCATGGGTAAAGATGTTTAAATTCCGAATTTGAAGAAGAGTTTGTCGATGAAGAACCCCCTTAATGAGTAAAATTGGATAGAATTTTAGTGGAATAGGCCTACAGGGGAAACCACTTAAAAAAACGCACCGAGAGAGGGTGATGAGGAAACGAGCTCAAATAAAAAAATACAGCTTTGTGGAAAAAAGGGAAAATAAATAAAAATCACTTACGTCAAAACCCGCTATACAACGTGATCTACCATGACATGCGGAAAATTTAACCGTAGGTTGTCCCCACCGAAAGGAGTTAAAAAAATGAAAGATTAAAAAAAAAATGATCAAAAAAATTACCTTATTTTTTTGTAGAAATGCGCCGCCAACGACTTTAACTAATTTAACATAACGGGGTACAACCATATCACTTTTATCAGACTTGGGATTGACACTACTGACAACAAAGCTGGATAAGATAGAAGTGACTTTTTGGTTTTAATCAAATCACACTACAAAAATAGCGAAATAAATTGAAATAAATCGAATGTTGAAACGACATGTAGATATACGAGATATTTAGTTAAATCGGTCAATGACACGGCGCGCGGCGGTGTCCCTATTGTTGGTCTGCTGGAATTCCAATTATCTTCAAAGGGTACCGACAATGTTGGCTCCCTGCCCTTTTTTTGATTTCGCCGGCCGGCTTCACTTTTTATGCCAATTAAGGAAATGTAAACAACTCGAATACGTTCTTTCACAAGTAAGTTCGTCGACCTATTCAGGAGTAGGTCAGGACTTACTCAACATCAGTAGTGTATCTTCGCAAATTTACTAATAATTTGATATACTAAATTACCCCAGAATCCTCTAAAATTTTGCAGGGGCTTTCCCACATTGAAGACTAGTACACCATTTTATTTTCCGCATTTCTTAGTAGATCACGGTGTATATGCATCTTATAGAGCGAATTCCGCTCTATAAATTCATTCCTGATCATTTTTCTCGTTAAAATAACCAGTTTAAGATATTCGCTGTGAAACTTCGAATAGAATCGATTTTTACCTGTGCGCTCCAAACTACCTCTATGTTCGGAGGCTGTTTGGGCGAAATAGGTGAGGATAAGCTACAAGGTTAATAGGACATTTTTTATGCAGAATTTAATGACAAATTTTTTATTTCCTATACCTTTTTCTCTTCGACGAACGGTTTACAAGACAAAAATGAAAAACCAGCTTTAAGTCCTGCTAGGGGTTGTTTTTTGCAAAAAAAGGGACGTTCCACCTCTAAATGGGGGGGGGGGGGGGGGACTTTTCAGTTATCTACTTTTAATCCTATCTGGAGTACGCATCTCAAATATTATTACTTTATAAATTATTTCTTCTAAAATATCTAATTTGGGTGGACTATTGACATGTTCGTAGACTCAAAAGATGTTGCAGAGCCAGTTTTACTGTAAACTTATATAGAATAGCCACAAAAAACAAGGGGCTCATAAAATATCAAATTTTAAGAGGTAATTAAATTAATCTAAATAATTATTTTTGCTAAATTTCAAGGTGGCAAGGTCATCAACAATACCTAATCATTAGTAACTAATACATTCATTTAGTGAGTTAAAATATGATTTTAGACAAGCATTTAAAAAAATATAAATTTTACTATAAATCTACCTGTCGATCAATTAAAAACATGGAAGTTATAATGGTTATAGACACATAATAATTTGTATTTGCTTTTCAGGTATTATTGTCAAAAAAGTACTCTTATATATTTAATGTACCAGCTAGTTAAATAATTCTAAGTATGCAATAACAAAAGGGCGTCTTAAACACACAGACATCAATTTAACATTTCAGCACAGAAATTGCAATGGTTTAGCAGCACTTTGTATTCGCTTTTCTAGTATTGGCAAGATAGTAGAGTGCATTAATATTGTCACGTGTTTCCACCCTTAGGAAACTACCCCTTGCAAATTCCGTGGGTTCCAAAAATTATAACAAGAGATGTCCACTAACACACTTTATTAAATATTTACTGGATACTTCACAATACTATTATTTACACTTTACTGACTAAAAATCACAATGTTTATCACTTTGTTTATCTTTGAAGTCTTAACCTCACTTTCTATACTTTCTGAACTCTCTGAACTACTCGCCGAGAATGCGGTCGGTCTTTTATACCTAAAACTGACAGATCTCGATTGTTCTGTGATGACGCCACCATTCTCTAGATCATTCCAGATGTCACCAGAACTAACTTCTGGTAGGTTTCTCGAGTAGGTGCAAATACACTACATTCATTCTAAGGGTTGTAACACATTACACTGCCCCCTCCTTAAGCAATTCAGCCAGTCTATCCAAGTATACGATCTTCATCTTGGACTTTTTGTTTCGTTGAATACGATAGACGACATCATTAATTCGGGTAATAACAGTATACGGTCCATCCCAAGGAGGTTGAAATTTCGGGGATCTCCATTCCTTCCGCTGTGGGTTGTACAGCCAAACCAGATCCCCCACCTTGAATCCCCCTGTACTGGCATTCTGATCATAACGAGCCTTCAAGCGGTTACTAGTTCTGTTCATCTGCTCTTGATCATTCTTTGGCTGTTCTCGACTTCCATTTCTGTAGTTGCTCATCGAAAATGGTTCTCCACGGGCAGCACAATTTTTACACTTGTGACACCAGGCCTCCACATCCTGACGACTATTAACCCAATAGAACTGTTCCCGTGCTCTACTCAATGTCTTGTTTATGCCGAAGTGTCTGCTGGACGTTTCATTATGAGCTTCCTGGAGTACTTCTGGTACACGACACCTGGGAATCACTAGACGCATGGCAACCTGCTTCCCATCTGGGCTTTCCCATGCTCTCCTCAAAAATTGTGACCATAAAGCCTTCAGCCCCACTTCTTTGTTGGAAACATCCTTCCATGCTGGACGCGTTCCCTCTTCTTTTACTCTCAACATGGGTCCGATTTCTACATCGCGCAATTGCTCTTGCCTCAGAGTTTTCTTTGACCAACTCTCTGGAAGATCGACCTTGACAGTGTTGACTTCAACCATGTTCTACAATCTTTCCACCTGAGGGTAGCGCTTGCAATCTTCTTTATCTGGTTTTCTGGATAACGCAGGAGTCTTGACTGCCTGCGTTGTCAACAGCCTGGTTTTCTCGCATTGGTCGTTCACTTTTGACAAAATAAATTGTTCGTTCCCAATCCTTAAGACTCGCTTTCCTACGTCAACAATAAATCCATACTGTTCCATAATGTCCAGTCCCAAAATGAAGTCATCCGTGATGTCAGCCACGATGACCTTGTAATTGAACTTCAACCGTCCAACCTGCAGTTCCAAGTTGACCTCTCCATGGACCGAAGCCCTGTCCCCCATGGCTGTCCGAATGATTACCCCATTTTGCTTCTTGTCAATCTGTATGCCCGATATAAATCCTGGCCGTACTATTGATGACGTAGTACCTGTGTCGATGGTAAACAAACATTTTCTTCCATTCACATAGCCTTGTAACAGCAGACTATTCGAAATTTCTCGAAGCTGGGAAATCTTTATTTCTCTGGGGTCACTGCATTCCCTAGCCAGAACAACCCCCTTGGTACTGTTTTCCTGCTTCTCTTCAAGATTCACAGCATTTGCTCGACTCTCCGAATTCTGCTGTCGACAGTCTCGCTTCATGTGTCCTACCTTGCCGCAGTTGAAACATTTAATACCTCCGCTCGGCTTTCCTCTATTTTGTTGTTTTCTCTGCTCCCTGAGATCATCCACTTTGTTGAATAATTTGGTAAACATTTTCTGCATCTCCGTCAACATGGGGTTCTGGTTCGTTTCTGGTTGCGATTCTTCGAGAGTCACAGCTCGCACTCTCGACCTTGGAGTATCTCTGTAGGCGGCTTCTACTTCAAGTGCACGCACCAAAGCTTCGCTACTACTTCGGTGTCTTGTCAGCCTCAGAACTTGCCTGACCTCTTCGTCCCTTATGAGATCTAAAAAGGCCCCCACGGCTAATTGTTCCTGGAATTCTTTAGGTGCACTCGGATACGCCAGGTGTGCCAGTCTCTCTATCGCAGCTTCAAATTCTTGTAAACTTTCCCCAGCTTTTTGCATCCAGGATTTCAGCTGAGCCTGGGATAATTGGGCAAGGTGTTGATCGCCATACCTCAAGTCTAATGCAGCTTCCAAGACTTTAAAGTCCCTTTGTTTCTCCACCGGGATAGTCTGAAGTAATTCTGAGGCCTGGCCCCTTAACGCCAGAACTAATGCCATAGCCTTTTCCTCGTTATCCCAGTTATTTGCCGATGCTGCTGCCTCAAATTGTCTCTTGTAGGTTGTCCATGAGCTTTGGCCGTCAAAGGAGGGAGGCTTTAATCGAGGACCCGATGATGTTACTAACTGGCCTCCTTTTTCTCTCAACTGACGTTTAAGGCGCTCTACCTCTCCTTCGACTTCTTCTTCGAACTCACTCATCTTTTCTTCAAACTGATTTACTTTTCCTTTTACTTGACCGACTTCGGTCTTGACTTCACCTACTTTATCTTCGACCTTATCTACTTTTTCTTCTACCTTGTTTATCTCTTCTTTGACTTCACTTTTGACAGAAATGATTGCGTCCTGTTGTATTTTTATTTGATCGCTCAGGATTTTCCTTAATTCCTCCTGGCGTTTTTCTTCCAAGTCTTCCATTATTTTTCTGAGTTCGTCTTTTTCCTCTTGACGTTGTCTTTCTTGCTCTTCTTTCTCCCCTTGCTGTCGTATCTTCAGGTCCTCTATCATTTCTCTCAATTTGGCTTTTTCTTCTTGGCGTCTTGTTTCTTCATCCTCTTTTTCTTTCTGGCGTCTTGTTTCTTCATCCTCTTTTTCTTTCTGACGTCTTGTTTCTTCATCCTCTTTTTCTTTCTGACGTCTTCTTTCTTCATCCTCTTTTTCTTTCTGACGTCTTCTTTCTTCATCCTCTTTTTCTTTCTGACGTCTTGTTTCTTCATCCTCTTTTTCTTTCTGACGTCTTATTTCCTGATCTTCCATAATTTTCTTTAATTCGACCCTTTCTTCTTGACGCCGTTTTTCTTCCTCCTGGCGTTTTCTTTCTTGCTCTTCTTTATCTTCCTGCCGTTGCTGAGCCATCATTTTTTGGAATTGTTCGAATAAGTCCTGTATTTGTTTATCGGATGTCATACTTCTTGTTGTTACGGGCATACGATGAAATTAAAATAAAATAAATTTAACTGTCACGTCAATATTGGTAATGGAACTTTTCAGACAAATCTCGAAATAGCACGAAAAAGTCTTATCCAGAGTCTTTTGTCACTATCCAGTTCAGAGAATTTAATAATCTCCACTAATGCCCAAATAGAAAAGTTCTAGAAATTTTCACGCATTAAATGAGTCTTTTTCAGTGTCTCTATCACTTCTCAGTTCAAAGGATTTAATTATCACACTAATGTCCTAATAAAATGTTCTACAATGTCTCAAAAATGCACTTAACACTATTTTCCTGTTCGAAAATAACCCTCGAAAAAATGTCCAGTAAATGAGTCCTCCGTGTTAGCACTAAACTTCGAGAATACTTCTCGAACACTCCAGCACAACTTCAGAGCTCCTCTTGTCATAAAATTCCGCTTTCTGACACCAATTTGTCACGTGTTTCCACCCTTAGGAAACTACCCCTTGCAAATTCCGTGGGTTCCAAAAATTATAACAAGAGATGTCCACTAACACACTTTATTAAATATTTACTGGATACTTCACAATACTATTATTTACACTTTACTGACTAAAAATCACAATGTTTATCACTTTGTTTATCTTTGAAGTCTTAACCTCACTTTCTATACTTTCTGAACTCTCTGAACTACTCGCCGAGAATGCGGTCGGTCTTTTATACCTAAAACTGACAGATCTCGATTGTTCTGTGATGACGCCACCATTCTCTAGATCATTCCAGATGTCACCAGAACTAACTTCTGGTAGGTATCTCGAGTAGGTGCAAATACACTACATTCATTCTAAGGGTTGTAACACATTACAATATGTTTACTGTGACTTCCGTGGGGGTTTCGTTGTCACAAGCTGAATTTTATATAAAATGAATGATGATATGCTGATGTTTCTAAACCTCGAATCCGTCAAAGAAGAGATAAATTGCGATTTTTTGAAATATTTTTCATAAAAGGTTTTGTAGAGGAAATATTTTTTAATAATTTTTAAATATTACATTATACATTGGACCTTATGGGAGAACGAAACTTAAAACCGCAATATCTCGGTTTGAAGTGCCTCAAAATTTAATTCAATTTAGACAATTTTTGCGTCTCCATCGTATTATCTCCGAAATTAAAGTTCAAATCAAAATTTTGTACTCTTAAGAAAAATTGTCTTTATCCTTTCCGAACATAATGACGTATGATTTATAATTTTATGACTAATAATAAATAAGATATACAACTAAATACAATGCGACGCAAATTTCCTATGATCTGTCTGAAGCCGCCTAGTAGGCGACCCCATTCCAACAGCACATCTTACATTTCACTTTTCCTCATAGCTCCAGGGCCCCCACAAGGAGAGGGGGGTCAGTAGGTACCCGGGCCCGTCCACTTAAGGGGCCCGGTTAGACCAATATTCGCTCATTAATTGTGAGACCTGGACAAAAAATTTTTTCACATTTCTCCCTCCCCCGCTCATCAATTATTAGGAACGGGGCCCCGCCAGTGAATTTGGTACCGGGGCCCGTGATTTGATGTGGGGGGCCTGCATAGCTCCGTTGCATTTTATAAAAGGAATGTCATAATGTATTTATTTTATTGACGGTTTTATTAAGGAGAAAACTGTTTTAAATTTTGCAAGATCAATTTTTTTTTTAACTATAGAGTGTTTACTCAAAATGTCGAACATTTAATTTCCATCTGATAAAAAGAAATATTTTGTAAAGAATTAGAAATATCACGACTTTGTGCAAAACAAAGGAGTGATGGTGCACTTAGGGTTTTTACTGAAGTTATAGATATGATGGAATTTTACAAACCACTAATAAAATTAAATAAGTCTGCTGCTGTAACAAAGAAGCGGACAATGGAATTTTTTTGCACGTGTTATCTGCAAAAATGGCTGGCTATTTCAGATGTATTATTGAATGCTGTGATATTGATGTGGTACTTTTAGTTCATTTTAATAAATATCTTACTTCGGAGGTATGAATTAAATTAGGGAGGGCAGACAGTGTAAGATACATTCCTATTCACGCTCTAACAGGTTGTGACACTACTTGCCAATTGTCCTGGATTATGGCACCGATTTTTTTCATATTTCTCCCCCCGCTCATCAATTTTCATTTCCAGGAAAAAAAATAAAATCATCATGGATTTTTTTGAGGGGCCCGTCAAGCTCAGCAATTTCAGGGCCCGCAATTTGATGCGGGGGGCCTACTTGCAGGAATTTACCTAGAGTCCTATCACTATTTAAATGGTGTGGGTGTTATTGATTTTTCTAAGGAAGTATTCAGTAATATGCATAATTTTGTGCTAAAACTGTATTCAAGACATTCAGAGACTACGTGAATCATTGTCTTGCATGGAGTAATGGCAGCCTCGACATGATTTACCAAGTTACCACCAATGATTAGTGCTCTTATATACCACTGCTTAAGAGTACATTATGAAACTAATCTGTGGTTGAATGCCATGGTTCCTTATCTACAGATACCTCGAATTGAAGATTTTGGTTGGTATTTGGATAAAAAACGAAATGTCTTACCTCTTATGACGACTTCATTTCCAAAAAAAACTAAGAGTTTTAATTTCTTGTTGTTCTACCCGTTCCAGAAAATGATCCTGATAATTTTGACAGTGACATATAAACTTTAGTTCAATTTTAATTGAAGTAATTATTTTAAATTTGATTTCCACCTGAATTTCAATAATCTGTATCTAAATCCTTTGTAAATCTCCTTTGTAATAATTAATTTGTCATAAGTTCTTAATTTCAGCTGACTTCAACTATTATTACGTATACATTATTATTGCTTATGTATTTTTATACCGCCATACCGATCACATCCTGTATAGCATTGCGTTTTATAAGGTGGAAGCACAACGGCGCTATGAGGGAAAAGTTAAATGCAACATACGTTGTTGGAGTGGGGTTGCCTCCTAGATGGCTCCAGACGGATCTTAGGAAATGTGCATTGCTTTGCATTTAGTTGTATATCTTCTTTATTATTGGTCGTAAAATTATAAATCATACTCCATTACGTTCGAAAAGGATAAAGCAAATTTTTCTTAAGGGTATACAATTTTGAATTGAGCTTTCATTTCGGAGATAATACGATGGGGATGGGGATGGGAAAATTTTCTAAATTGAATTAAATTTTGAATCACTTTAAACCGAGATATTGCGGTTTTAAGTTTTTGTTCTCCCATAAGGTCCAATGTATAACGTAATATTTGAAGATTATTAAAAAATATTTCCTCCATAAAACCTTTTATGAAAAATATACCAATAAATCCCAATTTTTGTCTTCTTTACCATGATACGCTGAACTCGTTTTTGAATTATAATGCCCAGAACGTTTTTTGATGGCTTTGTGATTTTGAAACTTCAGTATACAATCATCCATTTTATATAAAATTCAGCCTGTAACAACGAAACCCTCACAGAACTTATTTTTATGTGTATATTTGAGCGCCGAGCACTCTACTAAGAGAGAGCATTTACATATTTAATGTACCAGCATTGATGAAATAATTCCAAATATGCAACAAAAGGGCAGGGCGTATTAAAAACATAGGGCCGTCAATTTTTCGTTACAGCACAGAAATTATAATGTTAAACTACTTTGTATTTGCTTTTTAGGTAATGGCAAAAGTTCATAAATCTAATGGCACATTGCTTTGCCACTTTATAGTGTGTTTGCTAGGCTGTGTGCAATACAATATGTAACAAATTAAAATAATTCGCCTTCAATTATATAACTCACATTTTCAGGGTCCTTATTCAAGCAAGCCTCAACAAAGTCCTTGAATTGTTTGCTGTAACTGCCTGTTAATTGTGGAGGATTATTTTTCGGAATTAAAAACAACACTCTCATCGGATGCAACTCTGAATTGGGGGGTTCACCTTTTGCCAATTCTATAGCTGTAATACCTAAACTCCAGATGTCTGCTTTTGAATCATATGCCGATTGTTTGATAACCTCGGGGGCCATCCAGAAAGGGGTTCCAACAAATGTGTTTCTTTTACTCGTCGTATTTGTCAGTTGACCAGCAACACCTGCAATATACAGAAAATCGATGTTATTCATTTGGGTCATATGAAATTTTAATAAAAGTAATTATTTTAATGAAGGAATATCTAGACTATTCAGTTGAAATATCCTGTGAAGGCTCATGGTGTTTGATATATGAGGTGTATCTGGCAAAATGAGGCAAAAAGGGCCATAGATGCAATTTTATTTACAAAAACGATTTGGCTTGTTTAACAATTGCTTTGTGAACAGCACAGTAAAAATTAAAAAACGCATGTTTTCTGTCTTTATCTGTACCTATAGCAGACAGGGGAAATATTTCCAGAATATATAGTAAGAACTATAGACACTGCTAAAATTCATAATATATGCGTCAGATTCGGCAATTTTTTAATAATGGCGGAACATTATTTTACACATCCGTCTCTAGTACTATATTATAAGAACTAAGGTTGAAAAATTATATTCTCTTTATCTATTAAGATATCTGCAATATCGGGTTCTATTTTAAAGTTTAACACAAATGTTACAAATCTTTCTACGTCATCAAATTGGTTAAGGGAGTCGACTTGTATTTACATTTTAAACCAAGAGTGTTAATTTTAGATAAAAATTTATCCCAGACAAACTGAGCAAAATTACAATAATATTTAATTTAAACGATAGTTAATTTATTAAAAATATCCTTTTTTTTTCAGTGCACCTCATTTTTAGACTTCTTTTATATATCATAGTATATAACTGTAGTTTTATACATCTAAGAAATCTATTTTTCATAATTGCTTACTTGTCGTTATTGAATCTATCAGATTTTAAAAGTGCCTAAATACTAAATACTACTAATGCCCAGTGATTTTAGCTTCAAAAATAATGATTTTGAAAGTTTTGGGACTAGCCAAAAATTAATCTACCCCCTACAGAATTTTCTCAGGAATCCGAAAAAAAACAGTGTTGACCACTCAAAACGGCGGTTTTAATTGTTATTTAACTTTTTTAAACAAAATGAATTTTCCAACTTAGTTTTTTGCTTATATCTTCGCGTCTAAAGGTCATAGAAAAACGTTCGACCTGTCAATTTCTTTGTCACGAGCTCCCCTATAGGGCAAGTATACACAAAGAACGAATCTTTGATTGTTAATAACATTTTATCGCAAAAAATTGAAAAAATTGAATTTCTCGATCCTCGAACTCTGAAGTACTGCAGAAACAAATATAAAATCTGTATATTAACGATACTATGAGAACAGAACATATTTTAACCCTTAATAAAATGCACTTTGTCCCGTTGCAAAATATTAATTATTTTTTTTGCAATTTATAAAAATAAAAATTCAAACTGTTATATTAAAAGATCAAATTAATATCTCACATAGGGATTGCAATTTACCGGAAGTTTTAATAACCGGTAAATCGGTAAATAAAAATGTAAATAACCGGTTAACCGGTATTTACCGGTAATTTTTAGAATGAATGATTAGGGTGGCGAAAATGGCAATTATCTTTTTCCATGTACAAAATTATCTAAATTTGACCAAAAAAATTTTTGTCCGCGACTATTAAATAATTTACTCATTATGTATGTGTTTCCTTAAGGATAATGTTATCCATTATTCCCTGCAGTGAATAATGATTTCAGTATTCACTAGTGAATAATAAGGACAGTCAGTTGTTTATAAGAAGTCACGGGCAGGTATTTTTTAAATTCGAGTGCAATCTCGCAACTTTTTAGTAGAATTTATGGCTAGTTTCTGAAACCTTAAATATAATTATTCGTTAACTGTCATAGCTACAATTGTGTGAACAATTTTACTGTTATTATCAAATTTATGAATAAGATAACTTTTATTTAGCGTTTCAGAAACAGACCCTCTTTTATCATACAATTTCGTTTTTAAATTTGATTGAGTAGGCCGTTATGTGTCAAAGAACGGCTTGTCAAATTAAATTTAAACGTCAACGTTATTTACAATAATTTTACATACCTACTCAAAAAGAATAATATAAATAATTCATTAATTAATTTCTTCAATAAACAATTTAACAAAAATATCTAATAGTCTTGGACAAAGTATAGTATTCTACTCGCATATAATGGCCACTCTGGTGATTTACGACATTCGCTTACGGCTCGTGTCTTAAACTTCACCCTCGTGAATAATAGCCATCATTATATGATGATTAAATAAATAATTATTCTGTAAATAACAAAAATATCAACTTAAATAACAAAAATTATAAACATAAACTCAAATAGGGCATTTACTGAATACCTAATCTAAAAATACAATACTTTTTAAAAACGGTCTGTTAAAAGGATTAGTTTTTCAAAGCTATATCAGTTACTCGTCTGATATTTGTGCATAGAATACCACCAGCTGAAGATGTCCTTCCTCAGTCGATATTGGTGGGTCGATAAGTTAATAAGAATTGGTAATAACATACTTCTAAATGTATTCCACGGATATTTGCGGCAGTGAAATATTCAATTTCCTATCGCACGATATTGTCAATGTCTCTCTTACTTGTATTTCTTAGGGCTTGGTGTCTGGGTTTTACTTTTTATAATATTATTTACTTATTGTTAAAAGTGCTCAGTGTTGGGACAGTCACTCTGTATTTAGTGAATACTAGTCACTGACATTATAGAAACGTTGAATATGTGACATATCGTAAGTTCAGAATTTACCGAAATAACCGGTAAAAAATTAAAATAACCGGTAATTATCTTCATGTGTTTTTTATCCTAATAACCGGTTAACCGGTTAACCGGTTAACCGGTATTGCAATCCCTAATCTCACAGTTCTGTTTCAGTAAATACATTGTATCTGACGTACATTTATATAATCAAAAACAATATTGCAACTTAAACAAATCTCAGTGGATTTTGCATAAATATTAATTTGTTTCATTTAGGGGTGGTTTGCACCCCTTGGAGATAAGAGCAAGGGGCCTTATCCAGGGTGTTCCTTAACGACGTGCTAATATTTCAGGGTGTGATTCCTTAGGTCACTTTATGAAGAAAAGTTCATATGAACATATGTCTGCAACGGCTCAAATTTTTTTAATCTCCTTTTTAATCATTATTTTTTAATAATTCAGAAAGTAATTTAGATATGATTTTCAATTTTGGTATGTGTTAATAGAATATAAAACCATATATTTCAGTTAGAAAAAATCAATCTTTAAAAAAATATAATTACACGTGACATTATCTCTAAATTTGGCACATTTTTTATCTCTAGGTGCTGTAGTATTAATTGTATATAAAATCTAATTTATAAGTGTATGTGGTAATAGTGTAAGTGAGTAAAAAAGAATGTATAGAATTTCAGTGAACAATTGTGTTTTTTCAATTCTATATTCAGCATAATTATTCCAGTCAGCATCACTGCAAGGTAGTTTATTCTGATGTTTCTGATGGTAAGGTAACTAGGTTAGTGAGAGTAAGATAGCTTGCAATTATTATAAGCTTAGGTATATATGTATCTACCTTTATTTAGAATGTGGTAAGCTATTGACTGTAACTAAAATGATTTACACACCTCAATGGTTATATAAAATAAATGAAATATTGACAAACGAAATATGAACATAATATAATATAAAATAGTTGCTCTTGAAATCATATCTATGCAAAATGTCCAGAATGTCCAGAATCTCGGGAAAATTTCAGTTACAATAATTTTGATTGTGGTGCCGCTACCTATTCATATTATACCAAGTGTACGAATGAAAATTCACTTAGACAATTAACTCCACGAGTTAGATCCCATTTTAACTGAAATTTGGTAAAAATCCATTTTACGTCAAGCAGACCGAGACTGCAGAAAATGAAAGCCGTACTAATTTTCTTTTTGGTATATTACACCTATCGCAAACTCAATTCGGGGACACACTGTATAAAACTGAACTAAACATAGAAAGATTTTATTATGAAAAAAAACCGCTGCCTCAAAGGAATCAAATCCAGATTTCCTATCCAAGTTTCAAAAAAAACTATTTGCACTCTTCTCTGTGGAAATAATTGTTCATAGAACTTCAATAATACAATATTTGAAATCGTCTACTAAAAAACCCATGATATGCCACATCGGTGGTGGTGGTGGTGGTAAGGGGGTGGTAGTGGAGGTGGCAGATGTCAAGAAAATTTAAGGCCTTTGGTTTTTGTACATCACTAAATCACAATTTAATTTTTTTGAGACCTTGGCTTCTCGACTAAATCCCAATATTATGAACTCTTACTTGTTTGCTTTACCTATTTACCCCCCATTCCTTCAACGGAATATTAAGATCCAAATATAATCTAGTTTCAGATCTCGTTAGAATACATACGTGTATCAAATTTCAAGGCACACTAAGAAATGGATGTAAAAATACATTATGTAAAAATACTTTGAAAGTTTAGGTAAAATTAGTTTAATTTTTTATGAAATTATACATAATTTATTTACCGGGACTTTCAGGGTAAAGTTAAACATTGCAATAAATGTACCATCGATTTTCCATGTAATCGTGATTACATGGATAACACAGCCCCACAAAAAAAAAAAAAATTGGAACTGCTATCAAGACAACTGTATCCCTATGTAATTTTCGACGCTGAATTCGAATCCGAGGTCAAAAAAAATCGTACACGCCCAAAATCAACCCCTAGCGCTAAAAAACCCTCCCCAAACAGGGTAAAATGACTTAACGCTCCATGAATAGTCTTAAATCTCAAGAAATCGAATTAAATATAAAGTCAAGTATATAACGCATAAATAGTGAGTTAACATTACCTTCCATTGAAAATCACCCCCATGAGTGGGTGAAAACTATCCCTCACACAACAGGAAATTTAAAAAAACTGCAGTGATTGCAAAAAAAGCTTACGATGCCCAGTTACTTTAGAAACAGTATGTAACTGCATTAGTCTCGATGCGATGCTCAAAAGCTACCCCCATAGAGTGGCGGAAACCACCTCTAAATTTTAATTGCAGTTGCTTAGATGACTCCTAAAAAGAATTCTTTAGGGTGCAATATGAGCTTGAAACTTCATTTTCTCGATTTCCATCTTGATTATTTCCCAGAAAATTTAGGCGACTACAGTGAAGAGCAGGGTGAATGCTTTCACCAAGATATATCAGAAATGGAAAAAAGGTACCAAGGAAGATGGGACGTACACATGATGGCAGATTACTGTTGGTCCTTAAAAAGAGAGACGTCTGAAAAGCATAAACGGCAGTCGGTCAGAAGATCATTCGAAAACAAATCCAAAAGATATTATAAAAAAAAAGAATAAATTTAATTGAATTAAGACTACGGGTAAATTTTTGCTACTTCATAATATGGGTACTTTTCAAGTATATTGTCAAAGATTCTTCTTAAATAAGAAAATGCAGATGTTTTGAGCTTTTCTAAAAGTCAAACTATTTTTTGAATTTCTTGTTATGTGCTGTAGTGCTGCATATCTTTAGCCAATTTTAGCATCGATTAAAATAGAAATCACGATGACAAAATTTTTTCCTCGATTTTCCTCGCAATTTTAATCTAGGGGTGGTTTCCGCCACTCTATGGTAGATGTTGAGCATCGCATCGGAAATAATGCAGTTACTCACTCCTTCCAAAAAAACTGGGCATCGTAAGCTTTTTTTTACAATCACTGCATTTTTTTAAGATTCCTGTTGTATGAGGGGTAGTTTTCACCCACTCATGAGGGTGATTTTCAATGGAAAATAGTGTTAACTTTGTGTTTATGCGTTATATACTTGAATGTTTATATTTAATTCGATTTATTGAGATTTAAGACTGTTCGTGGAGCGTTAAGTCATTTTTACCCTGTTTAGGGAGTGTTTCTTAACGCCAGGGTTGATTTTGGGGGAGTACGATTTTTTTTGACCTCGGATTCGGATTCAGCGTCGAAAATTACATAGAGATAGTTACCTCGATAGCAGTTCCAAATTTTTTTTTTTTTTTGTGGGGCTGTGTAATCGATGGTCCATATTTGTTGTCAGCGATTATTGGTAATGATACACAAATGTATGGAATGTTTCGTGCTTTCTTATAAAAATTCCATATAATTGTATACAAAAGCACTTGCGCCGGCGCGTTACTGATGTAATTCACCGGATTAACTACACTCAAATAAATAGTATGGGTAAATTCAACAAAAAAAAATGGTTAACTAACAATATTGTTAATTTTGTTAAACCAAACTATATTGATGGTATTTTTAAACAAGAGGTGATTGTTATTTTAATTAATAAAAAGTTGTCGTACAACAAAACAAACATTAACTTAAAAAATAGATGAATAAGACTATTATTTTGTTCGTCTGACTATTATTTTGTTGAATTCTGTCAAATTAAACTAGATAATAGTATATTTTATTTTTAACTATTATCGAATTGTAATTCTAACCCAGTATTAGTTCGCTGTATTATTGTACTTGGTAGACAAACCAATATTATTGTCGTCTTCTAGAAGTTCTAAAAGAATTACCATAAAATTTGCTTGCTTACCACGTAGTCTATTACAGAAATTATTCCCAGATGACGCCACATACAAATCACTGACAATAATCAATCATGCATTATCTTATACTCCTATGAATTTAAAGAAAATTAATATTGCAATGTTCGAATTTTCTCAGGGATCATTGATATATTTGGATGGATATTATAAACGATCTTTAATCTTTGGTTTGGGTGGTCTGATGTCTCAATACTGTGATTTTGGCTAACCAAAAAAAAACTTCATCATACAATAAAGTGTAGATCAATCTAAAAATTAGTTGGTGAACAAAAAACAAAGTAGTTGTACTATTTAATTGTAGACCAAATTGAAAATGGTTAGTGAACATAAAAAAATGTCATTGTATTATTTAATTTGTTACAAGAAGATATAATTATTAAACTACTATTTGTTTACGAAAACAAATAAAGTTGTATGACTATTCTTTTCTGATTGATTTAACTATGAAACTAGATAGGCGCGATTTCATATGCTCTTTTTGGTTGAATTTACCTATCATTTTCTTTGAGTGTATGTATTTATACATTTTATTATGTAATTTATATATAATTATATCGAAAATTACATTAACTGAAGTAAAGATACATGAATGTGTGTATTTTTAATTTACTTTATGTAATAAACCATAAATATGTTTAACTTTGCCCTGAAAGTCCTGGTAAAAAATCGTGCACACAAAAAAAAGTTACAGACAGAATGTTTTTTCTCAAATTTAAAATCTTGACGTTTCACGACATTCTAAGTCTATCTGAACAATTTTTTAGGATTACTGTAATTCCACTCCACTACGTAGATGTGGAAATGAAAATTAAAGAATTTATTCACAAAAGAATATGAAAATGGCCATTTCGGGGCATTTTCTGGTTGTTTTAATTAGTTACTTTTGCACAATTTTGCTCACTTCAAATTTTCACATACTCTCATTAGCGCCCACCGGCACCCCGAAAAATGACTTCCAATCCCCTCACGATCAAAATTCGTATTATTTTCCCGCTATTTCGATCGCTCCATTTTATACATCCCATTTCAAATTTTTGGCACATGGACACTATGCTGAATGTGTAAAATATTTGAAATAGGATGTGCAAAATGATGTGATTAAATTGGCAGGAAAATAATAGTTGTAGTTGCAAAATTCGAAATTCAGTGTGCAAATTTATGTAAAACATGTGCCAAAATTATGATGCATAATTCGATTGTTCAAGGGGGTGGGGCGACCCAAATAAAATTATAGTAGTAAATAGCAACAGTCAAACCCATATGCACTCGAAAATGCGTAGGTGCTTTTGGTCATGATTTTTGTTGACCTCTTGCTATGATCTAAGCTGAAGTAAATATTCAGCTAAGTGGTTAAAAGCTAAAATATTCTCTCATCTCAACTAAACAAACCATGAAATACATATTAGTGAAGTATTAACGACAGAAAAACATGTACAAATTAATATTTCGAATAATTATCTGAACAAATGGTTTGTTAATCAGCTTTATATTTAGATATTAAAGTAAAGTATCTATGTAGTTAATAAAACATTAAAATAGATATGAAAATCATAAACAGACTTGTTTGACTTGTCAAAGATCATTATCAATATTGTTCATGTTATCAAATAACAATAGGATTTTCTGTAACCATCAACCTTTAGTTTTAATTGAAACTATTTTTTTTTACTAATATAATCTTCGTTACTTTTAAGTGATATTTAAACTGTTTGTCTGATTTTAATGATTTTTTGTTTTGTTTTGTAGGTCAATTTTTCTGGAACGGAAGGAAAGCTGAACTGATATTAAGTGAAAATTATTTTTTCCCTAAATACAGAACCTAACAATAAAGCTACGGTTTCTTTTTCAAAAATTCAAAATACCCTATGAGAATCACCACCACAAAAGTTAACAACAAGTTTAAACCAAATTGTAGCCAATATTTTCTCAACATTTTCATATTTGGTATATATATGGTTTATCTTTACTATTAGGGGAGTTATAACCGATTGGAAAAAAGTTTTTATCTTTCTGATACTATTTTTTGCTGCTTAGACGATTCTAATGAACTTGAAAATGGCAAATATGAAAAAAAAAACAAAGCAAAAATTACACACTTAAAAATGGGGAGTTTTTCTATTCTCGTTTTTTTTATATATAAAAATGAATTATCTAATTACATATTCTACGAGAATTATCCTGTCTTTAAGCCCTGGTTAAGCTAAGGTATATTGGTTACGAAGATATGACCAATTAAAAGATACTAATAAAGGCTATTTAAAAGTATATGCTAGAAATTATTAAGCAGCTATAAAAAACAGGCAATAAAACCTAATGTCATTAGTTTATTGTGTGTGCGGGTGTCGTTAAGTAGAAAAAAAGACATTAGAAAAACAGACATTTTGAATTTTATTCACTAGGCATATTATCCTTAAGCAGCAAAGATAATAAAGTGTATCAAAAACGAAAACGTTAAAAAGAAATGAGGCTACAATTGGGTAAAAAACAGCTAAATTGTTACGGCCCTATTTAAAAAAAGAAAATGACTCAAAATCAGTACAGCTTTCCACTCCAGAAGAGTTAACCTACAAAACAAAACAAAATCATTAAAATCGGGCAAACGTTTAGAAAGAAAAAAAAATCAAAAAGCAGGTTATCGTAAATTTTGAATGACGTGATAATTTTGCCCGCGAATGTATATAAATATAAACTAGAAATCTTTAAACGCAGAAAATGTCAAAAAAATGTCCATAGTTTCTGATCGATGATCTTCATTGGACGTCCAAATAACGGGTTTAAGCAAAGGGGCCGTTCAAAAATTATGTAACGCGAATTTTGATCAAATTTGACCCCCCCCCCCCTTGTCATATGTTGTCACGTTTGAATAAATTACGTCACAAATTTCACCTCCTCCCCCCATCAAAATAAGATTTTTTTTTAAAATGTCATTTATATTAAAGTCTCGTGTAATAGTCCAGTCAACGGAGTGCTAAAATGACCAAAATCTCTAATTCAAGTGCTAATGAATGGATTTTGATGAAACCTTGTGCAATGTGTTTGTAATGACGTTAATAAAAAGTTGAAAAGAAGATTAGAGTAGGAAATGATCGGAAGGAATTTTAGGAATTTTATCACTGGTTCCGTAACTTGTAGAATTAGGTCAAAAATGAAAAAAAAACAACAACAATATATTTACCTTTTTTGGCCAAAAATAAGATTAGTCCAGTCAATGAAGGGTTTCTAGAGGGAAATGCTGTGATCACAATTTTTGACTAGAGAGCTGTGTTTGGACTATTTAGGAGGTAAACATACCACAAGTCCCCGAACGTAGGAGGTCGGGGGGGGGATGCAGGGGGGCACGAAGAAGGTCCTGGTTTTTGGTTTTTCGCTCATATCTCGAAAACGGTTAGCCCTAATCAAAAAGTGGCTACATGCAAAATTAAAGCTGACTAAATGTTCTACAATAATGTTTCTATTATTTTTTTCGTATCTGCTATGGTTCAGTAATGAACTGTATATCTTTTGACTGTATTTTAACTTTATTATAAATTGAAAATAAATTTTAATAATCACCGCAGAAAAAATTTTCTTGTACAGATATCCGTTTCACAACAGACTGAACTGAAATATCGAATAAAAAATGTCTTTGCGTCTGTAAGTGTGAGTGTGCGTGTATACCGCTTCTTGTAAACACGATAACTTCTGTTAGACTTAAAATATTTGATTACAATTTGGAACATATGTAAAACAGCGTATTACAATAATCCCTATTGAAAATGGGCAATATCTGTAATACATGGTGATAATAGAAGGCCTCAATGCATACGTCTGTAATTTTGTTCAAATTTTTAAATTACATATTTTTAAAACGCTACAATTTCAAATAAAGGTTTTTCAGGAAAAACTCGGTGAAAACGCACTTTACAGAACAGTTGCAAATAAAAAAAGTCTTGTATTTCGATAATACATTCACCTGAATTTTTTCAGATTTTTTTTCAACTTTTACATTTCCCCTCCTCCACTTTTAAGAATTTTCGAGTGGCCATACCTCAAAAAATATGCATTTTTCGAAAAAATTCACCAGAGTAAAAACATCTTATTTTGGGTCAAAAAAGGTAAATATATATGTTTTTTTCATTTTTGTTCTAATTCTACAAGTTACGAAACCCCTTCCGATCATTTCATACTCTAATCTTTTTTTCAACTTTTTTATTAACGTCATTACAAACACATTGCACAAGGTTTCATCAAACTCCATTCATTAGCACTCAAAATAGAGGTGGAACCTCCTCCCCGTTGACTGGACTATAAACTTGATTTGTCTTGTGACTAAGGACAAACCTTGTACAGTTTATACAAAAATAGCTGTTTTCGTTATTCATGCTGAACAAAGTGAATGCAATCAGTAAGCAACCAATAGAGATCAAGAATTTTAAAAATATTTCGATTCAGTTGCCTGTTTAGTGATTATAATCACTTCGTTCAGCACGAAAAAAAAATACTTAACAAAAGTCTTGGGTTAGGTATGGTATAGTATGTTATACCAAATTGGCAACGAATTTTAAAAAGATCAGAATTTTTGTGGAAAAAAGAATAACATTACGTAACACTTGATGCATCTATAGAACGGCATTTTAGCGATCACTAAAATCTAAAGTTTAAACCTCCAGTAAAACTTCAGTTTAAACTTCTAGTTAAACTTTGGTTTAAACGTTAACGGTGGGTCAAACCAATTCAGTTACCATGGAAACAAATGTACTTTCAATGATTTGGCCGACGGTTAAAGTTTAATCAGGACCGAAAGTAACGGCCCTAACACCGGCCCTTAGCAAAACATGACAACAATGTCAACGGCTAGTCAAATGACAGATGTTTTTTTCCCAAATAGCAGATAATGTCAGTTAAAAGGTATTTTATAAAAAGTCGTGGAAACACAAATATAAGTGCTTTGGAAAAAAATTTTGTAACTGTTCCGAAAAAATTGATATTTGAAGAACTTGGTGGCAAGCTTCTAATATTATTGATCCCATCCATCCCTTCAAAAATCCAAATTTTGATATAGAAAGAATTTATCAAGTCATAATCAACTTTGGGCAAATTGGACGAATTTCCTTTCGCAAAATTCAACTCCATCTTGATAGTTTATTGATAAAGTAAAAATCAAACGCCACATAAACAAACAACAAATAAATCTAACCAATATATCTCTCACTTGTATTGTGACGCAGAAATGTTGCCACATAATCCTCGGCATGAGTTTTGTTTACATTTTTAAGATAACTTCTACATATTAAACAAATATAAAAACCTTTTAATTCCTTCTAAATACATGTATATAATATTTATTGATATTCAAGATATTGAGAAAAATAGAAGTGTTATAGGTAAAATAATGTAAAGTAAATATACAATTTGGCATTCATATAAGATAGTTATAGTCTATGCGAAAGTTGTCTATGATTGGTTAAATTATTTCCCGCCAAATAAAATCATTTGAAATCTGTGTCTAGACGGGCGTATTCTTATTTCTTATTTTTATTTAAGAAATTATTGTTTTGGTTTAAATTGATTATGCAGTAATTGTTAAAATAATAACATTACTTGATATATATCACCAAAACTAAATTTTAAAAAAATGGAAAATATCCCATTATTAGCAAATTGAAAACACTGCTCACTAAGCCTGTGCGTGCGTTTTAAAGCAGGATCGTACGCGCGAGGCGGGGAATGCTACTGTACTGTTCTCTCTAAAGAGGGAGGAAAGGGACGTCCTTTTCGACCATTAAAAAATAAACAAAAAAAAAACACACACGAAGGACGGTCTAGATCTGTTCTAGGAAACATCTACTACAAAAAACAGAATGAAACTTGAAATTTACCCACTGTGGCCGTAAGAGTATGTAGTATGTATATACAGAGTGACCCATTTAAAAGAGGGGCACTTCTCTAAATTTTTTATTTATTGTGCGATTTGAATCAAATTTTACTCAGGTATAGAACAAATTAGGATCTAATTATGACCAGAAAAACATTTGCCTCCTATAAATGCAAAGCCACCAGCGGTACCAAAGTATGCGGAAAAAATCAAAAAATCATATTAGGCATTTTTTTATTGGAAAATTTTGTTAATGAAACTTGTTCGGAATTGTCCAAAAACCTTAAGTCCAAAATTTAATATAAATAAAAAAATATTAAAATTTTTATTAAAATAATGTCCAAGTCCGAAAATATAATTTTAATGGGATTTTTTGTTTATAAAACTGTTCTATGACAATTCTGTTTGAAATTAAAAACAAGCTGCCAGGTAGTTGTCAAGTAATTTGCAGTTTTTTTTAAATAATGATTTTTAAAATTTTTATAATTTCAATTTTTTTATTTTGATTAAATTTTGGGCTTAAGGTTTTTGGACAATTCTGAACAAGTTTCATTAACAAAATTTTGCGATAAAAAATGCCTAATATGATTTATTGATTTTTTCCGCATATTTTGGTACCGCAGGTGGCTTTGCATTTGTAAAAGGTGAATGTTTTTCTGGTCATAATTAGTTCCTAATTTGTTCTATACTTGAGTAAAATTTGATTCAAATCGCACAGTAAATAAAAATTTTAGAAAGGTGCCCCGCTTTTAAATGGGTCACTCTGTATAACAAAAAAAATTACATTACTGAAATTTGAAATATTTTCCCTATATAGTCTCATTGTGATGTGGAAGAACGTTAAAAATAATAAAATGTAATTTGTTCAAAGATAATTTCGAGGATAATTTACAAAAAAAAAAAAAATGGAGTTTGACAATTTTTTGAAAAAAAAAACAAAAATGTCCTCGTCAACTTTGTTTTGAACATTTTTCTCATAGGATCTGGCGTTGCCGAATTATTTTGAAGAAACTAATTTTTTGCCCCCTAAAGTCGAAAACTTGTATTTTTCATCAGGGAGGGCCTTGGCTTAAAACAACATATATCAAAATCATTACTACTCCACCTTTTGTAAGACAAAGGCCATATTTTGTTTCTACTGACTGGATTAACACCCTCTATTTTTAACAGACTTCAAACAATTTTCAAAAGAAGGACATTATCAATCGACCAGCAGGTAAGTTTTGTTTTGCAATATTTGGCGAAGGCGCCGCGCAAATTTCGCCGGAATTGCATTAAAATTGGTAGTTAGTAGTAATTCAGTAATATTACGGTTCAAATTGCGATATATCCGACAAAATTCATAAAGTTTTGAAAATTGGTGGAAATAATCAGGACAGCATATGTAATAATAAACCGAAAAGTTCCCACCAAATTGTGTGCTTCATCCCCTACGACATAGTATTCACCCCAATTTTCGCTTTTTTTAAATTATCCATGAAATGGTGCATTTTACGACAAAAATACCTATATACAAAAGTGTTCTACAGGAAATTCTCTACAAAAAAGGTTTTTAGACCATTTCTCCTCAAACGAATAGTACGTTGGTAAATCAGGGCCGTAATTAGCGCAAGTCATATAATTCGTTATCTATTTACCATCACCGAAATGTTCGGTGTTACTATGCAGCACATCATTCCGTGACGCTCAAAGCTACCGATTGGGGGTGGAAAAAAGTTGGCGGTATATTAATCCCAATAATGACTATAAAAGAACCAACTCCCGAATCTGTTTTAACGCTTATTTCATGTTCATGTAAATTAGGGTGCGAATACAGGTGTAGTTGCAGAAGAGCAGGCTTGCGTTGCTCTACAATGTGTTATCATTGCCATGGACAATCATGCTTGAATGTTGAATCTGTGGAAGACGACCAAGATTTATAATTAACATTTGATAATTAGTGGATTAGGCCTACAGGGGATACCACTTTAAAAAAAACGCGCCAAGTACTTTACCTCTAGGGTGGTGTGGAAATAAGTACAACACGGTCTTTTTATAGAGGTGAGGGGGTGGAAGTTGTATATTTATTAAAATTGTAAATAAATTTCAGTGCCTACTGCTATTTTAAGCGTTAAACGTTAAACTTTAAGGTAGATCGTACTGTAGAGAGTGCTAGTCGGAACCAACCCTTATGTTTGCGCCATATTTCCCACGTTATTATTAATTTTAGGAAAAAAGTGGTAAAAACCTTTTTGATAGAGAATTTTCCAAGGAGCAATTTTGTATATAAGTATTTTTGTCGAAAATTACACCGTTGCCGAGATAATCTAGAAAAACTCAAAATGGGGGTAGAAAGGACGTCCTGGGGGATGAAGCACACTATTTAGGGATGGGAACTTTTTGGTTTAGTAATCCTTATGCTATTCCCAACATACCCACCAATTTTCAAATCTTTATGAATTTTGTCGGAATAAAAACGTAATATTCCTGAACTATAGGAGGAATATCGATATTTGTGGGTGCAAAAATGAACAAATGACGAATTAAAACGTAAACCGTCTGCAATCGATATTAGGTTATAAAATTCAATTAACTGGCGATGGTCACGTTTTATTTCACCATTTTTATTTCACCATTTTTTGAAAGAAAAAATAATTCTGGTCCTCATTAGATATCGCCATTCGTGTATTCGCTTGATTAATTGAATAATTAATGAATTAATAACTAGACGAGATTCCAGAATTGTTATGAATTGTGTGGAAATCATTAATTCTCTATTCATTGGTGTGGTATATCAATATCAACAATTTGTTCCAAATATTGATAAAACACGAAACAGAATATTGGTTACAGGAACAAAATATAATGAGACCTAAACTTTTACTCTTTGAGAACAGAACATGAATCAGAGCGCATAACCTAAGAATAAAACTATGAGAACTAATTAGCGGGAAGCAAAAGAGTCGAGAACAAAATGAGAAACAAAACAGAAAAGTCAATGGTCCAACGTATAGTGTGTGTGGTGGCTTAAAACAAATACTAGCCAGAATCGTGACCTGCTGGATCAAAGCGCCAAATTTTGCAGAGTTCTTATATACCCTCAGTACTATCAATTCAAGGGGGAGTGTTCGATTTCAGTGTCCGCCATCTTGAAATACAACGTTATCTTTGTTTTCTTTGGACTGTAACTGTAAATTTTCGACTTTTATTTGGTTTTTACTAAATATCTCCCCAACTTCTGGGTTTGTAGCAAAAATGATTTAATTTAAACTAAGTTTGCTACAATTTGAGACCAGAGCCGCTTTTGTTGTAACTATCATATTTTGCGAGATACAAGCTTCCAAAGTTTTGGACTTTTTTCAGGTTATTACGAAAATCGGTTGGGTTTACAGCAACACTATTCGAATCAATTTTAATCTAGATTAAATTTGGTACAACTTTAGACTAGATCTGCTTTTGTAACTTTAATATTTTGCGAGATACAAGCATCCAGATTTTCTAAATACGACGCGATCACGTTTTTCTTCCAGTGTTTCTGGCAGCGGTATTTCTTTTTCATCAGGATTGCCTACGAATCGATGTTGTATGGGACATATACAAGCCAGATACTCTAAAGGAAACTACATGTGTGAAGAGAGGAAAGGGAGAAAGGAGAAAAGTCACAAGGGAAACCACACTTCCCAAAAATTTTGTTACATTCCTGAAGAATTCAGAGAACAAGACAGAACTGTTTACCCTACTAAGTGATGCAGTCGCAGCTTATGACATACAAGAAGGTAAAGAAACATACATCACCTGTGGTAAATCTGTTATTTCAAAAAATAGCAGTGCACCGATGTCCGAAACTGACCTCGAAGAAGCCGATACCAGAATGTGTCTTCATATATCGGATGCATTACAAAAAAGTGCAACCAACATCCTCGTAAGTACAGTACAACAGATGTTATTGTGGTACTAGTAGACATCTTTCTCGAGCTACAAACTTACAAACCTAATATTCAACTTTGGATTGCATTTGGTAAAGGTAAACATTTCCGATATTATCATATTAACTCCATCTGCCAAGAGCTCGGAGAAAATATGTCGCAAGCATTGCCCTTTGGAAAGCATACCCTCCAGGCACTAAAGGATTTATCTTTATCAAAACATCAACAAGCTCAGAGAGGATCTCTTCACACAAGGAAAAAAAGTAAAGATGATGCAAAGTCGCAAAGCCGCCCACACAGGATCTCCTCATTCAACACACTAACCGCTGCATCTATCAATCTAGCATCTGGTTAACCAGTTTGAATTCACTCCAAAATGCACCTACTCCGGCTAACTTTGGATGGAAAAGAAACGAAGAGACATGGCAACCAATTTGGATGTCTCTACCGGAAGCAAGCAAAAGCTGTAGGAAATTAATCAAGTGCGGATGTAAGGCTGAACCCCTGTGCTCTAAGAATTGCGTTTGTAACAAGGCTGCACTTGCCTACATAGCTCTCTGTCATTGCAAAGGCCATTGTGAACAGTAAACAACATTATAAATATAATTTTTATTATTATTTTCTTAAATAGTTATTCTGTAATTTTTTTTATTGAAATGTTTGTAACACGGTCAAAAACATTATCTCAGCAAATTGTGATTGCATCGATGTCTTTCTTTACTCACATTGTAGCCTATTACTCTTAAACATTAATAAAATAATGTTTGCTGTAAAAGTGACTGCATTGAAGATATTTAGCAGAATCGACAAAAATATATTTTCGTAATAACCTGAAAAAATTTATGAAAAAGTCCAAAACTTTGGAAGCTTGTATCTCGCAAAAGTTACAAAAGCGGCTCTGGTTTCAAATTGTAGCAAATTTAGTTTAAATTAAATCCTTTTCTTTTTTAATATGTTCGTGGCCAAAACACTGTGCATGTAAGGCCATATATAGAAGAAAAAAAAATCATTTTGCTACAAACCCAGAGGTTGGAGAAATATTTAGTAAAAATTAAATAAAAATCTAAAATTTACAGGAACAGTCCAAAGAAAACAAAGATAACGTCGTATTTCAAGATGGCGGAGACTGAAATCTGGCCCTGAATTGATAGTACTGAGGGTATATAAGAAGTATGCAACATTTGGAGCTTTAATCCAGCAGGTCACGATCTTTTCGGTAAGCCACCACACTAGTAAACTTTAGGCGTCCAATGATACAAAACAACCTCTCAGAGCGCTCTAGAGAATCAAATTCCTTGAACATGTGTTTAAAGTTGAAAATGTATATAGCGTATAGATGTGCTTACTGCAAACCAGAAAAGGCACAATTTTTGGTTTCACTATTTTTTAAATGAGCGCGCTTTTTCGAACTCTAGGATGTTTTTAAGAAGGCGCAGAATTCACATTGAAAGTGGGGTAGATATTTTGAAAATCTGCTGTAAATAATACCTTTTTTCATTTCTGTAAACATCTTATATAATTTCATTAGAAGTACATCCGAAAAATAGAAAAAAAAATCGTAACTTTTAAATCGTAACTTTTAAATCGTCCAAAAGTGGACCCCATACGTAACAGCCAACATTGTGGCTCTTGGGATTCTCTTAACTTTGTTCGTTTTGGACATCTATGGATGGAATACCCTGTATGTAGTTAATGTGCTTAGTATGAAATCTATCAAATTATATCGCAATAATCCTTGCCCAGCTAAGTGCCGAATCCGGCGGATTGTTTTGATCAATTTTAAGTGTTTTCCAACTAAACTACTCATATGGAATGTTTTGAGTGTGACGTCAAATTAAGAGGTAAATTTTATTATTACTTTAAATATAATAGATAGATTATTACAACATTAAAGAGATGATTTCAGATAAGAGTATTTATTACTTACCGAAATCGGCGAGTTTGACATCTCCCATCTCGCTCAGTAAAACATTGGCTGCCTTTATGTCTCTGTGCAGCTTACGCTCGCTGTGAAGATAATCTAAACCTTTCAACACCTCTCTAAGAATGATTGCTATGTGCATTTCCTCAAAATTACCAGCTTTCATCAGATCCAATGCCGACCCGCCACCCAAATACTCCATAATAATCCATAATTTTGTTCCCTGGAAAAAACAATTTATTCAGTCCAAAATGTATACATATGGATGGATAATAATAGTACTAATAGTACAGTAACTAGAGGTTTTAACTTCGGAATAATGTCATGATTTCGTTAATTTTTGGCAACTTACTTAAGAAAAGTTTCTATATTATGCAATTTATAGGGGGTGGTACTTAATAAAAAAAACAAAAACACTGGAGCTGAAAGAGAACCAAATTTATGCAAAATTTCATTGAAATTGATAGTCTTAAATTAGAAAGACTTAAAAACTGAGATTTTAGCTTGAAAGAAAATATTTCAAAACGATTTTCGTCAAATAACTCGAAAAGTATTACATTGAGCGAAACATGCTAGAGACAAATGTGAGGCGGAAAGCAAAAAGGAACCTCTTGTCGGCAATTTCCGATTTTTAGTTATTGATATTAAATGAATTAAGCTCTAATTCTGAACGATTTGGTGCAAAAATCATGTCTCTATGATTTTTTTTGTTTAAGTTACTAGTGCGTTTATGAAGAGGGACCTCTTGTCGGTCCCATGTTATTTCTCCATAAGTGACAGGAGGTACCTTTTCCAGGGCTGAACAATACTGAACATTGACTGCTTTATCGATTATTTTAAGTGTTTCATTCAATTATATCGGTTTTCTAATCGATTACAACTTGTAAAGGACAAAATCCGAAAATCGATCATATTGACCCAAACCACTAATTTCAACTGTACTGAAAAATTAACATCGCCGACAAGAGGTCCCTTTTTGCTTTCCGCCTCACAAATAGTCTATGTAACGAAGCATTATAAGACGACTTTCTTGTAAATATTTCGTGCAAAAACAAGATTACCTTTCCCCCTCGTTTTCGAAGGTGCTGAACACGATGCAAGTGGTGGGAGAAGTTTTTAACTGCCACAACCCCCTGAAACGGCCAAAAACAACCTCTTTTATGCATCCCTTTATGTTTTCATATATAAACGGGTCTGGGCGGGAGTGATTTATCGAGGGGTTATACTTGAAATAACATGGAAGGGGGTTATAGAGTAAGTGGAATCCAGACAGCAGGACTAGGGGGTTGATTAAAGTCTCCCGAGGGGTGGAAAATCATTTTTTTTTAAAATGATTCGGTTCGAACGCGTATCTTCTTGTTTTCGGGGTCGCTGATCACGGGAAAAATATTCATTTTTAGCTCCAACTCCTCCTCATCTCTCAAACGGACAGAAACCATCACTCACTCACCAGAAAGCATGCTATCCAGGATTTACAGGTTTTTTTTCGACACATGATCGTTATTCCTGAGCATATCTCTTCATTTTTTTTAACACTGCCATTGACAACAATATTTATTATTCATTACTCCCCGATGAAGAAATCATTACACCCCACTCAGTACCCTACACAATCATCGCCCCAGCGATAACTGGTGGATAAGGGTAAGTTTCCGTCCATTATAGAGGTTGAGGAGAGTCAGAGATGACGGTGAATATTTTTATCGTGATTAGCGTCTGCGAAAACAGGGGAGGGCGTATTAACGATTCAAAGTGTAACTAATTAATTTTACACCCCTTGGAAGCAACCCCTGAGGTCGCTACCACCTTCTCTTCCGTGAAAAATGAAGGGATATGGACAGGAATAACGATCATGTGTCGACAAACCTCTAAATCTTGGATAGCATGCTTTCTGGTGAGTTGGTGGTTTCTGCTCGTTTGAGGGATGATGGGGGGTTGGAGCTAAAAATGAATATTTTTCCCGTATAAGATGAAAATAAATAATCTAGTTCCAGATCCCAAAGTACATATGTGTACCAAATTTCAAGTTAATATCTTAAACGGTTCCAGAGTAAACGTGCGCACAAAAAAAGTTACAGACCGACAGACAGACATTTTTTTCACTCAAATGTAAAATCTCGACGTTTCATGACATTCTAAGCCTATTTGACCAATAAAAATTTTCAAAAGTTTTTCTTGCCTTTACTATACTTCCACTGGATGTGGCAGTAATAAGTATGCTACTAAATTGAGGATAAATTTATTCTTTTACTAATTTCTGTAGAATTAATAGTTTCGGAGATCTGTATAAGTATAAAGATGGCGTAAGAACGTTTATAAGACGAAGTATCAAGTTTAAGTGTTAAATATCTCAGAAATTATGGCACTTACGTCAAAACTGCTATCGATCAAAATGAAAGACTATTAATTGGGCTTTCAAATGATTTTTTGATTATTTTTATGGCATAAAAAACAAAGAAGTTATAAGAGAGAATGAGCATCTTCACATTTTATTAATAAACCAGTCAGTAATGGAAAAAATATATTCTCACTTGCTGTTTTTCGTTAACATATAGTACGACCTCATTTTTTCGTCTGTTTACAGTACTTGCTTTAGAAAAAAAAATGCATTTCAAACCATATATTAATTATTATTATAAAAGAATTTTCAAAAAAACTTAAAATGTTTGTTTCTTTGCAAATATCTCAATAAATATTAGTTTTAGCGAAAAAAAAATAGGCGGACATTAACAATAAAGCTTATAAACAGAGAATGAATAGTTTTTTTCATATTTATGTAGAATGAATAGTACAGTACACTTCTGTGCAATAAAATCCCGTACACTTGAAAAATCAAGTAATCCAGTTTTCACTAATATTAAGTGGTGTGAATCAGTCTTTTTGGAATTTAGATATTTTTTATTATCATATAGGTTATAAAAACTGACATTGATTGTGAAACGTCAAAAGTAATGTGTTTGAATAATGTTAATCCAGAAAAAAACATATGTATTTTAGTTTTTTTTTACACCATTCGATGGGAATGATTTCGATTTATAACAAATGTAAAAATTGACGTTGAAAAATTCACAGATACGACTGCACATAACTGCGTTTGTATTTATTGTGTAAATAATGTAACCTAATATTTTGTACATATGTCCGTCATTACAAGACTGAAAAACTTTTTCATCGGTAAACACAACATTGTTCCAAAACTCCACCGGGCGATAGACACAATTTAAACAAAACATAAAATGCGGGCTTGCTTCTGTTCTTCTGTTAATATGGTCTTCTTGGCACTTGTACAGTTTTTTATTTCCCATTTTCCTATCCTTCGGCTAGCTGTTGACCTCGATACTAGAAAATTTGTCATGAACACAGCGTCTCCTGCTGTTTGAAACGGATTTTTCCTCAAATAGCCAAGGAGTGCTTCATCTTGAAGAAGGTTTGAACTTCCCGATAGGCCTGAACAGTCTTCTCTTTACGCTACCTTCCTCCTCCCACTTTTCTTCACACTCATAACAGTACTCTTATTCAATTGATAATGATTAGCAACTGCTCTGATAGACCATCTCTCTTCAATTTCAGAAAGAATTAAAATTTTTTCATCTTTAGTTAATTTTGGCATTGCGAAAATATGACACTGACACAGACACTGACAAATAAATAAAGAATTAATTAATATAGCAAAAATGGGTGTACGGGATTTTATTGCACAAAAGTGTACCAAAAGGTAAAAAATATGTAAAATTTCGGAATAATCTCATATGTAATGATAATTTTTCTTTGTCGGTTATAATTGTAGTAAAAGGTATCATCTTCAGTCTCTTATCCTCAAGGGATGAAAACCACCTCTAAATTTAGATATTTAATATTTGCAAAAGTATTACTGATTTATTTTTGAAACATGCTGGGTCTGGTCCGGCGCACCTCGCAAAAATATTTTTATTTCTTACTTCTTAGAGATATTTTTTGAAAACGGTTCGATTTTAAAATACACTACCTTTAAAAGGTTTTTTTTTTTATTACAATTCGACCGTTTTAGCAAAAGGTATTAAAGCGTTTGTGCTGAGACGCATGAAAAAAGGCTAATTTTAACGTTCGCACATTGGCTCGCGATCCTCTAACTTTGATTTTTATTTTACGAGAAAACAGTTGCATGTCGAATTTTAGAAGAGCATTTTTTCTGTAGGATTTATACCTCTACCATTTTGTTTGTATTTTTCGTGTTTTAAAAACAATTTTTGAGAGTTTGAGGCCATTTCGTCTTATGTTGGAGCCACGGTAGCCTAGAGAACTTTTTTATACTTTTGTACTATGAAAAACTTACTCTCAAAATTTCATCCTGGCACAAAACCCCTGGGGCGGTTGAAAGTAAAAACAAAGAATTTACGCGTACTTCGCGACCTGATATCTTCGGTCCTGTTGATCGTAGTAACCTCTACTTGGGCTCATATTTTTCGTTATATAATTTACTTCAAATTATTTCCTATGAATTTTTGACGTCCAGGGAATCAAAGCATTTTCACGTGATTGTAATACTTTTTTAGTGATATTTCACGCCGATACGCTTGAAATTCTGTTTTACGTATGCACATTCTTACGTACAATATAATCCAGACGCGAGATATATACATAAATGCTATTTAGTTAACCAAGTTCTCTCCTGTAAATTACTGCACGATCTCAATAACACTACAACTAGAGTTGTAAAGAGGAGCATTGCATAAATTAAGAAGGTCAAGCAAATTCAATAAACCGTGTCACCCATCCTATAAATAACATCATGCGAATTATTTACAACCTCTTTAATAATGTAAACATGAGAGAAGAAATATACAGAGTGCTTCGTAAAGTAGTACACATTCAAATTTTTAAGCGTTCTGAGTGCGATACTCCATCATCCAGTGGGGAGGTTCTTTGCAGTCCAATATCGACAATTTTGCCTATTGACAAGGCCATTTAAAACAAAGGTAGATTCATCCGAAAAAAATACACTGATTAAAGTACTAGTAAAACTACCTAGTAATTGAGTACTTTGCTAAGTAAACTTCCCTCGACATGATTGTAAAAATACATTTTTTTCTAAATAATATTGGCGTAAGAAATGTTAAGGTGTAACTTTAACATGTTGTACATTTAGAGTTGGACGAACTTATTTTACACCAGAAAACTACAACAACAATGAAAATCTAATCACCAGTACTGTAAAATAGCAACATACGCATCTGAATTTTCCAACTCTGCCCCCACTTCGTTGGGGCGTTATGGTATTTCTTATCTAGAGAAAGGGCGATAATCTATCAAAAAGAAGAAAGGTTTTCAGAAATCTCACAACTTATTTTGCCACATACTACGTTTTTAATATGCATCACTCCAAGGCAGTTTCTTCCACCCTAGAATTTCTACAAAGGTACTCAAAATTCACCTGGACCAAGACACAAAGAGCTCAACTTTTAGTACGTCAAAAAATAATGTCATAGACCTTATGAAATGGTTGTAGTCCAATCAACGAATGCCCAAAAGGGGATTGTAGAGGACATTGCGGGGGGGGGAGAGTTTTCCTCTTCAGGAATGTATTTGGGGGGTAGTTAGGAGGTAAACATACTAAAAGTCCGCGCTTCAGGGGGGGGGGAGATTTCTTTTTTCGATTCTTCGCTTAAATTTCCTACAAGAATGTCTATATTCATTTTTTTCCTAAGTGTTATAGTTTACGAGATATTCGCCAGCCAAAATAGATAATTAATAATAAAAAATAATCACAGTCACAAAACAATTTTTATTTATACAATACTAAACGTATTTACTAACGTAATATTTTGTGGGAATCTATACATTTCTTTAAATATATAGTGTGACTCACTTAAAGTGAAGACACCCTTATAACTTTTTTATTTTGTTTCCGATTTGAATCAAATTTTATTCAAGTAAAGAACAAATTAGGATCTACTTATGACCAGAAAAACATTCGCTTGCTACAAAGGCGAAGTCATCTGCGGTACCAAAATATGTGGAAAAAAACAAAAACATTTTGAATATAGTCCAGTCAATGAATGGTTTCTAGAGGAAAATGCTGAGATCACAATTTTTGACTAGAGGACTGTGTTTGGACTACTCAGGAGGTAAACATACCAAAAGACCCGAACTCAGGAGGTGGGGGGGGGGGGGGGGGTGCAGGGTGGCACAAAGAAGGTCCTGGTTTTTTGTTTTTCGCTCGTATCTCGAAAACGGTTAGCCCTAATCAAAAAGGCTATATGCAAAATTAAAGCTGACTAAATTTTCTACAATAATGTTTCTATTATTTTTTTTCGTATCTGCTATGATTCAGTAATGAATTGTATATCTTTTGACTGTATTCTAACTTTATTATGAATTTATTATAAATTGAAAATAAATTTTAATAATCATCATAGAAAAGAATTTCTTGTACAGATATTCGTTTCACAACAGAATGAACTGAAATATGAAATAAAAAATGTCTTTGTGTCTGTAAGTGTGTGTGCGTGTATATCTATGTGTGCGTGTATACCGCTTCTTGTAAACACGATAACTTCTGTTAGTCTTAAAATATTTTATTACAATTTGGAACATATGTAAAACAGCATATTACAATAATTCTTATTGAAATTGGGCCATATATGTAATACATGGTGATAACCAGAGGCCTACAATTCTCACTTCATAATAATGTCATTAAAAATACCATGTTCCATATTTTAGGATAACACTGATATATCATCTAATTTAAATAAAGTTGGTTAGCCTAACATACACCCGGTATATTGCGGTTTAAAAATCTTATACATCTTCTTATTTTTGTATGCTTAGTAATATTTTACTCTGAAATTAAAATAAAACGTATTTTACGTATGAGAGTTTGTAGGTTTCTGATTATCACCATGTATTTCAGATATGGCCCAATTTCAATAGGGATTATGGTAATATGCTGTTTTACATATGTTCCAAATTGAAATCAAATATTTTAAGTCTAACAGAAGTTATCGTGTTTACAAGAAACGCACACATAGATATATACGCACACACACACTTACAGACGCAAAGACATTTTTTATTCGATATTTCAGTTCAGTCTGCGGTGAAATGGATATCTGTATAGTACGGCCCACATTTAATACAGCGATATAAAAAAGCTCGCAAAAAACGTAGAGGGTTCCGACCATGTATCAATTTCAGTCTATTTACATAAAATGCCATTATTATGATCACAAAAAAATGGTCACGTATTTCGTAACAACAATGTGGGGCACTCCCACTGAATATAATTGGTTGAAATTTTCTATACCGGAATTATGATAGGTTGGAATAAACTGTGTGGTCAACGTCGACTAGTGATAGACAACGTGGACCGGCGGGCGGTACATTAATCAAAGGCGGTCGGTACCCTTTACCTTTTTTTTGCGAGCTTTTTTATATCGCTGGATTACCGATGGGCCAAACTATATAAGAAATTTTTTTCTACGATGATTATTAAAATTTATTTTCAATTATAATAAATTTATAATAAAGTTAGAATACAGTCAAAAGATGTTCAATTCATTACTGAACCATAACAGATACGAAAAAAATTAATAGAAACATTATTGCAGAAAATTTAGTCAGCTTTAATTTTGCATATAGCCACTTTTTGATTAGGGCTAACCGTTTTCGAGATATGAGCGAAAAACCAAAAACCGGGACCTTCTTCGTGTCCCCCTGCATCCCCCCCACTTCCTACGTCCGGGGACTTTTGGTATGTTTACCTCCATAAATAGTCCAAAATTGTGATCTCGGCATTGCCCTCTAGACCCCTTATTGAACGTTCATTGACTGGGCTAATATGAAAAATTCTAAAAAATGCATCGGATCGGCGCCACAAACGTACATACACCAACATTTGATTTGGTGGAGGATTTCTCATACATAAGCTCATCTGGCAAAGGGGATCCTCAGTTTCCACAATTTGTGGTGGATACGTGAAATTCGTCAAGATCCACTAATATGATTCTTAATTTTTTTCTGCATATCTTGATACCGCCTTTGAAGCAGGCGAATGTTTTTCTGGTGATAAGTAGATCCTAACTTGTTCTATATTTGAGTAAAATTTGATTCAAATCAGAAATAAAATAAAAAAGTTATAAAGGTGTAATCATTTTAAGTGAGCCACACTGTGTATTTGAGGAAATGTATAGATTTCGACCAAATATATATATATATATATATATTTAACTATTTAACGTCGGCCTATTTCCGCTACCAGGGCCTATCACCGACGCCAGGAGGCAAGCTACCCCCAACCTGGAAATTTTGCCTTAAGAAGAGTAGGGATCTTTTACTTGCCTAACATTTAATAGACAAGGGACCGCCTGCTTTACATCCCCTCCGAAGGATGGTATATTCACTACGTAATCCTCGTCTGAAATTACGTAACTTCCGCGTATACACTGATATACAAGCCGCTAGAAGGTGGGACGAGACCGCTGTATTTCCCAAGATGGGACCCCATCCAAGTACTAACCGCGCTCGACGTTGCTTCAACGGAATATCGACTGATATTCACATTGAAGTCGCCTCTACGCTCGTCCCCGACCAAATATTACGTTAGTAAATACGTCAAGTGATGTAAAATAAAGATTGTTTTGTGACTGTGATTTATTAGCAGACCACGGTAAACCGCTTTGATAGAAATATTCAAGACACCTAATTATTTTTTTTTTATTAATTATCTATTTTAGGTGGCGAATATCTCGTAAATAAAATGAATAGGTATAGACATTCTTGTAGGAAATTTAATTGCTTAATTTTGCATAGATTACCTTTTTCCGTACAACGCATCGTTTCCGAGTTATAAGTGAAGAATTGAGAAAAGGAACCTTTCCACCCCCCTCCCCCCTAAAGCGGCGGGGACTTTTAGTATGTTTACCTCCTAACGACCCCCAACACATTCCTGAAGAGAAAAATTCTACCCTACTCGATGTCCTCTACAACTCTTTCCTTGACTGGACTATTGGCTGAATTACCAAATTGAAGCATGCAGTGATGGCTGATTTTTATCAAAACTTCGGAAACATTCCGGAAACTCCCAAAAATGTCCTGGGAACTTTCATTGGAAAGTTTGCTTTACCCGTTTCTGATTTAAAGACAGTAATTGCCAAACGTCACTGGAATAAACTGTTTAAAAAATGTTTCTTTGAAACGATTTTCGTGACCTTTGACCTTTGATATCTTGACTAGCGGACACGAGATCCGATCTTATAAGACTTTTCAGTTCATCTTTAGAACGCCAAAACAAAGGTCTATGCAAATGTTCAGCTCTCCAACTTTCATTCCGAGGCTTAATCCTTATTTGATTGGACTATTGGGCCTTTCCTTTAGAAAAAAAATAGCGACGTAGTGTCGTAGCCGCTAATGGCGTGGGCAAATAGAATTGCTTCTTTGCAGTTTCTCAACAGTGTTGACGACTGTAAATCGCGAGAACTGTAAATTCTTGTGTTGGTGTTTGCCTGTTGTTGTTTTAAAAAATTAATGTCTTTGTCACAAGGAGAAATAGTGATGAGAAGAACTAACAGGTCTTACATCACAATGACCGCTGTTTCGTACTCATAATATAACATTTCTCCACGGCAGCTTTAATCCAATCAAATATGGAAAATTAGAGAAAAAAACTGATAAAGTTTTAAAACTTGGCAAAGATGTTCATTAAGGTTCACTATTAAACATACTAAAAGTCCTGAACTCACTCTGTTGCGCTCGAGCCGCCATCTTGAAGAGATGGCGCTCTGATTCAATTTTTTGTTTATATCTCTCTAACCATTTGCGATATCGAAATTATGTTTATATAAAAAACGAAACTCATAAAATTCTCTACAAAAAATGTTATATGCTTTTTTTTTTCGTTTCTATTATTACTCTTTGGAAATACGAGAACAGGGTATATTTCATTTCATCGACACATTTCAAAAAATGTAAATATCGCTTGTAGAGAAAAAAGTTATGATATCACTGTGTTAGTCATAGAATTCGCAACAACTTTCAAAATGTCCGCCATGGGTCTTTCTGTCAGTCTGTTAGTGTGTCCGTCTGCCCATCCGTCCATCACTTGTCTTTTAAGCTAAATAACTTAAGAGAGAAACGCCCGATTTTATTGAAATTTGGAGAATACATTAGAGTTAGCTAGAGAAAGAATACCAGCATTTTTGAAAAAAATCGATCAGTAAATAAAAAGGTTATGAAACATTTTATAAAAAACAATGCACGTGAAGAGTGTTGTAACACCTTTGGTGTGATTCTATAAACACAAAGGTACTGCATAGTATACTGACCAACGTTTCAACAGTCAATATGGTATCATCGGGAGATCATTAAAATTGCAAGTATGGTACTTAAACCTGCAATCTTATCAAATATTACAATAATTTTACTGGATTATTTGTTGTTTTTGAAATGTCTTCATTTCTAGTAAAGTTACTATTTTTAAATTTCAAGACAGTTTTTCTTAAAAATTTTCCAATGCAATCTACATACCGTATTGTATGTAAGAAAATGTGCTTTTTCAAAGTTCATAACAAAAAACCGTTGCTCAAGCTACTTCCACATATAGATTTCACATCCAAATCTCACAATGAGAAAAAATTATTTATGGAACATTAATAATATAATATTTGAAACCGTCTACCCCAAAAACCCATAAAACGATATGTCAAATCGATAGTGGGAGTGGGGGTAGGAGATGGAAAAGCAAAACAATTTGTTGAGGCCTTTGGTTCTTGTACGCACAGTAGGTACATCACAATTTTATTTTTTTCACCCCCTTCCATAATGGGTGCCAAAAAATTTTTTGAGATCTTAGCCTCTCTCATATACACTAAATACCAATTTTATGGACTCTTACTTGCTTGATTTACCTATTTACCATTTACCCCAATTTACCCTTCAACGGAATAAAATCAAATATAATCTAGTTCCAGATCTCGTTAAAATACATACGTGTACCAAACAAGTCAATACCTTAAACGGTTCCAGAGTAATCGTGCGTACAAAAAAAGTTACAGACAGACAATTCTTTTTTGCTCAAACTTAAAATCTCGACGTTTCATGACATTTTAAGCCAATTTGAACAATAAAAATAAAGATTTTTTTGCGTTACTATAATTTCACTGGATGTCGATTTAAAAAATACATTGGTGACGTCATAGCTTTGTAAAAACTTAAAAAATATATCAAGAGATAGCATTCACTATAAAACTTTTGGTATGTCCGAGCCACCACGAAATCACTACTACTAATTTATATTACAAGCATTTTCATTTTTAAAACCTATTTTCATTTTCTGTGAATTTTGACCGCTGACATACGAGAGCAAAGCAAGTTACACTTATAATGTTACATTTTGTGATGTTGGCTAACCAGAAACGAACATTGTTCATTTGACTTTCACCAGCAAGCGCCGTCTGGTCGACCTCTGCGACAGTAAAAAATTCAATAGGTCACCACCAGCATTGGAACAGCGTTTACTTTTCCGCATACGACACATAAAGCTTTGAAAGAACAATCCGCCAAAGCGACAAGACAATGAAAAGAAGTCGTCATAAAAATCAGTTTAAAGCGATAGTCATCCATTCTCCGTAATATCAAGGATGACATTTATACAAGAATGCAGATCGAAAGTGACGAAATACAATTATTTAAATCTCGCACCTAGGAACAGCGCGAATCATTTACGTCAGAAAATGTTAGTTTTTAAAAACAGCCAGATTAAATGCAAATGTATCTGTAAATTTTCCATCAAAGTTCGCAAATGGTTTAATATTATTTTTAACAGTATTACAAAAAAAAATATGTCAAATTTGATAACGCATATACAGAGCTGGACAAATTACTTTGAAAAAGTAATTAATTACAAATTACAAATTACTAATGTTAAAAAGTAATTTGATTACCATGTAATTAAATTACTATTAAAAAAATGTAATTAAATTACTAATTATTTGGTAATGGTAATTGAATAAATAAATTACTTTTATAATTACTTTAGAGCTTCTAAATTTGTTATATTGGAAATGGGAGATGTTTAGTAAATTATAAGATCATTTGTTGGTGTACAAATAATTATAAATATATACAAATACTGAATAACACAAATTTTTTAGTAATCAGTAAAGACAGTAATCGCAAAGGAATGAAAATCTATAACTAAAAGCAAATACAAAAGCCGCTGCCCAAGGAATCACTACTTTCACATACTGATTTTCTATCTAATTCTCTCACAACGAAAAAAATTTTGTATGTGGAAATACTTGTTTATGGAACTTTAGTAATGTAATATTTGAAATTGCATACCCCAAAAACCCATAAAACAATATGCCACATTAGTAGTGGGGGTGGAAGTGGTGGTAGTAGGGTGGTAGTGGGGGTGGATGAAGAAAAAAAATGAGGCATTTAGTTGTTGTATACACACTAAATCACAATTTTATTTTTTCACTCCCTTTAATAATGCGATGGGGGTGGTAATGGGGGTGGCTAATAGCTTCTCTTATATATACTAAATACCAATTTTATGGACTCTTACTTGCTTGATTTACCTATTTACCCTAATTTATCCCCCAACCCTTCAACAGAATAAGATCAAAATATAATCTAATTCCAGATCTCGTTAAAGGTGGCGGTGCCGTGCTTAAGAAAACGATTTCGTAATTCGACAATTTCTTCTATATACCTGAACGACTTGAAAAAATTCTTTGATAGGCCTTTAGAGAAAACTTGATAGAATGATACCAGACTATTAAAATCAACAAAAACTTTTTTTTATTTTCGCACGAGAAAAAAAATTTCCTTCTTTAGTTTTCAATAGCCTAGTACCATTCTATAAAGTTGTCTCTAAAAGCCCAACAAACATTTTGTTAATCGGTTCAGGGATGTAGAAGAAATTGTCGAATTATGTTCACCGCACCCGCCCACCTTAAATTAAGGATGCAACGGATAGTGTTTTGGCCGGATACCGAATACCGGATATCCGGCGAACTTCTTGATCCGGCTTACATTGAAAGTTGGACTGAAAACAAATTTTGACAACCTCGACGACAAAAAATATTTACTGGCAACTTTTCTAGACCTCAGATTTAAAACAAGTTTTTTCAATAAAAATCAGGCTGAATAATCCTGCCAAATTATTCTGCTGGAGGTTTTAAAAAATAGTTGTGATGATTCATGCTCAGGCAGTGATAGTGAAAGTGGTTCTTCTCCTTTCAGTAAACAACGTAAGAGAAACCCACAAGATAATGTTACTGCTGATATTTACAACACTTTTTGGAAGAGTTTTGACGAAGTGGGTGAAGAAAATGGTACCGTTAAGCACAAGATTTTGTAGAGTGAGAGGGAAATATGCGTTTATTTTCGGATTATAATAAATATTTAAAAAGTCATAAATGGTATAATCTTTAAAATAGTTTCAGATACTTCCCATTGCTCTAAGGAATACAACCATATACAGTTTTTATCATAAATTTTGTATATAGTATAATGCCATGCTCTAATAATGGAATTAGGAACTATTTTCATTGACATATTCAAATACAACAGATATTTATAATAAAAAAAAATATATAGTTGTATGCATTAGAACAATAGCAAGAATCTAAAATAGGTTTTAAGATTATACTGTTTGGTTTTTTAAATATTTATAATAAATCTAAAATAAACGCATATTTCCCTCTCATTTTGCAAAATCCCATCCTTAATGAGAACGTTTCGGAGAAAACTTCAATGGCCAAGGAGATTGACTATTATTTGAAAGGAGCACGGATTCAAAGCAATAGTGACCCTTACACATGGTGGTATACTAACTCCAATCAGTATAATAATACTCGATTCATATTTTATACCAATTTTTATTTCTTAACTATCCGGTTTTGGCCGGATATCAGGTCACTATCCGGTGCCCAACCGAATAGTAATAAAGTGGTAGGATAGGCCGGACACCGGATAGTAACCGGATATCCGTTGCACCTCTACCTTAAATACATGCGTGTACCAAATTTCAAGTCAATATCTTAAACGGTTCCAGAGTAATCGTGCTCACAAAAAAGTTACAGATAGACAAACAGACCGACAGACAGACATTTTCTTTTGCTCAAACTGAAAATCTCGACGTTTCATGACATTTTAAGCATTTTTGAACAATAAAAAATTTTAATTGTTTTTTTTTTTGCGTTACTATACTTCCACTGGATGTGGAAGTAAAATGACACAAACTATGAAATATGAATAATATTATTTGTTTATGTTTCCTTTTAATAGGAATGTAAAGTAATATAAATACTCTAAAATAATTTAATTACGGTAAAACAATTAAACTCTACAGTATTCAAATTATTCTAGAGATTTGAAATGATTGAGAAGTAATTTAAATTACTTGAAGTAATTTAAATTACTTGAAATAATTTAAATTACATGAAGTAATTTCTATCAGTAATTAATTACTCTGCAGAGGTATTTTCAGAGTATCGCTTGAGGAATTAATACTTTTTAAGTACAATTACTGCTTTGAAAAATGTAATTCAATTACAATTACTTTTTTTAAAAAAGTAGTTAAATTAGTAATTTAATTACTTTAGTAATTAATTACTCCCAGCTCTGCGCATATACAGGGTGTTCCGTAATAAATGATTTTCTTCCAAGAAGTAACAGAACTAGAAAAAATAAGTCGAGTTGTTTCGATTTTCGTATAAACATTTATCTTCAATCATAAGGAACAAATGAAACGAATCGATAAAAAACAGTAGGTCCACACGAAAAGATAAATATCAGACAAAATATTGGATCTATTTAACAAAGATTACAAAAATTGATGAGATACCAAAGGTCAAGTTTATCAATTTCCCTTCTAAAGGCAAGCAAAGCAAAAATGCGTAAACATCACAAAACAATGAGTCATATTGAGAGACTATGTAGAGGGGCTAGGTTAGATTAGATTAGATAGAAGGAAGAGCTACCTGATTGGCCTTGACCACCACAATCCCCTGTGGATCTACATTTCGCTCCTGTTGTAGTTTCCCTTAGAGCTCATTATTCAGATTGTCCTTTTTATCAGCCCGCACAGCCTCGATAAGGGCCCCTTAGTATAGTATATATCATCCCTTGGCCTTTGGTTTCTCCTCGCCAAGTAGCTAAAATCTCAGTCTATACTTTCATAGTGGCATTAGCATATGTACTGAGGTTTTCCCTTCCTCTTGGCAGAATCTACATATGGCATCCTCTACCAGGCCCATTATACTTATATGTCTATTAAGCCTATAATGTCCATATGGAAGGCCCACCATTATGGCCTTTCTATTTGGCGTAAATTTGGCCAATCGTTCTTTAATGAACTCTTTGGCTTGTCTTTATCGCGGGAAACACTTCTGCCACTCCAGAGATTTATTTTGTACCCAATTATTAATGGATGTTCTTAGGCCGCAGTCACACACAGCGGCTGCAATGCGATTTATCGCATGGAGAGAATCGCATTGCAACAGCAGAATATGTTCATATTAGGCGAAAAATTACACAGCCATACAAAAAAAAGTTCTGTGCAGCGGACCAAATTATACGGATTTGGTGTATTTTACGACGCTGAATTCGAATACGTAGTTCAAAAAAAGATCTATCGTGCCAGTTTTGTTTTTTAGTCAAAAACATCCCTTAAAATGGTGTAAAACCATAGAAATAATGTAATAACTCTTAATGAAGTGTGAAAAATGGTAGAAGTTTTGCAGTCGAGAATAGAGAATATAAATTCGAGCCACAGTAAGCTATCTCTATAAATTAAACCGAAATCCGCCTTTATGGGGGGTAAAAACTACCGCTAAAACTCAAAAGACGCAGGCGAGTGTGAATAATATGTACAAATTTTTGTATCTCTTAGTGCAAAATATTTGACTCTGGTGTGACAACCAGCCATTACTCTCAAAGGACTCAACCCCATGGAAGGTTAAAACTACCCCCACCCCCCATAGGTTTCAAAACGGGGGAAAAAATGAGGCTTTTGTAGTTTTAGACAGGTTGAACAAATATGGAGTGAACTCGTTCCAACCACCGACACATGACCAGAGTCTACCCTTGGTAAGAGCTACCCCCGTGCTCAAATGATGCATATCGGTGCTATTGAAATACTTGTAGCTCATCGTGCCAAATATACAAATCTGGTACCACAACCACCCAATCTTAATAAGGGGAGGTGGGGGAGGGGGGGGGTAAAAACTACCCCCACAGACGGACGGACTTTTTTATTTCTAATATTCTGGAACAAAAACTCAGGCATTTGTAGTTTTAGGCAGGGTAGACAAATATGGAGTAAGTTCATACATTATGAACTCATACATACATTATAAGCATATTTATATATGTAGCGACAGTCAGTCTTGCATCAAACAAGGTGACCTCTAAGCTTGTGCTGAACTGTCGAAACATTCTGACTGAGCTGTGTGAACGCAACTCAGTTAAACTTATATGGGTGCCCGGACACAGTGGAGTAGAGGGCAACGAAGAAGCAGACCGTTTGGCGGGCGAAGGAGCAAAAACTCCTTTCCCTGGCCCCGAACCAGCCTTCGGTCTGTCAAGAAGTCTGATACAATCAGAGCTGCAAGACTATAGGCTACGGCACAGTTTAACGACTATTGGGCTCAGGCCCCCGGAATAAGGCAGTCGAGGCTCCATATAAAGGGGTTCTCGATTGACTCCACCATAGAGTGGCTGATTGGGCTCGATAGAGAGCGATTGAGACGGATGGTAGGCCTGATGATGTAGAAGAACGCACTAACGGGCGTCAAAATGACGCGACACCAATTTATTTCTCAGGGGGCGCCAGTCGCGTATTACCCCGTTCTTCTACCTCCCAGGCGGGTTCGAGATAAGATGCACTTCGGTAGCCGAGTAATGGGACCAAGGCGGCACTACCACAGATCGGAAACTACGCTCTCTCTGGACCCGAATTCCCTCGTTAGGGGTTTAGGCACCTCTTAATTTCCTGAATTTTTGCATAAAAAAATCCCAACCGAAGAATTTCTCTGCGGAGGGATTAGTTTTGGTACGCGAAAATCACGTTTTGGTCCATTAATAACGGAATATATTTCTCAAAAAACGCATAAAAAAATCCCTATCAAACCTTCGTAAAGCAACCAGAAGGTCGAACGTTAATGCGAATTAACTCGACACATCCGGCTTTCTCTACGAAAGTTCCAGGGATTATAGACCGTCAACAGGCCTCAAGATCAATTAAGAAATATTAGTTCAAAGAATCCGTTTATTTAACAGAATTGGTTATACAAAATTCTCAAGAAAGAATCGTGCCTTCCCCAATCAAGGTAGTGACTTTCAGACCATACAAGCGAGAGCGCTCACGCTAACGATCGATTAGGTAGAAAAGATTCATACGTACCTTCTCAGAATCAAAATGTGAGCTTTTAGAATCATTTCAGACTCTGGGTAAATGAATAATTAAGGCTGACTGAAATTAACTTAAAAAAGTTTTACTAAATGAATTTAGTTTCGCTAGAGACTACCTAGCTTTAAAGTTCTTGTATCGTGGAAATTCACGTACTCAAACACATTCAGAGGACTTATTACTGCATAAGTTGAGTGGCGTTCGATCAGTCCACGACTTACTAACCCTTATCACAGTCGATTAATAATATCGATTTGGCAGCGTCTCACCTTCGAGCGACTATTAGGCAAAATTGAATTTTTGGATTTTTATGCACAAGGCGTTTTCCTCTATAACTTTGTCATTTGAAAAGCCCCGTTAGTGGCTTTTCTACCATCGCTTTGTCTGGACTACTCAACGCGCTCGACCAAATTGCGAGCCGCTGGGTCAATCCAAACTCTTTCCATGCGAGAAACCGGCCTTGTACATGTGCATTGATTTTTATCAATTTTTGCTTATCGGCACTACGCCGGCTTTGACAAAATCTTCTATTTTGCCTTTTGGATGCAGTGCATCGTTAAAATTTTATGCTCATACTTTAGAATTGTGCTTTCAATGATCGTACCTCAAAGGTCAATGTCTTTGGTTGAGGAATAAAAAATAAAAAATAATTTAAAGTATATTTTCGTGGTACTTTTTAAACTGACTTCGTGGTACTTTTGAAAAATCCAGTTTAAGACCAATTTTAGCGTACTTTTGAAAAATCGATTTTCGAGCCAAATTTCAAGGTACTTTTGAAAAACTAATCTGCGGGTGAAATTTTGGCGTACTTTTGAAAAATCGATTTTCAAGCCAAATTTCAAGGTACTTTTGAAAAGTTAATCCGCGGGTGAAATTTTGGCGTACTTTTGAAAAATTGATTTTCAAGCCAAATTTCAAGGTACTTTTGAAAAGTTAATCTGCGGGTGAAATTTTGGCGTACTTTTGAAAAATCGATCTTCAAGCCAAATTTCAACGCAGTTTTGAAAAATTAGTCTGCAAGTGAAACTTTGGCGTACTTTCGATAAATCGATTCCTGGGCCAAATTTTGACGCCCTTCCAAAAATATTATTTTTCAAAGTCCAATTTATGATACCTTTGAAAAAGTATACTATTCATAAATCTTTGTCATTATATACTTCTACTCTGATATTCTGAACCAAAAACATTTTTCCTAAGTGAAAATTCGGTGTTTCTTCGAATTTTCGCCTGGTCATTTCCAACGCCTTATAGAACCCAAAACGGTCCTTGTGGACTGATCTGCGCCTCTGCAGACTCCCAAAAATGTCTTTAAATGAAATTTTTGCCTAAGTCGAATTTTGATTATGTCTTCAACTTAGGACGATTTTGGAGAGTTCTACAACACTCCCCTCCTTTGGTTGAATCTTTTCTACTCATCGATCGCCTTTAATTTCCATATTCACTTGTATGTCTGTATGCCTTCATTTGACGGTCTGACCTATGTACAGATGTTTTAAAAAAATAACGGCCTTAATTGGGGCAGACGGCTGATTCGCCTATCTAACTTAAAAATAAATACATTTTTTAAACAATACGCCAAGTTGATACAACATTTTTATCAACTTAATTACACCCGCGTCGAGGTGCGAAGCGTAGCACAATTTTGATTAGCGTCCACTCTCACTAATTCGTTGCACTCGCTTTTTCGCCCTGGTCTCGCTCTTGCTTGACTTCGGCCCTTTCTAGAAGAGGCTGTCTATATCTCCATGCCGCAGCTTGGACGGTCCTCGCCTTTGAGTTCCAGACTTCACCATGCCGCGCCCTTGCGACAGGCTGGGTCATCTTTCCATTTCTGCACATGGAAAATGCAGTTCAGCAACTAGATTGACTTTTTAGCAAGTCGTCGACTGGGACGCGTCGACTAACAAACACAATGTGTTGTTTTTAATGAAATATTTTTCTAACATGAATTTTGTTAACTTATAATGGTTAGAAATTGGTTCTTCGTAAGGTAGATTGAATCGGCTTACGATATTCGTGCGGTCATCACTACTTTGTGAAAAAAGTATAAAAAAAAAATTGAAGCGTCTTCTTGAGCGAAGAACGGCTTCTGAAACTCGTCTCGTAGTTTCTACTTCGTAAGGTAGATTAAATCGGCTTACGATACTCGTGCGGTCATCACGACTTGTGAAAAAAGTATAAAAAAAAAAAAAATTGAAGCGTCTTCTTGAGCGAAGAACGGCTTCTGAAACTCGTAGTTTCCATTTGAGGTATACGTTAATTTTGTTGACTTAAAATGATTAAAATAGAAGTTGTCTTCTTGCATAAGAAAAACAGCTTCCGAAACTCGTACTGATTCGTACTTATGCCTACGTCCATTACTCGAACTTGGCGGCTCTCGCTCTTGAGAAGCTAGGCTTACCGGATCGCGCTCTTGCGTCGGGTTCGCCGTCTTTCCATGTCTGTTCATGGAGTAGACTTTAAATTTTCGATTCGACCGCATATAGGTCAAAATCGCTACTTAGAATTTTGAGAAAAAATATAAAAAAAAAGCGAAAACGGCTATTAGCCGTGGTCGACCTCAGAAATATCTAGAGGTGACTCTTCTATGTCTGGCTCATCTCGAGCATCATCGGGATCTCGACTTATTACATCCTGCTCATCTTGAGCACTTGCGGGAACATTGATTTGAACTAGTGTGGTATCGCTACGTCGCTCTGACCTGGGCGCGATCTCATTGTCTGATGAGGAAGCGTCGTCACTAAGATGAGTTTCATCCGGACTATCTTCTGATTCTTCAGACAATTCCAATTCAACATCGGGGTCTCCCTTAGGTGCCGGCCCGATGGCATCGACATGTAATCTCGTCGAAGTTACCCCCCTTGTGAATGAGGTAAACTTCATTGGACAATCTCTTTAAAACCTTGTGTGGCCCACTCCACGACGGTGTGAAGGTATGATCCTTCCTGATCCTTTTAGTCATTACCATATCTCCCACTTTATATACGACCGGCGTTACCGCCACTTTGGGCGCGTAACGCCATTGGTAATTTGTTTGATTTTTACGAATCTCCTTGACTCTTTCAAGGCGGGGAACGTCCGCTTGATTACGACGTTCTTGTCTATAAGCGAACATATTCCAATCACCAATCTGCGGTAATTCATAGCCGAGTACTACGAAACTGGGTGTATGCCCCGTAGCGGCGTTTTTTCTTGTTCTCAAGATATATGCCATCTGACTAACATGTCGATCCCACTCGTCGTTGGGTGAACCATATAATAAGGTTTTTAAGATCTTCTTAGCTTCTTGCACCCTCCTTTCTATTGGATTGGCCTGTTGGTGGTAAGCTGCTGTGAAGAATCTTTCAATATTGTTACGTGTACAGAACGTATCGTAAAAGCCGGAATTGAAGTGGCCTCCCTGGTCGGAAATGATGACCCTCGGAACGCCATATCTCGCCACTAGTTCCTCTTCGATAAATTGTGCTATTGTTTTTCCACTGACTTGGGTGAACGCCTTGGCTTCGACCCACTTACTAAATACATCCTCTACCATTAATATATATCGGTTATCTGCATCTTTGGTTCGCTGAAGCGGTCCGATTACATCGACGCTTAGAACTTCGAACGGATGCGATGGAGCATGGCTTCTGAGAGGAGCCTTCGGTTGTGACTGTCTGCTTTTTACGGAATTACAAATAATGCACTCATTTAAATATTTGTTAACTAGTCTCGACAAATTATTAAAATAATAGCGGCCCGAGATGATTCTAACAGTTTCATCGCGGCCGGGGTGACCTACTTCCGGTCGGTCGTGAAAATGAGATATTACTCTCATGACCATACGTTTTGGTACGTATAATTTTTCTATAACATTTTCGCCTCTCGTCCAAAGTGTGCCGCCTATCACTTGTCTTGTATTGACGAATTTCACCTCTGCCTCGGTTTTATCTGCTTGTCGCACTAGAGTATTCCATCGTTCGATTTGGTCTTGGATATCTCTGGAGTGCGATTGCGCTTCTCTGACCTGATCGTTTAATTCCAATGTGGTAATTACTGATATTCGTTCCTTGTACGAGAATTTTGGTGGATACATTCTCTCCTCTTCGTCGTCTGCTTCGACGTTCGGGCCTTGAGGATTTCTGCTCAAATAGTCTGCCAATATATTTTCCTTGCCGGGACAATGTTCTATTGTGAAGCTGTATTCCTGAAGTAATAATGACCAACGTGTAAATTTCGTTTTCTCGTCCTTATGCTTATTTAACCATAGTAAAGCTCGATTGTCGGTTTTGACTATAAATGGGCGGTCTGCCAAATATATTTTGTATTTCCTTATATAATTAACGACGCTCAAACATTCCAATTCATTGATATGGTATTTTCTCTCCGTCGGAGATAACGTATTACTAGCATAAGAGACGATGTGCTTCTGGTCATTATCCCCCAATTGATATAATACTGCAGATAATCCTATTAAGGATGCGTCCGTCTGCAGTATGAACATTTTATTGAAATCTGGCCGGTGCAGTCCTAGAGGTTTATTTAATACCTCTTTCAGTAGGATAAAGGATTCTTGGGCTTCTGTATTCCACTTATAGCGCCAGTCCTTCGAGAGTAGTCGGGTCAAGGGCTTAGTAATTATTGCAACATTAGGGATATATTCACGTACCCAATTACATAGGCCAAGGAAACTCTGAAGCTGGCGCCTTGTCGTAGGCACAGGATAGCTCTGTATCTGCAGAATATGTTTTTCTAAAGGTTGAGTAGTATTGGCATTTATCTTATGCCCGAGATAGGTTATACTAGATGTGGCTACCACACATTTTTCTGGTGACACTTTTAAATTATGTAAACGTAGGCGTTCAAAGACGGCTCTCAGATGGTTTACATGCTGATCTATATTTTCACTGTAGATGATAATATCATCGAGATATACTTTGCAGAAATGATGCAAGTAGCCGGTCAATACGTCTCTTGCCATAAATTTTTGGAATGTACATGGAGCGGTCTTTAATCCGAAAGGCATCACGTTAAATCGGTAAGATGCTCCATCTAATGTTGTAAACGTAGAATAATTTTTTGACGACTCCTCAAGAGGGATTTGCCAATATCCGCTCTTGAGGTCCAACACCGTAAATATGTTGGCGTTTCCTAGATCCTTTATACTCTCGTATATCTTAGGTAAGACGGATGCTTCGTCTTCCGTTACTTCATTTAAGTGACGATAATCAATGCAGAAGCGAGGCTTCTTGCCGGGCCTTTCAATTATAATGGGAGGCGAACTGTACTGAGCGGTACTCGGTTCTATGACCCCGGCTTTCAGCATCTCTTCAATTTGATCGTACATAACTTTTTTCTTAGTAGGAGACATAGGGTAGGGTTTGATATTGAACGGGCGGTCGTCTTTAACTTTTATTTTATGTTTCGTTGTCACCGTGGTAGCTTGGGTAGGCACCGCGGTGAACAATTCAGCGAATTCCTCGAATAGAGGTTTTAAATTGTCGTTTCCGATGATCAGTTCTTCGGGAAGCCGGCATTGCTTCCTTGCTTGATGTGCCGCTTGATTCCAGAAGACGGTTATTCGCTCTTCAGTGCCGACGTAGACACATTTACGTTGATAATCGAATACGACATTGTGAGCATATAAAAAGGGGGCTCCCAGAATGAGCTCTTCGTTTAAATTTTGAATGACCTGAAACGTGGTCTGAAAGGGTACATCTAGTACATTAACGTTTATGGTCGTAGTCCCAAGGGATTCTACTAAACCATCGCCACAAGCCATAACAAAAGTTTGGGGAGCTGTAAGTTGATCAATGTCGTTCAAAAATTTCGGTTAGATAATATTCCTTGTCGAACCTGTATCCAATAAAGCGTTAACCGCTCGATTATTAATTATAATCTTAATGCGAGGCAGAGGGAAAGCGTCGTTGGTTTGATTGATAGATTCTAATGGAGTGAATCGGTGGGGAGATAGGTTGACTTCTTGATCCTTAAACAGGTAATTAAGGTCAGGAAGGTCATCGAAGTTTTTTAATTTAAACTTCTTGCTTCGGAGCTTCCCCGAGGGTCGCTTCGAGCCTGCTGGGGCCTGGTAGGCGGGGCTGGTACAGTTCGGCCTGGGCCATCGCCTCTGACCCCCGCTTGGTTTCCCGTATTCATATTACGATAGGGATTGTTTGGGCATTCCGCATGAAAATGCCACTGCTCCGTTGGGCAATATCTGCAAGGGCGATACGGGACTCGGGAGTTCCTTACGTCTCCAGTACCCCTTCTCGGTATATCCCCTCTAGGCAGCGAGGAAATATTATTTGCAAAATGCACCCTTGGTGCTGGCGGATTATCTCTTCTTTGAGATCCATTGAATGGTGTCCTAGATGCACCAAAGGAACTGGAGGACGGCTTCGCTAATGCGGAGGGTTCCGTTCTCCAGTTACTGCTCGATTGCTGATTCCCTTGAGCTGAAGCGGTAGAGGTGGACGCTTCTCGGTCTTTGCTTTTTTTTGCATTTTGCAGAATCTCGAATTCTTTATTCTCATCCATGATTTTGGCCATTTGTTCGGTCATCGTCACTAGTGTATTTGTATCTAGTATGACGGCACTCTTTAGGAGCATTTTCATATCAGGTCTCAACTGATTGAAGATGGTAGCCGCCTTCATCGCCTCCGGCTTAAACGGATCGATCCTCTTGAAGAGGCATACCTTCCTGGAAATAAATACTGACGTATTTTCCTCGGCATCTTGTTTCTTGCCATATAAATTAGCTACTGCTTCGGTGAGTACTTCACCTGAATCGTAACGGCTTCTGAACCGCTCGAGGAATAGAGGATACGTGGTAATTAGGGTTCGGTATTGTTCGAACCATTTCCTAGCATCGTCTTTGAGCTGTTCTGATATTTTATACAGACGGTCGTTATCCTGCGTAATTCGTACTCGGACGAAAAATTCCTCCATATGATGAATGAAGGTTTCAGGGTCTTCGTGTTCGAAGCCATGAAATTCCGCATTTGGATGCTTCGACCGATACTTATGCTCGTGTGTGGCTTCGCTTAGAGCTTTGGCAAGACCTGCTGCCATTTGGGCGAACACTTGTTCTGAGGAGGGCTGTATGACTCCTTCAGTGGTACTCGGGCCTACCCCCGAACTACCCAGTACATCCTCCGCGCACGGCCTCTCTAACCCTCTAGAGACGTTGTCCATCACAGATGTCGGCTCGTCGTAAAACTGGAAAGGCGTTGATTCATCCATATCCTTTCCAGAAAGCCCTGCTGACTAACAACGCCCCACGTTGGGCGCCATGTAGAAGAACGCACTACCGGGCGTCAAAATGACGCGACACCAATTTATTTCTCAGGGGGCGCCAGTCGCTTATTACCCCGTTCTTCTACCTCCCAGGCGGGTTCGAGATAAGATGCACTTCGGTAGCCGAGTAATGGGACCAAGGCGGCACTACCACAGATCGGAAACTACGCTCTCTCTGGACCCGAATTCCCTCGTTAGGGGTTTAGGCACCTCTTAATTTCCTGAATTTTTGCATAAAAAAATCCCAACCGAAGAATTTCTCTGCGGAGGGATTAGTTTTGGTACGCGAAAATTACGTTTTGGTCCATTAATAACGGAATATATTTCTCAAAAAACGCATAAAAAAATCCCTATCAAACCTTCGTAAAGCAACCAGAAGGTCGAACGTTAATGCGAATTAACTCGACACATCCGGCTTTCTCTACGAAAGTTCCAGGGATTATAGACCGTCAACAGGCCTCAAGATCAATTAAGAAATATTAGTTCAAAGAATCCGTTTATTTAACAGAATTGGTTATACAAAATTCTCAAGAAAGAATCGTGCCTTCCCCAATCAAGGTAGTGACTTTCAGACCATACAAGCGAGAGCGCTCACGCTAACGATCGATTAGGTAGAAAAGATTCATACGTACCTTCTCAGAATCAAAATGTGAGCTTTTAGAATCATTTCAGACTCTGGGTAAATGAATAATTAAGGCTGACTGAAATTAACTTAAAAAAGTTTTACTAAATGAATTTAGTTTCGCTAGAGACTACCTAGCTTTAAAGTTCTTGTATCGTGGAAATTCACGTACTCAAACACATTCAGAGGACTTATTACTGCATAAGTTGAGTGGCGTTCGATCAGTCCACGACTTACTAACCCTTATCACAGTCGATTAATAATATCGATTTGGCAGCGTCTCACCTTCGAGCGACTATTAGGCAAAATTGAATTTTTGGATTTTTATGCACAAGGCGTTTTCCTCTATAACTTTGTCATTTGAAAAGCCCCGTTAGTGGCTTTTCTACCATCGCTTTGTCTGGACTACTCAACGCGCTCGACCAAATTGCGAGCCGCTGGGTCAATCCAAACTCTTTCCATGCGAGAAACCGGCCTTGTACATGTGCATTGATTTTTATCAATTTTTGCTTATCGGCACTACGCCGGCTTTGACAAAATCTTCTATTTTGCCTTTTGGATGCAGTGCATCGTTAAAATTTTATGCTCATACTTTAGAATTGTGCTTTCAATGATCGTACCTCAAAGGTCAATGTCTTTGGTTGAGGAATAAAAAATAAAAAATAATTTAAAGTATATTTTCGTGGTACTTTTTAAACTGACTTCGTGGTACTTTTGAAAAATCCAGTTTAAGACCAATTTTAGCGTACTTTTGAAAAATCGATTTTCGAGCCAAATTTCAAGGTACTTTTGAAAAACTAATCTGCGGGTGAAATTTTGGCGTACTTTTGAAAAATCGATTTTCAAGCCAAATTTCAAGGTACTTTTGAAAAGTTAATCCGCGGGTGAAATTTTGGCGTACTTTTGAAAAATTGATTTTCAAGCCAAATTTCAAGGTACTTTTGAAAAGTTAATCTGCGGGTGAAATTTTGGCGTACTTTTGAAAAATCGATCTTCAAGCCAAATTTCAACGCAGTTTTGAAAAATTAGTCTGCAAGTGAAACTTTGGCGTACTTTCGATAAATCGATTCCTGGGCCAAATTTTGACGCCCTTCCAAAAATATTATTTTTCAAAGTCCAATTTATGATACCTTTGAAAAAGTATACTATTCATAAATCTTTGTCATTATATACTTCTACTCTGATATTCTGAACCAAAAACATTTTTCCTAAGTGAAAATTCGGTGTTTCTTCGAATTTTCGCCTGGTCATTTCCAACGCCTTATAGAACCCAAAACGGTCCTTGTGGACTGATCTGCGCCTCTGCAGACTCCCAAAAATGTCTTTAAATGAAATTTTTGCCTAAGTCGAATTTTGATTATGTCTTCAACTTAGGACGATTTTGGAGAGTTCTACAACAATGACAGGACACTGTCCTCTGAACAAGCACCTGCATACAATGCAGTTGAAAGATGATCCTATTTGTAGGATGTGTGGAGAGGAGGATGAAACCATCACTCATATCCTGTGCCATTGTGCACCAATAGGAGTGTCAAGGTACAGGTATTTCGGAAGGGAGTTTCTACAGCCGGAGGAACTACGGGATCTACCCTGGAAAGGGCTGCTCTCCTTCGTGGAGAGCACTGGTCTTTTCTAGGGGATCCTAAATGTCGCGAATGTACAATGGGCCGATAGGCCTGAGTACTGCGGATCTTCGGATCTGCTCGCGTTTTCTAATAATAAGTTCATACATTAAGCATTAACCAGTTGTGTTTTATTTATTATACCATACCTACTTATTCAACTGTTTATCTTAACATTTATCAACTTATCTATCTTTTAATCTGTGTAAAGCTATTCTTTTTCCTATTTATATCATACTTTCGACCATCAATCCAAATACTTTCTATTCTTCTGATCTTTCTCTCTTTTTTCAAAGTATCTTTTCCGTGGTTTTCCTTTCCTTTTTTTTAGTCATAGATATAGGATATATCTCTTCAGTTACCATTATTTTCGATCTATGTAAGCTATATACCTAAATTAGCTAAATTTCCGTCTATCTATTTGCGTCCGTATGTGGGGGTAGTTTTTATTCGCCCCCCCCCCCCAATAGAGGTGATTTTCAACCTTATTAAAAAGATTGGGTGGTTGTCGTACCAGATTTATATATTTGGCACAATAAGCTACAAGAATTTGACCTTTTCCGAATTTTAATAGCACCCATATGTAACATTTGAGCATGGGGGTAGCTCTTACCATCCTTTAAGGGTAGTCTCTAGTTATGTATTGGTGGTTGGAATGAATTTACTCCATATTTGTTCAAAACTACAAAAGCATAAATTTTTCCCGTTTTGAAACCTATGAGGGGTGAGGGTACTTTTGACCCTCCATAGGGTTGAATCTCTACTCTTTGAGAGTAATGGCTGATTGTCGCACCAGAATCAAATATTTTGCACTAAGTGATACAAAAATTTGGCCTTTGTATATGTTATTCACACTCACCTACGTCTTTTGAGTTTTAGCGGTAGTTTTCACCCCCCCATAAGGGCGAATTTCGGTTTAATTTATATAGATAACTTACTGTGGCTCCAATTTATATTCTCTGCTCCCGAGTTAAGGGAGCAGAGAATATAATAGTATATTATTCAACGAGCGTGTAATGATAGCTATTACTCAAGAGGATGACGTTTACGGCACGAGCCGAAGGCGAGTGTCGTAATTCACCCGAGTGAGTAATAGCTATTACATGCAAGTAGAATACTATACTTTTTCAACGACTATTCAACAGGAAGTTGCACTTTGCGGGTAAATTTGCCAACAAATGGCGAAATTTTTAAGGAAAGATGCGAAGACGCACATTGTATCGGTTATAACTTCTTTATTTTTAAGCAGAAGAAAAAATTTAAAAAAAGACTTTAGCTTAATCGATAATCTTTAATTTGGTTTCTTAAAATTTTTGACGCAAGTACCTTAGTTTCTGAGATTAACTTTTAAAGAGGTATTTTGACTCAAAAACGTTTGACGCCATTTTTAAACCTCCATATCTACGAAAAAAACAAAAAGTTGCGGAGATTTCAAAAACAGTAAATTGTTCCTCGATTTATGATCTTTACGTTGGATATTTTTATTTTCTTGCTAGGAGTGATACTTTTAGATTTATTAGACAAAAACCGTGTTGAGACGTCCGTTTTCGCAATCTGCAAAGAAGGCGAAACACGAAATCTTTGAACGTTCAGATCTTTTTAATATATGAGTTGAAGGGCCATACTATGTCATCAGTGGCGGTCTGGCCAGGTCGGCTAGTCGGCAAATGCCGACTGGGCCCTAGGGCCGCGTCTAGCGAGGGGCCATTTTGGGACGAAAAATTTTTTTTTCAGATTTCTTTCCCCCCCCCCGTTCATCAGAAAAAATTTTGGGACGAAAAAATTTTTTTTCGGATTTCTCCACTCCGCTCATAAAAAAAATTTTGGGACGACATTTAGATACATGTAAAGCAAAAATATTCAAATCGCTGACGAACTGAGTTTGAATGTTTAGTGTAAAATGCCGACTAAGCCCTAGACACCCAGACCGCCACTGTATGTCATTATGGAAAAAGGAAGAATTGCATGTGATGCACATCGTGAATCGCACCGGAGAAATCGATAATTCGAGCCTACAGGAGCGTACGATAAGTGACATTTTTTGACATTCGGCAAAATCGATGACCTACTTATTATGACAGATTGAATTGAGTTATGGCACATGCGATGTTTCTGAACTTTAAATCGTCTCTTGCAATTGCTCCACGAAAACTGTTGAATAATGAATATGATCTCTCGTGATAGGTTCATGTCTATTGAATAATGAATATGAACTCTTGTGGTTGGTCCTAGCCTATTGAGTAATGAATTATTATCAGCGGACCTTAGTAATGAGACCTATTACATGTTCAAAAACGCATCTATAATAAATGAATTATTCAATAGTCGTAGAAAAAAGTTATTACATTATTTCTATGATTTTACACCATTTTAAGAGATGTTTTTGACACGATAGATCTTTTTTTGGACTACGGATTCGGATTCAGCGTCGAAAAATACACTATATCCATATAATTTGGTCCGTTGCACAGAACTTTTTTTTGTGTGGCTGTGTTATTTATATCGTTTCGAACCGAAAATAACAAAAATACACATTGAGCTGTTGCCTCCAGCCTAATCTATCCTGAGAGGCGTTATGAACCGACGATTAAAACAAATACCTCTTCTTTACACTGTTTTTTTCTTTTAAATTTCGGTCCTTGTAGTCTTCAGACCACTTGTTCCATATGTACGGTCGCCTCTCGACAGCCTCGATTAGATCTACTATTTCATATTGAAACAGTTTTTTCGGAGGCATTGTTAATTATTACACGAGAGCAAGATGCACCAACAAAACAAATAAAATTGAACTGGCAATCGTTTCATAAGGATATCGTTACGGTTTCCACAGTGATGTGAACGCTTACATTTAATTCTACTGGCGAGCAAGTATCGCGCGATATAGTTATCGTGCGATTTTAGAATGCCAACCGTAGAACACTGCGGCTGGCATTCTAGGGCCTTGGATGCGCTTTTTATTTTTCATTTCATCGGCCTTTTCATTTCCCTTGTATCCCTCGTGCTCTGATACCCACGCCACGGTCACTTTGTCCTGACTACCTAGATCCACAATGGCATTTATGTAATCCCATACTAGTCTCGAATCGACCTACATGGAATCGATTGCCTTTAGCGCTGCTTGGCTATCGGAAAAAATGATAATACAATGGTTGACAGTTCTTTGCTTTATTATTTCCTTTGTATAGCACTGTATAGCGACCACTTCAGCCCGAAATATTGTGGCGTGTCTTCCTAGCCTGGGTTTTTTGTTTTAGACCTTATCCAGCTGTGATTTCCTGTTCTGCCTTGGAGCCGTTCGTGTATCATACTATTGGTCCCAATATTGAAAGAACTTTTTCCAGCTCTCTGGTATTTTGATTTGAAAATTTTTGAGTTATACTTTGGGACTATAGTATCTTCCTAAAATGGGATACCTTCAGCTCTGAGGAAATTAAAAAAGGCATTCTCGAAGTTGACATCCTAAAAAATACTTACTTTTCTCTATTTCACTCTAGACTTTCCTACGCAGTCGTCTTATGAGGTAACTTTCACCACGCATCAAAAGGTTTTCGACAACAAAAGAATGTTATTAGAGTACTTATAAATGCCAAGTTTACGGAACATTGTCAATCCATTTTCATTAAACTGGGCATCCCAGGCTTCTTTTCGTGTAAAAGTGACGGCTGTAGTTTTGGATTTATGGAGAGTCCTTCCTCACTGCACCACCTGTCGATAATATTTAGGGCCCTTTGGGATGCTCTGATATGTTCGCGAATCGCCCCTAGACTACTATTGCTAAATCGTCAGCATATCCTAGTATAGGCTGCAAAAGCCTTCCGCAGAAATTTTCCGGAGAAGTACGCCAATAAAGGTTGCCCACAGCAGTGAAGATACTATCCTTCCTTGAGGGCAGTCTGAACTCATCATTACGTCAATGGTAGCCTTATCTATATTGGATACTATTATCCTGTTTTCCAGGCTGGTTATAGTCCACTGGCAGAGTACTGTTGAGACTTTTATTTGACGACGCATTCACTAATGATTGCGTTTTGTCGCATTATTAAACGCTTCTTCCTACGTCGACAAATATTGCCACTGTCATATTTCTTTGCCATCTAATGACTTTGTCAGTAGCCTATTCAAATTATCCAGCCATCTGTTGACAATGTTTTAAATAGGAAAGGGAACGGGTTTATGGGCCTGCATAGCTTTGTTTGGTCCAATATCTTGAATATTTTTGGTATTTTTTTTTGTTGGTATTTGGTCACTTTCACCTTCCGCCTTATTATGTGTGGTATATATCTCCAGACATAGACTCTGAATATTTGACACAATGTGTTAATAGTACATTCTGCCTCCTTTGAGCAGGATTGTGAAATTCCATCCAAGAAGGGCTAGAAAAACATATTATTGATGTAACCCAATTTGGGTTATGAATGAACTTCAAATCCGAAAGACTTTTAAATAAGAAAAATTCTTTTATATAGAAAAAAATAATTAATATCCTCATTTTAATCAACACAAAACGGAGAGGTGCTATAAGTTTAAGGTATGTATATATGTCTGACTGTGTGATTGTCTGTGGGTTCATGCCTCTTCAACGGTGATCCTATTTTGATGCGGTGTTCTTTATTTGAAAGAGTATTCTGTTGAGCAGGTTTTAGCAAGGTTGTATCTTGGTAAACCTTTAGGGAGCTGCACATCATCAATAAAGAGTCATTTAAATTAAAAATTTATAGATTTCGCAATCCTTGAAACCATCGGAGACATTGGAAATGATAACACCATATTTGAAACAAAATAATATTTTTTTCTTCTGACGTGTCAAAATGACTTAATTATAGACATCATTTTCAGTGTCAAAATGTGCCAGAAGATAAAATTTTGTATGAAATTTGGATCATAAACAATCATACATCATGTTATCAGGCTCGGCTAGCGCCACGTCTGAAAATATTCACGACCACTCGAACGCTGCTTTTCTTAGTATTACGTCACACTTTCGTGTCAGCGGCCTTGGATAAAACTCTTAACTCTGGCCCCATATACAAACATTAACTTTTCCAATGTTAAAACTTAGTTTTTGACTAATAAAGAATAATCGAGAAGATTATTAGCAAGGTTTCATCCCGGTAGACATTTAGAGACTTGCACATCATCAATCAAGAGTTAATTATTTTCACGTAACTTTTTAATGTTCCAACCGATATATATGTGGTTTCCATTATATATATAATAAGTACAGTACGAGATTATTATAGAACATTTTACTTGTTTCAGTTTCACAGGTGGTGAAAAGGGGCGTGTGTCACTTTCTTAAATTTGTTTAAAATAAAAATCAAACAAAGCGAGATTAATCTGGCTATTTCAAAATATTCTAATCACTATAAATATGATAAAGATATTTATATATAAAACGTAATCTCATCGGATTGTTCTTTATGTACAATGTTACGTTACATTTTTATAAAACAATATACATTTTCATTCATTAGTCTTAACGTATTAAAACATACAATCACGTGAAATAAAATGCTTTGGAATTATTTAATTAATTCCACATATTATGTACATTCGTTTAAAGTTAAAACAAAAAATCAGAACAGTTTATATTAGAGTAAAATTGCTTATGATATATTATTTGTTTATCCTCCAGGCCAGGAACCTTAAAATATGTAAAGGTACTAAAAAGGTTGAAAAAAAAAAATAGAACCGCCTTCAAAAAATATATCTAAAAAGAAATAAAATTTCACTCTGTTTTACAAATATCTGTCTACTTATTAGAGGAAAGTAGCAAGGAACTGTGCTTTATTACCAAATATCAATTTGAAGTCGGTGCAAAAAAATTACTAATTTCAAAAATACGTTTTGCACCGACTTCAAATTGATATTTGATGATAAGATACAGTTCTTTGCTACCTTCCACTAGTAAGTAAACAGGTATTTGTAAAACTGAGTCAAATTTTACTTCTTACTTTTTAGAGATATTTTTTGAAGACGGTTCGATTTTTTTCAACCTTTTTAGTAGCTTCACATATTTCAAGGTCCCTGCTTGGAAGATAAACAAATAATACATCATAACCCCACTTCAGTTCCTTATAATAATATAGATATAAATCTACAAAAAATTCATTAAATTCATCAAATGGCATTATCGCATCTCAATTAAAAACCATCATGCAATAAAATCGTCATCATAACAGCATTGAAAACAAGGACATGAGCATGCTGTTTAGTTTGCTTGTAAAAGCAAATTGTTCAACGGACGCGTTTCTCAATGAAAGTCTCAGTTCATACTAGAAAACATTCTTCGGCTGATTCGCCTCCATGCAAGGCTCTCTTTCGTTGCGAAATGGCATATGAATGCTAGGAAGTTATAATAATGCCCTGTAGTTCGTGAAAAATTATCGTTATTATAAATCGAGAACTAAATTTTTAAACTGATACACCGGCCACTCCGCCAAATCATCGAATATGCTCGTAATATAAAAAAATATCAAATTTATGTTGACCTTACACTAGATGTAGCTTGATAAAGGGCATAGCAGGATAAGCATATTATGTTAGGTGCCCCCGCACCAATCGGGTCGAAATTTTTAGCACAAGTTGATAGTAGTGTTAGATGAAATTTCCCAAAATATTATTTTTGGAAAACCATTTTTACGGGAGTTATGGGGGTAAAAAGAAAAATGAAAAAAAATTTTTTTCTCAAGAACGGATAAACCGATTTTCATGAAAAAAATATATGTTATGGCTTTTGATGGTGCAAATGTGGGAAAAAATTATTGAACCCATTTGTCGAAAAAAAGTGGTGAAAAAATTTTTTCAAAAGAAAATTTTTTTTTTTAGGGGATGTTCCAGAGGCACACCCACCATTTTCTTTCAAATAAATGCTTATATGCCCCTTTAAAACATATCCAATTTTCAAAACGATCGAAAGGGTACAACATACTCAAAATTGATAATCATTGGCAGACTGCGGGCGGCGCGTAGTCTATGTAATGAAGCATTATAAGAAGACTTTTTTGTAAATATTTCGTGCAAAGACGAGATTACCTCCCCCCTTCGTTTTCGAGGGTGCTGAACATGATGCAGGTGGTGGGAGAAGTTTTTGACCGCCGCAACCCCCTGAAACGGCCATCCCTCTTATGGATCCCTTTATGTTTTCATATATAAACGGGTTTGGGGAGTGATTTATCAACGGGTTATACTTGAAATAATATGGAAGGGGGTTATAGAGTAAGTAGAGTCCAGACAGCAGGCCTAGGGGGTTGATTAAACCCTCCCGAGAGGTGTAGTTTTTTTTTCAAATGATTCGGTTCAAATACGTATCGTCGCTGATCACGGGAAAAATATTTATTTTTAGCTCCAACACCCTCAAATGGGCAGAAATCTCCTCTCACTCACCGTTTGAGAGATGAAGAGGGGTTGGAGCTAAAAATGAATATTTTTCCCATGATCAGCCCAAAAACGGGGGAAACGCGTTTGAACCCGAATTATTTGATAAAAAATGATTTTCCACTCCTCGGAAGGGTTTAATTCACCCCCTAGACCTGCTGTCTGGACTCAACTTACTCTATAACCATCTCCCATGTTATTTCAAGTATAAGCCGTTGATAAATGACTCCAGACCCGTATAGAAAACATAAAGAGGCCGTTTTAGGAGGTTTTCGGCGGTCAAAAACTTCTCCCACCACTTGCATCGTGTTCAACACCCTCGAAAACGAACGGAGGAAGGTAATTTCGTCTTTGCAAGAAATATTTACATTATTTCTGCCTTTATTACACAGACTAGCGGTTCATTACTACATCTTACTACAACAGTCACTGGCGGCCATTACAACCCTACCATTTAAATCAGTATCAAACTTCAAGAAGTGTGGTGCAAAAATTCTCTGACGTCAACTGTGGGGGGTCAAACAAAATCTAGTTTGAAAATCTGAAGATTCTGCAAGGATGACGTCCGCAGTCAGCCTACGAAAGAACTAGTTTTCAAAGTCCACTACGAGGAGGTTACAGTGCCTTTCACTAGTGAAGGTGCCTGTTTATTGTGAGTCCCCTTGCCTCTCACGAGTCGGGGTGTTTATTTATCGTGAGTCTCCTTGCCTCTAACTAGTCGGGGCGCTTGTTTATTGTTCCTTGCCTCTCATTAGTCGAGGTGCTTGGTTATTATGAGTCACCTTGCCTCTCACAATTCGGGTTGACTTTTTTTGCGCGAGTCCTCCTGCCTCTCACGAATCAGGTGATGAGACTTTTCTTAGTCTTCATTCTTCGAGAACATCCCATAAAAAAAATTATTTTGAAAAAATTTTTCAAAAAAGTTGCAGGAGGTTGCGGCGGTCAAAAACTTCTCCCACCACTTGCATCGTGTTCAGCACCCTCGAAAACGAGGAGGAGAAGGTAATCTAGTCTTTGCACGAAATAATTACAAAAAAGTCGTGCTTCATTACATAGACTACGCGCCGCCCGCAGTCTGCCAATGATTATCAATTTTGAGTATGTTGTACCCTTCCGATCGCTTTGAAAATTGGATATGTTTTAAAGGGGCATATATGCTTTTATTTGGAAGAAAATGGTGGGTGTGCCTCTAGAACATCCCCTAAGAAAAAATTATTTTTTTTTTGAAAAAATTTTTTCACCACTTTTTTTCAACAAATGGACTCAATAATTTTTTCCCACATTTGCACCATCGAAGGCCATAACATATATTTTTTTCATGAAAATCGGTTTATCCGTTCTCGAGAAAAAGTTTTTTTCCATTTTTCTTTTTACCCCCATAATTCCCGTAAAAATGGTTTTTCAAAAATAATATTTTGGGAAATTTGATCTAACACTACTATCAACTTGTGCTAAAAATTTCGACCCGATAGGTGCGGGGGCACCTAACACATGCTTATCCTGCTATGCCCTTTAGTGTGGGACCACCACACATTGAGATTTTTCATAGTTAGTAGTCCCAAAACGCCTAGAGTCTATCAAAGTTGACTAATACAAACAATTTTTTTTTTAATTTTCCTTAGAACATTTCTAAACGATCCCTCACGAGCTTTTTTTGATAAAAATTACTCTGCATTAATAGAAGTTGGTTTAAATTTGGTCATTGATGTAAGAAATTGCTTTTTTTCTTAAACCTTTGATAGGCTCTAGGCGTTTTTGGGACTACTAACTACGAAAAGCCACAATGTGCACCACCGGGACATAGCCTACAGTTTGCAGCAGGTTTGTCAAAAATCGCTTAAGCTACGCCAGAGTAATCACTGAACAAATATAAAAAAAAACATATACAGTGTGTCCCAGGATTGTGTTTACGATAGGTGTAATATAGTAAAAAAAAATTAATACGTCTACTTGACGTAAAATGGATTTTTACCAAATTTCAGTTAAAACGGGATCTAACTCGCGGAGTTAATCTAAGAGGAAAATAAAAGAAAAGAAATCATTGCAGGTAAACTGGTCTTTCTGTTAATTTTACGGAAAAGCTCTATTTGGATAAAATATTTGGCATTAAAAGTTAGAGCCAACTTTATATTACATTTGAACAAAAAAATAATAATAATAACAGTAACAAAACCGCTGCCCAAGGAATCACTACTTCCACATCCAAGTCTCTTACAATAAAATACTATATTTGCACTCCACTATGTGGAAATAATTGTTTATGGAACTTTAATGGTATAATATTTGAAATCATGTACCCCAAAACCCCATAAAATTATATGCCACATCTGTAATAGAGGTGGGGGTGAATGAAGTGAAAACAATTCTTGATGACTTTGACTCTTGTACACACACTAAATCACACTATTTTTTCACCACCTTTAATAATAGGGTGGGGGCGCTAATAGGGATGGCTAATGCCATTTTTTTTTGAGGCCTTAGCTCCTCTTATATTTATTAAATAATTACCCTCATTTGACCCTTCAACTCTGCAACGGAATAAGATGAAAATATAATCTAGTTCCAGATCTCGTTAAAAAACATACGTGTGCCATATTTTAAGTGAATATCTTAAACGGTTCCAGAGTAATCGTGAGCACCAAAACGATACAAGACTAACATACACACCGACGCAACAGACAAATTTATTTATTTATTTGAGAGACTTAAAATATTGACGTTTCTTGATATTATAAGCCTATTTAAACAATGAAAACTTCCAAAAATTTTTTTAATATACTTCAACTGAATGTCGAACTAATACGCAGAAAATGGCAAGACAAAGATATAAAAAATCGTTGTGCCGTAAACTACACGACAGAAGTAAAGCCTCTACTACAAGCATTTTCTTCGAGGAAACCTACTACGCATCCATACTACTCAAGGTAACCCACTGTGCATCCAATTTACTCGAGTAAAGCCACTGCGCATTCATACTTCTTGAAGTAACCCACTCGCATCCATTTTACTCGAGGAAACCCACTGCGCATCCATATCACTTGAGGTAACCTACTGCGCATCCATTGTACTCGAGGAAAGCCACTGCGCATCCATACAACTTAAAGTAACCCACTGCACATCCATACTACTTGAGGTAACCTACTATAATACTCGAAAAAAGTCACTGAGTATCCAAATATTCGAGAAAAGCCACTGCGCATCCATAATACTCGGGGAAACCTACTGCGCATCCATACTAGTCGAGGAAAGCCACTGCGCATCCATACTACTCAAGGTAACTTTAACAACATAATATTTGAAATTGTCTACCCCAAAAACATATAAAACGATATGCTACATCGGTAGTGGGGGTGGGGGTGGTGGTAGAGGGTTGGTAGTGGATGAAGTAAAAAAATATTTTGAAGCTTTTGGTTCTTGTACACACACTAAATCACAATTTCTTTTTCATCCCATTTAATAAGGGGGTGGGGGTGGTAATGTGGGTGGCTAATGCCAAAAATTTTTTTTAGACCTTAGCTTCTCTTTTGTATACTAAATACCCATTTTACCCCCCAACCCTTCGACGGAACAAGATGAAAATATAATCTAGTTCTAGATCTCGTTAAAGTACATATGTGTATCAAATTTCAAGTCAATATCTTAAACGGTTCCAGAGTAAACGTGCGCACAAAAAAAAGTTACAGACCGACAGACAGACAGAATTTTTTTTTTTTCGCTCAAACTTAAAATCTCGACGTTTCATGACATTTTAAGCCTATTTGAACCATAACAATTTTAAAAAAAAATTTTGTCGTTACTATACTTCCACTGGATGTGGAAGTAATATCTCTTGAAGAAATTAGAAGTTACAAAGAATTAAAAGAAGGGTGGAATTATGTAGTAATTTAGGTGGGGTACTAACTATTTGAATAGGTTTCCAGTTGAATTCGTTGAAATTGTTAACTGTGTTAAAAAATAAAAAACTATTTACTTTAAGTAGTTTTTTTTTTGTTCAAATGCAATTTGGTAAAAATCCATTTTATGTCAAGCAGACCGAGACTGCAGAAAATGAAAGCCGTACTAGTTTTTTTTTTTTATTACACCTATCGCAAACACAATCCGGGGACACACTGTATACGGGTCGAATTGAGAACCTCCTCTTTTTTTAAATTTTATGAAGTCGATTAAAAATATATATTAGGAATCAAGACAGTTTTAGGTTGACAGTGACTTCAAAATTAGATTTTGCAAAATTGGGTCCTATTAAAAGAACTTGTCAAAGTTCATTTCGGATGGTCAAAATTATACTCTACAAGACGGTGAAGATACTATTTAGTTATACCTTAATTTTAAACAACGGCATAATCTCGAGCCAATTTTACTACTTGTCACTTCTATGGACTATGAAGAAAAATCGAATTCAGTTCAAATTCACCTTTTAAATAGCTTGAATTTCAAAATATGATTACTGTTTCTCATAGTATATCTTATAGGAATCGGATGTGTAGATATAGTTGAGTAAATGAAGCCTTATCGTCAAAGCTTCTTAATTCTCAACAACAGTTCCGATTTTGATATATATTTTTTAAATGTGTGTTTTCTAATACTATTTAAAATCAGAAACATCCAAGCGGCGCAAATAATGATTTATATTTTTTAAACAATAATAACAATATTTACAAAATTTAAGTTAAAAAATGTTTCTCACAGTCGGGGTTGATAATTATTTTTATTGTTTAAACAATAATAACAACTTTTACAGGAAAAATTATTTTTTTTAATGTTTTTTCGCGATATTCATGAAAAAGTGAATTGTTTTTATTGAAAATTTAGTGTAATAAATAATATTTTAAAATGTTTTGAAGCTAATAATTATTTATATTGTTTAAAAAATAATAACGACATACACAAGAAAAAAATTTTACATGCTCCAAAAATTTCACCGAAAAAATGCGACTGGGTTTTCAACGTAAACTTCCTTATTTTTTAAGCTATCCAATCGCTCCAAAAATCATTTTGCAGAGATACAAGACATGTAAAGTTGAACTTCTTTGAACCTTCCGTTTTTGAGATTTTTGATTTTAAAGGGCTCGGGGAAGGTGGTCCTCGCACTCAAATACACACTTTTAACGGTGATATCTCAATTAATTTTTATCCTAGAGAAACAATAAAAAAAAAAACTTTCAATAAAAAAAATCTAAATTTTTGTACACTTTTTACGTATCTTCTTTAGTTTTGAATTATTGTGAAAAAACGAAAATTTTTTAAGAAATTTCAAAAATCATTTCAAATTTTAATCAAATTTCTCTTCAAATATAAGCATTCCAAACCTGTCAAACTTCTAGAGCATATTGCCAGTACTTAAATAAAGTAAATTGTAAATGGATTACGTTTAATTTCAATTCTTGCGGTGAAGCCATTGGTTTCATTGCTGATTTTTTCTTCGAAAATACGAGACAACCATTTTATTTTCATTATAACTCCGTTAGTTTTTATGCTAACGACTTTTACTAAGGTTCATTTTAACGGTAAAAATGTCTTGTTTTCCTCCAAAAATGTTTTTCTATTATTTAACGTTGAAAGATTCGAGTTCAGTTTTCGGCGAAAAAAAGTCACCTTCAACGAGCCATAACTTGATTCGTATTGCATCTACAGAAATAACAAAAACTAATAGATTTATTATTTTATAAGCTTCATTTTTGCTTATATTTCTTTTGATAAAACGTAAGGTTTTCGAGTTATTCGTGAAAAACCGTTCTAAAACATGAATTTTTTAGATGAAAAATCAACATTTTCAATCACGAATAGCTCACAAAGTATTGAGTCATTGAAAAAACTTCATAGAACATTTTTTGCTTAGAACTTATTCCTCTATCGATGTCTGCGGTTATTTTAAATGTAATAATTTCCACCCCCGAGAAGGGGTGGCATCCACCACCAAGGTAAAAGCGCACATCGCCACTATATAACTTTTGTTCCTTGAACCATTACCTAATTACTATCCAAATTTCACGTCAATCGGTTTTATCCGAAAAAAATCCGAGCGAAAAAACGTCAAATACTGGACTAAATTCACTTTTTCATGAATATCGCGAAAAAACATAAAAAATAGATTTTTCGTATAGAAGTTATTATTACTGTTTAAACAACATAAATAATTATCAACCCCGACTGTGAAATACATTTTTGAACTTAAATTTTCAATAAAAACAACGCAATGTTTTTTAAACATCGCGAAAAAAATTTTAAAAATATTTTTTCCTGTAAATATTGTTATTATTGTTTAAACAATATAAATAATTATTTGCGCCACTTGGGATGTTTCTTGTTTTGAATAATATTAAAGAAACACACATTTAAAAAAATGATCAAAATCTGAGCTGTTGCTAAGAATTAAGAAATGAAAACCTTCCTTGACTCTCGACTAATATCAAATACACCCACTCCCTGAATCTATCATTGCTAGACTTTTTTAAATATTTTTCCTGTGAACTACAAACTGAAGACTATTCAAATTTTCAGAATTTCGACTACCTAAATGTTCATTTTAGTAAGATGATAATTTAATGTCTTTGTTAAACCAGAAATAAATCATAATGACATAATGACAAAGATGATTAACGAAAGATAAAACTTGAAGGTTGAATTATAAATACAAATCAACATTTTTGTCAATGTAATCTACAAACTAGTAAGTGTTGTTTACACATCTAATAAAGCGGTTTTAAATTTTAAATACTATATAATCTGATCTGGTTCAACAATTTTTGAACAAATGTATGAAACGGAGTCTCAAGTGATAAAAGGCGACACTCTGTCGCTACTGTTGTTAATTGCTATGGCGCGCCAGCGCATGCAGGTAGAGGAAATTTGTTTTAAACTTGAACATAAAAAGCAACGCTAACACATTGAGGTTCATTGCGATTTTTATCCGACATTTTTTTTACTAGTCGCGTCGGTTACAAATGAAGAAAAATCCTGTAATATGAACAACCAGTAACTGTTTATTAGATTAAAAAAGTGTAATCTATATAGTAATTAACCAACATGATATATATTTCAAATAATCTAATCATTTCCTGTTTCCGCGTTAATGATGTAAAAACTGCATACTTTAGATTATAACCGATCCAATGCTGAAATAATATTGGTCAATTATATGCCCTACTTAACCATTAAGTCTGACTTTCATTACAGTAATTTTTCTCAATCGTTATTGAGTATTCGGTGGGCATTTTAATCTTGAGATATCAACTGGCAGCTCGAGAATCTTATAATAGTACTTCAATTTCCTGGAATAATAAAACTGTGAACAATTTATTAAATTTAAGGTAAACATTAATTGAGAATTCAGAAATTCGATGCCTTCCTCTAAAGGTGGGAGCAATGGGTGAAAGATTGATGGGCAATGGCAATATTTCATGTTACACAGGCACATAAAATAAAAAAGTGGTCTTTTTCCGGTACTCCATTGGGTAAGCCATATGTATTTCGACGTGCTGAACACGAAACAGATGTCCGTTTAGCTCCATTGGCCTCCATTTTTTTGTAAATCGCGAAAATAACCTGAGAAGAACTCATAATTTAGGTTATTTTCGCGATTTACTAAAAACTGGAGCTAAACGGATACCTGACTCGTATTCAGCATGTCGAAATACATAAGGGTCGCCCAATGGAGTCCCAGAAACAGACCTTTTTTTTTTTTGATGTGTGTGCCTGTGTAATATATGAATATCACCGGATCCTCCGCCATTTTATAGAAAACTGCATATGCATATTAGACCAACCCAAAAAAAAAATCTTGTCATATTTTATGTCTCACCCTGTAAAAATGTTCCTTTTTATGTAAAAGAAGAAATGCCCTTTTGATTAAAAAAAAAAAATGAATTTTACAATGTGCTACCACGCTCTAAAGTACGATATTTCAATCATTTTGCGTTATCTACAAAAATTAGGCTGCGGGCTTCATCAATATATGTTTTTTGGTGCCAAAGTGGTTTTTCACTTTAAATATTATATAAATAATTGAAAATTATCGAGTAAAATTTTTTTGTAAGAAACCCGACAAAAAAAAACTACTTTAAACTATTAAAAAATGGACAAAAGGAAAATCTCATATAAATCTGCTTTAGGCCTGCCGAAAATACTTTTTCAATATGTTCCAAAACATATCTAAACCAAAATTTACTATAATTACTTGCAAGCGAGCAGAAACTAGAGTGCGAAAGTTAAAGTTTTCAGGGTGTATTTCACAATTTTACTAATAAAAGCACCAAAAATATATCATTAAAATTGTAAATAACTAATGAAGTTACTTAAATAATATTTTTTTCCTGGAAAATTATATTAAATATAGAAAATATTGTTTTTTGATGCCCCGGGTTTTTAAGGATAGGCTTGAATTTGTTTAACTTATTCACCATTGTAAATAATTATTATTAATAATAATTTTTTAATTTATTATATATTTTTTTTGTTTTTGTACATTTCTTTGTTTCTGCACTTTGTGTTATCAGCAAAGCTTGTTTTTGTTCTTCATCTATTGTAATAACATTATTAAATCGAGAAGTCAACGCAATTTGACATTCAGCAGAATCATTGACAACTTTCAAATTTATGCATACATTTTTTCCACACACATAATGATGGCCTGAATTCCATAGATAAACAAATACCCGAATCATTTTTTTTGGATCTACAAAACCTCTAACATTACGTTGCGGCTCCCGTAAATTTTCTTTTTTTGAATTTTGTATCATTTTTATTTTTATTTCATGAGTCACTTTATCATCAAAAAATGCAAGGCACACGAGTTCCTCCGAAAGATACCAGAAGTGATTGGTGAATTTATTTGATAATAATAATATTTCTTGTCCTCGTCATGAACTTATTAGAAGATTTATATGAATATGAAAAAATAAATAAAAAATTGTCTCCATTATTATTAAATAAATTCACCTCTGGTATCGGAGGAACTCGTAAGCCTTGCATTTTTTGATGATAAAGTGGCTCATGAAATAAAAATAAAAATGATACAAAAGTTAAAAAAAAGAAAGTTTACGGGTGCCGCAAAGTAATGTTAGAGGTTTTGTAGATCCAAAAAAAATGATTCGGGTATTTGTTTATCCGATTTTATATCAAAGAAAAGTTTAAATTTTTTTAAAATTACAAATATAAACGTTGACTCTTTAAAGAAAAATCCAGATCTATGGAATTCAGGCCATCATTATGTGTGTGGAAAAAATGTACTTATGCATAAATCTTAAAGTTGTCAGTGATTCTGATGAATGTCAAATTGCGTTGACTTCTCGATTTAATAATGTTATTACAATAGATGAAGAACAAAAACAAGCTTTACTGAATAACACAAAGTGCAGAAACAAAGAAATGTACAAAAACAAAAAATATATATAATAAATTAAAAAATTATTATTAATAATAATTATTTACAATGGTGAATAAGTTAAACAAATTCAAGCCTATCCTTAAAAACCCGGGGCATCAAAAAACAATATTTTCTATATTTAATATAATTTTCCAGGAAAAAAAATATTATTTAAGTAACTTCATTAGTTATTTACAATTTTAATGATATATTTTTGGTGCTTTTATTAGTAAAATTGTGAAATACACCCTGAAAACTTTAATTTTCGCACTCTAGTTTGTGCTCGCTTGCAAGTAATTATAGTAAATTTTGGTTTAGATATGTTTTGGAACATATTGAAAAAGTATTTTCGGCAGGCCTAAAGCAGATTTATATGAGATTTTCCTTTTGTCCATTTTTTAACATTTTAAAGTAGATTTTTTTTATCGGGTTTCTTACAAAAAAAATTTACTCGATAATTTTCAATTATTTATATAATATTTAAAGTGAAAAACCACTTTGGCACTAAAAAACATTTATTAGATGAAGCCCGCAGCCTAATTTTTGTAGATAACTCAAAATTATTGAAATAGCGTTCTTTAAAGCGTGGTAGCACATTTTAAAATTCATTTTTTTTTTAATCAAAAGAGCATTTTTTCTTTTACATAAAAAGGAACATTTTTACAGAGTGAGACATAAAATATGACAAGATTTTTTTTTTTTGGGTTGGTCTAAATTGCATATATATTACACAGACACAAAAAAAGTGAAAAGGATCTGTTTCTGGGACTCGATTGGGTATTGGGTAACCCAGTGTCGTGGCTGACGATTTTACGGAAAATGAATGGAATATATTGAAGCGTGATATATTATTGAAAACAGAATGGCATCTATTTTCAAATGATACAATAAGAATGGATATTATGTCAAAAATAAGAAAGTCTATGTGTCAAAAGAGCACTAAACGTCATCCTATCTGCACAAAATTTTAATAAAAAACGGTTCACTAGTTTTGGTGCTATTCCACATACATGCATACCCACAGACATTTTTTAAATACCACTTTTTCGTGTTCTTGGAACCTAGTTGCAGTAACTTCATCATTTTTATGAGTGGGGAGGTTAATAGTTGCAATATTTTTTTATTGTTATTAAACGCATATATTTTATATTTAATACAACGATAATTAAAAAAGTTCACAGACGGTTTACCAGAGGAAAAACCCTTGGCAGATGCAATCGAAGTAAAGAATGTTAATAATTTTCATTTCTGCGTCGGAATGGTGGTAATAAAAAAACTGAAAACAAACTACCATAAGTCCGGGAAATGGTAATTTGAGCGTATAAAGTTCCAGACAACTAATGGCAGATGTTTTTCCCGAGATGAAAGGACCGGCAGACGCATCCTACATCAAAGGAGGCCAACTAGGACAAAACAGTTTTAAACTAAATTATCCGGGATCAGATTTTCTACAACTTTTGCTAGAAACTTTTTCTCCTAAAGTAGAGTAAAACGTTGTTTCGAGAAACTGGACGTATGGACCCCCCCAGGCCCCCCGTTCCGTCATATTCATCTGCCAACGACATTTCCTGTTATTGTACGATATAAATAAGTTACCTTGATATTTTAGGTTTTATGGTCAGGGTTTCCACCCGTCCCGATTTCGCCGGGATAGTCAAGATTTTTAATGCATTGCCCCGTGTCCCGACTGGTTGAGCTTATGCCCAGATTTTCAGCAAATATAATTTTGTGAGGTAGAGAAGTATCGATTGACGTATGGAGGTATCATGATCGAGGTTGGAGTATCGAGAAGCAATTTATTTCCTTATAATTCGTCAATTAGGCTATTTGTCTGCGGACGAAAGATGTCCTAATTTTTTACAATTAATTATTTTTTATTTATTTGCCTTTATCATGATTAGAGAATATTATTTAGGTATTATGCAAATCACAACTTACACACTTTTTTATTTATTATGAAAATACCTACTTTCTGTATATTGTTGCCCTAATCTAGTTAGGTAAATACTTTAAAACACTTATTATTAGAGAACCAATCAAAACAACTACTCTCCTAGCTAATACTGACGAAGTATTGAATTACATGATAGGATTCTTAGCATTTTAAAGAAAAAAAAATATTGAAAATACTTAAATCATTTATTTACATTTAGTCATTCACACTTTTTTTATTTAATATGAAATTATCTACTTTCTGTATATTGGTACCTTAACCGGGTAACGCTAATATACTACTTAGGAAAACACTTTAAAACACTCATTATTGGAAAACCAATCAAAACAACTACTCTTCTAGCTAATACTGACGAAGTATTGAATTACATGATAGGATTCCTGGCATTTTAAGGAAAAAAAGATATATTGAAAATACTTCGTCAGTATTAGCTAGAAGAGTAGTTGTTTTGATTGGTTTTCCAATAATGAGTGTTTTAAAGTGTTTTCCTAAGTAGTATATTAGCGTGACCCGGTTAAGGTACCAATATACAGAAAGTAGATAATTTCATATTAAATAAAAAAAGTGTGAATGACTAAATGTAAATAAATGATTTAAGTATTTTCAATATTTTTTTTCTTTAAAATGCTAAGAATCCTATCATGTAATTCAATACTTCGTCAGTATTAGCTAGGAGAGTAGTTGTTTTGATTGGTTCTCTAATAATAAGTGTTTTAAAGTATTTACCTAACTAGTATATTAGCGTGCCCAGATTAGGGCAACAATATACAGAAAGTAGGTATTTTCATAATAAATAAAAAAGTGTGTAAGTTGTGATTTGCATAATACCTAAATAATATTCTCTAATGTCCTAATTCTTATGCAGAACGAATGTTTTTCCATATAATATCCGAGAACTAAAAGAACATAAGGAATAGATATTCTATGGAACTGACCAAGGCAGAGCTACAAATGACTATGAATATGGTTATAACCTACATACACACATAACACAAACAGTTTTGACTTCAAAAACTCATATCTGGGAAAAAAATGTTTTTCGAAAATTCGAAAAAAAAAAATTTTTCTTAATCAAGTAACCAATTTGTTTGTATTTCAGATATATTGTAAATCTACTCAAAACAATTTATTAATGATATTTTCAGGAAATTGATGTTTTTGAATTTTTTGAAAAATTTAAATACGTACTTACACGTTAGAGACCACCACCATTATTTTTATTAATTATACACCATACAATAAGCTATAACATATATTTTTCACAAAACTCATCGAAGGAGTAACGTAGTCAAACTGGCAGAAAATTAAAACGATAAAGTTTTATTAGATCTTGGATAAGATTTTAAAATTGCGTTAGTATATTATTTTGCCTTTGTTTCACAGCCAAACTTTAAATCAAAATATTTTACTTGTCAAAGAACAGTTATTGCTGTTTAGGTATTTACATATTCCTTATTGTTTTGCGGTACATGAAAAATATTCACAACAATCTTGGACTTCTTAAAAAATTATCGGAAAGTTCAGTTATGGAGGGGCGAGGAGGAGCGAGGAAATAATCTAGGCCATCTCTTACGCGTTAGGAACGCTTATCTCGATTTCGATAAACCTGCTTATGGCTACCATAGTACAACTCAAAATGGGACGCTTCTGTTGACCCTTTCGCCCTGTGGAAATCGTCTGCTGTTATTTTATCAAAATTTTAGACACTTAAAGTGAAAATTACCATTTGCCAAATCAGTCTTATAGCAATTTTTTCCCGTTTTCCTAATTATAATTTTGGGCGCATCTGTCACACCTTTCGCCCCGCGGAAATCGTCTGCCAAGGGGACTAAAGGATTATATATTTTTTAATTATCGCTAAAATTAAAAACTATCCGTATAGCAATGATTCTTAAAAGCCCCTTTTCGGTTACAGCTACAATAAAGGGTCACGGAAGGTAAGCCGCCCCGAATTTGAAATTACAGAGGTCCGTTTTAGGAATGTGCGCTATCAAAATTAATTAGTCTTTAGCTTCTGCTGCTTATTAGGTATCACGTGCAAAAAATGTCGATGACTATAATTATATTTGCAAAAGACAAAGGCTCGTTTGTTTCATGACGTAAGGTAAAGGATAGGCCATGTAAGATGCCTAAACCCTCTTACCTCATTTACTATGATACTTTCGCTTCTGGGCAATTATGTCATATTTCTTTATGTAATTGACGTATATTTCGGTCTAGTTGGTCCGTGAAATAATAATGCAGATTTCAATTAGAGAGTCACGCATATGTTGGTTCAATTTTGTTTGTTCGTTTTAATTGAAGGTAACCTTTAAATTGTTTTGTGTCGGACGTCGGACTTATAATTAGTTTGCAGTGATTATTAAAGTTGGACTTACGTCATTTTAGGCACGGCTCTATTTGCAATGCAACATTGTCGTGTTTAATGGCCACTATCATATAAAATTTAAATATTTACTTTGATTTTTACAGTAGCACATACTGGTGGGTAGATAGACTGATATTTATATCTCTGTGGGCATGTGAGAAGCAATCGAACTGACGTTCACTTTTTTTTTAGAAATGCTGTTTGAATTAAATTGAAAATTAATTTAAATATTTTTAAACATATTTTAACAGATACAGATTTATCTACTTATAAAGATAAAATATGATCATACCTCATACTTTTGTGTTATAGAAATTTTAACAGAGTTGGAAAAAAAGTTTTTTTTTTTCATTTTAAACAAAAAAAACTATTTTTTTTATTTTAAAGTTTGTTTTGAAACAATTTTTTTCAGTGTTTTAAATGGTATGTTTCAAACATGTTTAAAACAGGTTTAAAACTTTTAAAACTCTATTAAACTAAAATTAAATGGTGTCAAGTTACTGTGTCTGCTACTACTACTTGATTCCAGGTGACGCTATTAAAAGGATTTTACAGCACTCTACAAATAAAACGTTCAGTTAAGTGCAAGTGACCACTGACCATTTGACTCATAAGAGTAAGACTACAGAAGCTATTTTTTTGTGTGTTTACTGTTTATAATGGAATTATTTAGCGGAATGGACCATCATCGGCACTTTTCCTGTTTTTCCACAATCTCCAAAATATAATAAATGTGCTTAAAACATCGCACTGTGTTTTAAACTGTGTTTTGAACAGTTGTTTAAAATATCGCATTATGTATTAAATATGTTTTAAACATTTATTTAAAACATGGTCCGAATGTTTTAAACATGTATTAAATATGCCAACCTGAATTTTAATACTTATATTGTTATTTAACGGATTTAAAATTAATTCGCCATGCTTTATTTTCACCATACAAATTAGCTTTTAAAACTAATTCTTCAATATGAACAGTTATAGTCAAGGTAAAATAGGTTCGAATTCTGCATTAGTTAGTTACAAAAATTTCGATACTTGGCGACGTGATTGGGAGCAACTCCAGTAGTAACATATCAAATGACCCAATCGGAGGTATGACTTCGATATACCAGGGCGCGTAGAAGTTGTCAAAATATGTCTTTTCCAAAATGTTCCTATTGCTACCGAAAAATTTTATGAATCAAAATTTTAGATTGTAAATTTACTAAAAAAAAGTCATACGCACAATGATTGCATCTTGTTCCCAAATAGGAACAACTCATATTAATATGCTTGAGTACTTTTCGAATGATTGACATGTAATATGTAGAAGACTACTTAGACAGGTCTTGTCATTAAATGTGAAAGCTGGAACCAGATGTCGCTATATGAAATTACAATTTTGTGAAAGACATTTACATGGTGGAGCACATTTTCTCTTAACACGTAACAGGAGCATAATGGTCGTTTTTTAGTTCCCAGCCGAAGTTTAATGGCGAAGGCAGATTAGGGTAGAGCTGGTCAGCACGGCACCATTCTATGGTATGATAACGAACTCTATCAACATATGGGATCAGTGATGCTCTTGTTGGTGGCAAGTTTTCTCCTTGAATTTCTTTCTTTGTGAACATCCACCACCTCAGTTCTCCAATGTCTGATATACTTGTGCCAGGAACATAGACTTGACATATGAACTTTTCTATTAATAGTCTATCTGTATGAAGAAAATTTTCCAAGCTTCCAAGTTTGTTTGCTGCTTCGAGAATGTCATCATCTGCTTTACTGAAGACTATCCAAAAGGAGGTTTTGACTTTCTTTGCCAAAGTCCCTGTGGTGTCACATCCGAATAATGCATGCAGATCTAATAATGCTGAAGTTTTCTTTGAGTCCAGGGAATCGGTTACTTTGCTGAGATTGATCATTCTTTGATTTTGGCCAACTCCAGTTACAAACATAGTGTTCAGTGGAAGGAACTTATACCACCATAAAGTAAGTATGAAGACACCTGTATCAGGTGAGTAAATATGAAGCTGTGTAGCACCGCGACGACAGGCGAACATGGAATGCAAAATTATTTTTGTATCTGCCTCCTCATGATTGCTTTTCAGTTTATCTGTTTCAATCCCCATTGAACACTGCTGTTTCCCTCCAAGATACAAATAAACACTTGTTTCTTCCAGTTGCATATTGTATTGCTTTCTCGGACAAGTAAGCTGTTAACTCATCTTTAGTCTTGACATGAGATAACAATGACTTCATAGATGTGTTCCCAATGCACGTTGTATCACTGATCTTGTAGTGGACTGGTTGTGTGCATAGAAGATTTTCTCTGTATGTGTCGAAGAATAAGTGGGTTTCATCATAACGTGATAGTGTATATTCCAGTTTTCTGTTAAATTCTTTGCAAGATCACTACAGGATTTAACAGTAGGTTTTTTCTTTCAGGGCTTGTACTTCTGCCATACCATCAAGAACTACTGTGAGTTTATTAGATACACCTACTACTGAAGGACTTAATGTGGAAGATGTCTGATTTTCTGGTGGATGCACGTTATCAGTAGTGTCTCCCCCCACTTCACCAGTAGCCGTCACATGGTCCTCCAGTATTTTCATAAGTTTAGATTTATTGTCACACATTAACTGAGTACCATCTAAGGGGAACATTGATCGGGGAACAGCAGAAAATTCGTACGTACCACGTGACTCCTTTAGATTGATATCGGATCTACTTCTTGACACAACCAGCAAACGTGTAAAGAGTGATCGATCTGCCTTTAGTTGTAGTCAATAAATGTAAACTAATAAATTTGTGTTATGTGGTAAAACTGGCGTGTAACTCTTAAACGGTAAAAGATACGAAAAAATTGATAAGAATTAAATTTGTTCTTTGGATCATGTAGAACAGAAAATGTTTCATGCAGATTTTGCGTATGAGCACTCTGGAAGGAGTTATTCTTGATGTAAAGAATAAATGTCTAGCATGGCGGCCATCTTGGATGTATAACGCCATAAAAACCAAACAGCGCATTTCTAAGATAAACACCCGGTACTACACCATTATCTAGCATATAATAAAGAGACTCCACATTGTCGCACCTTCCCTTCACAAAAAATCCCACGGAATACATTATGCCAAAAAAGAACTCCACTTGTATGTACGAAAGAAACAAGCAAGATTAATGATCAGGAATTCATGGGATCTGATATCTTACAACAATAAATTCTGAACCTTTCTACATCTTATCAGGCACTCAAACCATTTTTACTTTGTCCAAGAAGTTGCTGCAATAACAGAGCTCTGCAGTACATAGAAAAGGCCGAACAAACCGATTACCACATCAAAAGACAAACTTCAAAGGTTTATTATTGATATATTGTTGTACGTCGCTGATACTACAAATTCGTCAAGAAAATATTGGTCAGCAAACACAAGAATACTCCAAATAACGGATGTTGTGCCTGTTAACAGACATGAAGAATTTCACCGATAATGATACGATGAGAAAGAATACTAGTAAGTTTCAACCATTACTGGACCAACTGTTATCTGTTATAAGAACAGAAGCTTGTTTGTTGATGAACAAATCGTATTCTTCAAAGGCAGAATCGCTTTCAAAAACAAAAAGACCACATAAATGGGGTTACAGGCTATGGGTCCTTTTTGGAGCAAACTGATTTTCATACAATTTTGAGCTATTCAAGAAAACAACACAGACGACACTCATTGCAGCAGAATGTGTCAAATTTGTTCCACAAAATGTTCATCAGAAGATTTATTTTGATAACACAGCCACAGCAAAAAAAAAGTAGTCTAGATTAAAATTGATTCGAATAGTGTTGCTGTAAACCCAACCGATTTTCGTAATAACCTGAAAAAAGTCCAAAACTTTGGAAGCTTGCATCTCGCAAAATATTAAAGTTACAAAAGCGGCTCTGGTCGCAAATTGTAAATTTAGTTTAAATTAAATCCGTTTTGCTACAAACCAGAAGTTGGGGAGGCATTTAGTAAAAACCAAATAAAAGTCGAAAATTTACAGTTACAGTCTAAAGAAAACAAAGATAGCGTCGTATTTCAAGATGGCGGACACTTAAATCGGGCACTCCCCCTTAAATTGATAGTACTGAGGACATATAAGAACTCTGCAAAATTTGGCGCTTTAATCCAGCGGGTCACGATTCTGGCTAGTATTTATACTAAGCCACCACATTATAAAAAGTAAGAAATAAAATTTCCTTTACTTTTACAAATACCTGTCTACCTATTAGTGGAAAGTAGCAAGGAACTGTATCTTATTACTTAATATCAATTTGAAGTCGGTGCAAAAATATCTAATTTTAAAAATTCGTTTTGCACCGATTTCAAATTGACATCAGGTAATAAGGTTCAGTTCCTTGCTACTTTCCTCTAATAGGTAGACAGGTATTTGTAAAACTAAGGGAGATTTTATTTCTTAGTTTTTATAGATATTTTTTTTAATTAATTTGCGTGTAGGTGCTAGAAAAAATAGACGTACTAATGTATTTGTAAGTAAATGAATGCGTTAAGTCGACCTCTAGGTTATTAAAAATTCCTTACGGTATCCCTGTATAAATACTAGAACACTGAGTTAGAGAAGAACTCAACTTACCTTAAGATAAGATCCGTAATATTTTGTAACATACGGACTGTCACACTGTGACAACACCATAATTTCTTGTTGGATATCCTCGATTTCATCTTCAGCCTCTTCCAAATCGATAATTTTGATAGCCACTACCTGCGTTGTCCTGTTGTCAATACCTTTGAACACCTCGCCGAAGGATCCCTTACCGATACGTTCTTGTTTCGTAAAAATCAGCTCCGGATCGACCTTCTGAAACAACATATTTATCAATTAAAATGTTTTCCGTCAAATTTTCACATTTAATTTTGCATTATTTGAGGAGGCTAATTAAAGTAAGTCCGTTTAAATTTCACCATCACATTGGAGATAGTAACCCTTATCCATGCTAAATTGGTTTTAATATTCATGTTTCTGACTGCGTCATTTAAGAGATTATACACATGTGGGCTTCTAATATTTTTTATTAGTGCCAAAATATGACAGGCAGTCGATTGAGAACTCTAATAACTTCAGCGTTAGCTAATAGTCCAGTCATATTCACATTCATGCCTCCAATTAGTCTTAACAATTTGGATGTAATCACTATGAATAAGTCAGGTATGACGCAGAATAATAATAGTTGGGAAAAATGAGTCTACTTGATTCTTTTATTAGAGATACAAATTTATTCACAATTTCATGAAGAAAAAAACGCGGCTTTTGCGGTTTCTGTCAAATAATTCAAAAGTAAGGAACAGTAAAAAACTATGACAACAAAATATAAAGAATATGTATAGGGCAAAATGAAGGATGAGGGAAATTTTACGAAAAAAAAAAAAAGTTCTGAGCGTAATAGTACAGCGGCGAGAACATAAATCATGGGGTTTAGTCCGAATAAGCGCAAGAATTTTGAATCTGTAGATTTTTCGATGACCTGAATGAAGTGAGAAAAAATGCAAAATGATGTCTGCCGCCGACGCCGCCATAGTGAAAAAATGGCGCACACAAACAGTTTCTTTTAAATATCTCGTTTCGCGTGCCTCATACGGCAAAAATTGTTCTTATAAAAATAAAACACCATTAAATTTTCTACAAAATATGTCCTATACAATTTTTCGTTAAACTGAATAGTTTCGGTGCAGCAGCAGTCGATCGTCAAAAATCGGCTTAGTATATTTCTTCAATTGGTCTGCTTGAAAAGTGATTACAAAACAGAAGCAATTGTAAATAGTAACTAGAAATAGTGTCTCTGGCGTGCGCGAGTGCATATAATTGGAGGCAGCTCCTAAAATATTTCCATAAACCTTAAAAAAGGTAATTTTAAAATTATTGACAGTGACATTTGATTTAATTTAAATATAAAGAATTTTTGCGTCGGGCATTTCTTCCCACGTCGACCGGCTTTTCTAATAGCCGTGAAGTCAGCAAGTTATAGACATTAGCGAAATTAGAAACATAAGCTAACATCTAAATTCTTCAACATCTTCGTGAACACCTACCCCCGATCAGTGGAAACTGGTTTAGGGGGTACGGATAGTATGGAGGGAAACGCTAAAATAAAGCTGGATATGCTAACAAATAAAAACGTTACTCCGTTCACTTCAAACCCCCACCTTGACAACCTGACCACTGACACTGAAAGTGAAGCGTTCTGGGAATCAAACAAAGAAAGGCGCGTTCTAAGGAAAAAACTGAAGCTGACGAAAAGAAATGAACAATTAACAGGATCCGACACAGAAGTGAGTCAAAGTAGCAACATTAGTCAGAATAGCATTGTGGAAAAAATGATCGAAGGTGAAAGCGATGGAGAGATGGCCAGGGCTTTCAGATTGAAAGCAAGGAAAAGACGACTGACGGACGAAGAAGACGACACATTTACACATCCTACGACAAAAACACAAACTGTGAACCAAATACCCACCGCAATAACAATTACAAACAAATTTGAAAGAGCTGGTAAAATTATAACGCAACCAGATATGCACATCACACCTAAACCAAGAAATGAAACAGAAAACAACACTGACACGAAGACAAAGGCGATAAGGCCACCACCTCCAATAGTTATACATGGACAATTCTTGGATCACAAAACATTAAACACCTATTTGACTGTAAAATTGAAGGACAAATTTTATTGGAAGCACACGGCAAATACGACCATACTCCAGACCGCGACATATGAGGACTGGGTTCTGGCCAACAAGAATTTTGACTCTGGAAAAATCGAGTTTCACACCTATACCCCCAGAGAGGAGAAGAATCATGCTTTCGTTTTACGGGGTCTCTACCATGAGGTAGACGTCGAAGAAATTAAAAAAGAGTTGAAAACTCATGATATTGTGGTAAAGGAAGTCTATACCATGAAAGGTACTAAGTTTCAATCCTTCATGGTTGTAACTACAAGTGCCACAACATTGAAAAATCTTGAGCAAAATGTCAAGTATTTAGACTATACGGCAATTCACTGGGAAAGGCACAACAATAGCAAGAAAATAATCCAGTGTCACAGATGCCAGATGTGGGGACACGCCACATCTAATTGCCGCGCCTCTCCAAGGTGTTTAAAATGTGCCAAATCGCACTTAACAAATCAGTGCACCAAAAGTATAGAGGAACCTGCCAAATGTGTTAACTGCGGAGAAGCGCATCCAGCCAACAACGTGGCGTGTTCAGTTTATCAAAACAAGATCTGGCAGCTAGTAAAACGGAATACAAGAGTACCTCCTCGACCGGAAAGCAAATATGTGGTTACCTCCCCTCCAGAAATAAACGCGTGGAGTAATAGGCAGAACCAAATAAAACAGCAGCAACAAAGACAACAACCCCAGTTATCTTTTAATTCTAAAAACTTCCCTCCTCTACCACAGAAGACGGCAAATCAAGATCAAACCAGGGCATCCACTCAGGTGTCCCAGGTTGTAGCAACTTCCAGACCTTCAGTAAATCCATCGTCAATAGATGAGTTGCAGTACCAATACCAAAGAGTAGAAGCTCTTATTAATATTGATCAAATGACGAATAGGGTAAGATCGTTGGCTGATCAACTTGAACTTTGTAAGAGCGAGAGTGCCAAATTTCAGGTTTTTTATAAATTTATGTTAAATATCGATTCTTCTAATGCCTAATAATTTCAAACTCTCTTCGTGGAACGCTAATGGTATTGGCAACAAAATTCCTTTTCTAATCAATTATTTAACGAGGCATAAAATTGACATTATGCTCTTAAACGAAACCAAATTGACTGGACGTGACAAGCTAAGCGTTCGAGGGTACACGACAATTAGACGAGATAGGGCTGACCAACACAGAGGCGGAGGTGTGGCAGTGCTCATAAAATAAAATATAGCTCACACACATCGTACTCTACGGAATACTTCCGTGGAGAATGTGTGTGTGACGTTAGAAGGTGGCATGAACATCGTCGCCGTGTACAATAAGCCTTCGAACAGCTTCACAGCGGGTTGTCTAGAGAATTTGATAAATGCTGGCCCACGCTGTCTGGTAATAGGCGATCTTAACGCTAGACATAATGCATGGAACTGCCATCGTAACAATACGAATGGCTGCACTCTGTTCCAATATGTCAATAATCACAACGTCATTCTCCAGTATTCAAATGATCCGACTCACTTTCCGGATAACGGCGGTACACCGACAACCATTGACATAGTGGTCAATAAGGGCGTGATCAACTCCACGCTACCTGTTGCGCTGGAGGAGCTCACCTCTGACCATAATCCAATTCAGATTGAATTAAAAAATATGTCAAGGGAAGACACTACACGAAAAATCACTTCTTATAGGGAAGCTGACTGGCGTCTCTATAAGGCCCACATCAATACACACCTAACACTCACCAACACTATTCACACAGCCGTTGAACTGGAAAGTGCAGTGGAAGAGTTTACAAGGGTACTGCAGAGTGCCAAGCAGAGTGTAGCATCTACAATAACGATAGATCCATACAGAGACCGACTTGACGAAGCGGTCAAACAAGACATTAGGGAAAAGAATAGATTAAGACGACGATGGCAGCAAAATCGTGATGTCGACGCTAAGATCGAAACGACCAGATTGCAACGGCGGATTCGAGATTCCATAACCGCCTGGAGAAACAGGAAATGGAGTGAGAAGCTAGAAGCTTTAAATCCTCAGGATAACTCGCTGTGGAAACTGACCAGGGCGCTAAAAACCACACGGCAAGTCATGCCTGCGCTGACCAAAATTAACGGACAGACAGCCTTAACAGACTTGCAGAAGGCGAATGAACTAGCTGACAACTATGAAAGAGTACATAACGAAAACACACCAAACAATCCTGAACACGACCGCATTGAAAGAGACGTAAACAATGTTATTGGCCATGACATCCAATTAACGAGACCTGAGTTTATAAAAGTCATGGTCAAACCCTTTGAATTAGCGAAGCTAATAAAGGCACTTCCAAGTAATAAGGCGCCGGGGAAAGACGGCATCGAATATAAATTACTAAAATATCTGCCTAAAAAAGGCATTGTACAGCTCATGTACATCATTAATGCGATTCTACGATTACAACACTGGCCTGACATGTGGAAATGCGCTGTGGTCGTCCCCATTCTGAAATCGAATAAGAACCCAAAGATCGCGGGCAGTTATCGGCCAATCTCGTTGCTGTCTGCGATCTCCAAGTTAGTGGAGAAGGTCATCCTAGACAGACTAAGTGCTGCGCAGAATGGACTTCACATTGATGATGAACAACAATTCGGCTTTAGGAAGGGAAGGAGCACAGTACAACAAATCGTGAGAATCGTTAATGATGTGGCTATACAATGCAACCTGGGAAAAAGTACCACAATGGTACTTTTGGATGTCGAAAAAGCCTTTGATACCGTCTGGATCCCGGGCCTAATATCAAAAATGATAGGATATCGCTTTCCGCGGCACCTCGTCAAACTTAGACACTCGAACCTGACTGGCAGAACGCTGCAGGTTCGAGTGAGTAACAAACTATCTACACAGCGGGACATTCGAGCGGGCGTCCCGCAAGGGTCGTTCCTTGCACCCAAATTGTATAATTTGTATGTTTCAGACTTCCCCACATTCCCAAATTCCAAACTTGCGAAGTACGCTGATGACACGGCCATGTACGCTCATAGCCATAGTGCACAAGCAGCCAACATGCTTCTCAAGGCATATATGGCTCGTGCCATGGCGTATTATAGCAAGTGGAAGATTCGAGTAAATGTGGAGAAGTCGGAAGCAATGGTCTTCACGCACAACTTTACTAAAAATAAAATTATTACACCTATTTCGATCAGGGGAAATCAAATTCCAACCAGGGAGTGCGTGAAGTACTTAGAGGTTCACCTTGACAAAAGACTGACATTCTCCAAACACATTAACGAAACTGTACGAACAGTCTATTTTATGTCCAGGAGTCTGTACCCGCTCCTGGCCAAGAATAGCAGACATAATTAATTTACACCGTTATAGTGAGGCCGGCCCTTACATATGCAGCACCAGTATGGTGCAGCGCATCGATCACGACAATTAAAAAACTAAGAGTCTTGGAACACAAAATGCGCCTCATATCAAATTCATCTAGATACACCTCCCTCAGAGATCTCTATGAACGTTGCAATGATATAACACCACTAGCAGACTACATCAAGATTACATCTGAGAAATTTTATTAATTCAAACTTGGTGATAGCCCGCTAACAAACAACATCACGCGCATCAGAGAGCATAATGCACCATTTAGGATAAAACACAAATTACCATATCAGGCGTTGCCCATCTTCCGGCAACTTAACTAGCCAATAATCTCTCTTCCATACTCACACAACTTTCAACTTTAACTTTTTCCTGCTCTTATTTTTATTTTTGTCATTTTTTGTTATTCACTGTTTTTGTCCTTTTAAATTGCTTTTCACTGCAACAATTTTAAATTATTAATAACAATTTTTTAATAAACAGAATATTTTTAATAGAAAATTATGTGGCAAAATTTAACCGCACGTTTTTTCGCATTATAAAAAAGGGTTTTTTGACTAACGATTTTTCCCTTGCCGTCAATTATGCTTTTATACATATTTTACAATAGCGTCTTTTGCATACATTAATTATCTTAAGTAGTTTTTCTTTATACCTAATTAACCTTATACACATTTTAATTCGTTTTACTGCGAAAGGAGTTTCTGTTCAATTTTCAGTTGTTTATAATCTGAACTGGCCTCGTCCCATCCAGCCTTTCAATTCCACGGCGCCTCGCACCGTGGATGTCTGGCTGGCTCCGATGCGTGTGCTTGGGGAGGAAATTTTTATTTATTATTTAATTTGAAATAAAGTTTATTTGATTTGATTTGGTGCAGCAGCCGATCGAAGTCAAGCATTCTTGACAAAATTATGACTTTTTGTAATTTCTCAATTTAGTACGACTTTTATGAAGGAATATTTTTGTGTTGAGACAAAATTTGTTTTCATACCTGAAAATTCTCAAATGTAGTCGATTTTACTTGTCTGCTATGCATAACTCAATGTTCAATACTAGTTTCCACAACCTTTAGGTAGAGTATATAGTACTTTTTTTACGAGTTGTCCCCTGTAGTATTCATTCGAGACATATTATCAAGTCCAGGAGTGGCAGGGGGTTTGTAAAAATGTTGAAGAATGAGGCTGAAAACAGAGCAAAGCTGGGCTTACACCTGTAACAATGCTGAAAGATTCTGCTTTTGAAAAGCTAGTTAAATTTCTTTTCTGTAAATGCAAGAAAGGGTGCAGTGCAGCATATGGTTGTAGAAAAGCAGGATTAATATGTTCTGTAAATTGCAAATTTTGTAACTGACAAAGCTGCGACAATGCACCAGCAACAGTCGACGAGCTTCATGATGACGAAGATGTCGACTCTCCAGTCGAAACCTTTCTCGCAAGCATGGATCTTCGACATCAAGCACCTAAAACGGCTCAAGAAGCAGGCTAGTCGTGGATTAGGCCTATAGGGGACAACCACTAAAAAAAAAGAAGCCATATACTCTACCTTAAGGTGGTGTGGAAACGAGTATTGAACATTGAGCTATGCGTAGCAGACACGTAAAATCAACTATATTCTAGGGTTTTCAGGTATGAAAACAAATTTTGTCTGAACACAAAAACACTCCTTCATAAAAGTCGTACTAAATTGAGAAATTACAAAAAAACATTTTTGTCAAGAACGCTTGACTTCGATCGGCTGCTGCACCGAAACAATTCAGTTCAACGAAAAAATGTATAGGACATATTTTGTAGAAAATTTAATGCTCTATTATTTTCATAGGAACGTTTTTGCCGTATGGGGCACCGGAAGCGAGATATTTAAAAGAATCTGTTTTTGAACGCAATTTTTTCAATATGGCGGCACCGGCGGCTGAGATCATATTTTGCATTTTTTCTTATTTCAATCAGGGCATCGAAATCTACAAATTACCAAAGTTTCAAAACTACCGCACTTATTAGGACTAAGAATCTACCTCTCGACTGTACTATAATTAAAAAGCATTATCAGTTCATTAAGGTGTAATAGGGGACGGACGGAGCAGTATATAGTCGGAGCAATGAATCTTTGAACTGACGTCATCATTCTCTTTTGCCTGAACCAATTCAATGAAGGATGATAATGATTTCGCACCATAGGCGTCGCAAATTTGTATTAAGATGCGTACTGGAAATTATTATAATAATATAAGTAATAATAATATAAATAACGATAAATTGGATTAGACTGGACCGTAAAATACAGTATTGGCATTGTTACTACTAAGTACATTGTCAGTAGGTTCAACGAGTAAATACAAACATGTACTGTCGTGCGCAAAAAAAATGGGACAAGTCTTATAACGTATTTTTGCTAAAATCTAGTGTACATCTAACTAATTTTTGTGGCATTGTCAGTTATTTGTCAAAATTCATTGTAAGTGTGCAAATAGAGACAGATTTACATTAGAAAAAAATAGTTGTCCTATTCTTTTTGCTCACGACAGTACAAGCTAAGAATTTATAAAAACTTTAAATACATTTTGTATTATCTTTTCACAATATTTCAATTTTAATTATACTTTTATTTACACTTGAGATTAACCATGAAATACAATATTAATTTTTCAAAATGTTCATTCATTCATATACAGTGGTCCCATTTTGCTTGGAACCACCCTCATAAAATGTTTGTTTTAGGACTCTGAAAAGTGCATTCTTGCGGTACATTGGATCTTATAAAACCCAAAAGCTCGGCCTACTGCGGTCTTTTTTCGGTGCGGAAAATCAAGAAATCTTATTAGTGATTTTTATTTGTTTGAAATTTGATAACAATGACGGATTTGGCAACCCCTCAACGAGTTTGTACCAAATTCCGTGAAAAAATACCTATTTTTGCAATTTTTCCGGAAGAAATAATAATTCTGGAATTGCTAATGAAAATCCACTGTTCCACGGGATTGTGCATGCCATGACTCAATCCAATCTGTCATGCAAATATCAATATGTCATGGACATCTAGATTTTTTTAAGTTTTAAAATTATTATCAGGTTTTTTTTTACCAATTTGCACAAGTTGGTTGTGAAAAAATGATTTCAAGCGATGAGTAGTTATAGTACTATAATTTATAATTTATAAGAAATATGAAATATTATTGAACAATGGCCTTGAAAACCTACATTCGACTAATTTAAATAATTACCTCTCCGACAGCGTTGACAGAAATCAATGGAGCCTTGATTTCTGTTTCTAATATAAAATATGATATTAAATTAGTCACCAGATTTCTAGCTTGCGTATTCAAACGTTTTCCAGGCATAATGAATTCAATGAATTAATTGCGTTACGAAAAGTAAACAACATGTGCGCCACTGACGATTGATACACGAGACTGGTGCGCATCTATGTATTATAGACGTACGCATTACCATTACTCTCAAATCTAACACGTAGGACAAGCATACGTAGGTCGTAAACTGTGGAAGACACACACTCTTACATCCATTCCAGGCAGTTCAATTGTAAGAAGTAAGACGCCAACAGACAAACTTTGCTTGCTACCTGCATTAGTGACGTCACTTCAAAGATCCATTGCTCCAACTATATTCAGCTGTTGGTTTGCGAAACTGCATGCGCTCTTAGAAGGAAAATGTAATCATTTCTAGAATAATTGAATTTAAATAAAATAAAAAAACTTTTAAAGGGAAATGTTTCAGCTTTTCAATTTATTTTTCGCTTGTATGCAGCTGCAAATGGGTGGGCGACGCAAAAGCAGTCTGGGCAATCAACACCTTCCTCCCCTTTAAATCACTGAGTGTTGGCGACGTTTTTCCAGCACTAGTTTGAGGGGACCGGAACACATACACCACCTAGTGCGTATTTACCGGGCATGCATTGCTTTCAAATACATCCCGATAATGTGGGCGGAAACAAAGGTAATATTTTTACCTAACCAGGACGTTAGGACTACTCCTTATCAAAATCGTATCGGCCCTTAGCCTTACTTCCTTCCTACTGAAAGGTTTGGAAAGACTAAGTGACGATACAGTGTTAGTTTTACACCTACTGCAACCAAATCAACACGGGAAATCTTCAGAGTCGGCACTTCATTCCGTAGTATCTCACATTGAGAAATCGACGGACATGAAAGTGTGTGTCTACCCTAGGGGCCTTTATTGATATTGACGGTGTTTTTAATAAAATAATTTTTGAGATCACAGGTAAAGCTCTTCAAATGCATGATGTTCCCAAGGCACTTAGTGAATGGATAACATACGTGCTTAAATGGAGATCTGCTGATTTTGACAAAATTTTTTTTTGACATTTCTCCCCCCCACTCATTTTCTTAAGCGCGGGGGCTCGCCAGTGAATTTGTTACCGGGGCCTATGATCTGATGTAGGGGGCCTGTCTGCCTATCACCCCTACCGTGGGTTATGGTGGCCGACAGACTCCTGTACCGCCTCAATGACTGGCTTCTTTACTAGGCTATATAGGCTATATAGATCGCATTACCATCTTGCTAAATGAAAACTTATGCGAACTTATGCAAATGGCTCTCAAGTTAGTCGATAATTTGTGCATAGAACACTTTCTCTCGGTTAACCACCAGTAAACTGAGTTAGTGCTATTTACCAAGAAACGGAAACTAGGTACCTAATATAAAAATGATCAAATTATCGGGCGCTTAGTGAGTGAGGTCAAGTTCCTGGAAGTCATACTTGACCTAAATTTGACTAAATTTGAAGAGACATGGAAGTTAAGATAAACAAGGCACATGCGACTTCTGGCAGTGTCGCAAAACCGTAGGTCCTGAGGATTTTCACCTAAGATTTCCCTTTGGCTATATACTTCTGTGATATGATAAGACCCATGCTTTGTTTCGCAGCCATAGTCCCAGAGTAAGGTAATAAAGAGCATGTTCAAAGATTGGCATGCCTCTGCGTTACTGGCGCGATGAAAACGACGCCTATAGCTGTAATGGAGACTCCGTCTTTTCTTTCAACCTATTCATAGAGGAGGTGGCGTTGAGGGCTGCTCTGAGATTGCAATCTGTAGGCCAATGGTATATAAAGGGACGGCTATAATAAGACATGCCGGTATTCTGGAAGAGGCTACAATACAAATTCCTCTTCTGGAAATGGGGAAATACCGTATCCTATAATCATCTCCCAAGGTCCCTCCCATCATACAAAGAAAACCACGTCAATATCAGCTGAAACATTAGAGAGCTACATGAGAATAATTCTCTCTTTCTTGATGTACAGCAAGATTTCATTTCGGTAGACACCATCGTGTTCCCTGTCCTCAAAAACGAGGGGGGGGGGGGATGTCGCTGAACTTTTAGACTTTTTTGGGTTTACTTCTAGAGACTATTTTTCAAACTGTATACTTAAAATCTGGGAAACCCTTTACTTAAGGGAATTGGGCCCATTGAGACTTATCAGCATGGTTTGAAGTACAACACTTCTGTGGACATGCCGGTAATAATAATTAACTCTTTATTGATGATGAAGGCCTACCGAGATGAAACCTTGTTAAAAACCATCTTGACAAAATACTCTTTCAATTAAAGAAAACTGTATCAAAATCGGATCACCCATTGAAGAAATATGAATACACAGACGCACAGACAGACATACAAACATACACGCCAAACATACAACACTCCTTTTTGTGTCAATGATGTGTCTTTGAGTTATTTTCAAATATCTAGAATACGGAATTTTGTTTAACAGAAAACGTAAAAAAAATAAAATACAATTTGCAACAAATTGTGTCCTTATTAATTTTTATTATTATTTTCTTTCCATCGAAAAAAATACGTCTAATCCTTTCTCCTTATTATTAATTCCCGTTCTCAAGAACTATTTAATCGTAGATAAGTTTAGCTTATACTTTTAAGTTTTATCTAGAATCTTATCAAATTATCTTGTATACCATCATAATGATCTATATAAATACTGTTTATTAATAAATGTACAAGTTGCTCATGAAAAAGTAAAATATAATCTATGATAACCTTTATAATTCCTTTGTTTAAAACTTTAATAATAGAATAGAATAGTGTTTTATTAACCTTCAATTTTGTTACAAATTACAGAAATGATTTCGTCAAAATTACAACTAAGAAGCATATGCATAGGAAGCAGATAAGCACCTAATTAAATATGAAAAATTTTTATATTTACAAAGTCTACACCTAGGTAATAATGTTCAATAAACCAGGTGACGAGACAGTGAAAGGAGACTACCGAGGTCCCGACAGGGAGTGGCTTGTAGGAGGATAAGCGCCACATTGAACTAGACTTTGAACTGATTAGATTAGTATGCACTTAATTTGAGTTCCATAGGATGATGGGAATGTTGTAGAACCTCCCGGAATTGACCTTGGCCGAAGCCAAAATAAAAATTCGACTTAGGTAAAAAATTCATTTATGGACATTAAGGGCATTTTCGATCATAACATACAAGACTGAAGGGCTTCAGAGCCACAAACTGGCCCAAAAGAACAGTTATGAAGTCCGTTAAGACATTAGGCACAACCAGGTCAAAATTCGAAGAAACGCCGAATTTTCACTAAGCAAAATATGTTTTGGTTCAGGATGAGAGTGAAAGTATATGGTGGTCATGGAGAAACGAACCAAAAATAAAAGTATAATTTTTGATCAAGGAAAAATAAACCATATACTTTTACAAAATTATTTTAACTTTTTTATTTCTCGGCCGAAGACATTGACCATGGAGGTACAGTCATTATATATCCTGTTCTAAAGACTGACTATAACATTTTAACCATGTAAGATATCAAAAAAGGTAAAATCGACAAATATGGCAAACAGGTGCGTAGCGCCTATGAGCAAATATTAGCAAAAAAATCAGTGAAAATGCCGGTTTCTCGTATAAAACAAGTTTGGATTCACCCAGCGACTCATAATTTGGGCGAGTGCGTTGGGTGGTCAATACAAAGCGATGGCAAGAAAGCCAAATGCAGGGCTTTACAAATGATACAGTTATAGAGAAAACCGCCTTGTATACAAAGGAATCAAAAATCCATTTTGCCAAAAAGTCGCTCGGAGGCTAATCGGTGTCATTTTTCCTATACTGAACCTGCATGGGGACTAGTACGTCGTAAGACTGGCCGAACGTTATCAACAAATGTATTAGTCGAACTCCGTTCTGTGAATGATAAAATCACGTTGCAAAGAACCTTTAAGCTATTCATAAGCGAACCAAAATTTTTTAGTAAAATATTTTTATATTATTTTCATAATTACGAAAAATACAAAATTTTAAATTCTTAATAAAAGGCTTGCATTAACCGGCTCGGTGGCGCAGTGCTTAAGGTGTTAGGCTTGTGACCACGGGGTCCCGGGTTCGAATCCTCGCTAGGGTATGGATGTGTAGTGGCGTTTTTCACGTGTTGCCGAGACGGTCTCATGCTTCCGCAAGTCTTATTCTCAGTGTTCTGGTCGTCTTACGGGTGCTTGATAGAGATTTTTTTTTGCGATTTTTCCAGAAATCATTAGGCGTAGAGTCCATTATTAAGAGGTAAACAGACCAATCACGGCAAATTGAAATCCCGTTGGAGAGAAATCTTCGATAGGGATTTTTTTTATGCAAAAACCGCAAAAATCCAAAGACGTAAAAACCCGAATTGTCAGTGAATAAATGAAATCACGTAATGTGAGAGCGTTGTTAATGATCTGAGGTAGTGCAGTCTTGACCTATTACTCGTCTATCGAGCTATATCTTATCTCGAACCCGCTTGGTAGTGGAAGAAGGGGTCAGAACGCGGCTGGCGCCCTTCTAATAAATAAGCTGGTGTCGCGTCACCTAGACGCACGGTAGTGAGTTCTTCTACAGGAACCAAAATTCGGCCCAAAGTTCAACGAGAACCTATGAAGACTTTTTCAATCATCGAAACAGGTTGAAGATAACTTACAATGTTAAAACTACTGATGATTTTAGATGGATCATCCTGTGAGCTTTCAAGGGATATAAAGCAATCTGCGGAGGAACGTTAGTTCTGCAAAGTAGTATTCTCAACGTAGGGCGGTAACCCATTCCTTCCGAAAAAATCGATGGGTCACTCGGCAAAGTACTGACTCGGCTCGAGGTTGCTTAACCTGTGGATTCGCCGCAGTCACTGACTACGCTATGCTCCCTCTTACCTCCCTAAGCATTTACTTTTTTGTTGTCATTCGTGCACTTTCTTCCTCACTCCCTCTTTACAGGCCAATCGCGGTGGTCTCCTTTATTTCATAATTTTTAGCCCCTTTTTTTAAGCATATAATACAATTTTTTCAATTCTTTTTTAATTCTCTCACTTACCGAATGGAAGGAAGTATAATTGTAATCTCGAAAAAAAAAAACACCCATTTCTTCGAATGTTCACGGTTCAGATTATGTAGATTACAAAAATATAGGTATTTCAATTCCGCCAATCAGTGTCTGTCGGTTTGGTATATATCCCTCTATTAGAGTTATATATACAAAACTATTTAACAGAGAAACCTCGGGACTCGGGAGAAACATAATATTTAGTAGGTAGGTAGGTAGGTATCTGCTATACTCTCAGTGAAAAATATACCGGGTGGTCACCTCAAAAAATAATTAATTTAGAAACAATGGTGGAAAAATATTTGGAATGTCATTATTGCCAGGAAAATATACCTTTAGTTAATAAAAAACAATCGGGGTATCATCCAGCAGAAGAAATAATTAATAAATAAAAGGTGCTAAATAGAGACAGAGGAGTTTTGTGCAAATACTTCTTCAGCTTTCTTAATTCCTGAAAATAAACTCTCTAGCGCCAGCTATGCCTTTCTAACTAGAAAATCATATCCAGGAGGCGGCCCAATTTATATGGCCACGACTGTACTAGCACGTAAACTATCCGCGCAAGTGGGACCCCGACTGCAGTCAATAAACATATGTTTTTATGTTAGTTTAATTTTTATAATATGGGCTGAATTAAATTTGGTACAGTTTCAACATATCATGTCTTATAAGTTATAAAATCTTATTTAGTTCCGTTCAAAATTTAATCTTCGCATCGGGTTTTATGTTTTTAAAATTCTTTATTTTATTCTTATTTATTATATATTGAAAAACATGAATGTTCCTTTAATAACTGTATTAGGAAGCTTTGAACGAAACCAAAAAATGCTGTCAGACTTTCCAATCTTATCGTATGAAACTAAAAGAAACGAAACCCAGGAAATCATAAAAAAATACTCAGTGAAACGTGACAACATTGAAAAGGTTTCTTTATGCTTATTGGATTAACTTGGGCCAGCAGCTGTATTAAATTACTTACAATGTTTTTGTTTTACGTGATAATGTAACAATAAGTACAGGACATGAAATAGAAATGTTAGCGAAAGTATACCGTGAAATTATTTAATTTATAGAGTGAGATCAAAAAGCAATTGTATTACTTCCACGTCCAGTGGAGGTATAGTAACGACAAAAAAATTTTTAAAAATTTTTATTGTTCAAATAGGCTTAAAATGTCATGAAACGTCGAGATTTTAAGTTTGAGCGAAAAAAAAAATTTCTGTCTGTCTGTCGGTCTGTCTGTAACTTTTTTTTGTGCGCACGTTTACTCTGGAACCGTTTAAGATATTGACTTGAAATTTGGTACACATATGAACTTTAACGAGTTCTAGAACTAGATTATATTTTCATCTTGTTCCGTCGAAGGGTTGGGGGGTAAATTGGGGTAAATTTGGGGTAAATGGGTAAATTAAGCAGGTAAGAGTCCATGAAATTGGTATATAGTATATACAAGAGAAGCTAAGGTCTCAAAAAAATTTTTGGCATTAGCCACCCCCATTACCACCCCCACCTCCTTATTAAAGGGGATGAAAAAAAAATTGTGATTTAGTGTATGTACAGGAACCAGAAACCTCAAAATATTTTTTTACTTCATCCACCCTCCACTACCACCCCCCTATCACCACCCCCACCCCAGTACCGATATGGGGTATCGTTTTATGGGTTTTTGGTGTAGAGGATTTCAAATATTATATTATTAAAGTTCCATAAACAATTATTTTCACATACAAAGTTTTTTCGTTGTGAGTGACTTGGATAGAGAATCTGGATGTGGAAGTAGTGATTCCTTGGGCAGCGGTTTAGTTTTGTAAGTTTTATAACTTACAACTATTATCCGCTTGAAATTTGATGCATCCTACCCTGCACATTTATTTAAACTAAGAATTTACAGCTCTGGCTCATATGCGCATAGATTGTAAAACAAAAGTTAGAATATCTAACATTGAAAATAAGGAAATTCTCCACTGCTAGTATAGATTGTAATAAGTAACATTTTATTATCGCAATCTCCGCAATGCGATGCTGCGAAACAGCTTTATTCAACAATGTAATAAAGCAAATAAAAAAACACTAATAACTAACACTTTTTGAAATGTCTCATATTCTAGACAGATTTTCTTTCTTATACTACTAAAAAATTCTCTTAATTTTTGTCGCTTTTACTTAAATAGAAATCTTGCGAAATGTTATTTCCATAATATATATTTTTTTTGTTTGTGAATTTTACTAATATATATTTCATAGAAATATATGAGTTGAAATACATATGATTGTCGAAAGATATAGTGTGTCCCACTTTTCACGGTAACACCTACGTAACTCAGTTATTAGTCATCCAATTTCAACCAAATTTGGATCTTTATCAAGGATCTTTAATATGTCTTTTTTGAGTAAGACAAAACTTATTTCAGTCAGTGGCGTGCATTTTTATTAAGAAAAAAAGGGTCGATTTTTCGAGAAATCATATTAGGTATTTTTTTGTTGAAGAACGAATGCAATATTATTGATTGGCATGCTATATTCAGAATTTAACATTTTAATTTTTGATTTTCGAATTACGGCCCACTTAAAATTGCCTATTTTAAACATTAAATAATCAATAAATTGGTAACGAATCTTTTTTCGAAAGAAAGTCATTCGTTACCTCGAAGGATCGGAAAATTGATCATTCTATACATCCTCAATTAAGGCAGTTGTCACCATTTCCAGCATCCTTTGAGAAACAGGATTTTTAATTTTAAGGGATCAAAGGATTCCCACAGAAATTAAACGTATCGCTCGGATACTGATGTTGGCCTCATCAGTGATGCTTCAGCAACTTCATCAGTCCTTATCACCGAGATGTTTGGACAGTCAGTATATGACAAAGACGTTTCGTTTTTCCCAGAGGATTGGAAGACGCCACTCGTTGGTTGCATGTGGATATAAGTGTCTGCTGTCTTGGTTCTCCAATCCTCCTCCGAGAAAAATCACGAGGCTAAACCATGCTTGATAAAGATTTGTAACTGAGATTTCTGAATACGAATCATCTTTGATTTTAGATAAATCAATTTGAGAGAGTGATTCGACCTTCTAATGACCAAAGGTCACTCCGATCATAGGTCAAACCATATGCGAACGTAAAATATCCCGCTCTTTCAAAATCCGTGGTCAAAAACGCGTTTCCATTTGATAAACAAAAGTTGACTTTGAAAGGACCTTGACCTTGACTAGATGGGGTCGAACAGATTCAGCAACCCCAAAAACGTATAAGAATCGTTGTTTTCTAGCTTACATGTTTTTCCCAATTTGACCTTGGAATGACCTTGACCCTGATCTGATGGGTCGATGGGTCAAACAGACCAGGAGTTGGGATTTAGTTACCCCAAAAACGTATAAAAATGGTGGTTTTCTGCGCTTAAAAGATTTCTTCCCAATTTGATCTTGGATTGACCATCACCCTGACCTGATGAGCAGAGCCCGAATTCGGATTCAGTGACCCCAAAAACGTACAGAAATCGTGGTTTCCTTCGCTTAATCGTTTTTTTCCCAATTTAACCTTGGATTGACCTTGATCCTGACCTGATGAGGTCAAACAGACCTCGGATTCGGATTCAGCGAACCCCAAAAACGTATAGATATGTTGGTCTAGTTTGGTGAACAGAACATTTTTTTTTGTGGGGCTGTGTAATCTAAATCGAGTGCGTGAAAATCAGGCAAATTATTCTCCTGCAAAAATATCCATCTTCCATGTATAAATCGCAGCATTTCCGCTTATACTTTAGCTTGAAGAAGGAATTACATATACACATAGCGACAGCCAAGTACGTACACGTAGCAGATTGAATGCGCAATGATACAAAAGTATTTAAATGGTGGGGGCTCGATCCAGACAGGTATCGCATGCTAAAATCCGGCACGCTGTACGTACTTGCCTGCCGCTCCCTGTATATGCGTTCGGATTGCTTTTCTAAATTTCAAAGTAAGTCATTCTCATTATAAACTCTAACACATGCCGCCCGTAGAGGATTTATTTTCTGATGAATAAGGTGTAAAAGTTTAATGCATCGTAAATAAACAAAAACTGCCTCTTCTATTTAATACTTTCGTTGACTAGACATAACTGCAGTTTTATATCTTGAAAAATAAAATAACTTTTTTTTGTACCAAGATTATGATGTGTCCGGTATCAAGCTAGCATCAATGTTCTATCAATCAATGCACGTACTTACTTATTTACTAAGATAGTGAATTTTAATCAAGCTACTTATATATAGTGTGTATGATTTAAGACCGCAACGCCCCGTTATTTTGGAACGCGTTGGCCGATTTTAATTTTTTTTTTGACATATAGTGCTCGATGAGCTTTATTTGACTGTTTTGAAGATTTTGTAATTTTCATATTTTCAAGGCCTACCATGCTTCTCTAAATGGGTCGAAATTTCGAGATCGACTATTAGGCAATTTTTTATCGGCAAATTGGATAGCGTATTCGATTCGCAGTTGTCTCAAATTCTTCTATACAAAATTTTAGCTCGATACCTCATATAGGGTGTTTGTTATTCAATAGCCAAATTTAAAATTTTTCACTTTTCGACTGGCCCTGTATAAAAGTCGGTTAGGTTTACTAAAAAGATACAGTAGTCAATCGACTTAAGGAACATCAGATACTAAATGAGGAAGAAAAAAGAAAAGTTATTCTTTAAATAAATAGTGCTTCTATACATTATTCGGTTGCCGTACGTACGTGCCTTTACGAACATTTTTCATTATGACATTCGCCTTCGGCTCATGTCATAATTCTCATGCTCGTATCTTAATAACCATCATGAATTGGTCGTTTCATAATGTACTATTAAAACACGCTTCAGTGCATCTGCACTTAAACAAGCTTGGTCGGAACACTGACTATGTATTTTTTTGAAATAATAATGCCCCAAAACTGTTGTTGAAAAATACGAGCTTTATAATAATTAATAAAACTTAAATAAATTGACAGCGATTGTGTTTTGTTCATCTATTCATTTTGAACACATATGCAAGGCTCATATGTTGATGAATCGCCGTTTCCAGCCAAAATTCAACTTATTCCTTTTATTTTGATATTTTCAAACGATCACAGATAAAATTATGTGTGTATTTCGAGCGCAGTGTCATTGCCGCTCTTGAGTATTTGACACACTCCGCTTCGCGTCGCGCGTCAACTTACACTATCGTGGGGGCAATGTGGCACTTTGCGCTCTTATACACAAATAGCTATTATCCAATAATGCGAAAATTATCGAATAAAATCAGTTAATGCGTAAGTGAATTTAATTGTATAGTATATGATTCATCTGATAATCTTGTAAAAGATAATTTACGGGACATATCAATAAATATTTATACCTATATTAAATTCAATCAATTTTTACCTAATAATAATAATTTCAATATTTAAGCCCACGAATTAGCAGCATCTATATTCGGTTTATTATAAATAAATAAAAAAACAATCTCAGTCCAACAAAATTAAGCATTTTAGATTATTTGGAAGGTTATAATTTTTTAGTTAAGTTAAAATAAACAAAGCGCAGGTATAATTATATGTTAATGATATAAATTCTTAATGGCTAATGTTCATAATAAATGTTAGCTGTATATTCTAGTATCTTGAAATCCTAAAAGTAAAAAAAATTAATTTTAGTACATTGACGATATTTTATTGTGTTTGCGTTTTTAAATACTCCCATATCAATGGCGCACTCGGTATATTGACATGTTTACGACTATTGCAAACCTGTTTTGCTTTCAGTACTTTGATTACCTTTAACAGGAAAGTGACGCATCTTTACTATTTCATAAGTTATTTAAGTACTATTTAGAGGATCAATGAGATATTTATATGATAGAAATGTGTAATACATAGCACATGAAATCCTAGGAAACATATCAATAGCCTTATCAATACCAGGTAACACAACACACCTATATTATGAGTCGTTATTAAGGGTGACGGCGTCGCACAGTGGTTCAGAGAGCGGATTTAGTTTATAAAAAATATTTGTTATGAATAAAAATACCTTAAGTCTATTTTAGTATACTTTATTGAACTGCTCTGCCACGATTGAAACGAAAAAAATAAACGGCCACTATTATTAAAAGCAATTAAAATTAATGAACAAAATTTTGTTTACCTACAAGAAGTACTTTGTTATACAATAAGATTTTTTTGCGAATAATAAGCTAAAATTATGATCGTATGTACATATTGTCTTTTTTGTCTCATGCGTAGAATTATGTGTATTAAATCTTTCATGGTGTTAATTCGAGATGCCTTCCGAGTACTATGTTCTCTGAATCTTTTCGCATCTTTATGGCGGGATTCTTGAACCTCCTTAAACATTCTTCTTACAGACACTATAGAAGATTTAATCATGGATCAGTACTTTATGTAAAGTGATTTGCATATAATACCCGTTATACTTTTCTATGTACAATTTTGCAGTATCAATATTTTAAAATAGTTAATGTTGGCGTGACATTGCTTCTTACAGACAGTTTGCAGATATTACCCGATTTTTCAATAAGTAATTTTTCTCTAACATCTCCTTTAGTATCCACTAAGTGTAATTTAGTAATTATATATATATCGATATACAGCAAACGTTTTTTCACTGTGTTGCGTTTCTGCATGCCAAATTTCAAACAACTCTCGTCGGGCTCTGTTGCTGGCACCAACTAAAATGAAAATAACACGAAGAGTTGTAAAAAGTAGAGCATCTTACTAGATAGCTTTTAAAATCGAAGGACTGTGGATTAATATGCATAGGAAATTAGAAGGTTCCATGAAGTTCCACAAAATATAAGCTTTGTCAAACTTTTCATTTTTTTTATTTTTTATTTCCGGTTAATTATTGTCCAACAGCCGAGAAAAACGATAATGATTTCAACAAATAACGTACAGTATACTAGCACATACCGTGACTAGTAGGGTCCATAATAAAAAGTTTTAACTTTTCAGTTTAAACACATGTAACAACAGCAGTCAAAAAGAAGTGACTGATACGAGTTGAAAATGGGTGAGTTTAACTAGTTATGTTTTTATTCGGACACTACTTATGTATCGAACACAAGCAAATACTTCTACCTGTGTACGACAGTCTATCGTCTTCGAAAGGCTTATGGTGGGTAATGACGTCATCCGGCGCGACATGAGTCGAGCACTTTTGATAAGCTAAATCCGCGCTTTGAACCACTGTGCGTCGTGCTTAAGAAAATGATTTCGCATTCGACAATTTCTCCTAAATCCCTGAACCAATTCAAAAATTTTTTTGATAGGCCTTTGGAGACAACATTATAGAATGGTACATTTTGGCCAATGCCATAAAATAATAGCCCTTATTGATATTAAATGAAGTATCAACTCCCACCGCTGGCCAATGCCATAAAATAATAGTCCTTATTGATATTAAATGAAGTATCAACTCCCACCGCTGTAGCACAAAAGGTTTTGAAAATATTAAAACCCTACTCTAGGACCTCACTTTCAAAGGGCGTTCCGCAAGGGTCGATTCTTGCGCCTAAACTATATAACTTACTTATACGTCTCTGACTTCCCGACGTTTCCAAATAGCAAGCTGGCGACGGCACGGCCATGTACGCACATAACCATAACGCACAAGCGGCACATATGCTAATGCCTACAAGGCCCGTGTCGGGGCATATTACAATGGGTGGAAGATTCGAGTAAATGTCGAGACTGGCTGCAGTCTTCACAAAAAACAAAATATCAACGCCTATTATTTTCGTGGGGAAAATCAAATTCCTAACAAAAAATGTGTGAAGTACTTAGGTGTACACATGGACCCACGATTGACGTTCAACAAGCATACTAATGGGATTATACGGGGCCGTCTATTCCTTGTACAGGAGACTATCCGCTCCTGGCTAAGAGTAGCAGACTCAGTAGATACAGCAAAATTAATATACACTATACAGTGAGGCAGGCCCTAACATACGCGGCGCCGGTATAGTGAAACATAGAGGCCATGAAACTAGAAGTCCTGGAGCATAAATTTATGCGCCTCTTCTCAAATTAATCACAATACACCTCCTCCAGACTTATATACACGTTGTCATGACATAACTCCACTAGCGGACTATGTTCGGCTGATATCTAAAAAAAATTAAGAGCTGTGTTAACAAACATCAGACAAATCAGAGAGCATAATGCCCCATTTCGAATAAAACACACCTTCTATTCCAGGCGTTGCCCAGTTTTCGGCAGCCTATCTAGCCACAACCTATACTCTCTTATAATACAGCAAACTTTTTCCTGTGATAATTTACAAATATTACACAATTTTCTATCCTCTTCGTTTATTTTTGTACTGTCAGTTGTCTGAACCGGGTTATTTTCATTTGATCATTTTTCCAGTATAAGCATATGAAAATTTTATTTTAGTATTCAACATCTTTTATTAGTAACTAAGTTTTATGATTTCTATTGGAAATTTTATTTTTTAATTCATCGATAGTGAAGAAAATAGTTAAGATTTTTATATTTACATTTCAAGTTGTTCCCAACCAGCCTTCAAGTGCCATAGCGCTTCGCGCCCTGTATGCTTAACCTAACAGGCTCTAAGCACGGGTGTCGGAAATTCTAATCATTAAATTGTTAATAAAGTTGTTTTGATTGATTGATTGATTGAGATCCCTTAGAATCATTTTCGGACGTGTCTATAGGAACTTTTTCATATTTTTGCAAAAACTTTCATCCTGAATTTACCATCAAAGTATCAAATAAGCGAGATTTAAGCGGGGCTTGAACACGATGTATACGATCTTTGACTTTATTTACGCATTTCTACAGTATTTCGGCACTATAATGTGCATCCAGAAATGATGATTGCTATACTTTCTCGCGATATAAGAAAGTAATAAAATTAAATCCAAAAATAATAAATATTGCCCTCTCGGATCTCTCTCTTATATATGGAAATCTCAAGGTCCATGTATTATTATAGATCTCGGACTTAGTCGTTCTCTCTCCTTTTATGTAAATGTTTTAAACGAGTACGCTAATGACTTTTAATTGTAATTACTGATTTCTTTTATTGTGGGAAATATTTCCAATTACGACCATTTACACTTTCTAGTCCAGAATATAATGGCTATCTATAAATGAAAGTATTCGTCCAATAACAAAAAACAAAACATCGTTAAAAATACAATACAAATACTTATTCCTTTTTGACCACGTAGATGATATAAGACGGGCACTGAAATATTGAAACAATTTTTTCTACAACATCGAAATAATATGTCCATTAAACGATCGTAAATTCAATCATAAACAGCTACATTTTGCACAGAATATCATATTGTATAGCGGCCCTGACACGTTATGATTCATACTGCATTTGTTGCCTAGCAACTGTTTCATCATGAACCATTATGTGTTAGGACAGTCCGCTGTGGCTAGTGCGACGTCTAGAGCGACAGCAAAGAGAATATGACATTAGCGACGGGATATTTGATCAGTATTTCTGTCAACATTTTTACAGTTACATTACGGATATTTGCATATGTTCAAAGTTTATTAGAACATCAAACGTGAGTAGTAGGTTGTCGTAGAAAAAGTATAGTACGCAATTCGCACAAAATGACAATTCTGCACTCGTATGAATTGCAACGCTCGCCTTCGGCTCGTGCTGCAAACTTTTACACTCGTGCAAAATGAGCCTCATTTTAAATAACGATTAAATATAGCGTAAAACACACAGTTAAATCAGGAGAACCTCGGCCTTCGTACCACTACATAAAAATGGAGCCACAGATGTCTCTGATAACTAGATTGCTGGCACTAATATCACACGCCAGTAAATTAATTCTGCGTACTATTTAATGCAGACTTCAGAATTATCTGTCTTGGCAAATAACTCTTGAGCAAGCTGACTTTGTTAAAGGTCGCGGAACCAGAGAGCAAATACCGAATTTGCGACAACTTATCGAAAAGGCCTATGTACCTTTGTTTCGTAGACTACAGTTGGACAAATTGTGGACTGTATTATTGGAAATGCGGACATCTAAACATGGATGTCCGCCGACTGTATGAACAACACTAACTCCAATAATTGTATAGGTCGGCAGAGGCATTAGACAGGACTGACTTTAACATTTATAGTGAACACGTGATGTGGTGTATGCTAGAGGATTGGCCGGGTGGAGTAGTTACAAGCGTAATCAAGATTTCTAACTTTCTGTAGATGATACTGTTGTAGAACCTTCCAGAACTGACCTAAGCCAAAATAAAAAATTTGATTTAGGCAAAAAAATCATTTAAGGAGTCTAAGAGACTTCAGAGCCACAAACTAGTCCAAGAGGACCGTTATGAGTTATGAGACACTAGGCACAACCGGGTAAAAATTCGAAGAAACACCGAATTTTTATTTAGGAAACTATATTTTGGTCCAGGATACGAGAGTGAAAGTATCTGGTGGTCATAGAAAAATGAATCACATACTTTTTAAAAAGTACGCCAAAAAAAGTACTTTGAAAATATTCAAAATATTTTCAACTTTAATTCCTCCGCCGAAGACATTGACAGTTGACACCATGGAGGTACAGTCACTATATACCCTGTTCTAAAGACTGACAATAAAATTTTAACAAGGCGAAACCGACGAATTTGGCAAAAGCGGCGTAGTGTCTATAAGCAAAAATTGGCAAAAAATCAATGAAAATGGACATGGCCAGTTTCTCACATAAAACAAGTTTAGATTCACCCAGCGACTCGTAATTTGGTCGAGTGCGTTAGGTGACCAATACAAAGCGTTGGTAGGAAAGCCAACTGCAGGGCTTTCCAAATAATAAAGTTAGAGAGAAAACCGCCTCGTGCACAAAAAGTCCATTTTGCCTAAAAGTCGTCCGAAGGCGACTCGCTGCCATTTTTCCTATATTGAACCTGCATGAGGACAAGTACGTCGTAAGACTGGCCAAAAGTTATTAAACCCATATAATAGTCGAACTTCTTCCCGTGAATGATTAAATCACGATCTGGGGCCTTTAAGCTATTCATAAGCGAACCAAAATTTTTTAAGTAAAATGTTATTATTTTCAGTTAGCATAATTACCAAAATACAATTTTTTTAAGTTCTTTTCAAAAGGCTTGCATTAAATCCTGAGGAGGTTAAATGAATATTTTCTGCCAAATCGACTGTTAGCGTACGCTCTCACTTGTATGGTTAAAAAGTAATTTGCCTTAGTTGGGGAGGCGTGATTTTTTTTCACATTATACTGTATTATTTTATACTTATTTAATGAATGGTATTCTTTGAACTAATTGCATTTTATTGATGTAAGGACTTGTTGCTAGTCTTAATCCCTGGAATTTTCGTTTGGAAGACCTAGGGCCGTTATTTTCGATCCCGATTAAACGTTAACGGTGGGTCAAACCAATTCAGTTACCATGGAAACAATTGTACTTTCAATGATTTGGCCGACGGTTAAAGTTTAATCGGGACCGAAAGTAACGGCCCTTAAACAACCGAGTTAATCGGGATCTCATGATTCCCTAAAGATACTCAGTGTTCTGGTCGCCTTACGGGAGCTTGATAGGGATTTGTTTATGCTATTTCTTCAGAAAATGCAGAGACCATTATTAGTAGGTAAATACATACAAATCACGTCAAATTCCAATCCCGTCGGAGAGAAATTTTCGATAGGAATTTTTTATGCAAAAATCGCAATAATTCAAAAACGTAAAAGCCATTGTCAGTGAATAATTGAAATCACGCCACTAAGAGAGCGTCGTTAATGATCTGAGGTAGTGCAGCCTAGACCCATTACTCGTCTATCGAAGTATATCTTATCTCGAACGCGGCTGGCGCCCTTTTAAATATAAATTGGCATCGCGTCACCTAAACGCTTGGTAGTGAGTTCTTCTACAATACCAGTAAGCTCTTACACTTGTTGGACAGCCTTCAGATAATAAGCTCTGATTATAGTCTAAATATAAATTACATTAAAACGAACATTATGATTGTAGTCGGAGCAATTAATAACCACCCAGACATTTTAACGAGGTAGTAAACAAGACGGTACACCTTGTGGACGATACTCGTGACTGCGAATATGAGACTCGGCGAAGAATATAGATGGCAAGATCAGTAACTTGCCAGTTGAGCATAAATTTCGCGTGGCAGGAATATCACGAGACACACAAAAATTAGACTTGCTAACACCCTTCTCCATCTTTCTTTACGCCTCTGAGACATGGACCGTTCGGGGGCAGGTAGACGTATTGATGCTTTCGAGATGTGGGTCTGGAGACGTTATTCCCTAGACACCAAATTGCACTATTTCGATTCTCCAAGAAATACGTCTCTAAATAGACTCTCCAAAATCGTATTCTTTCGAATCCTCTCAATTTTTGGTCACACAACTGGAGCGAAGACAATATAGAACGGTTCGGGGAAAACCAGAAGGAAAAAGGCGAAGAAGATGCCCTCCAAAAGAACGACTAGAAGCTGAAGTCGGGCGTGGCTGCGAATATATATTTTGCTCGAGCATATGACGATTCACTTCCACCGGGTGCCACTAAGAGGTGCCACTAAGAGTAAGCAGATAGTCAATATCTTTTTTATTAGTTTCGTATAGTCTCATTGTCATTAAACATATGAACATCTTAAACATTTTAGAATTTAGAATATCACCTAATCTACTTAAAGTTCAAACTAAGAGACACACTGTATTTTACGGTTTGGGTATTTTGTACATCTTCTAGTCTAAGCTCCCATGGCATGAAAAGGTACCCCATCGAACACCTCAAATTTAAAAGGTGAAAATGGTTGGAAAACATGTAATAAACATGTTACCCCGCCAGACTAGTAAAAATGTGTTAATTGCTATTTTTAATCAATTTCTGGAATTAGCTAAAAAAAACATGAATTTACTTTTCAAAACACCTGACTGAAATTTACACAATTTATGGTAAATAATGTATCATTTTGGAAAAAAATTGTCTGTCTGACAAAACACACCTACAAATTTTAACTTTTATTTTGTATCGTTAACCAAAACCACTTATTTGCATTGTTTTGGTCCCAGCTACGTCTAACATAGTCATAAAAAAAATTTGTTGGCTCTAAAACTTGTAATAACTGACCTAACTCACATATTATGGTATAATTTTAATAAAAAAAGCAATTAATTACATCCTGCGAAAAAATATTTGCCATTTCGATATATATTTCAAATACATGTTATATACTATGTATTTAATTAGAATATAAGCCCTTTAATCAGAAAATTAATTATTCTTCTTGCGCTTCTTAGCCCGTCTCTTATAAGTTACTTCTCGCGCATCTCTTATACATGTCCAACAGTAGTCTGCCAACATCGCAGAAGTTCATTTGCCCTGATATATTTTTTCCATATTTTGAATATCCTGGTGGAATCTCTCTCCATACTCATCACTTACAGCACCACAGTTTTCTGGGAAGTAATCTAGGTGTGAATGTAGAAAGTGGACTTTTAATGACATATTACATCCTAATTTCTGGTAGCAAGAAAGAAGATTCCCAACAAGGTCTCTATAGTTTTCTGTTCTTTTGTTACCGAGAAAGTGTGTTGCTACCATTTTAAAGGAATGCCAAGCAGCTTTTTCATTACCTTCTAGAATGTTATCAAGTTCAGCATCTTTGAACAGGTTCTTGATTTGAGGACCCATTCCCTCTTTAATTTTCGCATTACTAAGTCTCGGAAATTTTTGTTTTAAATAACTGAAAGCACGTCGTCCTTCTTTGTCCATAGCTTTTACCAAGTTTTTCATAAGCCTCAGTTTTATGTGGAGTGGTGGCAGTATTACCTTTTGTGAATCAATTAATGGAATGTTAGCAACATTTTTTTCTCCTGGTTCAAAACCTAGTCTCGACGGCCAAATTTTTCTTTTGTAATGTTCTGCCCCACTCATAAAGAAAACAGCAATATTTGGTATACCCTTGCTGCATACCAAGTAAGATAGCTATCACAAATTTGCCACTTATACTTGTTATATTCTATAGTTTGTAGCAATACATTCATGTTACTGTAATTTTCCTTCATGTGGACAGCATGGGCGATTGGAATTGATGGCAATTTATTTCCATTGTGGAGTAACACAGCTTTTAGACTAAGTTTCGAGGCGTCAATAAAAAGTCTCCAGTCACTAGGATCATGGGGAATGTGTCAAGCACTCATTAAACTGTCAATGTCCTTGCAGGCAACCAAGTCATTTTCCATTTTGAAAAAGTTATAAGATCTTTTTGACGACTTCGATACATGGAAACTTTAACATGTTCTTGTTGTAAATTCCATTGTTGTAATCGAGATGCCAAAAGCTCCGCTTCTGCCTTGGACAGATCAAGGTCTCTTATAAGATGACTTAATTCGCGTTGATCAATTTTGTGTGGTTCACCACCGGTCGGCAGAGAAATCGCACAAATATAACAAAAGTTGTTAGGTGTAATTACACAATCTCGTGGCATATTTTCAAAATAGCACTATTTACTTTCGAAAATGAACGCTTATCATGCACAAGGTACAAATACGACTACCTAAGAGTGAATATTAGTTTTAGTGACAAATAAAGAGTAGGTAGTTAGTATGTCTAATTTCCGTAAAATTCTAATTCTACCTGTTATTTCCGTCCATAAAGTAGGGTTTATAAGGGGTCTTCACACGATGCAGCAGCAGGGAGCCAGCATTGTCGGCATGCTTTGAACTCATTCGTAAAAGTGAACTGGTCCGCTGGAATTCCAATTATCTTCAAAGCGTACCGACAATGTCGGGTCCCTGCCGCTGGATCGTGTAAAACCTGTCTGGCTGGAAATTTTTGTTAATTACCTTGTCAGACTTGATTTTGAATGCGCATGAGATATATATCAGGTTGAACTGCTGGCATCTCGTAACACCTCCTCTATTTCGGTTTTTAAATGATGAATGATGAAAATATATATATTTTTTAGTTGGCAACGTTCATACCACTTTTTTTAATGAAAAAACGTGGTGCGGCGCTTAAAAAGTCAAGTCTATCATAGTAAAAAGCATTTTTTCGACTAATTTCTATGCATAAAAGAGATCTCAAACTTAATTTCAGTAAAAAATGAAGATGGTGTTTTGACGCGGCCATCGTAGAAGCTTATTAAGAAAAAAAAAACAAAATCGTTGGCACGGCGCTTATAAATTAAATCTGACATAGTAAAAAACGTTTTTTCGATGACAGATCGATTTTTATGGATAGAGATCTTAAACTTCATTTAAAAACAGAAAGAGAGAAGCTGTTATGAGATGCCAGTAGTTCAGCCTGACGTCTACCTAATGCATTCAAAATCAAGTCTGATACGGCAATTAATAAAAATTTCCAGCCAGACAGGTTTTAATAGATAGGGGAAATATCAAACTTCATTTTTAAACAAAAACCAAGGAAGTGTTACGAAGTGTACTTTCATGAAAAAATAATTTATGACAAAAGGTCTGTCAGATGTTAATTAACAAAAATTGTCAGACAGACAATTTTTTTCAAAAATGATACATTATTTACCAAAAATTGTGTAAATTTCAATCAGGTGTTTTAAAAAGTAAATTCGTTTTTTTTAGCTAATTTCAGAAATTAATTAAAAATAGCAATTAACACATTTTTACTAGTATGGAGGGGGAACATGTTTATTATGTTTTCCAACCATTTTCACCTTTTAAATTTGTGTTCGATGGGCCATGGGAGCTTAGACTATTCGTATTTTTGCGAGCAAAAACCTTTGTGACATTTTGCTTTAAAATTATAATAAAACAATATATGGATTAAACATAAACAGGCCTCTAACGATCATCATGTGCGACGGATATGATCCAATTGCAATAGGCACTTACTGTACTTCAAATTTGAAATAAAAGTTTTAAGTTTAACAGAAGTTATCGCGTTTAATAAATATTCGTAGTCGGCAACGCCTGACTGCAACTTTCATTCACTGGGTAATAGTCTTATTAAAAAATACTTTAATAATATTTTAAGGTAATATTGTATCTGTTATCGAAATGTACTTTTTATTTCTGTGTCGGATCTCACAGGTATACTTCTTAGAGATATTTTATCATTCCTTCTTTAATATTTGCTACCAGATAATAAAACAATAATAATAAGTAATAAATTTCAATGAAAATGCATAAAGAGTGAAAGCAACAATGTGAACAATCTGTTATTAGTGACTACTGTAGCTAATTGCTCTATCTGTACGTTTATACATAACAAAAAAACCGCTGCCCAAGGAATCACTACTTCCACATCCAGATTTTCGATCCAACTCACTCACATCGAAAAAATTCTGTATGTGGAAATAATTGCTTATGGAACTTTAATAATATAATATTTGAAATCCTCTACCCCAAAAACCTATAAAACGATACCCCACATCGGTAGTGGGGCGGGGGTGGTAGTGGGGGTGGATGAAGCAAAAAAATATTTTATGGTTTCTGGTTCTTGTACACACACTAAATCACAATTTTTTTTTCATCCCCTTTAATAATGGGGCGGGAGTGGTAATGGGGGGTGGCTAATTCCAAAATTTTTCGATACCTTAGTTTCTCTTGTATATACTAAATACCAATTTTATGGACTCTTACCCGCTTGATTTACCTATTTACCCCAAATTTACCTCAATTTACCCCCAACCCTTCGACGGAACAAGATGAAAATATAATCTAGTTCTAGATCTCGTTAAAGTACTATGTGTACCAAATTTCAAGTCAATATCTCAAACGGTTCCAAAGAAAACGTGCGCACAAAAAAAGTTACAGACAGACCGACAGACAGAAATTTTTTTTCGCTCAAACTTAAAATCTCGACGTTTCGTGACATTCTAAGCCTATTTGAACAATAAAAATTTTTAAAAATTTTTTTGTCGTTACTATACTTCCACTGGATGTGGAAGTAATTAAACGTAATTAAATTTCCCACAAGAATGTTTATATTCATTTTCTTCTTATGTGTTATATTTTACGATATTTTACGATAATCGATAATTAATAAAAAAAAAAAATCAATTGTGTACCTTGAATATTTCTATCAAAGCGGTTTACCGTTGTCTGCTAATAAATCATAATCACAACACAATATTTATTTTACAGCTCTGGACGTATATTCTAACAAATTAAATAAATAAATAGATCCTAATTTGTTCTATACTTGAGTAAAATTTGATTCAAATCGGAAACAAAATGAAAAAGTTATCTTCATTTTAAGGGAGTCACACTGTATATTTAAGGAAATGTCTAGATTTCGACAAAATATTACGTTAGTAAATACGTCCAGTGTTGTAAAATAAAGATTGTTTTCTGACTGTGATTTATTAGCAGACCACGGTAAACCGCTTTGATAGAAATATACAAGGTAGATAATTGATTTTTTTTTTTATTAATTATCGATTTTCGCTGGCGAATATCTCGTATAATATATAACATAGGAAGAAAATGAATATAAACATTCTTGTGGAAAATTTAGTTACGTTTAATTTTGCATAGATTACCTTTTTCCGTACGACGCATCGTTTCCTAGTTATAAGCGAAGAATCGAAAAAAGGAACCTTTCCACCTCCCTCCCCCCCTCCTGAAGCGGCGGGGCTAGGGGCGGGGACTTTTAGTATGTTTACCTCCTGACTACCCCCAACACATCCCAGAAAAGAAAAATTCTCCCCTCCAAAATGTTCTCTACAATCCCCTTTTGGGCATTCATTGATTGGACTACTAGGTACTACTTTAGATATTATGCAAATCACAACTTACACACTTTTGTGATTTGCATAATACCTAAATAATATTCTCTAATCATGATAAAAGCAAATAAATAAAAAATAATTGATTGTAAAAATAGGTACTACTTTTTTTACGAAAAAATCGAGTTATACTTTCTACAACTCTAACTTATATACCTATGGTGGATAGTTTCCCAAGTCATGTTGAGGAACGATTTTCAATTGTGTAAGCCGCTACTTTGTAAAAGCATAATGATATAACAAAAACACTAACTAGTACAGTACCCAGAGGTAAAGAATATGTAAAATTTCGGAATAATTTCATATGCAATGATAATTTTTAGGTTATTGTTGTAGTAAAAGGCATTGTCTTCAGTTTCTATATAGTCCGGATACTTGCTCTTACCCCCAACGGGTGAGAACTACCCCGAAATATAAATATTCAATGTTTGACAAACTATTAGGTACTAATTTATTTTTGAAACGTAGAATGGTTATGTTTTTGGATCACTGCTTTCGAATCTGAAGTTAAAATTAAAAGATTCAAAATGGCGGCCCTAATATGGTGGATGGAATTTTTTCTCTGAAACAAATGTTTTAAATGGACAAAAAATTTAGCAACTAGGCAATGCTTTATATGAACAAAAAACAGCATTTTCGAAAAAACAAATGTAAGAACCCACATTTTATCGGCCATTACTTCTTTATTTTTTGTGATGTAGAAACAAACAAAAAATCATTTTAAAGATTAATTGATTATCTTTAATTTTGTTCTTTAGAATTGTTGACGGAAGTGTCAGTTTCTAAGTTATTCAACATTTTAAACTAAATACTTCATCCTAAAAACTATAAGATTAAATATCTCCGAAACTATCAACCCTACGCAAATATTAAAAAAAAAACAAATTCATTCTCAGTTTATAAGCTTGATTTTTGATACCCAGAATATTTTCTCTAAAACTAATATTTATTGAGATATTTGCAGAGAAACAAAAATGTTATGTTTCTTTCTAAAATCCCTTTACAGATTAAAATTCATTTTTTTTTCTAAAGCAAGCGCTGTTCGCGGTCAATAAAATTTGAGCGCCTAGATCATACTATATATTAACGAAAAACAGTATATGGGAATATATTTTTCTAATTGCTGACTACTTACATTAACAAAATGGCGACGTATTTATTAAAAAAATGTTAAAGATCCCCTTTAATAATGGAGTGGGGTGGTAATGGGGGTGGCTAATGCCAAAATTTTTTTTGAGACCTCAGCTTCTCTTGTATATACTAAATACCAATTTTATGGACTCTTACCTGCTTGATTTACCTATTTTCCCCAAATTTACCCCAATTTACCCCCCAACCCTTCGACGGAACAAGATGAAAATATAATCTAGTTCTAGATCTCGTTAAAGTACATATGTGTACCAAATTTCAAGTCAATATCTCAAACGGTTCCAGAGTAATCGTGCGCACAAAAAAAGTTACAGACAGACCGACAGACAGAAATTTTTTTTTCGCTCAAACTTAAAATCTCGACGTTTCGCGACATTCTAAGCCTATTTGAACAATAAAAATTTTTAAAAAATTTTTTGTCGTTACTATACTTCCACTGGATGTGGAAGTAATTATCGAGATCATTTTTGTCGCAAAAAGATATAGAAACAAATGTATACAATGTAAGACTGGCAGTATTTATCATTATATCAGGCAATATCAACAAGTCTTAATCTTATCATCATTAGATATGTTCAAACTAATCACAATAGGCTTTTTTGGTCCGCGGTCGGTAGCGTTAGAATCACCAGAACGACATTTACCAATAAAACGACAACACTGAAATTGCTAAGTGGGAGGTGACAAATTTCTTAGGATTCTTAGGTTATATTAAATAACGAATAATAGCATCGATATTCATGTGTATGAATATATTTTTCTGCTATAAGAAAACATAAAAAGATACATATGAATATTAAGCTAGTTAGGCTAGGTATCTGTTACAGACTTCAACTTGCTACAGATGCTTCTGTCTTTGAGAGAGAATGAAAAGTAGCAAACTGGAATCAGAATGATGAACAAAAAAACGACAATATTTGATATTCCTGTGGCCGAATTGGAGCAAAAAAATGTACCTAGTGGTTGATACACTTTTTACCGTTTGGAAATTAAACGCGTAAGGTGGCTAGTTTTCAGAAGCAGTTCCCAAGGCGCAAGTAGGCTCTTCACCCTTAAAAACCACCTATAACACGCCCCGCTGTGGTTTTCCGCATTTTTCCGCGAAAAATGCGAAAAGTTGGTCCCTCGGAAAATTTTATATGCACTGATAATCTATATAATTTACTACAAATAAGGTACTATGCATATTTCCGATAGACGGAGCAGTAAGCAATTAAACTAGGGGGTTAGGTCCCGATCGAAGCGCGTTTCGCATCTCTCAATATACAGGGTGTTTCAATGTCACTACCGTGTCGAGATCAAATAAAGATCCGGGCATGGTGAAAGGTGCGGAACTCAAACTGAGGATGCTGAATAGTTTAGACAAAAGCATTAAGATTTACCCCACGTATTAGCCAATTAGTAAAATTGAGGCAGGATACCGGGAGTTGGGTCATATGGTGGATGTGCCTAAAAAACGGCAACAAGGTGTTGCCGTTTTTTCTTCTTATTCTTCAACAACAATCTTAATATATTATTATTGGTATTTCATTTTTCTTCAAGAAGATATCGTTCCACGTTTGACGGATTTATTTCCAAATCGGTTAAATGCAAACTTACCCGACGAAAGGCTCTAGTATCAACAAGACGGAGCTCCACCGTACTATGCTGTTATCGTTCGTCAGTACTGAGACGAAAATTTTGTGTATCAAAATCAAACAACATTGAGGTATTGCAGTCATGAAATCAGGCAAATCTTACCGAACATGTTATAAAATGTAAGGGATGGGTTTTATCATCGATTGTAATTTTTATCAACAAAGATATGGTGTACGTTTTCAACAACTTATTCATTAAACAACTTAAGTTTTTAATTTTTTTTCACTTAACCTGTTGGAATACCTATTTAGAAAATAAAAAATGCATCTCCTTGCACTCAAAATGAGTTTAGTTACTAAGGGCTAGTTGTTCCCTTCCAGGTAAAGATAAGCTAAGGAAATTACCGCTAAAATGCAGCCAGTGAAAAAGTAAAATTGACGCGTTTCACAATTTTTTACAGAAATATTGTACATCCAAGTTTCAAAATTTATTCCACTGAAACTTCCCGTACTGTATAAGGGAATCAAATCAAAACAATCAATATTATATGGGGTCGTACACTATACTCTATTTGGTAAATACGAAGAGATAGTAAATCACTCAAGCGCAGACCTGCCATGGGCGTACCATTTTTTCTTTTAAAATTCATACAAATTATACAAAAAAATCTAAATAGATTAATTTTATATGAACTAAACGACTGTTGTTTGAATTATTCAATTATTTCCAGTTATTAGCCTCGCCCTGTTACACGTTGGTTATGATATTTATGATACTTTTTAGACAGATACATCATAGTACGGGTATTTCGAATGAATTTTTTCTAAAAATGCAGATAACCTATGTAAAATATAAAGGAATATTTTATATCACTCTGACCACGTTTTTAGAGGATTTGCATCTATAAGAGCTTTTATTACTCTTTCTCATTTGAAAATAAAGTATCGGCGCTATTACCATTTGAGTCCATAAAATTATCGACCGTGGTTAACCTATTTTATCGACACGTCTATGGAAACCATATTACGAATTTATGGCATCGGTAAAAATAACGCATTTTATCGACTGTGTCACATCTGGCATATCAACACTTTAGTCGATAAATTTGTTTGCAGAATTTTAACTACAGTTGTTTAAAAACTTTATTACGATTTTATGGTGTCGTTAAAAAAAAATTAATTGTATCAATCTGAGGTGTCGATTATTTTTATATTTTCAACGGCCAAATTTTGTTAGAATTTATCGCTGTCGAAAGCTCTAAAAATATGGCGTTCGAATTATTTGTCAATGAATCAATTATATAGAAGAAATTCAGGCATTGGAACAAACTTAAGTAAAAAAATATTCACACATTCTGAGATTGCTTAGTCATTATTTATTGGAAGGATTAGAGATTCCAACAATATCTTCGAACTCCAAAAGTAACACTTAAACAATTATTTCTGTTTAATAAACAAATGGTTCAAAACACTATTCATATGACGGACCTCTTCCTAACAAAGAAAAAATATTACTGCAATACCAAACCACCGTAAGGTGCCACTTAATGGCATGTATAAAATTTCAAAAATAATTTAATTAATATGTATTTTGAACAATGAGGCCTGTTCTTTTACTTCCACATCCAGTGGAAGTGTAGTAACGACAAAAAAAATTATTATTCAAATAGGCTTAGAATGTCATGAAACGTCGAGATTTTAAGTTTGAGAGAAACAAATTTCTGTCTGTCGGTCTGTCTGTCTGCAACTTTTTTTGTGCGCACGTTTACTCTGGAACCGTTTGAGATATTGACTTTAAATTTGGTACACATATGTACTTTAACGAGATCTAGAACTAGATTATATTTTCATCTTGTTCCGTCGAAGGGTTGGGGGGTAAATTGGGGTAAATTATTTTAGGAGATTGACATTATTAAAGGAGATGAAAAAAAAATTGATTTAGTGTGCGTATAAAAACCAGAAACCTCAAAATGTTGTTTTACTTCATCCACCCCCACTACCACCGCCCTATCACCACCCCCACCCCACTACCGATGTGCGGTATCGTAACTTTGGCTTAATCATCACATTGTTGTATAAGACTTTCAAAAAATTATAGAAGAGTTTTCAAAAATTGGCTTATCAGTCAACACTGAAAAATGTGAACTTTTAATTCTTTCTGATGATCCAAACGTAATATATGAAATTCGAGCATAGCGTCCGGTATTTCAATCGAGAATTTTGAAGAATTTTCACTTTTAGAATGCCCTTTGTCTAATGAAGGTATCAGTGGAGCTATTAAGTCGAAAATTGAAACATTCAAAAGGTTTTGCATTCGTTTAAAAGATTTAAATTCTCATTCGTCTTAGTTTCTTTTAAAAAATTATTTGGCAATTCCACGCTCAATCTACTTATTATGCTGTTCCCCTTGTTGGAGATCCCATGAAGATCTTATTGATTATGACTATTGTCTCAAGAAAAATGGAAGAAATTTGTAATTGTAGTTTCAAGGAAAATTCAATCTGCATTATCTGTAGCTGGGTGGTCTAGGAATCCGAGACGTAACTATATTATGCCACTCCGCCTTTTTGGGATTCATAAATGAAGTTTCACAATTATTACTTTCGATTATCCTCTTTTACATCTCTCAGTCTCCTGACAAAGCCTTTGATGAAGCTCTAGCTAATTGGTCTACTCTAAGTTGCATGAACCCAATCAATTACCAGCATTTATCAGGATAAGCAAATATGTTTACGTACATTCAGCAACCTATTGACTGAAAATAAAGACCTAAAAGGAAAAGCACGTTTGCTTGCAGTACAACAAAAAGAATGTGGCGCCTGGCTGAATACTTTACCATCGCCTTCTCTTAGACGACTCATCTCTTATCGTCGTTGCCTTACGAACTGGTCAACCGCTTTGCGAACCCCACAACTGCACTTGCGGTGAACCCGTAGACACTTTTGGTCATCATGACCTATCATGCCGCAAAAGTACAGAGGGAGGTCTCGTCATGGAATTATGAACATTATCAAAAGAGATCTGGTTTCGGCAGAAATTCCAGAAGAGATGGAAAAACGGCGGATGGAATGTACTATGGGAACGGGGAAAGGCCCTTCTAAGGGACGATACATATGATACACTGGCATCGTCTTATATTAAATACGTATCCCAAAAACCTGGAGAAGTTGCCCTCATTGGAGAAGATACTAAGAGATGTAAATATAAAGAACTACAATCGAATTTCTTTTTTGTGCCATTTTCTGTTGAAACATTGGGTCCATGGGGCGATGAAGCTAAAAAATGTATCAATTGTATAGATAAGAAAATACACGGCATTTCAAATGAAAAGAAAAGCACTTGCTACCTGATACAGATAATTAGTTTGGCGATTCAGAGAGGGAATGCCACGATAATCCTGGGCACCAACTTGGGAGACATTTTTATATTTTAAATTAATTTATTTATATATTTTTGTATCTTCTTTTTGTATTATTCAGTATTTTATTTGTATATGTTTAAGTGTTCACCGTATATACTGACAATTTATTATCGTTTATTTTTTATATATTTTTTTTTTATTTTTTATAATATTCTTATTTATGAACTAATAAACAAAAACAAATAATATCAAAAAGTAATTGACAGCTGGTAGAATTTCAAAACGAATCTATGAAAAGTGGGGCAGAGAAATTACAATACAAATTCGAATACTTTTGTATTTATTAATAATCATGGCGGGCGACCGTGCCCCGCACGAGGGCGTCCCGAGCTTAATATAAGTCGCTTTTTTTCGAGTAAAAGTTATGAGGACGAAGAAAAAAATTTTTTTTTACTTTACCTTTCAAAATTTCGCACGAGGGCGCTTGAGAAACTAAGGCCGGCCCTGATTACACATCATAAACTTGCACATTTGGTGTGGGTCCTACGTTTCATAGCGAAGAAATAAAAATATTTACAATAGACACCACTCTAAACAAATAAATAGATTATATCTCCATTCTTGTTTCAGAAACAATAGTGTTGAAAATAAAAGACTTTCATCTTAAATTAACAACTATATTTTCTTTATCTGAAATGAGTATTAAATATAACCACAGAAGAACAAGAACATAATTTCTTCTTCTACTTTGCTAGTCAGGCAGCCAGCCACAAAGTTTCACATTAATTTGTAGTCACCATTAATATATGTATTTACGTTGTTTACATAGGTAGTATTTGAAGCTAAGGTCACTCTATTATTTATCGGGTAGATATAAATTAATCGCTCTAGGTGGAATTTATCGATATTGGTTCTGTAATTGACTTTGAGGACCGACTCAGTAAAAATATTTATCTGCATTAAAGTTATCTTTAGTTGATATTTTCAAGTATGGAGAATCGTAATAGCGCCGTACCTGCTATTATTATAATAAACACAAAATGAAAATGAAAATAAAATATAACAAGCACATAAAAAAAAATTGAACTGGACTGACTTTTAATAAAAAAAAAAACAACAATTAATTGCTACACTAATATAGTAAGTACACCAATTATTAGAAATACTGATAATGGATTAAACAACAAGGGGATATTTTTGTTATCTTATTTCATGTCAAAGTTATCATAAATTGTTTAGGGTTCCAGTTAATAATTACTATTTCTATCATGTTTGCGTATAGTCATAGAGGCAATTTCATTTATTAAGAAGCCGTTATCAAGAAAATACTTTTGGTCAAAGCAGTAATTTGTATGCACTTGTGATACTGTTTTGAATGAACGATGACGAGCTTTTATGAATCATATTGTTATGTATGCATGCATTTAACAACACGCACTGGTATTTTAATAACAAACATTACTTGTTGATTTGTAAAGTAACAGTTCTTACTCAAGAACTAACCCACCTGGATTAAAAAATAAGCTGAACAGCAGTTAGCTACGTGAATTATTGAATTATCTTTAATGAGTTAAAATATAAATATAAAATTTGAAACTGTTAAAAAAAAAGGTACGAAATAAAATTTACTTAGTTTTATATACCGGGTGGGGGATTTAGGCTGGCAAACGAGTAATAGTCGGTGAGTCGGCCGTCAAATATCCTATGAATAAGATACATTAAAAACTTTTTGTGAGTGATTAGTACTACCACAGTCCTAAAGGGAGCCACCTTTTATACGAGCTAATTTTGCCCGCGTCATGGATTTTTGACCTCACTTCCGGTTACGATTTTTAATGTTTCTTAATATATTCTTCAAGCTTTTCCGGGAAAACCAATGTGAAAATCGGAAAAATGTATAGAACCTTTTTTTGTAGGAAATCGTATTCTGAACAAGTTTACTTATGTTCATTTAGCCCTAAAATCGGGTACTTTTCGAGATATTTGCATTCGAAAAAAAGAAAAACACGAAAAACATATATTCTTCAAGTCGCTTTTCCGGAAAAACCAATGGGATAATCGGGAAAATGTATGGAACTTTTTTGTGGGAAATAGTATTCTGAACATGTTTACTTATGTTTGTTTAGTCTCAAAAACGCGTACTTTTCGAGATATATACGTCCAAATGAAAAAAAAAACACGAAAAACGAATATATATATATGTACTTACATATCTCAAAAATCATGTCTTTTTTTCTACGCACAAGCAAAACTTGTTCTAAAAATTGAGTACTTACTTTCTATGCAGAGAAACTGCTGTTCAAAATTTTTCTCTAAAACGGCGTTTTTTTTTCTAATTTGAGTGGACTATAAGTCATAAAATACATTAATAAAATTTACGTTATACGTTTACAGTATACAATGCGATTATAATGGGGTGACAGGTCTAATTCACCCGCAACCCCGAGGCAGCCTCGATTTTTTTTTTCTGTGTTTTCCTAAGTCATCGAATACATGGATGACTTTTTTTTTTAAATTAAAGTATAAGCTTTCTAGTTATCAAAAAAGTTAAGATGCCTCTTCTCATTTGCCCGCAACCTCCTGGCTGCTTCGCTTTTAGTTACTATAAGGCTTATAAGCATAAGCTAAATCTATAATTAATCTATTAATTATCTCAATTCAATTCATTTTAAATTAATCCTTTATTTGACATATAATTATTGGTCAAAAAAATTTTATGCTCCACAATTTTAGTCATATAATATACACATTATGTTATAATTATTAGTAATTAGTAACATGTATACTTTTTACTCCAAAATACTAAGTAGACTATTAATGTTATCTTTTTATTTTAATACTGGTATATTTCGATATTTATTACAAGATATAGTTAGACGTTTTTTTCTATTTTTGTCTTATTAATTATATAAGATAGACAAAATAAGGAAGAAAAAACATTTAGAAATAAACAGAGTGATAAAAATATGATTTTATTATATGTACAGAGTGACCCATTTAAAAGCTGAACATCTCTCTAAAATTTTTATTTATTATGCGATTTTAATCAAATTTTACTCAACTATAGAACAAATTAGGATCTAATTATGATTAGAAAAACATTCGCCTCCTATAAATGCAAAACCACCTGCGGTACCAAAGTATGAGGTAGAAAACAAAAAATCGTATCAGGCATTTGTTTATCGGAAAATTTTTTTAATGAAACTTGTTCGGAATTGTCCAAAATGCCTAAGTCCAAAATTTAATCAAAATTAAAAAAATATTGAAATATTGATTAAAATAATGTCCAAGTCCGAAAATATCATTTTAATGGTTTTTTTTATTTGGAAAACTGTACTATGATAATTTTGTTTGAAATTAAACCCAAGCTGCCAGGTAGTTGTCAAGTAATTTGCAGTTTTTTTTAATTATTGTTTTTAAAATTTTTAAAAATTCAATTTTTCAATTTTTTAATTTTGAATAAATTTTGGACTTAAGGTTTTTGGACAATTCAAGTTTCATTAACAAAATTTTCCGATAAAAAAATGCCTGATATAATTTTTTGTTTTTTTCCACATATTTTGGAACCGCAGGTGGCTTTGCGTTTGTAGGAGGCGAATATTTTTCTGGTCATAATTAGATACTAATTTGTTCTATGCTTGAGTAAAATTTGATTTTAAATGGGTCACTCTGTATGTAAAAGAAACAATTATTTACAAAAACAAAAACATTATTAACTTTTATTAACTATTAAGTAATTATATTTATATACGACTAACAAATAATATGAACATTAAATGGGTGACTTTTGGTATACCGTGCGTGTAATTTCCCATTAGGCATGTACATTCACGTAGCGCGAGAGATTTGACAACACCGTCAGCCGTAAATTCGTCCGTCGATGAAGCATTCCAGCTCTGTTATTTCATTTCAGCCAGCTGGCACGCGCGATGTTGTAATTCTTCTCCGCATGCCTAGCCCGCGACTACAGACACGGTATAATGCCATCAATTAATCCCACAGGGAATTATGATGAGGGAATTTTGGTCAATATACCCCCTCGTGTACCAATTAGAAAATTATGCATGAACCAGTTTATCTGTGCACATTAAAAATGCCATAGAGGCCGGTAACTATGAAAAAAAAAAAAATAAGCAGACGCCATAGACCATCAAAGTAAAAACGGGTTTTGTAGAATTGTGTTTGATTGTTAGTTTTGTGCTTGAAATGATGGAAAGTGATTCAGAAGATACTATCCCCTGTACTCCACCAGAAATAACTGAAATAATAACTTTTCTTTTTTCTTCCTCATTTAGTGTCTGATGTTCCTTAAGTCGAATGACTACTTTATCTTTTTAGTAAACCTAACCGACTTTTATACAAGACCAGTCGAAAAGTGAGAAATTTTAAATTTGGCTATTGAATAACAAACACTCTATATGAGGTATCGAGCTAAAGTTTTGTATAGAGGTATTTGAGACAACTGCGAATCGAATACGCGATCCAATTAGCCGATAAAAAATGTCCTAATAGTCGATCTCGAAATGTCGACCCATTTAGAGGAGCATGTAGGCCTTGAAAATATGAAAATTACAAAATTTTCAAAACAGTCAAATAAAGCTCATCGAGCACTATCTCAAAAAAATTAAAATCGGCCAACGCGTTCCAAAATAACGGTCTTAAATTGCACACACTATATATACGTTTTTTCGTGTTTTTTTTTTCATTTGGACGTATATATCTCGAAAAGTACGCGTTTTTAAGGCTCAACAAACATAAGTAAACTTGTTCAGAATACGATTTCCTACAAAAAAAATTTATACATTTTTTTCTATTATTGGTTTTTCCGGAAAAGCGACTTGAAAAATATACATGTGTTTTTTCGTGTTTTTTCTATTTCGAATGCAAATATCTCGAAAAGTACCCCATTTGAGGGCTAAATGAACATAAGTAAACTTGTTCAGAATACGATTTTCACATTGGTTTTCCCAGAAAAGCTTGAAGAATATATTAAGAAACATTAAAAATCGTAACCGGAAGTAAGGTCAAAAGTCCGTGACGCGGGCAAAATTAGCTCGTATAAAAGGTGGCTCCCTTTAAGCCTGTGGCAGTACTAATCACTCACAAAAAGTTTTTCATGTATCTTATTCATAGGATATTTGACGGCCGGCTCTCCCTCTATAAGTTGTTTCTTTTTTTTACGCAGAATACGAATCTGTAAGAGAAAGTAGGAATTTCCATTTAAAACGACAATGTTGACCTGTAAATGACCGTGAAGCTCCCTCATCAAACTAAAAAATTAGTCATTAGATTCCGATTTTGAAAAGATGAAAGTTTTGTCTGAAACATTTTTCTCGAAAATCTTTTATTTTCAGGTTATTCGCCTTTACCAACTTAAATGGACCACCCCGATATACTAGAGTCTACCTCCTAAAAAAAGGTCTTGTCTTAGGTTCTGAAATATCTTGACGCGCTGAAGCCAATTTTGGACAAACATTTTTTTCTATCGTGTCATTTTTCCTGTACTATCCCTTTCATCCCTTAAAAAGGGCAAAAGAAAGATCTTGTCCTAAGGTTCTCATCTAATTTTTCTGAAGTATTTTGACGCGCAGAAGCCAATTTTAGACACATTTTTTTTTCTGTCGGGTCAGTATCCCTATACCACCCCCTTTTATGCCCTAAATTTTTTTGTGCAAAAGTGGTTTCAGCGCGTCAAAATACTTCAGAAATGTTAGGTCAGAACCTTTGGACAACACCTTTTCTTGCCCTTTTTTTGGAGAATAAAAGGGGTGGTAGAGGGAAACTCACTAAAAAAATTTTGTGTCCAAAATGGGCTTCAACCCTTCAGCATCTCAAAACACTTCAGAGACGTTAGATTAGAACCTTAGAACAAACAATTCATGTTAAATTCCCTGACTTTTCCAGGTTTTCCCTGACCAAAGCTTATCAAATTCCAGGTCGACGAAAGTAAATAATTAAAACAAAATAACTATTCTTTGGCATGAATCATAGTATTTGTATAAGTATTAATGCACAGAATATATTTTTTTCAAATTTATCTCATCTTTCGCCTCAACTCGTCTAATCGTTTATCAGTATCTTGACTTTCGTATCTGGTTATTCCTGTTAAATTCTTTTTTTTTACTTTCCAGCTGCTTCATCTTGGCCATGACTCGTTTGCGTTCATCTTTCCTTTGGTTTTCCTTTAAATTATCTTTTTTTTGTCTTCGCAAGCTGCTACATATCTATTATGAGCTCGCTTATAGTCTAAGCTCCCATCGCACAAAAAGGTACCAGATCGAACACCTCAAATTTAAAAGGTGAAAATGTTGGAAAACATGTAATAAACATGTTACGCCAGGCAGACTTTTAAAAATGTGTTAATTGCTATTTTAAATTAACTTCTGAAAGTAGCGAAAAAAAATGAATTTATTTTTCAAAACACCTGCTTGAAATTTACACAATTTATGGTAAACAATGTATCATTTTTGAAAAAATTTGTCTGTCTGACAATATTTGTTAATTAACATCTGGCAAACCTTTTGTCATAACTATTTTTTTCATGGAAAGTACTCTTCATAACACCTCCTTGGTTTTTGTTTAAAATGAAGATTGAGATTTCCCCTCTCTATTAAAACCTGTCTGTCTGGAAATTTTTGTTAATTACCTTGTCAGACTTAATTTTGAATGCGCAGCACCATGCATGAGATAGATGTCAGGCATCTCTTAACACCTCCTCTATTTTTGTTTTTAAATGAAGTTTACGATCTCCTCTATCCATAAAAATTGGTCTGTCATCGAAAATATGTTTTTTACTACGTCAAATTTAATTTGTAAGCGTCGTGCCAACGTTTTTTGTTTTAAATAACCTTCTACGACGGCCGCGTCAAAACACCATCTTCATTTTTTTACTGAAATTAAGTTTGCTATCTCTTTTATGTATGAAAATTGGTCTGTCAGCGAAAAAATGTTTTTTACTATGACCACAGTAGAGAAAAGACCAGTAGTTTCACTCGCAGCGGCCCCTTTGATATTTGTTGTACTCGATTTTATTTTTTTTAATCCACTGCGCATCTACTGTTTGTATCCCACGCGCATTTCGTCGACAGTGGCAACTGTTCAGAAACGTAAACGTAAACAAAAATAAACATCCGCCCCACCCTATATCATCACTGCCGTCCACTGTCGTCGTGCGGTCCACTGCGCATCGAATAGTTTAAGCCCACGCGCATCGCATGCGCACTGAAAATCTTATACAACTGTTCCGGCTGAGTCGGACTACTGGTCTTTTCTCTACTGTGCTATGACAGACTTAATTTTTTAAGTGTGCGGCGCGATTCCGATTATGCACGAACTTCGCTGACGCGATCCCGCCGAATTAGTTCAGAACACTTTCAAAAGCGCACGCGAAATAAGCTATTAGGAACCAGTTGTGACGTCATCAATGATCCTCGACCGCTAACGGTTTGCGCTAGCGGTCGAGTTAAAACATATTGTAAAATAGATATAAAACGGAAGTAAATTCAAAAAATTATTTATCAATTTCAATTAATTGAAAAATTTCCTGACTAGTGTGAATATATTCAAAAATTCCCTGACTTTTACGCCATATTTTGAAATTCCCTGACAATTCCCTGACTTTATTGCGCTTAAAACGAATTCCCTAACTTTTCCAGGTTTTCAAGGTTTTCCAGGTGAGAGGGAACCCTGCAAGACTTTTTTTTTTTGCTTTTTTAGGGAATAAAATGGGGTGGTAGAGGAAAACTGACATAGAATTTGTTTTTGTCCAAAATTGGCTTCAGCGCGTCAAAATACTTTAGAAAAAAAGGCATTTTTTAAAATAATTCAAAAAATATTCGTTACGTATCATGGCATAATGAAAATATCATGATCGTGATAAATGGGTATGGGTGCAAAGTTTCTGTTTACTACTTGTAAAAAAAATTCACAAAAATGTGATATTTCTTGATATTTTTTTTCTGTGTAAAAGCAGATTCTTCCGACCGTATATAGATATTATATTAACTTTATTTTGGCATGTCTTGAACTAAAATAACTAATGAAACTTGAGTCACTTCGCTGGGCTATAATTGGTTGATAACATGTATTTTTTAATTTTTTTCCCCTTAGTTACTTTGCTAGCTGCTCTGAAAACGAAGGGTCAATACTTTTGAAACGTATAGTAGTAGGTAGTTGATGAAAATACATAACAGCAATTTCCATATTTTAAGTAAATAAATTTCTAATTTAATTAGAAAGAAATCACGTGTTTCTCTTACCTCGTCTATAATTAAATTTTTCATTAATATATTACCCGAGATTAAATCAATTTCAAGCTTTATCCGGAATAATTACTGTTGTATGTTAATATGCACGGCTTTAGAAAACATGATCATGTCACGTTTCTGAAATTAATAATAATACCACAGGAGATGAGAGAGGGGAGGGAGAATATCGCCCTACTCTGCATGATGAACGCGATTTGCACATATGCAGAGACTGTTGTCTAAACCACCCTCCAGCTAATTATTTAAAAAGAAAATCTAGACAATTAAAACAAATTAAAATTTAAAAAAAGTAAAAACACATGTACATACAACTCTGATACAACACAGCACAATAACTTAATGCTTAGTGATCATGCGTACGGAATTTCGCTGTACTGTTCAGTGTTAGGAGCTGGTTAAGTCCATTGCAGAGCAGTGGCAGACGCGTTTCGCTTTCCCACGCTCATTAGCGCCACATGGTAGAGAAGAAACGAAAATGCAAACCCTTCAATCAGTACTCCTTGTCGAGTGTGACCACTAGGCATTAATGGTGCCATCTATGCAAGATGGTAAAGATTGTTCAAAAGTAAATGTGTTACGAAGTTCGACTATTTCTAGTCATCCCAGAAATTGCGAATTCAGATTACTACTTTGTAAAACATTTACTTCTGAACATAATTATTACAGATTTATCAGTGACACACTATTCACCGATCCGTCGCACGTGTTAGTGATTCGATTCTGTTGGAGCCCGTTCCAGGTTTTTGAGCCCTCCAGGCGACGCTGGTGATGTCCACTGCAACAGCTTAGAGTTCAAACTCAAAAGGGATCATAGAGACTCCTACTCCAAGACTTCCCTTAAAATATGCACTGTTGCCGATAGTACGATCTTCTGCGCCGATCGGTTGATCAGGCAGTCGCACAGTGGGAAAAATGTGCCCTTCTTTGGACAAAAATCTGCCGACAGTAGAGATTTCAATCAAATTAAGTAATAAAAAAAATGGAAAATACCTTTAAGACATACATTGTACTTTAGAGTAGTGCTGTGGCAAATTGGCTTTGAGTTAACCTAACCTAAAAATCGCAGATATTACTTCCACATCCAGTGGAAGAATAGAAACGGCAAAAAAATTTTGAAAATTTTTATTGTTCAAATAGTCTTAGAATGTCATGAAACGTCGAGATTTTAAGTTTGAGCAAAAAAACATGTCTGTCTGTCTGCCAGTAACTTTTTTGTGCGCACGATTACTCTGGACCCGTTTCGCTTTCGCGAAGATATCGACTTGAAATTTGGTACACGTATGTATTTTAAAGAGATCTGGAACTAGATTATATTTTCATCTTATTCCGTTGAAGAGTTCGGGGGGTAAATTGGGGTAAATGGAGGTAAATAGCAGTCCATAACATTGTTATTTAATATACAAGAGAAAGCTAATGTCCAAAAAAAAATTTTGGCATTAGCCACTCCTATTACCTCCACCCCATTATAAAAGGGGGTGAAAAAAATGTGATTTAGTATGTGTACAAGAACCAAAGGCCTCATTTTTTTTAATTTCATCCACCTCCATTACCCCCCTCCCCTTTCCACCACCCCGACCCCACAACCGATGTGCCATATCGTTTTATGGGTTTTTGTTTGGGGTAGACGATTTCAAGTATTACATTATTAATGTTCCATAAACAATTATTTCCACGTACAAATTTTTTGTCGTTGCGAGACTTGGATAGAAAAACTGAATGTTGCAAGTAGTGATTCCTTGGGCAGCGGCTTTTTTCTCTTTATTCCGCGCTTACCTCCCTGGTTAAGAGTTACAAACAAACGAAGTGGTTAGTGTTCATGTAGATTCGATACCAAATTCATTTTTATGGGATCATACGTTAATTGCTTAAGTTTCTTGAATCGTTTTTAACGTACGAACCATAACTCTTTTAAGGAGTTAAAATAGGATTTGTAGGGTCTTACTTCGAAGGACCACTTGTACTGGACTGTATTATAGTACCACTGTTTTAATTACGGTAAAGGATAGAAATGATAAACTTGTAATTTTAGAACACTTGTGCTTTACTGTAATCTCGGACTTGTACTTGTATAATGTTATGTTCTAAAGCTAGTGTGTGACTCTTAAAAACTACCCTTATCCTACAATATCTTGTCTACCTACTTCCCCACTCCCACATCTGGCGAGTGTTACACAAATTGCCGGCCAGACCATAGTACTGACAGCTATTTCTAGTACAGGCCAAATTTAAAGTAAATAAAAACAAATAATACCACTACGTAGCCTCAACATGCCGGCCACCTTGAAATATGGATGTCTATGCATTTTCAACAAATTCAAATATGCTAAACTAGTATAATACAATTGGTTCTGACTCGAAATCGACAATTAGGCAGATTAAAATTACTGCTATATACTTATATTAGATTATTGAACAATAGTTATTTTCAATAGAAACTTGACAACTTTATAAACTAAATAATTACTACACTAGATCACTAAAATATAGTCACTCTCTATTGTTCATCTTGTCAATTTCAAATGCAAATACACATAATTTAGTCACTGGACGCTTCACTACCGAATCAGTCACCTTTGTTACCACTCTCACTGCAACCTCTGGCAATATTGTAATCTGTTCTGGGATTGAAGTCAAGGTTCTTCTCACCAAGAAATGAGCGGAGGTTAAGGAATTGCCTTGATCAGGATCGGAATTAAAGGGACATAAAGGTCTAGAGTTAAGAATTGTTTCAACCTGAGTTAACACCGTATAGAGCCCTTCAAATGTCCTTGCATTGTCTAAAAATAGGTTCAATGGCTTACCTCGTCTACTAATGAATCGTTTCACCGCAGCAAGAAAACATTCAGTGGTTAAATTGTTTAGTTCTAAGTGTATTGCCTTAATTATCATACATATCAATAGACAAACATAAGCCGTCAATTTTGCACCCCTGGTACTGCGGCTCTTTACTAGAATCGGATGTGCATAATCGAGACCAGTATTTTGAAAAGACAGGCTTTGGTTAAGTCTGTCCTCTGGTAAATTTCGCGTTTGATAATTTTTTACATTTACAATTGGAATAGGGTCATTACTTGTGAGCCAGTCCGGCCCTGACCACCACAAACTTGACTTCAATATTTCTGTGGTAGTTTTACCGCGTGAAATAATATCAGCCGGGTTATCCACAGATCTGACATGGTGCCAGTTTGACTGCTCCGTTAAACGCTGTATCTCGCTTACACTATCTGCGACAAATGTTTTCCAATTGCTAGGACATGCTTGTATCCACGATAAAACAATTGTCGAATAGGACCTCAGAACAACTCTATCGAATTCGATTTGCATTAAACTAAGTACCTTACTGACTAATTGTGCTAGCAAGAGAGCGCTGCAAAACTCTAATCGCAGCAAAGTTAATTGTTTTATTGGTGCGACTCTCGACTTCGCACATAATAAACTATAGTGCACATTTTTCCATTCATCTAGAGAACGGATATAAACACAGGCGCCGTAAGCCCTTTCACTGCTGTCCGAAAACCCATGCAATTCTATAGACTTGTATTTAGAAATTACTACCTGCCTAGGGACCTTTATTTGATTTAACAATAATAAATCATATCGGTATTGTGTCCACTTTGTGTGTAAACTTTGAGGTAATGGAGAATCCCAACCTATTTTTTCTTGCCACAATGTTTGAATTAGTAATTTGGCTACTATAATTATAGGGCCTAACAACCCCAGTGGGTCGAATACTTGCGAAACTTGTGATAGAATTGTTCGTTTACTTATTGTTTTCTGTCTCACAGACTCAGAAATTGAATATTGAATTGTATCTAGTGAAGCATTCCACATTATTCCCAACGTTTTATTTGCTTCAAATTCCCCGATTTGCAAAATATTAGATTCCAGATTGTCATCTACTTGAAATGATTGACATAAATTTGGTTTATTACATAACCACTTGCGCAACGGAAACCCGCCGCTAGATAGAATTGTTGATAAATCTTGTTGTAGCTTCAGTAATTCTGACTCGGAATTACAACCTGTTAAACAGTCATCGACATAAAAGTCATTTTTAATTGCCCGACTAGCCTCGGGATGTGACTGCTCGTGCTCTACCCCTAATTGATGCAGACACCTTACCGCGAGATAAGGCGCTGATGCTGTACCGAAAACTACTCTATTCATCTCATAACATTTTACATCACTAGAAGGGTTATTTCTCCAAAACACCCTTTGAAATCGTCTATCGCTTTCTTGAACGAAAATCATTCTGTACATTTTAGATATGTCCGCGGTCATGACATATTCATGTTTCCTAAATCGCAAAATAATTGAAATTAAATCATTCTGAATGACTGGGCCGCTATATTGTACGTCGTTTAATGAGAGGCCGTTGTCAGATTTCATTGCTGCATCGTAGACAATACGCACCCGTGTAGTTAAACTTGTATCCTTTAGCACGGGATGATGTGGCATATAATAGTTCGCTAAATTGTCATTTATTTCTTGTATTTCGGTCATGTGACCTAGTTCCTCGTATTCTGTCATTTTTTTGTATTCTGGATACAATTCGGGATTTTTTAGTAACCGTTTTTCTTGTGCAAATAGCCTCTGCAATGCGAATTCCCTAGAATTGCCTAACTGATTATAATTAGATTTGAACGGAATTGCTACAGTAAATCGACCTTCATTGTCTCTCTTAAAATTTGTCAAAAAATGGTCTTCGCAAATTTGTTCAGATTTAGACATTTTTGGTTTAAATTCGATTTCCTCGACTTGCCAGAATTTTTGAATTGAACTATCCAATGAATCGCTTATCAAACCTGATTGTAAACAATTTATAGATACGTTCACGGGCGAATTAACAGCATTAAAATTGTTCATATTTCCTGCCAATACCCAACCTAACCGAGTGTTTTGCAATATCACACTTGAAGAGCCCAATTTAATCTGTCCTACACATAAAAGTTCCCAAAACACGTTAGAACCTAGTAAAATATCAATCGGACCTGATATATTAAATTTGGGATCGGCTAAATTGAACTTTATATTGTCTGGAATTTTTATTTGTGCTGCATCGAATGACACCGTAGGTAAATTGCCCGTAATCTCAGGTAAAACTAAACAATCGATTGTTTGATTATAATTTAACTTGCGTGAAAATAATGAAATGTTTGTAGAAAATTCCACTTGTGTCTTAACCTGACTAACTCCAATGATTGAGAAATTTGCTTTATTGCATTGTAAATTTAATTTTTGGCATAAACGTTTGGTGACAAATGAATTTTGTGCACCGCAATCTAATAACGCACGAAACTCATGCCAGTTGCCATCTCGACCCTTAACTTTTACGAGAGCGGTTGATAAAATTGCTAAAAACATTGACATATCCCTTGCGATAGTGCAATGTGATTGATTGTTCTCGGGACTTGCAAATGTATTTTCAACAGCACTAGTACTTGGCTGTGAAACTTGAGAAATTTGGTTCCGGGAACCACTTGAAGAACTAGAGTTTATGTTATAGTTAAGCACACTGTCAATATGTAATAAGGTGTTGTGATTTTTACCACATTTTCTACATCTAGATAATTTACAACTTTCAGCTACATGGTCTGGGCGTAAACAGTTTATACATAACCGGCGCTGCTTGGCTTCATTATGTCGTTCACTAGGCTTTAGCTTTAGAAAATTGTGACATTGATATATTGTGTGATGCTTTCCACAATAGAAACAACTAAATTGACTATTGACCGATACATAAGAATTAGACTTGGACTGAAGAAGAGATGATTTGTGACGTGCCTGTTTGTTTCTGTTTGAATAATAATTCCTTTCACTTGTTTTATTATCTCTAGAACTACTCGAATTATCCCTCTTGTCATGCACATTTTCAAGAATTTGACAACGTTGTTCTAGAAACTCGCTCATAATTTTTAACGTTGCCTTCTTTCTTGACTTCACTTCCGTCTCTGTCGTAACCGACGGATTTTCGTCTACTTGTAAAACTTTACACTTGTATGTTTCCCATTCTTGTAGGGAAGTGGCGTCTAGTTTGCTAGCTATTAAATATATTACAAAGGTATCCCACTGATTTGTAGGCTCCCCTAATAGTTCAAGCGCTCGTAAATTTTGTGTCATATTTTCAAATAGATTGCGTAACTCGATATGTGACTCTTTTTCAAGAGTTGCTTGTTCAAATATGACCTTTAAATGATGCGTAATTATTTTATCGTCATTATCGTAACGTTCGGTTAACCTCTGCCATGCTGTAGCATACAGTGCAGCCGATGTTTTCAAATGGTCTATACGCTTACATGCATCCCCTTCTAATGAGGACCGCAGGTCGTGAATTAAACCAACAAAAGCTTCCTTAAAATCTAACCACTGCATGTAATTGCCATCAAACTTGGGTAAATTAATTGTCGGTAATTTGACTCTCGATGCATTATTTATTGCATAAATAGCTGACTGGTTTTCACTGTGACGCGAACTTGATATTGAACCTTGCCCTGAACCTATTTCTAACTGTTGTTTTTTACTGTAAGCTGAACGCAATGCTTTAAATTGAGCTTGCAAAAGAAAGAATGAATTTTCAAATTCTTCGCGCTCTTTTTCCTCTAATTCTAAGTTAGAACCTTCGTGCCTATCAATTAATAACTGAACTTCAGAAAACTCGTGTAAAATAGGATTAAATCGTTCTAATCGCGACTCAACTTGTTCAAATGTGACATCATCAATATTTGATTTGTCAATTGACTCGTAAAACCTCATTGCTCTCGTCAATTTAGATTTAACTTGACCTCGCTGATATTTTAATTCTTTAAGAGGATAATCTGCGTTAAGACAAAACATATTTTCATTGATATATATGAAAAAGGTATATACGGGTGGGCGTGCACCTTTGATCAATGAAATATGCCGACCAAGTAAAAAGGCGGAGAATAACATATTGTGTAATATATAAGAGAAATAGTTCAAACATATTTCTGTCGTACAGAGTCGAATTTCGCGTTGGGTGCACAAGAATTTTTATTTAAAGTAATTTGAGTAGGAAAACTGAATGCGGTTGTAGTGATTCCTTAGGCAGTGGTTTTTAATTAAAAGAAAAAACTATCTGTAGGTACATAATGTATATTTACAGTGTACAGGGTGTCCTAGTTAACGTGTTATGTCCGATTTTCTCGGTAGTTTTTGAGATAAGTATTTTTTTTTTTTTTTTTTCGGGGAATCTATGCCGCTAAGAAACATATAATTGAACATCAAAGAAGAATTGATCGGATTATTTATGTTCTTAATTGACTATTAAAGCATTAAAGGAAAGTAAAAAAAGGCATGTAAATTTTAAATATTACTTCCGGTTTACATGGCAATGGCGTTCTTTTTCTTGAAAATAGAATATTGATTACTTCCACATCCAGTGGTAGTATAGTAACAAAAAAATTTTTGAAAATTTTTATTGTTCAAATAGGCTTAGACTGTCATGAAAGGTCGACATTTTAAGTTTGAGCGAAAAAAAAATTCTGCCTGTCTAACTTTTTTGTGCGCACGATTACTCTGGAACCGTTTAAGATATTGACTTGAAATTTGGTACACTTATGTACTTTAACGGGATCTGGAACTAGATTATATTTTCATCTTATTCCATCGAAGGGTTGGGTTGTAAATTGGGGTAAATGGGGAGGTAAACAGGTAAATCAAGCAGGTAAGAGTCCGTAAAATTGGTATTTAGTATATATAAGAGAAGCTAGGGTCTCGAAAAAATTTTTGACATTAGCTACCCCCATTACCACCCCTACCCCACTTTTTAAGGGGACGAAAAAAAGTGTGATTTAGTGTATGTACAAGAACCAAAAACCTCAAAATATTTTTTTACTTCATAGGCCAAGAATTTTTATTGAAAAATTACCAAAAATCCTCGTTATGTTGGGGTGATGCCTATTACGAATAACTGGCAAAATAAGGATACATATATTACTTCAACATCCAGTGGAAGTATAGTAACGACAAAAAAATTTTTTAAAAATTTTTATTGTTCAAATAGGCTTAGAATGTCATGAAACGTCGAGATTTTAAGTTTGAGCAAAAAAAATTCTGTCTGTCTGTCGGTCTAACTTTTTTTTTGTGCGCACGTTTACTCTGGAACCGTTTGAGATACTGACTTGAAATTTAGTACACTTATGTACTTTAACGAGATCTAGAACTAGATTATATTTTCATCTTGTTCCGTCGAAGAGTTGGGGGTAAATTGGGGTAAATTTGGGGTAAATAGGTAAATCAAGCAGGTAAGAGTTCATAAAATTGGTATTTACTATATACAAGAGAAGCTAAGGTCTCAAAAAAAATTTTGGCATTAGCCCCCACCCCATTATTAAAGGGGATGAAAAAAAATTTAATTTAGTGTGTGTACAAGAACTAGAAACCTCAAAATATTTTTTTACCTTATCCACCCCCACTACCACCCTCTATCACCACCCTCACCCTATTACCGATGTGGGGTATCGTTTTATGGGTTTTTGAGGTAGAGAATTTCAAATATTATATTATTAAACAATTATTTCCACATACAACATTTTTTCGTTGTGAGTGACTTGGATAGAAAATCTGGATGTGGAAGTTGGGCAGCGGTTTTTTTTATTGTTAAATTAGTGTACAATATCGATAATTCTACCATTCCCAATTGAAATTAAAATTTTGTGGACATGCCTATTGAAAGTCGCATTTCGGAGATATGAACTTTACTTTGCTTTTTTTTAAAGGAACACTCCATATATGTACCATTTGAAACGCCATAAAAAAAGCTTTGTATTTATAATATAATACATGGTACTTATCTTAAACAAATTTTGTCTAATTTACTATAAATTTACAATTTATCAAATTAGCCATGGAAAACAAAAGTATGTAAATTAAAATAAACAATATGTTAGTTCTGTCTAATTTCACTTTATTTTAAATAAAATGGAGAATTTCAATAATTGATACAGTGTGTTTCACTTGAAATGGTAACACCCCAATAACTTTATTTTTTTTCCGATTTGAATCGCATTTTACTTAAGTATAGAACAAACTAGTATCTACTTATGATCAAAAAAACATTCGCCTCCTACGGTACCAAAGCCACCTGTGGTACCAAAATATGTGGAGAAAATCGGAAAATCATATTAGGCATTTTTTTATCGGAAAATTTTGTTAATAAAACTTGTTCAGAATTGTCCAAAATGGCCATAATTTAATCAAAATTAAAAAATGAAAAACTTGAAATTTAAAAAATTTTGAAAATAATTAGGTATTTAAAAAAAAAACTGTTTTACAACTACCTGGCAGCTTGGGTTTAATTTCAAACAAAATTGTCATAGTACAGTTTTCTAAACGAAAAAACCCATTCAAATGATATTTTCGGACTTGGACATTATTTTAATAAAAATTTATATATTTTTTTTGATTAAATTTTGGACTTAAGGTTTCTGAACAATTCTTTCATTAACAAAATTTTCCAATAAAAATATGCCTAATATGATTTTTTGATTTTATCCGCATATTTTGGTACCGCAGGTGGCTTTGCATTTGTAGGACGTGAATTTTTTTCTGGTAATAAGTAGATCCTAATTTGTTCCATAAGTAAAATTAGATTCAAATCGGAAAAAAAATTTAAAAAGTGAAACAGACTGTATATATTTTTCGGACTACCATGACTTAATGTAAGAAAATATAAAACTTAATATCTACTATAGTTTTTAAGAAAAATACTGGGTCATATATCATTGAAAAGATTTTTCTATGGCCTTTCAAATGGTGTAAAAATATATGGGGGTGTTCTATTTAAAAAAACCGCTGCCCAAGGAATCACTACTTCCGCATCCAGATTTTCGATCCAACTCATTCACAACGAAAAAATTTAGTAATGGGGTGGGGGTGGCTAATGCCAAACATTTTTTGAGACCTTAGCTTCTCTTGTATATACTAAATACCAATTTTCTGGACTCTTAGCTGCTTGATTTAGCTGGTTACCTCAAATTTACCTCAATTTACCCCCCAACCCTCTGACGGAACAAAATGAAAATATAATCTAGTTCCAGATCTCGTTAAAGTACATTTGTGTACCAAATTTCAAGTCAATATCTTAAACGGTTACAGAGTAAACGTGCGCACAAAAAAGTTACAGACGACAGACAGAAATTTTTTTTCGCTCAAACTTAAAATCTCGACGTTTCATGACATTCTGAGCCTATTTGAACAATAAAAATTTAAAAAAATTTTTTTTGGCGTTACTATACTTCCACTGGATGTGGAAGTAAAACCAAGGTAAAGCTCATATCTCCGAAATTCGACTTGTTTGAATTGTTTTGCTGAAATGATGTTTGGAAAATACATGTGATATCTCATAACTTTTATTTTTGAACGTATTTACGTAACTCCAAAAATAAAGAAGTTAAATGAGGTTCTAACGTTTGCACACCCACCCTGTACTGTTGACTATAATAAGGAACTTTAGTCTAGTTATTATAAAAAACACGTTCTCAAATAAATTAAACATGTTCTGATAGAACATATTAATAATAATAATTTTTTGTTTTTATGTCTTTGGTGTTTTTCAAAAAAATTGCCGCGCTTGGATTTTACCCTATAGCCCCCCCCCCTAAATCCGCCACTGACTGCGCTCCGTCAGAAACCCTAAAATACCTATATGCATGTTTGGAGCATATTTAATGTCCGATATATCAAAAAATATTACAGCTAGATCCTTATATGTTTGAAATCGGGGATAAAGGATCTAAAAGAATATGTAAAAATATACAGGGTTTTTCATTTAAAAAGCAACCTTCATTGTTATATCACGTGACATATCCAAGCAATTGTTTTTTAATTGCATTTAAAAAAATATGTATACAACCTTACAACTCTTATACGAAACTTTTTTTTGTCTCCAATAATAACATAAATAAAGGGGGGGTCAAAATATAGTTATAATTCGTCCGCTGTCTTGGATTCCTAAATTTTTACCAAAAATTCGTAACCCGCATCCCGAAAATCCCCAGATATCGATTTTCATTCGAATAGGATCACAGATGACAAAATTCATCCGCCATCTTGGTTTCCTAAATTTTGACCAAAAATTCGTAACCCGCATCCCCGAAAACCCCCAGACATCGATTTTCAGCCAAATAGGACCATAGATGACGAAATTCGTCCGCCATCTTGGAGTCCTAAATTTTGATCAAAAATTCGTAACCCGCATCCCCGAAAACCCCCAGATATCGATTTTCAGCCAAATAGGACCATAGATGACGAAATTCGTCCGCCATCTTGGAGTCCTAAATTTTGATCAAAAATTCGTAACCCGCATCCCCGAAAACCCCCAGATATCGATTTTCAGCCAAATAGGACCATAGATGACGAAATTCGTCCGCCATCTTGGAGTCCTAAATTTTGATCAAAAATTCGTAACCCGCATCCCCGAAAACCCCCAGATATCGATTTTCAGTCGAATAGGACTATAGATCACGAAATTCGTCCGCCATCTTAGATTCCTAAATTTTGACCAAAAATTCGTAACCCGCATCCCCGAAAACCCTCCGATATCGATTTTTAGTCAAATAGGACCATAGATGACGAAATTCGTCCGCCATCTTGGAGTCCTAAATTTTGATCAAAAATTCATAACCCGCATCCCCGAAAACCCCCAGATATCGATTTTCAGTCGAATAGGTCCATAGATGACGAAATTCGTCCGCCATCTTGGATTCCTAAATTTTGACCAAAAATTCGTAAACCGCATCCCCGAAAACCCCCAGATATCGATTTTCAGTCGAATAGGATCGTAGATGACGAAATTCGTCCGTCATTTTGGATTCCTAAATATCTTAGCAGTATGAGATTCCTCGGAAAACCTACGTCAGATTGGATTTTGAACCATAAACTTATCTCAGAAACTACCGAGAAAACCCAGCATAGCGCGTTGACTGGGACACCCTGTACATTTTGCTTGGTAATAATTTCGAATAAATTGATTTCTGACCTAACTAAAAACCGCATTCAAATTTTCATAATAAAATTTGTAGGAGTGTTTATACAAAACGGTCCTCTCTATTTGGCACCTTTTATTTATGTATTAACATTTTCAAGAATTTCATCTATTAAGTCATTCCTGTAAGATAAAATAATTTATAAATAAATTTAAGATATTACCAGAACTCCTAAATGCTTCCCTGGCAAGCATTCATTCGCGTTAGGTCTCCATGACAACAAGTTCCTCCCTAAAGTCTGAGAGCGTGTAAAGCTATGCGAATGCCGAGGCGAGTGCCATCTATTGACGGCAAAATTGGAAACTATTTATTGAATCTATGTTTGAAAAACAAGAGGTTATATTTTATTCACGTAATTAATTATGGACTATCTAGGTCGTCACGATTTCGTTTTTTGTAAATTCCAATTTTTCGACGTCCATTTTTTCGTTGATCACGTGTTTTTGACTAAAACAAAAAAATAAAAACGTGACGAACTAGAATATATATTTTAATACATACGTACAAAATTTGAAGTTTCTATCTTCAAAAATAAGCCGAATAATTCGTTTCTTCATTTCACTGACCGCAGATTATACTCTTAAGTTCTTCGGACATGGCGAAAACTCAGATTAAAGTTATACTTAATCTTAATAGGAAATTTTTAGGAAAATGAAATGGATATTTTGGAACGAACTCACCCTTGGTGTCCTTGATACCTTGAACTCGTTCGACAGTTTTCGTCGCCTACTTGTATTTCCTTTATTTACTTGTATAGGTATAGGTACAGGTGTACTTGTAGGTATATCCTGTATACTGAATTGCACTTTGCACTCGGACTTGTGTTGCACTTTGCACTCGGACTTGTAACAACGAAAATTGATTTTCTTGGTTGCACTTTGCACTCGAACTTGTGAATTCCAATTCTTATACACTGGAACTTGATTGTCTTGATATAACGTCGTTTACTGACTTGCACTCGAACTTGTAACTCTGGAAATTGATTTTCTTACTTGCACTTTGCACTCGGACTTGTGAATTCGAATTCTTTCTTGACACAATCGTAGCTCGCATGAATCACTTTGATTTCTTGAAATTCTCGTTAATTATTATTGAATGCAGATTGGATCTCGGCTCGCAGTTACCATAATGATTTTCTTGAAAATCTCGTTAATTATTGTATGCTGGTAGGATCGCGGCTCGCAAGGACCATTATGTAGGGTCTTACTTCGAAGGACCACTTGTACTGGACTGTATTATAGTACCACTGTTTTAATTACGGTAAAGGATAGAAATGATAAACTTGTAATTTTAGAACACTTGTGCTTTACTGTAATCTCGGACTTGTACTTGTATAATATATTGTAAACTGTTATGTTCTAAAGCTAGTGTGTGACTCTTAAAAACTACCCTTATCCTACAATATCTTGTCTACCTACTTCCCCACTCCCACATCTGGCGAGTGTTACACAAATTGCCGGCCAGACCATAGTACTGACAGCTATTTCTAGTACAGGCCAAATTTAAAGTAAATAAAAACAAATAATACCACTACGTAGCCTCAACAGGATTGAAGGTTTAATGTGGTGATAATTCGAGATTCAAGTGAAATAAAGTGTAAGTGATCAAAAGTTGTTCTTCAGGGTTTTTTGATGCTGATCTCATCTTTAATCTTACTTGCATCCTATCGATCCTTCAAAAGAATGAAAACGATTTTGTTCTCGGAGTTTAGCTTAATCTTAGGAGCTTGTCTAATGCGACGTTAGTATTCCCGATGAACTCTACGGCACTCAGGTACTTGTATGTTTCCCCCAGATCCGTACTTCATATTATAGATTGATCATTGAGTGCGATGTTCTGACTTTTTACATGTTTACCTCGCTGGAGGACTACTGTAGCACACTTGCCTAAGCGAGATTCCATATTGATCATTAAACGATTTGACGATATCTTATTTTAGTTGAGCTTGGCAAATAACTTCACGTCGTCGAGATAGAAGAGGTGGTTTACTCTATTGTCACCACTGATTTCGACGCCAACTCTCTCTTTACTTAGTTTGAGAGGGGAACTAGCGCTAAAGACGAGATAGTCTTCATGGAAAATTTATCTTTTAATTTGCATCGTCCCTGTTTTTATGTGACTTTTTGAGTGGCAGAGTCATCCATATATCCGCTTTCCAAATGTACTTCTCTTTGGCATCTACTTAAAATAAAAATATAAACATTGGTAAAGATTGTAAAGGCGTTTTTTTTTGTCAGAGAAATTATTGGAGATTATTACAGTTAGTTTTTCGTCGGGTTTTTCAAATTTGTTTATTTTGTCTTATTCTATGTGTCTATTTAGCGATTACCTGACGCATATTTTTTTCACTTACTGTATAATACTGTTAAATTCATAGATTTAGGAAATTGCACATCATTTAGCAAATAATTTATTTTAAAAATTCCAACTCTCAGCCCTGTAATTTGCATAATTTATTTTACTACCTTACCTAGATTAGGAAATATTTAAAATTGTTGATGGCACCTTAAATTAAATAATTCTTTTGATATTTTGGTATAAACAACCATAGTAATCACGAAACATTATCTTGTTAATAGAATGGTCAATCCATTGCGGATGCAGGTTTGCATTTCCAAGAAGTTAAAAACATCTACAAGTGTTAAATATGCTTCCGTTCAAAAAAAATATGTCAAATTATATAAAATAAAAAAAATTAAAACAAAAATATAATGTTTTTAAATCCATTTGTGACTTATATACGACACGATCTAAGTTTCTAGGAGACAAAAAAATATTGTCTATTATCTGTCTTGTGCAGAGTCAGGTATCCATCACTTGAAGAGAGCTCTTCGGATTTCGCTATTCAGTGGAGAGAGCAATTAACTCTCTCCACGTTACATATTGTAGTCCAGTCACGTACACGTATTTGTTATAGTTTTTAATTAATTCTATTTTTTCTAATGACTACCTAACTAGCCATATGCTTTCTTGAATATTTCATAATTTCTATTAAATTTCTTACATTTGTTAATATTTAAAAAAAAGCTTAAGGGCAATTAGATCCTTTCTGCCCATTAAAGTGGTATTATCATTGACCTCATATTCACAACAGACAACGCTGAGGATTATTCTGGAGCTAGTAGGAATCGAACCCACTCCAGGCTCTAGTATATTGTTTTTACTACAGTCAAATATGGGCCATATATGCGATACGTTTTTTGAACTTTTCGAATGTTTCTAACAAGTAACAAATTTCATTGTCCAAACAAAGAAAAACTGACGAAGATAAGCGTAGTCCACGCATATTAACTAAATCTGCGGAAGTTACTCTTCACGTTACTCGTCACATCTGCAGTCAAAAAAAAAAAAATGGAACGGTTTTAGAGTACCGTACTTACTGTGAGGTATTTTACCTCCTATTACTTTCACATCCAGTGGAAGTATAGTAACGCAAAAAAAAATTTGAAAATCTGTATTGATCACATAGGCTTAGAATGTCATGAACAGGGCTCAGGATTTTTATCTCGGGGCCAGAGGCGGCTCTCATATAGGCATAATATTATATTGCAAATACCTACTGAAACATTCAGAAAAACAACGAAATGGTGAAATATTCATCATTGCCAGCTACAATGATAAATATAACCTAAAAAATATGTGTGTATGTGTATCTGTATATTAGTTCAATGTTACAGCCTCTTCTAGTGAGTGTTTATAATAAACTGACCATATTAACTTTGGATACTACGGAAAAAAGTACAAGGTGAGATATATTGTGTCATACTTTCATACAAATCTTTCCGCGCTGACCTAGAGTCAACCCTGACTTTGACGCCACAGAGATAAAATTCCCGAACTCTGGCCATGAAACGTCGAGGTTTTAAGTTTGAGAGAGAAAAAAAAATTGTCTCTCCGTCTGTAACTTTTTTTTGCGCGCGTGATTATTCTGGAACCGTTTAAGACATTGACTTAAAATTCGGTACACGTATGTATTTTAACGAGATCTGGAACTAGATTATATTTTGATCTTATTTCGTTGAAAGTTTGTGATGTAAATTGGGGAAAACGGGGGTAAATAGATAAATCAAGCAAGTAAGAGTGCATAAAATTGGTATTTGGTATATATAAGAGAAGCTAAGGTCTCAAAAAAATGTTGGCACTAGCCACCCCCACCCCACTATTAAAAAGGGTGAAAAAAATAAAATTGTGATTCAGTGTGTGTACAAGAAACAAAGGTCTTAAATTTTTTTTACTTCATCCACTCCCACTATCACCACCCCGCCCCACCCCCAATACCGATGTGGTATATCGTTTTATGTGTTTTTAGTGGGCAATTTCAAAAATTATATTATTAAAGTTCCATAAACAATCATTTCCACATACAACATTTTTTTCGTTGTGAGAGATTTGGATAGAAAATCTGGATGTGGAAGTAGTGATTCCTTGGGCATCGGGTTCTTTCTTCTGTTTTTACAGTAATAGCAACCAATTAGTCATTGTTTTTTATTTAAATAGCAAAAAGGTCTAAAATCTGTTATGATATGAAAAGTGTTTCCTGGAGTCCACAGATGATGATATTTTCAGATTAATTGCATTTCAAATGACCGAGAAAAGTCAAAAATATAAAAACCAAATAGGCATTTGAGACAAAAAAAAAGGTTGATTTCATTTTCGGCTAAACTGATATGATATTATGATTACAGAAAAACTGTCGGAGATTGTAGATGTTTCCATAAATTTACTAACCCTGTATATTATTATTATTGTACAACAAATGATAACATTTTACGCAAAAATGGAAACACTCCAAAGACTTTCTGGAATATCAAACCAAAATGGGCAACAAAATAAAAAAATCTTAAACGCCGATTTAAATGTAGAAGACATGAATAACTATTTTACAAACATAGCTGAAAATATTACATAAAACTTACCTATAGTAAATATTGTTTATACAGATTTTCTTTCAAACAATGAGATTTTTGAAGCAAATGTACCAAATTTTAAATTCAATGAAGCTAGTATAAATACAGTACGTGATGTAATTAATAAAATGAAGAATAAAAGTAGTAAAGATCACTACAATATGTCAATAAATATAATAAAAAACATTAAAAACCTTATAGTGGTTCACCATACCAGTCTAATCAATCAATGCATTAGCACAGGTATTTATCCGGGTGTCCTAAAGGTCACAAAGGAGGTACCAATTCATAAAGGAGGTTATTTAAATAACAATAACTTTCGACCTATCTCATTTGTTCCTATAATACCAAAAATGTTCGAAACATGCCTAAAAAATCAAATAACACACCATTTTGAAAATAATAATTTATATTATTGTAAACAATTTGGTTTTCGAGAAAAAATGACCACAAATGACACAATTACTTACTTAATAGACAAAATCGTCAAAGGAAATGAAAATGGGGATTATGTCGGAGTCATATTTTGTGACCTTCAAAAAGCTTTTGATTGTATTTCTCACCAAATTCTAATAGACAAATTAAAATTTTATAAATTTGACACGATCAGCTGCAACTTAATAAAATCATTTCTAAAGCATAGACAGCAGTACATAAGCCTAAGTAATACTAACTCGATATCCCAGTACATAAAGAGCGGAGTGCCACAGGGGTCGGTGTTAGGACCAACCCCATTTTTAATGTATATAAATGACCTAAATAAGTCTGTTCCTGATGTTGACTTGGTATTATTTGCAGACGATACCACACTCCTGGTATCTGACAATAAATTGGATGTTGTTGAAAGGCAAATAGGTGAAGCTAAGTTAAGTCATAGGCCACTTAAAAATTATAGAAACTCAGAAAAAGTTAAATTTCTAGGCGTTTTTCTTGACCCAAATCTCAACTGGTTCCATCATGTTCATTACACAGCAAGAAAAATATCAAAAAATATATTCTTGCTAAGGAACCTAAAAAATATTGTAACTTCTAAAATTTTATTAACTCGCTAATTGTGTCCCATATGACTTATGGTCTGATAAACTGGGACCATGCCCCGCAAGCTAACAGAATTTTCGGATTACAGAGAAAAACTATCAGGATAATTACAAATTGTGGATATAGAGAGGATGTAAGAGATAAATTTGTTGAATTGGGAATTTTAACATTTCCATCACTGTACATTTTTCATTGCCTAATATATATTTATAAAAATATACACCAATACAAAAAACATGATATTCACAAGTATGCTGACGAGGAGTCAACATAATTCAGTGATAGATTTTAATAGACTTAAGTCAAGTGATTGTGGCTTTAGTTGCTACGGCCCTAAATTTTAATGAAATTCCAAATTGCGTGCAAGTCTTACCAGTGGTGAAATATAAACAGTTAATAAAAATTTTTTTAATAAAAAATGTTTTTATAATATACATGAACTTTTAAATTTTAATGGCACTGAAACCAAAATAATGGACAACAATTTTACCTAAACTTTCAGTATATTTTAATGTGTATATTTGTGTATGTATATGTTTATGTATGTATATTTTTCAATATTTTTAAATTAGCTATTTTACAAATTATTTTTATTATTATATTTTATAATATGACATAGTATCACTTGATATCACTATTTGTCCTGTGTAAAACTTTATTGTAAAAGCAACAATAAATTTGATTTGATTTAAAAAAAAATAAATAACAGATGTGTTTTAATAATAGGTAAAAGAGAAATTATGAACAAAACATTAAAGTAATAATTAAATGTTTGTGTAGCAATTCGTTAAAGAAATAAATTAATATTACTATTCAAGCTAATTTAATTGCACTTAACATATTGTAGAAACTGGTGATTTCAAATGATACTATTTCCAGCGGGACAGTAAAATGCATATGGATTTCTGCTAGTATATTTTGCTATCTCTAATATTAGATTAGCAAGAATGTCCGATAAATCAATTTTATTACGAAGAGGAGCATGGTTAGGAGTTTGATAAAAAGTTTAACATGCTAGTGTGCTTCCAACAAATTCTCAAATAACGGTTTTGTAAAATTTTTATACTTATCATAATAATATCTAGTGACATCAAATAGGCTGATTTGGTATGGATGTAATTTAATGAGTCTGATCTATGAAGCAGTCTGGTGTATGTAAAAAATAACCCGGTCTTTGGTCGATTAGAGTCAGTGTCAAACATTATTGGCTGCGATTTCCTAAAAAAATTTTGAGAAAAAATTGAACCGCCTTCAGAAAAGATCGCTAAACATTGTGAAATAAATTTCACCGCCGGCGTTGCCCAGTTAATTGAACCTTATTGCTTAATAACGACTTTAAAGTCGGTTAAAAATGCATTTCAATTCGTTATTTGTTCCTTTTTACACCGACTTCAATATCGATATTAAGTAATAAATAAGGTTCAATTAATTGGGCGACGCGACGGTTAAATTTTGTTTCACGAATTTTAGCGATCATTTTTGAAGGCGGTTCAATTTGTTTATCTACGATCGACATATAAGTAGTAGTCGGGGAGCCCTCCCTAGCTGTACGTGCACCCCCCCATCGATCCTTGGGGACAATGTTTTTCATAAAGATTAAAGTCTAAGGAACAATTTAAGACATGTCCCCCCCAAAAAAAAAATGGCTCTACTTTCATAATGGCGGCCATATGTTAAAAAAAACTGTTGCCAATGTTGTTTGTTGTTTAACACAAAAACTAAAAAAGATGAACAAAAACTTTTCTAACAAAAAACAACGTGCATAGAATTTTCTACAATTTTGTACCTATACAATATTTTGATATTTCCAGATAAATGAGTCTAAAATTAAGAAAACATGGAAATTAATATATCAGTAAATCACCTAGAGGAAATAACTGACAATTATTATAAGGCGCATAATATAACTTTATATTATTAACATAAAAATAAAATAAAATAAACTGAAAAAAATTAATAATAATAATAATATTATAATTTGCAGACATTTATCTCGAAAACGGTAACAGTGGTATCTGGAAAACGGTAACTCCTATTCAAATATTGTATAGGAACAAAATTGTAAAAAATTTTATGCACTTTGTTTTTTGTGCAGAAAGTTTTTCTCCATCTTTTTTAGTTTTTGTGTCAAATGAAAAAAACAATATTTGCATTGTTTTTTTAAACGGACGCCATTTTGAAAGTACAGCCAGTTTTTTCTTTTTTAGGACATGTCTTAAATTGTTCTTTAGGCTTTAATCTTTATGAAAAACATTGTCCCCAAGGATCGGGGGGGGGGGGGGGGGCAGTTAGGGTGGGCTTCCGTAGTGTTACGTTTTATGTTGAATTTTATATTTTACTTTAAGAGATGAATCATTTATCTAAAAAATGGTAACTCCTAATCAAATATTGTATAGGAACAAAATTGTAGAAAATTTTATGCACTTTGTTTTTTGTACAGAAAGTTTTTCTCCATCTTTTTTAGTTTTTGTGTTAAATGACAAAAACCATATTTGCAATTTTCTTTTTTTAAACGGACGCCATTTTGAAAGTGCAGCCAATTTTTTTGAAAAATAAAAAACATTGTCCTAAAGGATCCGGGGGGGGGGGTGCACGGACACTTAGGGTGGGCTCCCGTAGTATAGGCTTTTTTACTAGTATTTTGAAAGCACAAAGTTGACGTTTTCCAAGCAGCTGTGGATAATGTCACTTTGGCGCACACGTCTCTCATGGCAACATGCGTTAAAGTACTTTTTTTCTGAAATCGATCAAGAATGTCTATTCTAGAATTTTAATCTGTTGTCAAGCAACTATCAGAAAACAGTCCGGGAAAGTCACTTTTCCGGCTTACGCCGGGACTTCGGAGAGTTCTACGACTGTTAAAAAACCTGCGCTTCTTTTCATCATTTTTAGTACGTAAAACATATGTTTATGATAATAGTGAAAAAAAGTAAAAAGCGTTAAAAATACTTATTTTCGTACTACTAGCTGTAAGTGTCATTTTTTGACGTCTGTCAGTGTTATGAAAGTGTCACTTGTAGCCCATAGGCAAAAAAGCACAAACTTTACTTCTAGGGAAAAAAGTAAAGTAATAAGGAAGTTAAATAATCATGAAATTCTGGCACCAACGAAGCACACGCATTTTTGGCTGCCTCCTGAATGTAGATATTTTCGTCATATTTTTTATTGCAAAAACTCACGTAAATAACTTGAATGGCGGAAATTATTATGAAGTTATCAATTTGATAACTTATTGACAGTAACCATAGCAGAAAGCAAACACACTCCAATTAGAGTCTAAGCCCAAGATCGCTAAAGGATAGGTTGCCCGGAAACTTAGGTGCGACAGACGCAAGGGGAATGCTCTGACGTCATTTGTTGGTAGCAGTGTCCATACAGTGTCATCGCACGTTGTGTTTTAATTTCGTTTTTATTGAACTGTTGTAAATTTTGAACTCTTTCTTAGATTAATATTTTATTATTTTTAGTGTTTTATATATCTAGTGTAGTGCTAGTTTTTAAAGACTACTATAATACGTGCATTTGAGACACTTTTTATTTGTTTACATTCTGTAAATTCCTGTTTAGTGTGTTAGAAAGACTGCTGCAGTATTAATTATTATAGTATAAGCCTAAATCAGTATTAATTATACAAGGTAAGTAATATTTACGCTTATTGAGTACTGGTTATGTAATGTTATTTCATTAATTTAGATGCCTAGAGGTGGTCTTACCTGCAGCGTAGCTGTGTGTCGTAATAATAGTGAAAACGTAAAAAAATGTGGGCAAAAATTAGTCTTTCATTCATTTCCTACTGGACAAATGAGGAAAGAATGGATTAGAAGATGTTATAGGAAGGACAACTTCAATGCAGATAACAAACGTATTTGTAGTAAACATTTCGTAAAAGATGACTATGAAGATGCTATTGAAGCATCTATAAAGGGTGTTTTACCTAAAAGGCTTAAACCAGATGGTATGTTATGAACATATATTTTATAGTTAAATTGTATTATAGTCCTGTAAAATACTTTTATTTTTTTAGTTCTACCCACATTATTTTTACGACCTGGAAAAGATGATCTCCCTATCGAACATCAGTCAAGAAGGGAGCTTAAAGCCCAAAAGAAAGAGCGCAGTGAAACTGTTGAACAAGTTTTAGCCTCTCAGTCATCATGGTCTACATCGGAAACTTTAGCAGAAATATCACAAAATTTACCGGGAACAAGTTCTGAAAATGAATATGAAAAATTGTTACGTAAATTTAATTCAGCAATGATGGAAAACAATTCATTAAAAAATGAATTAAAAGACAAAGAAGTAGAAATTTCTAACTTAAGAGCAGAAAATTCTGAATTAATTATGGAAAAAAATTCTTTAAGTAACGAATTACTTGAACATTTGGAAACAAATGTAAGAAATCTTCTGAAAGATTTTTTAACTCCAAATCAAATTGGTATTCTCACAAAAAAGAAGAAAAGGACAAACTGGACACGTGAAGAAATTTCTACAGCTTTCACACTCCGTTATTTTAGTAAACGTGCCTATATATATGTAAGAAATACCTTAAAATACCCTTTACCTGGTATATCCACACTGCAGGATTGGGCAAGATCTAAAAAACGGATTACTAAAAGATGTTATTAAAATAATGAGCATTCATGGGCAAAATAAAAATGAAGTGGACAAGCTTGTTGTACTCTCATTTGATGAGATAAAAATATCATCCACGTATGAATATGATGAAAGAGAAGATGAAGTTGTTGGCAGACAAAATTATATGCAAACAGTAATGGCAAGGGGGTTGTTTGACAGTTGGAAGCAACCCGTATATATAATTTTTGATAAAAAAATGACAAAGCAGATCCTAGATGAAATAATTAGTGCCCTATTTAGCATTGAGTACAAAGTTGTAGCATGTGTATCTGATTGTGGTGGAGGAAATGTGGGATTGTGGCAAGAACTTGGTATAACTACCAAAAAAACATATTATGAACACCCATTAAATTTAAAAATATATTTTTTTGCCGATGTTCCACATCTCTTAAAATTAATAAGAAACTGGTTCTTGGACACAGGTTTTATATTAGAAAATGGAACATTGATATTAAAACATCCAGTAAAAACATTGACAGAATTAACTAACACAGAAATAAGTTCATGTCACAAATTGTCATCTCTCCACATTACATGTACAAAGGCTCAGAGACAAAATGTTGCTTTAGCTGCCCAACTACTCTCCAATACCACTGCCACTGCCCTAAAAAGATATTTACCTGGAGAAGATAAAAAATTAGCCCAGGATGTAGCAGATTTTATAGAGATGATAGGACTATGGTTTGATATATTTAATTCATATTCACCAAAGGCATCAGTTCCAAGCAAACGTCCGTATGGAGGGATACATTTAGAAGAACAGAATAAAATTTTAGAAAAAGTAAAGAACGCCTTTTCTGGAATGAGATGTCTCTCAAAAAATTCCATTCAAATTTTTCAAAAGGGAGTCATAATATCCACAATATCTCTTCAAAACCTTTATGAAGATTTGGTTTCCAAACATAAAATTAAATACATTTTAACACATCGATTAAACCAAGACTGCCTGGAGAATTTTTTTTCTCAGGTAATATTTTGGAAAAATTACTTTTAAAAGTCACTAATATATAATTTTTCTGTTTCAGCTAAGAACAAGAGGAGGCCTGCATGACCATCCTTCGCCTTTGAATGCCTTGTATAGAATTAGAATGATACTTTTGGGAAAAAACCCTGGAATAATACAAAAAAATACTAATGTTTGTGTAGAAACTGACAGTGATTATGTACTGGCAACTGCATTTGAAAAGGCATGCCTTAACAAGGTTTAAAGTAACGCCTCCTATGTCCATTGACCAAGAAAATAAAGAATCTTTCAGTCAATCCAGCAGTTCAAGTACCAGCAGTTCATTGGAAGCTTCACACAGCAACACAAATATGCCTGATTCTGAAAATGATGGTCTGATTTATATTGCTGGGTATTTGGCAAGAAAATTCAAAGTCCAATATCCTGACCTAGGGCAATACACTTATGAAAATGCTGACAAAGAAATGCATACCTATGCTATGCCATCATGGATTAGGAGCTTATCGTTTGGTGGTTTAACCGAACCTACCGCCTCATGGACAAATAATGTGACTAAGATGAATACATATTTTATGAAATACCATAAGGACCATTTCAGATGTAAAAAAAAAATTGTTAAGAAAACAGTCGCTTATATATCAAAAAAAGTTGACGTGCCGCTAGCTTTAATAAGAGGATTTGTGCGGCAAAGGATTTTTGTGCGAATTAAGTACTTAAATAAATCTGCCAAAATGAAATCATTAAAAAGAAAATCAGAAGTTCAGGATGATTCTGGAAGAAAAAAATATAGGAAAATGTTAAAAACATCCACTTAGTATGTAAGAGTTTGTAGGTATATTAGAGTGGGCTGAAAAAAATGAAAATTTGAATTTGCAAATGATATAGTTTATAATTTGTTGCTATGTATCTAAAACTAATTTGGATAAATTTTTAGCCAAATCGGTTAAAATATCTATCCGGCCCCCCACGGCCTTGAAAATGAGGGAAAAAGCCAATCTTTCGATTTTTAACATTTTTCAAATAGGCTCATTTAATGAATTTCATTTAGTAGTTACTTCTTGTGGATAAAGTATTACTTAAAATAGACGATATTGAAAATTTCAGATGAAGAATCCGATATGTGGTCTTCGAAATATATGAATTGGGAATTGGAAGCGGGGTGCGACCAACAACGTAACGTCAGAGAATAGTAATATAAATCAGTGAAAATAGTTGATAAACTGAAATTCTTCACAAACACGCATAAGTTTCAAAACACACTGCTTGAGTTAACGATTTGTAATATTATGAAACTATAATAACGCACTGCAGCTAGCCGCTTCGGCTGGCGGGTTCCTATCAAGTGACGTCACGGCATACTCGACAAGGCGGGTGCGGTCCATTTTTATGATTTTTTTTAGACGATTTATAGGTCTCACAAAATTCTAGTTTTTTGCACAGGGTCTTAAAATTATAAGATCCTTCCGATAATCAAATTAAAAAAAAAGTGTTAAATGAGCCCATTGACATTTGAAATTTTTTTATGACTTTATTAATATCTAAATGCATGGCAAAAGTTTTCCGAATAAAATATTTTTCAGTTCCAGGGAAATTAGAAATGTACAAAAAAACCTTATTTTCGTCAAATTCTACTTTTTAGTGACAAATTTCTAATTTCCCTGGAACTGAAAAATATTTTATTCAGAAAACTTTTGCTACATGCATTTAGACATTAATAAAGAGTCATAAAAAAATTTCACGTCAATTTGAAAAATGTTAAAAATCGAAAAATTTGCTTTTTCCTTCATTTTTAATTAAGGCCGTGGGGGGCCGGCTAGATATTAACCGATTTTGCTAAAAGTTTAGCCAAATTAGTTTTAGATACATAGCAACAAATTATAAACTATATCATTTGCAAATTCAAATTTTCATTTTTTTCGGCCCACCCTAATGTATGTTAACTATACTTGCAAATACAGGGTCCATAAAGTCTCGGTCCATTTTTTTTTCGCTCAAACAAAATCTCCACGTTACATGACATTTTAAGCCTATTTGGACAATACAAATTTTCAAGTTTTTTTTGTCGTTACTATACTTCCACTTGATGTGGAAGTAAAATATATATATATATATATTTATAATTCATTATCAAGAAAAATAAAATAAATTTATTGATATTAAACAATGGGAAACTCTTACGTTGTAATTAAAAATAGTTATGTGAGGTGAGGTACGGTACCGGTTTCAGTGACGACTCGATCGGCGAAGTTAAGCACGGCCAGGCGAGTCAATCACTTGGATGGGTGACCGTAACTCATCTCGCCATCCTGATTAAGTGGTAGAGTAGCATTAGCTAAACTTCGTCAGGACGTTAATATAAATAAGGTAATTAAAAAAAAAAAAATTAAATCTCATTTTTACTTAATGGTTTGCAAAATATGGATTTCTTAATGCCTACATTTTTTTAAGGCAAAGCAATAAAGTTTTTTCATCCTTCAGATAAGGTACATTCGTTTTTAAAATTTTTAGGTCTGCCTATTCAAACTGTGTTTATTCAGGAATATATAATTTTATGGCAAATGAATAATGAGAAAAAAGCTTTATATTTTATATCGTCTATTCGTCATAAGTGGTTTATTTAATCATGGTAAATGCAATATATATTCAAATAATTAGAAGATATGTCTAATTTCACATATTGCCGCTTATTTCCTACCAACACGTGACGTTACAATGTCGAAGGGACATTATCCGTTCAACCTATCCTTTAGCAATCTTAGGTCGAAAAGTCAAGCATTCAAAATGATCAATGGAGAACCAAAAAACCACTTACAATTCAGATATTTATATTTACTACATATGAATATTATGATATAATGTACTGTTGAAATCGTCTTTTTACTCTTATTTATAATATTAGCCATTAAAGTAGAATATTTTGTTATACCATTTTAGTAGTGATGTTAACAAATATGGCTGTATAAAACTGCTTTTGAAATAAATACACTGTATAAAAATAAATGTTTTATTATAGAGCGGGAGCTAGGTGGCTTTTTCGGCACATCATCGTTTTATGAACATTGAGATATTTTTATGGTTTAACGAATGATAACGATTCATAAAATCGACTTCTGGCGGGGCACCTCCTGTCAGATGCGTCACGAACACTGTCTGAAAATCAGTAAAATTATGTCATCGTTACAAGGCTCATTTTTTTTGTGTGTACACATTATATGTTTAGAATGAATAAAATAAGATCGCCAGAAAGTGTGTGGGAAGTCGGGAAGCCAGAAAGGTAATAATGATACAATACATCTGAGGCACGGTAGGAAGTCAAATTAGCCGAAAGTGTTAAATTCCTGTATATTTAAGAGCCTATGGTACTTTTGTTGACACTAAGAACTTTCTGGGGAGGCTATAGTATTGTTGAAGCTTATATTTACGTTTTAAAAAGGAGCCAGAACTTGTAACGATGAGTTTAGAGTTCTGAGATGAAATATGCGAAAAAAAATTCAATTTTCTTCAAAATTCCTAAACATTTTCTTTCTGGCTAGCCTTACTAACGGGAGTTTCTTTCTGGGAATTTTTTTCTGTGTTCAAAACATTTAAATAACATGCTCAGCCTAAAAAAAACTTGTAACGATCATGTTATATAACTCCGTTTTTTTACATCTTTGACCTTTCTGGTTGCGCCCCTGACGGCCCATACTTTCTGGAGATCTTATTTTATTCATTCTAAACATAAAATGTGTACACACAAAAAAAATTAGCCTTGCAACGATAATATAATTTCACTGATTTTTATATCTTGAACCATGGCCAACTCGACAAACTGACATATGCCAGAAGTCTATTTTGTCATTATTTAAGTTCGATAGAATTAATCAACACATAGAAAATGTTTGTTACGATGAGTTTCCGAAAAAGCCACGTAGCTCCCGCATCATTACTTTAGTTTTTGAACTATATAATACAATACAAATGAATACATATATTATTTAAACCATCTCTGTTATAGTCAAATAGTGTGCTTAATCACGTAAATCCCGCATTTTCATTTGCATAGGCACATTTTTCCTAATACTCGTTATAAACACCACTCTATATTTCACAACATAACAACTAGCTGCAGTCATGGGCCTCTTCTATCTACATAGAACTGGGAAATTTCCTTTATTAAATGATATTGTAAATTTGTCAAAGCCCCAACTGTTTTAAATATTACAGAGATGTAATGAAACAAACGCTCAGGAATAAAACTTAATATTTTAAGACTTTCATTCTCCTAATTCCTCTTTCAACATAGATCCTTGCTCCAGCAATACATTTAGTTTACTCAACTTGTTTTGGTGTAAATTGTGCAGTACATACATATCAGTGCAATCAGTAATAATACTACAAATTTGTAAAAGTGCTTGCACAATTTGGTAAACAAGACTTGTTTTTAAATCTCGTTGGTATATCTTTCACGAGTCCACTATGTTGGTTACTGTTGCTTCGGGCACTTTAAATCGGAATGCTAGATCAGTATGAGAGAATTTATGCCGCAATTTCATCAATATTATAAGTAACTGATCAATTCTACTTAATTTTTCCACTTTGAATAATATTTTTTTTCCACATCCTCTATTCATTTAAAAAGGCTCTCAAATATATTTCTAGAAGGCAATCCAGTATACTCTAGAATTAATTTATCAGATTCACATATATTATGTAAGTAGCTCATTTGTATCTGTAAACTTCCCAAAATTGTATCTTTCCTCTCATCTCCATTTTTAAAAATTAATATTCTGCTTCCAATGCTGCTGCAGAACGTTCCAAATCTATTGGTTTTTCAACATGCGATGAACTTGTAGCAACATCCACTAACACCACGTCTTCTACTTGCTGCTCTGTAACATCTCCTGATGCAGAAGTGCCTGGCTCACTAAAATACACAGTAAAATTATACATACTTTCTACATCATTTATTGTACCAAATAACACAATCTCATACAATATTAAAACATAGTATCTACGCACCCTTCTGCTTCAGAAAATGAGAGACGTTTCCTTTTCCCTTTTTTTCTCTGGAGTAAGATAATGTTCTTGATATGAAATAATTTTCCTTCACTGTGTTTGAATATCTTCGGTAAATTTTCTTTCTTTCCTTCTCGAAACTGGCAACTGCTTACTCGTGAACCTGATCCGGGTGTATCATCTCGTCTACAATTATTGATGTTATAATATATATATAATACAGAGACCTGACTAAGAAATATATGTATTTACCTTAAGAGAGTCAGCCATTTCTTCAATAATTCTTTTTTCTCTGGGAAGTCGAAAAAATTGCACAAATCCCTTATGTTATTATGATTGCAATTAGGACCCCAACATGTAATGGCCATTGTAATATAGTTGTTCTTGTTATAGTTTATACAATAGTAGTATACTTTTTCCCAGTGATATATTATTTTTATTTAAGCATCCACGTTAACTCTAAAAATAAGGTTATGTCATAAAAACAAACTTTTTAAAATTCATCTTTTTTAGACTATCCTGAAGTGAATATTTATACCACGACATAAAATAGTACTGAATAAGTAGATACTTACCTTTTCAGTTATTAAATATTCCTATTTTAAACGATTTATATCTATTATGACATAAAAATTCCTTTGTTTAGAGAGCTCTGTTTGGTGTTCGCATCATAGACAAAATAGGAAGTTTGCATGCAATAATCATAGCCAATAACTAACCTATCACAACAAAATATGGATTTTGAATGTCTACATTTTTTTAAGGCAAAGCAATAAAGTTTTTTCATACTTCAAATAAGGTACATATTCGTTTTTAAGATTTTTAGGTCTGCCTATTCAAACTTTATGTTTATTCAAAAACATATAATTTAATGGCAAATGAATAATGAATAATATATTTTATAACTATAACGTCATAAGTGGTTTATTTCATCGTGGAAAACGCAATATATATTCAAATAATTAGAAGATATGTCTAGTTTCATATATTGCCGCGTATTTGATACCAACACGTGACGTCACAAGGTCAGAGGAACAATTATCCGTTCAACCTATCCTTTAGCGATCTTGGTCTATGCCAACTAACATGGCCGGGAAACTTATATGGTCAAGGTCAAGAAATCAGCAATAGTTGACACACACCAGACACGAGATGCCGCTAGGGTCGTTTCCTTTGCGCTGCGCATGCCTGTAATTTTAGAACACTCACAGAATAATTTATTTTGTTGTTTTGTTTATTTGTGTGCTGTCAATTATCATGGTTTTTTAGTGTTGTGTTCCATTGTGTAAAAACACTTCAAGTAATTCTAAAATGCATCGGTTTCCTAGTGACCAAAAGGTAAATTCTTACATTTTTTATCAGTATTTATACAAATAACTACTAGGAAATATTTGGAATGAAGGTTAGGTTATAAAATTTATAATTTTTACTGAAATGTTTAAATAGAAATGTAGGTATCTCCATAAGACTCATTTATGCATTTTCATAAAAAGACAGAGCTGCTAATAAAAAAGACATACTATTTGTTGGACAAATATTACTTAGATTATTTTTATTTTATTCACTCATCATGGGATTGCCGCACTTGCCTACGAGTTGTGAAGTCAAACTTCCCATTTGTGACAGAAGTATTACTTTATGCACCTTTTGCATAAATTACTATTTTATTTTAATTATTATGAGCTCTCAAATCAATTTAATATTTAATTTTTTGTTATAGCTATTCAGTGAGTGGTTAACACGAATTAAAAATAGCAAAGTAGAAGGCAAGGAAATGAATAATATCAGAGCTGGCTACAGAATTTGTGATATCCATTTTGCAAATGATTGTCGAATTTATGGCCGATGGGGAGTGAATTTGAAAGCTGACAGCATTCCTTCCATGCATTTACCTTACTACGCACCAGGTAAATTTTTCTTTGCTAACATACTAAAATAACAGTTACTTTGAAAGTTACTTCGAGAGGTTATAATTAAATAAATCAGTATCTTATATTAGATGTTGATGTCTCGGAATCTTAAAGACTGTTGAGGCTATGCAGACGCATTATTTTTGTTTATTTTTAAATTTGGCCTAAACCAGAAATGGCTCTCAGGACTACTGTCTGGCCTGAAATTTGCGTAACTCTCACCAGACGAGGTTGGGCAGTAGGTAGACAGGATGTCAGAGGATAAGGGTAGTTTTTAAGTCTTATACAAGCTTTAAAATATAGCAGTTTACCTAAAGTACTCTAAAATTACTGGTTTATTATATCAATCCTTTCCCGTAATTAAAATCTAAAATAATACATTCCAAGTGGTTCTTCGAATAAAACAGGCCCAACAAAGTCTTTAAATGATTCTTTACACTTTCTGGCTATTAGTGGTATAAAAGGAAAATTAATGTTAACCTCTTTGCTGGTTTGGACGAACTCTGCTTGAAACTCAATCGCAACCATACTTCGTCTCTAGTACCAAAAACATGCTTTGTAATGATAATAACGAATTTAGCTTGATTTTCTCTTGAAATATGTCCATGTTATTTTGGTGTAAACAAGCTGCAGTCTTTCAAACTGCGCCTAAATTCATGTAGTAATAATAACCTGAATTCATTTGCGTTTTTTTTCCTAAACTTCTTTGTGTTATTAGGAACACCACCAGAAGTGGTGATATAAGTGCTCCGTCAACATCAGCATTTCGTGCACAAGAATGTTCCACTCTTACCAACCTGCCTCAGCATGGAAAACTTACTGAAGTAGCAAATACATATACCTAATAATTTTTTCTCATCTTAAAATATAAAGTTTTGGCCAAGGACAAATTACCTTTCAATATTTCATCACTAGTTTTTATGTTATTGTAACGTGTTTCCACCCTTAGGAAACCACCCTCGCAAATTCCGTGGGTTCCAAAAATTATAACAAGAGATGTCCACTAACACACTTTATTAAATATTTACTGGATACTTCACAATACTATTATTAATTTAAATACACTTTACTGACTAAAATCACAATGTTTATCACTTTGTTTATCCTTGAAGTCTTAACCTCACTTTCTATACTTTTTGAACTTTCTGAACTACTCGCCGAGAATGCGGTCGGTCTTTTATACCTAAAAATGACAGATCTCGATTGTTCTGTGATGACGCCACCATTCTCTCGATAATTCCAGATGTCACTTTGGAATCTTCTGGTAGGTTCTTTTTCGAGTAGGTGCAAATACATCATTCTAGGGGTTGTAACACATTACATTATTATATTTTGACAACTCTGTATAATGTACTGACAAAAATATAAATACATTTATATATGATACAACAATTGTTACTTATTTATTTGAGTTTTTTCTTATGCCACAATCAGATTGCAAAGTAAGTCATTTTATAAAAAAACACTATTTGGGTAGTCTTTTTATGAAATGACTAATTTTGCTATCTGGTTGCGGCATATATGCAAGTAATGTAAAACCCAAGTAATATGAATATATTTAAAAGAGCCGCCGTAACCACTTAGTAAACACACCAGACGCGAGATGGCGCATTTCGTGGCGTTCGCAGTGAGAGTTGCCTATCTATATCATATATATAAATCTTTTATCTATGCCAACTAATAAATGAGTTCGACAAATCTTGAAATATAATAATTGTGAATGAATTTTACTAAAAATTGTAATACTGCTAGTAGGATGAAAAACGTCGTATGCACCTCGGCTTGTATCGTGTATTTACAGGTCTCGAACATTGCAAACCTCAGCCCTATGGGTTTCTGTGTTTTCAACCTGTAAAATACACTTACAAGCCTCGGTACATAAATAACTATTATGTACCAAGGGTGCATTTTTTTGGTCGAAAATACAGTTTGCAATCCGAGGCCCGTGGGGCCGAGGTTTGCAAGTATTTGTGACCAAAAAATCGCCTGTACGACCCGCGGTGTATATTATATTTTTAGTCATACCCATGAATCATTAAACTAGAAAAACACTAGTGGAAAACTGTAATTGTTTGAGTAAGATTTCATATTTGCTAAACAACTAGTAAAGGTAGCGATACTTGGAATATCCATGGCAACCTCAGTAAAATAAATTTAGGACGCGACTTCTATTCAAATGATAACTACTGTCAAGATAAATTAAATCATATAATAGGGAACTTGCCCAAAAAATAAAATTGATTTAAAGTACCCAAAATCGTAAATTAACATCAATGAAAACCCCAAAAACAAAAAATTTAAAAAAAAATCTCTTCCAGATATATAAGCGATTAAAATCTGCCGGATTTTACCCACTTCTGAAACGTGACGTCAGATGGAGAAAGTCGGATGACGGCGCCAAGCAACACCGATTCTGCTTTGCGCATGCGCATTTGTCAGAAACAACTAACAGTGAACACAACCTAACCTAAAATTTAAACGTATTCGTTGGAGAAACATCTTCAATATTCTGAAATGCAGGGTTGCCAATGTGTGGGGAATTCCCCAAAATGTGGGGAATTTTAACAACTGTGGGGAATTTGTGGGGAATGAATCACTCTGGGGAATTGTGGGGAATTTGGTTACACTTAACTACGTAGACAGAAAAAGCAACACATTTCATATTTTATATTTTTTTCACGTCTTCACGAGACACGTGACACGTGATTTTTTCATTCATAAACTTACCCTTGCCAAAAGAATTGGTATTGATTTGGCAAACGCGCGATTGCTGGTTCGCATTCCGTCTTGACTTGACCTTGGCAGCTCACGGGTACGGTATTTGGTATTGGTATTATGGTATTTATGTTATGTCATTGAAAATTCATCGTATCTTTTTTTATTCTTAAGGATAAACAAAGATCTATAACTGTTCTAGTCTAAAACTGTGGGATGTGGGGAATTGTGGGGAATCGCGCAAGTTTTAGAGGGGAAAATGGATCAGAGCTGCTGGCAACCCTGCTGAAATGTCACAAAATGCTACTTTTGAAACGTTCATGCCGAGCCGAATTTTCGAATTTCGCCGTGCAATTTACGATCAGGTTTACGTGGAAGACTTCCTTTTTACGTCGCGACATCGTACGGCCGTCCCAATGGTGTTTTTCGAAAAATATGAATGTGTCAAGATTGCATGTTTTTGCAATTTTTTCGGCTCCGAAATGTATGCTGTTTTTTGCCATTTTTCGCAGACATCTCCGAAACAGTGGGAGTTAGCTCGAAATAAAAAATAAGGTCGAATAAGTATTTTCCATTACGAATCTTTTGCTATCATCAGAATTTTGATTTTTTTTTTTTTCGTTTCGGAGATTACTGAAATGTCGGCCATGTACGGCAAAAATCGCACATTTTCGAGCTTCTACAGTTGGCAACATTTTAATCTTGGCTCCTACGCCAAAAGACTACTCTAGCTAATTTAAATAGAATTAAATTTGATAAAACTCTTTTTTTTTAATTTTTTTAATACTGACAAAAATGAAGGAATTAGAGGGAGCGGACTTTGGGACTTTTTTTTTTGTAAAATTTCTCCATTTTGTCACCGTAATTAACCGTTAATTAACTGAAATCGATCTCATATACGATCTTCACTTAATATCATGTACCACTTTAACGCTCCGTTAATCTCGGCCCTTCAAAACAAAGGTTTCTGAGAAAAATTATTTTTTTAAAATTTACATACACTTAATAGGAAAACGTGTATTTCCTACATTTCCTCGAATATCTCGATAATTATCGTTTTTTAGAAAAATTTGTAGACAGCTTATGTAAAGAGAATTGATTGACCTTTCCGATGCATTGAAAAAAAATTGAAGTTTTGTCAAATTTGACTGATTTCTTATGCTGTAGTTAAATTGTTAATTTTTATTATTTGTTATTTTGTTAAGTTTACTAATTACACATTCATTACAAAATACTTTTATTATTTTATTAGGTACATGTGATATAAATAAAAGGTAGTGCAAATAGAGAACAAAAAAAATTTACTAAAACCTGGAGTGACCATTTTCTCTCAATTTCTCTTAAATCCTCAACAATTTATTATTTTATTTAAATAATAAAATTGTGCCAAAATATTTTTTATGAGATTTTCCGAGAAATTTTCTATCTTCCTAGGTGTAAATTAATATTTCAATATCAAAAATTTTATAAACAGTACAGTTATTTTCTAGAAACAATTAAAAAATATTTTTATTCTGGGCCCGGTCCTGATATTTTATTAAAATCCCAGGCGTTTGATGGTGAATGACTACCGTAACCAAAATACAAAATTTCATTAGATTCCGTTACAGATATACGGAGAAAAGAAAATTCTTCCAAAAAATATTAAACACCTGTATTTCGAAAACGGGGCCGCTTTAACCATTACTTTATGGGGATTTAAGATCATCTCAATGTTCTCTATATTTTGGTAAAGTACGACCCTCTCCTGAGGAATCACCCTGTATATGGAATGGATTATACCTCGAATTTAGTCGCTTTGATATGAAAAATCACGGCACATATTTTCTAAAATGTATAGTTTGTTTACTATTAAATTATACCACTGACCGCCGACATAGCAATTCCTATTATCAAAATAATCAGCTAACCCCACAGTAGAGTTCTAAGAATCCAATAAATTACTATCACATGGTTTTAGAAAAAATAAATCAATCATTTCGGCACTTTGAAACATATTAAACATTGCCCACGGTATTTCTATTGAGTAATATAACTATATTGGTTATGGTATACGTGAAATTCCAAACATAAATCTCTGTAGATGATTATGTGATGAACTACTTACAAGTTGATATTAAAGTGCCACAGGCCATCCGTTTTATAGGATCTTTACTATTTCCTACATATACTTAAGTGAATAGACCAGTAATTTTTGCTTTTTGCTGATATTTTCATGGTTAGATTAGAAAATGAGAAAAAGATCGATAACTAATAATTCAGAGTTCATAATCGATCTTAAATAAATTCGTTATCATACTATCAAAAACTACTGATTGGATATAACACTATGCATTTTATAGCATGTAGATGAAAACTAGGGTGTCAAAAAAAAATTTGAATGGTCTTGCTGCAGCGATTTTATAATTTTAATTTGTTTTAGGTGTTACAATATATACAATGAGAAGTTTTGGATTAAATCTGCCCATTGCTTCTTGTGAAATTTAAAACAATTTATGTTCTAAAATTAAAAATGTTTGCTATTTTCCTTGTTATCTCGGGTCCTAATAATCACATTGCAATAATAAAAATACCAAATTGCTTGCAATAAAATTTAGAATAAAACTAGATCTATAGATGAACGTTTTAATAATTCGCCAATTGAAGAAAATAAAACCATTAAAAATTGTCGTTTTTGGATATTTAAGAAATATAATGTAACAATTCATAAAAATCATAACAAAAGTACGTGAAAACATGCCTTTTTATTGAAATAAACCGTCATGCCAAATTTTAGCGCAACACATTTATTTAAATGGCTGAAAATAAAAAAAGACATCGAAATTTCAATGACTTATTGTTTAAGTGCGTCGGCTCGCACGAGAGCAATTTTTGTGTTTCAAAATGCAGGTTTTTTTATATGTATTTTAAGAGAAAAATGTTAATTCTTTTCTTAGAGTTTTTTTACAATTTTCGAAATTGTAGTTACAAACAAATTCAAATTACTCTGTGATTTTTACCAAAAACTGTAAACAAATTGTGAAAATAGCTGGAAAAGTCATTACAACATTAAAAAAAATAATGCTCTACTTCCGTATGGAGCCGAGGTACACTTCTGTGCAATAAAATCCCGTACACCTATTTTTCGCTATATTAAATCATTCTTTATTTATTTGTCAGTGTCAGTGTCATATTTTCGAAATGCCGAAATTAACTGAACATGAAAAAATTCTAAAATTGAAGAGGGATGGTGTATCAGAGCAGTTGCTAACCATTATCACTTAAATAAAAGTACCGTTATGAGTGTGAAGAAAAGGTGGGAAGAGGAAGGTATCATAAAGAGAAAAGACGGTTCAGGCCGACCGAGAAGTTCAAATCTCGCTCAAGATGAAGCGCTGCTTGGCTATTTGAGGAAAAATACGTTTCAAACAGCAGTAGACGCTGTATCCATAACAAATTTTCCAGCATCGAGGTCAACAGCTAGCCGAAGGATAGGAAAATCGCAATTAAAAAACTGTGTAAGAGCCAAGAAGACCATATTAACAGAAGAACATAAGCAAGCCCGCATTCTGTTTTGTTTAAATTATGTCTATCGCCCGTTGGAGTTTTGGAACAATGTTGTGTTTACCGATGAAAAAGTTTTTCAGTCTTGTAATGACGGACATATTCGGGTGTACCGTCCTGCAAATACCAGGTTTCACGAAAGCTACGTATCTCCGCGGAAAAGGTCCGGGCCATTTTCTGTTAATGTTTGGGCATGGATAAGCTTTCAGAATCTGGCCTTATCTTGGACACAATTTTTCACCGTCAATTTTTACATTTGTTATAAATCGAAATCATTAAATCATTAACATTTTTCCAAATACCTTACTTATGACATTTCACAATCAATGTCACTTTTTTATAACCTATATGATAATAAAAAATCTAAATTCCAAAAAGACTGATTCACATCACTTAATATTAGTAAAAACTGGATTACTTGATTTTTCAAGTGTACGAGATTTTATTGCACAGAAGTGTACATCAGTTTTTGCGTTTCAGTCGCTTATAAAGAAACAAATTGATATTATTTCCGAAAATTCGGGCTGATTATTATCCAATGCTTATATTTTTGTCTCTGCTTGTTGAAAACAGTCTTGAACTATAATTTTACTCCAATAAAGCGTCATCGAGAACATAACGCACGATTGGCATGAAAAATTTCGCTCCCCCACACCTAGAATTTTATCGCATCGGAATATTTTTTTTAATTAATTGTATTTTTTCTTAGACCTTCATTTTTTTTTTCTTTCATTCAACCGATAACACAGGCGCACAAAAAAAGTGGTCTTTTTCTGGTACTCCACTGGGTAACCCATATGTATTTCGACGTGCTGAACAGGAATCAGTTATATGTTTAGCTCCATTGGTCACCATTTTTTTTGTAAATCGCGAAAATAACCTAAAAAAAACTCATCATTTAGGTGATTTTCGCGATTTACTGAAAATTGGTGAGTAACGGAGCTAAATGGATACCCGATTCGTATTCAGCATGTCGAAATATATAGGGGTTGCCCAATGGAATTCCAGAAACAGTCTGTGTGTGTGTGTCTGGGTAATATATGAATGGACCCTCCGCCATTTTCTAGAAAATCGCATATGCAAATATATTACACAGACACAAAAAAAGCGAAAAGTGATCTGTTTCTGGGACTCCATTGGGTAACCCCCATGTATTTCGACATGCTGAATACGAATCAATTCGTTTAGCTCCGTTACCCACCAATTTTTAGTAAATCGCGAAAATAACCTAAATTATGAGTATTTTTTAAGTTATTTTCGCGATTTACAAAAAAATCGTGGCCAATGGAGCTAAACGGACACCTGATTCGAGTTCAGCACGTCGAAATCATATGGGTTACCCAATAGAGTACCAGAAAAAGATCACTTTTCTAATTTGTGTGCCTGTGTAATTTAACACAATTTAACATAAAATAATCTAAATAATTTACTTATTACAATCTTAATTTTCTTCAGTTTCTGTCTCATTGCAACGTTTTTTTTATTTTAAATTGTTTGTTTTTTGCATAGATTTTGATTATTCATTTTAATTTAAAGTAAACTAATTTTTTTAGCTTTTGTTTATAAAAAATGCTAACTATATTTCGTTTTGGCGCGAAAAAGATTAGCCAACCTAACGTGTACAACTAACCTAAAGCTATGTACACAATTTTTTAAAACTTTTAATATTGCTCATATAAGGAAAATAATACACCGCGATCTGGATTTGAACCCACTTACTTACCTACCTACATCCGCATCAAATCAAAAATAATTTATTGAAAACAAGGCTTCCAGTCAAAATTCTATTTATTTTAGTGATATAGTGACCTATTACTGAAAATTTTAGTGACCTAATAGTGATCATATTAGACATTATAATGATCTAAAAATTTCTATTCCAGACATAAAAATGTAATTTCTAGATAACATTTTATTTTATGTTAATATCTTTAACACCATAGAAAAAAAAAAGGTAAACGCACTAAACGCACATAAAATAATAAATATGAGAGAATTTAAACACAAATATCTAATAGAATTTATAAAAAATGCAGATACAATATACCGGGTAACACAGGAGATATGTAACACCCCGTAACATGTTTATTTAAAAAGATATTATTTTGAAATTTGGTAGACTTATATAATGTGTGATTGTCCTTTTTTTAATATAAACAAGAAATTTTTACCACTTCTGGTTTCACCGGAAGTGACATCTACTTTGTTATTTTAAATGGCACCCTATATATATTTTTTCCTATCTGATTTTCCTTAAATTTCTCTTTTCAACTATGTATAGCAAGCTGGCATTCTTTTTCAAAATGGCTACTGAAAAACATTTAATTGCATTAAATCAAGTTGGCTATATGATATGAAATGTAGCGGTAATTAATGCTTAGTGTGCTGTGATATCAAAAGAACACTGGTACACAATTTTGTGTTTCGTATTTGTTTTGTTCTAATCAATATCCCAAGAGACTTTGTACAATTTTTATATTAAAAAAAAATCTCTAGGCTAAATCCCCGAAATCATAAAAACTAATATAGAACCACTAATTTTAAATTTTATCCATTTGTAAAATATTTATTCATATTTCACTTTTACCAGTTAGATGGCCCTCGAGTTCACCGGATCTTACGCCACTTGATTTTTTCATATTGGGCCATCACAAGAAAATAGTTTATAAAACTCCACTGTAAAATAGGGAAGACTTGGAAATGAGAGGTTAGCAATAAATGAGATTACTGAATTGCAGTTAGAAAATGTGCTTGGAGGTACTGTTACAAGAAATCGACCCGGGAAAATAATGGTCAACATTTTGAGATTCTTCGAAAACAATTTTATTTAAAAGCAAGTACAATCAGATATAACAATAAATTGTATTGGGTAAAAGTGAAAGAAGAATAAATATTTTACAAATGGGTCAAATTTAAAATTAGTGTTTCTATCTTAGTTTTCATTATTTCGGGGTTTTAGTCTAGAGATTTTTCTTTAATATAAAAATTCTACAAAGTCTCTTCGGCTACTTATTAGAACAAAACAAATATGAAACACAAAATTGTGTACCAGGGTTCTTTTGATACCGCAGCACATTAAGCATTAATTACCGCCACATTTCATACCAAAGCCAACTTGACTTAATGCGATAAAATGGTTTCCAGCAGCCATTTTAAAAACGAATGCCATTTTGCTATACATAGTTGAAAAGAGAAATTTAAGTAGAATCAGATAGGAAAAAAATATATACAGGGTGCCATTTAAAATAACGAAGTATATGTCACTTCCGGTGAAACCGTGTTTGTACTAAAAAAAGAACAATCACGCATTATATAAGTCTACCAAATTTCAAAATAATATCTTTTTAAATAAACATGCTACGGGGTGTTAAATATCTCCTGTGTCATCCGGTATATACTGAACAATATAAAACCTTATTTCTTAGAACGTTTTTGTTTTTTATCTAAGAAGTTGGAAATAATATCATTCTTTCGTTTGTTAAGTTTTCTTTCTAACGATGCTGTACTTTTTGCTTTCGTTTCTTGAGAATTATTTGTTTTATTACAGCCGTCGGATAGCCCAGTGTTTGGGCTATCTGAGCTTCATTCAAATCTCCATTTTTAATAGCCTTTTCTAATCGATTAGTGGCTTCTTTAAGTAGGTTATCCAAATGTTTGTTTTGCTTTTCTTCTTTTTTTTTGTTTAAATTAATTGTATCTTCTAAAACATCAATTGTTTTTTTCCTTCTTGTAATCTGTTCAAGAACATTTGCTCCTCCTTTTTCTTCTTTTAAGATTTTAAGTTTTGTTTCATTTTCTATTTTTTTTTCTGTTTTTCTTCTGTTAAACAGTTTTGGTAGCTTTTATGAGCTGTTGTTGCTTTCTGAATCACAGCTATGTGTCTTTATAATAAAAAGTGACTTTTAATGACCTTTTTCATGGAAAAAGGGACATTTAGAGACATATTAAAAATAAAGTGACTTTTAGTGACTTAAGTGACTTCGCTGGAAGCCCTGTGAAAATTAAATATTACTGTGGCACTCACTCGCCAGTGAAGATCCTACCAAGTTACCGATCCGAAGAGTAACCTAGGATATCAAAAACAGAAGAACAATAATAATATATATATTTTTAAATATCGAATGTTTATGTATATATAAAATGAAGCTGAAATTATTTCTGATTTTCAATATACTCTTATAAATCCATTTATGATTTTTAAATAATATGAAAATTAAAGTGAAAACCTCTATAATTACATTTACCCTCACCAAACACTCGAAACATCCGCATCCTGAGCTAGTCAACTCATACATGCTGACAAATAAAATGTAATTTGTAAAATTGTAATATAATGTCTAATGCCTATTTAAATGGTAGTTCTTGCTCGTTTTCAACTAGCTGAGACAAAGATATAAGCATTGGGAAACAATTATTTCAAATTTCAAAGAGAAATATCAATTTGTTTATTTATTGGCGATCGAAACGCAAAAATGTAACGTATCTCGGCTTCAAATGCAAGTAGATCATTAGGTATCTTTTTATGTTGGTTTCTTCATATCCTTTCATAATCCGTTTACCGTTTTTGGTTTCCAAAAAAAAACAGAGTTATTTGAATTTGTCTCGGAATTTGTTTATAACCACAATTTCGAAAATTATAAACCGAGTTAAAACAAATAAAAAAAAAAGTTTAAATGAAAACAAAATGTCTCAATGTCATTGCAAAATGCATTTAAAAACCTACGTTTTAAAAAAATTGCCCTCCTACAAATTGATATACTTAAACAATAAGCGACTGACATTTCCATGTCTTTTATTTTTAGCCGTTTAGATAAATATCTTGTACTCTTTGACACGACGGTTTAGTTCAATAAAAGGAATAGTTTTACCTACTCCCGTTAATATATGTATATGCAGTATTACATTATATTTCTGAAATTATTCAAAACGGCCAATTTTTTAAGGTTTAAATTATGATAAAGTTTATTTATAAATTAATTTTTTTTGAAATGTTATTGCCAACAATTTAGTATTTTTATTTTTGTGATGCGATTGATGGAAACGGAGATAATAAAGAAAATAGCAGAAAATTTTAGTGTGGCAACAGAAATTGTTTAAATTTTTGTACTACGAAACAATGGGCGCAGATTTAATTCAAAACTTCCTATGGCACGTGTTGTCACGCCTAAAACAAGTTAAAACAATAAAATCATGGCAGCAAGACAATTCCTTATTCACCTTTTTGCTTATAGTTTGTCTCCAATAGGCTTCTAATCTAGCTTCTAATAGCACTACTAACCTAATGTATTTTTAAGCGATAAAAATAAACGATTTTGTTCTATTGTTCCCGGTAAGCTTTTGATTGAATTAGAAAATTAGAAGAAAAGAAAAACAGTCTGTTTTTGTTTATTTTGATCGTTTGTTAAAAAATACGCACGGGTTAAGTTAGTGGTTTAACTGTTATTTCTGCACTCGAATACATTGATATATTTATGCAGAAATTATTAACTTAGTCCTACTTTGTGGCACGGACACCTTTTACAATAATTCGCATGCGCAAATTATCTAGTCTTTACAGTGACATATGATATATCAATTAATGATATTTTTACAATTTTTTTTTTCCTCCAATTAGTTGGCTTTGAGCTGCGCCCATCCAGCCACGAAAATTTATTATTGTAATTTTTACAAATAATACATACTTATCTGTTATTCATCTCTTTGAAAAAAAAAAACTTATTATTGAAATGCGTAAAAGGTACACTCTTCCGCGAATCTTAACGAAAGAAGACCTAATTAAAGCCTTTTTTGAGTGTCTACATTGACAAAAAGTGTATATAGTCCATCACAAAAAATGTTATCTGAGATTTTCCTTCAGTAACTGTTAGATTATACATCACAAAACCACAAAAATCCGTTCTGGGGGTGCCGCGCAACCCCCCCAAAAAACCACCCCTTCGGTGAAAAAAGCCTTATTTTACTGACAACTCGTTAACCGTTGAAGATATAAAAAATTGCTTATCATAAAAAAGAAAGCTTGACTAATATCCTAAAACAAAGTCCTATTGTAATTTTGTTGTATATGCCATGGTTTTCGAGAAAATCGATATTCAAAAAAATTCAAAAATTTGTATTTTTAATGTGCGCGAATTTTCGCTTACTTGAAATTGAATTGCTCGAAAACCATACAAGCTAGGAAGAAAAATCAAAATGGGTTTTAAAGGGGATATAAAATACTCTCTTGTGTTGCCATTTTTGATGGCTATTGATATTTATTAGTATATAAAAATAACAATATAATATAGTTATCTCTTAATTTTTTGCATCTCTGACTATTCATAGGCCCATAAAAAATAACTGACTTTAATATAAGTTATAAATCTTTTAGTTCAAGGTAGTACTTCAATGCAGAAAAAGTTAGTAACAAAAATATTCACATTTACAAATTTACCAGCATGTTGAAATTAGCCAAATTTTGGCCAATTTTTTATTGCTTCCTAAAAATAAAAAAAGACCCAAACATCTTGAAAATTTAGCTCACAAAATTTTTTTTGAGTTTATATATCATATAACTATTTTTTCTAATCATTTAATAGTTAAAAAATTGCATAAAAAAATATCATAAAAAAATTGAATATACAACAGCCTTTTTTTGGATTTTTTTTTAAATTAATCTAGCGTCCTTGTATTTTAATATTTTTGAATGTACCCGGTCTAGAAATAAAGGTAAGACTTCATATTAACTGGTCATACCATTTAAAATTATACTATATTTCTGGGGGGAAAAAATGCTATTGTAAAATATATTTTTTTAAAATTTGTAAATAAACTCAGATCAAAACTCATTACTAAAGTGTTTCATTTTGTTACTTTTGACATAATCTCAAAATTAGTAAAAAAATATAGTGACATAATTTTTTATGATATAAAGTTATTAAATCTTTTTTTCTTCTTTTTCCATAACATGTCAACAATTGACAAAAATTTTTACTTACACAATCTCCAAATTACAAAACATAAAGGGATTTTTATTATTTTTTATGGTTACAAAATTATTACATATACATTATTAAATGAATGTATTTCATATCTGATTCTATTTTTTTTTAAATGTTAACAATTGGCAAATATATATTCAAAAAAATCGGGAAAAAATCAATTTTTACTAACACGACCTTAAAAACCCTAGAAATTTAGTTACTTTTATAATTTTCTATGGTGAAAAATTGAAGGTTATTAAAATATCTTTCATTTACTTACTTATTTTCTTAGATATGTCGACAATTGGCGAAGATAATAACGGTTATATAACGCATTTTCTAAAAATTCAATTTTTCTTATATTTTCAATATCGATTTTCTCGAAAACTGTGGCATATACAAAAAATGTACAGAGGGCCTTTTTAGGAAATTAGCCAAGCTTTCTTTTTATAATGACCAATTTTTTTTGTATCGTCAACGGTTAACGAGTTATCAGTAAAATAAGGCTTTTTTAACAGAATGGGTGTTTTTTTGGGGGGTTGCGCGGCACTCCTAGAACGGATTTTTGTGGTTTTGTGATGTATAACTCCTCCACTAACAGTTACTGAAGGAAAATCTCAGATGACATTTTTTGCGAGCTTTTTACTTTACCGACTAGATTAATACCAAAATAAAAAAAATTAAATTTATTTTTTGAAAAAAAAAAACACGTTTGCATTGAAAACTAATTTGAGATTCCAAATTAGCATACCTATTAGCTTGAACAAAGTTCCCTCAAATTTTAATCTTCCACTAGGTAATTTTGAATATTATCGTAATAAATCAAGTGTCAAAAAAAATAAAGACACTCTTCCTGAATATTCTATTCCGTTAATGAATTTTTATAGTCAATATATTTCAATGGACACATTTTTATTAACATATGTATTATTTCTATAATTTATTTTCTATTTGTTTACGTATGCTCCCTTATAATTTAGTTAAGCATATTAGTAAAGAAAAACTTACAGACGTGAAAGTATTACTCCTGGCTCCACCATTCCTCTCCGGGAAAATGCTAATGTTATTCGGCGCTGCCCACGACGCCGGGCGAGTATTCCACTTCTTATTCCCACCTAAGAATCCCTTCGACTCTATCGAAGGGTGCCTTAATATATTGTTCTTGGGCTGTCCAGACGACCCCCACATTATATTTTCCACAGCGGCCGCCACTTTAGTATTAAACACTAACAAACAGACCAAATAATCTGGCACATATTGCGTCAAACGTAACAACGTTTTCTTGGCTCCCACCGCACCAAACACAAATCTGGAACGGCACTAATTTATGGGCACTGACTTCCTAAAAGAGGGTGGTGTAAAATAGCACAAGTACGTTCGGGCTGAGCGGCTTCAATAGACTGAGGGTCTTATCAAAAACTAACAGGTAGCTCAGGTTGATATCAGTTTGTTGCCCCTACTTTCTTGCCGTACAATTTTTCATTCCATTTAAGCCTATTATCATGCTTATTAAGCGACTTGGTTTGTCACTTTTGTTGTTTGCTGTTGTTATAAAACTGGTGACAATATGCTAGGTAATTAGCTGAATTATCTTGAATTCCTGGTGTTATCTCCACTGATAAAATGTAAATCCAACAATGACGTATACTTGTGAAAACATTACACGAGCGAGACTCTTAATGATAATAATTAGTGGGGCTATTAATTTCGAATATATTATTTTATTGCTTGGTTTAACTATCACCGTTTTACGTGAATTGTCTTTAAATAGCCTAGTTAGTTCTAGATTAAGTAACATATAAAACAGAAAATAACTTTTTCTTATTTCATTCAGTCTCTACTCAAAAAGAATTAAGACCTTTCGAGAATTTGCAAAAACTATCATATCCTCAGAAATATGATTTTTCGTTTGCTGTCCCTATATATTCAGAGCAATATGCTTTATGAATATCTTTTATAGCATCAATTTTATCTTTAAAGTAGGTAGATTTGACAAGAGATCATTCATTACACCTCCTTAGTACTTGTATATACAACTTACAATAGATTACCACCAACGCAACTGCGTAGAAAAATAAAGTCATTAATAGGACAAACAGAATAATTTGTTTTTACTCGTAAATGAATACATTTTATTATCTTAACTAACATAAATCTTCATAAATATCCCGCAAGGGCCTAGTGAGTCACGCCATTACTTAAAATATATAAAAATTTTCATGCGTCTTTTATTTAACTAAGCTTCTTCATCTGTGTAAAGCATTCGGTTTTTCAAAAACGTCAAAAAATGTCGTGGAGCTGTACTTTGCAGAACACTTCAAAAACAGGGAAAAAAAACGCTGTCTAAGGAATCATCACTTCAAGGGCGGATCTGGACCTTGAGCTTGGGGGGGTAATTACCCTCTTAAAAATTTTTTTCTTCCCAAAATTAACAAAAATCATAACATTTTAAACCAAAAGTTGATGATTTACAGAATCTTGGGGGGGGGGGGGGGGGGGAAATACCCCGTTACCCCCCATAAATCCGCGCCTGTATCACTTCCAAATTCAGATTTCCTCTCCAAGTCTCAACAACTAAATTTTAAACCCCCGACCCAAAGAGATATATTTGACGCGTATGTTTGTCTGTCTGTCTGTCTGTCTGTCTGTCTGTCTGTGGCTTCATATCTCTTCAACGGGTAAAGAGTATTTTGTCGAGAAGGTTATATGCATACATATTTACATATGCACGGACAGCCAGGCGGTTTTGAGGGCTCTTACATCAAGTAAAATGACATCTAGGCTGGTGCTGAACTGTCGGAATGTTTTGACTGAGCTGTGAGCCAGCCTTTAGTCTGCCAAGTAGTTTGATTCATTCAGAGTTACGAGACTGGCCCATGACAGAGTTGAAAAACTATTGAGTTCAAGCTCCCGGAATGAGACAGTCAAGGCTCCATATAATAATAGCCCAGGAATTTTAGTTTTTTACCCGGAATTAATTATTGTAAAGCTGAAAATTTCCAGGATTGTAGTTTTGGTTCGGGACAACACGGCTTCCCTGTTTTTTCAGAGTAACAAGGGCCTAAGTCGCAAAAATTGCAGAGCTGACTATAAAGTGCAACGGGAAGGTTGTTACTGGTCCGATTTGGGCCGAAATGATCATAAAAGATTAGGAGAAGCATATCCGTTCATATTTCAGATGTTCCATGCATATTTTTGTTCATAATTTTCCGTTCTAGTTCTGTCAACATTTCAAAAATTCCGAAATGACGCCATTGCGGGTAAATGAAGACTCGGAGGGGAAAACCCCAATAAACATTTCTCTTCATACTTTGGGCTTTCCATTGGTATGTCTACCTTCTCTGTAGCGTCACCTGTTACGGAGTTACGCCACTCTGAGTGTCGCAGCGACGACACTCGGTCATTTAAGTGCGTTCATTGTTGCGTCTATCACATCTAGTCTAAACAATCAAGAAGGCGCAAGACGAGCTATACCCTTAGTTCTTTAACTTTGTCTGTCTAAGTGTATGCATTGGTTCATTGGTGCGGCAAAATTGAGTGATCTTAGTTAAGTCATGTAGCACAGGAATTTTAGTTTTTGACCCGTAATTAATTATTGTAAAGCTGAAAATTTGCAGGATTGTAGTTTTGGTACAGGACAACACGTACCAAAAAGTCCCCTGTCGGCTTCCCTGTTTTTGCGAAGCAACAAGGACCTAAGTCGCAAAAATTGCAGAGCTGGCTATAAAGTGCAGTAAAAAGGTTGTTACTGGTCCGATTTGGGTCGAAATGATCATAAAAGCTTCGGAAGCTTCCATGCATATTTCGTTCGTAATTTTCCGTTCTAATGCTGTCAAAACTTCAAAAATTGAAAAAAAAAATCGAAATGGCTCCATTGCGGATAAATGAAGACTCGGAGGGGAAAACGTACCTGAATAAACATTTCTCTTCATACTTGGTATGTCTACCTTCTCTGTAGCGTCACCCGTTACGGAGCTACACAACTTTGAGTCAGCGCGCGGCAGCCGCGCCCGCCATGTGCCTGGTGGAACTGTCCTGGCTGCGCTGATGAGACCAGTTGCAAATTCCTGTTTATATGTTATTGGTGTTTTATAAGAGTTATTGAATGAAATTTAACTTGTCAGACTCAGAAAATGACTTTATTCGACTAGACAATTGACATTATTGATCTACTGGGAAGTAGGTCTTCCGGATCATTATCCATATCCACGACTGGCTGTTTGTGTAGCTGAATTCTCTACAGATTCGGCACATGATGCTGCAGTTCAGACCAGAGTTCCTGCACTCTCACCGGGCACCGCAGTCCCTCTTGTAGGCACAAGGAATTAGCCGTAGATGGCTATCGGGAGCTGGCTGCTTTGTGGTAGGAACAGGAATCGGAACCAGGCCCTGGAGTCCTGATTTCCACCCCCAGTCCTCCAGGTGAGGAGAGGAGAGGAGTCAGGGAGAATATTGTACGAATTTAATCTCCCGAAAAGCACTCAACTAATATACATGTGCTTTTTGCAGATCCAACAATGGCTAGACGTCAAGGCAGCCAGCTCTCGATAGCCTGCTACGGCTAATTTCTTGCGCTGCAAGGCGGACTACGGTGCCCGGTGCGAGTGCAGGAACTCTGGTCTGAACTGCAGCGTCATGTGCCGAACCTGTAGAGAATCCAGCTGCACAAACAGCCAGTCGTGGATATGGATGATGATCTGCACGACCCTACTTCCCAGTAGATCAATAATGTGAATCGTCTAGCCGAATAAAGTCATTTTCTGAGTCTGACAAGTTAAATTTCATTCAATAAATCTTACAAAAGACCAACCAACATCGCAACTGGTCTCATCTGCACAGCCAGGGTAGTCCCACCTTGCACATGGCGGGCGCGGCCGCCGCGCTCTGACTCAAAGTTGCATAGCTCCGTAACGGGTAAGGCTACAGAGAAGGTAGACATAATAATGGAAAGCCCAAAGTATGAAGAGAAATATTTATTCGATTACGTTTTCCCTTCCGAGTCTTCATTTATCCGCAATGGAGCCATTTCGAATTTTTTTCAATTTTTGAAGTTTTGACAGCACTAGAACGGAAAATTATGAACGAAATATGTATGGAGTATGTAAAATACGAACGGATATGCTTCTCCGAAGCTTTTATGATCACTTCGACCCAAATCGGACCAGTAAGGACCTTTTTGCTGCACTTTATAGCCAGCTCTGCAATTTCTGCGACTTAGGCCCTTGTTGCTCCGCAAAAACAGGGAAGCCGACAGGGAAGAGTAGGGGACTTTTTGGTACGTATTGTTCTGGATCAAAACTCCAATCATGTAAATTTTCAGCTTTACAATAATTAATTCCGGGTCAAAAAATAAAATTCCTGTGCTACATGGCTTAACCAAGATCACTCAATTTTGTCGCACCAATGAACCAATGCATACACTTAGAGAACTGTCAATGTTAAAGAACTAAGGGCATAGCTCGTCTTGCGCCTTCTTGATTGTTTAGACTAGACGTGATAGACGCAACAATGAACGCACTTAAATGTCCGAGTGTCACCGCTGTGACACTCAGAGTGGAGTAACTCCGTAACGGGTGACGCTACAGAGAAGGTAGATATACCAATGGAAAGCCCAAAGTATGAAGAGAAATGTTTATTGGGGTACATTTTCCCCTCCGAGTCTTTATTTATCCGCAATGGCGCCATTTCGGAATTTTTAAAAAAAAATTTAAATTTTGTTAAATTTTTGAAATGTTGACAGAACTAGAATGGAAAATTATGAACAAAAATATGCATGGAACATCTGAAATATGAACGGATATGCTTCTCCTAATCTTTTATGATCATTTCGACCCAAATCGGACCAGTAACAACCTTTCTGTTGCACTTTATATTCAGCTCTGCAATTTTTGCGACTTAAGCCTTTGTTGCTCAGAAAAAACAGGGAAGCCGACGGGGGAGAGTAGGGGACTTTTTGCCACGTGTTGTCCTGGACCAAAACTACAATCCTGGAAATTTTCAGCATTACAATAATTAATTCCGGGTAGAAGCGATATTTTGACTAAAATTCTTGCGCTATCTTTATAGCGCCCTTTGGCCTTCAACTGACTCCACCGTGAAGTGGTCGCTTGGGTTCAACAGATAAAGAATGGGACAAATGGTAGGCGTGATAACAGAACACTGTTCTCTAAATAAGCCTATATAAAATGAGGTTGAAGGATGATCCTATATGCCCGATGTATGGAGAAGTGTCAAGGCATAGGTATCTCCAAAGGCAATTTTTACAGCCGGATGATCTACCCTAGGATGGACTGTTGCCCTTCATGGAGAGCACTGGTTTTCTCTAGGAGATCCTATATCTCACGAATGTACGATGGGCCAATAGGTCTGAATACTGCGGATCTCAGAACCCACACGCGTTCTTAACAATAATAAAGCACTTTATCCCTACTTGTCCATAACGATGGGCCGCTCCTAGTTTAGAGCACACCACAGGCCTAAAATTTACTGTGTACGATGCGGGCGAAGTAAATAAACCCACTACTATAAAAAGTAGGCGAGGTGCGGTGTAGCATTATGGACGTATATTAACTCTTTTCTATATTCTCTTAACATTCACGTTGGGTTCTTACTCTTGGCTTGAAAGAATAGAATTAGTAACTTAAACTGGCTGACTCAGTGGTTTACGTGTTAGGCTTGAAATCAGTCGGTTCCAGGTTCGAATTGTGAGTAGATTACGAATGTTTTGTAGCATTTTTAATATGTTACCGAGACGGTAGCAGTTGGTTGGACCGCGGCTGAGTGAGACAACACGGGCTAGACGCTGTTATCTCACCTGCGTTCGAGTTTCAGTTGTGGCAGATGGCAATGTCACAAGGAATGGAAGTTGTGGTGTTGTCTGTGTGTGTGCGTGTCCTGGTTGAGTAGTGGAATAGCCTACGGCTAAACTCCGACTGGACATTAAATTAAACAAGACGATTGAGGAGAAAAAAGGAAGTGGGAAATGTAATGAGATGAATAGAAATAAAATACTTCGATTTTTTACTCCCTGATTCAAGAATAAGCTCCCTGGAAACTCGCACGGCCAGAAAATTCACTTGACACGCCGCTTGACGCTCATGGTATGCTTATTTTAAGTTAACCCTACCTGAAAAATCTGTGACAAATATTTTTTATCCTGGAAGGAGAAGAGTTGACCAACCTGAGGTACAATCTATGCAAAAAACCGTTTAGCGCGGTTTTAAGGTTCGTTTAGCTAAGTCACTCACGTATTTATTTGATTAATTAAAGACAAAAAGTCCGAACAAGGAACTTTAAAATGATCAGATCTTCGATTGTACATAAGCGGGAAGACCGTACGACGTCGATATCAAAAAGAACAATGACACTTTAAGCACATCGTGAATTGCGTGTTGCAATTCGGAAAATGTGAGTGATGCAACTCAACGAAACGGGTTTCTTGTTTGACATTTCGCGAAATTCGACGTCACATGACGTGACTGAATGGGTGTTAGCCATTACCGAATTGAAACTACATAAATGAAGCCTGACTTATACAGGCAAATAGTAGATGTAGACTTTTTTATTGCACGGAACTGTACGTAATAATAATTCAATTTATGCTCATGTCTATAGGCACAAATGTTAATAGACAATAAATCTGTAATTTATTCCAGTCTCGCAATTATATAACATGGATATTAAATTTAAATTTGATTTATTTCGCATAACACGCAATACCGCCAACTTTCTATAAGTACATATGCTTCTATAAAACTGATTTTAATATCCATGAATAAAACATACTTCTATGAATTGGATACTATAGTAGTTGGCGTAGGATATTGGTGTACATTATTAATTTCGAAATTGCTATTTTATACACAATGGTGATAAAACTAAATATAACGCAACAGATTATTGTTTACCGTGTAGATAAGTATATGGGTATCTGTTTGAAATAATAAAAGCGCTAAAAATATTATTTTATGGCTTATAATATATTGTAAATATTAAGGATACATAGTAATATATACAGACTTTATAATAAAGCAAACAATTGTTAGAATAAGAAACGACGTTGTTTTGATGTGAATTTTAACCATTTTTAATTACCGATACGATTACTAACAAAAATAATTTCAAAATATATACTGCTCACTTCCTACGTCCACTAGAATTAGATGTGACATTTTCAATTCATAGCATGGTCGTGTTTGATGTTATACCGGATGCTCACGAATCAATGTATGCCCCTAATTTATTGGTTGTTTTTTAATTTAAAAATTTCTTTTTGGTATACATAAATTAGACAAAAGTGGGTTATTTTTAGACTAACGGGAACGAAAATAACACTTCCGGTTCAATCGGAAGTGACATCAACTTTTTATTCTTAAATAGAATAACTTCATTTTCTTTATGATTTCTTATTAAGCATAAAATTCTAAGTACAACAGTTTTTTTCGATTTAAAAAATTCCAAAAAATAAGTGAGTTACGAACAATTTGTAGTTTTTTTCAAAATGAACGCGACACGTAAGAAAATTACTTAGTAGACTATGCAAATTATTAATAAGGTTATAGATTGTCTGTTAAAAACAAAATAGTTATTTGAATTAGTGATAGTACGACTATTTTTAGGTTTATCTCAAAAGACAGAATTTCATTTTCATTTCCGTAAGAGACCTGTGGAAAATTCCTTAACGGAACCAAGTTATTTTCTTCTATTAATCGGAAATAATGATTCTTACACTTTAATTTTTTTTCGCCATTGATCGTTTCTTAATGATATCCTTTGTAATAATTTAAATCCAAAATTGCAGATAGCCATGAAAATGACAGATATTCGCAACAATTGAATTATTCTTGACGTTACTCACTGATTATCTGAAGTAAGTGTATTGAATTTGTTACAAACAAGTAAATTAATATAAAATGGCTGAAAAATATTCAAGAGATGAAAAAGTTGACATGTTGATTACTTATGGAGATACTCAAGTAATGTAACTAGAGCACAAACTCTGTATGGACAGAGATATCCAGAAAGAAGACAACCTCCGAGAACGAGACTGATTTTAGCAGTGAGACTAGCAGCGAAAACAAAATTTTTTTATTTGCCTTTTTGAATACATATATTCGTAGGTAATGATAATATCAACATTTTTACCTACAAATTATGACCCAATAGCTAATAAGAAGGCTATTAGTCTCAAATTCTCAAAATAATTTTGACGGCCAACACGTATTTTTCAGGTAAAACTCGTATTAAAAAAAAAGTAACCTCCTATTTGAATCGATTTTAATCGAAAGGAGGGCTCTTTAGCTTTAATTTTAAAACAAAATTAAGTCCCTAGTACGTCTAACATAGAAGTTAGCCGCGAAACAGACGACAGCGTTTTCGCTGCCAGGGCGTAATTTCTCAAGTAATATGTTAATAAAAAAAAAAAATTGAATAGCCTGGCCCATTTTAATCGAAAGGTGGGTTCTTTAGCTTTAATTTAAAAAAAAAATTAAGTCTCCAGCACATCTAACATAGAAGTTAATCACGAAATAGTCGTTGACGGCGTTTCCGCTGCTAGCGCATTTTTTATGTTAAACTAAAATAAAATAAGATCTTTTAACCTGGCCTTTTGGACCGATTTTAATCGAAAGGTGGGCTCTTTACCTTTAATTAAAAAAAAAATATAAGTCCCTAGTACATCTAACATAGAAGTTAGCCGCGATTCATAATCTACGGAAAAAATAAGCAACTTTTGTTTAAAATTTTTTTTAAATATTAATTTTTTTCTCGTATCACTTTCTAAGAAAAATCGCAAGAGGCAAAAAGTGACAAGAAAAGTGAGAAGAGGCAAGAATAAGGATTCTTGGAATTTTTTTTTTAATTTAACTTATTTAAAAAAAATAATTTTCAATAAAAACATTTTTTCCAAGAATCCTTGTCAAATTCTAAGCACTTTTTACATTTAGATTTTATTAGGTAGAAGAATGACAAAACTTAATAAAAGCCGTATATTTCCCGAGTAACAAAAAATAGTAATTAAATAGTTAATTAGATATTCCAAAATCAGTTAATGACGGTCTCAACTATGTAACATACAGAGTGCAGCTCTTAATCTTTACAAATGCATTGAAAAAAAGATTTCATTAGACATTTTTTGTTGTAAACAAATATTTCAAATTTGTATTAAATTATTCAAAATATTTCGTATAACTTACATTTAAGATAAACACAAACATAAAGTTTATTTTTCAATTAAATCTGAAGAACCCACCTTTCGATTAAAATAGGTGCGAAAAGGTTAATAGATCTTATTTTATTTTAGTTTAACATAAAAAATGCGCTAGCAGCGGAAACGACCTCAACGACTATTTCATGATTAACTTCTGCGTGCTGGGGACTTATTATTTTTTTTTAATTAAAGCTAAAGAACCCACCCTTCGATTAAAAGTGGTCTGAAATGGGCCAGGCTATTCATTTTTTTTTTTTATTAACATATTACTTGAGAAATTACGCCCTAGAAGCGAAAACGCTGTCGTCTGTTTCGTGGCTATGTTCTATGTTAGATGTACTATGAACTTAATTTTTTTTAAAAAACTAATGCTAAAGAGCCCTCCTTTCGATTAAAATCGGTCCGAATAAGGCCAGGTTACTATTTTTTTTAATACGAGTTTTACCTGAAAAATACGCGTTGGCCGTCAAAATTACTTTGAGAATTTGAGGCTAATAGCCTTCTTATTAGCTTTTGGGTAATAATTTGTAGGTAAAATGTTGATATTATCATTACCTACGAATATATGTATTCAAAAATGCAAACAAAAAATTTTTTGTTTTCGCTGTCAGTTTCGCTGCTAAAATCAGTCTCGTCCTCCGAGAAACTATTTCACCCGGTTGGAGCATCAATTTAGAACTGAACCTGATATAGAAATTGAGGAAAGATTTATTGTGGATGAAGAAACGGAAATTAATGTATTAGCTTTAGTGCATGTTGACCCAACTATTTCGATAAGACAAATTTAACGTGAATTACCAGTTTCCAAAGAATCAGCCAGGAAAATTTTAAAGAAACACGGCTATCGTTCTTATAAATATCAATTGCATAAATGTTTGTATGAGAATGATTATCAATGAAGAATAACCTTTTGTAACTGGTTACAGTTCTGCCAACTAAGAAATAAGAATTTCATCAAAAACATTTTCTCCGATGAATCGAGATTTACAAACCTTGGGTTATTTAATCGGAACAACGTTCGATATTGAGCAATTGAAAATCCTCAAATAATGAGACAGGGCCGGTTTCAGGAGTGGTTTGACTTCAATGTTTGGTTAGACGTACTGGGCGAACATTTCAGGTCCAATAATATTTGACGAAAATCTAACTGGACTAAGATGTCTAGAATTTCTCCAAAATATAATAATTCCACAGATTGTTCAAATTTCCAATACCAATATTGAGGTTTACTTCCAACAAGACGGGGCTGGATCACACAATACTATTATCGTTATGAATTGTTTCCAGATCGTTGGATTGGGACCCATGATCCAGTCAGATGACCTCCAAGGTCTTCTCACAACCCCAGTCGATTTTTTTATTAAGGCGCATTTGAAGAATAAAGTCTACGCGACTGCTCCAACCACAACGCAAGACCTGGAAGAGAGTTAGATACGAAATTGCACAAATAACGCTTCAACAATTGCATCATGTTAGACGTGCAACAATAAGTTGAGCTACTCTGTGTATTAATCAAAACGGTGAACAGTTTGAACAATTTTTCTGATGGTTTATTACAATTTATTTAAGTTTTAAATAATTTTGTTTTTTTATTTATTCATGGTTGTTACGTTTTATTAATGCGTTTACCTAAAAATATTCCTAGGGGAATGAAAATGAAAATTGACTAATGGCCACCAGATATATAAAAAATACTAGACTCTAACCAGTGCGCTTCTACAACCACTTCATCGACTAAAGCGGAACATAATCAATTTCTTAAATATCTCCCTTTCTCTCACTTTTATAAAATAAATACGTGTAGAAAACAGGACCGGCCTGGCAGGAGAGTTTTGTCGGAGAATTTCTCGCGGGGCCCTCAAACAATTGTTTTTAATACAGTAAGATCAATTCCAAGCGAGTTATTCATATTTAAATGTAAAACCGCTGCCCAAGGAATCACTACTTCCACATCCAAATTCTCTATCCAAGTCACTCACAACGAAAAAACTTTGTACCTATGTGGAAATAATTGTTTATGGAACTTTAATAATATAATATTTGAAATCCTCTACCCCAAAAACCCATAAAACGATACTCCACATCGGTAGTGGGGTGGGGGTGATGATAGGGGGGTGGTAGTGGGGATGAAGTAAAAAAATATTTTGAGGTTTCTGGTTCTTGTACATGCACTAAATCACAAGTTTTTTTCATCCCCTTTAATAAGGGGGTGGGGGTGGTAATGGGGGTGGCTAATGCCAAAAATTATTTTGAGTCCCTAGCTTCTCTTGTATATACTAAATACCAATTTTATCGACTCTTACCTGCTTGATTTACCCATTTACCCCAAATTTACCCCAATTTACCCCCCAACTCCTCGATAGAACAAGATGAAAACATAATCTAGTTCCAGATCTCGTTAAAGTACATACGTGTACCAAATTTCAAGTCAATATCTTAAACGGTTCCAGAGTAAACGTGCGCACAAAAAAAAGTTACAGACAGACCAACAGACAGACAGACAGAAAATTTTTTTTTCGCTCAAACTTAAAATCTCGACGTTTCATGACATTTTAAGCTTATTTGAACAATAAAAATTTGTTTGTCGTTACTATGCTTCCACTCGATGTGGAAGTAAAAGTAGGTATCACTAAGTACTTGAAGGCAACCGATTTCGTGAACTTTAAAATTTTTCTTCAGAATATATTAATATATTCAAATTTGTCAAATCTAAAATTTTCATTAAGACATATGTTAAAAATGATTATTACGAGTATATAAACCATCAAACTTTAGTTCAGCTACTTTACAACTAAATAATAAAATTTTGTGTTTTACAAATACAAGGCAATAATAACACAACATAGTTTTTTAAATGCGTTTGTCTTTTGTGCAAAAGCAGGTGAGGAGGGGGTAAATAGGTTTCTTTCATTTAGACCAGACCAGCCCTGATTGAAAAATAAAGTTTCGTGAAACCTGAAAAATGATAACTGCTTATTAGCAAATAAAAAAAACGTTCATATCAATGCTCCGATTTGTTAATGGATAACATAAAGCATAATTTAGAATTGATTTCGAAATTTATCAGCAACATATCATATTCTATTGTCACTTTAATCGTGTATCAAAGTTATTTGTTTTTGTATGAAAAATATTTAATGTTACAATTTTTTTCTTTACAAATTACTATGATTTAACATAAACTATCTTATTCTCATCTAACTTAATATCGTTTTTATTAAATACCTTGTTTTTGCAATAAGTTGTTAGCGTAAGGTAAAATGAAATTTTGAAACATTGAATTTTAACTTTATCAAAATTTTAAAAAAAAACAGTGTAGTCATTTGTTTTGGATATATTTTTTTAAAATATAAAATAAACTATATTTCATGCTTCCAAATCAGCCTTTAACATTAAATTTAATTGTGGAAATTTACCTGTAATTTAATGGCGCTCGTTTTATTACAGGCAACTAGTTGATTGTGTTTCTAATAATGATTCATGTCGCATAAAAATGTTGGCAAACAGCTTTTTCAGAATTTTTTTATCATTTGTGTGAAGGTCAAACTTATTTGTTTTATTAAATAGATTTCTTATAAAAGATATTTAATACATACATCAATGAATCATCATTTTTATACTTACACATTTCTTACATAATCGACGACAGTAAAAAAAAAAATACCTACTTTAGGCGACATCTCTACTAAATGAAGTCTGTCTTACCAAGCTCAGTTTTTGAAAACGGCTTGTATAAGTGCTAGGATCGCAGCAATAACTTTTATAGCTTTTACGTAGACATAATACCTATTGTAAACACCTGGGTGTTATCGTAGGAATAGTGTTCGGAAGATAAAAGAAAAAAACTTGCGCCAGGTTGATGCTGTTGAAGGTAGCTTTCCCGCTTGAAAGTGCATTTTTTTCAAATCAGTCTTATTATTTAAACATTCATATTTTTTTTAACCTTCGTTTTTAATTGCCTATCGATCTGTCAAGCCAGATTTTCGACTTTTGTCCCTGATTTGTAAAAATTTTCCAAAGAAGTTTTAGTTTTCATTAAAAATTTTGAAAAACCAGGGACAAAAATCGAAAATCTTCATAGATCGATAGGTAATTAAAAAACGAAGATTTAAAAAAAACTTCCCGATTGCTTAAGTATGCAGACTGATTGAAAAAAAAAAGTCACTTTGTCAGTATGAAAATTAAAAAAATATAAATCTATTGTACCGTCACAAAGCAAATAATCGCACTCGAATACTGGACTGTCTCACTTACACTCTTATCTGTAATGGAACTAACGAGAATCAGAATCCACGTGGACTACAGAGTATTCAGATTCCCCTAATTGGTCAACTAAATCATTGGTCCGTTTTGAGAAGTAACGGACAATGTGCAACCAATAGTTACCCAGCGATTTTTTACAACGGGAATTAATATCAAAGGAATGCCGCCCGTGTCTTAGAATGTCATATAGATTGTACGATTATACATTCATTTTGTGTTTATAGGCTCCAATTTTAATAACCTATTTATATTTGATTCATACATTTTATGTATTTTAGTAATTTTCCTCATAAATTTTATACACGACTTTCGATTTGCAAATTTTCACTTATATTTATACTGAAAAACGCAAATCCCGATAAAGTTGTAGTTAACCTGCAATAAGAGTCAACAAAGAAGAAGTTAACCTGAGATTGTAAAACCGGCTGCAAGTTAGTTTAGTCTAATTTGCGTCAATTACAATTGCAAATTAATTCTAACTTAGTGTGTAAGGGTCTGTTTTGGGACACTACACATCGGATGAATTTCAATTTAGTCTATCTATTCCGTCGATGTGCAATTCGTTACCCACTTTCTGTAGAGGATCTCGTCAGTTAAGTATATGAAATTGGGCCCAGCGGCTTATTGGACTATTCATTCACATGAATGTTGCGTATGACTAGGAATACCTCCGATTAAAGAACTTATATCTAGATACATAATGGCATTGATTTATTTGTCGCTGAAAGACTCACAATCTAAGGCACTTCTTCCCATAAGTTGCTGATTGGCCCATCGGCGTATTCGCGGCCGCTCGTGCACGATCGGCTTCAGTTCGATTATCATAATCTCAGTTGACAGTTCGGCCATTGATAAAAAATAAATGTTTTTCGTGTTCTCCGACCAAAAACTGGTGAAAAAGTAATTTTATTTTAAGTTGTGATTTGCTTAATACCTAAATAATATTCTCTATTCATATTTACACAGTTTAGTGACAATATATTTTGTGCAAATAAATAGTGCAGTGCTCTGCCGTTTGCAGAAAGCAGCTTAGAAAAGAAGAAAATCGATCGTTCCATAGTCGTAACATGATGAAGTTCAGTTTACAGTTATAAAGTAAATAGCAATTAAAGTTTAATATCCTTTCAATACATATTTATCTTACTGTTTTATCTTACTGTAATATCGTATGCCTACATCACGTTATATAAAGAGCCGGTAATGCAGGAATTGCAATAATTCATTTTAATGAAAATATTTACCATTCTACACATTTTCTATACACACAACGCCACTGTTGCCTATGGGATGTGATGTTCATCTATCCATTTTAATGGACATATAATGTGACTATGTTAGGAGCAAACAAGGTATATAGTGAAAAGATAGCCTGTTATGTATCTAGATATAAGTTCTTTAATCGGAGAAGAATACTCAAAAAAATATATAATAAACCTCTATCCCCTATATTACCAGAGTTATGGGGGTAACAACCCTCAACTTAAAATTTTTTTTTTCAAAACTATTGAAGATAATTGATTGAAATTAATAGGAGACGTTGATATAAAATAGTTTTATATTTTACATTTTTTATACATTCCTATTACGTCATTTAATATATATAAAAAAATAATTTAATTTCTGAGGGTGCTGGTTTTATATCAACCCCTTGAGTGACACATACCAAATAAATCTATATTTTTTAACACTAACATAATTATCGTGTGTAAAAATTACTTCAAGGTCAAATTGGGAAGATGCTTAAAAATATAAATCTAGGTAATGAACACAGGCACACACACAAAAAAATAAGTGCGGTAGACCACTTATTTCCTACTCATTTGGAAGTTAATAATCAATAAAATATATTACTACTTTTAGCTTGGCTCTCAATTATTTTTTTTTTTTTGCTTAAGAAGTATTGATTTTATTAGACAATTAGACAATTTTAAATAATCCACAGTAATATCTCCTCAGGAAGGGACATTATCGAAAAATATTTCAGACAAAAGTTGTTCCGTTCAGAGGGGGACATTTTTTGGGCAGAACAATTTTGCATCTCCCACCCCCGATGAGCGAGGGGGTGGGGTTGACTTTTGAATTTTTAATGACAATCTCCACTTTTGATCGCGTATTCTGATTCTACAAAAAAAATTACATAACTCTTGTACCAAACATTTTTTTCTAAGGGCCTGACGAGTAGGAATTAAGTGGTCCAGGTCTTCGCTCTTAATTTTTTTTTGTGTGCCTGGTGCCTGTGCTCATTACCTAGATTTATATTTTTAAGCACCTTTTCCCAATTTGACCCTGAAGTAATTTTTACACGATAATTATATTAGTGTTAAATAATATATATTTATTTGGTAGGTGTCACTCAAGGGCTTGATATGAAAACAGAACCCTCAAAAATTAAATTATTTTTTTATATACTAAATGATATAATAGGAATGTAAAAAAAATCTAAAATATAAAGCTATTTTATATCAACGCCTCCTATTCATTTCAATTAATTATCTTCAATAGTTCTGAAAAAAAATAATTTTAAAGTGGTAATATAGGGGATAGAGCATTCCTAGTCATGAGCAACATTCATGTGAATGAATAGTTCAATAAGCCGCTGGGCCCAATTCCATATACTTAACCGGCGAACCCTTTCCAGTCTAAGGACATTCACAGAAAAAAACATCCCATTTTAGAATTGTACAGATATAATTAAACAAGTTAATACATAAATCTGACATTAAATAAATCATACTGATTAAAGACAGGAAATACACCAAATTAGTAATATTACGACGAGATCAGTCTGATAATTTTAATGCTACATATTTTTGGTACAACCGCGATTAATATATCCTAAAATATGTATTATCTATAATGCACACTTAATGTAATGTGCAATAAAAATAAATACTTGTTTATGTTATTTAGAATTTAATATCTTAATTCCTTACAACCACATTGTAAATCACTTTTACGAAAAAAGTTACCTATTTCAAAAGAGAAAGTAATCTTGCGATAAAGCGCCTAAGGGGATATCAATAATGTAAAAACACGGCGAACACGAATTAGTTAAGAAATTTCGAAATGAGATTATTACAAAAACTGTAATTTTACACATTTTTTAAAAAACTATGCCACTGTAAAATAGAAAATATGCAAGTAAACATGAATTTTAAAACAGTTGTAGAATGTATAACCAAACTATTTTATTATGTATATAAGCAAAACGACTATTCTGTTCATAAAAAAACTATTTTTTACTGCATAGTTAATCATAAAAACGAACAGAATGATGAAGCAATTAATCTCAATCGTTCAAATTATTCCAGTCTTTTTTCACGTAAAGAAATAAGTACTTCTGAGTAAATTAGTGCTTTTTATTTTCTAGCATAATCAAAGATTGTAACAAAAATACAATATTGGAAATTATTAGTATAATAATAGCCCTAAATTTGGAAAATAAAGGAAAAAATTGGAAAATCAATGAAACTTCATTAATAAATAAATATTCATTGCTACTTGCACACCACGTAGTGGAGTGGAAATATAGTAGGTATAATAATAAAAAAAAAATAATTTTTTTTTTACGATTACTATACTTTCACGATGTAGAAGTAACACATTTGAATTCGTTATTACACCCACCTCAACATCGATATTAGGTAATAAAGTTCAATTAACTGGGCGACGCCGACGACGGTGAAATTTTATTTAATATTTTTTTGAAAGCGGTTCAATTTTTTTTACCTTTTTTTGTGGCTTTTTTATTTGCACGGTAAAGGGATTTACAGACGATCCAACTTGCTGCAGCCACCATTGTCGGCATGCTTTGAACTCATTCGTAAAAGTGAGCTGGTCTGCTGGAATTCCAGCAATCTTCAAAGTGTACCGACAAGGTTGGTTTCAGCAAGTTGGATCGTCTGTAGATCCCTTATAAGAAAATATAAGTCGTTTTGATTTTTTTAAGCTTTCTGACTCGTTATCAAAAAATCCTGAAATCTTCATGTTACAAATTTCACGTAAATCTGGGAAAGGAAAACTTCCTGGACACTTTCCGTTTTGAAAATTCCGAAAGTTTCCAGGAAGTTTTCCTTCTAACTTTCCGTTGGGTATATTGACAGCCTTATTATATGGTGAAATCTTCATTTTGATACCAAATACGTGCATGCCATTGTATTATTTACATGACTTTTACAGACTTTTATCAAATATGGAAAGTTTCCTCGACCCATCTCTGTAAAAATTAATCTGACGCTAGTTAGCTTTAGATTTTCGCAATATTAAAAATCGGTAATTTAGAATAAATACTAAAATCAGAGCAATAGGCAACATAAACAAACATTTATTTCACGAAATTAGGTCAGAACGTCCTCTTTGATCATATTTAGATCAACAATTATATCAAAGCTAAAGCTTCTTCTTCAGGCAAATACATCACTAATAGCGATTTTTTCTCAATTGAAAACGCTTCTTTATTTATTTTTATCTTTCTTGATATTCCAATAGTTGTAATTACTTCCACACCCAGTGTAAGTATAACGCAAAGAAAAAAATTTTTGAAAATTTTTATTGTTCAAATAGGCTTAAAATGTCATGAAACGTCGAGATTTTAAGTTTGAGCAAAAAAAAATTCTGTCTGTCTGTCGGTCGGTCTGTGTAACTTTTTTGTGCGCGCGTTTACTCTGGAACCGTTTAAGATATTGACTTGAAATTTGGTACACGGATGTATTTTAACGAGATTATATTTTGATCTTTTTCCGTTGAAGGGTTGAGGGGTAAATTGAGGTAAATAAGGGTAAATATATAAATCAAGCAAGTAAGAGTCCATAAAATTGGTATTTAGTATATATAAGAGAAGCTAAGGTGTCAAAAAATTTTTTGGGATTAACACCCCCACCCCATTATTAAAGGGGGTGAAAAAAATAAAATGTTCATTTAGTGTGTGTACAAGAACCAAAGGCCTCAATTTTTTTTTTTTTACTTTATCTTAGTCAAGTCTTTTTGACTATCGACCACACATAAATAAATAAAATTTTAGTATATAGATTTTAACTTCTAAGAAATATTTGAATGGAAATTTTTAAAAGTTCGCAGCAATTAGCAATTGATAATTAAATATGTAGATAGTAATAAATACCTATACAAATCATTATAAATAAATAAATGTTTATTAAGTATACAATAAGTAAATTACACACAAAAGGTAAGAGTTCAGTGGTGCTGTGTCTCTCTTTCATTAGACATTAAACGGTGCGTGATGTTTCATTACAAATTCAAAAAGTCTTCGACAAACGTATTTAATTCATAGTTATTGTAAGTGGTGTTTAAGAGGAGACAGTTGTGAAGAAGTGAGATTCACCAAATGATAAACCTCTTTTCCCTCAATGATGTCTGTTGCAATTACATAGCACACGCTAGATGGGACGCTTGAGGTACGTTTTTTTTACGAGCGGTAATTGTTTGCTCATGTTATGTTATTTATTCTAATTTGAAAATAACGACGTTGTAAACTTTTCTTCGAACAATTTACTTAATGATGCAAGATTCCTCAAATAATAAACTAATTGGTTGATTGACCTTATTTATTTTATACGGTTCGTTTTATTTAATGAAGTGAAATGAGTATGTTCATAATTAAGGGTGTCTTGTTTGCCTTTTTAGATTCTCTTGAAAGCCCCAATAAATATAATCTTTACTTCGTGTCGCTCAGTGAACTATAATCAACTACTGTCATCCGAATAGATACGAGTACAAACACGATACTTTTTATCCTACCAAGTTCTTTTGGTATCGATATCATACCACCGAGTATCGAGCAGGCATCGCATCGCTTAAAAAACTGGTAGTTGCGGGTGTAAAAAATAGAAATAGCAAACTCACATCCTGCGAGTGGGAATGAAAGCAATATTTCGTTCATTGTATACATACGAAATTATTGTTTGTTTTTGGATGGCATACCAAAGAATTGTTTTTTAAAGTTTCATTTGTTTTTCAATTACGTTTTTAATAAAATTTATAAAAAACACCCTGTGTTTTTATTTCATTCCAAAACCATTCCATAAGGGTAAGTATTGACACTTTTCACTCGATACCGAGCAGATTGATCTCGTTATGGATATTTTCTTTCGCTACGAGTAAATAGTAAAAGCACCTTAGAAGTATCGATTTACCTCCACGTAAGACGCGTATATACAGGTCTTTCATAAATAATCATAAGAGTATACTATACAACTATAAATATGAGCCCAATTACTCAGCAGCCTCTCTTTTATATAATTAACATTTGTTAAAAATATTGGAATATAGTCTAGATTCACAATAAATAAAGATACACTCCCCAATATATATTTAATTAGTAGTTAATATGCATGAGGACACGAGGTCTAGTGGCCTCAAAGACATTGGACGCTTTTAAGATCGGTCCCAGTAATTTGCCTTAAATCCCGATTAAAAGCCGGCTGATGTGATAAGTGAAAAATTCTACGCAAAGTGATATAACATTACAACAGTTAAGTTATATAGCTAATATTTAATTAATGTGGATGATTAGAATATCTCAGTGCATAAGTGAAAAGTGGAGAATAACCCGAGACCCTCCATAAATCAATCAGCACAGTAGGCTAAGGCTAAGATAAGTCTACACTCGACTATACCACTTTACTTAAATTTATACCTATATGCTTTAAATGCTTGATAGTTCCTAGACAATAAATTAAAATCAAGGCACTAAATATTTTTCTTTCAGCAAAAATATACAAACCAAACTATTGAGTAACCCAGAGTACTATTAGGTCAATAATACATTTGTATTATAATAATTAATAGCCAAAACCGAATTTCTTTCAGCCAATCAAGAGAATTACGCACGATATAATAATGGTGATAATAATAACCCAAAATAATCAGTAATGCATCGCTATTAAAGTGTAATTATACAGATTTCCTATGTGAACCTTAAAGTGTGCTTTTTCATAATTACTAAAAATATTCAAACAAATTTAATCAAAATTGAACACGTAATGATCGGTGGCGCACTACTCTTAAAGTATACCGATCTTTCAGGTGAGGTTCTCATAACTGCTAAAAATATTCAAACGAGTTTAATTTGGATCAGATCAGAAATAATCAATGGGGCACTGTCGGTGTGTAGCGTCAAGACTGAATTCTTATGGCACCTCAATATAGGTATGCGTGATACAGGTTTCTCTCAGGAAAATGGTTTCCAAGAAAATACACACAGAAAAGAGCAATCTTGATACCTAGAGCAGCGGAAACTCAACTCAATAAATAGATCATATCCTGGCAGGCAGGGAGATGACTTATAGTGTTTTGTCACCAATGGATACCCATAAAAGCTTGTAAAAGTTAAATACAAAGTGACAACGTATAGAAGTTATATTTAAGTTTGTACAAGTGAAAGTGTTTGTAAAATAATTTATACCTCGGAATATTTTCAGCTTGATAAGAAATATTAGTTAGTGTTTACGCAGTAAATCATAGTATATATATAGTGCAGTGAAATCATGTACTTGGAGACTTCAATGCTCATGTACTCCACACACGGCCTAACGAAAATGGAAACGCGCTGAAAAACCTAGTACACCTATACACATGCATTGACACCTGGAGTAATGGAAGCTCAATTACACAAATAGACCATATCCTGGTAAGCAGAGAGATAAGGGAAAGGATCAAGAAGGTTAAAGCAAAAAGGACAGCAGAAAACCTACTGAAGAAACCGCTAACACTGAACAGCAGCAAACTAAAAATAGGGAGACCATGTTACACATGGAAGACAACAATCGAGAGGATCATAAACAAACTGGGAAAGAAAAGCGAGGGGAAAATGAAAAAAACATGCGTCATATGGCTCTCGTGCTGACAACAAGCATGTCACAAATCCAACCCAGCATCGGAAATCGAGAAATCAGAAGACTCAGAAAAAGAAGATTCGAAGAAGCAGAAACACAAAAAGAGGAGCATAAACAGTAATAAACACTCCATATCAAGACACAACACATATTTCACACGAAGATTCAGAAAACGTAGATACCCAGAACCAAAAACACAAAAAAAGGAGCTTAAACGTTCCCTCACGACACAATGCGGTAACGCATCTCACAAATACCTACACCTCCCATCCCATATTCCTTTACCACGCACCATGTGGATCTCGCTGCTAGCAACAAGCATGACCTTAGTCCACCCCAGCGTGCACGTAGCAGGCCCAGCTGTATAACCCTGGGAGTGGCAGCAATGCATACCGCTGGTAAATCAATCAATAAATCTATTAGTAATCAATATGCATGAGTGTTCATAACTAAATCCTTTTTTCAGTGTAGAATTGCTGCCTACCGCATCTTCACCGGTCACACTTTCATCAGCCCAGCCCTGTATCTCTATTCTTCTCGGCCCACCATCCTGAATAAGAAAATTATAACATCAATTTTTAAGATAAGTCAATTTAATATTACAAATATCGTTGATAAAATATTGCTTTGATGTTATATTAAACAAAATAAATCGTTCCGGGCATTTAAATCTTTATTTCGTTCACTTTTTTTGATAATATTGTTGCTATTTGAAAGTACAACAATGTAACTTCACAAAAACAAAACCACAAAGTTTACATTCGTTACGCTGGCTGTGCCAAGAAACTTCCTTATGCCGCAATAAGGAACACGGAGACTTTTGTCGATCAATAGAATTACATTTTTTTGTAAATATCGTAGCGCGATGCAGAAACATTTGTAGGCATTGAGAAACTTTTGAAAATTAATAGACTCTAAATCGAATTATCGCTTAATAGCTACTTATTACTATTTAAACCACTTGCTATCCAATGCATGAAAATATTAAATTGTCTATCCACACACGCATTTCTTTCACACTTCCTATATAGGACAGTTATCTATTCCAGAGTGAGAAATTTTCCCGAATAGCAAAATTCATAACATTCAGCACGTATATTAAAATTATTATCTATAAGTTTTTGAACCCGCTGATTACGAATCCGATGCTAGAATCAAGATGGTGGATTCAATGTGGCAGACTGAAACCTCAAAAATGATCTAAAAAACCTGGAAGAAAATGGTTATATTCCGTTGATGTCTTTAGTTAAGAATCTGATACTATAATTCTCAAATAATAATTGTTTAAAAAATTCAAAAAACACGCTTTTATAAATACTGCACTAAAAAGCAAAAAATAATCATCAAACCTGCTCTCTCTGTCTACCCGTAAGGGCCTTAGTAAGTAAGCCTAGTAGTAAGCCGTCTTTATAATCAAGCATAATATTTGAGTATAAAAGAGTGGGGCGTTTTCGAACGCTATTTCGAACAGGTTCGATAAATTAAAACGCTGAAGACATCATTAGATTAAATGAAAAGCGCCCCACGTTTTTATACTTAAAGGCCCTTACGGGGTAGACAAGAGAGAACAGGTTCGATGATTATTTTTTGCTTTTTAGTGCAGTATTTATAAAAGCGTGTTTTTCTAGTTTTTTAAACTATTCATTAATTTTTTTATTTTTTAGTCTTACATTTAAGGAGAGAATTTTGGCATTTTCGACATTTATATAAAAAAATTCGACTAAATATTTATAATCTGCGACCTCGAAAATCCCCAGATATCGATCAGACCATAAATTACAAAACTTATCCGCCATTTTGACGCCACCATTTTGAATTGTTAAATTTGGACTGGATAATAATTGTAATCTGCAACCTCGATAATCCACAGCTACCGCTTTTCAGTCGAATCCGCCATGTTGACGGCGCCATTTTGAATTTTTAAGTTTTGATCACATATTTGTTTTCTACTTATCAAGCCCTATCCCATATCAAGGGGGTTGTAAAGAAAATGATAATCCGCCATCTTTGGGCGGCGGCCATTTTGAACAGATTATAATATTCAGTACACTATATTGTATTGTCATCAGAGCTACACACAATTGCCAAGTTTCATCATGATACAACAATTAGAAGTGGGTAAAATTCAGTTCCTTAGACTTTTTTACTTACATACATGTTACATACATAGATAGATACATACTTAGTTATAGTCAGTTAGTTACTGGTCGACCTTATAAAAGTGTGTTAAAATAAAATGTACACTGTATAATAATTTAAAAACCAAGCTACAGTCTGCCATAGTCACGCTGCTATTTTATATTCTAAAATTATAATATTAGATTAAATAATTAATTAACTAAAGAGATGGCGGGCACTGAACCATTTTTATTCAGATCCTTTGAATCATTTTTTAAGGTTACAGTCCGCCATACTAAATTCACCATCTTGTTTTTGCAAATTCTAGCATTGGATTCGTAATCAGAGAGTACAAAAACTTACACAGATTAATTTTAATGGACGTGCTGAGTATTATAATTTTTGGCAGCTATTCGGGAAAATTTCGGACTGGGTGTCGTCCAGTTAATTATTACATAACATCGATATTGAGGTCGGTGTAAAAATTAACAAATAACGAATTCAAACGTAGAAAAGCGTAGATAAATAATATATATTACTTAATGCTTTTTACTACAATTTATATGGTGATACAAAGAGTAAAACAGAAGTAACTTCTTTTTCAATATAAAAAATTGAAACCACAAAATATGAAGAAGTAATTTGTATATACGCAGTTAACAATGTCTGCGGAAGTAACAATGCGAAACCTATTTGAAGGCCAGTTTTAATTTATGTTATTGGAAGTTTCACGCACAAAAAGATAATGTTTATAATAGGCATTCAATTTCTGAATCAGATTATATCTAGGTATCTCGGTATTTCCAAATTTTTAAAATGTATTTCTAGGAAAATAATATTTCCGCAAAATCAGATGTCGCTAATGGTTTTATGATTTTAATTTTTGTAATCTTACAAATCTTTAGATAAGTATAATATATAAGGCGGTGAGAATTCCTCCTATATTGAAGATAAAATTAAATTACAAATTTACAAACCCCCGACACAATAATATCATAGGCACACAAAATAAAAAAAGTGATCTATTTCTGGTACTCCAATGGGTAACCCAAATGTATTATATGTATTTCGACGTGCTGAACACGAATCAGGTGTCCATTTAGCTCCATTGGTCACCAATTTTTTATAAATCGAGATAATAACCTAAAAAAACTCATAATTTAGGTTATTTTCGCGATTTATTAAAAATTGGTGGGTAACGGAGCTAAACGGATACCCGATTCGTATTCAGCATGCCGAAATATATAGGGATTGCCCAATGGAGATGAGGTGAAAAAATATTTTGAGGTTTCTGGTTCTTGTACACACACTAAATCACAATTTTTTTTTCATCCCCTTTAATAATGGGGTGGAGGTGGAATGAGGGTGGCTAATGCCAAACATTTTTTGAGACCTTAGCTTCTCTTGTATATACTAAATACCAATTTTGTGGACTCTTACCTGCTTGATTTACCTATTTACTCCAAATTTACTCCAACCCCAACCCTTCGACGGAACAAGATGAAAAACAATCTAGTTCCAGATCTCGTAAAAGTACATATGTGTACCAAATTTCAAGTCAATATCTTAAACGGTTCCAGAGTAAACGTGCGCACAAAAAAAGTTACAGACAGACAGACAGGCCGACAGACAGATTTTTTTTCGCTCAAACTTAAAATCTCGACGTTTCATGACATTCAAATGGCTTACTATTTGAACAATAAAAATTTAAAAAAAAATTGTCGTTACTATACTTCCACTGGATGTGGAAGTAATATAATTACTTTGAACAGTAAGAAACTTTCATATTCTAATATGTTAACACTTTATCAATTGAATATTTATAATTATTTTTCAAACGTCGCACATTTTTTTCTTAATTTATCGAATATTAAGTTCGGTCATTTCGCATCCGCTATATGTGGTAGAATGTTTGAACGTTGATATAAAATATTTATTAATACTTACATATATTAGTCTTAAATTAAACCATTTTTGGAGTCGCTATTTTATTTATTAATTTTTTAAACACCAGAATCGTATTCAGCGATCTGGAGATGCTTTAGGGGAATATTTTCAGGCCGAAATAATTTTTCGGCTTATAACATGTTTATAATCATTTTTCATAACAAAACAAGTTTTTTCGAGTCCTCAAAAAAATAGTCGGTAAAGAAAAGTGGTAGAAACATTATTTATGATTTAAGCAAATCTATGCAGCTCCAATCGATTTCCTAATAATTTATTTTTTTATCTAAGTGTACTCCATTAAGTGGAGTATATTAATTTGACAGATGAATCAGATGTTTGTAGTAATTCTTTGTATGACCTTCAAAAACGTAAATCGAAGTAAAAAATTACTCCCAAATTTTCTGCGTGCTGCTCAATAACAAGCAAAGAAACATCAATTTTAATATTTATGTTCCCATTTAAAAATCTTTTCTATTTTCTACTCCTAGAAATATATGGCCTCGGATAAAATATCAACTAAACTATAATTTGTGATAATGTTTAATCACAAATTCCAGGTTCGATTATTTATAGTCTATTTTCAATGCTAAGTCAATATTTCTTCCTTCAATGTTAGATTAATATTCATATTATACAGTATAATTTCGGCTAGTCATTTGTTTTCATTCTAGTGATTTAATTTACATTTCATTAACCTGTTTTTATAGTTTCCAAATGTCGATAAATTTCAGATCTAGGTAAATATATTGCTATAACATAGCTTACAAGCACTCAGACAAACCGAAATACGAAGATCAATGAAAATGGAAAGTTTCGTCTACACTGTTGAATTCTTAATAGTTTACTTCATAATTAAATAAATGTGAACAATATTTTGCTTTCTTATTTTACCACAAATTTTGGGTGTGGTTTCTGATAATAATTCTTAGCATATTTGAATTAAGTTTTTTTTTTTTTGGACTGCGACATACAATATGATCTGGGCCCCTAAGCTAATATGACTAATATTCTAATGATCACTGTTTCTCAGTTCGCATATCCGTCCGTTTGTCAGTTTATGCTTCCGTGTATATCCGCGATAACTCAAAAGTTGTCCTAGAACTACAATTTTATAATTCAGTTTTATTAATAGCATTGCGAGTGGCAGATTGATGTAAGTAATAAGTATAATGTAATACCATCAGAAGTCAAACTTTATTGAAAGATTTTTCGGTTTTGTGCGTTTATTTAAAATTTGGAATTATGTGCCAGATTTTTTTCTAAGAGTAAAAATTATTTTAAAACACATTTTACATTTTATATAAGTACTTACATTTCAATAAAACATATATTATCATAATTTTTTTTGTAACGCCATATCCTAAAATGACATTTATTTGACAGTATCAATGAATCAAAACAATGTCATTATTAACAAGTGTAAACTAAATAAAAAATAGTGAAATAATAGTTATTTATTAGGCTACTAGTCTAATAAATAAGTTATGTTACATATAAGTCACGCAAGAAAAGTTTAACCCGCGAGCCCGAGCGAAAGGCGAGTTTTCTTAAGTGACTTATATGTAATAATTCACGCGTCTAATAGAACATTTTACCCAACTTTTTCATATAAATGCTTTTTCAGTGACAAACAATAAAATTATTAAAATGTCATGTTATCGATTTTTCATCAGTTGTCAATGTTAAAGTCAACAGTGTTTCTCTAAAAATATAAAATATAAGTAGCTTATTGCTAAGTAGATTCTGAATGGACGTGCCGAAAAAGCCGTGGTTGTTATCTATTTTGTTTGTAACCAGGGGTTTGTTTAATAATCATTGTGTAATTAGCATCAAAATGGAAAATTGTGAAAGATATAATAAGGAAATTCCGACCGATATTTTGCAAGAAGCCAAAGAAGCTACAGCCAATTTAATTCCAGAAAAGAGTTAGTGCTGTAAACGAAGAAGTGCTTCTCGCTTACTTTCTACATTTGAGTAAGAAAATTGCACATTCTATGATAAAGGCGACTAAAAGTATACAGGAACTTTGATATAACAAAATATGGAAAACTTGTGGCATACTTAAAAAGCCGATCAAGAAAGGGCATAGCCGGGTAAGCATGGTGTGACTGCCCCCAAGCGTCTGGCGCTTATATTTGTGCAGTAGGAAGCAATTTTGGAAAGTAGCAATTTCACAAAATATTAGCCCGAAAAAGGGACCGGTTTGGGGTGAGTAAGGGAGGGTTGATTTTAGCAAAACTATTTTTTTTCTAAGAAACGGCGCATTCAATCGTTTTGTAAAAAATATATGTTAAAGACCTACTGAGAAAGTACTAAATAAAAAATCATGCTCAAATTCCGAAAACAGATACAGTAAAAAAAACATATATATTATTTTCAAATTTTTTTTAGGGCAACTTATCCCTGGGGTACCAGCCTGAATTTTTTTCTGTAGCATGTCTGGGGACTCACTTATGTTATGTTTTTTCCCAGTCTCGTGCGAAGATTACGCCATACTTAAAAAAAATGCCGAAGTGTGCAGTGTCGTATGCATATTTTGTCAACAATTAACCCCTTGCACGTAAAGAAGGCCAAAATGCAAAGTAAATATGGATACCTGAGTAGTGTATACATACTAGTGATTAGTGATTATGGAAATGGTGAACGTTGTAAGAGAAACCAATATAACGCTGCAACGCTGACAGTTAATTAGGTGATCAATAGAGTTTAACTCTCTTGCGCCGCAAAAATCAGTTTATGGCCGGAATGTTAAATATCATTAAGGGTAAAAACTAAAGTCAGCGGTACTATCGATATTACCGTCGGCGGGGATAAGAGCTTGGTCTTAACAGTCATGTGTTGTTAATAATTTGCAGCACTAAATCGTAGCATTACTAACCTGTGATGGATATGGATGTTAATCTTCCTCACTGTCATCTGCAATCACTGCACTCATGCTATCCTTCTGAAACAATAGAGAAAGAACTTCCGCCGGTTTAGGTATGCTTGATAGATATCGTCCTTGCGAAAGATAATGCACGACAGCAGCTACATGGGAACAACATCCAACAGTTCGATTCCCACTGGCACATTCAAAGAAATTGCAAAACTGCCTTTTGTAGATATTTCCAGCAAAGATGTACTGGACTTCCCAGAAATGACGGATTTAAAACTGTTTTTTACCGGATTGTATCAATATAAATAAACGATTTCGTACCTCGAAGTCATAAATGAAGACGGAACACTTAATCTTCAGTACTCTAAGGACCAGTCCAATGTACTCAAAATACAAGTTTGTTCACGTCACATCAAAACGAAGGTTTACCGATGTTTCCTCGACTATATTCCCCACAGTGTCGGCGTTAGAAGACATTTCTGTGAATGTGCCAATGGGTATCAAACTGTTGGATGTTGTTCCCATGTAGCTGCTGTCGTGTATTACCTTTCGTACGGATGATATCTAGCAAGCATACCTAAACCGGCAGAAGTTCTCTCCCTATTGTTCCAGAAGGATAGCATGAGTACAGTGATTGCAGATGACAGTGAGGAAGATTAACATCTATATCCTTCTCAGGTTAGTAATGCTACGATTTAGTGCTGCAAATTGTTAACAACCAAGCTCTTATCCCCGCCGACGGTAATATGTGAATAATGACAGTCTTTGACAAGGTACTCCATAGTACCGCTGACTTTAGGTTTTACCCTTAATGATATTTAACATTACGGCTATAAACTGATTTTTGCGGCGCAAGAGTCAACTCTATTGAGCACCTAATTAACTGTCAGCGTTGCAGCTTTATGTTAGTTTCTCTTACAACGTTCACCATCTCCATAATCACTAGTCACTAATATGTATACACTACTCAGATATCCATATTTACTTTGCAGTTTGGCATTTTTTACTTGCAAGGAGTTAATTGTCCATAAAATATGCATACGGCACTGCACACTTCGGCATTTTTTTTAAGTATGGCGTAATCTTCGGACAAGACTGAGAAAAAAATATAACATAAGTGAGTCCATAGACATGCTACAGAAAAAAATTCAGGCTGGTACCCCAGGGATAAGTTACCCTAAAAAAAGTTTGAAAATAATATATATGTTTTTTTTACTGTATCTGTTTTCGGAATTTGAGCATGATTTTTTATATAGTACTTTCTCAGTAGGTCTTTAACATATATTTTTTACAAAACGATTGAATGCGCCGTTTCTTAGAAAAAAAATAGTTTTGCTAAAATCAACCCTCCCTTACTCACCCCAAACCGGTCCCTTTTTCGGGCTAATATTTTGTGAAATTGCTACTTTCCAAGATTGCTTCCTACTGCACAAATATAAGCGCCAGACGCTTGGGGGCAGTCACACCATGCTTACCCGGCTATGCCCTTTCAAACCCAAAAAGGACAAAATTTTGGAAAGAGCACATATTGAACAATATTTGATGGATGCCCCTGACGATGAGCATCTTATGTCAAAGGTAGGTGTTTATTATGATATTCTTGCTTTTATGTATTTAATTGTTTGTGTTTTTTTAGGTTGCACTGATATTAGGAGTTTGCAGTGCCTGCCGTTGCGGTGAACTGACCTACTTAAGCGTCGAAGATATAAAAGATAAAGAACGATATCTATATATATCCATACCAGATACCAAGAAGAATAAATCAAGAAGTTTCACAGTTTTAAATGAAGGATTTTCGGTAAATCCACCCCATTTGATTAGGAAATATGTGTCTTTAAGACCGCAGAATGTGTCTCACAAAAGATTTTGCGTAAATTTTCAAAGAGGAAAGTGCACTGTCCGATGCGTTGGATTAAATAAGCTCTTAAAAATTCCAAGAATTATAGCTGATTATTTGTAATTGCCAGATGCAGATTTGTATACTGGCCATAGCATGTGCCGCTCCTCGGCAACTCTTTTGGTCAATGCTGGGGGTGACATTACCACCCTTAAACGTCACGGTGGGTGGAAATCATCATTAGTCTCAAATAAGATTGTTATTGCCAAAAAAATATAGGGAGAGCAGCGCAACGAGTCAGGCGATACAGACGTCGTTACTAGTATAGAGAAAAACTGTGTACAGGGCAGTTTTCTTTGTGAAAAATCGAATATGATGACAATAAATGTTAACATAAATATAAATAAATAAGTGATAGTGTATGGATTCTTTGTTTTGTTAATTTTCCGTATAATAAAGACAATAAATAAATTGCTTGGACTTTTTTTTATACTAAAATTACTCTTTAGTGCCTAAATCACTATACCTCACTAGTGACACTTTAGCTCACTACTTTATCTCACTAGTGACTTATGAGAAACTTTATACCTTCAAAATCTCATCAATAAAGATCACTTTATATGTAAGTGTTGGATAAAGAAATTTTATTTCACAGTGTGAAATAAAACTTATTGGTTTCTATGGACACAGCAATAGAATTTAGTCTATTTTTACAAAATTATATTGTTTTCTAATTTCGAATGGCGATACAAACAATTTTGTATTTAACTCGAGACTAAAGTGTGTTTTAGCTACTTGTTATATAAAATACTTTTATAATATCGAATACAAGTTAATTATTGGCTGTCGACAAAATATGTGATGATTTAGATAAATTAATTTACAGCTAATAAATATATAAATGGTCTAGAATGAACTATTTTAACAGAACTAAAAAGACTTATACAGGCTTGTGGCTAGACTCCTTAGACACATTATCCTCATAGATAGTAATTTCAAAATTTAAATGATGAATTTTTGCTTATCCTCTAAAAAAACATTAAAAATGTTTAATTTCGGTGTCGAGAGATAGGCTAGTCATAGAACAAAAGGAAGTGATATCAATTAGTCAAGGTTAGTCGAGAGAACCACACAATCATCAAATTGTGGTAAGTATATGAGTATCTAGTGCACGTGTGTAACACTGTCGCGCTTCAAAGCTCTCAACGTCCCTCTTTTATGGTTATAAATTTTTTTAACGATCTTAGGTAGATTATACCATGGTATATTTTATAAACTGTTTCTACAATGACAGCAAAATTCCAGTCCTAGCAGACTGCTTCAAATATTGTAACCTTGGCGCATTCTCGATCGACAATCATACATGAACATAAGACGCTTTGTATGTTCAAAGATATTAATATTCTTCATAAACAAATTAACAAGTATTTTCAAGAGATTTTATTCTTAATAAAAAATTTAGAAAAAAAAATCGAACCGCCTTCAAAAATATCTCTAAAAAGTAAGCAATACAATTTCTCTCAGTTTTACAAATTCCCTCGCAAATACCTGTCTACCTATCAGTAGAAAGTAGCAAGGAACTTGCTAAATATCAATTTGAAGTCGGTGCAAAATTACTAATTTCAAAAATACGTTTTGCACTGACTTCAAATTGATATTTGATAATAAGGTACAGTTCCTTGCTACTTTCCACTAACAGGTAGACAGGTATTTGTAAGAATGAGTGAAATTTTATTTCCTACTTTTTAGATATATTTTTGAAGGTGGTTCGATTAAAAAAAAAATTTTTTTCAACCTTTCTAGTAGCTTCACATCGAGGGGGCAACCGCTGAGGGGAAATAGTGTACACATCGGAGGAATTAGGAAGGAACTGAAGGTATTTCGGAAGGAATTATTAGGTATTAAGGGAATTACAGGGGAATTTGGAGAAAATAAATATTATTACGAGGTATTAGAAGGGAATTAAAAGGAAATAAAAGGTATTAGGAGGGAATTAGAGGTATTAAATGAGATTTGCGCATGCTCTCATCTACATCAGAATTTAAATGATGTTATGTTGTGTAAAAACGTTGTATTACGTTAGTTAAAAACAGGTGCGTTGTGTTGTCTTGTGCTTAGGTAAGTTGTCTTGTGCTTAGGTAAGTAATAAAAATAAATCATTTAGATTAGAATTGTTAGTCGACTGCCGACAACTATCAAAATATGTAGTTACTTATACCAAGAATAAGAAAGACTAAGACGGATAGTTTATTACCATATGAGACCCTCTTATGTTAGGTTTTCGGTCGGCGCGTACAAGGTATTATTATTTTATCTTAACTAAATTGTGTTTGAAATAGACAAAATTAATTGAATATTGTGATTGTATTTTATGGTATTTTGTCGAGTATACTGTAAAAGTTGTTTTATTTAACCGGCGCGGTAGCTCAGTCGGCTAAGGCGTATTGAGTGGCGAATATGCTGATCGACTGTCTACCGCGCTCTGGGTTCGACCTCCAGCCCCGGTATTGACAACACCGGTGGGTGTGGATGTATATCTGCGTTTTTCCAAATGTGTAACCCCCTTCCGCACAGCCTTGGCTTTGGATTTGGGGGGTTGTCTACTATCTGTGGTGTGTTTATGTTTTATGTTTTTATTTGCTTTAATTTGATGTATAGGTATACTTGGGCGCGTAAAAATATTGAAATGGAATGTTTATCTTGAAGAATTACATGCCAATTCTTATAGAAAGGACGTCAGTGTTGTAAAAACATTAGCGCCGAGATTAGCGCTAAAAATAGCAAGTAAAGAAAAAATATTTAATTTAATTAAACTACCGATGAGACTATGGACTTCTAGTTCAATAATATAACGATTTATATCGGACGAAATTCATAAAGTTTTGAAAATTGGTAGAAATGTTAAGGATAGCGTAAGAATTACTAAACCGAAAAGTTCCCACCCCTAGGACGCCATTTCCAGCCCCATTTTGAGGTTTTCTAGATTATCTCGGGAACGGTGCACTTTTTGATAAAAATACCTATATACAAAATTATTCCTTATAAAATTCTCTATAAAAAACGTCTCTATACTTTTTTCCCTAAAATTAATAGTACTGTGGGAAATAAGGCGCACACATAAGGGTTGGTTCCGGTCAACACAATAAATTGTAATCTTTACTATAATCTACTTTAAAATTCAATGCTTAACGCTAAAGCAGTAGCTACTAAACTTCACCTAAAATTATAAAAAATGTACCACTTTCCACCCTCTCACCTATAAAATAACGCGATTTTGAATGCTTGTTCGTGGCAATGGTAACACATTGTGGAGCAACGTAAGCCTGCCCTTCTGCAACTGCACCTGTTTTCGCACCTTAATTTGCATGAACAAGAAATTAGTAGGTATGCTTTTAGATGGCAAACTATTTAGCGTTTTGTGGCAATACACAGTTATTGCACTTAACGCGGCCAGGCTTGTAATTCGTAATTCAGCGCTCGGCGGGGCATTAGTCCAGAGAATAGCTGTTGGTTGCAGTCTGGTTTTTATTCCTTATATATTTAAGGAAACGTATAGAGGAGTTCGACAAAAATACTTCACTAGTAAAGAAATTAGTGTTAAAACAGATTCGGGAGCCGGTTCTTTTGGTTTCTTTTTTCCATCCTCAATCAGTAGCTTCTAGCGACGTTTTTCCATGTTTGAATTTGGTAAAAAATGCGATATGAGTGTTGCCGAGCAGCAGAAGAAGTTGTTGGTAGTTTTGATAATATTACAGTATTGTTCGCTTTACCTTTAAGTTTGTTAAAAGTCATGAATCTGTATACATCTAGACTTTTTTCTGCGGAGGTAGAGGTGTATAAAGTTAGAAAAAATAGCTCTCCTACGTCTACAATTTCTCCATGAATAGCTTTTTCATTATTAAAACTTTGCATGATGTCTTGTAATACTTCAGTATTATAACAGTTAAAATTGTAATATATCGGACAAAATTCATAGTTTCAAAAATTGTGTGCTTCATCCCCTAGGACGTCTTTTCCACCCCCATTTTGAGGTTGTCTAGATTATTTCTGGAACGGTGCATTTTTCCATAAAAAAACCTAGATACAGAATTATTCCTTATAACATTCTGTATCAAAAACTTCTCTAAACTTTTTTCCCTAAAATTAATAATACTTTGGTAAATGAGGCACAAATGTAATCAGCGCAGGTCATATAATTCGCTGAATATCCGTATGGCTATTCCAAAGCTGTCTTTATGCGAAAAAAGTATAAATACCTATCTATACACCACCACAATGTAAAAAATTTCAATTTGTCCCACTACCCCATCTCAGACGATCCAAATTCACTGCATTATTTTAGAGCTTGCTGTTTCAGGGCAGCCAATGTGCGGGATTTTATCCAAAAAGCGGTTATTTTAAACACTTTCGGTTTCATTTGTGTCTTTACTATAATTGCATACGTATTGAATAGCACAATAATTTTCATTTTAAATCTTACAACACTTTTTAACACCCGTTTTAACAACAAAAAAATAGATGAAGCCAAACTTTTAATTTTATTTTATTCATATAATAGGTAGGTATAACACATAAGGTAAAGCTAGTATATAGATAATTAGGTAGTAAAAAACCGGCGAAATTATACTGAAAATATTAAGGTATTAGGAGGAAATACAGGTATTAGAGGAATTGGGGAAATTACAAGGAATTAAGAGTACTGAAGTACTGAAAATATTAAGGTATTAGGAGGAAATAAAGGTATTTGAGGAATATAGGGGAATTATAAGAAATTAAAGGGGTATTTTTCTAGAATTGGTATTGGGTGTACAAAATTTCGCCAGCGGTTGCCACCTCGCTTCACATATTTCAAGATCCCTGCCTGGGGGATAAACAAATAATACATCATAACCTCATTTTAGTTCCTTATAATAATATACTTTTAGTCCACAGTACATAATATCAAATAGTCGTTTGCTTTTCGGTTTCCGACAACGACTTGAGCGAGAGCATACTGTATAATTTTTTTGTAAAAGCAAACTATTCAACAGGCGCGTTTCTCTCAATCTCAGTTCATACTGCTGTCGGAGAAAACATTTTTCGGCTGACTCGCCTCCATGCAAGGCTCTCTTTCGTTGCAAAATATGACATAAGAAGTTATAATAATGCCCTCTTGTTGATATCACCGGCGACTCCGCCAAATCTTCGAATATGCTCGTAATTTAAAAAATTGCTTCCAATTACTTCCACATCCAGTGGAAGTACAGTAACGACAAAACATTTTTTTTTAATTTTCATTGTTCAAATAGGCTTAAAATGTCATCAAACGTCGAGATTTCAAGTTTGACCGAAAAAAATATTTCTGTCTGTCTGTCGGTCTGTCTGTTTGTAACTTTTTTTGTGCGCACGTTTACTCTGGAACCGTTTAAGATATTGACTTGCAATTTGGTACACATATGTGCTTTAACGAGATCTGGAACTAGATTATATTTTCATATTGTTCCGTCGAAGGGTTGGGGGGTAAATTGGGGTAAATTTGGTGTAAATGGGTAAATCAAGCAGGTAAGAGTCCATAAAATTGGTATTTAGTATATAAAAAAAAATTTTTGGCATTAGCCACCGCCATTACCACCTCCACCTCGTTATTAAAGGGGATAAAGAAAAATGTGATTTAGTATATGTACAAGAACCAGAAGCCTCAAAATATTTTTTACTTCATCCACCCCCACTACCACCCCCCTATCACCACCACCACCCCACTACCGAAAGTTCCATAAACAATTATTTCCACATACAAAGTTTTTTCGATGTGAGTGACTTGGATAGAGAATCTGGATGTGGAAGTACTGATTCCTTGGGCAGCGGTTTTTTTTGTTCACCTTACACTAGATGTAGGCTTGATAAAATTAGTGTGGGACCACCGCCGGACTATAGCCTACAGTTTGCAGCAGGTTTGACAGAAATCGTTTAAGCTATGCCAGAGTAATCATTGAACAAATATAAAAAAAATACATACGAGTCGAATTGAAAACCTCCTCCTTTTTTAAATTTTGTGAAGTCGGTTAAAAAAAGTGCAAGTGACGGTGGCTTTCACATTATTTAACGTCTAAGTCGTCCAACTCTCAGTTATATACGTCTAAGTCGTCCAACTGCTCAGTTATCTCGATTAACAATCCTAGATAATCCGTCAGTATGTCTGTCGTCCCCTTCGATCCCTTCTTATGCAGTCGTATGAAGATTGAGGTTCTCCAGTCATAGAGCTAGATACCACTTACATTAACCAAATTATAAATGAATCTGCTATAAGGAAATATCCGGAATATATTAGAATTCAAGTTTTTCATCAAACCTACTACCAGATAGGAGGGTCATCTTAGACCAAAAACTGACATGGTCACGTGCGATTACAACAATTATTTATTGTATGCAGCTACTGAAGCAAGTTGGAGTGATGGGAATGACGAATAGAATAGATAGAGAGTGTATAACATTAAAGTACTGAAATAATTAGTGAATTTGAAATAAATTAAATTAATTACAAATTTTGACTTTTGATAGCACCTTCCTAAAACAACACAGTTGACTTCCGAATATAGGGTATCTGGTAAAATACCATTAGTGTTATTTTCTTCAGTATAAAGTTAATTCAGTATTATTAAAAAGAAAAATCGAGAAGGGGTGAATATTGGGCCGTATCCTTTATTTCTTTGTGTCGGGGATTAGAAAATATAACTGCATACGAAAAATAATTATTGAATTAGTGTACTGACCATCTAACAAATCCTGGTAAAACTGACAGAGATAGACAGTAGTAAGTAACCTGCAGAAGTCAACGAGAAACTTTTGCCAAATTACCCGCCAAATTAAAACGCGTGTTATTTGATTAAATTATGTAACAGACCGCTTGTAATAGCCATTCACCATTCCAAAATTATAATTGTTTTAACGATGCGTGAAAGATTTGCGTGAGTTCTAATAGAAACTTCACCAAGTATACCTTTAAGAGAAAAATACATCAAAATAAGTTTATATCAATGTACTGTAACTTTCAGATAATAGAGCACTTAGTATTATTTGGCTGTGTAAAGTATCACAATTTTTAAAGGTGAATAAACTTACGGCATTGTTTTGCCTACAGTCTACAACTTGCGAAGTTAATACAAATATGGTACCAGGTATTTATGCACAAGTATGTGCCTTTCATAGCTGTTGAATACATAATTATTATGTCATATTTTAAGAATTCTCTTTGTGAAATCTGCTTTATTGTATTACATTTCATTATATTAATTAGTAACATATTTGAGGAAACTTGAGTACATTAATATATATTTTTAATCGACTAAAAAAATATTGAAAAGGGAGGATGTTCTCAATTCGACCCACATGTATGTGTTTCTGTTAATATACCGTGCGTGTAATTTCCCATTAGGCATGTACATTCACGTAGCGCGATAGATATGACAACACAGCTGCCGTAAATTCCTCCGTCGAGCGGAGCATCCCAGCTCTGTTATTTCATTTCAGCCAGCTGGCACGCGCGATGTTGTAATTTTACTCCCTATGCCTAGCGCTCCGCTACACGCACGGTATATGTTCAATTATTACATCGGAGTGGCTTACGCGAGTTCTATCAAAATTCTGCAAACTGGCGGTTGCCCCATTACAATTTCATCAAGCTACGCTTAGTGTAAGGTGAGAAAAAATAAGTTCATTTTTTAATTGCCAATTTGGCGAATGCGCAAGTGATAATAGCAAACGATTTATAAAACATTTTTTACAAATTATAGGGTATTATTGCTAGGCGGTGATCCCATTGTAGTTTTTTCACCAAGCTACGACCAGTGTATAGTGGACGAGACTCTCAAAAACTAGATAAAAATCAAATTTCATCGGAATTTCATTAAAATTGACAGTTGGATATTTTCAGATTATAGTCTGATGCAGGGTGTATTAAATAGGTGGTGCGACAAGGACCCGTTGAGTGGCTTCATAAGTGCTTACTTTGTACATAATGTAATAGATGGCAGGAGCAATAGCGTCTGTCGTTATTTACGCATATAAAGATAATTTTGCAGGTTCTGTACACACGTGCATACAGTGTTGCATACATTCCCGGCCTTTCGTTTTTAGTGAAAAATCTTGTAGTCAAACAAAATATCAGTGACATTTGACATCAAATTCCTCGAAGAAATCACTGAACTCTACTATATAAATGGAAGGTAAATATCTATACCAATTTTTACGTGAAATTGAACCTCGCGCAAGTATGGCGACCTTAAAGCGGAGCGCAATCGCACTACAAAATACGTCAGAGCCGGTCTTATTGTTACTGCAACTGTTTAAAACACGGGATTTTGCAACGATCCTTGCAACACAGTACCATACAAGATTGCACCATATTGTCTCAATTAACTGTTTATAACAGTCACAAAATATATTTCACAAAATAATCAATTTATAACAACTTTACATAAATGACAGAAATAAACAAAGAATAAAATGAGTGACACCGACTCTGGAAATTACATCTAATCCAAGACTTACGCTACGGAATCTATGAGAAACGAATAAAGCACAGAATTGCGTCAGCGCATAACTTCCGTAGACAGCCGTTTGGTTCATGCTCAGACATCAATTTCTCTACTGCGTCGACGCGTGGCTTTATATTTTGAGTTTTATTCTGTGGCGTAATTGCCGTATTTTGTTCACGCGCATATACCTATATTGGCCTTCCATTTATAATAGTAGAGTTCAGTGGAAGAAATACATTCAATACGCTAGCGCTAAATATAAAAAAGTCAGCTATATTTTCATAAGACATGGTTAGAAAATATGGAGTGCCTATTTGTGTACTTATGCTTATGACTGTAAAGACCAAAAATTATCACTTAGTGCCAAAAAATATTGAAGAGATAGAAATGTGAAGTTTACAAAGTACCTACTTGAAATAAAAAGCCACATATTTGTGAAAAACATTTTTGCTCCAGCAGTATAAAAAGTGGTTTTACTTCACAGTCTGAAAATGGAGTTGTTATATACACTGTAAGTTTTAAATTTACATAGATATTTGTAACATAACCTATAGGTATAAAAACGTCTTTTTAAATATATTTTAAGCTTTTAGCGGCAGTTTTAAAGAAAAAGATTGAAGAAAGGTGCACTTCCAAGCAAATTAGATGCTCGTTCTTCAAAAAATGTCGCTAAGAAAATTAAGAAGTTATTAAATATGAGTGATGTTCACGATAGTATAATTTATCCTTATTTCTGAGAGTTAGTATTTACACTTACTAGAAAAAAATTTGTCTGAAGAATGTGACGTCAAATTACCAAATAAGAATTGGGGTATTCATAAATGTATTGAAAGTAGAAGCTTTAGTGTTTACATAAGGCCGAACAGCATGAAAAATTAATTACATGTTTTAAGACGGTAAGTGTTTTTTAGATAGTATTTGTTTGCAAATGATAATTTTGTTTTTCAAGTAGGTAATTATTTGTATAATTTCTATTTTCAGGTTGGGTTTGGTCTCATGTTTGGTCCTACAATAGAGGTTATTTTTTGCATAAGGATATTAGGTTAACATCAATCAGTGAACCCGATCACTGTAGAAGAATTTGCAGCATATTTTTCTGAAAATTGAATCTACAATGCTTGCTTAGGTGGACCAAGTACAAATATTATTATCAAAGTGTTCATTCTGATGTGCGATTAAAGTCAACTTATGTTGGAGGCATAGAGAATACTGAGTAATTTTGGAGAAAGGAACTATTTGTAAACATATTATGTAAATCTTGTTCTTATCATATTGCAACCCATTATGCCCAGTACTGTTGTTACAAATTTTGTATATTTTACATAAGTTTTATTTTCTTACCATACCTATATAAATTTGAAACTGGTCAATATTTGTTTCTTTACATAACTGAAATTGCTGTTCAGTTGTGAATATATGCAACCCTATATGCAGCAAAGCAAATTCATGTACCTATATACAGGTTTTTGTAGGACGCTAAAGCTCGCGCCATCTACTAAATTAAATAGGAAGCATGCACTTATGAAGCCATTATTATCATAGGAAAGTGCCTTAGTCGGACCACCTATTTAATACACCCTGGTCTGATGATAAAGCTTAAAAATTTGTAACGACGGATATTTTTTTACTTTGTAGAAGATAAATAGGAGACCACTAGAGAGAATGAAAAAAAAATTGAACTGCATTCAAAGAAAAAGTCACTAATAATTATAAGATAAAATTTCAACTTCATCCGGTTAAACGCGTTAAACCACTGCCGTAAAAGTTGCGTGGTTAGGTACGTGACTGCCGGGAAATCGTCCTGCGTACAAGCGAGAACCTGCTAATGCATTTTGCATTGCTTCATTATAAATTAAAGTTATATCCATTAACTACGTATTACTGAAGACGCCATTTTGAAAATAATCTGCCCAGCTAACAATTTAGAAAATAGGAAAAATAGAAAATTCGTTCAAAACAGGTCGAAATTAGGTAATGTTGAAGTTCAGTTGGTTAAGTCGATATGTTCCCTATTAGGTAAAGGTACATTATTAGTGAAATTAATGCCCTAAGAAGTTATGACAAATGTTTTAGTAACTATTTTCACCTGATAAAGGCAGCAGGTAAAAAGTGACCTATTTGAAACGATTTGATAATGTAACTAAGAGGATATTTGTGACCTAAGTAATATGTCCGTTAAATAACATATTAAGTAATTTTGTTTACGTTATCAATATACCCTGATAGGAGATATTAGTGAAATGTATTGAAATTACCAAATAGGTGATGGTATATATTGAAAACGCTTCTTAGACATCTAATAAGGACCCTAAAAATACTTATATTTCCACCAAAGAGTCGAAATTAAATTGTGCCCTCTATTAAGGAACATTTGCAAGAAAGTAGCCATATTTATTCGAAAATACGGAAAGCCGGAAACTCGTCATGAAAATTTAAATTTTGTTTTTGGAAATAATTTAATTCATATTGAGAATTACTGAATTATTATAAGCTCGAAAAAATAAAGTACGAAGTCAAAAAATAATGCGAAAAAAATTTTTGAGACCTTATAGGTTCTCTTGTATATACTAAATACCAATTTTATGGACTCTAACTCGCTTGATTTGTCTATTTATATAAAATATAATCTAGTTCCACATTACGTAAAAATACATAAGTCTACCAAAGGGGGAGGGTCAATAAGGCCGGTTTTCGGCCCCCTCAAATTTGGCAAAAAGAAAAAAGAAAATGTTTTTTAACAGTCTAGGGTCAATTTAGAGTCGATTCGACCACAAACGGAACCAACCCCACCCCCCTCTTAGGGTCATTTCAAGGTCAAATTATGAAAAAGCTGTGAAATAAACTCGCCTTTTCGGAATGAGTAGGCTTATTCTGGGACTTCGATTTAATATATATATATAGGTTTTTTGGATCGCTGATTCCGGATCCGAGGTCAGTTTGTCTACAGTGTGTCCCAGGATAGATGTAACAAGAGGTGTAATGGACCAAAAATTTTGGAATGGTATTTGGGGATTGAGTCCTGCTTGTTGTAAAACTAAAGTATAACGAAAAGGGCATGATTTGGTGTTCTACAGGGTGTTTATAAGCAAAGTTGTAAAAATCACCACTAATAAAGTACCTTTATTTTTCAAAATATGAAAAAATTCCACTAAGAGTATTACATTCGCGATTATGGCCATTATTCACTCAGATGATTTGCGCCACTCGCTTACGGCTCGTGGGCTCAAACGCAATCTTCGTGAACAATGGCTATCATAATCGCTCATATAATAATATACTATTATCTTCGCGTATGTCGGCGCCTCTAACCATCAAATACGCTAATACGGCTCTCTCAAAGTGTCGAGCTCCTTTGTTAGAGACCGCGCGTCAGCGAGGACACGAGTTGATAATCATCACACTTTTTTATGGCTTTTTAAAAGTAGGTAAGGTAAGGTCTTTAGCGGTGCGGTAAAGGTGAAAGACGTCGGCGTTTTCTGAGTGCTTAGTAGATCTGAAGAAAATTATACTCCCCTTTGTGCAATATTTTAGTTTCTGTGGGCACTTCGTTAAGTACACACGTCCAGCCCGTTCGTGGTTTTTGTTTATTGCTTTTGTTCTTTTTGAATTTTGGGCCACGTATTTACAGTTAAGGTTTATTTTATTGACTTCGTTCGAACAATTTATGTAAATCAACAATAATTTATGGGTAAGTTCTAGATTTATCGAATATTTTAGTTTTCAATACCTGATCGGCAATTCGTTAAATAAATCAGATTTTTTTCTAACTTAAAATACACATAATTGTTTTCTGTTATCGTATCTCAGACGTCCAACTCTTTTTTTCCAAATGTCATGCAATAATTACTCATTACACTAATTTAGGTTACAAATGTTAATAAATCACATTTAAATCTGATAAATTATAAACAACAATAAAAGCTCCAATATTTTGTTCTAAATTAATAAAACACACATGTAAAGAAATGCTGTGTTTAAACCTCTACGCCCATCATTTGCTTGCAGTTCTGCAAAAAGAGATAACGAATTATTTTCATTTTTATACTTGGTTCGGTTAAGGCGATCTTCAAAGGTACCGCCCTTCTTTGCTTTGAAACCGCGGGCCGGCGAGAACGAGTCGGTCGGTAATCTTTGCACTTTTTTATGACAATTTAAAAGTTGTGTATAATTGGGAACTATACGTCCATTGACCCAGAAAGGTAGTGGTTCTCAAAAGTTTCCTACCTTAATATTCAAATTGTTGATCTAGGACATGAAACTAATTACACCCTGTATAGGGACTCATAAAGTTAAACTCAAGCGAACTCAAATGTTCTTTCAATCCCAAATCAAACTTCACAAACATATCTTTCAAGGAACTTGAATCTTATTGTGTTAGTCTTACTATAGTAACCCTTGTATGTAATATGCAGATCTGATTTGTTGTATATACTTATTTAGTTAGGCATTGATTTACTTTTACCTTTAAGTATACAAATTGAAATTTATGATTAATTGAATCTTATTGTAAATATCGAGGTCAGTGTAAAAGATATTAGTTCAATAGGGAACGCGCATGAATTTTATTAACACAGCCACACAAAAAAAATAAAGTGTCTTGACCCCAGAGACTGACTAGGTAGACTTTATGTTTTTCGGGTCGCTGAATCCGAATCCGGGGTCCATTTGATCCCATGTCATCAGGTTTAAGGTCATTTGAAAGTCAAATTGAGATAGGACCGTGAAAAATTCCGCAAAAAATTTATGTTTATGTTTTTGAGGTTGCTGAATCCGAATCCGGGGTTTATTTGATACTATCATGTCAGAATCAAGGTCAAATGAAGGTTAAACACATGAAATTCAATAATACAATCTTTTTTGACCCCGGATTCTGAAAAAGCAGAAAATTTTACGTCCAAATACATTCTGAACGGTTTATGGAACCGATTTCTTAGGTCATTTGTTGGTTATCAAACGGTCAAATGCTTATTTTCCATTTCTTAGCTGATATATCGATTGTAAATCGAAAACTTGCGACTATGACTAGTGACCTTCAAGTTTTTGTGGTCTCTTATCACGATACCGGTATCCATTTGATACCATGACGTATAAACCAAGGTCAATCGAAGGTCAAACGCCATAATTCGAATGATATAAATTTTTTAACCCCGTATTCTCAAAGAACAAAAAAAATCTTACGTCCAAATACGTCTTGATCTGAGTCGAACCGAACTTTGGGTTTCATACGGAGGTATTAAACTATTTTGAGATGTTTTAAACTACATTTTTAAGTCCAAAGGCCTAAATCCAAATCTGCTGAATTCAATAGCCTCAAAATTCAATAACCCAATAACCTAATAGCTCTAAAAACCTGATCCCATAGCTATAAAATGGGGATTACAGACGATGAAAGCTGATGCTGACGGTTTCACAATTCAGTTGAAAGATTCAAAAGAAATCTGTATTTGACCTGCAGATGATCTCTCAGGGTCCAAAAAATTATATCATTCGAATTATAGCGTTTGACCTTCGTTTGACCTCAGTTTATACATCATGGTATCAAATGGATACCGGGATCGTGATAAGCGACCACAAAAACTTAAAGGTCACTAGTCATAGACGCAAGTTTTCGATTTACAATCGATATATCACCTAAGAAATGGAAAATAAGCTTTTGACCGCTTGGTAACCAACAAATGATCTAAGAAATCGGTTCCATAAACCGTTCAGGATGTATTTGGACGTAAAATTTTCTGCTTTTTCAGAATCCGGGGTCAAAAAAGATTGTATTATTGAATTTCATGTGTTTGACCTTCATTTGACCTTGATTCTGACATGATGGTATCAAATAAACCCCGGATTCGGATTCAGCAGCAACCTCAAAAACGTAAACATAAATTTTTTACGGAATTTTTCACGGTCATATCTCAATTTGACCTTCAAATGACCTTAAACTTGATGACATGGGATCAAATGGACCCCGGATTCGGATTCAGCGACCCGAAAAACATAAAGTCTACCTAGTCAGTCTCTGGAGTCAAGACACTTTATTTTTTTTGTGTGGCTGTGTAATAGATTATCTCTTAAATAAAAGTTTTGAGTACTAATCTCATTGGCATCTTGCATTTGGCATAAAATTGAATTTGAAACAGTACAATTTTACATTCATCTTTGAAATTCGTTTTGTAAAGTAAATGGTTTATGCTTTATTTACATTAATGTGAAATCTCCAGTTTTGTAAAAGGTTATGGTCACAGAAAAGAGAACTACCAGAAACGACACTTGAGCTACCCGCCAAAATTCCATTGCCGCCATTTTGTTGTTAGTACATCCGTCAGTTCATTTATTGTTTTAGGTTAAAACAATAAAGTGCGGTAAATGACAGTCTGTGACATAATACCGAAATAAATTCTTAAAAGGTTTTAGTATTATTGTGCTGTGTTCACAGTAATTTTTATTAGCGATATAAGTAAACGAGGTGGAACCGTTTGTGCTGTTAAGGAATGTACAAGTAGTACGACAGGAAAAGACATTAGTTTATTTGGGTTTCCTAAGGATTCCCAAAGGTATTTTATTATTGATGTAAATTATAAGATATTTCCAAGTAGTTGTGAACCTTTCTTCTTTTAAGGTCCGTATTGTGGTTGGAAGCATGCGATCGTGGGGATTTGGCAAGTAAAAGTTCAACCGAACTTTATAACAATTTTAAGTTCTGCGCACGACAAATATGTATCAGAATAGATTGCTACCAATAGCACTTACATACCATTTTTCCTCAATTTGGTAGTTAGTAAACAGCAAAAAAATTAATATTTCCTCAGAACAACCTCCCAGTAAGAAATTACAGATTTTCTCGAGATATTGTATTGATTTTAATACATTTTGTGACTATTTATATTAAGAATACAATTGTTCGTAGAGACAAATTTATCCAGTTTACTTTAATAGCTTAAATGTCCATTATAAGTAGAATTCTTCGAATAAGGTGATTGTATTCAGCTTGTGTAGTTTGTTTATAAACATGCTGTTTAAATTTCCCGCCAAAATTACCAACAACAAAATGGCGAAGGTCACAAAAAAACATCAAAGGCGGTGCTGAGAGTGCCGCTTCTGGTAGTTCCTTCTTCTGTGTTATGGTCTTGTTCGTCTATATTTGTAGTAGATCTGTCATAATGCCGGATCCTTTCGAGGTTGTCAGCAGGGACCGAAACCGAAATTTATTTCGGTTCGGTTTCGGTTACGGTTAACTGACGTACACCATTTTCGGTTTTCGGTTACGGTTTCGGTTTTCAGAGCAGCGTTAATTTGGTTTTCGGTCTCGGTTTTCAAAGCAGCGTCAATTCGGTTTTCGGTTATGGTTACGGTTAGGAAAAATTCTTAATTACGGTGTGGTTTTCGGTTAGGGTTTCGGTTAAAATTAAATTAATGCTTGCACGGAGAGAAAACGAAATTTATTTCGGCTCGGTTTCGGTTACAGTTACCTAACGTACACCATTTTCGGTGTTCGGTTACGGTTTCGGTTTTCCAGAATCTATCATTTCGGTTTCGGTTACGGTTTCGGTTCGGTTACGGTCCCCCGTTGTCAGTATCGCAGTAATGTCAGCAAATAAGCAAACGTAGATTCTGTGGTCAATCAGCGTTGGTAGATCGTTTATGTATAACTTATAAGTTAAAAAATATGGATCCAAGGGATGACCCTTGGAGGATGCCGGAGAGGATGGGGGTAAGAGGAAATTTATCCAGATTTACTCGGATTTTTCGTCTGATATATATGGCTATATTATCTTGATGACACGAGTCGGGAATCCTTTGACATGGGGCTTGTAAAGTAGCCCAGGGTGCTAGACTTTGTCGAAAAGGGCATGCAATAATATGTTTTTAAACACATATATTACTGAATATCCTGAAAGTACTTACGATTGTCGCTATATTAATATTACATTGAAGATTTGCTTAGATATTAAAATATGACAGAATATACTTCAAGTAGAAGCCGCAGCTGGATTAAAATCTTGTGTATGTGAAATATATGAATTAACATACTTAGTGGAGAATAGAAAATAATTTGTCAATTCACTTCGTAGTTCACTGACTGTCGAGACAAATAATACACTCAAGTTATTATTGTTTTATTGATATACTTCATTATTAAGTGTTTCAAGTATAATAAACGGAGAGAAATTATCTTACTAACAACAAAAATATGGATATTGTGTCTCCATCTTGTGATAAATACAGTGAAGCGAGTGTAATATACAGAAATTTATATCCTGGGAAAAGACAGCTAAAATCCATAAATCTCTGTAAGTTTGCTAGGCTAGAGGTAAATTGCGGAGACATGGTTGTTCCAATCTCGTCTACAAACAGAAATAGACTGGATCCTGTCGGAGAAAATGAATAGTAGATTGTTTAACAAGTAAAAACGTGGTAGTTGGTGTAAGTGTTTAAATTTACACGAGCTTGAAAGCCCACTTTTCTTACGCGTTGAACATACTATTTTCTGAAAAGTGCGTTGAAAATTAACGAAAATATAACTAAAGCTTCTGATAAATTCTTTCGTTTCATTAATTTTTGCCCTGAATTTGGTTTGGTCGTTGCTATATTGAAAAGTGTTTCTATGAAGGAAAGTGTGGCCAAGTGGAAAAGTAGTACTTTTGTTCACTGTTTTCTATAGAGAAAAGACGTAAATTTAAATGCGGTAAAATCCAGTATAAAAAAAACATTTCAGTGAAAAAAAACCTACACATGGGTGGAGCTGAGAACCTCCTCCTTTTGTAATTTGTTTTGATTTCGGTTAAAAACAAAATGAAACCATACAAAATTAAATTATTTCAGGGGGCTACTTAATGAAAATGATAAAAGGAAAATCATATTTTGTAATTGATCAATAAAATAGCCATGCAACAATCTGAAATGAACCAAATCTCACAAAGAACGGAGTGTCAAACAAGGCGATCTTACTGGAATATTGAAACCCCCCGGCAAATGCAGCAATGCCGACACCGGGACCGATTTTCCATTAATGTATGACTTGCGGTATTAAACATTTATATTACTTACTTTGAAGGAACACTTGACGTGGAAATTTATGGCCATTTCCTTCAGACGGAATTTGAAGACGCTTTGAACGAACACCACTAATATACGATTCGAATGTATTAAGCACTCGCTTCAACCGCGGATATCTCAAAAATGGAAAAAAGTGAAAAAAATATGTGTCTATATGAAACCACTCACTGAAATTTCAATAACGTAGGTTAAAATGTTATGAAGATTATTTAATTTATACCATTTAATGACACTTTCGTCACATAAAATTGTAAATGGTAATTTTTCGAAAATCAATTATTTTTACGCGAGGGGACGATTTGTCTATGATTTTTCGTGCCTTACCGAGGCGATCCGAAGCGATCTAGGGGCCATGTAATTCAGAGGCGATCTGAGGCGATCCGAACCAATACTGGGCGATCTGGGGTAATCTGGAGGCGATGAGATATTGATTATAGATGCGATATTTCGTCTTGCAGTTTTCGAGTAAGTTACCTTGTTTTTATGTAAAATTTTGTAGTGGATCCTTTATATGGTATTTTTTTTATTTTTTTTTGCATTCAAACACTTAGTTATTATTTATAAAAATGTGCTATCATACCTGTTCAGTTTTTATTGGAGATTGGCGAAATATAACTTAGCAGATCTTCAAAACTGTTCAACTTAAGTTGTTCAAATTTCCAAGAATAGTTCACAATAGACAATATATTATGAACACTTAATTTTTTGTACTTTTTCCACTCCTCAGCACTCTTTCTTATAACACAAGAAACGTGAAAAATATTTTGTTAAAGAAATTTTGGAAATAGTGCACTTGTATGGAAAGCGGAAAACGTTTTCAGAAGAAATAATGGTAAGGAATGGAGAGAATTTTCTTATTTCAACTTTTTTTAGGATTAACACCGCGCATGTAAAAGGACGCAAAGAACGGTGTAGTTAATAGACACTGAACATAAACTTATATTCGTTTTGGCATCAAAACGCGACGTTGATTACGACTTAGGTTGCAGTACAGAATAGTATAATGATTAAATGTGGATCATTTTCTGATGTTTTTTGTTTTAATTTCAGATCATTCATGTTCAAATTTGTTTTATATAATAATTTATTTTTCATAACATTTTTTTATTACCTACTATGTAATTTTCTACCAGCATCGATTACCAATAGTATCTACCACCCCTTCAATGTTGGTAAATTAATAACCACAAATTTATAAAATAATAATCGATATTCTACTGCACCTGATTATCCAGTTATCTCATTTATAGTTCACATTACATAAAAAATTGACAAATAGAAGAAAAGATTTACAAACATTATATATTTTGGGGATAAATCCTCAATAGGAGGAGGAACAAATATCTTAAGACGCCCCAGGTAGGAGCTTCCTCCATTTTCGAGAAAAAAAAAATAACACCTCCAGAGCTGGTTTTCGCCTTTATCTCCTGAAGATTTCGCCCTGCAATAAAATTGTACAGGCACAAAAATATTGTGAGTTGAATCTTCCATAAGAAATGTTCTATGCTTCATTATGTATTTCTTATTGGCTTTCGTGTATCCAAGCATAAATGGAAGGGGTGGTTTTGGAAAGCACTGCAAATACTAATAAAAATGCTCATGAAAAATGCATCAACTAGAGGAAATTTTTCTTTATAATTCATTAGTAAAACATTTACAGGTAAAGAATGCGGTAAGTGCAATTTTTGTTGCGTGCTTAAACTACTCCACCGCTTCGCTCTTCAATTACACGAAAACTAATAGGAAATGCATGATGATTCACAAGACATTCTTATAAAAATTTCAATTTGCAATACTTTTGTCCTTGTACAACTTCATCACCAGTGCCGGGGTGATTTTTCGCTTGAAAGGGGATGAAGAACCCATAGGACAGATCTTCCTATCGAGAATATATCCCCAAAATACAAAACTACATTTTTTAAATTATTTTGTGATAGTAATTTTGTTTCGAATTATTTATATACCACCCCGACGATTTCGGATCAGAAAGAAAAACTTTTTAGCGGTTTGAAATTAGACGATAGTATCAGGGAATACTTTTATTCATTAAGATATGCATGCTACGAGCGACGTTTTGTATTATTTTTCATTTTACTTTTTAATAATTCTTAGAGCTTTAAAATGAAACAAATGTTTATTTATGATCTTCCAGGTAGGGCTAGAGATACTACTATACATATTTCTCAGATTGTCTCGCAAGAGAGATTTCTTGTTACTACACCATCATGATCAGACTCAGATCAATAGTATATAGAAAGAATGGTTAATTTCTTGTTCTTTCATATTAGCTGTGAATGAAAGAGGTTCATAAAATGTCTCTAGGGGAGATTTCTTGTTGATATACAAGCGCGATTAGACTTGGGTCAACAGTATATATGGAAAGAATTGGAGGTTTCCTGTTTTTTTCATAGTAAACGTTACATATTAATGAAAGTTATATGAAAGTTATCTGCTGAATATCCAAAATAAGATTTTTCAACAATTATGCAGAAAAAAGATATTATTCTTAAATACAATATTTGTTAAATTGTTTCTTAAATTTTTCCTAATTTTGCGAGGACCTATATTCCTTTTTTATTAAAAAAATATAAGCAATTTGGCTTCGATACTTCAAATTTTGCATCTGCATTAAGTAATTTGTGAAAATTAGCCATAACAAAACGCTGCCCACATTTACAGAACAAACTCTGATATCAACCTGTTCACCTCAACTAGTAGTACCTTATTGACTAACAACACCTCACCTCCTACACGTTAAAAATTCCACACACTTCTATAAATCCTCAAGCAGAAACTTCCACAAGGCTGTATTTCCAAAGTTCACTTGCACATTTTTTAAAAACGTCGCGTCACTGCTCGTTTACATTTTTCCACGAATCCACCATTTCAAATGGAAGAATATCCGCCGCACGCACTCTAGCTTTGCCGTAATCAAATGTCATTAAAACACTACATCCCACGTCGGTCGCAAATTATCATTTAGCTTTCGAATAGCATTGTTTTGTCCTCGAGTACCGTGCAACTAAAACACAACTAAACAACACACCGAAGCGTATAATAAAGCAACAGGCAACGTTTCCTAAACGTATACCTTTCACTTACTTCACTCACAATGTCGTATTGCAATGCTGTACCGATGTTTTTGTATTCCTTATGCAAAAGTCGCCGTGGGCTTGTTTTTAAATGGTATATACCGGGACGGTCACGAAAAACGTAGAGGAAAACTTCACTTAATTTCACGCTTAAGAGTTGGTATTTTAAAAACGTCGATATAGTTCTGTCTAATAATTTTGAAACAGAATTTTACAAAAAGAGAATTTCACAGTTTAAATTAATGTACCATATTAATGTTTATGAGCAGTATAAGTTACCTTACAGTTTGAAGACTGAAAATGTTTTTTTTTTAAAGTGGATCCGCCCTCAACAAGGTGGTTAAAAATTATGAAACAAAATTTCACCATCGCTGCACTCTATTACCTAATATCGATATTGAAGTCAGTTAAAAATGCGATTGAATTCATTGTTTGATCATTTTTAACCGAAATTGAAAAAAGGGCATAGCAGGATAAGCATGTGTTAGGTTCCCCCGCACCAATCGGGTCGAAATTTTTAGCACACGTTGATAGTTGTGTTAGATGAAATTTCCCAAAATATTATTTTTGGAAAACCATTTTTACGGGAGTTATGGGGGTAAAAAGAGAAATGGAAAAATAATTTTTTCTCGAGAACGGATAAACCCTCGGATAAACCGATTTTCACGAAAAAAATATGTGTTATGGCTTTTGATGGTGCAAATGTGGGAAAAAATTATTGAGTCCATTTGTCGAAAAAAAGTGGTGAAAAAATTTTTTCAAAATAAAAAAAAAAATTTTTTAGGGGATGTTCTAGAGGCACACCCACCATTTTAAATGCTTATATGCCCCTTTAAAACATATCCAATTTTCATAGCGATCGGAAGGGTACAACATACTTAAAATTGATAATAATTGGCAGACTGCGGGCGGCGCGTAGTCTATGTAATGAAGCAATATAAGACGACTTTTTTGTAAATATTTCGTGCAAAGACGAGATTACCTTCTCCCCCTCGTTTTCGAGGGAGCTGAACACGATGCAAGTGGTGGGAGAAGTTTTTGACCGTCGCAACCCCCTGCAACTTTTTTGAAAAATGTTTTCAAAATAATTTTTTTTTATGGGATGTTCTCGAAGAATGAAGACTAAGAGAAGTCTCATCAATATAGAGTAACCTGATTCGTGAGAGGCAAGAGGACTCACGCAAAAAAGTCAGCCCGAATTGTGAGAGGTAAGGGGACTCATAATAACCAAGCACCTCAACTAATGAGAGGCAAGGGAACTTAAAATAAACAAGCGCCTCGACTAGTTAGAGGCAAGGAGACTCACGATAAATAAACACCCCGACTCGTGAGAGGCAAGGGGACTCACAATAAAAAGGCACCTTCACGAGTGAAAGGCACTGTAACCTCCTCGTAGTGGACTTTGAAAACTAGTTCTTTCGTAGGCTGACTGCAGATGTCATCATTGCAAAATCTTCAGATTTTCAAACTAGATTTTGTTTGACCCCACAGTTGACGTCAGAGAATTTTTGCGCCACACTTCTTGAAGTTTGATACTGATTTAAATGCTAGGGTTGTAATGGCCACCAGTGACTGTGGTAGTAAGATGTAGTAATGAACCGCTAGTCTATGTAATAAAGGCAGAAATAGTGTAAATATTTCTTGCAAAGACGAGAATACCTTCCTCCGTCCGTTTTCGAGGGAGTTGAACACGATGCAAGTGGAGGGAGAAGTTTTTGACCGCCGCAACCTCCTAAAACGGCCACCACTCTTATGGATCCCTTTATGTTTTCTATACGAGTCTGGGGAGTGATTTATCAACGGGTTATACTTGAAATAACATGGAAGATGGTTATAGAGTAAGTTGAGTCCAGACAGCAGGCCAGGGGGTTAATTAAACCCTTCCGAGGAGTGGAAAATCATTTTTTATCAAATAATTCGGGTTCAAACGCGTTTCCCCCGTTTTTGGGGTCCCCGATCATGGGAAAAATATTCATTTTTAGCTCCAACTCCTCTTCATCTCTCAAACGGTGAGTGAGGGGTGATTTCAGCCCGTTTGAGGGGGTTGGAGCTGAAAATGATTATTTTTCCCGTGACCAGCGACCCCGAAAATGGGGTTTAATCAACCCCCTAGGCCTGTTGTCTGGACTCCACTTACTCTATAACCCCCCTCCATATTATTTCAAGTATAACCCGTCGATAAATCACTATATATATGAAAACATAATGGGATTCATAAGAGGGATGGATATTTCACCTGCATCGTGTTCAGCACCCTCGAAAACGAGGGGGGGGGGGAGGTAATCTCGTCTTTGCACGAAATATTTACAAAGAAGTCGTCTTATAATGCTTCATTACATAGACTACCCGCCGCCCGCAGTCTGCCAATGATTATCAATTTTGAAAATTGGATATGTTTTAAAGGGGCATATAAGCATTTATTTGGAAGAAAATGGTGGGTGTGCCTCTAGAACATCCCCTAAAAAAATTTTTTTTTTATTTTGAAAACATTTTTTCACCACTTTTTTTCGACAAATGGACTCAATAATTTTTTCCCACATTTGCACCATCAGAAGCAATAACATGTATTTTTTTCATGAAAATCGGTTTATCCGTTCTCGAGAAAACATTTTTTTTCCATTTTTCTTTTTACCCCCATAACTCCCGTAAAAATGGTTTTCCAAAAATAATATTTTGGGAAATTTCATCTAACACTACTATCAACTTGTGCTAAAAATTTCGACCGGATTGGTGCGGGGGCACCTAACACATGCTTATCCTGCTATGCCCTTTGTGAAAGGACACCTCACATTTTTTATGTAAATTGGCTTACAGTCAAAATGGCTGAATTTTTAATATGCTGTAGATTTCGACTTTTCTCATGGGCCCAAGTCGATTCTATGTTTAGTTTCCGACATGATGTAAGGAGATAAGGTGTGCTTATGTACAGCTTTCGGAACCAGCCAATAGCGTAACCCTTCCCGATCGCGTCCATGTTGGATTCCTGATGAACGAGAAAGAGGCATTAAATAGCGGCAAATTTAATATTTGTAGTCTTGTCACATGATTATGTTATTTTAGTTAGTTTAGTTCCATAAAGTTGGGAATGGCCAGAGATAAATTGTTTGGTTAAGTTAATAGATTATAAAAAGCAAAGTGTTATTATAGTTATTAAGGTACCAAGGGTGTTATAAGGATAATAACGCACCGAGGTCGGCAGTGTACAATCTCGAGGGCCTCTGGTCCGAGGGAGTGTACGTCGACCGAGGGCGTCATTATCCTATAACACCCGTGGTGCCTTCAACGTTTAATGTCCTGCAAGTCTGTTATTTAATTCTTTTTTTTTTTGACATTTACGATTTATTAATTTGACATCTATTATGTTCAGAACGATTTGATTTAAAAGAGGGTAAAAATCAAAATTGTTTGTAAACGCCGCCGTTGCATAGCAACGCATTTTGTTTGTCAATAACGCTATGATAATTTGCTTGTTTTGGGTTGTATTATAATTTTATAATGCCCTAGGGCGTTATAGATATTCACAACGCCCTAGGGCGTTATTTTTCATTTAATGTATCTCAAAATAGGGTGGTTATTGTAAAATAACAGACTTGTAGGACATTAATATGATTATTAATAGCACGTATAAATATCTGTACTTTGCATACAAGTAGGTCGATGTTTGCATAGCAGTTTTTGCCGAGTGATGAGCAAATGGGCAATATACCAAATAAGTATGCACTTAGGGCCAATTAAGATGGACATTTTCAAGAACGTATATGGAAGTATCAATAATTTCGCGAAATCATATAAGTATATTAGGTTCAAATGAAAGAAGTAAGTAACTATATGCATCAAGATAGATTAGTAGATGTTAAATTCGTAAAATTGGTCCCCCATTTTCGAAATTTAAACATTTTTGAATGTAAATAGTTCGCTCATAATTGCTTGTGAGTTCCTCTCGTTTGCTCATTATCGCTTACATAGAGATTTGAAATGGATAGCTCCCTGCTTCTATTGATTAAAAAAAAAAACAATAACAAAACAGCAAATTGGGCAATTTGCTTGTTTTCTCATCTATTGTCTCTGTTTGCTCGTCATTATTTATAAATATATTCAAAAGTGGGTGAATTTTTTAAACAGCAATATCGAAAATTGCAGGCCAACTTCACAGGTATCGATATTGTTCATTAGCTAATATAAGGAATGCTGTACAATAAATAAAACAATCAATATTAGTCTACAGAGAAAACGTATATTCATAATAAAATAGCATTTCCCATTATTATATTATATTTAACTGTTACGTTGTTAAGTAGTTTTATATAATAATATTATAATGCACTCATTTTTTTTTCTTAAAAATCTGTAACCCTGGGTGACACGCTCCGTAGTGGTTATTGCAGAAGAAATGTCTTCAAACGACCACTTCATACACTTTTTATTAAGCCGTTGAATTTGTCCAATTATGAAATGTGTGAATTTCAAAATTTCATATACTCTTGTGCTTCTTTCGCCATCTTTTCAGTTGCTTTTTTCAATAGAACTTTCATCCTTTAGATCTGAAATTTCAACGTGCATTTCAAGATCTTCAGCTCGTAATTTAGTATGCTCAGTTTCTACTTCATTAAGGCTAAAACTCTCTTGCCTGAAAAAATATTTACGAATTATTTTCTAATTTCATCAGACTACAGTTTCATTTCAACTCACCGTTGTTGGGGTTAACTACGTCGCGGTCACAAAAATTAATCCACATTTTTACCATATTTTCATCCTTTAGGAATCAAAAGTAACTAATATTACTATTTTTGGTGTTCATGTTACAATTTTTGCAACTTTGTACTAAACAACCTTCATTTCAACTGCTTTGCCAACATAAATAAATGACAAATGACAGATATATAAAACAGGGCGGCGTTTGGGAAGTCGAAGTAGAGGACGAAAATGAGACCTTCATTTGCACCCACCATATCTCCTTACATCATGGTTTCCGAGATACAGCTCAAGAAATGTACAAGGATGACCTCTTGTACAATTAAAATTTCGAATTCAAGATTTTTTTCATACATTTTATATTGTGATATGTTCTAATAGCCCTTCTTAATATTTTACACTAAAACATTTGTTGTTTTAATAAAAATAGCATAGAAAAAAAAATAAAGTTTGAAAAAGTTGGCGAAGGCACCGGGAAATCTATATACGAATAACAAGTGAAAAAAATATTCGGACAAATTGGCACATTTTATACATGTCTTCCTGATCAAAAAACTTTAATTGAAAAACTTTCGAAAATTGCTCCTTTGACCACTAATACCCCATCATTAAATTAAAAGTTCGACACAGAATTTTACAAGAATTTATAGTTGTATTATTTAGGTATTATGCAAATCACAACTTACACACTTTTTATTTATTATGAAAATACCTACTTTCTGTATATTGTTGCCCTAATCTGGGCACGCTAATATACTAGTCAGGTAAATACTTTAAAACACTCATTATTGGAGAATCAATCAAAACAACTACTCTTCTAGCTAATACTGACGAAGTATTGAATTACATGATAGGATTCTTAGCATTTTAAAGAAAAAAATATATTGAAAATACTTAAATCATTTATTCAAAATTAATCATTCACACTTTTTTATTTAATATGAAATTATCTACTTTCTGTATATTGGTGCCTGAATCAGATCACGCTAATATACTACTTAGGAAAACACTTTAAAACACTCATTATTGGAAAACCAATCAAAACAACTACTCTTCTAGCTAATACTGACGAAGTATTGAATTACATGATAAGATTCCTGGCATTTTAAGGCAAAAAAATATATCGAAAATACTTAAACTATTTATTGAAATTCAGTCATTCACAACAATTATTGAACCATACATTCTATTTCAACTCTAGAAAAGTTGTACAAGTTTTTTCGAACTCGTTAGTTCTCATCAGTAGATTATAGAAACATTCATTCATTATTTACAAGCCTATTCTTGATTTATTTTTACAATTAATTATTTTTTATTTATTTGCTTTTATCATGATTAGAGAATATTATTTAGGTATTATGCAAATCACAACTTACACACTTTTTATTTATTATGAAAATACCTACTTTCTGTATATTGTTGCCCTAATCTGGGCACGCTAATATACTAGTCAGGTAAATAATGACTGTTTTAAAGTATTTATATTAGCGTGCCCAGATTAGGGCAACAATATACAGAAAGTAGGTATTTTCATAATAAATAAAAAGTGTGTAAGTTGTGATTTGCATAATACCTAAATAATAATCTCTAATCATGATAAAAGCAAATAAATAAAAAATAATTAATTGTAAAAATTTATAGTTGTATCTCGGAAAATAAACATAGTATCGAGTTGGGTCCATGAGAGCTCTTGATCAGAAAGTCGAAATCTACAACATTAAAAATTCAGCCAATTTGACTGTAAGCCAATTTACATAAGAAATGTGCGGTGTCCTTTGATAAACATTCAATTAAAAGGGTATTTATTACTACAAAAATACAATGAAATGAAATTCTACATTTATTTTCATTTCGATTTTCGTCTTCCTCTTCTTCACAGACGCCCTTCTCCATTGAGAACACAAAATCCTCCATTTTTAACAAACTTCAAAAAACTTTAAAAAGTTAGGAGGTTCTCGTGTCTATTACTGTAGTGGAGCGGATTTGGTTTTGAAATTAAACCAACTTAACAATTCGTTTACACGTATGCTCTTATCATGTTGTCAAGTTAGTTCAGCTTAATCGCACGGGGTGGGGGAGGAATTCGCATTTAAAATTCGCAAAAACATGATTTGCCGCGATAACTTTGTTATCATTGACTTCACGAAAAAAAAGTTAAATTAAAAATTGAAGATCTCGCAGAAGCGCCTAATCTGGTAAAAAAATCGGACGGTCACTTTTCGTGAAAAATTGTTTTGAAAATACTTACGCGTTTTTGCCGTAACAATAATATACAAAAAAAGTAGTTCCTTGATTTTTTCACGGAAAAAAAGGAGTTAGGGGGATGGGATGGGATTTTTTTGAGTAGGTGAAATAGATAAGAATTGATGGAGCCGAAGGATGAGGGTGGTGGGTCAATTAAGGGAGGGGGAGAGGAAGGGAAAAGAAAAGCGTTATAATTTTATCTCTGTCGTGCGATTTTGAAAAACCAAAATGGAATATGTTCGCTAATACCTCTAGTATTTGACTGTTTATTTTTTTTCAAATAAAGAAACTTGTGTGAGGGGAAAAACCTTTTGCATTTTTTTCAAATGTATTTTTGAATATGAAGGAAAGGGGAAGAGAGAGGAGAGGAGAATTTTAAAAGTGAGGATTTTTTCCTTTATTTAAAAAAAATAATACCGCAATCCAAGCAATAGGGAGGGAGGGAGGGGGCATTTGCGGGAATAAAGGGTTCAGGAATATATAGTATATTATTCAACGAGCGGTAATGTAGGTAATAACTCACGCTGTAATTCATCAAGTGAGTTATTACCATTACCGCAAGTTGAATACTATACTTTATCTACGATTATAACAATAAATATTAAATTGAGAAAATTTTGTTTAAATTACTCAGTTTGTTTATTAATAAAATTAACTGTAAAATTTAATTTTTGTACACGCTTTTGTATTTGTTGTCTTCAAAGATTTAGCCACCGTTAAGCGGAGGTAGAATGTGATTTTTAATCGAAATAGTGCATACGCTGCTTGTAGATAAAAAATCAGCTTTGTAGATTAATATTCCGCGGCGGAAAATGCAAAACTTCTCCGTGAACTGCAATAGCCCGGAGCGCATATTCAGTCAAAAGTCTTGTTTTTTTATGTTAGAGAAAAAAGCGTCGGAAAGCTCAATTAATTTTCTTTACATAAGCTGTCTATAGATTTTTCGAAAAAAACGACATTTATCGAAATATTCGAGGAAATGTAGGAAATTACACGTTTTCCTATAGAGTGTATGTAAATCTTAAAAAAACAATTTTTTCTCAGAAACCTTTGTTTCGAATGGCCAAGATTAACGGAGCGTCAAAGAAGTACATGATATTAAGTGAACATCGTATATGAGATGATTTCAGTTCATTACCTATTAATTACGGTGACAAAACCCCCTCTAATTCCTTCAATTTTGCCGGAATTCAAAAAATAAAAAAAAGAGTTTTAGCAAATTTAACTCTATCTAGTTAATTAACTAGAGTAGTCTTTTGGCGTAGGAGCCAAGATTAAAAAGTTGCCAACTGTAGAAGCTCAAAGTTTGCGATGTTTTGCCGTACACGGCCAACATTTCAGTAGTTATCTCCGAAACGAAAGAAAAAAAATCAAAACTCTGATGGTAGCAAAAGATTCGTAGTGGAAAATATACGTTGTTTTTTATTTCGAGCTAAGTCCCACCGTTTCGGAGATATCTGCGAAATATAACAAAAAAACAGCTTACATTTCGGAGCCGAAAAAAATGCAAAAACACGAATCTTTACACTTCACATTTTTCGAAAAACATCATTGGGACGGCCGCACGATGTCGCGACGTAAAGAGGAAGTCTTCAAGATAAACCTGATCGTAAATTGCACGGCGAAATTCGAAAATTCGGCTCGTCACGAACGAATCAAAAGTAGCATTTTGTGACATTTCAGAAAATCGATCTCTTTTTGTAACGTTTAGTTTTTTTAGTCATTTTTGCAACACTAAAAGTTTGGTAGACTTGCCCTTTCATCATTGATACTGCTAAGCTATCATTGGAAAAAATCTAGCTTTATAGATATTAACGCGCAAAATCTGTCGCTACCTCCCTGGCTACCATCTTCGTGTGTCGCGCTTTACGCCCATTGGACAGGCTAGGCATGAAGATAAAGGTGACTATCTCTGTACCTAGCGTGAATTATAATAACTCACTCATTATAACTCACGCTATTTGTTTATGGGTACTATTAATTGTGCAAAAGCAATATATTAATTAGTATATAACCTAATAAGAGTGGATAAAATCTTTATTCCATCTTAATATTTTATCAATCCACCCTTTATTCAATATTAAACTGACGAAACGACAGTTTATAAATAAGTTGCGCTATTACATATCTGAAAAGCGAGTCCCTCGAAATAAAACTGGCCTATGCAACTCGCGAACTTACAAAAATTGAAGTCATATTCTTATGTAAAATGACCTGAAGCTGAACTAACTTAATAACAAGATAAGAGGACGTGTAACCGAATTGTCAAAATAAAGAATTAAAAGAACTCTCTTTCTTGCCAGATTTACTCAATTACTGAGCGTTTGAAAGTGCGTTCAGTGCGTTTATAAAAAAAAACACAGGAGTAGTTTTCAAGAAAAGTGTTGTACCTAAAGCCTTAGTTTTTGAGTTAACCACGAAAAACACGTGTTGAAACTTTTAAAAAGAAGTGAAAAAACAGTAAACTATAGAAAAGTCATATCTTGGTCAACTTTTGACCAAATTGGACTGGATTAGTCTCAAATTCAATCAAGGTAATTTCATAACCTTTCAAGATGTTATGTTTTGACACTTTTTAATAAAATTTAGTCTACAAGATACTTTTTAACCCCTTTAACCCCCCCAAACTTTAGCCGGTAGCCGATTTTGGTCCACTTTATTTTCAATTTTTAAGAAATTCTAAACAACAGTTTTTTGCAACAAAATTTCAGCTCGCAAAGAGTTCCTAGTTAAAAGCTACTTTTTAATTTGTTTGCTATTTTTTTTCCATCATTAGAAAAAAATATTAATTAGGTATTGAGCAAATCAAAATCTTGTGCACTTTTTTATTAAATATGAAATGGCCACAGACGGAAATCAAACTCGGGACATCGAGGTGAGGGTCAAGCCTCCTTGATATGATGTCTCTGTTGCCACTAGCGAACGGACTGCTGCTACATTTGGTGCGCGAGAAAATATTGTGAAGCAAAAGTACATAAAAAAATAAACATTATATTTTTATAATAAAAAATCAAAATGACTTACTCCGTTTATTTCTACGGTTTCATTATAGCCATGTAATGTCTTTTATGTATGTACAATACTTTGTGAATTAATGGATTTGCTCGTATATGTACGTACATAAATAAAATAAATGAATTAATTTCACTTCCCACTTCAATTATCTCCAACTTTCACGCGAAATATAAGTTTTTCTCAAGTTACAGCAATTTTATTGTATAATAAACCTAAATAATGATCGTAAACCTACGATGGTCATAAACCGATACTTAAATATCTCCCTGAAGAGCTCCAATATAAATACACGATCATTTATTGAAACGATTTATTAATTTTGTAAAAAATCCGCAAAAAGTATGCGATAAATATACAATACTGAATTGATAACTATACATTTAGTACATATATGTCTACGCAGTTTGCATTATCTATACTACAGTAGAAATAACAAGGAAGAGTATAGCCGGGTAATAAGTACGTTCAACATATTCTACAAATCTTGCGTTCAACATACATTCAGGGTTCGATGATATAGGTATATCCAGTGACATGATATTATAGAAATAAATATCACTTTTCTTGATATATATCAAATTTCCGCAAAAATGTTTAAAATTGTAAAAATTTGGCAAGACTGTTTTGATTATGCGAACTACTGCTGCTATTAGCAAAAAAGGAACTTTCCGACGGCAAACCAATACCTAACCTACATTAATTTATATGTTGTCACAAAGTGTCTGTTCTATAGTGAGCTGAGAAGTGCCTGTTTTAATCGTCTGAATATAGATATAACAATATATTAACTATTAAGCAACATGCCGAGAGACAAACATCCTGTGTGGAATTATTTTCATTGCAAAACTAAGATTAAAAATTGTGGAAAATGTCAATTTTGAACAACTTCTCGTTATCGAAATAAGCTGAAAGTTTACGTATAAGTACATAATAGGCATGTAGTTTTGATGACACAATAATATTAAAATATTATATATATTATTGAACATTGCTGATTGCTGGTCTGATGACTAAATAGTAAAAAAAAAATAAAATTGTATGAAACGTTTTTCAAAACAGTACATTGTGTATCTAGTAGTAAAACTAATACATTCCCGGACGACGATGTAAATTGTAACAAGCATCGAAGTCCGGGAATGTGCTTTTACTACAAGGTACACATACTACTTTTTCTGAAATCACAATCAATATTATTATAAATATATAAAAATAAAAAAACGCCTAAGTAATGGATTAAAACCCACTTTGAAGACCTTTTAGCAGCACTTTTTTGACCAAATAAATATTTTGGGAAAATATGCTGAATTTCTTGGTGCATAGTTGTTCTCTTTTTTTTTACAATGTTAACTTTTTCAAAAATCTTTAACGCAAATCGCTTAAAAAGTTTCATTTACGATTTGTATTAAAAAATTCCGAAAAAGTTACCATTAGGAAAAAAAAGAGAACAATATGCACCAAGAAATTTTTCCCAAAATATTCATTTGCTCAAAAAAGTACTGCTAAAAGTTCTTCAAAGTGGATTTTAATCCATCAGGTTGAAACTATCAAATAAAGAGGATTATTAATAACAGATAAAGATTTAAAAATATAGTTTAGGAATTATCCGTAAAAAAATGGAAAATATTTATTTTTAAAATAAGAAAACCAAATTTGATATCTGGATATATCTTAGTATTATAAGCAAATAAGGTTTTTCAATATCTTCAAAAATAAAGGTACGTCACCTCTCTTTTCGTTTGAGAACATGCACTTTTATCAAAAATAAAATTTCAGAAAGTCAATAACAACGGAGTTTCTCATATGGTGCAGACTTTTTGGCGGACACTGTATAACAGTCCAGGAAAGTTACTTTCCCGGCTTAGGTTTAGGCCGGGAAAGTAACTTTCCCGGACTGTTTTTTTATATATATTTCAATATACATATACATTCTATTTTTATACGTTTATAATAATACTGACTGCGATTTCAGAAAAAATAGTATATGTACCGTAAAAGCACATTCCCGGACTTCAATGCTTGTTGGCCTCGGCTAACAATTTACATCGTCGTCCGGTAATGTATTGCTTTTATTACTAGATACACACTGTACTATTTTTCTGAAATCGATCAAGAATACGCCATTTTAGTATTTTGATCCGTTGCTAAGCAACTTCAAGTTCTTTTCCGTCCTAAGCCGGAAAAGTTAAATTTCCCGGAGTGTTTCTTATATACAAAAGTTACTTTCCCGGACTGTGTTTTATATATATTTATTTTTATATATTTATAATAATATTGATTGCAATTTCAGAAAAAATAGTAGTAAAAGCATATTCCCGAACTTCAATGCATTTACATCGTCGTTCGAGAATGTATTGACTTTTACTACTAGATACACAATGTACTATATTTCAAAAATGTACTAAAAAGTAAAAAAAAACTTCAAATTGATAGATCTGGAAAATAAAAGCTTTGCTGGCGATCATTTAACACTATTGCACGATTACTTTGCTCAATTGACCACCCGCAAAGATTTTATTTTCGAGATGCATGAATTTAAAAATGTTTACTTTTTACTATTTGGTACATTTTTGAAATAAAAGCTTTTAAATTTTTTTTTATAATTTTATTATAAGTAATAAAATATCCGATATATCGTATATATTTTAATTAGAGAATACTATTTAGGTATTAAGCAAATCACAACTTGCACACTTTTTTATTTATTACGAAATTACCTACTTTCTGTATATTGTTGCACGCTAATATACTAGTTAGGTAAATACTTTAAAACACTCATTATTGGAGAATCAATCAAAACAACTACTATTCTAGCTAATACTGACGATGTATTGAATTACATGATATGATTCCTAGCATTTAAAATAAAAAATAATTAATTGTAAAAATATATTTTAATATTTATGATAAATATCACGATATTTTCGAACCCTGCATACATCATTGATTGACGTTTTTCACGTCCATTTAACGTAAATGTCTTCGAATGGAATGACCATATGCTATACGTAAATGTCTTCGAATGGAATGACCATATGCTATACGTTATATATGATCAATATTTGGAATTATACGATAACCTATAGGGCCTCTCGGCCTCTCATGTCTTTAGTTAAAATACATATTTTTATATCAAGTATTGTCTTTGGTTAAAGGAGAAGAGGTTATGAAATTAAAATAATTTAAGCATTAATTCTAATAATTGTTACCTTCATGTCATGGTATGGTTATTCAAAATTTTGAGGAATATACGTACCTGCAACAAAAATCAAATATTAGTAAAAATTTAAAAAAAAATGTTTTATTGTAAGATACAAAATTTGCTATAGGAAATATTTGGCGCAACGAATGCAGAATCTCACATATTCAATGACGAGTTTATCTGCTGTAGGATAAGGAACATTATACGATCGACGAGTGTCTTGACATTATGATAACTATATTAATTACACAGCCCCACAAAAAAAAAAGTTCTGTACCAGAGACGTGAATACATAGATTTTGTGTATTTTTCTATGCTGAATCCGAATCCGCAGCCAAAAATATGGCTTACCCAGGCAGTTTTTTAGTAAAACGCAAAAACATCTCCTAAAATAGAGTGATACGGTAAAGCTTTATAATGAAATGCAACAATTTGTAAATACTTTGAGAAAACATTTTAAAATAAGATTTTGAGGGGTGATTTCTCCCCGTTTGAGGGGCTAAAAATGAATATTTTTCCCGTGATCAGCGACCCCGAAAACGAGAGATAAGCGTTTGAACCGAATCATTTGAAAAAGAAGACTTTTCACCTCTCGGGAGGGTTTAATCAACCCCCTAGGCTTGCTCTCTGGATTACACCTACTCTATAACCCTTGCCATGTTGTTTCAAGTATAACTCGTCCAGAAATCACTCCCCAGACCCGATTATATATGAAAACATAAAGAGATCCCCATAAAAGGGCTCGAGTTATATTTATTTATTTTTTTGTTTAATAATAGCAAATTTGTGACTTTAATTAAATTGACTGGGGGCCAATTTGTCGGTTTCTCGACCAATAGATATTTTCTATATCATCCTAACTGATGGCTAGTTTGACAACCTGAGCATTGATAAACCGAGCCAAAAATAACAGGCACACAAAAAAAAATTAATTTCCAAAAGTGAAAGGCACTTATCCTAATGTTTTTTGAACCACTGATTCCAAATATCACGTCAAAAATACATGTTTTACTGCTCAATTTTTTGCAAATTGACATTCCCTAAATTCGGGGTGAAATTACTATTAAATCTGATAGAACGACACCATTGAAATGAAACTTCTGAATTGTTTAAAATGGCTCTAGTCACAACGTTCTGCCATACCACGGACATGATGGTGGTGTAACTTTCTCCCCATTCTCTACTTGTTCGGATTTTTCCATACTACTCTTGTGAGGGCTTAATAGATAGGGGTTATTACAGGAAACATTGATAAATCGTACTCGATTTATCAAGAGATACTTCTCTTGACGCCACATGTCTGCAGTATTCACCTTGTAAAAAACAGAATTTTCAAACACTAAAATGCTTGAATCGAAAAAAGGGGAGATTTTCTTAATCCATGGGTAGTTTAAAGGAATAGTAGAAGAGAAAATATGGTCACCATCGTATTACTCGCCCTTTCGCAGTATTTTCGGAATGTTTTGTTTTTCAGGAAGGGAGTGGTTGCAACTCCTGAAGTTGTTTTGGCGTCTCCTGGTCAAGAGATACTGGATTTATCAATATTCCCTATAATAGCCCCGATCTGTCAAGCCCTCACAAGTAGTAGTTTTATAGAGGGAAAAAGTACACCACCAGCATGTCCGTGGTACGATAGAACATTGGGAGTATGTAACTAGAGCTATTTTAAATGATTCAAAAGTTTAATTTCAACGCGTGCCGTGCCGTTCCATTAGATTTAATAGCTATTTAACACTGAATTAAGGGATGAAATGTCAATTTGCGAAAAACAGAATAGTGAAACATATATTTTGACGTGATATTTGGAAACAGCAGCTCAAAAAACATTTGGAATTTTTTTTGTTTGTTTTGTGTGCCTGTATAATTAAAGCATTACTATTGTGTGGTGCTAGGCTATACTGAGCACATTAGTTTTGGTTTTAGGTTAAAAGGGATAGGGTAGTAAAGTGGGTTAAATTGGAATAAGCAGAAGTTAAATTTCACTTCAATTCACTAAATGAATAAGAATAATAAATATATCAGGCAATCGTAAATCTTTGTGTATTGGTAAATTAAGGCCATTTATTATTATTATAAAATTAGGGATTATCTTCAGGGGGAAGTACCTTCAGTTTTTTAATATATTTACTCTGACTCATCTAAAAGTATGCTACTTCTTTAAAGTATTTATTGTTTAAATGAGAGATTAATTAAATGTCATTGTTAAATTTATTATATCATTATTTTCATAAAAACCTACAGCTTAAATGGCTTTTCCCATACTTAGGCTTAATTACTGGTGCTGATTACTGTTTAATATCAATACTCATAACTCATTAAACTGTTGAGATATACGGGCCAGGCATCAGGGTGACACACCAAGATGAAAACCTAAATCCTAGAAAATAGCTATTATGTAACAATTCCATTATAGCATACCAAGTTCAACTGCTAAAATTGGCTCATTACACAGGTCTACAAAAAAAAACAAACAAATCTGCTGCAAGGACTAAACCTATCATGCCTTAAGTATTTTTGTGTGCTGAATCCGAATTTTCAATTAAAAAAATTTTCAACCGCGTAGATTTCGAGTAAACGTCAAAAATTTTTAAAAAACTGTATTTTGACGAAAAAACCGGGATTTACTCGAAATCTACGCGGTAAAAATTTTTTTAAATTGAAAATTCCGATTCAGCACACAAAAATACATAAGGAATGATAGGTTTAGTCCTTGGAACAGAATTTCTTTTTTGTAGATCTGTGTGCACAGGTGCACTTTGTGCACAGGTCTACAAAAAAAAATTTCTGTGCCAAGGGCTAAACCTATAATTCCTTATGTATTTTTGTGTGCTGAATCCGAATTTTCAATTTAAAAAAAAATTTTCACAGCGTAGATTTCGAGTAAATCCCGGTTTTTATCGTCAAAATACGTTTTTTTGACAATAAAAACCGGGATTTACTCGAAATCTACGCGGTAGAAATTTTTTTTAATTGAAAATTTGGATTCAGCACACAAAAATACTTAAGGCATGATAGGTTTAGTCCTTGCGTTATCGAAAAAAAATCTTATGTTTCATATTTTTTCTATTTTCTATATTGTATATTTTATGAAATGAGGGAAGTGTGCTTGTTCCATTGTTTGGTTAACAAGTAATTTACTGTCTGTTTGAAAATTATATTTGGAGCAAAATGCAAATGAACAATTTTTCACGAAGAAACTTATGACGATGTTAGAAATATCGTTGTTACCTTAATGATTCCCTGATGGCATCAAAATCCAGGCATTTATACGAACCCAATATAAAGCATATCGCATATGGTTGTTTAAAAAAATAAAACAGGCAGCATTTTAGCGTATTTCAACAGCGATCTTTTTCGGTATAAAAGTTCATTACTATGGAACAAATATTCCATCGATAATAAACCTATGTGAAAGAATTGACGTTAGTAAATTTTCAAGTGTCATTCCTCTTTTGAAATGGAAAGGAGAAGGATATAAACATGAAAAGTCAGGATATCGACTAAGGATGCATTTTTCCTTTCCTCGCTTACCGAAGGGAAGTACTGTAATAGTGAAAAAATCGCCCTCTGAGGTTTCTACCGATTTTCAAAGTACGTAGATCACGAAAATTAAAGCCATTTAATTCCGTCAGTCTGTCTGTCTATTGGCACTATATCTACAAAACTACTTAACGGAGAGGGTAGGTAGGTAGTTGACGCTACTGCCAACGAATAACGTTGAAAAATAGTTACGTTGAAAAATATACAGGTGGACAAAGTGACTTTTTTTTAAATCAGGCTGCGGGTCTTAATACTAATACTTAAGCAATCGGATTTTTTTTTAAATCTTCGTTTTTTAATTGCTTATCGATCTGTCAAGCCAAGATTTTCGATTCTTGTCTCTGATTTTGCAAAACTTTTGATGAAAATTCAAACTTCATCGGAAAATTTTGAAAAATCAGGGAAAAAATCGAAAGTCTAGCTTAACTGATCGATAGGCAATTAAAAATCGAAAATTTCAAAAAAAAATATATTTCCGATTGTTTGTATTAAGACCTGCATACTGATTTAAACAAAAAAGTAACTCTGGGGCCACTGTGCGAAGTATCTCCTAAAAAACTTTCTACTTCTAGTATTACCGTAGAAGGCAAAAAAAAAGTCAAGATAAGAATTTCGGGAAGAGTAAAGAAAAGTAACGAAATTGTAGGGATGAATATTTCTTATAACAATCATTGTGTTATAAATACTAACCATTACAGTAATAATAATAAGCAATAGTATTTGTTATATTTAATATTTAGTTACAATATAAATGTAGTTTCAATGTAAATTTCACTTTGTTTTAAAAGGTGAGGAAGTAAATAATATATAAAGTTTTCCTTCTCGCCGGTCCGTTAGAAGTTGCCGCTATTTTGGAAAAATGGTACCAAAAGTAGGTTTTTTGGGAATATCTCGCTTCCCTTTTCAGTCCTACGGCGAAAATAGTTATTTTATAAATAAACGAAAACGAAATTTTCTATAATAACGGTACTATAAATTTTCTCGTAAAATCCATAGTTTAATTTGAATTTGAACACTTTGTTACATTTCGCGCTTCCAAAAATTTACTAAGTTCACACTAAAGGGTCCGAAGCTCTCCAAAAGTGCTCGAATACTGAAATGTTTCCCCACAAGTAAATCATGCCAGCAGGGATAACATTCATGAAATTGGAATTTATAGACTAAAGAATAGACATTTCATTGAACAAATATTGATTTTTATGCTTCATAACAGGGGGTGGAAGGTCGGCCAAAGGTTGTGCAAAAACAAAAACCAGATACTTATGTAAAATTCTCTGCTGGAATAGAATTTTGAGCTCGCCAGTTCATGCGGAACTGCGATATTAGAGAAAAACTATTACTAACTAACTATTTGCAAAAACTGCAAAAACCATGAAAATATATATTCTAGTATTTGTCTCTCAACATTCCGCTTACTATTAGAGAGATATACATAGAGATATATTTTAACCCTATTTATAGCTAGATAAAAATTAGTTATTTTGGTATGATATATTTTTTACTAAAAATATAAAAGCGATAAACTTTCCTATTATTAAAGCTAGAAGAGTTGTGCATCGAAGTAAAGCGGGGTTTAAAGTTTAAAAAAAGATTTTTATTTACAACATTTTGTTTGTGATTGTTTTTCTACAGAAGCTGTATCACTGGTAGAAGCGTAGTTCTAGCCGGCTATTGCGGACCACGTATTCAACAAATTAATGTTTTTCTCTGATTGTTATTGATTTGTAACTAATTTTAACTGTTTTTAACCAAAGTCTAGAAGTTTCAATTTACATACCTTACATACATACATATATACATACCTTAGCTGGAAAAGGAGGATAGCGATGAATTTAACTGTCAATAGTGTCAAGCGGCGCATGTCATTGAGTGACGTTGACGTTGATAAGCCCTTCTAAAAATTATTTTGAATTACACCCCCTCCAAATTTAAACGCCAATAGGATCTAGTCGTACACTGATCGTACAGTGATCTAGTCGGGCACTGATAACGTGCTCATACTGCTATCCTCTTTTTTCTGAAATTGATCGGCAATGCCTACATTTTCGGCGCGATTTCAGATTGAAAAATGCACAATTCCAGTATTTTAGTCCGTTGCTAAGAAACTATCAGAAAACAGACCGGAAAAGATCCGTTGCCAAGCAACGATCAATAAAATCGTACGGGAATGTTACTTCCCGGTCTAGGCCGGGAAAGTAACATTCCCGTACGGTTTTTTATGTATATTTTAGACAATAAATAAATACACGCAGACAAACCTACTCACATAAAATTGCATTTATTTGTAAGCAATTAGATTGTAATGAAGTGTTATACATTAATACAAATTCCTTAATTTATAATAATATTGATTGTGATTTCAGAAAAAATAGTATGTATACGTCGGTGTGAAAGCACATTCCCGGACTTCGATGCTTGCATCGTCGCTTCGTCCGGGAATGTATTGCTTTCACACCTAAATACACAATATACTATTCCCGGCTAATGTATAGTAGGTGGGCCGAAAAACACGAAAATTTGAATTTGCAGATGGGATAGTTTCTAATTTGTTACTATGCATCTAAAACTAATTCGAGTACATTTTTAGCCAAATCGGTTAATATCTAGCCAGGCCCCCACGGCCTTGAAAATGAAGGAAAAGGCCAATTTTTCGATTTTTAACATTCTTCAAATTGACATTTTTTTATGGCTCTTTATTAATCTCTAAACGCGTGTGGCAAAAGTTTTCCAAATCAAATACTTTTCGTTCCAGGGAAATTAGAAATTTGTCACTAAAACGGAGAATTTGACGAAAATAAGGTTTTTTGAATACAATTTCTAATTTCCCTGGAACTGAAAAATATTTTATTCGGAAAACTTTTGCTACACGCGTTTAGACATTAATAAAGGAATCATAAAAAAATTTCAAATGTCAATTTGAAAAATGTTAAAAATCGAAAAATTGGCCTTTTCTTTCAAGGATGTGGGAAGCCAGCTAGATAATAACCGCTTTGACTAAAAATTTACCCGAATTAGTTTTAGATACATAGCAATAAATTAGAAACTACCCCACCCACAAATTCAAATTTTCGTGTTTTTCGGCCCACCCTAATGTATAGTCATTGTTGTTGCCGTGCAGCAAATGTGCAATGCGTATTTAGTTGCATGTGTGAAGGAAAATGTTCCCAGACACCATTATTTGCATAAAGTATTTAAAATTTTTAATAGCACGTTTATATAGCCGCGAAAGCGAATATTTTTTGCGAATTTGCAAAAATGTTATATTGTTAATTGACACACAGCCGTACATAGCCGCGAAAAAATATTCGCGTTAATTGGAAAATATTACTTCTACCTAGGGGAATATTGCGACATTGGCGATAATAGTAGGTAACTTAGCACATAAAATTGCTAAATAAGGTGTAGTTGTCGATTTTTGTTAAAAAAGATAAATGTATACAATAAAATAAAGATAAATTTATGTTCATTTATATTATTTCAGTTGCATAATTTTAAGTGGAATTTTTAATAGGTTATATTTTTGTTTTGTTATATTTTTGTTTTAAATTTTTATAGCAATCTCAAAATCTCATATTAACTTTCACTGAAGCTCATATTGGACTTTGAAAATCCATTATGTATGTACTAGTTCATATTGTAATATGTTGCAACCCCTTAAAATTTAAGGTTATGTTGGTTACTAAAAAGTAGTGTATTTGCACCTACTCGAGAAACCTACCAGAAGAAGTTAGTTCTGGTGACATCTGGAATGATCTAGAGAATGGTGGCGTCATCACAGAAAAATCGAGATCTGTCATTTTTAGGTATAAAAGACGCATTCTCGGCGAGTAGTTCAGAAGTTCAGAAAGTTCAGAAAGTATAGAAAGTGAGGTTAAGACTTCAAGGATAAACAAAGTGATAAACATTGTGATTTTAGTCAGTAAAAGTGTATTTAAATTAATAATAGTATTGTGAAGTATCCAGTAAATATTTAATAAAGTGTGTTAGTGGACATCTCTTGTTATAATTTTTGGAACCCACGGAATTTGCAAGGGGTAGTTTCCTAAGGGTGGAAACACGTCACAATTGGTGTCAGAAGCGGAATTTTATGACAAGAGGAGCTCTGAAGTTGTGCTGGAGTGTTCGAGAAGGATTCTCGAGGGTTAGTGCTAACACAGGACTAATTTACTGGACATTGTTCGAGGGTTGTTTTCGAACAGGAAAATAGTGTTTAAGTGCATTTTTGAGACATTGTAGAACATTTTATTAGGACATTAGTGTGATAATTAAATCCTTTGAACTGAGAAGTGATAGAGACACTGAAAAAGACTCATTTAGTGCGTGAAAATTTCTAGAACTTTTCTATTTGGACATTAGTGGAGATTATTAAATTCTCTGAACTGGATAGTGACAAAAGACTCTGGATAAGACTTTTTCGTGCTATTTCGAGATTTGTCTGGAAAGTTCCATTACCGATATTGACGTGACAGTTAAATTTATTTTATTTTAACATAATCTTATGCCTATAAAAACTAGAAGTATGGCATCCGATAAACAAATACAGGACTTATTCGAACAATTCCAAAAAATGATGGCGCAGCAACGGTAGGAAGACAAAGAAGAAAGGAACGAATTAAAGAAAATGATGGAAGATCAGGAAATAAGACGTCAGAAAGAAAAAGAGGATGAAGAAACAAGACGTCAGAAAGAAAAAGAGGATGAAGAAACAAGACGTCAGAAAGAAAAAGAGGATGAAGAAACAAGACGTCAGAAAGAAAAAGAGGATGAAGAAACAAGACGCCAAGAAGAAAAAGCCGAATTGAGAGAAATTATGGAAGACCTGAAGATACGACAGCAAGAGGAGAAAGAAGAACAAGAAAAACGCCAGGAAGAATTAAGGAAAATTCTGAATGAACAAATGAAAATACAACAGGACGCTATCATTTCCACTACTGAGGAACTAAAGAAAGAAATCAAAGATGATATGGGTAGCGTAAAGTCTGAAGTTTCTGAAGTCAAGACGGAAGTCAGTCATGTAAAAGAGGAAGTGAGTGACATCAGAGGAAAAATGAGCGAGTTCGAAGGAGAAGTGGAGCGACTTAAACGACAATTAAGAGAGAAAGGAGGCCAGCTAGTAACATCATCGGGTCCTCGATTAAAACCTCCCTCCTTTGACGGCCAAAGCTCATGGACAACGTACAAGAGACAATTCGAGGCAGCAGCATCGGCGAATAACTGGGATAACGAGGAAAAGGCTATGGCATTAGTTCTGGCGTTAAGGGGCCAGGCCTCAGAATTACTTCAGACTATCCCAGTGGAGAAACAAAGGGACTTCAAAGTCTTGGAAGCTGCATTGGACTTGAGGTATGGCGATCAACACCTTGCCCAATTATACCAGGCTCAGCTGAAATCCCGGATGCAAAAAGCTGGGGAAAGTTTACAAGAATTTGAAGCTGCGATAGAGAGACTGGCGCACCTGGCGTATCCAAGTGCACCTAAAGAATTCCAGGAACAATTAGCCGTGGGGGCCTTTTTAGATGGTATAAGGGACGAAGAGGTCAGGCGAGTTTTGAGGCTGACGAGACACCAAAGTAGTAGCGAAGCTTTGGTGCGTGCACTTGAAGTAGAAGCCGCCTACAGAGATACTCCAAGGAGAGTGCGAGCTGTGACTCTCGAAGAATCGCAACCAGAAATGAACCAGAACCCTATGTTGACGGAGATGCAGAAAATGTTTACCAAATTATTGAACAAAGTGGATGATCTTAGGGAGCAGAGAAAATAACAAAATAAAGGAAAGCCGAGTGGAGGTATTAAATGTTACAACTGCGGCAAGGTAGGACACATGAAGCGAGACTGTCGACAGCAGAATTCGGAGAGTCGAGTAAATGCTGTGAATCTTGAAGAGAAGCAGGAAAACAGTACCAAGGGGGTTGTTCTGGCTAGGGAATGCAGTGACCCCAAAGAAATAAAGATTTCCCAGCTTCGAAGAATCGCAAGCAGTCTGTTGTTGCATGGATATGTGAACGGAAGAAAATGTTTGTTTACCATCGACACAGGTACTACGTCATCAATAGTACGGCCAGGATTTATATCGGGCATAAAGATTACCAAGAGGCAAAATGAAGAAGTGATCGTCCGGACAGCTACGGGGGACAGGGCTACGGTTCATGGAGAAGTAGACCTGGGTTTGCAGATTGGGCATTTGAGGTTCGACCACAGGGTCATCGTGGCTGACATTACGGATGACTTCATTTTGGGACTGGACATTATGGAACAGTATGGATTTATTGTTGACGTAGGAAAGCGAATGTTAAGGATTGGGAACGAACAATTTATTTTGTCAAAAGTGAACGACCAATGTGAGAAAACCAGGCTGTTGACAACGCAGGCAGTCAAAACTCCTGCATTATCCAGAAAACCAGACAAGGAAGATTGCAAGCGCTACCCTCAGGTGGGAAAATTGCCGAACATGGTTGAAGTCAACATTGTCAAGGTCGATCTTCCAGACAGTTGGACAAAGAAAACTCTGAGGCAAGAGCAATTGCGCGATGTAGAAATCGGACCCATGTTGAGAGCAAAAGAAGAGGGAACGCGTCCAGCATGGAAGGATGTTTCCGACACAAAAGTGGGGCTGAAGGCTTTATGGTCACAATGGGATTCACTTACAGTCGTAGACGGGCTTTTAAGGAGAGCATGGGAAAGCCCAGATGGGAAGCAGGTTGCCATGCGTCTAGTGATTCCCAGGTGTCGTGTACCAGAAGTATTCCCAGGTGTCGTGTACCAGAAGTACTCCAGGAAGCACATAATAAAACGTCCAGCAGACACTTCGGCATAAACAAGACATTGAGTAGAGCACGGGAACAATTCTATTGGGTTAATAGTCGCCAGGATGTGGAGGCCTGGTGTCGCCCGTGGGGAACCATTTTCCATGAGCAACTACAGAAATGGAAGTCGAGAACAGCCAAAGAATGATCGAGAGCAGATGAACAGAACTAGTAACCGCTTGAAGGCTCGTTATGATCAGAATGCCAGTACAGGGGGATTCAAGGTGGGGGATCTGGTTTGGCTGTACAACCCACAGCGGAAGAAAGGGAAGTCACCGAAACTTCAACCTCCTTGGGAAGGACCTTATACTGTTATTACCCGAATTAATGATGTCGTCTATCGTATTCAACGAAACAAAAAGTCCAAGATGAAGATCGTACACTTGGATAGACTGGCGAAGTATGTGAAAGAGGCTGAATTGCCTGACCGGGACGTTCAGGCTTAAGGAGGGGGCAGTGTAATATGTTGCAACCCCTTAAAATTTAAGGTTATGTTGGTTACTAAAAAGTAGTGTATTTGCACCTACTCGAGAAACCTACCAGAAGAAGTTAGTTCTGGTGACATCTGGAATGATCTAGAGAATGGTGGCGTCATCACAGAAAAATCGAGATCTGTCATTTTTAGGTATAAAAGACGCATTCTCGGCGAGTAGTTCAGAAGTTCAGAAAGTTCAGAAAGTATAGAAAGTGAGGTTAAGACTTCAAGGATAAACAAAGTGATAAACATTGTGATTTTAGTCAGTAAAAGTGTATTTAAATTAATAATAGTATTGTGAAGTATCCAGTAAATATTTAATAAAGTGTGTTAGTGGACATCTCTTGTTATAATTTTTGGAACCCACGGAATTTGCAAGGGGTAGTTTCCTAAGGGTGGAAACACGTCACAATATTATAACTAATATTACGGATTATGACTTTTCATTTCTGATGTAAAATTGAAATAATTTCGTTTTAATTTTGCCAAGTTGCATTTTAAAAACAATCTCTTGCACAGAAGAAGCTTTAAAAATTATATAAATATGATGTATTTATAGCACGTAATTCATATGCTCATAAACATCACGCATAATGAAAATTATAACGTTGACAGTTTTAATAATCTTGTCAAAATAATTTATTAAACCACAAAATATTACACTTTTAACTAATTTCGTGTCCGCCATATTCGCAAAAAATCGTGAATTAGTTTTTATAATGCGTTAATTTTAAACCTTACTGTGTTTATGTATGAACAGTTAATCCAATGTATTTAAATAATATATTTGAATTTATCATTTATAATGCCTGTTTCATATATATATATGTAAAAAATTCTTATTGAATTTATTTCTTCAATACCCTAAGTCTTTCTGAAGCAACAATTGATCCTACCCAATGTTTTGAGCAGACATAGTTAGTCACTGATATCAGAAGCTCTACTTCATGTTGCAGCCGCATTTTAACACTTCTTTAACGGTTATACTAAACAGCAACAAAACGAAATACGGAATCCAAAAACTTGCTTAACCTTTAAACTTCACTTTTTGTCACTACACCACCCTTCCATCTTCAATAAAAGTGTTTCACTTACTATACTTTTACATCATTTTTTGTACCACATGTAATAGTTTACATTTTTCATAAAGAAAACATTTTAGCAAAGTAATTTTGCATCACATAGGCTGCAAGAAGAATAATAGAGGATTATATTCATACAATCTTAGATCAATATCTCTAACAGCACATGAGATACTGTGTGAGAAATAAAGAAATACATATCATCACGTTTTTTCCCAGCTTTGAAACAAAAATACGTTTTTCGTCCAGTTTCGCAACTGCGAACTCGAAATTAGAATCTAACAGAAAATTTCACACAAGATTTTGTACATTCATTAGTTGCCCATCACCCATCTAGTAAGCACTAGATTCCGTACATCACATCCTTGTCTCCTACAGATGGAGCCATCAAACAAACTCTATTCTTTTCGGATGTATTATCAAACATAATAACGGCGCGGAAAAACGAGAACACTGAAAGTTGGGAGTGAAAAAGCACCAATACGGCATGTCCACACAAAAACTCGCTCGACAGTAACTGCTCGTGATAGGATGTAAAATGTCCTTCAGCTGTAGAAAGGTTGAACTGCGATGTTATATTTGCATAAGTTACCGAGAACAGTTCTGCACAAACGTAGAAATTTTAATGGACAATCTGGATTACGATGAAGAAGCAGAACAATGAAGCGTTTCATTCTGAGAGTGAAGCAAATGAAAATGAATGTGAAGAACGGGAGTATGAAGAAAATAAGGAAGTGGGAATTTTCTCTTCTGAACTCTCTATCTTCAAAAGAAGAAGATATAAACAGGAACTTTATCCGTAAAAAATAATGTATGAATAAAAACAGTCTACCACTATATATACAAGTTGTAAATAAACAACAGAACAGAATATCACAGCTCGCATAACGTCAGATTTGGTAACGAGAAATTGAAAAATTGAAAGTATGTAAAAAGTTATTTGACTTTCAGTGGTTATAACTTTGAGAGTCTTGGTTTTACGGAAAAAAAAATAACATGTAAAGAATGTAATTACCTTTAATTTCCATAACAATCGGGAAGAAAAACTTCGTATGTTATTTACTTAACTTAAAACCCTAAAGATATCGATTGTAAAATCATAAAATCAGATATATGCTATTTGGTACCAATCTGTCGCTAAACAGGAACCCGGTTATCCGTTTCAATAATGTTCCAAAACATAGGGCGTAAGAATACAAATACTTAGGTCTAGTTCTAGATCAAAACCTAAATTATAATAACCACTTTCGATTTACAACGAGCGATTCTATGAAAATTTTCCAGTCACTTGGGAGCTACCATGATAATGTATAACTCCGTAGTAATATCCGTAACATCATGTCGTCACCATGCGGGGCTACTCCTTGGAAATAAAAGAAAGCTAGGCCAAGCTCAAGCCACATACCTGCTAATGAATATTTGTAATTGAGAAATTCAGCAGCTAGGATTTTCCTGGGGTCAGGTTAGACATTCAACACTTTGTGCCTTGGTCAGATGCGAAGAATTATATTTCAAATAGAATTACTGAGGCTTAGCAGGCCTCATGCCGATTCTTAAATTCCCTGATTTCAAATAATACCCAATTCGCTGGGACAGAAAGAGATTCCTATTCCCAAACCTGCCAAATTCTTTCTGGACATGGTGACTTTCCGGCCTTTCTTTTTATGATCGGCAACTTCGACGTATACGACATCACAGACGATCCAATGCACAGCCTTTCTCCTGAAATAAATATGTCGGACACGAGGCGCCTGGGTCATTCCATATCAAATCAACCAAGCAAAAAAAAATGACCTCTCGGATTTTAACGAATTTTGGTACACATGTTTAACCCCTCGAAGGTATTAAAAATCCAGAATTTCAAATTTTTCTGAGGAATAGTTTTTTTTCTATAGGTCTCAAAAGAATACAAAATTAACACATTTAATTACAACAGGGGTATTTTTAATAATTATTATCTCAGGATGCTGAGGAAGAAATTTTTTGTGTAAGCACTCGTTTTGTAGCTTATGGACTAAAATTTATTTTTATTTAAAAAATGGACATAATTTCTTTGTCTCAAGGTCACCCTCAAGATTATAAATGCTTAAATGGTATTATCTAGAAAAGTTTTTTTTTTTCAACTCAAAAAATTAAGTAATATTAACTGAACTTTCCTGTACCTCTGTGTCAATATTGAAAGTGGGGCGACCACAAATAAGTAAATAAATAAATAATAAAAGTGTGGGTACATGCGTTGTATAACATATCGCCTAACCGCGTCGCTCAGACTGGCGCGCGACCCGTCGTTTGCCGCGAATAGTGCATATTTAGATGTATATTTATCACGTTTTGAACATTTTAAATTAAATTAATTTATATTACTTAATATTATCAATAGAACAATGTATAGTTCCTTAGTGTTGTAACCCATTTAATATTGTTGACTACAAGTCTACGGCATTAAAATTTTTAAGAAATGTAACTGGAAAGATATGGTTTTGAGAGGAAAATTTATTCAAATAGCAGTAAGAGTACTGAATTTAACCTTGGAGATGGCTAACCTAGTATTGAATTTGAGTAAATTTCTGGCTTTGTCACTTCCACGTATTATGATTTCTGGTGGCTAGGATGTGTACTAAGTAAAAACCGCTGCCCAAGGAATCACTACTTCCACATCCAGATTTTCTATCCGAGTCACTCACAACGAAAAAAATTTTGTATGTGGAAATAATTATTTATGGAACTTTAGTAATATAATATCTGAAATCCTCTACCCCAAAAACCCATAAAACGATACCCCACATCTGTAGTGGGGTGGTGGTGGCGATAGGGGGTGGTAGTAGGGGTGGATGAAGTAAAAAAATATTTTGAGGTTTCTGGTTCTTGTACACACACTAAATCACATTTTTTTTTCATCCTCTTTAATAATGGGGTGGGGGTGGTAATGGGGGTGGCTAATGTCAAAATTTTTTTTGAGACCTTAGCTTCTCTTATATATACTAAATACCAATTTTATGGACTCTTACCTGCTTGATTTACCTATTTACCCCAAATTTACCCCAATTTACCCCCCAACCCTTCGACGGAACAAGATGAAAATATAATCTAGTTCTAGATCTCGCTAAAGTACATATGTGTACCGAATTTCTAGTCAATATCTCAAACGGTTCCTGAGTAAACGTGCGCACAAAAAAAAGTGACAGACCGACAGACAGAATTTTTTTTTCGCTCAAACTTAAAATCTCGACGTTTCATGACATTCTAAGCCTATTTGAACAATAAAAATTTTTAAAATTTTTTTTGTCGTTACTATACTTCCACTGGATGTGGAAGTAAAATGACGAAACAAAGGAGGTGACAATCAGTTTTACTTCCACATCCAGTGGAAGTACCTATAGTAACGACAAAAACATTTTTGAACATTTTTATTGTTCAATTAGGCTTAGAATGTCATGAAACGTCGAGATTTTAAGTTTGATCGAAAAAAAAATTTGTCTGTAACTTTTTTTGTGCGCACGATTACTCTGCAACCGTTTAAGATATTGACTTGAAATTTGGTACACGTATGTACTTTAACGGGATCTGGAACTAGATTATAATTTCATCTTATTCCGTCGAAGAGTTGGGGGGTAAATTAGGGTAAATGGGGGGTAAATAGGTAAATCAAACAGGTAAGAGTCCATAAAATTGGTATTTAGTATATACAAGAGAAACTAAGGTCTTAGAAAATTTTTTGGCATTAGCCACCCCCTTACCACCTCTACTTAATTATTTAAGGGGATGAAAAAAAAATTGTGATTTAGAGTGTGTACAAGAACCAAAAACCTCAAAATATTTTTTTACTTCATCCACCCCCACTACCCCCTCCCCTATCACCACCCCTACCCCACTACCGGTGTGGGATATCGTTTTACGGGTTTTTGGGATAGACGTTTTGAAATATTATATTATTAAAGTTTCATAAACAATTTTTTCCACATACAAATTTTTTTCGTTGTGAGAGACTTGGATAGAAAATCTGGATGTGGAAGTAGTGATTTCTTGGGCAGCGGTTTTTTACATCCAAGTGGTTCTTCCCGATCATTTCTGTATCCAAATAAACCCGACGTTTTAAATGTCAACCCAAAAACAATACTACTTAAAGTGGATCCTGTCACTGAAACGGAAGGGTCTACAAGCTTAGTCAAGCTGAAATGGCATTATCTGATACGGCTTCAAAATTGTATAAAAAAATAACAATTATTAAACAAAAAATTTTTGCATTGGGTACCACCAATAAATGTTTATCTTTTACGTACAACATATTTCATTGTATATTACCCATTTAGTATTTAATTATGCTTATTACCGGATTCATGTTGTCATGTATGACAAAAGTGGTTGTGGCAGGGAAATGTGGGAGGGGGGGGTTACACAAACCTATTCCCAAGACTAATAATAACGACTCTTTTGATATATATGTAAATTCAAAATCATAAATTGCAAAATAAAATATTATACTTTGCGATTAGTGTCTTGAAAGTACACATTGTCCTAAAATAATATTTTTTGTACAATTTTTCCGTTGTTGCCCCACTTTGAAATTGTATGCAATGGTAGATATGACCATTAGGGACAAATACAATTTTTTTAATAATTTTCAAAAATATACTTTTTGAGAATAATTACTTTTACATTTGTGATCTTGACCTCGACCTTTAAATTTGAGGTTGCAACATTTTTTAACCTCAAATAGAAAAATATTGTTTAAACACCATAAATTGACGTTTGTCCCACCCTTGTATCTCTCACCATTTTGGAGATATTGTGATTTAAAAATCCCTATTTTCCAAAATTACTAACTTTCTTTTAATTTTCAAAGACGTGTTACTCAAAAACCAATAATCAAAAAAAATCAAAAAACTGGAATTTTCATGTGCTTGACAGGTACAACACTTTCACCAAAAATTATCAAAATCGGAGAAGTCAAGTTTTAAAATTTTATTTTTACTGGTTGATTTGGCATGGAATGACCCGACCCGCCTTACTGCAAATAGGCTTCCTGGGGCATCGACTTCCAGATAAAAAGCTTCCAACCACACCTCCACTGTTTCGCGGATCTCTTAGACCGCTTTCCAGACTAAACTTCTACTCTCACACTGGCTTCGGCGAAAACTGTTCTCCCAGAGCAGAGTGACTCATAATAAACTCATCTTTCCACTAACCATCCTCTCATTTCCTTACTTCCTTCTTTGCATAACTCGCATCACCGCATCAGGGAATTTATGCCAAAAACTCAAGGTAACTGATATGGTATTAAACCGATAGTGGTTCTATTCCTATACGAATTTTATTATATATATATATATATATATATATATATATATATATATATATATATATATATATATATATATATATATATATATATATATATATATATATATATATATATATATATATATATATATATATATATATATATATATATATATATATATATATATATATATATATATATATATATATATATATATATATATATATATATATATATATATATATATATATATATATATATATATATATATATATATATATATATATATATATATATATATATATATATATATATATATATATGTTATCAGATATATCTTTGGAGGGATAAGGCGAAAGGCAGGGTGTTCTCCTAGGTAAACTCGACGAGTTACCAATGATTCAACTACACCCGACTACACCTTCTGGTTGCTTTTCTAGTTCGTAACCAAAAGATAAAAAACCTTTTGTACGGCTTTTTTAGACTCAAAATGCCCCAACACCTGCCGCAATAATATTTTTCCAAGAATTATGTTATGAGTTAGATATAATTGTAGTAAGGCCACATGAGGAACGACTCTATAAAAACAGTAAAAAAAATTACGGATCTTATATCCTACGTATTTTAATATACAGTATGTCCGCGGATTGGGTTTATAATAGGTGTAATGACTAAAATTGTTAACTTTTCGAGTAAATGTCTTTATAAAAGTTTTTGCTTGCCTAAAAAATAGTAATGACGCTGAGAAAAATTATATTTTTTATACGGAGTGCTCAAAAATTACATAAATTTAAAATTCCGTAATAGTAAACTGATTATATTTTTTATTTTGGAAGAAAATGTGAAATAAAAAAGTCGTTTCAAATTATATGGTCTATCCAAATTCAAAATTTCATTTGAATATTGCAATTTTTCGAAATCTCGTCGGGTTTTGTAAAATTTTTTATTTTTATTTACTTTTATTTTATAAAATAGAAATGACGTTGAGAAAAATTATAATTTTTATACGGAGTGCTCAAAAATTACAAAAATTTAAAATTCCGTAAGGGTAAACTGATTATATTTTTTATTTTGGAAGAAAATGTGAAATAAAAAAGTCGTTTCAAATTATATGGCCTATACAAATTCAAAATTTCATTTGAATATTGCAATTTTTCGAAATAAATGATTTTTTAGTGAAATGCTCGTCGGGTTTTGTAAAATTTTTATTTTTATTTACTTTTATTTTGACAAATTCTACAAACTGTAGAAATTTGGAATCCTATTTTAGGAACACCCTGTATAATTCCTATAATGTCCTATTTCATTGTTAGGTGCGTTGTTACCTAATTACGTCTACATATTATGACATATCTGCATTAAAAAATTATTTTTAAAATGTTAACTGTCGAGCTATGGAGACGATGGAAGTTCATACCGTTATGTTCTTCAACAATTCAGTGATAGATTTTTCAATATGTATATTTCGAGAATGGTAGTTTATGAACTGGTCACAAAATTTTCAAAAACTGGTTCAGTGCTTGACGTAAAGAAAAAGAAAAAAATGTATGATCAAAATGACGCCGCCACGATATTAATATTGGCATCTGTTGCTGAAAATCCCCAAGTTTCGTTAAGAAATCGAACCCGGCATTTGAAGGAGGTTAAAAAAAACTTGCATCCAGATAATTTTGAAAGAGAATAAAATATTTCCAAACAAACCTCATTTTTACCATACCTTAGAAGGAGGAGATGAAGCAAAACGACTAGACTTATGTTTATAGGTTGGAAATGAAATTTTAAGTGGCAACACGAATTATTATAAATTTATGTTCCCCGACGAGTCAAAGTTGTCAACAAATGGGACTGTAGCTTCACAACGTGTTAGGTATTGGAGTGACACCAACCCCGAATTTAGAATTTTTACTGGAAGGCAATATTTAAAAAAAGTTTATGTCTGGTGCGCTATTTCGTATCATGGCATAATAGGGCCATATTTCTTTGAAAATTCGTGAAGTAGCAACTCTTATTTACATATGCTTAATACATTCTTTTCTGATCAGTTAGACGACTTGCCGTTGGAATATCGTAATATAATGTACTGGGTGGTCCCTGGGAACGGGAAGTTTTGAAAACATCATAATTTTGAAAGTAACTTTACTTATTTAAAATAAGATATAACAATGACTAGGCAATTATATGCATTTTTTATTTCTTAAAAATAATTCCTGGTAAATGTCTTTCCCTTATCTCTACCCACTCTTGAATACGATTGGTAAAATATTCTATTACACGATGCGACAACATGTCTAACGGAATATTCGCAATTTCTTCACGAATTTTTATTTGGATTTCATACGGATGAAGATTCAGATCCTTGTGTAAAATTCTAAGCAAAGAAGATTTACCTAAGCGCAACGCCTGGGCTCGTTTTCTAACTGAACGTTTTGAACTGTGTTCAACAGATGCTTTAACTCGTTCAATGTTTTCAGGGGTTCTAAGACTTCTATTGGGTTTATTGGCTGTACCTGTTTCTTCAAATCCGAATCGAATACGAATCCACGATTGTATGGCATGAGAGGAAGGAATTTGGCCGTGACGAGGAATCGCAAAGTGTAGTCGAAATTGCCGCTGCACAGCAACTACACTGTCGTTATTTTTATAATACCATTTTATTGTAAACGCTGCTCACGGACCACTGTTCCATGATTACCAAATGGCATATAATGACAGACAATATGACAAACAAATCAATGGCCAGCTATACATAGTTACAAAATAACATTTTCAAAACTTCCCGTTCCCAGGGACCACCCGTTATTTTCAACAGGATGCCTGCGTGTACATAATTGGCTTAATAGCAAATTTGGTCGACGGTGGATTGATCGCAATGGTCGAGTTTTGTGGCCCCAAGAAGTCTAGATTTGACAATGGCGGATACATTTCTCTGGGGGCGTCTAAAACAAATTTTCTACCGACAACTCATAGACAACGACGTTGAAATTCTAAAGCAGCCCGTTTCGGCAATTTCCATTGAGGAAGTTAAAAGTAGTTTTCACAATATTCGGAAACTATTGGAAACATGCGTTCAATTTAGAGGAGGAATTTTTGAATTATGATATTTAATAAAGTCACAACCTTCATATAGGTATTTGCTTTTATAAATTCAGAATTGTTTACTCGCTTTGTTAGAATGAAATTAGCTAAATAAAAATTTGACAAAAACTGATAAGTATTTTACTAAAAATTCACTTATTTCGAAACATTGCAATATTCAAATTAAATTTTGAATGTGAACAGACCATTTAATTTAAAACAACTTTTTTATTTCACATTTTGTTCCAAAATAAAAAATATAACCAGTTTACTCTTACGGAATTTTAAGTTTTTGTAACTTTTGAGTACCACGCATAATAAATATAATTTTTCTCAACGTTATTATTATTATTTAGGTAAGCAAAAACTGTTTTAAAAGATAACATTTTCTCTAAAAGTTAAAAATGTTAGCCATTACACCTATTGTAAACTCCATCCGCGGACATACTGTATATGACCACCCGGTACGCGTCCAATTTGGCTTGAAACGATTCAATACAATACGTGATTGAAATGATTATGCGATACACCGGTAAGGATACATGCGTTGACAAACTTAATAATATACTTCTTATAACATTGTTTCGTCGGCAAAAATCCATTAGCGCAACCAAGAATTTGTCCGTATAGTTTGAGAGAAATAGAAAATCATTTATATCACGTATATTCAAGCACTATATTTTCGATTAAGAATGTATTATCTCAGAGAAATATAGTAAATAAAATAAATCAAAACTACTTCACATTTTGAATACATTATATATTGGAAATAATCACGAAGCGGCAACCGTGAGAAAAATTTGGGTAAATCATACTTCTTATCTGTCTTCTCTTTTGTTTTCATAAATATTTCACACTTCACATCTTACATAAAAGTACACCATACTGCGATTAAAGCCCCTCAAATGATCCAATGACCACATGTACATTAATCATATTCATAACTTTTTTCACAGATGGGTCGAGGAAAAAAATAAGCTATATGTATTACAGAGTCAAGAAGTTGAAGCAAATGATAAATCAATACAGCTACAAGGTCAGAGCCGTAGCGAGCCAACTTTTTTTCAAATTTGCCAACTTCATAAACATAAGAAGCCAACTCTGTAAATAAATAAATAATAATTTCTCCAAAAAATTGATGGGGAGGGGGGAGAAAATCTAAAAAAATATTCCTTACCTTGCCAACTTATGTCTCAAATTTCCAACTTTTGCCAAGGCCGATAAAAGTACCCCCCATACCCCATCTAGTTGGCTACGCCCCTGACAAGGTGTGATTTTGGTAATACTGAAGAATACCCAAATATTGGAATTTTCGCGAAAGCTTTTCGGGGCATTCGAATTTGGGGTCGTAGACCATGAATCTGAAGTTAGTTTTTAACGCAAGCGCAGTTTTTTTTTTTCAGAAAAGAAAATTTGAAATTTTACTCTTGACATGTACTTTTATCAATATAAACACTAACAACGCCTTAAATTTTGCTTTCTTCCGTTGTTGTACAGAACAGTGCACCTTCTACGCATTGCAAAAAACAAATTTCTTCGTACAAAAACATCTTTACCAAAATGCCATAAATTAATACATCGTCTGTCATCAGAACTGGGTAATTTTCTCATGCATCTACTTTATTGTTCAAGAAGTCTGCGTCTCAAGGTAGAAGCAAGTTATTAATTTCTGAAACAACGCCAACAACATTCTCAACAAAATACATTGTACGAAAAATTTAAAACAAAAATATTAAAAAACCGCTGCCCAAAGAATCACGACTTCCACCCGGATTTTCTATCCAAATCACAACGAAAAAAAATTAACACTATACTAGCACTTCACTATGTGGAAATAATTGTTTATGGAACTTTAATAATATAATATTTGAAATCGTCGACCCCCAAAAACCCACAAAACGATATGCCATATCGGAAGTGGGGGTGGGGTAGTGGTAGTGGGGATGAATAAAGTAAAAAAAAAATGTAGAGGCCTTTGGTTCTTGTACATACAATAAATCACAATTTTATTTTTTTCACCGCTTTTAACAAAGCAAAGCAAAACAAAGCAAAGGGGGTGTAATGGGGATAGCTAATGCTGAAAATTTTTTGAGATCTTAGCTTCTCTTATATATACTAAATACCAATTTTATGGACTTTTACTTGCTTGATTTACCTATTTATCCCCATTTACTTCTCAACCCTTCAACGGAATAAGATCAAAATAATAATAAATATAATATATCTAATATATAAAAATCTCGTGTCAAAGTGTTTGTTATCGAACTCCTCCGAAACGGCTTGACCGATTTTTATGAAATTTTTGGTGTATATTTGGTAGGTCTGCGAATAGGTCGTAGGCTATTTTTTATACCCCTGGGTGATAAGGGTGGCCCTATCCAGAAATTTTCTTTTTATTTTTTGGACAAAAATTTATAATTTATATGGCAAACCAACGTTTGCCGGGTCAGCTAGTAATAAATATAATCTAGTTCCAGATCTCATTAAAATACATACGTGTACCAAATTTCAAGTCGATATCTTAAACGGTTCCTGAGTAATCGTGCGCACAAAAAAAATTACAGGCAGACCGATCGACAGACAGAATTTTTTTGGCTCAAATCTAAAATCTCGACGTCTCATGACATTGTAAGCGTATTTGAACAAAAAAATATATTTTTTTTGCGTTACTACTTCCATTGGATGTGGAAGTAATATGTCCCTGAATTGGAACTCCTACTACTTAGAGTTTAAACTGGTAGGTTGTTATATGTTGGTAGCTCAGTAGTTAGTATACTACTGTACTCTGGGCGTATCTAGCGAGGTGAGATAGAGTCCCACATACGACGGAATAATTTTTCATTGTAAATTATCCCTAGAAACTGGGTCGGATTCCACTATGAACTGAATGGCTCACTCTCCTTTACTCGAATATAGATAGATCCTAGACTTAAACCGGTCATTGAAGTGACCCGGAAGGCGGTTGAAAACATTTTCAAAAACATACAAGTTGTTGTGAAAAACGCTAAAAAAAAGATAGCGTACCGTTTGCGTATGCCCAAATATAGTATACACGTAATATTGTTCCATAATTTTTCACGATTTGTTCAGTGTATACTGTACTTGGGCATACGCAAACGGTACGCCATCTTTTTTTCAGCAGTTTTATGACAATAACTTGTATACTTGTCATTGGCAGCCTGTTTGAAAACGCGAAAAAATTCTTTATTAAAATACAAGTTGCCGATGGTTTTCTAAGGATTTTTTTACTTTGAACTTCATTTTAAAACACATGGCAGTTTGACTAAAATCGTACCAAAATGCATAGTTTGCGAATAAATGAAAACTCACTTTTCTATGTGAAGAACCCAGGATGACTCTCGCATCATAATGCCCTCTGAAAGGCATACTGAGTAAAATCACAACCAAAAATGTGTCACCAACTGCCAGTCTATATGTGCACTCGAAAAACAGAAAACATTCTGGAAGATAATTATGAATTACAGAAAAGTACTCTTGTAATGAATGGTTAAGATGCATCATTTTCGAGAAAAGCAATAAGACGGCAAAATTACTGATAGCTTTTAAACTAATGTGTTTCGCTAAAATGTATTCCCTTATTCCCTAAACATCTTAGAAGAATATGTTATGTAAAAGAAACAAAGTAGGACTGATAATCGCTTGATATTCTTAAACTTCATATCTATTAGTCATAAATACGTGATGATAAGGACAATTAAAAATCATTTAGTTGCTTGAGAAGGAATCATTATTGTTATTCAGAGTGTGAAAACACTGTAAAATCACCTCAATTTTATATAATATCTATCAACCTTAATAGTTCCACACGTGATACAACATGCACAAACGTCGACCCAGAGGAACTTCATATACCCAAAAAAAATAGTAAGATTTAACTCGACTGGCTATTTAAGGACAAAAGTTTTGTTTTAGTTTGGGTATGCAGTCATAAGGCACAAAATTAAAGAAAAACTTTATTTCTATTCAAGCTCTCCTTCATCAGGAACGCTAGAATTATGACATCAATTAATAAAATTTTTAAAGGTTGTTGTTTAGTACTCACCAAAAAGTGAGGTTACAATAAAAAATAGCACATATGCATAACAGGTCAATGCTAGGGATTGCAATACTGGTTAACCGGTTATCAGGACAAAAAATACATGACGATAATTACCAGTATTTAAATTTTTTATCGGTTATTTCGGTAAATTCTGAACTTACGATATTTCACGTATTCAACGTTTCTATTTATGTCAGTGACTAGTATTCACTAAATACAGAGTGACTCCCAACACTGAGCACTTTTAACAATAAATAAATAATATTATAAAAAGTAAAATCCAAACAACAAGCCCTAAGAAATACAAGAGACATTGACAATATCTTGAGACAGGAAATTGAATATTTCACTGCCGCAAATATCCGTGGAATACATTTAGAAGTATGTTATTACCAATTCTTATTAACTTATCGACCCACCAATATCGATTGAGGAAGGGCATCTTCAGCTGATGGTATTCTATGCACAAATATCAGACGACTAAAACAGATATAGATCTGAAAAACTAACCCTTTTAACTTGTATTTTTAGATTAGGTATTCAGTAAATGCCCTATTTGAGTTTATGTTTATAATTTTTGTTTTTTAAGTTGATATTTTTGTTATTTACAGAATAATTATTATTTAAATTTATTTCATTTATATTTTTTCCTTTTGATAAAAACCTTTTGTTTGCTCATTATATTAAATATACGTATATAAAAATGTTTTTTGTTAAATTTGGATAATTTTGTACATGGAAAAAGACAATTGCCATTTTCGCCACCCTAATCATTCATTCTAAAAATTACCGGTAAATACCGGTTAACCGGTTATTTACATTTCTATTTACCGATTTACCGGTTACTAAAACTTCTGGTAAATTGCAATCCCTAGTCAACGCATATCATACTTAAAAAAATGTATTTCCAATTTTTGCTCACCTTGCACTATACGTAGCTTGATGAAATTAATATGGGACCAGCGCCAAGCCACATCCGACGATTTAGGAAAGATTTCCGCTTAAGCCAAGCCAGAGTAAAGATTATAATTGAGAACTCCTTTTGCAAATTTTTTGAAGTCGATTAATAACCAGTAAAGTTTTCCAAAAATAGTAAGGACCTTTTGCCATTTTTGCCCTAGCATCAATGGTTCTCGCCAATTTGGCAAAATACTCGGAAGGCATCCCCGAACCCCGAACCCTTTAAAAAATGAAAATTGACACGCTATTTTTTGCAAAGAAAAAATACCTATTGATTGGACTACATATAAAGAAAAAAAGATATACGAGTCGAATTGAGAACCTCCTCCTTTTATGTACCTGAAGTTTTGAACGTTCACTTGAACGAATTTTATATGAAAACGAAAAATTAATTGACTTCTAGAGGGTTCTAGAGGGAAATGGCAAGATCACAATTTTTGACTTCACGACTGTGTCTGGACTAATTAGGATGTAAACATACCAAAAGTTCCCGAACATAGGAGGTGCGGGGGGTGCAGGGGGTCACTAAGAAGGTCCCGGTTTTTGGTTTTTCACTGATATCTCGAAAACGGTTAGCCCTAACCAAAAAGTGGCTATATGCAAAATTAAAGCTGACTAAATTTTATAAAATGTCTATTAATTTTTTTTCATATCTGTTATAGAAGACTGGTTCACTTTTCACTATAATGGCCATTTTATGAATTCCAGCGGCATTTTGGGTAACATTTGTCCAAATGAACTATTTTTACTAATTCGGACCTGCTGAACACGAATTTCGATGTTGGCAGGCCCAAATCTTGACCGGAAGCTCAGAATTCAAGATGGCAGCCAATATGGCGAACGTTTCCTTAATATTACGATATTTTCTCTCCCGGGACCGATTTTTCTCATCTAAAGACAGTCTATAGAGTTATTTTTGTCGTAAAACGCTATAGTAATCGTTGCAGACTACTTAAACAGTAATTTAACCGTTTTTAGTGTGTAAAATACTCGATAAAACGGTTAATTTTGCAAAAAACAGTAATTTTTTCGTATGTTTCTTGGGTAATATCTTGTTGGTCATTGGTTAATCCTGCCGTGACATTATGTAAATATGTTGTAAGGTGTACAATACGTGTCTAAAGGACCATGAGGGATGAGCGCACGCGCACTTGCGGGTCTGAGTTACGCCACCTGACTGCGGCGCATGACTGTCTGCGCTATTGTGTGTGTTGTTGTGGACGTATTGTCGCAGTTTAGAAAGTTATAAATTATTTGTGTTTAGTGCAATAACTATTCTTCGATGTTTGTTTACTGTAAAGGTGTATCAAAGTGGAAAGTGTTTTTAACCAGTTGTTTTTATGATCAAAGTAAGGGTAAGTGTACCAATCCTTGCGGTTATGGACTCGTGTGATTTAGATGGAACCGCAACTAAATCTACACCGTAGTAGTGCTAGTCGAAGTAATTTGTGCATACTTTGTTCGAAAGAGTAGTGGCTTATTTACGTTAACAACAGGAACAACAACAGGTTATGAGAAATTGAAATCCTGTGCAAAAGAACGAAATACCCTGCATGACGAAAGGACCCCGCAATAATCTTATGGAAATCGTCTGAATTTTGGATATGTTTTAGGTTTCGTCATCCCAAGCAAAAGTCTCAATGGGCACAAAGCTCTAAAATCAATACTTTGGCTGCTACGGAGCTTGAAAGCTCCAAAGCTCCACCACAGATTTATTTATTCGTGCAGTCTTTATAGATTTTAATGTCTAGGTTTATGTTTTTGAGATTACTGAATTCAAATCCGATGTTAACCAACATGAATCAACCCCAAATGACTCTCATGATAAGCTCGATAAAAAGCGCACTGGAAATAGAGTCAAAACAGATTGGAAGAAGTGTATATTTTGTCAGGATGATTCGAAAAGGGAATCCCTGCGGCAGGTGCAGTCTAAAGCCATGCAGGCCACTATAAAAGAACTAACGTCTGTTGATTATAACCTTAATTTGAGGTTATCAAGCAATGGAGATTTAATTGCGTACGAGGCAAGATACCATTCTGTCTGTCTGTTAAAATGCCAAAAAATGCAGAAGAAATTAAGTTCACAGTTAGGCCAAGGGCTATGAATGGTGAAGGGCATAACCATGGTGACGGATCTCTAGATGACTCCGACAGTTTGTTTAAAACCTCACCTTTCCTTCAAACTTGCAGAGTTGCGAGTTGCTACTTCAAAGGGACAGGTATTTTTTATTATTAAAGTGGAACACTTCTTATGCGAGGCAGTGAACAGGCGCATGAGGGGAAATATGTAATGAAAAAGTGTCTCTCTCACTTCCGCTGCTGTTCTCCCCACCACGCAACCATGCGCCGCTGCTACACATGTTACAAATACATATTGTACAAGGTTTGTATTACCAGTAGGGATGGCTGATCCGAATACTTTTACGGATCAGTTCGGACCTAATCCAGTCGAGAGAAGAACCTAGTCCAAAGATCAGTTACAGTTCCTAGTCCATGTTAACCACATGCTAACTGGACTGGACTGAATTACAGTAAGCGCAAAGGGACTCATAATCTTGTACTGTACTAGTCGTAGTAGATCAGCGTCACGTAACTTATAAGTTCAGCCGGACTCGGAGTACTCGGACTAATATTCGTACCTGCCGTATTTATTACTTGAGATCAATTCCACTAGTTCAACTCACCGGACCTGTTCCAAAGTATCAGTTCCAGTTCTGGTTAGCCAATCCTATATTACCAGTAAATGCAACTTACTTCGTTACAGATGTCGACTTGGTTCGCATATTTCAATTCAGTTCCTTTTCTTCTCCAGGCAGTTTCAACCGACGTAGCACGTCATGCCTTGTTTGGTAAAGTAAAACCAGAATCTCTTCCACCAACCAGCTTTTAGAACATATTAAACGAAATCACTACCAAAATTCAGTTTGGGAGAACGCTCACCTCTCTGACCCCATTCTGTCACCGATCACTGAGTGCGGATGGAAGGAGGACGCAAAGGGCTATATCCCAATTCTCACCACGCTTGAACCAATTTCGAAGGCTGCTACCGATATTGTTCTTTGTGGTTGCAAAAAAGATTGTTCTACAAAGCTTTGTACATGCCGTAAGACTAAGTTAATTTGCATATCAATATGTTTCTGTTGTGGACTTTGTACAAACTCTAAAAAAGACTATTAAACGTCCAGTGTAATTACTAAAAGTCTTGTATAATTACTATAAAAATTGCATTTGTCATTACCTTTAGCCAACGTGGTTTACCTACTCGTGCGACACATTTATTTTCTTTCATTCAACCGTGAGTAATGAGTAGCTTTAGCAGCGGCGCATCTTACTTTTACTCCTTAGATCAAACGCCAAACTAAAGACCAAAACAGAAATACCGGCAAAATATATCATAAATAGATAAATAATGTCTATGCAATATCAAAACATGAAGTACCAACTTCAGAAATTTACGACTACCAAATGCAAGAGGAATCCACTCAAAATGTTGACTTTTTCACAGTATTTCTCGTACTAAAATCGGTTAAATAATTACTTGAATAGTCTGAAACAATTATTATCGCATTCTACGACAAAAATAACCCCATGAACGGTCTTTAAATGAAAAAAATCGCCCCCAGGAGTGGAAATATCGTAATATTGAGGAAACGTCCGCCATCTTTGACGCCATCTTGAATTCTGAGCTTCCGGTCAAGATTTGGGCGTGCCAACATCAAAATTCGTGTTCAGCAGGTCCGATTTAGTAAGAAAAGCTCATTTGGCAAAATGTTACCGAAAATGCCGCTAGAATTAAAAACTGTCGAAAAGTGAACCAGTCTATAGTAGGTATCGTTGCCAGCAAATATTACCAGAAAAATGGTACTTCTAAGCCGATTTGTAGTTTTTATTAATTGTTCCTTTTCATATGAAATTCGTTCAAGTGAACGTTCGAAACTTCAGGTGCATCACCTTTTTAAATTTTCTGAAGTCGTTTAAAAAACGGATATATTCCTGTCAGGCATTTTTAATCTGCTAAAAATTTTACAAAAGAAACTGCTTTGAGCCGATCTAATATAAAAATAATTGTAAGATAAATGATTTATGAAGAACAATGGCGATAAGAAGAAATTCCACACATCTTCATAGTTCTTTTAAGGAATCGTCTCATTCTCCACAAATTACCGATAGTTTCTTGAATCGAAATAGGTTCCCCTGAAGTCTCATACGAAAGATTAAATGCATTATTCCTTACGTTCTTATAAAGAAAAAGCAACTGTATCACTTTTCTCAAAGAACATCTCGATCTAAACAGCCTGTATTTTTTATTAAACCGTAGGGAGTTTAACCTGAATAACCAAGATGCATGGCGCATTAGGAAGTAATATTTAAACGGTTTTATTGTCTTCCATGTCTCTGAATTACGCCCGACTTCACGTGTCTAACCAGGCGGACGAGAGAAAAGTGGGTGGATTACCAGTCCCAAGGTTTATTGTTGAAATACAGAGTGCATTTTTATTTCAGAACATAGACAAGTTATCGATTTGAAACATTAAAAGAATGAAAGTACGCAGATAATGTTTATAACACCATAGGTAATAATAATATCTTTATTGCAACCATAAAAGCACGATCTCCTTTATCCCTAAAGACCTGGAAGTAACATCGTGCGGGTGACACATTTCGAGACAAGAGATGCATGCATATTTTTTCATAGTATACGAGTTATAACTAGGTAAAAATGAAGTAGTTTACGTTTTCTTTGTTACATTTGGCCACTAGCCATATAATCAACTAAAAATCATTTATTCGAACTAACTTATGTCATCATAGTAAAAACAAATATTGAAGTAAGGGAGAAAAACAGGGACATGCGCGTCTCGCCCTGTAGGATATTTATTGTTCAGTAACAAACAAAATTATAGATTATACCTCGGATTATACGATGCAAGAGGATACGAAGCTAATCTACTCAAACATTTACTTACAAAATTCTTAATAAAATTTTCGTTTCTTCCAGAAAACCGATGATACAATCAAAAATTTGTTTATTGCGTTGGCTGAGGAGAGAAAGTACATTAAAAGAAGACTCAATATTACAATAGGCATGTTCACAAAAAAAAAAAATAATACATTCATATTATTCAAAACCATATACTAGAGCCTCGAGTACCAAAATCAGATTTTTTTTATAATAAATTCTTTAATTTTGTCAATTATTCGTAATAGACCCGAACGCAGCGAGGCTAAAAAAACGTTCCCAAGGTAGAGGCTACACGCAAAAAAAAAGTATTTGATACAAATAAGTCGAAAGATTTAAAATGAAATGGTTAACGCAAATCTATATTTATTAAATGTAAATGTATACATTTTTGTGAAACTTAGTGAAAAGTTTATTGTAATCTAATATTTTTCTTGGGATATATATTATTTGTGAATATATTACGATTATGGGAAAGGTTTCATAGTTTTAAATATTAATATTTTATACATTAACTATAACGTAATTAAATAGTTTTCACAAATCTATATTTATTAAATGTAAATGTATACATTTTTGTGAAACTTAGAGAAAAGTTTGTTATAATCTAATATTTTTCTTGAAATATATATTGTTTGCGAATATATTACGATTAGGCGAAATGTTTTAAATATTAAATTTCATGCATTATCTTATTCCGTATATTATGTTATTTTTGTTTTTAAACCTTCGTACCTTGAAACAAATCTATGTAATACTTATTTCAACTATATTTACATTATTAAGGGAAATGTAGATATATCAATTAAAATGTAATTTTCTTGACAGAATATTATTAAATTTAATATTATATTATATTAGTTTTCGTTTCAATATCCATTACATTTATCGCGCACCCTTATCGGTCGCAGTCGCTGGCAAAGAAGGTGGCAGGTACACGCAAAAAAAAAGTATTTGATACAAATAAGTCGAAAGTTTTAAAATGAAATGGTTAACACAAATCTATATTTATTAAATGTAAATGTATACATTTTTGTGAAACTTAGTGAAAAGTTTATTGTAATCTAATATTTTTCTTGGGATATATATTATTTGTGAATATATTACGATTATGGGAAATGTTTTATAGTTTTAAATATTAATATTTTATACATTAACTATATCGTAATTAAATAGTTTTCGCAAATCTATATTTATTAAATGTAAATGTATACATTTTTGTGAAACTTAGTGAAAAGTTTGTTATAATCTAATATTTTTCTTGAAATATATATTGTTTGCGAATATAATTACGATTAGGCGAAATGTTTAATAGTTTTCAATATTAAATTTCATACATTTTCTTATTCCGTATATTATGTTATTTTTGTTTTAAAACCTTCGTACCTTGAAACAAATCTATGTAGTACTTATTTCAACTATATTTACATTATTAAGGGAAATGTAGATATATCAATTAAAATGTAATTTTCTTGACAGAATATTATTAAATTTAATATTATATTATATTAGTTTTCGTTTCAATATCCATTACATTTATGGCGCACTCCTTATCGGTCGCGGTCGCTAGCAAAGAAGGTGGCAGGTAGCTAAGCCGTGCGTAGTGTCGAAACTTGTTGACTTGTTCTGTTCTGTTGTTAGTTGTTATTTACTGTGACCGTCGTGTGCATATTATACACCTTTACTTACTTCCTATAATCTGACTGATGTACTGTAATCACATTTCATATTCCTGATGTATATACACAAATATCAACGGAGTTTATGGCCGTTCGACCAATACTAATGATAGCATGCGTTGATATTTATTTACATCAGGAATATGAAATGCGAATGTGGTATAGTTAATCGTGCTAAAAAATACAGTCCCGTAACCTATGATAACCTTTAAGGGGTCTACAGGCGATCCAACCAACCAACCGACCTTCTCGGTACACTTTGAAGATTGCCATGCGAACTCGTAAAATTGGCGGACCCAACATTGTCGGTACGCTTTGAAGTCGCTGGAATTTCAGCTGACCGGCTTGCTTTTACGAGTTTTCATGGCAATTTTCAAAGTGTACCGAGAAGGTTAGTTGGTTGGGTCGTTTGTAGATTCCTTTAGTTAAAACTTTATCACTGATTAGGTCAAATATATGCTTATTATTAATTCAAAACGTATTGGTTTGATGTTAAAAAATGTAAAATCTCGGGATAAATAGGTTTCTTTATATTAATTCTATAATACTCTGAAGATAGAGATACCACAGATTTATCTTAAAACTTTTTATTAATGGTAAAACTATACGTAATTAAATATGAAACAATATATTGTTAAAACAAAACTTTTCTAGTTTTTACCTAAAACTTTAAAAGTTTATTACAATTACGTAACATTCTTCTATTAAATATTCGCATATTCTGATATTAAGAACAAAGGTTATTTGATTTTAAAATATAGTGACATTAATCACAATTATTTCATATATTTGAATTAAATAGTATATATTCACGAACAGAAATTAAATCAAATATATTATTTTCTTGGATGAAGAAAATATATTCCTGCGTATATATAAACGTGCGATGCATTAAAATTAAATGTTTTATTTTTAAAACAAGAATTTATTTTTTTCCGTGTAGCTAAGCCGTGCGTAGTGTCGAAACTTGTTGACTTGTTCTGTTCTGTTAGTTGTTATTTACTGTGAACGTCGTGTGCATATTATACACCTTTACTTACTTCCTATTATCTGACTAATGTACTGTAATCACATTTCATATTCCTGATGTATATACACAAATACACGGAAAAAAATAAATTCTTGTTTTAAAAATAAAACATTTAATTTTAATGCATCGCACGTTTATATATACGCAAGAATATATTTTCTTCATCCAAGAAAATAATTTATTTGATTTAATTTCTGTTCGTGAATATATACTATTTAATTCAAATATATGAAATAATTGTGATTAATGTCACTATATTTTAAAATCAAATAACCTTTTTTCTTAATATCAGAATATGCGAATATTTAATAGAAGAATGTTACGTAATTGTAATAAACTTTTAAAGTTTTATGTAAAAACTAGAACAGTTTTGTTTTAACAATATATTGTTTCATATTTAATTACGTATAGTTTTACCATTAATAAAATGTTTTAAGATAAATCTGTGGTATCTCTATCTTCAGAGTATTATAGAATTAATATAAAGAAACCTATTTATCCCGAGATTTTACATTTTTTAACTTCAAACCAATACGTTTTGAATTAATAATAAGCATATATTTGACCTAATCAGTGATAAAGGTTTAATTAAAGGAATCTTTTTTTTTTTTTTTTTTTTTTTTTTTTTTTTTTTTTTTTTTTTTTCGGAGGAGGGGAAATCTTGCATAAGACGTTGTGCCGGATTCTTACCGACTAAAACCCCTCCCCCTTCGTCTCGCTTGTCCCACTGGAACCGCTTGCGCATTACTTCGGTGGGAGAGCTGTCTAGATTTCTTGGACTTCATCATACCTGCCTCTCATCTCTTTCCTTATTTTCGATAATCTTTCTTACTGCTACATAGGCGCATTTCCAATTTTCCTCTGTCGATTTGAGGTCGGCCATCATGTTTGCTGCATTAAACGGTCTTTCTCTTTCTCTGCTGTAGTTTTCTCGGACCTCATTCCAATTTGGGCATTGGAACAGGGTATGCTCAACGTCGTCTTGCTCGCTGCAATAGGGACAGTTGTCTGTTTCCGCCCTCCGGCGGTCGTACAAGTATTTCCTAAAGCAGCCATGACCGGATAGCGCTTGTGTCAGGTAGTAATCTACTTCCCCGTACGGCCTGTCAATCCACGCCTCGATGTCGGGTATCAAGTTGAATGTCCACCGCCCATACCTTCCTTGCCTCCACTTGTTTTGCCACCTAGACATAAGGTTGGCTCTTGCCGTCACTCCATCTAACCCTGTGTATTTTTCCTTCCTTTCCAGTATCAGGAATTCTATTGGAGGAACTCCTGCTATAACCCCTACCCCCTCGGTCGAAATGGTCCTGTATGCAGAGCAAATCCTTATGGACATTTTGCGCTGTACGCTTGACAGTCTTGTTATCAATTTCTTATTTTCTGTCACCTTGTACCACGCTGGAGCGGCGTAAAGCATCTGGGAATGGATTACACTTGACATCAGTCTTCTCTTGGATGATCTGGGCCCTCCGATGTTTGGCATAAGACTAGCCAAAGCTGTTATCGTCTTTTCTGCCTTCTGGGTCGTTTTTGCTACTTGTTCGGCAAACGTGAGCTTCGTATCTAACCAAACTCCTAGATACTTTATTGCCTTTGATGGAGTCACTGTTATACCCTGGACATTGAAGTGTATCGGGGATATTTTCCTTTTTGTTGTTAGGAGGGCGGCCTCCGTCTTTTCTGGTGCTAGTTGGAGTCTTTTTCTGGCCATCCAGTTGGAAACTCGTTGCAGTGCAGTGTTCGCAGTATTCATTAGTATCTCCTCACCTTTGGCGACTACAACCATAGCCACGTCGTCGGCGAAACCTATTAGGGTAACTCCTTCGGGTTGTTCCAGCCTTAGCAGTCCGTCATACATGACGTTCCACAGTGTCGGACCCAATACTGAGCCCTGCGGAACACCGCTATTTATTTCTCTTGTCTTTGTTGCGTCTTCCGCCTCCAGTATTATTTTTCTTTCAGACAGGTAGGATGCTATAACGTTTATGATACTCTCGTCTATTTCCCTCTTTCTTAATTCCACCAATATGTTTTGCCAAGATGCGCTGTTGAAGGCATTCTTAACATCCAGCGTTATGACTGCGCATAGTCTCCGATGTGGGCATGAGTAGTTGGCCTCCGCTTCACGAGCGATTCTTAATACCTCGTTAATGGCATCCACCGTTTGTCGTCCTTCCCTGAAGCCGTATTGGTGTTCCGACAGGCCGCCGGTGCGTATGAGTTCGCCATTTAGTCTACCTAATATCAAATATTCGTAGAGTTTTCCTTCCACATCCAATAGACATATCGGCCTATAAGAAGCCGGGTTGTCAATTGGTTTATCTCCTTTTCTTAGTAGCAGCAGTCTGGCACGCTTCCACTCTGATGGGAAGATTGCTCTGTTGGCCAGGTCATTGTAGACTGCCAATACATATTCGGGCTTATTCTTAGCAACTTCTTTGATTATTTCCGGTGGAATGTTTCCCGGTCCGGGTGCCTTATTCTCTTTCATTTTGTTATACGCAACACTTAATTCGTCTAAACTAAAATTTGTGAATATCACAGTTCTATCACAGTCAAATATCACTTGGTCATGCTCGGGGAAAAGGTGGTCTACTACCAATTCTACGGTTTGCATGGCCATCTGCAGTCTGGGAGGGAAGCCGATCATCTTTTTCATGACGATAATTAAAGGAATCTACAAACGACCCAACCAACCAATCTTCTCGGTACACTTTGAAAATTGCCATGAAAACTCGTAAAAGCAAGCTGGTCAGCTGAAATTCCAGCGACTTCAAAGCGTACCGACAATGTTGGGTCCGCCAATTTTACGAGTTCGCATGGCAATCTTCACAGTGTACCGAGAAGGTCGGTTGGTTGGTTGGATCGTCTGTAGACCACTTAAAGGTTATCATAGGTTACGGGACTGTATTTTTTATTCCGATTAAAGCACGATTAACTATACCACATTCGCATTTCATATTTCTGATGTAAACAATTATCAACGCATGCTATCATTAGTATTGGTCGAACGGCCATAAACTCCGTTGATATTTGTGTATATACATCAGGAATATGAAATGTGATTACAGTACATTAGTCAGATTATAGGAAGTAAGTAAAGGTGTATAATATGCACGACGGTCACAGTAAATAACAACTAACAACAGAACAGAACAAGTCAACAAGTTTCGACACCACGCACGGCTTAGCTACCTCTGCTACCTTCTTTGCCAGCGACCGCGACCGATAAGGAGTGCGCGATAAATGTAATGGATATTGAAACGAAAACTAAGATAATATAATATTAAATTTAATAATATTCTGTCAAGAAAATTACATTTTAATTGATATATCTACATTTCCCTTAATAATGTAAATATAGTTGAAATAAGTACTACATAAATTTGTTTCAAGGTACGAAGGTTTTAAAACAAAAATAACATAATACACGGAATAAGAAAATGTATGAAATTTAATATTTAAAACTATTAAACATTTCGCCTAATCGTAATATATTCGCAAACAATATATATTTCAAGAAAAATATTAGATTATAACAAACTTTTCACTAAGGTTCACAAAAATGTATACATTTACATTTAATAAATGTAGATTTGCGAAAACTATTTAATTACGTTATAGTTAATGTATAAAATATTAATATTTAAAACTATGAAGCATTTCCCATAATCGTAATATATTCACAAATAATATATATCCCAAGAAAAATATTAGATTACAATAAACTTTTCACTAAGTTTCACAAAAATGTATACATTTACATTTAATAAATATAGATTTGTGTTAACCATTTCATTTTAAAACTATCGACTTATTTGTATCAAATACTTTTTTTTTTGCGTGTATCAACGGAGTTTATGGTCGATCGACCAATACTAATGATAGCATGCGTTGATATTTGTTTACATCAGGAATATGAAATGCGAATGTGGTATAGTTAATCGTGCTTTAATTGGAATAAAAAATATAGTCCCGTAACCTATGATAATCTACAGACGATCCAACCAACCAACCGACCTTCTCGGTACACTTTGAAGATTGCCATGCGAACTCGTAAAATTGGCGGACCCAACATTGTCGGTATGCTTTGAAGTCGCTGGAATTTCAGCTGACCAGCTTGCTTTTACGAGTTTTCATGGCAACTTTCAAAGTGTACCGAAAAGGTTGGTTGGTTGGGTCGTTTGTAGATCCCTTTAATTAAACCTTTATCACTGATTAGGTCAAATATATGCTTATTATTAATTCAAAACGTATTGGTTTAAAGTTAAAAAATGTAAAATCTCAGGATAAATAGGTTTCTTTATATTAATTCTATAATACTCTGAAGATAGAGATACCACAGATTTATCTTAAAACTTTTTATTAACGGTAAAATTAGTAGAGTGTTTATACCGGAGCTGAGCCTCCCCCCACCACTTTTCGTGACGTCATGGGTGGTGGGGGGTAATTAGTATGGTGGGGGGTAATTACTGTGGTAGGGGGTAATTACTGTGGTGGAGGTAATTGGTGTGGTGGTGGGGGGTAATTGGTGTAGTGGGAATAATAAATGTGGTGGGGGGTAATTGGTGTGGTTGGAGGTAATAAGAGTACTGAGTGATTGAGTAATTGATGTAGCAATGAGGACTTCATGATTTGTCGTTGCAATCTTATTCACGGGAGTGGGGGCAACCCATCCTTATAAAAGCAAGAGAGGAGTTGACACGTGATCATTAAATAGGCTAGACTCCTATAGTAAATTTAGTATGCCTTCGTGTACGTCTTGTGGTAAAAGTTTCACACGTGGCGACAATTTACGTCGTCATGAAAGGCAGTCATGTGGGAACGATGGACCTCTCGCGAAGCGACCTAGGGTTGATTCAACGCCTTCAACATCATGTACTAATATGCAAACATGTGATTGCTGTAACGTGACTTTAACAGCGACTCAGATGAAATCACATAGAAGAACTTTGCAACATAGGACAAATTCATGTGCCCCTATGGTGGATGGTGTAGCTATTGTCCAAACAGCTTTTAAAAATAGGATAATTACATATCGAGTGCATTGTGAAAATAATTATCTAGATTACGCCATGTTTTTCAACGAAATCAGACCAAAGATTCTCAATCTACTCGAAGAAGTGCTGCGTATCCATAAAACAGTGAAAGTAAATATGGAATCGTTCGCCAAGTACATTTTACCGACTCAAGATCTAACTGAAATGAAATCATTTAATACCTCCAATAGGATTTTGGATGAATCCATGGATCTGAATGATGTTTTGAATAGTTTTGTGGATTCAATGGTTACGCAGAGTACTGAGTTTCAGGAGCGTGATTCAGGTATACTAATATTTTTTTAAATTATAAAACATAATGATTAATCATTATCTCTTTTTTAGGTTGGGCCCTCGAACGAATTGCTTTTGTTGAAATTAACGTAAACAAGTATAGCCCTTTGGGTGGTTCATCGTACATAAAATTACCGAAATACATCGAAAATAAGAAGGCGGTGGTGAATGTACAGAATCAAGATCAATGTTGCTTCGCTTGGGCTGTGACGTCAGCGTTATACCCCGCAAATGGCCATGTATCGTACACATCATCATATCCACATTTTTCAAGAGTATTAAATGTAACAGGTATGAATTTTCCAATAAAATTACGAGATATATCGAAATTTGAAGAAATGAATAATATTTCAATTAATGTGTACGGTTTAGAAGAGAAATTTGAAAATAATAGGGTTAAATATGAAGTTGTTGGACCTTTCCGTTACTCGGGTAAGAAATTGTATACTCACGTAAATTTATTGTTAATTTCAAGTGAATGTGTTGGCGATGAAAATCACCACTGTAATAATGATTGTGCTAATAGTCACTATTGTTGGATAAAGGATTTGTCTAAGTTAGTTTCCACTCAAGTTTCCGCTAGCGATCATAAGAAACATTTTTGCGACGGTTGTTTACTTTACTTTAATACTGAACGTCACTTATTTCAACACCAGAGAAATGACTGTAATCATATTTATACAACAGCACCAACAACAAAATTTCGTATTAACAAATTTGGAAAAGAAGTAGCTGAGAATATATTAAAATTTGAGAATATCGAGAAACAAATGCGAGTACCATTCGTAGTATATGCAGACTTTGAGTCAATTTTAAAACCTATCTATACGTGTCAGCCAAACCCCGAACTCTCTTTCACGAATAAAACCTTTAAACATGAGCCTTATTCATTCGCATATTACATTAAATGCTCTTTTGATAATTCTCTATCTAAGTTTGATTTATATCGGGGGTGTGATGCAGCCCGAGTGTTTATAGAGCATATAGAGACAGATTTAAGGAATGTATATAATAGACATATGAAAAATATAGTCCCAATGGCTAAACTCACAGCGCAAGAAAACCTAGACTTTCAGAATGCGACCGTGTGCGGTATATGTGGGGGGCCTTTCAAGGGGGAGGATGTTAAAGTTCGAGACCATTGTCACTTAACGGGCAAGGTAAGATTTGGTGCCGCACATTCTGTATGTAACTTAAATTACAAGTTACCCAATTTTATACCTATTATATTTCACAACATGAGTGGATACGATAGTCACCTATTCATCAAAGAGTTGTGCAAATACAAGGATAAAGTTGGTGTAATAGCACAAAATAAAGAAAAATACATATCCTTTACGAAACATCTGTATATGCACGATTATGTTGATAAGAAGGGAGTTACAAAAAAGAAATATTTACAACTGCGATTTATCGATAGTTTTAAATTTTTATCGGCTTCATTACAAAATTTAGGTGCGAATTTAGATGATGATCAGTTGGGGACAATGCGGAGTTTTTATAGCGAAAATGACAAATTTAATTTAATGAGACAGAAGGGTGTATTTCCATACAGTTTTATGGATAGTTTAGAGAAATTAAATAGAACTGAATTACCATCTAAGGAGGAATTTTATGATAATTTAAATAAAGAGCACATATCAGACGCTGATTATTTGCGGGCTAAGAATGTTTGGGATTTGTTTGAATGTCGCAGTCTAGGTGATTATTCAGATATTTATTTGAAATCAGACGTGCTTCTTTTATGTGACGTGTTTGAAAATTTTCGCGCAATTTCTTTGGATAAATATGGACTAGATCCAGCTCAGTATTATACAGCCCCGGGGCTATCGTGGGACGCTATGTTGAAATTAACCGGAATCGAGTTAGAATTGTTAACGGATATCGATATGATCCATTTCTTTAAAAGAGGTATAAGGGGTGGAATAAGTCAGTGTTCAGAAAGGAAGCATATTGCAAATAATAAATTTCTACCTGATTATGACCCTAACGAGCCGTCATCATTTATCACGTATCTAGACGCCACGAATTTATATGGACATAGTATGTCTAAGGTGTTACCCACGGGTTGTTTCATGTGGTTATCTGAAAGAGAAATAAATGATTTAGATATTATGAATATCTCGGATGATAGCCCACACGGGTACGTCTTTGAAGTAGATATACATTATCCGGAATACCTGCACGACTTACACTCAGATCTCCCCTTCTTAGTTGAAAATATTGTGCCTCCTGAATCAAAATCAAAATTAACAAAGTTAATACCAAACGTGAACGATAAAAAAAAGTACGTCGTACACTATGTAAATTTAAAGCAGGCTATTAATAACGGGTTAGTGGTTACGAAAATACATAGAATTCTTAAATTTAATCAATCGGCGTGGTTAAAGAAATATATTGACTTAAACACCGAGATGAGAAATAAAGCTACAAATAAATTTGAAAAAGATCAATACAAATTAATGAGTAATGCGGCGTTTGGTAAGACGATGGAAAATGTGGACAACAGATCAGACATAAAGTTGGTTACTCATTGGGAAAGTATTAGACGTAGTATGGGTGCAAATGCATTAATATCTCGTCCAAATTTTAAAACTTGTTCGATATTTACTGAAGATTTTGTAGCGATCCATATGGCTAAACAAAAGGTGACTTATAATAAACCAATTTACGTGGGCTTTTGCATCTTGGAATTGTCAAAGACAGTATTGTACAACTTTTTCTATAATGTAATTAAAAGAGAGTATGGGGATAATGCCTCTTTACTGTATTCTGATACCGATAGTCTGATTATCAAAATTTTAACAGAAAATTTTTACGATTTTATAATAGATAACCGAGACAAATTCGACACTTCAAATTATCAGGATGGTAATATATTTAATGTACCCAGAGGCCCACCGGTTTTAGGTAATTTTAAAGATGAATTTCCCGCGGACCCAATAATTAGTTTTTATGGTACCGGAGCAAAAGCTTATTACGTACAATCCGTGGGGAATGAATTAAAAAAAGCAAAAGGTGTAAAGAGATCTGTCATTCAAAAAGAATTATCAATAGATGACTATAGGCAAATCGTTGAACAAGGTGGCTTAATATTCAGAAAGATGAATACATTTCGAAGTCAATTACATGATATTTTTACCGAAGTAAAGAACAAAGTGGCTCTGTCTCATCACGATGATAAACGCTTTGTCATCCCCAATACAACCAAAACCCTAGCGTGGGGTCACTCTGACATACAATTTTTTCAAACTGAGCTAGAACAAAATATGCGTTGGTTAATGTCTGCTGCTAATGTTGTTCAAAGTAGTACTGTGGAAATTGATAAAATAGATCATTTACTTGCGGCAATAGCAGAGTTAAGCCAGTAATCGTTATTAAAATATGAATGTTTGTTTGACGTAAAGGTCCAGAATATTATAAATTAGATTTAGTTTATTTATATATTTCTTTGTAAATTAAGTAGAGTATTGTAAAGCAAGTAATTTATATTGTCATTAAAAGTGGGTGTTCGTTTAACGTACAATTCCAAAATATTATTAAATATGTTAAGTTTATGCATCTACTATTTTGTAAAGACACTGTAAGTTAATTTCATACTTTATATGTAATAATATGTAATTAAAAAATATATAATAATTAATTGGAGAACTATATTGTAATAAAGTATATGTAGAAAAGAATAATTATGTGTTGTTATTAAGCTTTACAGCAGAATTCCTGTTTTAAAGTAAATAAAAGTGAGCGTCATTTATGGAAGGTACTGTACCATAGCTTCTATTCGAGGCATGTTTGTAACAACAATTCCTATTTTAAAGTAAAATAAAGCAGCATTCTTTATGGAAGTGCTGTACCCACGTATTTATGGAAGTGCTGTACCACATTCTTTATGAAAGTGCTGTACCACATTCTGGGTTACATACCGATTAGAGTGGGTCATGTGGCAACAACGCTGGCGTCTATTCAAGGTATGTTTGCAAGCTGTGAGATTCAGCGTGGGTTAAATGGCAACAAGAATTTCTTTGTTGAAGTAAAATAAAGTGGAATTTCTTATGGTAGGTGCTGTACCACAGTTTGGGATATTGTTTAGAGTGGGTAATGTGGCAACAGTGCTGATGCCAACTCGAGGTGACGCGGCGTTTGGGTTTGGTGGTGTGACACATTTCAACCAATGAGGAGGCCGCATTTCCACCACTCCTAGAGTAGGGATAATGGGGGGGTTAGCGTGGTGTATTTATACATTGTGGACTCTTCAAACGTTCTCTTTACCTTCAACTTTCACAGTGTGTAGTTGTGAATTTTATGTTCTGTGTTTTGTGTTCTGTGCCAAGTTTCAAGTTTAACAATTTGTAAGTTTATTATTTTTTTAATTGTTCGTAATTCGTAATTCTCATAATGGTGAGACATATTGTATCTGGTGGTGGCCGTAAAACGACGAATGTATCGGAGGCTACTAATGCTCAGAGGATGTTGCAGGGTGTGGCCATTTTGTCAAATTTTATGTCGGGCCCCGCTACCACGGTAGGTGCTCCTGTTAATACAACAATGAATATTATTTATGCGGCAGCCCCAGCGGCTCAATTCGTTGTGGCCGGCGTCGCAAATAATGTAATATTAACACCTAGTGGTAGCGCAGCAGGTCCGACACCCCTAGGACCTGGTGCTGGAAATATGGGCCCGACATACAGCATCGCAGGTAGGCCGGGATTAGGGGTAAATATAATATCGAATGTTCGAATCCCGGCTACGAATACAACAACGCTTAATGTCACCTCTAATGCAACTTCGACAAATAGCACGATACATGGGTCAGTTTATGGCAATCAACAGACGCACGCTGTTGACCAGTCTGATGCTGACATGCATCCTGTAATTCACATCTCCGACGACGATGCTGGAGGAATTAATTCCAATAGCACCGAAGTCGTAGATGGATTACAGGATCGTGAAAGCGAATTCCGTGATGCTGAGGAGCTGATTCGTTTAGATGGCAAAGTAAGACCATCTAAAAGGGCAGCTTCTGCATCGAGGAATCAGAGTGGGCGTCGCGTCACCTTCCAACCCTCGTCTGCATCCGTATCGTTGGTCACTAGTGATGACTCTGAGGACGACTTTGTGAAACCGCCAGTAGTCAAAAAGCCTAAAGGGGCAGTTATTCACAGTGATGACTCCGAAGATGACTTTGTTGTTAAGCGAAAAACTTGTAAAAAGAGCGTCAAAATTGAAAAATGTAATAGTCGTAAAACAAAGTCATCATCGGCGGCATCGGGGAGTGGCAGGGGTAGGGGCAGGGGTAGTCGTGTTGTGAACCCCAGCACAAAGTCGTCATCGGTGGCATCAGGGCGTGGTTCAAGAAGGGCGGCTACTCAACTAACACCAGACTTTTCCGATGCTCCACGACATATTATTCAGTATATGTTAGATTTAAACCAAAATTTACCTGCGCCGTTAACCCCTATTCTGGAGGATCCTCCTAGGCCTGTAATAAAAACTGTAGGCAGAGGCATGGGAGGAAAGGGAAATTTAATGAGCCTTAACGGCGAGGTAAATCGCGACGCGAATGCAAGTCCGGTTTTAGTTGGTAGATTTGACGACACCGCATTAGAACAACCAAGTTGTTCTAATGCAGTGCCATCATCACCACCCTCAGGTGGCAACGACGCACTAGAAGAAGCTGGCACTTCTAATGCGGCGGCGCCATCACCTCACCGAACACCAAGTCAGAATTCTACACATTCTGACATGGTGTTGGGTGCGGTACCACCGCCTGAACCTGTGGCAGAAATCGCGGAACTAGACAATATAAATATTGACGACTTATTACGTTTTCCATCACCAGTTCCACCGATTCAGAATCCCTCAGATTCTGATTCGGATTGTGATTTTCTGTCACAGGAGAATGACCGCAATTTATTAAAAAATGCAATTGCGGCATTAAAAACACTAAGAAAATCAAAAAAGGAAAAACACGATGCGGATGTATAGGAGCGCATTAATGATGATGTGCTAGAACGGCAGGCTGAAGCACAGGAAGCCAATGCTCGAGAACGCCTTCAGCAGGCCGAAAATCTAAGGTTAGAAATTGAAAGGCTAACCTTAGAGAGAGAGCAAATCATTATTAATGCGAATGCGGAGAGGATTGATGCCCAACAAAAAATCGAGGGTATCAATAATCGCCGCAACGCTGAGGCTAAGTCCCGTCGGGAGTTGGAAGGTGTTGAGAAGAAATTAAAAGATTAGACTTAAAAAAATAAATGTTAGGTTAGTTTTAATAAATCCCTGCTTCTCTCCCGCCCTCCACTCCGGAAGCGGGATTGATTGCCCGGCGGATCAATTTACATTTTCAATCAATGAAGTTGTTCTGCCATGTAATTAATCCTAAAGTTCTAGTAATCATGTAGTGGCGACAGGTTTCGAACCGTCTACACCCTCGACGATCAACCCAAAGACCAGCGCTTTACACTATGCGGCTACCAGAACCCTGTTTTTTTGTTGTTTATTATTTAATATGTACTTCCAATATATTTGATTTTATTCTTTTTTATTCTTAAAACTGCTTTTTCTTTGTTAATATTTGTTAATTTGAAGCGAATAAGTATTTAACTAATTTTTAAGTGCAAAAATATTAATTTCTAATGTTTCTTTGCTAATATAATTGTACATCTACTGACAATATATTTAACTGTAGGCATTTACCGGTTTAAAATTTTAAGGGTTTCCTACCTGCCCTTTTTTACCTACCTTATGTGTACTACAGAAAACATCGACAAAGCATATTATTTAAAATGCTATATTCATCTAGATGGAGCTAACAGTATTGATTTAACAAACTAACAAAAAATATATTATCGATACAGGGTAGGTATAAAATTACATCATATTTTTCTTAAATTAATATTTCTTTTTCTTTTGCATTGAATTGTTACCGAAAAATATTAAGACTTCGCTGGATGACATCAAAATGTATATACAGGGTGTTTATATAGTACGAGACTACTGATTACGTCATATCTTTGTTAAATGTATGTATTTCTTTTGCATTAAATTAGTGCTGAAAATCTTATAATTTCGGTCCATGGAATTAAAATATATATATACAGGGTGTCTATATAGTACAAGACACTTGATTACGTCATATTTTTTTGTTAAATGTATGCATTTCTTTCTTTTGCATTAAATTAGTACTAAATATCTTAAGATTTCGATCCATGGAATTAAAATATATATACAGGGTGCATATATAGTACGAGACACTATTGATACTTTTTTATTTTCTGCATTTTTTCTTTTGCATTGAATTATTACCGAAAATATTAAGATTTCAATCGTTGTCATTTTGGTAATGTCATTTTATTATTATTTAATATATCTTGTGGTGAGAGAGAACACTGTTTAACGTAGCTTGTAGGTATCGGATCATCAGCTGGGGGATGCACCATGTTGCTTCTTGAGATGATTGCGCTATATTGACGATTTTTATAGTTTAAGTAAAAATTTGTGAATAAAAAAATAATTTTCCAAATACTGATGTTTTATTTCTTACATACTTAATATAAAAATATAAATAATAAGTTTCCAAATACTGGTGTTTTATTTCTTACATACCTAATATGCAAATATAAATAATAATAATAAACAAGTACAAAAAAACAATATAAAAAATATGTACAAAAAAAACAATATGAAAAATATCAATCGGAGTCCGAGTCCGAATCGCTGGCATCCATTGGCACCGTCTCCAGCGACCAAGCTGACGGTGAAGATGGCCTGCTGGGTAGCTCTTCCTCGGAGTCCAAGTCGCTGGCACCCATTGGTTCTGTGACCATAGACCAAGCTGATGGTGAATATGGTCTGCTCGGCGGCTCAGCTTCCATGGACCAGCTACCACTGTCTGGATCCCCTTCACCCCCCAGATCTCCATGGCTGGGCACAGACACCACCCAGCTACTGCTATCTGGACCATCTCCATCGTATGATAGAGCAACCTTCACGTTGTACTCCCAGAAGGACATTGTTGTTTCCGTGGAGTCGCTCGAACTGACAATATTGTCTTGAGTAGCCATTTGTCTTTCAGTTTTGCAGTTTAACTGAGGACCAAGCGGTGAGAAGTTTCTTATATAAACACATTCCCACTCCACCACAACCAACATAAACGAGAGTGGGGTAGTAACTTTCTTATACACGTACCATCAATGTCACCACCCCCATAACCAACAGCAGATGAGTTTCTTATAGACTATTTTAAATTTCAGAATCCGTTTCTGCGTCGGATTCAGATGGATCACTTTCAGAGGACACTGCTTCAGCTTCTGAGAATGTTTGTCGGTATCCATTTGTAGTGCTATCGGCCGGACCAGGTGGCTCCTCTGTAACCCACGATAAATATGAACACCACTCGCCGGTTTCAGGATCCTGATACCTTACTTCTTCATACCATATCAATGGTACAAAATTCGATAATATCGAATCACTGGTAGAGGAGACTGTTGGATCTTGAATTGTGACCATGTTAAATGCACAAACTCAAATGAATAAGAGTTCATTATTTCTTACTAGGTATATAAGTCGATATACCCCCACTTTATTTTGCACTTAAAATAGATAGTAAAAACAAACATTTTTCATAAAAGGAGATATATTTATTTACAAAAAAAAAAGAAACATTTATATAAATTATTTAAAAATTAATCTAAGGACTAATCACTTATACAATTACTTAAACTAAACTATTTACAATATTAAACTATTTACAATATTAAACTATTTACATTTTAACTTTTTTTATTGTTATTGCAAATGTTGCAGATCTCCACAGGTCTAATTTGATGGAGTGGCTCGCTGCAAGATTTGCAATAACCCCTTTCCCCGTCTGTCAGGCGCGTTGTGGAGTGAAAGTCTACGTGCCGATGCAACGCCAGGTCGACACGTCGTTGGTACCCCATATAACAACCGTAGCACAGTTGATACTCTGCACCATCCCTTGCGTCGACAGCCACATATGCCATGGTGGTGCAGAATATCTCATTCCTGGGGTGGTGTCCTCTTAGGAGATACTTATCGGTGAGCTCCATTTCTTCTTCATCGTCTGATGCGTCTGCAACTATGCCATCGTCAGCAGTATCAAGTTCGACTTGTTCCAGTACGACAGCATCATCACCTTCCTCACCGTCCACATCTCCTGGAAGAACACCCTCTTCGACGTCAACAACTTCCACTCCGGCTCCAACAACATCCCCTTCGGCAGCTATATCGGCGTCTCCTTCATGGTCGTTCCACATATTGTTAATGCCGTCCACTTCTGCCAACCAATCCAAAAATTCTAGATTGGCACATCCTCTGGGTACACCCATCATAAAATTAGGAACAGCAGCCATTATAAGAGTAAAAAATTAGTTCGTAAACGTAGAGTGTCGAAAATCAACTGAATCGTATCAAGTCTCCTCCTTATTTATATGCAACCGGTGACGTCATGACCCCCACACCTTGGATGACATCAGCACCCTCAACATTACTTAAATGCGAATGAATACGAAGAGGAGCACAGTTATTTTTCTGCTTTCGTACTGCATATACTATAAAGTATTAACAAGTGTTAAAATGCCTTTTCCAAAAGAATGGGAATCCAAACCAACCATCGCCGCATACCCATATAGTACGCATAACCAAATTGTGTGTCATAATTGTTACGTGTCCTGGCCGAAGGAGTACATAAATTCATGTACGGGATTATGTAGAAAATGTAGAGATGCGAATCCTGTGCCAATTAAGAAAAGCCAAGGGGTTCAAGGAAGAGATTCAGGCGAGCGCCAAGAAAATGAATGCCGCAAGTGTCTGCAGCTGTTAACTCGCACAAATTTCGGAGTAATCAGAGATGTTTGTGATGTGTGCAAGGTGGAACATCCATTAAGGCAGCGGTGTCTCTCTTGTGATAGATACAAAGACGATTGTTGGAACAATGTGTGTAGGATGTGTAGAGGAGGTAAAATATTGTGCGAGAATGTTGGTCATTTTTATGGGAATTTTGTGCATCACGAAAGAAAATGCTGGTGTGTTAATCAAGAAATCCAGTTGTTAAGGCATGAGATTATTTCATGGAATTAAGGCATGGAATTTTATGAAGATGTAAAATTTCTTTCTTTATTGTATTTGGATTTAGAATAATTTATATTTTGTCAATAAAATATATTTAAATTAATTTGTTTTTTTTTCTTCTATTAACTTACTGAAATATAAAATGTAAATAATATTACAGTGAAATAAAGCTATTCAATAATGAATTTTAGACATTTAAATAAAACACATTAATGTCGTATACATATTTTATTTCTATATTACTGATACACAAGTAAATATATTGATTATGTATATTTTACATTATTCAAAATTTAATAAATTACACAACATCCTTTTTGTCAATCCAAGAGTTGTGTTCTTTGGAAAGTCCCATCCATTTAACAAATATTCTGTTTCTTTTTTTCCTTAACACCTTCTCCACTAGATATATATCGGGATATTTAGTTTTTTGTAACTCCATTTCATAAAAACATCCTTTAATTGGTTGGGCATTCATATCTTGAAGCTGATAAGTTGTTGGGTTAGTTATGTTTGTTTTCACAATTTTAAAAAGTTCAGTTGAAAAATTGACTGTAAAACCTTTCTCAAATACACCTTTGTATGCACTTATTCGGACTACGTCACCAACATGAAACTTAGGTTTTAAAGCAATCCTAATATTGTCATAAGCACTCAATTTTGTGGTTGGTTTTACATCAGCAGGCTTCATACCAATCGTACGATGTACTTTGTTGTTGTACATATTTGTAATGTTGGCTAGAATGTCGAACCATTTGTATTTACCTCCAGCTGAGAATTCTTTATATAACCAATTTTTCAATGTCCGTATCACTCTCTCCACAACTGCTGCTTTCTTTGTACTATACGTCGAGTAATGATTAATGGAATGCTTCTTCATTAAAGTGGAAAAGTGTTTGTTGTAGAATTCGGTACCCTGGTCGCTTTGAATATTCTTAGGTGTGTAGTTTGATTTTTGCAAAATGCTTCTCATGCCCTTCGTAATTTCAATTGCCGTTTTATTTCTTAAGGGTCTTGTCCACACATATTTTGAGTAGCAGTCAATCACTACGAGAATATATCGATAACCTTTATTCTCATTAGCATGTGGTTGCATTTCAGCCAAATCAATTTGCCATAAATCACCGTAACCCTTGATGATTGTTCTTCTTCTACGAAAATTTTTACGGGGTAATCTGTGCAGCTCCTCCACAATACCCCTTTTTGTTCTACTAATTACCATGATAACTTCTTGGCTCCAATGCGAAAGATACACCTAACTGATAGATGTTTGCAGACAGACTAATTTCTAATAAGTTAATTCTTCTAATTTAACAAGTTTCTCAATTAAATTATTAATCTGTTTAGTGTTTAGAGAAACTGCATTTTCTTTATGTTTTTTATCAGTATCTTTTTGTATTTGTTCATTAACATACTTTTTCATTGCTGCAATAACTTCTTTTTTTCTTTGCATTTTATCATCAACGTACTTTCTCACAGCACCACTAACTAAGCCAGCTTGATCATTAACTTTATGCATTTGCTCATTAACATACTTTTTCATAGCTACACTACTTAAGTCAGATTGACTATTGACATAATTTTTCATTGCTGCAATAATTAAGTCACTGATCTCATCCATAGCCTTGTGGATGTCTGCAAAGAATGTAGCAAATCGGTTTTCAACATAGTTACGTGTTACACCATCCTTACTATCTACCGGTTCTCCAATGTTCTTTAAACGTTTATTCTGGATATCAAAGTGATTATCTGTGGTGAGGTTAAAGCCAAGACCTGGTGGACCGCGTACGACTAATGATTTATTAGCGCCGCCTCTTCTACGTCCAAACTTGTCAATTGTGTTGTGAACAGGTAGCATTTCTGATTACATCTGATCTGATTTAAGTATTTCACAATATATTATACTTCCCAATTAGATATATTCACAAGAAAATTTAATAAAATCAATTTTTCTTTTTTTTATTTAAATTATTACTTCCTACGTTGACACTCCTTACTGGAATTAAATTTAATTTCGCTAATAGATTATTTTTTCTTCTCTCATTTCCTCCAACAAACTAACTATTTCATTGTTAACACCACTGTTACCTGCCATTTTTGAACTATACAGCAGACGTAGACGATCCACCAACTCTTTCGGTTTATTCCAATAAACATAATCCACACCTCTACTATTGTATAATTTCTTAATAGGCATACCCGAACCTATTCTAGATCTCGTCGTTACTGTAGAAGATAACAGTGGTTTTATAATTTCACTGAATTTCTTCCATTTCTTTACTTTCAAACCCAGACTTATATCATAGCGGTTATACGGTGCTTTTGTCTTATTTAATATTTGCCGATATATTTCACGATCATCTCCAATAAAAGTTTCATCACTACGTAGAACTGATGGATATTTCATAAATATTACATCATACAACTTAGAACTGCCAGGATACTTTCCCACTCGCTTATTACCACGCCACAAGGTAATATTTCCACCAGAAAAGCGTATTTCGCTATTACCTATTAGTAGTTTATCTGTGTTGGGATCTAGACGCACACCGTATACAGTATCATATTTATGATTACCAGACTTTACATTTTCTACATGTTGTTTGATCACATCACCCTCTTTTTCTGCACTGCTAAGGATACTTTCTGAACCTGGGGTACTCATTAACGATGATCTCGGTGGGGTCTCCATAAAATATGCTTGACTTGCATTATTCTCATCATCTTCATCACTAGTTTCAGATGCTGCTTTAAATGCACTGGTACTAGCTCTTGCACCCCCTGGTGTTTGTGTCTGTGTTGGCACATTATTTTGTGATTTTACCTTTGAAGCGGATGATAAGTCTTTTAAAGGTGTGGTTATAGGTTCATATATCTTCTCCAACGTTAATTTATTCTCAGCATCTCTATTCTTGAGAGAATTGAATTTCTTACGTACGGAGTCGGTAGCCTCAACTAATTGACGTTTCAGACTTATTTCAGCTCCCACATCTCTATCCATATTAGCTTTCTGCTTAATTTCGCCGATGTAATACCGACGCTGTCTGCAGATCGATTGAAGTCCTAATTACAATTCTTTATGGATATATGAAACTATCAAGTCCTTTCCTGTATCTCCCCTCGTTTACTTCTCTATCTTTGTCAATTACAAGAAACCCATATCTTTCTTTCCAACATTCTGCACACATTTCTTGAAATTTCTTAAAAGATACGTCCGGCGAGACATGATCAGAGAAAATGTGGTGTAAATTCATGTCATCCTGCTTGAACAATGCTATAAAATTTGCGTTGTCTCTTACTAACTGAATTGGCACGCGAGAATATGTTTGTGCCAGATAAAAACAATCTACATTTCTATGGCGACCCATTGAGAAAAACGCACGAATTACATCTTGTTTTTCACATATAACATCATCAAATATAAATATAGAATCAAGTTTAGCATCAGATGGCTGCACTATATCCGCATTATTACTGAAGGTGTAAAATCCTAGTCCCTTAATAGGCTCTAATATCTTGCGCAAATACTCGTACTTGGGTTGATATAGAGACTTTGAATATAGGTAAATGTTTGCAAAACGAAGTCCAAGTGGGTGAGTAAGCAGAGATATCAGTAAATTTGTCTTTCCACAGGCACTTGGGCCGATTAATAGCCCACGAATAGTTGAGGGAAGTAATGGTCCATGGCGCGATTCGACTTGTAACCCACATCCAACTTTTTCGTCTAAATTGTCTACAGCAAACTTCTGTCTCTGCTTCACAATACGCATTGTAGCACGGTTGAAGACTATATAAATAGATGTATGCATTACAATTGTTATTTAAATGTTGTCAGTCAAACAGCACACAAGTAAAAACCACCATCGGTTAAAGGCTGGTAAAGGAGTAGTAAATTCCCTAATAAATAAGCTTCCATTTGAACTGCATTTACCGGGAGGTTATCAGTACTGTGGCCCCGGTACTAAATTACAAAAAAGATTAGCGCGAGGTGATCCAGGTATAAATAAGTTGGACTCTGCATGCAAGCAACACGATATTGCATACGATCAAAAAACGAACGATTTAGCTGCCCGACACAAAGCAGACTATCAGCTTGAACAAGCTGCTTGGAAACGAGTTAAATCCAAAGACGCAGGTATAAAAGAAAAGGCTGCAGCGTGGTTAGTTACCACCATAATGAAGGGGAAACAACGTCTCGGTATGGGATGTAGGTCAACATCTCGTACTACAAAAAGAAAAAATATGATTAAAAAGAAGAAAAAAAACAGGAAGAACGTTAAAAATGTAGCGTTCGGTGCTGGAATAGTGCGCAAGGTACGTGATGATCTACGCAAGGCCGGTGGCAAGCGCTCTATTGCTAATGATACAAAAAAAATTGCTCAAATGGCGCTTCAAGCAGCACGGCGTCATATGAGGGCGGCTGGTGGAAAACGCAATATTCGTACACCTCGCATAATACCGATTCCGAAAGTTGGTGGAATTCTACCTTTAATACCTATTTTTGCTGGATTATCAGCGTTAGGTAGTTTGGCTGGAAGTGCAGCTGGTATAGCCAAAGCTGTAAATGATGTTAAAACAAGCAGAGAGGAATTGGCCGAAAAAAATCGTCACAATAGACACATGGAAGCGATTGCTCTAGGAAAAAGTGGCAAAGGATTATATTTGAAACCGTATCGTAAAGGACTGGGTCTTTATTTAAAACCACAAAGTACAAAAAACTACTAGACACCCTACCTCGAAAACCTCTTACTGACATCGATCTTAAATATTATGCTGAGAAGATGAAGGTACCATACTTTCGAGGTATATTTATGCGTGACAATCTACCAAATTCTAGACCACGTCATAATGAATCCGTCATCATAAATTTGGATAGTGTAGATGGCCCTGGAACACACTGGGTGGCATTTAAAAAACGCGGCAGTTTAGTCACATATTTCGATAGTTTTGGCGATTTACCCCCACCAAGAGAATTAGTCCTGTACTTGCGCAACGGTTCAATGTCTGTAGATAAAATCTACTATAATTATGAGCGCCAACAAAATTTCAACACAGTGTGGTGTGGTCATTTGTGCTTAAAGTTTCTTTCCTCAAAAAATTAAGTAAAACTCTTCAAATGGAATCTGTAACACCATCAATGGATCGAGAAGCAATTAAACGGATGGGCCACTCCTTGATTGCTTTCTCTAGACTACGCAGCTTATTGAAGATGAGCAAACAGCAACTTTCAGATATGCCTAAAGAAGTAATGATTGCGTGTGCCCCTAATGAAATTGCGTTAGTTTGGGATAAGTTACCTACACACCTTCAGGATGACATTGATATTTTAAAATATCAGTACTGTCAAGAACATTATTCTAATGATGAAAATAATATTGATGTTAATGATGGCTCACCACCTCGAAAAATATTTTGCTGCTACTGTAAAGTTGACGAGGTGAATGTGGTGTCAAATAATGACATAAATGTATCTCCATCACCCCCCAAAAAAAGAAGATTAATCCACAACAATTGCTGTAAATCACAATAAATTCATGCAGCAATCTCCAAAAAGATCAGTCATGTCACACACCTTCACTTTATCAAGCCGCTCAAGCGTGCTCAGTGCAGAATTTTATCCACCCATTGAACTAGATATGGGTAGTCGATATGGACTGGGATTAATTGGATTTTATTCATACAACTCTATTTTTAATGTAGACGAGACAAACAATCGTTTTTGTTATAGAGAGCGTCCAAAACTACCCCTCGTATACAAGCATATACCATATGGAGCATATGAAATTGATGAAATATATCGAGCAATACTGAAAGCTATACCGACTGATACAGAGGAAGAAAAAGAAAAATTATTCCGGCTACGAGCAAACAACAATACGCTGAAGTGTGAAATTTGGTCAAAATATGGAATTGACTTTTCACAAGCAAACTCTATTGGTAGTCTGTTGGGATTTGAACCAACATACTTACATCCAAACCAGAGCCATGAATCAACACTCCCTGTTGATATTATGAAAGTAAGGATGGTACGTGTGAATTGCAACATTATTTCCGGAGCGTATCTGAATGCCCTAAAATCCCACACACTCTTCGAGTTTGATATTGATGTTGAACCTGGATACAAACTTACTAAGGAGCCAGCTAACATCATATATTTACCTGTTAGACCAGAAGGACGCCAGTTTATCGACAACATTACTCTGCACATATTGGATGACAATGGAGATTTAATTAACTTTCGAGGTGAAAAGATTATTGTGAAGCTAGAATTGAAACAATTTTAATATTCTGAGCAAAAATGGGCTTTCGATATAATCAGAAACGATTGGCACATTGCCGATATAAAGTGTTTAACGATAAAAAGAAGAGTGATTGTAGAAACCAATTCATTCAGCGTATACCTCTTAAACAGTTAAGACATAGATTGTCGGCTAAGGACCGTGCATTTCTTCAATCTATTGGATTAAAACTGAGAGAAAATTAAATAATAATGGCAGCTTTTACATCTAGTGAAAAACTTGAAGTGTTCGACGAGCCCGTGTTTGATAAATCACTTGCTAGTTTACATGAGCATACGTATAAACCATACGGATCACCGTATTATAATAACTCGGATGAAATACGCATTCCTATCAATTTTCAAGACCTTATACTCGACATTACAGAGAGTTATATTTACATAGAAGGAAAATTTACTCCAAGTGATGTTACCAAACGGTGTTATTTATCCAATAACGCACTAGCCTTTCTCTTCGAGGAAATCAGTTATGAAATGGGTGGCGAACAAGTGGCTGTCGTTAGAAAGCCTGGTATCACTACTACAATGAAGACTATGGTATCATATGGACAAACACATCTCCGATCACTTTTAACTGCAGGTTGGGGTCTGACCCAAGAGAAGCAAGAAATTTTAGATACTACCAGTCACGTATTCAGTGGTAGGCTGCCTCTTAAATACATCATGGGTTTTGCAGAAGATTACACAAAAGGTGTTTTAAATGCAAAGCAGGAATTAATTTTAATCATAGCTCGATCCTTTAAAGATAGTTACATTGGTGAAGTTGATGCAGATCTAGAAATTAGCAAAATTGAGTGGAAGATAAAACATATTGTGCCTGAAGATAAACAAAAACTTAAACTATTAAATAGAATTAATAAGGGCGGTAATAATGCCATAGTAAAGATGGCTTACCGCATGTGGGATCTCTACGAGCTACCTACTTTACGTGATACATCGTCTGACATATGGGCTGTCAAAACCACTAGCAGCCTTGAGAGACCTCGATACATCATTATCGGATTTCAAAACAATGGCAATTCTAATGATAGAACCAAGGACGTCACACAGTTTATATCTGCAGATATTAATAATATTCGACTATATCTGAACTCTGAAGTATTTCCATATGAGCGCTGGAATTTGGATTTCGGTAAGAAACTCGACTCTGCAGCATACTATGCATACGAGAACTTTCAACGTAGTTACTATTACAGAGATATGGCTGAACCATTGATGGATCTGGGAGAATTCAGAAAATCCCCATTATTTGTCATAGATTGCTCCTGCCAACCGGATGCAATTAAATCATCCACTGTAGACATAAAAATAGAATTTGAAACACGAAAGACGAAGTTCCCCGCACAAACTCGTGTATATGCGCTTATACTCCACGATACATATTTAAGATATAGTGCACTGGATGGTTCAGTTCAGTCTGGAATTGCCGGCGCTAAATAACACTTTCTTTTGTGATGTCATCTTTAAGCAAGGAATTTCCTACTTTGATTGTTGACTTACAAGGATTTCAATATAAAGAGAATGTGTTTACAGTAAAGGAATTGGCTGTGGTGTGCTGTAACACTAACCAGCAAGCACATTACTTTTTCAAGCCACCTTTTTCATCACTAACCCGAGGTGAACAGAATCAATATCGATGGCTACAGAACTACTATCATGGCGGTGTAAAATGGAGTGACGGATATATTCAACTATCAGAATTTCCAATGATACTTCTACGGCTTTGTCAAAATACAGCTAATAATTATGGGTGTAATGTATCACCACAGGATGTTATAATTTTATGCAAAGGCAGACTAAAGAAAAACGTTCTACTGCATCATCTAAGATGGAATAAAATCATAGACCTAGATGACTGCTCCCCCTGTATACCTAGTCTCAAATCTTTGAGTGTACCAAGATGTATGGAGCATTATCAGCCCAACAATAGTCACTGTGCTCTTGCAAATGTTCACTATCTTAATAAATGTATTGTAGATTTAGATATAAAATTTGAATAAATATCTTTAAGTATATTCATATTTAGTATTAATAACATATTTTTTAGATATGTAGCCAAGAAATAGGAAAATAAAAAATATCTAGCAATGTGTGTTTCATTTATTTCATTTTTTATCCTTACAATAAAATAAATATAGTTCAATAATACATTTTAATGTACATCATCAATTACAATAGTTACATAATTCTAATTATTATAAATATTTCAAAATGAAAAAACAATAAGTGATTAACTACTAATTCAATTGTCAACAGCTTCTTCATCAGATAGGTCGAGTTGATATCTGTCGATAATTTTTTTAGGTAGATATTTTTCTATATCATATAGAAAACGTTTTAAACCTATTTGTACCATTTGCTCACAAAATTCTTCTAAATTTAAAATACCGCTGGAATATTTGCCACACAGGTTAGCGCCGGTATTATACATTTCAGAATCCGCCTTAAGACGTTCGACTTGTTCAGCATCGAAGCAGAAATTTAGATCATAGTTTATAGCATGCAGAGAATCCATACTTAGGTCACTCAGTTGACAAGACAGTCTATCAATGGCTGAATTAATGTCTTCCGCCCATGTCCACCTTTGTGCCGAATATTGCATCCACATATTTTGTTAGTAATGGTTGAACTAAAAGCAAACAAATATATTAAAATGCATACAGAAAGACTAAATCAATTCACTTACTTACACAAGGTGCAAGCAAACCAAGTTATTATCGTTTACCAAAACAATAACGTTCTTATATTTTCAAATGAGCTACAATATTGTGTTTTATAATACTCCTACTACCCTTTCTAACTATATTCTATGTCTAGTAGAAAATTAAAACTAGGAACTAAAAAGTAACTAATACAATTGCTGTTTATAAATTAAACACCAAAACGTATCATTGCACTGGATTTTGCACCGATGTACGTCGGTGGACGCTGACCTAAATATGTTAGTGTGTATTTACCACCAGATGAATTAATCTTATTGATTACATCTTCACTTATATTTTCTACAACTCGTTTGGGTAAAAACGATTTGAAAGTTGTTATTGTACTTTCCTCAAACAAATTTACGATAATTGATTTTCCAAACCGCGTATTGACCACTGACATTTTCTTTATGACATATGCTTTGTCTTTAATTAATGATGATATAGGCTTTTGGTCTAAAACTTCACTACTTTCACTTATCATCGCATTAAGTGCTAATAAGTCTAGTTCCGAAATTGCCATAGTTAAAATGGGTGTCTACAGTGAAAGAGTCGTAAAAAGTAATATAAAAAATATTGCTCACTTGAAATAATTGAGGTGGTTGTGCTACACTCACTTGTTAACTCTTGAGTAATCAGATGTGGATTTAATGTTTGTGATACTGTCGCACCCCATTTATAGTAATAGATCCACCCCACCACAATAATTTCCCCCACCATATAATTTACTAACCCTAATTACCCCCCACCACCACACCAATTACCTCCACCACAGTAATTACCCCTACCACAGTAATTACCCCCACCATACTAATTACCCCCCACCACCCATGACGTCACGAAAAGTGGTGGGGGGAGGCTCAGCTCCGGTATAAACACTCTACTAAAATTATACGTAATTAAATATGAAACAATATATTGTTAAAACAAAACGGTTCTAGTTTTTACCTAAAACTTTAAAAGTTTATTACAATTACGTAACATTCTTCTATTAAATATTCGCATATTCTGATATTAAGAAAAAAGGGGATTTGATTTTAAAATATAGTGACATTAATTATAATTATTTCATATATTTGAATTAAATAGTATATATTCACGAACAGAAATTAAATCAAATAAATTATTTTCTTGGATGAAGAAAATATATTCTTGCGTATATATAAACGTGCGATGCATTAAAATTAAATGTTTTATTTTTAAAACAAGAATTTATTTTTTTCCGTGTAGTAATATGGCGTCACTTACCTTACAGGTAAGCAGGCCTGTATGTGTAATGCACTGTCATCTCTGCTTTCAAATTCGGCAATGCTTAATGCAAGGTAAGTGACGTCATATTACTAGCCTTTGCCTGGGAACGTTTCTTAGCCTCGCTGCATTGGGGTAATTTCTAGTACACGGAAAAAAATAAATTCTTGTTTTAAAAATAAAACATTTAATTTTAATGCATCGCACGTTTATATATACGCAAGAATATATTTTCTTCATCCAAGAAAATAATTTATTTGATTTAATTTCTGTTCGTGAATATATACTATTTAATTCAAATATATGAAATAATTGTGATTAATGTCACTATATTTTAAAATCAAATAACCTTTTTTCTTAATATCAGAATATGCGAATATTTAATAGAAGAATGTTACGTAATTGTAATAAACTTTTAAAGTTTTATGTAAAAACTAGAACAGTTTTGTTTTAACAATATATTGTTTCATATTTAATTACGTATAGTTTTACCATTAATAAAATGTTTTAAGATAAATCTGTGGTATCTCTATCTTCAGAGTATTATAGAATTAATATAAAGAAACCTATTTATCCCGAGATTTTACATTTTTTAACTTCAAACCAATACGTTTTGAATTAATAATAAGCATATATTTGACCTAATCAGTGATAAAGGTTTAATTAAAGGAATCTACAAACGACCCAACCAACCAATCTTCTCGGTACACTTTGAAAATTGCCATGAAAACTCGTAAAAGCAAGCTGGTCAGCTGAAATTCCAGCGACTTCAAAGCATACCGACAATGTTGGGTCCGCCAATTTTACGAGTTCGCATGGCAATCTTCAAAGTGTACCGAGAAGGTCGGTTGGTTGGTTGGATCGTCTGTAGATTATCATAGGTTACGGGACTATATTTTTTATTCCAATTAAAGCACGATTAACTATACCACATTCGCATTTCATATTCCTGATGTAAACAAATATCAACGCATGCTATCATTAGTATTGGTCGATCGACCATAAACTCCGTTGATATTTGTGTATATACATCAGGAATATGAAATGTGATTACAGTACATTAGTCAGATAATAGGAAGTAAGTAAAGGTGTATAATATGCACACGACGTTCACAGTAAATAACAACTAACAACAGAACAGAACAAGTCAACAAGTTTCGACACTACGCACGGCTTAGCTACCTCTGCTACCTTCTTTGCCAGCGACCGCGACCGATAAGGAGTGCGCGATAAATGTAATGGATATTGAAACGAAAACTAAGATAATATAATATTAAATTTAATAATATTCTGTCAAGAAAATTACATTTTAATTGATATATCTACATTTCCCTTAATAATGTAAATATAGTTGAAATAAGTACTACATAAATTTGTTTCAAGGTACGAAGGTTTTAAAACAAAAATAACATAATACACGGAATAAGAAAATGTATGAAATTTAATATTTAAAACTATTAAACATTTCGCCTAATTGTAATATATTCGCAAACAATATATATTTCAAGAAAAATATTAGATTATAACAAACTTTTCACTAAGGTTCACAAAAATGTATACATTTACATTTAATAAATGTAGATTTGCGAAAACTATTTAATTACGTTATAGTTAATGTATAAAATATTAATATTTAAAACTATGAAGCATTTCCCATAATCGTAATATATTCACAAATAATATATATCCCAAGAAAAATATTAGATTACAATAAACTTTTCACTAAGTTTCACAAAAATGTATACATTTACATTTAATAAATATAGATTTGTGTTAACCATTTCATTTTAAAACTATCGACTTATTTGTATCAAATACTTTTTTTTTGCGTGTACGAATAATTGGCAAAATAAAAATATATATATTTTTTTATTGTTACATTAGTTTATAATAGCAATAAATCTACAATTTCCAATTGAAATTAAAATTTTGTGGACATACCTATTAACAAGATTGTTACACGGAAAAAAAGCTCCACCGATTACAAGATGAATAGACTTTATCCAAGAATATCCTAGTTTCACTATTCCTCAAATAAAATAATACTTACTTCGAGTATTATGTTATTCTTAAATAATGAGATAAGCTTGTTCTCCATTTCAGAATAAGCCGTTATTGAATCGAGGAAAGCGTAGTGGTTGTTTTAAGGTGCAGATAGATCTCGTTCTAAGTATATCTTATTCTTATTTCAATGATGCTACATATTTACTATAATACTTTCATTATTTGAAAAGAGTTTATGTTTAGATTATATCAATTTTAGCTATAATTAAATTCAGGCGTAGCTCTACAGGAGTATATAGAATATTTGTTTAAAAACATGCAATATTTGATTTCAATGAAATAAAAACTTTGTAATAAATGCAGCTATTCTAATTTCAAGTAGTGCCAAAGGCTTGATTTAAAAATATGTTACAGTTTGATTTAAGAATATGTATTTTCTTCAATGTTTCGAATCAAGAACATATTATTTATATACAGTGTGTCCCATTTTTCATGGTAACACCTTCGTAGCTTAGTTATTATTCATCCAATTTTAACCAAATTTGAATAGATATCAAAAGACCTTTACTATATCTTTTTGTGTAAAACAAAACTGATTTCAGCCATTGACGCGTCAATAGCTCTCACAACGAAAAAATTTTGTATGTGGAAATAATTGTTTATGGAACTTTAATAATATAATATTTGAAATCCTCTACTCCGAAAACCCATAAAACGGTACCCCACATCGGTAGTAGGGTGGGGGTGGTGATTGGGGGTAGTGGGGGGTGGATGAAGTAAAAAAATATTTTGAGGTTTTTGGTTCTTGTACACAGTACACACACTAAATCACAATATTTTCTCATCCCCTTTAATAATGGTAAGGGGGTGGCTAATGCCAAAAAATTCCAGATCTCGTTAAAATACATAGATGTACCAAATTTGAGGTGAATATCTTAAACGGTTCCAGAATAAACGTGCGCACAAAAAAGTTACAAACAGACAGGCAGGCAGGCAGGTAGACAGACAGGCAGATTTTTTTTACTCAAAATCTCGACGTTTCATGACATATTCTAAGCCTATTTGAACAATAATTTGTTTTAAAATTTGTCGTTACTATACTTCCTCTGGACATGGAGTAAAACAGAAAAATAAACATTTTTGCAACTATTTTTGGCAGCATCCATGGCAGGAACAAAAAAAAAATTCCTAGATTTTACACTTGTGTTTGGACGCACTTTGCTTTGGTTACTTCAAAAATATCGAATTAAAAAATTTTTAAAGCTGAATTTTATATTTTTTGCGGAGCCTGTATGCTTTACCTATACTTTAACAGTGTTAAAAGAGGTTTCTTTTCAAGCAAATTTTTATCAAGGCAGGTTCAGGATTTTTCAAATAATTTAAATATTGCTATAAGCAGTTCAAACCAAATGTATTTTTTTTTCTTAAAAAAATTATTATTTATTGTTGCAACATGGCTCCAATGTTGAAGTATATTTTTTTGTTTATAAAGTGTAAATTAATATTAAGGATCGAAAAGTTGCTGATTTTTTCGCATGCTCATTCTGATGGTGCTATTAAACAAAATTGTAATGTTGAATACTAGTATTTAAAAAATAGTAAATTTTAAACCATTATTCGAAAAAAAAAACAATTTAAAATAATAAAGCTCCACAAATTGTTTATAACAATTTGTTTATTTAAAAATAATGAAAATAAAAAATAACAATTTTTTCAATAGCACTATGAAAGAGCATGCGAAATTATAACTTTTCGTTCCATAATAGGTATTAATTTTGTATACTTTATAAATAAAAAAAAACACTTTTAAATCTTATTTTTTTAAGAAGAAAATCAAGGAACCTGATTTGAATTTTTAAAAGCCCCATCGAGTGCTGAAAAAACATTATTGAAAGTGTATATGTTTTGAATTGATTTAAATATTTTTAAACTTCATTATTATTATTATTATAGCCAGGCCGCTTGGAAAGTGCCGAAGAACGATCATTATTACGTTTGCGTACGGGTAGCTGTAGATCCTAAACTATGATGGATGCCATTGCAGACTTTTTTCTGGAAAATTCGATGGTCTACAAAAAGGTTCAGTGCACTTATGTCGAATCTATTACCGTTTTCGCTACGTAAGCGACGAAAGGTTAAAAATCACTATCCTCTAATTCTTAACAATTTTCGTATAACTTTTTAAACAAATTCGATGACCTTAAAAGTACTCACAAATACTTTTCCTATCGAGCTGAATCGAATGGCTCCAAGAAATAACGTTTTCAAGCACCGGGAAATTAATGCAAGTGGTTTTACCAATTGCATTGCAATATATAGTATTTCTTCCTTATTCCACTATTTGCATATCACACATCAGACAAAACAAAACCCTTGCACTATTCACTGTCAAATGATTCTCCATTAACTGCATACAACACAACGAAAGCGGCAGGCGCGATGATAGAGGCCCGTCGACGCATGTGCAGAAAATAACATTTAAGAATAAGTGTATTTGAAGTAAATCGAATATTGAACCTTTTGGGTCAAGAATTATATAGTTCTCTATCAAGAATGCTTTTTAATTAGCTTGAATTGAACTCTTCTCTTAAATGAATATGAATTTTAATCTTAACTTAAATATAAAATATTCTACCTGAATAGAATGATGCTTGGAAGTCAACACCATATAAATATTTGATAGAAATATCGACTATTATTTAACCTAGACTTCTAGTCTTGTATGAAATTTAAAATTTCAAGAATAGGATTATTCTTGGAGACAGTATAGGATTTTTTTCCGTGTACATAATCTATCACATACTGCTCTCTGTATTTAAAACACTGGGAGAAAATATGATCCAGATCATCTTTAATATTACGAATATCACACTTCTCTGAAGGTAGAGCATTTATTTTATGCAAATGCGTTGGAAGCAGGCACGTTCAAATTTAATTATTGTTGATATATTTTCTTGGATACGCATAATTTTTGTGCCAGAACATAGATGAGAGGTCAGGATGAATATGTAAATGGGGTTATTTTATGTGTGTAAAAAACTTAAAAATACTTACTAATTTGAACAGTAAAATATACGAGGATAACGTAATAGCAATTAAAATCACTCTGATATTTGTTAATTATGCATAAATCCACAAAAACTATACTACTCATTTTAAATTTTATTAACGCGTGATGTCATTGGTTAGAGGTAATTTTATTATTGTTACATTGCTGCCAAGTCAATACCAAAAGTAATACTAATGTTTTAACTTCTAGTTTTCCAGTTTGCAAATAAATATTTTATGAATCTTAGGAAATGCGAAGAGGTGGATATTTTCTGCCACAACTTTGTTGTTTTTTTATGTTAGAGAAAAAATTAAAAAAGCGTCGGAAAGCTCGATCAATTTTCTTTAGAATTGGTGTCTACAAATATTTTGAAAAAACTGATAATTAGCGAGATTCTTGGGAAAATGAAAGAAATTTCACGTTTTCCTATAAAATGCATGTAAATCTAAAAAAAAACATTTTTCTCAGAAACGTTTGCTTTCAAGGGCCGAGATTAATGGAACATCTAGGTACACATAATATTAAGAGTACATCGTAGTTGAGGTCAATTTCAGTTAATTACCGATTAATTACGGTGACAGAATGACGAAATTTTACCGAGAAAAGAAAAGTTCTCACTTCCGCCCCTTTCATTTCCCTCATTTTTGTCGCAAGACAAAAAATTTCAAAAAAAAAAGAGTTTTAGCAAATTTAAGTCTATTTAAATTCGTTAGAATAGTTTTTTGACCTAGGAGCCAAAGTTAACGAGTTACCAACTTTTTAAACAAAAAATGTGCGATTTTTGCCGGACATCCCGACATATTTCAGTAAATTTCTCCGAAACGAAAAAAAAAATCAAAATTCTGATGGAACTAAAAGATTCGTAATGAAACGAACTCGTTTTACGGTATTATTTTAAGAAACTAAGATTTTTTTTTTCTTTTTCCGGTTAGCGCGCGCGCCGTTCGGAAGTTTCGTCTGCCAGCGTAATTGGAGTATGTATATGAGTACATATACCAACTACCTATGCGGACAGATATCGATAATCATTCGATTTACAAATAAATGCCCCCCCCCCCTCCCTATCCCCCCACCATACCAAAACGTTCCAGAGAAAAAAAATTTATATTTATATGGTCTCTTCGATTACCGATTGGCAGACGGTAACCACTCGTCGTCGAATTTGCACGCTATTTCCTATACTACAGGAACCTTTGTTTCGAAGGGCCAAGATTAACGGAGCGTCAAAGCAGTAGGTACATGATATTAAGTGAACATCGTATAAGAGATCGGTTTCAGTTAATTACCGAATAATTACGGTGACAAAATAGAGAAATTTTACCGAAAAAAAGTCTCAAATCCCGCCCCCTCTAATTCCTTCATTTTTATCGGAATTTAAAAAATAAAAAAAAATTGTTTTAGCAAATTTAATTCTATTTAAATTAGCTAGAGTAGTCTTTTGGCGTAGGAGTCAAAATTAAAAAGTTGCCAACTGTAGAAGCTCAAAATTTGCGATTTTTTGCCGTACATGGTCGATATTTCAGTAGTTATCTCCGAAACGAAAAAAAAATCAAAATTCTGATGGTAGCAAAAAAATTCGTAGTGGAAAATACTCGTTTGACCTTATTTAGAGTTAACTTAGACCATTTTGGAGATACCTGCGAAAAATAGGAAAAAACAGCTTGCATTTCGGCGCCGAAAAAATTGCAGAAACATGAAATCTTGACACGTTCATATTTTTCGAAAAACATCATTGGGGCGGCCGTACGATGTCGGGACGTATAGAGGAAGTCTTCCAGATAAACCTGATCGTAAATCGCACGGCGAAACTCGAAAATTCGGCCCGGCACGAACGAATCAAAAGTGACATTTCAGAAAATTTATATCTCTTTTTGCAAAATTTAATTTTTTACTCATTTTTGCAAGACTTGTAGATTGGCAGAATTGCACCTTCATCATTGATACCGTCTAAGCTATCATGCTAAAAAAATCTAGCTTTATACAAATGATTTCACGAAAACTGTCGCTACCGCCTATAGGCTATAGTTGATCCGCATCGTAAATTACACAAGGCAAATCGAAAATTCGGCTCGGACGAATCAAAAGTGGCATTTTCTGATACTTAGCGAAGACGGCAAAACACACAGATAATGGTGAAGTTTGTATTTCATAGCTGCCAAACACTGCTTAAACTATACTGCGCATGCGAAACCATTGACGTCACGGCTTTTAGCGGGAACCACCATTTCCAAATTATCAATTGACTTTAAAATTATTTAACGTCCATAAAAAAAAAATGCCGTTACATATACTTAGTTATTACTAGTCCTAGAATCCCAATTCAATGTAAATACGAATTTTGAAATAACCCCATTGTATATCTTGTAGGATTCCCGCTATAACTCTAACCATCTGTTTCTAAATTTGGATTTTAAAATGTTGAAGAAGTAATTTTAATGGAAATCCCGAGTTCATGCTTTCCTTGAGCAAAGAGTAAGCAATTTTATTATTTCTCATGCCAATGTGTGCTTTTACCCTACAAAATGAACCTCTCTTCACACAGCTAAAACGTTGTACAGCAGTTTATTTATTTTTAGAATATAAGTGTTGGTTTTGATGTTGAAGTAGATACTGGTTTTTAGTGAAGGTAGAACCGATAGAGATTTGGATAAAATTATGGAGGTATCTATCTGCATTAGACGAATAAATAAATTCGCGAGCCTCGTATTTAGTTAGACATTGCTTCTGCTATAAAAATGTAGAATTGAGACAGCAAGGTCTCAAAACTTTTGCAGCATTAGCCACCCCGACTATCGCCTCCATTACTACCCCCACCGCATTATCGAAGGGGGTAAAAAAATAAATTTGTGATTTAGGGTGTATTCAAGAATCTAAGGCCTCAAAAGTTTTATTAGCATTAGTCATTCCCTCTATCATCACAATTGCCACTCCCACCCCGTTATTAAAGACTGTAAAAAAATAGAATTGATTTAGTGTGTATATAAGAACCAAAGGCCTCCAAATTTATTTTGACATTTACCACGCCCTCTACCTCTATTAAAGATGTTCATACTAACATTTGGGTGATCACTGTATTGCGGTGTAATTAAGGGATACGTTCAAAGAAAGATTAGAGTATTCAAAATTTGAAATGCAATTATATGGGTTGTCTAATAGAAAAAGGATATCACTGGAATCTCGAAAAGCTACACAAAGAGGCGAGGAATTCTGATTTCTCCAGAATTTATTTGTTAAATAAGAAATATTATGAAAACAGGTTGACATGATCTCATGGTTCCCAAATATATCCGTAGTGCTGTGTTTTGTAGACATCTAAACGTTTTAAAGAAGTATTAAATGCAGATCCAGTACAATCAAAGAAGAGCGGCTTGAACGTCCGCATCCCACCAGGTTTTAGCAGACATTTTTAGAAAATTTATACTTTTGTTGCAACGGTTTATTATATCTTCAATATAGAGGTTCCATTTAATTTCTTATCCAGAATCACTCCTAAATATTTGCCATGTGTTTGAAAAGGAAATAAATAATCCCCAAGATTAATCTTGTTAATATTAGAGAAGTTATTTGTTGAGAGATCAGAGATCAAAATCATTAAGAGAAGACCATTTTCCCAGTCTAGTTATAGAAGTAGTTAGGTCTATAGCTGCGTTATATTTTTATGGCCCTTGTGTACATAAAAACCATTGCCATATTGCACTACAATAAAGTGGGCATCATTAATTTTATGTATATCCACAGAATATAAATTAAAAAATAGGCAGCTACTGGAAGCGGCTGGAACCTCCCCACACGGTGGATCCTTATCAGCTGTATTTGGATATTACATCGGAAATCAGAGCACTGAGCAAACAGATAAATTACACGTGACTTTGGAGCCATTTATTTCATGAACAAATATCGAACGAACTGAAGTGGACTACAAGCAATCTGTTAAAACATAACCTCTCATGTTTGTTTATGTTGCATGTTAATCAATTGCCGGATATTATAAGGGTATTAACAGATAACGTTTCGAAGATCTTGTAGAACATTGGATAGCGAAAAAAAATAATAACACAGAATTTAGCCCAAATGACACTCTAACCTCAACAAGTCAATAACATTATGGACACTTCAAGCAGGCTACGCATGCGTCATATCGAAATCTTCCTGCTCCATCAAAAAGGTCCGAGCAAGCCGAGCTTCGTCCGAAGCCTTTATTTTGTAATATTCGAACGTTTAAGATTTAGCTTAGTTAGCTCGATTTGCATTAAATGAACGATTGTGACGCGTCCCATCAGACGTAATATCCGAACACGGCTATAAACAATTATTACCTTTAAAAAAAAACAAATAAAATAAGTTTTGACATTGTCAAAAATATTTGGGTTGGTAACCTTTACGAATGTTGATTTTTAGGTTATGAAATATATTAATAAATAACATGTTTAAGTTTTTCAAGTTTATTCTCATTTTTAATGTTTGTCCTCCGATTAAAAGACTTATAATCATTATTACATAATTGTACTGATTTGTATATTGCTGAGATAGTTACAATCTAAGGCACTTCTTCCCATAAGTTCTTGATTGGCTAGTCGAACTATTCGCGGCCGATTCGGGCACGTTAGATTATCATAATCTCAGTTTGACACTTTTGACAGTATCCGCCATTAATGTTAATAAGTGTTTTTCGTGTTTTTCGATCAAAATGTGGTAAAGAAGTCTTTTTATTTTAAGTTGTGATTTGCTTAATACCTAAATAATATTCTCTATTCATATTTACACAGTTTAGTGACAATATATTTAGTGCAAAATGGTGGAAGTGCTGTGCCGTTTGCAGAAAGCAGTTTAGAAAAGAAGAAAATCGATCGTTCCATAGTCGTAACATGATAAAGTTCAGTTTACAGTTATAAAGTGAATAGCAATTAAATTTTAATATCCTTTCAATACATATTTATCTTACTGTATTATCTTACTGTAATATCGTATGCCTGCATCATGTTGTGTAAAGAGCCGGTAATGCAGGAATTGCAATAATTCATTTTAATAAAAATATTTACCATTCTACACATTTTCTACACACACAACGCCACTGTTGCCTATGGGATGTGATGTTCATCTATTCTTTTTAATGGACATATAATGTTAGGAGCAAACAAGGTATATAGTAAAAAGATAGCCTGTTATGTATCTAGATATAAGTTCTTTAATCGGAGTTGTATACGCATTTTTAGCTTGGAGCCGTACTGGTTGATTAATAAAAATAGATTGCTTTACTGGTCAGATTTCCAACCTACAAAACGAGTTCTATTTTATTAGGACAAAGTATTTAGAACTTCATAAACATTACACTGTACTAGATTTTAGTTGAAGGTACGGGAACCAGGCAGAAATTTTAATAACAGCTACATAATATTCTTAAAACGTAAGAAATATATATTTTTGAGGTTATCTGTGACGTCACGTACCATAACCTATAAATCAACATTCACAAAGGTTACCAACCCAAATATTTTTGACAGATGGCAAAATACAGTTTCCCCTAACAATAATACCAATATTTTTTGGATGCTGCCATGTGTGCACATATAACGAATTCTTTTAAATTTTTTTAACGGAAACCAAATCGAAAGGATGCAAGTGTGATATATCGTTGAAATTGGAATTTTTACTGCTTTTCAATGGTTCGATTACAAATTGTAAGTAATCATAAAATAAACAACTTGTTGTGCCAAAACCTTTTCAGATCTTCTGGAGCACTGAAGAAACCCTCATGCAAAGTTTCATCAAAATCCGTTTAATAGCTTCGCCGCTATCGTGCTTACATACACACACACAGACATTTTCAAAAACCACTTTCTTGGGTTCCTGGGACCTCAAAACGTAATGATTTGATGTTATCTCAATTTTCGATTTTGAACTAATTGTAGTAACCTCCCACAATTTTATTGTGGGGAGGTTAAAAGAATTCGGATTACGACGGGAAGACCTGGATATTACACCTGGGTCTAATTAATTGGTTGTTAAATTCATGAATAAAAACAGACCTATTTACTACGGGAGCCCACCCTAAGTGCCCGTGCACCCCCCCCGATCCTTTAGGACAATGTTTTTCATAAAGATTAAAGCCTAAGAAACAATTTAAGACATGTCCTAAAAAAAAAAAATTTGGCTGCACTTTCAAAATGGCGTCCGTTAAAAACAAATTGCAAATATCGTTTTTGTCATTTAACACAAAAACTAAAAAAGATGGAGAAAAACTTTCTGTACAAAAAATAAAGTGCATAAAATTTTCTACCATTTTGTTCCTATACAACATTTGCATTGGAGTTACCATTTTCCAGATAAATGATTCAGCTCTAAAGATAAAATATAAGATTCAGTATAAAACGTAACACTACGGAAGCCCACCCTAACTGTCCGTGCACCCCCCCCGATCCTTGGGGACAATATTTTTCATAAAAATTAAAGCCTAAGGAACAATTTAAGACGTGTCCTAAAAAAAAAAGTACTGTACTTTCAAAATGGCGTCCGTTTAAAAAAAAATGCAAATATTGTTTTTGTCATTTAACACAAAAACTAAAAAAGTTGGAGAAAAACTTACGGCACAAAAAATAAAGTGCATGAAATTTTCTACAATTTTGTTCCTATACAATATTTGGATAGGAGTTACCGTTTTCCAGATACCACTGTTACCGTTTTCGAGATAAATGTCTGCAAATTATAATATTATTATTATTATTAATTTTTTTCAGTTTGTTTTATTTAATTTTTATGTTAATAATATAAAGTTATATTATACGCCTCACAATAATTGTCACAGTTATTTCCTTAAGTGATTTACCGATATATGAATTTCCATGTTTTCTTAATTTTGGACTCATTTATTTGGAAAATGGTAACTCCTATCAAAATATTGTATAGGTACAAAATTGTAGAAAATTTTATGCACGTTGTTTTTTGTGAAGAAAGTTTTTGTCCATCTTTTTTAGTTTTTGTGTTAAATGACAAAAACAACATTGGCAACAGTGTTTTTTTAACATATGGCCGCCATTTTGAAAGTACAGCCAGTTTTTTTTTAGAATATGTCTTAAATTGTTCCTTAAGCTTCAGTCTTTATGAAAAACATTGTCCCCAAGGATCGGGCGGGGGGTGCACGTACAGCTCGGGAGGGCTCCCCGACTAATTGGTACATAGATTGACCGTAAGTTTTACCAAAATCGGAAATTTAAAATTAACCTTCTAAGATATCCAGATCAATAGAATCGTAAGCACCCCATGTATATCTACAAACAAAGCAGCTAAATAATTATTACGTGAAAATTTATTCTAAATATCCACAACTAGAGAAGATACAGCATCAATGGCTCCGAATCCATATTTAAAACCACATGGTTATATGGAAGTAATTTTTGGATTTGTAACCACCACTCCAATCTACCCTTATCATATGCTTCAAAGTTTTGAGAAAGAAGGTCGGTAGGTCGATGAAAATCAGCATGAATAGGACTGCTATTAAGAATTGGTCGTCATAATAAACTATCAAATTATAAGAATTTTCTCAAATCGTTGAAATTTTTGGGTTTATTTTAGAAACGTTCGGATAAATCTAAATGTTAGTAATTTTAAGGGTCTGGGGGCTCTGGCATATATGTCTATACTTAGACATTTAAGTAGAAAACATTTTTTTCAAAATTCCCATTAAAAAACCTGTCGATAATACTTTTAAAACCAGGAATTCCTTAGATTTTTCGGTTATCTAGGATATTCGATATCGATCAGTTTCAAAAGGTTAATTAGCTCGCTTTATTCATAAAGATGAAATATGTGTCTGAAACTATTTCTATAATAGCATGATAATTATATTTTTCATTCATTTACAAGCAAATTTGCGCTATGTCACTTTGTATAATGTACATATATATGTTACGGAACACCTAAGATATGTGGCATACTGGATTGGGCACGACTTTATCTGTTTTTAATTAACCTTGTGCGTAAATTATTCGAGGTCATCGCTTGTTTTCTACTACTTATAGACGTGCCGCATTCACACTTTGACGATTAGACACATTTTCTATTTTTGTTAATCACCTTTAGCATATTTGAAAATATCTACAAAGGAAAGTACATAGTGGGGTCGACGAGGGTTTTAGCTTCGGAACCCGGCTAACAAAGATGAAATCGTTGTGAAACCTTTTATAACGCCTTTTTCATGCTAAAAATTGCAAAGCCTGTTTATCTCATGCTTATTAATAAGACCGGCACATAAAAATAAAAAAAGTCGAGTGCGAGAAGGCATGTATTCTCATGCATTTTGACATGCTGAACACGAATCCGATGTTTGTTTTGCCCGATTGGCTCTTGCATTTTTCCTAACCTCAAAAAACACCTTAGGAATGCCCGAAAAATCTCAAACAAGTAAATAAAAAGCTTAAATGAGCTGACCACCATTTCTATGCGTATGTTGGGCTATTTTTCTACCAGAAAAATTGTATGCATAAATCGATTTGTAGTTTTTATTAATTTTTCCCTTTCATATGAATTTCGTTCAAGTGAACGTTCGAAACTTCAGGCACATAATTCTCCATGAAATACATTCCTCTAAGCGACCCTCCACCATCTTATTCTACTGAATCCCCTCATTTTTTTGCAACATCAACCGCCATGTGCCTAACAAATAACCGTGACAGATGGCGTACTGCAGTCAGACGTGTCATACAGCAAGGAGGGGACAATTTTGCAAGACAGTCTACAAAAAAATATTTTCGAAATGTTAGCGAAGATTTTAGAGCGCTTTAGCTGCTCAGGAGTAGAACTTGTTACAGAGGAAAATTAGGTCAAATCGTCATGTTTTGACCTGATCTACACGTACACTTGCTTTCAAAATTTTCGTGTATACCTATTTTTCACTGTATTAAATCAGGGTTGTAATTAATGAACTCTGACTCTGACATTTGAAATTTTGAAAAGTCAAAATGCCTCGACTGACAGACCAAGACAAAGTTGTGATGCTTTCTAAATTAGAAGAGGGGTGGTCCATAAGAAGAGTTGCTACTCATTATGGACTAGGTAAAAGCACTGTTCTACGAGTTTTAGTATAGTTGTATTTATTTTTATGTTCGTTTTAATTAAATTTTAATTAAACGTCAATGTCATCTTTAACCTAATCTCAAAATTATCCGTTCACAGAGCTAAAATTTTGCAAAATCGTTGTTACTTAATTTTGAATGTGTACGCGAAAGTTTTGAAAGCAAGTGTACATCTACTTACTTACGTCACAAATGTGACAGAAGTAGAGTAATTTATCAAAATAAAAGAAAAGAATATAAAAGAAATATTAGAAAATCAAAGTTAGCTTATTTTACAAAAAAAATCGAAGAATCCGAAAACAAAGCGAAAGAAACTTGGAAAATAGTAAACAACACATTAGGAAGAGGGAAAGGAAACACAATATAATAACTAATGTCATTCATGAAAATAAACTTGTTACTAAACCTGAAGAAATTACAAATACTTTTGCAGAATACTTTAGCAATGTAGCAAAATCAAGCGTACGACAACATTTTGGAGAAAATATTTCTTTACCAAATACAATAACAAACATACAAAGTAATTCTTCACTCTTCGTTGCTTATATAGACGCATCGGATATAAGAAGAGAAATTAATAAAATGAAAAATAAAAAATCTACCGGGGTAGATGAAATTAGTGTCAAACTATTAAAATCAATTAGGATATTATTTGTGAACCTCTCGCTTGCTTAATAAATAATTCATTAAGTTGTGGAGTATTTCCAGATATTCTCAAATTAGCATGTGTTATACCATTATTTAAAAAAGAAGATCCTCATAAAATAGAAAACTATCGACAAATTTCACTACTTAGTACCTTATCAAAGCTTTTAGAAAAACTAGTATATAATATAATCGTAAATGATTTAAATAAACTGAATATTATAACACCTTGCCAACATGGTTTCAGACAACATATGTCAACAGAAACAGCTTCATATCACTTGTTAAACTGCATTTACAAAGAACTTGATGAAGGTAAATATGTCATGCTTTTAATGTTCGATCTGTCCCGAGCCTTCGACACTGTGGATATGGAATTTTTAGCTAATAAGTTATATTCTATAGGAATAAGGGGGAATATATTAAAGTATATACGGTCGTATATGGAAAATAGAAAAATGATAGTAAAAAGTAATAATGTAGTTTCTTCCATAAAAAAATGTAGATTTAGGCGTGCCGCAGGGTTCAGTGTTGGGACCCCTTCTTTTTATGATATATATAAATGATCTTCCACAACATATGTCCACTGGTCAAATTACAATGTTCGCGGATGATACCTCGATATCAGTTTCAGCGTCGACACCAGAAGAACTTGCTTCAAAGGTAAATTGCGCGTGTGATGAATTGACCGCATGGACACAACGTAATAAATTAATTCTAAATGAAAGCAAGACAGTGTATTTAAATTTTCATCTTCAAAAACCTCTTCCTCAGAATTTTGAGACAGAAAACAAAATGACGCTGTCTGTGACTGCAAAATTTCTGGGTACACATCTAGACTGTCGACTAAGGTGGGATAACCATGTTGACTTTGTTTGTGGCAAACTAAATTCGGCCTTTTATGCGATATTACAAATGAAATCCACCCTCCACAAAGGATTGCTAAGTGTATATTACTCGCTGGCTTATAGTCATATGGCTAATAATATTGTATCCTGGGGAGTTGGTAGTGGCATAAGCAGAGTACTGATATCCCAAAAAAGATTGATTATGCTAATTTTTAATCTACAACCTACAACCAGTTGTAAAGATTATTTCAAAAAAGAAAATATATTAACGGTACCTTCTGTATTTACGTGGAAATGTGTGCTTTATGTTTTTAAACATAAACATAATTTCGAAGAAGTTGGAAAATGCCACAGTTACAGTACAAGACATGGTAGCAACTTAATAATACCTACTCATAAGACAAGTGCTTATAAAAAATCCCCTGCCTACAACAAAACAAAAGTTTCTCCAGTTTTAAAAAGCAAACAAAATCATATTTCCTGGATAAGGCATTTTATTCTGTACAAGAGTTTCTATCTACATAAATATGTATTATAAATATAATTTATTACTGTATAAATACCTTATAATCTATCTGTACTAATATCTATTGTTTTTATTTTTATGCGTATCTGTTTGTATATAAATGATGTTGTGTGTGTCTGTTTTTAATCTATGTTTTTGGATATATTTTAATATTTTTTAATGTTGCTTGACTTACCATATGTACAAGAATGTATTTAAATAATGGGACAATAAATATCTATCTATCTATGACCTATTATTTTTTCCCCTTGTTCTTAAATTGACGAGTACAAGATGATAGCGATGTTTTAATTTAACCAAGCACGTCGGAGACACACTGTTTAAGGATATTATGCACTGTTAGAAAATAACTTTCTTGCAATTATCGTAGCATATATTTAAACAGAAAAACTGTTTCTGTCACGAGAATTGTAGTGTCTGGTCTTGAAATTACAATCTATCACGTTAGTTCATAACATGGCAATCCAAGAATTTTTCTCTGGGCGTACTGACACAAATATTACTGTTGGTAGCAAAAGTACATATATTATGTTAAGCTACGAAGTACATAAAGCATACGGTCAGGTTATTTTATATGCAATGGTAGGCGATGACAATGTATTTGCTATGTGTTTGACAAAGCACTTTAATCGTTTTGTTCTAAAGTTGCATTAAAACGACTGGGACTTGAATACCTATTCGATTACCATACTGATCGACTACCGTACAATTGACTTTTGCTCGGTGCCACTGAGATTAAGTACATAGTCAATATAATTATTTTTATTGTTCAAGTAGGTATTAGTAGCTGAAAATGCAGTTTGGATAACTTGGGCATCTTTGTATATTAGTGTGCTTAATCAAAAACCTTGGTAACATTTTGCTCGAAAATTATAAAACATAAAACATGGTAGTTTAAACGTTTGTTTGGCGGATATGACCCAATTTTAATAGGGAATGTTCTACCATGCTATTTACATGTTTACATGGAAACTGGCTCTCAGTCGAATTTTCTGAAATTTTGATATACTGTAGCTTTTGTTTTTATGAGCAAAAGTTCTCATGGACTCAAGTCTCAGCTATGACTGCTTTTCAAGTTATGAGGGCTGTCAGGTAGTTGCCAAGTGATTTGTATTTTTTTTTAATTATGTCAAAATTTTGGACTTGAAAAACAAAATTCGATATTTTTTAATATTGCTGAAATTTTGGACTCTAGGTTTTTGGACAATTCTGAGCAACTCTCATTAATAAAGTTTTCCGATAAAAAAATGCCTAATATGATTTCTTTATTTTTCCATTTATTTTGGAACTGCAGGTGGCTTTGCATTTGTAGGAGGCGAATGTTTTTTTGGCCATAAGTGGATCCTAATTTGTTCTATATTTTGGTAAAATTTGGTTCAAGTTGGACAAAAAATAGGAAAGTTATAAAGGTGTTTCTATTTTAAATGGGTCACACTGTATATCGGATTTTGTTGTTTTCTGGAAATATATGTATATAGCTATTTTTCCACTGAAAATGGTTAATTCACAAACGATATTAAAAAAAGTTACAAAAAGAATATTTTACTTTTTGTGGATTTCTATCGTCAGCCCCTACCTATATCGGATTTTGTTGTGTTTTCTGGAAATACATGTATATAGCTATTATTCCATCAAACATTTTTAATTCACAAAGGATATTAAAAAAGTTCGAAAAAGAATATTTTATTTTTTGTGGATTGCTACCTCGTTAGCCCCTATCTATATCTATATATTTTGTTCTGTTTTCTTGAAATATACGTATAAAGCTATTTTTTTACTGAAAATGATTTATACGACGTAAAAGAAAGAAAAATATTGAGGACTGCTAAAAAGATTGCTATCTTCACTCCGCCAAATCTTTATGGTTATTGTGACGTCCTCATAACTTGAAAAGTAGAGACTTGTGCCCATGAGAACTTTTGCTCAGAAAAGCAAAAACTATAACATATCCAAATTTCAGAAAATTCGACTGAGAGCCAATTTCCATAATGTTTGTGGGAGTAAATACAAAAGTTATCATGTTTACAAGAAACGGTCTACACACATATACACACAGAGAGAACCACGCATACATTTTTAATTGATATTTGAATAGAGCATGTTATGAAACTGTACAAAAATGTTTTTTCTACGACGATTATTAAAAATTTTCATCCGACTATAATCTAACTATCTGATTAAATTAAATGGGTATGATAACGTTGACCCAAACCACGAAACGTTATGCAACTGTATTTAAAACATCGTTAAAGCCCGACACAAAAAGAAAGTCTATTATAAGTTATTTCTGTATATCTATCTATATGTATGTCTGTAGCTTCATATTCCTTCAACCAGTGATCTGACTTTGCAGTTTATTTGGAAAGTCATTTTGTCGAAAAGGCTTTTAGCAATGTTTCATTTCGGTAACCGTCAGAAAGTTATACTTCATCAATAAAAAAGTTAATTATTGTTATCAGCACGTTCGCAAATTTTTAAAGGTGTTCAATGTGCCATTTGAAAGAGCACAATTTTACACATATATGTACAGTGTGTTTCACTTCTCGTGAAGACACCCCTGTATCTTTTTTATTTGTTGCCGAATTAATTTCAAATTTTTATCAGCCATACAAGTCCATAAGGTGACTCTATTCAACACATAAATGCCGTCTAAATCTAAAACGCCGGCCTACTGCGATAAAAAGAAAATGTCAATTTTCGAGAAATCATAGTAGGCTTAGAGATAGACAAAAATTTTGTTAACAAAAGTTGTTCAGAATCACTTGATATGCCCCCCTGTAAAATTTTGTGAAAATCGGAATATTTTCAAAAAATAATTTTTTGTTTCACTTCTCGTGAAGACACCCCTGTATCTTTTTTATTTGTGGCCGAATTAATTTCAAATTTTTATCAGCCATACAAGTCCATAAAGTGACTTTATTCAATACATAAATGCCGTTTAAATCTAAAACGCCGGCCTACTGCGATAAAAAGAAAATGTCAATTTTCGAGAAATCATAGTAGGCTTAGAGATAGACAAAAATTTTGTTAACAAAAGTTGTTCGGAATCACTTGATATGCCCCCCTGTAAAATTTTGTGAAAATTGGAATATTTTCAAAAAAAAAATTTTTGTTTCACTTCTCGTGAAGACACCCCTGTATCTTTTTTATTTGTGGCCGAATTAATTTCAAATTTTTATCAGCCATACAAGTCCATAAAGTGACTTTATTCAATACATAAATGCCGTTTAAATCTAAAACGCCGGCCTACTGCGATAAAAAGAAAATGTTAATTTTCGAGAAATCATAGTAGGCTTAGAGATAGACAAAAATTTTGTTAATGAAAGTTGTTCAGGATCACTTCATACGCCCCATGTCGTCTAAATCTAAAATGCCGGCCTTAGAATAATTAAAATTAAAATCTAATTACTTTAATGAGTTTTAACATCTGTCAACAATATGTAGGTTGGTAGGATGCTGTCATATAACGAATTCTTTTTGAATTAAATTGGTGGCCCTGAAAAGGGCCGTTGTTTTTACAGAGAAGACTACTAATAATGAATGATAATATTGTCGGAAAAAAAAATACAGATAAAGCAAAAGCCGCAGTGTTAGAATAGTTCAAAAATAAAAGAAGTTAATGGTTTTTTTTACTTATTTATTATATTGCGCCCCTTTCCACTAACCCACCCTCAAGTGTAATACACTTCTCAATCCGTTTTCTGTTATTTTTTACAACTCTTCGCAGTTCTTGAGCTGTAACTTCTAAACATGCTTGCCTTATCCTCTCACAAAGCTGCTCTATATTTTGAGGTCTGGTCATATAAACTTTGTTTTTAATGTGACCCCAAAAATAAAAATCCATTGGAGTGAGATCAGGTGATCTGGGTGACCAATGTATTAAAGGGCTATTTCGTCCTATCCATCTTTGGGGAAAATGTTCATTCATCCATGCTCTCACTACTACGGAATTGTGGATAGATGCTCCGTCGAGTTGAAAATACAATTGTTCCAAAAGAAAATCAACAATTGCATTCCAAAGATCATTATTTAAAAATTCTAGCAAATTTAACGCATTTATATTTTGAAAAAAGAAAAACGGCCCTATTATTGTTTCGTTAAAAATTCCGCACCACACATTTACTTTCTGGGAATATTGCCTTTTACAATTTATTATCCAATCAGGATTTTCTACTGCCCAGAACCTAGAGTTTTGTGATGACACTACCCCGTTGGTGGAGAAAGTTGCCACGTCCTTGAAAATTACTTTCTTCAAGAAGTCTCTATTGTTTAAATAATTACCTTGGATCCATAAACAATATTCTAATCTTCTCTCTTCATCACCTTCCTCCAAGGTATGTAAAAATTTTGGTTTAAACGGTTGTAGCTTATGGCGTTTTAAACATCTCCAAATTTTTGATGCCGACAAATTAAGGTCACGAGCCATATTTCGAAGACTGGTAGTGGGATTGGCGTTAAACGCCGCTAATATAACATTATCATCTCCGTGATTTCGATTAAGATGTACTCTCGGTTTAAGCACATTGCCAGTTGTATTGAACAAGTGACATATTCTTGCTACGGTACCATGGTGTATTGGTTGTCTTAGAGGATGTCTTAAATTAAATTCTTCTGCTGCTTCTCTTGAAGACCGTACATTTTCACCGACTATCTTTATTATTTCAATTTTTTCATCAGTAGTTAAAAGTATTCTAACCATTATGAGAAAAGATATGAAATAAGGAAACTTTAGTATGAATAAAATTATTAAAACAAGAAAAACTAACAAACTCCACAGAAAATAACAACAATCACTTCTGTCATGAAAGCAATGACGAAATAAATAAAACAATACATATTGACAGTTAATTTCACGGCACTCTTTACATTCAACGCAATAAAACCGTCCATGTTCCTAAATTTCTGAACCGATAAGGAGGAAGGATATGATGGAGAGTTACTCCTCCAGAAGAGAGATAACAAAAAGAAAAAAGAAAAGATATTACATTCAACTTGATATGTAAAAATAAAAAGCCCTTTTAGTGTTTATTGAATGCTGATTTTTGTTCACAACTTTCATTTGTTGGAAAAAGTTCTCTTTATGTGTTCTCTTTTTTTGAAAATATTCCGATTTTCATAAAATTTTACAGAGGGGCATATGAAGTGATCCTGAACAACTTTTATTAACAAAATTTTTGTCTATCTCTAAGCCTACTATGATTTCTCGAAAATTAACATTTTATTTTTATCGCAGTAGGCAGGGGTTTTAGATTTAGACGGCATTTATGTATTGAATAAAGTCACCTTATGGACTTGTATAGCTGATAAAAATTTGAAATTAATTCGGCCACAAATAAAAAAGATACAGGGGTGTCTTCACGAGAAGTGAAACAAAAAATTTTTTTTTGAAAATATTCCGATTTTCACAAAATTTTACAGGGGGACATATCAAGTGATTCTGAACAACTTTTGTTAACAAAATTTTTGTCTATCTCTAAGCCTACTATGATTTCTCGAAAATTAACATTTTATTTTTATCGCAGTAGGCAGGGGTTTTAGATTTAAACGGCATTTATGTATTGAATAAAGTCACCTTATGGATTTGTTTGGCTGATAAAAATTTGAAATTAATTCGGCCACAAATAAAAAAGATACAGGGGTGTCTTCATGAGAAGTGAAACAAAATTTTTTTTTTTGAAAATATTCCGATTTTCACAAAATTTTACAGGGGGACATATCAAGTGATTCCGAACTACTTTTGTTAACAAAATTTTTGTCTATCTCTAAGCCTACTATGATTTCTCGAAAATTAACATTTTCTTTTTATCACAGTAGGCCGGCGTTTTAGATTTAGACGGCATTTATGTGTTGAATAAAGTCACCTTATGGACTTGTATGGCTGATAAAAATTTGAAATTAATTCGGCCACAAATAAAAAAGATACAGGGGTGTCTTCACGAGAAGCGAAACAAAAAATTTTTTTTTGAAAATATTCCGATTTTCACAAAATTTTACAGGGGAACATATCAAGTGATTCCGAACAACTTTTGTTAACAAAATTTTTGTCTATCTCTAAGCCTACTATGATTTCTCGAAAATTGACATTTTCTTTTTATCGCAGTAGGCCGGCGTTTTAGATTTAGACGGCATTTATATGTTGAATAAAGTCACCTTATGGACTTGCATGGCTGATAAAAATTTGAAATTAATTCGGCAACAAATAAAAAAGATCTTCACGAGAAGTGAAACACACTGTATAACACACAAGACTACATAAGACTGCTTTTTACACATAGCAGCCGACATTATAGTATATTCTACTTCTTATCTTCGTTTTGTAAAAAAATGGAAGATGTAGCTGACAATTTTAACTTGCTATCTTCGAGCGCCACATTTGTAAATGCGCTACATAATTTTGACTACTTAGAAAATAAGTGCCTAACTCTCCAAAATCAATGTATCTATCTCCAGTTTCAACTAAGGATGTTGAACTCCTTATAAATAAATTAAAGTCTTCAATCTCTAGTGGTCATGATATTTCTAATAATTTGGTTAAAAAATGCAAATATGCGATAAGCGGTCCATTATGTCATATAATAAACCTTTCTATATAGAGAAATGGGTAATATACCCAGTAAATTTAAAAGAGCCATAGTCTCTCCATGATACAAGAAGGGAGATCCAAATGACTATAATAATTATAGAGCCATTAGTCTACTATATTGTTTCTCTAAAATTTTAGAACTTCATCTCAAGGAGCAATTATCAGATTTTTTACATCAGAATGTTACTGTCTCTTGCTCAACATGGTTTCACTACAAACAAAAGTACGGAGTCTGCGTTATGTGATTTTCATCACAAAATGATTAAAGCTTTAGACAACAAGAAATCAGTTGTGGGTCTTTTCGTAGATTTTTCACGAGCTTTTGATTTGGTAGACCATCAGCTGCTATTTTCTTCCTATTTAGACAACAGGACACAGATTGTAAAAATGGCCGGTGGAGTTGAAAGTAATATTTGTGATATTAAACAAGGAGTCCCACAGGGGTCCATTCTGGGCAGGCCCTCCGTATGGGGAGTATATTGGGCACTGAGTTTAGAGGCCTGGGCTTCCGAGGGGCCCGCCAGAGATTTTGGCAATTTTATTTTCAAATTTGTCCCCCCGCTCATCAATTATTAAGCGCGAGGGCCCGTTGGCTTTCGAGGGGCCCACCAGAGAATTTGGCAAATTTTTTTTTCAAATTTGTCCCCCCCGCTCATCAATTGTTAAGTGCGAGGGCCCGTTGGCTTTCGAGGGGAACGTAGTGGGGGCCCGCCAGAGATTTTGACAAGAAATTTTTTCCCGCTCATCAATTATTAGACGCGGGGGGGCCGCCAGTGAATTTGGTACCGGGGCCCACGATTTGATGCGGGGGGCCTGATTCTGGGACCACTTTTATATACAATATGTGGTCTGTTATGCTAATAATATAAACATTCTTGTTACCAGCAATAACCTTATTGAAGCAAAAGTCACTGAAAGAGTTTCTCAAGAAATCATACATCTCTCAAAATAATAACCTAATTCTAAATAAAACAAAGACACAGTACAATTTTCATTGAATAATAATTCCGAGAGCTTAACATTTTTTAATGGTACTGACTGGGAAATAAAAACTTTTGTTGATAGTATACTCTCAGGTTATTAGACGCGTGGAGGCCGCCAGTGAATTTGGTACCGGCGCCCACGATTTGATGCGGGGGGGGCCTGATTCTGGGACCACTTTTTTTTCCCTCAAACTTAAAATCTCGACGTTTCATGACATTCTAAGCCTATTTAAACAGTAAAAATTTAAAAAATTTTTTTGTCGTTACTATACTTCCACTGGACGTGGAAGTAATTATGTATACAGTTAAGAACAAGTTGTTATGCTCTAAAATTTATGTCTAAACATTGTAGCCAGGAAATTCTTAAAGTACTCTATTATGCTAAGTTTCATTCGCATCTTATTTTAGGTACGGAATTGTAAACTGGAGCAATAGTTGTAATATGACAAGGATATTTATTTTTATTGCAGAAATATGCAATCCATATTTTATTAAATTTAAATTACAGAGAGAGTTGCCGTGATGCCATTAAAAACTTAAAAACTTTGACAGTTGCTGGTCTATACATTCTTGAGATGTGCTCATATGTTCATAAACATAAATCAATATTTTTAAGAAATCAAGTGAGTCATTTACATGACACTAGAGCAAAGAATTTTCTACTGCCTGATTCTCATAGAACTGCTATGTTCCAGAAAAGTTTTCTTTACCAAGGGTGTAAGCTTTATAATTCATTAGATGAAGATGTTAGGTCTTCGGGTAGCATGTTCAAACATATATTTAAAAAAATATTACTAGACAAAAATTGCTACATGATAAATGAATTTTTGTAATTTAATATATTTGTTAATATGACCAACTACAAGATGTCTTGTATGTTCATTTGTTTTATATATTTTATTGTATTGTTTTTTCTGTTAACTGTTTGTTAATTTTTCTTGTGACGTTTTCTACATTGATTTTATTGTATACTTTTATTTGTATATAATTTTTTTCGTCGGGCTTCAGCAAGGGTCCTGAAATAAGGAGCTTCGCTTGCCGAAGTTCTAGGTGGGAGACCCAGATGCCAATAAATTAGGAGTGACTCCAGTTCTCTATTCCATTCTTGACATTTCACGTTACATAACACTATTTTTGAAAACAACAAAAATGAATTTAAATGTTTATAAAAATCTATTATAAATTCAATACAATAATTTTTGCAAATGATTTCATAGAAATCAGTTGAGTAATAATTGACCGTATACAAAAAAACATACATGCGGGTCAAATTGAGGACCTCCTTTTCAAAAATCTTTAAGGTCGTTTGAGAATAAAGTTCATATAAGAAGAATTGTTCGCAACTAGAAATTTTATCATTTTGCTACTATAAATCAGTTTAAAATACATTGTAGAATGTTGTTTGCATAGAAAACTAATAAAGAAATGTGTACAAGTTTCCATAAATAGTATTTAAGTCTTGACTGAAGTAGCGCATACTTGTTAACAATAGTGCTTTCGATAAGATACGGTAGCCTTTACGTCTTTTAATCGTACTATGGATATGGGCAATTCCACTATAATTATTACTTGGAAGTTAAGATTAATAAAAAGTAAATATTGCAGCAGAATAAAACCAGAACAAAATAAATGTCACTTCTACATTTTATAAATAAATAATTCAATGTCAATATTATAGTCACTTCATCAATTAATTAGGTCACAGAAAAGAGTTCCTTATTCTGTGGTTAGGTTCAGTATATTATTTATTAAAGGGCCGGTTGCACGAAATAAGTTAAGCCAAGTTCAGCTTGATCCAAGATCATAATCCATGGTTACCATTGTTATAACAATAGTAACCTTGGCTTTTGATCTTGGATCAAGCTGAACATGGCTTAACTTATTTCGTACAACTCGCCCTTAGTGGGGTAAAACCAGGGTGTATTAAATAATATATACAACACTACATGCAGCAAAGCAAATTCATCTATCTATACACAGGATTTTGTAGTACCTTATAGCTCGCGCTATCTACTAAATTAAATAGAAAGCATGCACTTATGAAGCCATTATTATCATAGGAAAGTGCCGTATGTCGGGCCACCTATTTAATACACCCTGGGTAAAACTCAGGGAAGAAATCATCTACAATGGAATTTTCTTGCATATCGAGAAAATCGTGATATTCTAATATAGTCTAGTAACATTAGACTTAAGAATGGAAATAACATCGAAAAATATTGTATTTGAGAAAAAAATATTAGGTGAGTATAAGGGGCAAAAAATGTTTTTTTCGAAATATCTTAAAAACTGTTGATTTTAGCGAAAATGATCTAAATTGCAAAAAAGCCCGTACAAAATACATTGATTTTTGCTTTCGATTACAGTTTTTTGAAACTTTGAATTTTGTTGGTTGATATGATGCCAATTAACTAACTCTTCAAATGGTGACAACCCTCGAACTATGGCCTTTCCAAGGGTGAACCCGTGTATTTTTCATATGTGATGTCAATACAACAAAATCTTTTGCATTTCTTAAAAAAAAACATTAAATAGCCGGGTGGATTGGAAATGCATACAAGAGGCAAATTATTACTTTTAAGAAAGTAATAACACAGGTCTACAAAAAAAAGAAAGTCTTGTCTTAAAGTTCTAATCGAACTTTTCTGAAGTATTTTGATGAGTTGAAGCCAATTTTGGACAAAAAAAAATTTCTACATTGTCAGCTTCCCGCTACCACCTCCTTTTATCCCCATAAAAAGGCAAATATGAGGTCTTGCTTGTCCTAAGGTTTTGATCTAACTTTTCTAAGTATTTTGACGTGCTGTCAAGTCAATTTTGGGCAAAACAATTTTTTCTACCATGTCAGTTTTCCTCCACCACCCCCCCTTTTATCCTCTAAAAAAAGGGCAAAAAAACAGGTTTTGTTTGAAGGTCCTGACCCAACTTTTTTGCAGTACTTTGACACGCTAAAGCAAATTTTGGACAAAAAAAAATTTTTATCATGTCTGTTTCCCACTACCACCCCCTTTTATCCCCATAAAAAAGCAAAAATGAGGTCTTGCTTGTCATAAGGTTCTGAGCTAACTTTTCTAAAGTATTTTGACGCGCTGAAGCTAATTTTAGGCAAAAAATTGTTTCTACCATGCCAGTTTTCCTCTACCACCCCTTTTATCCCCTAAAAAAGACCAAAGAACAGGTTTTGTGTGAAGGTTCTGACCTAACTTTTTTGAAAATTTTGACGCGCTGAAGCCAATTTTGGACAAAAAATTTTTCTATCGGGTCAGTTTTCCTCTACCACCCCCTTCAACCCCTAATTTTTTTTTGTCCAAAATTTGTTTCAGCGCGTCAAATTACTTCTAAAAGGTTAGATGAGAACCTTAGGGCAAGACCTTTTTTTTTGCTTTTTTTAGGGGATGAAAGGGTCGTAGAGGAAAACTGGGACGGTAGAAAATTTTTTTTTGTCCAAAATTGGCTTCAGCGCATCAAAGTACTTCAGAAAAGTTAGATCAGAACTTTAAGACAAGATCTTTTTTTTGTAGACCTGTGTAATCGGTGATGGACACTAAAAGTCAATCTTATATAAAAAAGTTATTTAATGTGTGAATATATTTATTTATGAAGGGCCATCTTGTAGTCTTCTGTGTCTCAGAAAAAAAAAATTATTAATTACTAGCTGTGCCCGCGACTACGTTCGCGTAGAATTTTGAAATTAACTAAAAAGCTTGTACGTAATTTGTTTTTTCAAATATGTAAAGAAATAGTATTATTATTGTTACTAAATTTTTAGTTTATTGTATGATATTCCTGGGCGAAATTTGCAGCAATTTAAAGGACTGCATTTTTATACTTAAAGATAACCTATTTTTAAGAACTAGATATATTTTCCAGTCGAGATACAAAAAAATGAGATGTTAGCTGCAACATTTATCTTTAAAATGAACCTTGATATTATATTTAGATCAAAATTACGCGAACAAATTGTAAAAAAAACCGAGCGCACCGCCGAGTACCCAAAATCAGCCATTAGCAACATAATTTTGCTAGAAAAAAGTTTGAATTAAAAATAAACTATGAGATCAAAAAAACTAAAAATGATAGTGTTAAAGCTAAAAAAGACACTTTTCTGGTACCATATTATTGTATTGTCACCAGAACTACACGTATATGCAAAATTTCAGCTCAATTAGACTTCGTTAAGGTACGGTCAGATATAGCTACTTTTGCTGCGGAGGTTTAGCTGCAAAAGTTTCGTATCGTGTTCATACAGATCCTAAAGTAGCGTGCAGTGGGCAGTTTCTTCTTCTGCAGCTACCCGTCAAAACTTCAAATCTGGAGAAATATTGCAGTGACACGCTGTTTTTGCATCGTGCAAACCAGCTGCTGTATGCAAGGTATTGTTCATCTCGCCGTGTTAGTGTCGTAATAAACGTAATAAAAATCGATTTGTATACTGTAAAATATGGATGACGAGACACTAGCTAGAGCTTGTTTATTAGCTGTACAATTAAAATCAGGTTTAAGCTGATTTAAATCATTTGATTACAATCCTGATTTTAATCAAGCGATTTTTATTTCAAAAAATCGCCATTTTTTTTCCTTTTAAGTTTGAATGTTATAATGAAAAAATAAAAATTTTATTAACAAGAATTTTCATTTGCAAACATAAAACTTTAAAAAACTTATAATTTAAAGGCTTAAAACATTAACTTAATAAACATATGAACAAATAAAAATAAAAATAGATATTTTTCAAAACAGTACAAAACAAGACACATTAAGTATTATAACGTTTACAGAGAAATACTAACTTAGATCATTTCTCATTGCCCAATCTATTCCTAATATCTGGATGAACAAGTCCATATGAAGAAAACATTCTTTCCGCGTCTGTGGAAGAAGGAACAGCACACAGAAAGGGAAATTATCAGATCCAGTACTTTTGTTAATTTGTGAAATATTTTTTTGAGACTTCCACCACTGCACTACGTTAACATTTTGTATTACTTTTTCTGAAAACAATGTTTCTTAGCTATAAATATCAAAACTTAAAGATCTTTACAAGATCAAAACACGTGTTTTATTAAAAAATAATAGATTTTAAAAAATTCATTTATTCGCCTTTATAGTCGGGAGCATACTTGATGAAATATACACTCCGGGGAAATTTCATGATGAAATTGTGGGAGTAAGTTTAATACATTCCTTATGCCCTCCATAATCATTACCAAGTGCTTTGCTTGAATTTGTGGCAGACGGCCTATATGGCGTCATATATTCAAGATGGCGGCCACCCCAGACATCATCGGAAGATCTCCATGATAACTGTTACCTTCCCTAGCAATATTTTGTACTGAATCTTTTTTGTTCTAAATAAAATTTTAAACAAAAAAAGTTATAACAGTTTTTGTAGTATAACCTACCAGTTATCAGTTATAGCCAGTTAAAAAGTGTATTAAAAATTTTTCAATTTTTGCTAAAAAAGGATTTTTATATTTTTAGGTTGAAAAGTAACAACTAGTTAAGAAATTAATATTTATTTCAATATTTTAATTGAATTAATTGTAATGTTGAATTGCATGTAAAATGTTTTCAGCTTAATACTCTTCATCTGAAAAGTCATCGATATCAAAATGTTGGCCCTGATCTCGCATGTCTTCATCGCCTCCACACATATAAAGCTCAGTGCATAAAATGTTTTGGGATTTACATTTACAGGATACACCACATTTCGCTTTTACATATGAACACCGAATTAATTTTAAAATGGTTTCAAATGCACAAGGAAGTGTTGATAGATTAGGATGCTGCTGGTCAGCAAGATGTCATTTCATAACCTGGTAACGTGCTCTACGAATAAAAGTAGATAGTGACGCTTTTGTAGGAGGCAGATTTTCACCTTGCGTCTTGTGCTTGGAGAACCAACCAACGAACCTGATTTTTCCTTCTTTGCAAGTGAACCTGTGACATCATATCCTGACAGAGTATGCAGATTTAGTAAACCTTTTATCTTTTCTGGTCCTAATGCGGTGCAAATTCCGCCAACGTCAATCATTCTTCGATTATTTACTATACCAGTGACAAACATGCTTAGACATGTAAAAGATTTTGACCATCACAATGCTAGTAGAAATATGTCTGTATCAGGCGAATATATATAAATCGGAGTAGCTCCTTTTCAGGAGGCAAAAAGGCAGTGCAGTATTATTTTAACGTCAGTCTCTTCATGACTACTTTGAATTTCACTTACGTCACTTCCGAAAGACGATTTGATTTCAGTCCTCCAGCTTACGATTAGGCTTCTCTCAATATTGCGTGCGTACAACAAAGCTTTTTCTGCAAGATACGCTGTTAGCTCTCCTTTGTTTTTTATGGGAAAGGAGGGATTTAATCTGTATAATTGCTATGTTTGTGGAGTCGGTTATTTTGTACTCAGTGGGTGTTACTGTAGATATCTTTTTATGTCACATTGCAGATTTAAGAGAATTTTCAAGATATGTGTCAAACACCAAGTGAATTTCATCATATTTTAAAAGAGTTCCCTTGATTTTATTGTTAAACTCTAAAGCTAGATCATTGCATGTTTCAACCTGCACTGATTTTTTCAACGATGGCAGCTTTGCCATTCCATCAAGAATAGCGACACGGTGAAATTTTGCATTCAGATGCTCTGTTATATTTGATTCCACCAAAGGTATAGAAAAAGAAGTTTGTACATTATTATCAAATATGGAGAACGGAACTGCCGAGAATTCATAATTACTTAATGATGTTTTTAGTTCAATTTCAGTACGGATTCTCAATATAACTAGCAAGCGTGTAAATAATGATTGGTCGAATTGTACTACAGTGTCAGCTAACTTGTTTTGAGTGTAGCTTTACATAAATTAAGTTTTTCTTTCTACATTGGGTCCCAGAAATTCGTATTGTCAGTTTCAATTCGGTTTTTTTTAAGCGGTGTATATTTCACAACCCTTTTCTAAAATGCCTAATGTATCCGTTTGTATGGTTTCCTGAAATACACACTTTGTTGTTATGTTGATCAGTTCACTGCCTTCATATGTTATAGGGTTGGTCGATATTCTGATAGTGTTATAGATACATTGCACATTTTCATGTTGTCGCTTTCCAAATGGTGGTGTTTTGTTTTTACTTCTTCTGCAATTCCAATCACTGCTTTGGTTTCTGTAGAAAGTCTTACCAGCTGAGGAGAGGTAAAAAAGAATCGTGCTAAAGTATTTTTCTTTTGTGTTATGTTAATTTGAAATGTTTTTATATAAAATACATAAATGATAAGATATATGGATAAATTCCTAAGTACCTTCTTTATAGAGAATTTCCTTGTAAATAAAAAAAGGTTCAGTACAAAATATTGATAGGATGGCTCTATCAAGAGTTTTAATAGAGAACTTCCGATGATGTCTGGGGTGGACGCCATCTTGGATATATGACATCATATAGGCCGTCTGCCACAAAATCAAGCAAAGCACCTGGTAAGGCATAATTATGGAGGGCATAAGGAATGTATTAACATTGGTCCCACAATTTCATCATCAAATTTCCCACGGGATTGTGTTACGCCCCTCGACTATTATTCATGTCAAAACAATGTTTCTTAGCTATAAATATTAAATACTTAAAGATCTCTCTAAGATCAAACATGGATCTTATTAATGAATAAACTTCAAAAAAATTCCCTACAAGCCGCAGCTTTATTCTATATTTAATTTTTTAACTATAAACAAACAAAAATGATTCATTTAAAAACATGAATAGTTTTGTCAAGTCGTAACTTATTCACGAACATATTATTTAAAATTAAGCAATTACCTACCTCGAAATGTTCAGCACACAAATGGACACCAACATGAAGATTCACTTGAACTGCGCAGTTTTTTACACTGCACCCGCAGCAAAAGTAGCTGTGTCTGACCGTACCTTACAGTGGTTCAAAATTGACTTGTAAGATTTGAACTAAACATCCTAACATACATACATACAGACATACATATAAAGGAAGTTAAATAAAAACTTGTAAAAACTATTTGGAGCTAAGCGAAAAATGTGGTCCTTACCATTTTTGTTGTAACATCAACGGTTCGCGAAAAATTTACGTTTAAACTTTTCACACCTCTACCCACTCCCCGAAAATTAGGTTGGATAATTATGTAACATTAATTAAATGTGTACACCAAATGTTCGAAAAATAATTATTCATTTGGGAGTCCGGCATACTAATGTAGCAATATTTTCTGTCTAGGTACAAAATATTCAACTGCCAAAAAAGTTACTTACTAAAAAAACCGCTGCCCAAGGAATCACTACTTCCACATCCAGATTCTCTATCCACTCACAACGAAAAAAACTTTGTATATGAAAATAACTGTTTATGGAACTTTAATAATATAATATTTGAAATCCTCTACCTCAAAAACCCATAAAACGATACCCCACATCGGTAGTGGGGTGGGGGGTGGTGGCGGGGGTGGATGAAGTAAAAAATATTTTAAGGTTTCTGGTTCCTGTACATAGGTACACTAAATCACAATTTTTTTTCATCCCCTTTAATAAGGGGGTGGGGGTGGCTAATGCCAAACATTTTTTGAGACCTTAGCTTCTCTTGTATATACTAAATACCAATTTTATGGACTATTACCTGCCTGATTGACCTATTTACCCCAAATTTACCCCAATTTACCCCCCAACCCTTCGACGGAACAAGATGAAAATATAATTTAGTTCTAGATCTCGTTAAAGTACATATGTGTACCAAATTTCAAGCCAATATCTTAAACGGTTCCAGACTGACAGACAGACCCACAGAATTTTTTTTTCGCTCAAACTTAAAATCTCGACGTTTCATGACATTTTAAGCCTATTTGGACAATAAAAATTTTTAAAAATTTTTTTTGTCGTTACTATACTTCCACTGGACGTGGAAGTAAAACTATGAAATAAAATTTCAGCCAGGCAGGCGCAGGCGGTTAATTGGACGTTATTACTTAATATCGATGCTGAAGCCCCTGTAAAAATGACATTTTGCCTTTTCGTGACCTCGAGATTGTATGAAACGTCATTGACCACCCTGAACATTAAAAAAATCACTTTCATACGCTTCCTACATAGTTTAAGGTAAGTTATAAGAAAAGTATATAATCTACCTTTACTCTATCTTTATCCTCACCTATCAAATTTATAATCTTAACCCCCTCTCTATTCCTTTTCTGTTTGTTCATTGTTTTATCTTTTTTGTTCTTTTTGTTCCGAAATTTATCCCTTGACCGATAACCTTCTTGAACTGTTAAAACCTACAACTATTAACTTCATCTACTTTCTTGGAGGCAGGAAGACCACCAGGGTGTTGTTTTCCCGTGACAGTAACCAAAATTTATTTAGTGTTTTTTGTGCGTGCACAGTGCGACAATTTTTAAAATATACATTAATTAGTTTTAGGCTCTTATGGGCAGCATAGTTTTAAGGCATTGTTGTTTTTAAATTCGCTCGGCGAATAGGAGTTACAACTCCCCACCTGAATTACCGTTCTTAGCCGAACCGGATCTGCTCCGTCCTACCTTACACCCATTACGGTGCTGCGCATCGTGGTTGCCAGGTTGGCTCCGGGTCAGGTTCCGACTAGGCGCACCTGTACTTTTAATTATAAATAAAGTCTTGTTGATTGATTGATAAGAAAAGTATAAAGAATTCTATTAAATCTTGTTTTTATTGTTTTATAAAATGTAATTAAACCTAGTAGTCCATTGGAATTAGCAAATATGCATCTTGTAATTCGTTTCAGGATGCCACGTGGATTAAACGATAGTTTTATTGATTATGAAAACATGACCCTGAATTTAACGATTTATTGTTGAAAAATTAAAAAAAAACGACTTTAGGTTTTTCAATTTGTAGATACTGTTAGAACTTTGAAAAACGGTTAATTTGAGAGGTGTTTCGTTTAAAACGCTTGAAAATTTGTTTAAATAATTGCAAAAAACCGCGAAAATTTTCGCAATTTGCAAATATTTCTCATTCTTTAACAAACGCACTTTAGTGCTTGAAACTTTAACAAAATATGTCTTTTATTACCCCAAAGTTACCCCTAAAATTTTATCAAAAAATTTTAATTAGTTTAAGAGATATTCAATTTGTTTATTAAAAACATAAATAATGTAAAATACAAATTCACCCTGTTCCCGTTGTCGTAGAAGGTTGATCCGGACACCATTTTTTTTTTGTTGAGACTTAAATTTTATGTTTTCATTAATGGTAAATCAAATTTGCATTATTCTCAACTTCAAAATGGCGTTTGAAAAAGTGCCACATTTTGAGGGTACGTTTTTTGCTAATAACTTTTAAACAAATAAAGATATTGCAAAATCTTTCTCATATCTTTGTTGTTAGGGTTTTTTCACACATTTAAAAAAAAAATTACTCCGTAGCCTTACTAGAAGCCGAGATGATTTTTTTTTTAATAAATTCGTAATTTGTTTATTAATAAACTAGTTTAATAGACTATCATTGTAATAGAGCTGAGTTTGGGGGAAAAAATTCAATTTGCAACGATAACAATTAATTTTAAATCATCGTCAGAATAGGAGAGAGAAGCATGAGTCGTATCTGAAACACGTTCATAAAATGATTGAGACGAGTTCAAATCCGCGCGTCAACAAAAAATTTACCGTTTCTCCGATTTTGACTTTTTTTTTAATTTGGGGTAGCGTGATGAAATAATAATATCTGCCATGTCGATTTTTTCTTAATTAAACAATAATTTGTAATAAACAATTATTTTTGTTAAAAATTTGTTTACGAATTTATTAAAAAAAAATCATCTCGGCTTCTAGTAAGGCTACAGTCTGTTTTTTTTTGACAATGTGTGAAAAACCCGATCAACAAAGATATGAGAACGATATTGCAAAAGAAAGTTATTAGCAAAAAACCTAACCTCAAAATGTGACACTTTTTGAAACGCTATTTTGAAGTTGAAAATAATGCAAATTTGATTTATCATTAATGAAAACATAAAGTTTAAGTCTCAACAAAAGAAATGATGTCCGGATCAACCCTCTACGACAACGGGAACTGGGTGAATTTACATTTTACATTATTTATGTTTTTAATAAACAAATTGAATATCTCTTACACTAATTAAAATTTTTTGATGAAATTTTAGGGGTAACTTTGGGGTAATAAAAGACATATTTTGTCAAAGTTTCAAGCACTAAAGTGCTTTTGTTAGAGAATGAAAAATATCTGCAAAATGCGAAAATTTTCGCGGTTTTTTGCAATTATTTAAACAAATTTTCAAGCGTTTTAAACGACACACCTATCAAATTAACCGTTTTTCAAAGTTCTAAGAGTATTTACAAATTGAAAAACCTATCGTTAAAGATCTTTGAGTTATCTTTTAAAAAAGTCGATTTTTTTGAATTTTTCAACAATAAATCGTTAAATAAACAATGTTCCGGCGGTCAAAAAGTGGACCAAATTCAGGATCATGTTTGTAATCAATTAAACAATCGTTTAATCCACGTGGCATCCTGAAACGAATTACAATAAATTTCAGTCTTTTTTTACTAATTCTACTGGACTATGGGTATTAGGCCTGATCGGGATTGTAAATTTTTATAAAGAAAATAATTAGAAATTACTTTTACTATGAAAGTAAAATAGTTTTCTTAAAAGTGTACCATTCACATCACTGTTTTTTCAATGAGTTACATATTCCATGGTAAAAAAGACTTAATAATGACATAATTAACTACTAATTGGTTGTTATTTTTACAATAATTTTAACATGTTTTGTTTACTAGACACGACAACACGGAAACGGAAAGCAGTTATTTCAGCCACTTAAAAAAATTACACCCGTCCCTCGATACTGTAATATGCGGCAGCGTGACAAATTTTCACGTGACCTCTCACGATTTATTAATTTTTTCGTTACGTTACACAAGAGAGACAAGCGCGAACGCTGCAATTAAGCCCACTGACAGATTAATCAAAGCCGCAATCAATCAACTTTGATACTATTTATGGTGCAATGTGAGTATTAAATTTTTTCAAATTAAAGAGAACGAGTTTATTATTGAAATCAAATACGTGATTTCACTGGACTATCGAATATCGATTTGAATATTAAAATCATGCATTTTTCGAAAAGAAAATAATAAAGTTCGATACAACATCGTGAGGGAATGTTATGCAATTACACTTCTGCTGGTATCTACTGGATATTTTCCACTTTCTTGAAGGCAATGCAAATAATACATTATGACATTCTGTTAGAATGTTATCAATATCAGTGATTAGTCATTTTTTTATTACTACATTAAAATAGTTACCTGATGGTTTTTCTCGTGTTGAATTATAATCAAAATTGGAAATTAATCACGCATTCACTGAAATGGCAAACATGCATTTATTTTAACAAAAAAATCTTTACTTAAAATTATATAGCTGGTATTATATTCTTACAATAGGAGCAATTTCATGTCCCTAAGTTGCAATGCCAAACCACGTGGCTTTCATTCGTTTTTTTTATTTGTCTTTGTGTGTGTGTGTGTGTGTGTGTGTGTGTGTGTGTCTGTGTGTGTGAGGGGGGCTGGTACTATTCATTCATACATAATAGAATGATAAAAAAATTTCTATACTATAATTTTTTCTCCTTTTGTATGTAAAATGTCATTAGCGTGGATGTCCCCAACAGGTTTTCACCTAAAGCATGACATTATTTTGCAGCTTACGATCTTAATATGGATAATCCAGTGATAGTCAATTGTAGAAAATACTTATTATGACATGTTAAGACCAGATTCATACTAAAATATTTAAATCAAACTAAAAAAAAAAAATCATCTTTGTCCCTGGATTTAAAATCACTAGCGTGGATTAAAATTAAATAATCAAAAATTCCCGCCTACCTGAAATTTATCAGTTGGTACTATTGACATTGGATAGTCTAAATAAACCATTTTAAAGAAGTTACTAGTTTTAGCATGGCCAGTTGATCTGTAAAGTTTGAAGTGTAAAGATATTAGACGATTTGTGCGCGTATGTTTATTCAGCGTCATTAGCGTGCTAGTGAGAATTTTTTCTTTATAAAATGTATAAAAATAATATTGAACTTATTTGATAACCTGTACTGAGTACATAAGCTATGCATAGATTCATTTATCTACATAAAATTTAATGTAAAATAAAATTTGAAGGTTACTTCGTCATTAACGTGGATATTTTTTATCGTCATTAGCGTGGATTCTTGACACAATGTCCACGTCCACGTCCAATGATATTTTGCAATAATTATCATTTATTTTAGAATTTTACATTTTCTATATGCCCAAGCAAGTCCCAAATTTTGAAGAAGTTGACAAAATGTGTTTACTGTATTGAAATGAAATGTTGTCTATTTTTGTATTAGTACTTGAATATGTTTTTACTTTTAATATAAATACTTAACACAATATACTTGTCAGTTAATTATTAGTGTGTCATTTTGGTCGTTGGCGTGGATATGAATGTTTGAAAAAACTAAAAATAAAATGTTGAGTTTTACAAACCATCACATCCTACTATAAATTAACAAATAAGCTAACAAATAATTTTTTTTCAAAATTTTTGCAAAACCTTTTCTTTTTTCTTTTAAATTGTGTTACCCCAAATTGCTCCTATTGTAAGAATAACCCATATGCATAGTTGTGTGCACAAGATTCGAATTCATGATTCCGATATTATGTAAATACGTAAATTTGCAATCAATCAATGAATCAAGATGTAATAAATTAAGTTTTATTTGCCCTCAAAGCAATATAGTATACCTAATGAAAATACTTCCTTACAAAAATTCACAACGATGTAATTTACTTGATGGCTCGAAAATGGCTATTGATTTATAACTAACTGTCAACATCTAGGATTCTATGTTGTACAGCAGCGAACTTTTATCCTTAGAAACTGCTTAACCTCAGAAAAAGACCAGCCGGTGGCCAGTGTAGTGTCGTCATCCGGAAAAAAATACAAAATGGAAATATGACGTTTTGCGTAGGGCTCTTGCTCTCGTTCACCCATCACCGTAGACATTTCAACAGGCTATTTATTTTCCATGAAGAAGAATTATAATGGAGTAGTCAAAAACGAAGGTAAAATTTGAAAGTTCTTACGTAGCAATCTAGCTCCAATTCATTCATCTTCGTAGAAATTCTAACAGGATATTTATTTTACATGAGGTGGAAGAACCAAAAGAAAAAATACATCTGCGAGGGACACTTGCAACCATAAGGATATGAAAATATTCCTTAGAATACCATGAAGTAATTTAAATTGAATGAAACTTAACTTACTTTAAGAGACCTATGAGTGTGCGATTCAGTTTTTTAAATAAGCATAAGAGCTTATGGCGTGATCCTCAATTTACAGAGAAACTACATTAACAAGACATACCTCCCAGTTTGCCGGAATGTCACGCTAGAAGGGGAAATCTTAGATGTTAAATTAGTTTCGATTCGCGAGCAAAATAGAAAGAAGAAGAGGAATAAAATATATTATAGGTTACATTGTTCATCTATGCGGAAAGTGAAGGAAACCGAGCCTAAAATTTATCAAAAAAACGTTGTTGGACTAGCCAAGACAAATGCACATGAAACGACATCGTACCTAACATAAATTTATGAAATTTATGAAGTGTCAAAAGTACCAGCACATCATTTACGAGATACTAAACAAGGTGTCTAATTAATTTGATAAATTTACTTACCAGTGCTCTATTGATTCCTATTTTAATTTGGTTTTTTTTAAATTATATATAAAGCTTATTTATAGCTGGAAAATTTCAAAGGGTTTAACAATGGGGAACATTTCTTTTTATTATTTCAGCTAAAGTACTCGGATGTTTCACATACCTTTGGTTGTTCGCGCTGTTGAGGTTATGTTATATCCAATGTCAATACGAACAGTATCACTTTGAATCATCCACCTGATTCATCTTTGTGAATGAAAAATTGGGAAACTCTCGGAAATGTAAACTATTGCAGGTTATATTATATGATAAGTTCAGAATGATTAATCCGAGTACGCATGGTGCAATCTGTCGGACATATTAAGAACTGGCTTGGATTGTTCCCCATTGCATTTGCTTGGAAATATATGTGAAATAGCCTGCCTGCACTCTTGACTGTAAAATTAATATAAAGTATGTGTTTAGATATAGGGGATGAGGTACGGCCATCGGTTTAAATTCCGACACTCGATCAGCGAGGCGCAGCAACGCTGAGCGAGTCCGGCATTTAGATGGGTGACCCAAGATCTAATCTAATAGTGGGTAGGCTACCAAGAGAGACAATCCCGGGCCGTTGAACCGCCAGACGGTGGTGGACGAACCAGGGTAGGTTAAAGTTGGTGGCCGAGGGCCTCGGTTTGGAGTCCACGCTAAATTGTAGATCCCTAGACGCAATGGGCCATTTTGGCCTAGTTGCCTAGTAAAAATCAGTACTAATATATTTATATATACTTTTATACGATTGTAACATAGGATGTTACATCCCAAAAAAATTCTATTAAACATTGTGCATGCGAATATCGGGTTAAACTCGACCGCTTCGTATAAGCATTAAACTGGATCCACACCAAATGGACACAGAAACAAAATACAAACTGTACTGGTTAAAACAGAACACGAACTTTTAAGAGACGGATATCTATAAAAACCAAACAGGAAATCAAGTCCACACCTGTTGTTGAGTTGTGTTTCGGTGTTCGATGTTGGATGCGAAGAAAATGTGGCGAATTGAATTAGACCGCGAAGAAGGAGATAATATATTCATCCTGGCAATGACCATTTTTTCCGAATGAACCTCGTCGTTCTCGTCCTTGTCGTTTTTGGATAAAACTCGGAGAAGCAACCACAAAACGTTTATCGGATTTTAAAAAAGATGACATTGGAATTATTGAATTAGATGAAATCTTGTGATCCACTTTTTATAAATGTCAAAATGTCCAATTGACACCCACAGCACGCGTCTCAGCACGAAACTAGATTTTGCTTGACCCCATCGCAGTCCACGATCTATCTCCACCAGACGGACAAGGTTTCAGCAAACAGAAACAAATGGGAAACCTGCTCATCTTACCGATAAGCTCAGGCTCAGTTGCCAAAGAACCGTGTTTGTGTTTTATTTGTTGAAAGTTCGTTTAGTGTGGATTCGCCATTAGTCTGTGGAAGTATTCATACGATACTGGGACACACTGTATATTAGGGTGGTCCTTATTTTGCGACATTGGATTTTTTTCGGTCTCCCCCGAAAGTTGTTCCGATTATTTAAAAAATGAACTATACAAAATTTCAACTCGATCGGATAACGCTAACCCGTGCCCCAAGGCCATTAAAGTTACTAAAATACGCAATTTTCACCCATTTTCAAAAGTATTTCGTTACCAGTTTATCATATCGAAATTTCCTACATTTTTTATCGAATGAAAATTTCATTTTCTAAAACTTCGTTTATTTGTATTTTTCTCGGGTAATTATTACTTTTCGAAATAATGGAGTTTTGATTGGCGTAAACAAGTACTAGGTAGTAGAGCATTCATATTCTCGCTATTGACGTCTTAGCAGATGTTTTAGATTCCATGAATTATTCGAATTGGCTTCTCAACAATACCTTAGAATCGAAATTTTGTACACTACTGGCCATATAAAATGGGCCTCTCAAATCTTCATAGTGTAATTTTGGCTTTAAACATTATTTGCTCATTTTCTACGTCGTTTCCAAACGACCTCAAACGGAACTTCTCAAATTTGTGTTGCTTGAAAAAAAAAACTGTTTTGAGTTATCTAGCTTAACTCTAACTCTGAAGTAACACGTACAAACACGCACACCATAAACGCACACCACATATACCTAGACAACCTCCAAACCATTGTCAGTGCCGCACAACCTTCCCCATCAGCTCCTTGCTGATATCAACACAACATTCAGTAGATCGGCCACTTTGCTTTTTGCTATCTAGTTTTCCTGAACTATCAACTGTTTTATATTGTCCACTCTTCGGTTGATGTGACCAAAAAATGAGAGTTTATCTAATTTTCCTCAAAAGTTCTCTTCTTTTTTAGCTGTACTTGACGTTTTCTATAGACATCTATATCTCGAATATAAGGTTGGACAATGTTGTTTATTACACGTTAATATCCAGACTTTTTGCCAAAATATTAATATTTCGAAAATAATATGCAAAACGCTTTTACAAATTGTCGTTTTAACTTCTCTGAAATTGAAATAAACTCACTTAAAACTTGTCTGTTAAATGGAAATTTACTGCCGATTATTTCACTCATTAACGCTATAGCCAATGAGAGCCCGTTTTTTCACAACAATGCACCAATCAAATGTCATTATTAGTGGTAATTCAAGCTAGATCGGCTTTTGACAGTACCAACATGCAAAATTTATCGCTCTAATTTTTTATGTCGCTGCAGCGGCAAATACTGCGGTAATTTTTTGACGTTTTGTTTCGTAAAATACTTTCGCAAATAGGGCAACTCGCGCTTTTAAATTTTATCTATAAATATCTTCTCTAGCTTATTACTAATTGTTAACTTACCTTGTAAATTGTAATATTGTATTATGTACTAGCGAACATAAACACACCACATATATAGTAAACAATCGTCAGTTCCAAAGAGAAGCCTGTCTGAAATATAACCCTTGCCTATCTGTAACTATTTCAATTTGCCTACTTTTCAATCAGGTAACAATAATATACAAAGATTGTACTTAATATACCTAGCTCATAATACAGGAACAAGTCAAGCACAGCTTTCAATAGCTCAATAACGTAGTTACAAAGTTAAGCAAATCATTTATTATAAATGTCAAGAAAACACATTCGCTCTTGAAACAAACCAAAAATGTACCTAGGTACTTACATACGGTAATCTATAAAAAAAAAGTAACTAGTTGAATCAAAGCTGTGCAATATTTTAATTTGTTGTATTTAAAATTCACTCTACCTAACGAAGCAAACCTCAACATAATTTGTAAACTTCGTAAGTTAAAAATAAGGATTAAATACGTAAATATGAATCAATGAACAATTATTATGGAATATGACTCTAGTAGCGGTAGCGCTAGATGGCGCTCTCTATGTCAATCTCGGAACCATGAGTGTATAGTAATAAATAGGCGGGATATCGGGAATAAAGTAGTGCTCTCTATATCGTTCCTCGTCATATTGCACCTCAGAAAAGCCTGAAAGGTGTTAAGCTAGTCTATATTATAGTATCTAAGGTTTCAACTCGTTTTATTTACTAGTTGCCATAGAAATGTCACTAGATTATTTTAAAATATAGCGAATCTCCGTTGTTTCTACTGCGTTTGTTTCAGATTAGCTGTTTTGACAATATGAGTCGGTTTGGAAATATTTCTGTATATCAAATTAATGAGGAAATTGAAAATAAAGGTCAGTAAACTCTAAAAAGTGACAAGAAAACGTCTGAAGGCAATTAATGAGAAAACATAATATTGAAGATGTACTTAATGAATGATTTATTCGTGAAATATTCTCCTCAAATACCAATCGTGCTTTAAATTTTATCTAAAAATTTTTCCTCAAGCTAAGTTGCCCCTAGTTAATGTAACTCGTGCAAATTGGCAGTTTATTATCAAAGACTTACAGCCGTATGCACCATTCCTTAGTTTACTCTTATCAGAGAGTTAACTTTGTAACAGTCTGTTAAGTGTAAGGTCTGGTATGCACCATACATGAAAGATACTTAACAAACTGTTAAAGTGTCGGATAGTAACAAACCAAATTTGGCCTGTTAAAATCGTATCAGTCTGATAAGTCAAGAAATAAAAAGACGAAAAGTTGTTAGATTTATCTATATAGATTGAAGCAACGATATTCTACATAAGGACAAATATTTCAGAATAGTTAATTAGATAATGGAGAGAGTGAATATTAATTTATTAACTTCATCATTTGATGATGATGTAGTAGAAATACCTCGAGTACGAATAGTTCTACCAAGAAACAATTTATTTGATGAATTAGATGAACAACAGTTAAAAACGAGATGAGATGCATTGGTTTTTTTGTTCTCTATTATGTGAATATTGCTTTTGACTAGTGCAATGATGACCTCTTTTTACCAGTCGGTAAAATTTGGGGAACGTTTTTTGTTTTTTTCCACATTTGTTTTAAACTAAAAGCGAAAAAACTTCACAGAAAACAATTATTTTTAAGGTTAAATGAACATTTAAGTTGAGAGTGAAGTTAGTCACATCAGAATAGCCCACCTAATATTACTGGTAACTTTTACTAATCCAACTGTTTACTAACTGAAACCGTCAAACACGTGGTGCATATGAATTATGCTTAGCTGACTGATAAACTTTATCAGTTTGATAGTTAACAACGGATTTAACTGAGTAATTTTAAGCACTAGTGATATTACATACGATAATTTGATTGGTAAAATCTCTAAATAGAAAGATTTTAGCAGCGTCGTGAAGGCTCGTGACCGGTGAATTCAGTAATATGTGACCATAATTGCGAACAATTGAAGCCGATCGAAGGTCCACTTCCTTACTGACGAGAACTTACCATCCTATGATGTTTTTGGAAACTTCAACCGAAAAGGAATACATAAAACAGCTAATGGTTCATGAAAAAATCAGATGGCAAATGGTGAAAGAAACTTAACCGACTTAGTGATTCAGTGCTTACATATTAGCATTTAGACCACGGGTTTCCTGGTTCGAGGCTAGAGTATGGATGTTTAGTGCCGTTTTTAGCGAGTTAACGAAACTGTAGCAATGGCCTAGACCGCTATTGAGTGAAACAACGTGGTTAGTCGCTATTATCTATACTGAGTTCGAGCATCAGCTGCAGCAGATGGCAATATCGCAGGGAATCGTTGTTAAATAACGACCAATGAAAAAGAGTTTGTTGAGGTCGTACGCCTAGCAGATAACCGCGGCAGATACCGTGTTGCTATAAGACATCCCTTACAATAAAGAGAAGCTAATTCGATTAATTCATGGGATGCAAAACGTGTATCCTGGCATTTCAACGAGAACATGAATGTTCTGGTGCCTGGTTATGCCAATCAAAACTTCATTATTCTTATTCAACTATTAAATGTATAAGAAAAATGTAAAGAAATGTTTTATAAACATAAATTTTCTTCCAATTATGTATGTATAACATTTCAATGTATTCAACAGTTAAAAATAGATGAAAATTGCGACTGATGGTGAATTTTAATTGACTTTGGGCACGGGTTAGGGTTAAAATTTTGTATACTTCATTTTTTAAATAAATGGAACTACTGTAGGAGGTGAGGTAGAAAAAATTGTAAGAAAAAAAAATATCGATGAAAATTGTGTCAATTTTAATTGCCTTGGGGCACGGGTTAGCGTTATCCGATCGAGTCAAAATTTTGATTACTTAATTTTTTAAATAATTAGAATCACTTTATGGGGAGAAGTCGAATAAATTGTAAGAAAAAAATATGGTCAAGTTTAGCGAAGGACCACCCTACTGAATATTTTGGTTTTGTGTTGCATTACCGTAACATAAGTTTTACGCTAATTTGTTCACAATAAACTCTCACTGAAATGCAAATAAATAGTCTGGCCCTGATAATTTGTTAGTAACATTTCATATTCATTTCTTGGTAATTATCTCGAGTCAATGAACGTTATAAGGTGAATCATATATATCTTTAAAAGGTGGTCTTTATTGTTAGGCAAACATTAAACCCACACAAGACCAATGCCAATGTATTATTATGACCGCATAACCAACAAAAGCGCACATGTCTGCATTGTTACGATGTGAGTAAATCAATTTTGTCATTCGTATTTCTAGCATTTGTGCCTTTATCACCTTCATTACGTAGATAAACATTTAAAACTGGATAAACCAGTGAGCGCGAATATCGAATCGTTAACAAACTGAAATTCCTGCATCTTGTAAAGAATTATGTATGTACAACGAAGCTTGGCTTGAATTTTTAAGAATACTTAGAATCCGTAAAAGTTGGCGACCTTGTCTAGGTTGAATTTATTTCCTTATGATCTACATAATAATAAAGTCTATGCCGTGCCTGTTTTTCCTTCCACAGGGTCTTTACACTTTTTGGTAAGTTAGGAGATTGAAATTTGGGATGAAGCTTGCTGGGAATTCGAGAATGATGTGAAACATGAGATTTTCGAAAAATGACCGAATCACGGCGAACCGGGATAATGTATAGATATGGGGGTATCTCCATTTACTAACGCAAAAAGAAGAAGTGATATCCCCCCCCCCACCAAAAAAACATTAAAAATGTAAAATTTTGATATTGGCAAAAAGGGTATGTATACATTTACTGATGTAAAACCAAAAGGTGTGCACTGTTGTAGAACCTCGGAGGATCGATCGAAGTCAAAAAAATCTACTTAGAAAAATTTTATCGAACAAGACTTTATAGAACACAATCGTGAACACCACTGTGTTTTCACAAAAGTGAGACATTCGAAAGTGCGTCGAATTTTGAATTAGTAAATAGGATATATGAGGAGAAAAAAGGCAGTTGCATTTCCAAAGGCAGAACTTTAGTACCAGCGAAGATAAGGGGAAAAGCTGATTAGCCAATAAATACACGTACATGCGTACATAGGAATCGCGGGAATACGAGGTCGTGGCATAAAATCTTTGTTTGATTACATACCCATAGTACATTTTCGCAAGGGAGCAGGAACACCTCATGTAACTTACATACTGTCGTAAAATGCATTTTCAAATGACATAAAGATATAATCACTATTGGAGCTTTTAAAACTAGCCACGAGTGCACTAAAATTTTAGTAACATATTTTTATATTATACTCGTCAGTCTCAACTCAAAGTGCTTTTATACGCTTCTAGGAAGTTGTGAATTTTCTCGTACCAAGTCGATTGCTACTACACATGCTCCATTGTATGGTGGTTGAGATACAGGTCCTCCAAAGCAGTCGTTCGCCCTTGCCACGTTTTGGGGCAGGTTCTTACAAGATAGGTTCTTGCACATTTACTGTACATTTTGAGTTAAACCAATAATAGTTATTTATGTATCAAGAGTTGTAAGTGCACTTTTTTGGTCGAGACCAAAAAATCGCACTGTACGATGCGCCGTGCTTATTATATTTTTCGTTATACCCATTAAACTAGAAAAAAATTTGAGAAAAACTAGCGGAAAACTATAATTATTTGAGTAAAATTTCATATTTGCTAAGCAAATAGTAAAGGTAGCGATGTTTGGAATATCCATGGCAACCGTCAATAATATATTGTGACGTGTTTCCACCCCTAGGAAACCGCCCTTGCAAAATCCGTGGGTTCCCAAAAATTATAACAAGAGATAACCACTAATACACTTTATTAAATGACTTACTAGATACTTCACAATTCTATTATTATTAACTTAAATACTGATTAAAAATAACCTTTAACAATGTGTATTGCTTTGTATTCACTTTGTAGTCTTAACATCACTTGTCAATTCAAAACTTCCCTTCCCGCCGAGAATGCGGCCTTATATACCCTAGCAATTGTTTCCTGAACTACTCTAGAAACAACGCGAGCGTTCTCTAGAAGTTTCGATTCTCTTCTCCAATGTTCCAGAACGTTTCTACTGTCTCACGGATGGCATAACGTACGACATGTATTTTGTGCTGCCTATCCCCAAGGGGTGTTTACTCGTTACAATATGTTTTATATGTGTCAATTTTGCTATATAATGCCATATATTATTCCCACAGGGATTGATGATGAGGGAATAATGGATCATTATTCTCATTCGTAGAACAATAAAAAAACAGTACTTAAATCATAATGTTATGGGTGTAGTTCTTACCCATACAATTAAAATAAAAATAAATTCAAATTGTGAGCAAGTCGCTACAAATGTCTTTGAATAGTAGCCATTTTATGCAAGTAGAATACTATACTGTCCACGACTATTAAATATGTTTTGATTAAATTGTTTACTGAAGAAATAAATTAATGAATTAACTCTATTATTCTTTTTGAGTAATATGTAAAATTATTGTAAATAACGTTGACGTTTAAATTTAATTTGACAAGCCATACACATAACAGCCTATCCATTAACATTCCATCATCTGTTCGTTTTATCAATTATAGCAACATTAATATACATTTTGCTGCAAAGTAAAAAAAAATGTATCATTTTTTATTTCTAAAAATTAGTCGTAGATAAAGTATAGCATACAACTCGCTATAATGAATACTGTATTCCCTCGGATGTTTACAACACTCGCTCGCTTCGCTCGCTCGTACTTGTAATCATACTCGGGAATAGCAGTATCCATTATAGCATCGTTGTATAATATACTATTAGTCGTAGATAAAATAAATTTAGGACCCGGCTTCTATTCAAATAACAACTACTGACAAGATAAATTAATTGATATTATTATAATTCTTGAAAATAATGTCGGACATAGAAAATATAGCAAGTAAGGCTTCTTTGGATTTTTCGTCTTACCTCCCTCGTAAGTATACTCTAATTCCATTGTTTTGTCAATCGTAAGTGACGCTTTATGCACCAAATACTTGTTGCCATTGGCAACGGGTCGTTATTTTTCATAACGTCCCTAGGGAAATAATAAAGTAAATTTGGGAAAATTTTCTTTTATATAACAAGTATTAAATGTTTTAACTTTTTTGGAAGTAAATCCAGACAAGCCTTACTTGCCATATTTTTATATCCGGCATTATTTTCAAAAATGTTCATAACTATTATAAAAATATAATTTAATTTATCTTGTCATTTGAATAGAAATTGCGTCCTATAAATTTACTTTATTGACGGTTGCCATGGATATTAAGCATCGCTACCTTTACTATTTGCTTAGCAAATATGAAACATGACTCAAATAATTATTGTTTCCCACTACTTTTTTCTAGTTTAATGATTCATGGGTATGAAAATATAATATGCACCTTGGGTCGTACAGTGCGATTTTTTGGTCTCGAACCTCGACCCTACGGGCCTCGGCTTGCAAACTGTTTTCTCGACCAAAAAAAGTGCACTTACGACCCTTGGTATATAAATAACTATACTTCCAAAAAAGTCTCAAAAGCGATACGAAGACATATAAATTATTCCCCTAAATTTACTTTATTTCCCTAGATACGTTATGAAAAATAAGGACCCGTTGCCAATGGCAACACGTATTTGGTACATAAAGCGTCATTTACGATCGACAAAACAATGGAATTAGAGTATACTTACGAGCGAGGTATAACGAAAATGTTATTATTTGAACTGTTGTATTTTCTTGAATGAATGATTAACTTTGTCTAACCTCTCGGCAGCTTAATTTGTGGCTTAGGTCGACACTGAATGAACGGGATCCTCAGAGGACCCGCTCGTACGCTAAGTCATTGAGTATGACATTCAGTGTGGAGGGTGTTTTGTCTTTACTTTGCTTTTGTTATACCTAGGTATTTGATTTAACCAAATAAGCATATTATAACCGGACAAACCTTTTTAATGATCATCGTAGAAAAAAATCTATACCTTAGTAGAATTTTTCCCATTGAAATTTGTATGTAACAGGTTTTATTTTAATTTCAGAGCAAAATGTTACCAAGGTTTTTGATTAAGCACACAAAAATTTAAAGACGTACACAAGATGTCTAAACCGCAATATACAGGGTGTTTCTCAGGTTTGAACCAACCTTATGGAGATTAGATGATAAATCAATTTTACCCTAAAATATCATTGAATAATACTACTATGAAATAAATAAAAGTTGCAGTCGGGCGTTGCTGATTGCGAGTATGTATCAAATATGATCATTTTTGTTGGACTTAAAATTTTTATTTCGAATTTAGAACATATACAAGGTGTCCCGGCACTATGGGGCAATACCTCAGGAACGTATAGTTTGGGTCAAAATTTTTCTTAGGGCGCCCCCCTATGGAGATATTACCCTTTAAAGGTTACATATTGTTCAAGAAGGTTTTTTTGCCTATTACTTCCAAACCGTTCTATCGATTTTAATAAAATTTGGACTGTGTACATATTAAATGAGTATCTTTATTCCAGAAGTATGGCGCCCTTCGTATCTTGTTTAGGAAGCCAGGGGTGGAACACGCCTAATGCTTTTTACCTCTAAATTTTGACATAAATTAATTTTTGAAAATTAAGGTCACATTTTTAAATTCCTTAAACAATTTTCTAAAAAATCTATTCTTGTTTGACATCGATAAAGCGATCCGTTTTTGAGAAAAAATGATTTTACTGATAAGGGACTAAGAAATACTAGTAATATAAACTACCGCATGATACCTGTCAGAAAACAATTGAATAAATTTAAACGTCAAATTTGAGTAGGAAGTAATAAGTAAGTTATAAGTAATTCTGTGATAGTGGTTTATTGACATGGCAAATTTTTGATCTGGTGAATATGCCGACATTCAACTTATATACGGACTTGCCGCCGGTAATGGTTTGGAGTTATTCCAAATAGGAAAACTTTTGAACGGGTAAACCGTCGAGTACGAGAAATAGGCAGATATCCATCTTAGCAATAAAAAAACAAAATAATAAAAATTAAAGAATAAATAACTATTTAAAAAAATAATCCTATTAATTTTTAGGGAGCGTGGAATCGAAACGAGGGGGTGAAGGTGGTCTTAGAAATGTTCGTACAGTTGTACTAGAAGAAGTTGTATTAGATGCTGTTGCCGAAGACTCATCAATAAGCGTTAGGCAGCTCTCAGCGCAATTTAACACTTCGAAGTCGATGGTTCACGAAATTTTGAAAGAACAGCTTCTCCATCCTTTCCACATCCAGAAAGTTCATGCAATGTCCCCGGACGACTACCCTGCTCGAATTGAATATGCTAATTGGTTACTGCAAAAGCAACAGGAAGACCGCAAGTTTATTGGTAGTGTTTTGTTCATTGTGTTCTGGACATTAAGCTAATAATTATTAAATCCATAGAGCAGGAGTCCATTTGCTTATTTGTAAGTAATGTGAGTTTCAAATGAAACTGGCTAGAAACGACGCTATTTTGTTGAATATTAAAAACTGTAATGGGTTTTATGTGGTGTTGACGTCGTGTTGCGAAAAAATCCAACATGCATAGGTATTATTGATTTGCAAAGAACGTGACTCCCAAGAAATTGACTAAAAACGAAAGACTGATGAGTTGTACACTTCTGTGCAATGAAATCCCGTACGCCTATTTTTCGCCTTATTAAATCATTCTTTATTTGTCAGTCATATTTTCGCAATGCCAAAATTAACTGAACATGAAAAAATTTTAATTATCTCTAAAATTGAAAAGATATGGTCTATCAGAGCAATTGCTAACCATTATCAGTTGAATAAAAGTACTGTTATGAGCGTGAAGAAAAGTGGGAAGAGGAAGGTAGCGTAAAGAGAAATGACGGTTCAGGCCTAACGAGAAGTTCAAATCTCGTTCAAGATGAAGCACTCCTTGGCTATTTGAGGAAAAATCCGTTTCAAGCAGCAGGAGACGCTGTGTTCATGACAGATTTTCTGGTGTCGAGGTCAGCAGCTAGCCGAAGGATAGGAAAATCGAAAATAAAAAACTGTGCAAGTGCCAAGATCATATTAACAGAAGAACAGAAGCAAGCCCGCATTATGTTTTGTTTAAATTGTGTCTATCGCCCGTTGGAGTTTTGGACCAGTGGTGTGTACCGATGAAAAAGTTTTTCAGTCTTGTAATGACGGACATGTACGAAATATTAGGTTACATTATTTACATAATAAATACAATCGCAGCTATGTGCAGTCGCATCGTATCTGTGACTTTTTCAACGTCAATTTTTACATTTGTTATAAATCGAAATCATTCCCATCGAATGGTGTAAAAAAGTAAAAAAAAACAAAAATATGTATGTTTTTCTACTGGATTAACATTATTCAAATACATTACTTATGACGTTTCACAATCAATGTCAGTTTTTTGTAACCTATTATGATAATGAAAAATCTAAATTCCAAAAAGACTGATTCACAACACTTAATATTAGTGAAGGACGTGAAAATGTATTATAGCGGGTTTATATGTGCATGGATTTAGTGGCGTCAGTAGATATTGGCACGCCAGTAAAAAAATATTACACATATAAACAGTTACTGGCGAGCAAGCTTTGACCTTGCATGCATTGATGCATGCTCGCCAGTAACTGTTTATACGTGCAATATTTTTTTACTGGTGTGCCAATATCTATTGGCGCCACTAAATCCATGCACGTATAAACCCACTATTATTTAATTGTGTTATAGGTATTTTGGTACATTAGTTACTTTAACATTTTACTTATTTCAGCGCAGTTTCAACATCTTAATACTTTTGTAATAATTTTACTTACGTTAGTCACTTTTTAAATGTATTTTTAAATATTATTGTATTTATTGTAATGATTTTCCGTTATAGTTATTAAGGTACCAAGGGTGTTATAAGGATAATAACGCACCGAGGTCGGCAGTGTACAATCCCGAGGGCCTCTGGCCCGAGGGAGTGTACGTCGACCGAGGGCGTCATTATCCTATAACACCCGTGGTGCCTTCAACGTTTAATGTCCTGCAAGTCTGTTATTTAATTCGAATTTTTTTTTTTGACATTTACGATTTATTAATTTGACATCTATTATGTTCAGAACGATTTGATTTAAAAGAGAGTAAAAATCAAAATTATTTGTAAACGCCGCCGTTGCATAGCAACGCATTTTGTTTGTCAATAACGCTATCATAATTTGCTTGTTTTGGGTTGTATTATAATTTTATAATGCCCTAGGGCGTTATAGATATTCATAACGCCCTAGGGCGTTATTTTTCATTTAATGTATCTCAAAATGGGGTGGTTATTGTAAAATAACAGACTTGTAGGACATTAAATTAATAAATGATCAATTTCTAGTTTTGAAATGACTTATTTAATTTTAAGGCCACTGTTAGACTATAAAAGTTCTTTGACAAAGATCTTTTATAAAATATATTTTATGAGTAATTTGATAGATACTTTATCTCATAAAATATCTTTTATAAAAAATCTTTGTCAAAGAACTTTTGTAGTCTAATGATGACCTAAGCAATTTGTTTGAAAATCATTTAAAATTCCCGCCTATGCCAATCCCGCCTGTATCAAAAAGGCGGGAATATAGCGCTACCCGCGACGTAAGTTTTGCGGTTTAAAAAATCCCTGAGAGTTGCCTATCTATATCTTAGATAATATTCTTTAATCTATGGTGTGGAGCCGACATAAGTTTCCATTAATCCAGAAAGTTCATGCAATGTCCCCGGACGACTACCCTGCTCGAATTGAATATGCTAATTGGTTACTGCAAAAGCAACAGGAAGACCGCAAGTTTATTGGTAGTGTTTTGTTCATTGTGTTCTGGACATTAAGCTAATAATTATTAAATCCATAGAGCAGGAGTCCATTTGCTTATTTGTAAGTAATGTGAGTTTCAAATGAAACTGGCTAGAAACGACGCTATTTTGTTGAATATTAAAAACTGTAATGGGTTTTATGTGGTGTTGACGTCGTGTTGCGAAAAAATCCAACATGCATAGGTATTATTGATTTGCAAAGAACGTGACTCCCAAGAAATTGACTAAAAACGAAAGACTGATGAGTTGTACACTTCTGTGCAATGAAATCCCGTACGCCTATTTTTCGCCTTATTAAATCATTCTTTATTTGTCAGTCATATTTTCGCAATGCCAAAATTAACTGAACATGAAAAAATTTTAATTATCTCTAAAATTGAAAAGATATGGTCTATCAGAGCAATTGCTAACCATTATCAGTTGAATAAAAGTACTGTTATGAGCGTGAAGAAAAGTGGGAAGAGGAAGGTAGCGTAAAGAGAAATGACGGTTCAGGCCTAACGAGAAGTTCAAATCTCGTTCAAGATGAAGCACTCCTTGGCTATTTGAGGAAAAATCCGTTTCAAGCAGCAGGAGACGCTGTGTTCATGACAGATTTTCTGGTGTCGAGGTCAGCAGCTAGCCGAAGGATAGGAAAATCGAAAATAAAAAACTGTGCAAGTGCCAAGATCATATTAACAGAAGAACAGAAGCAAGCCCGCATTATGTTTTGTTTAAATTGTGTCTATCGCCCGTTGGAGTTTTGGACCAGTGGTGTGTACCGATGAAAAAGTTTTTCAGTCTTGTAATGACGGACATGTACGAAATATTAGGTTACATTATTTACATAATAAATACAATCGCAGCTATGTGCAGTCGCATCGTATCTGTGACTTTTTCAACGTCAATTTTTACATTTGTTATAAATCGAAATCATTCCCATCGAATGGTGTAAAAAAGTAAAAAAAAACAAAAATATGTATGTTTTTCTACTGGATTAACATTATTCAAATACATTACTTATGACATTTCACAATCAATGTCAGTTTTTTGTAACCTATTATGATAATGAAAAATCTAAATTCCAAAAAGACTGATTCACAACACTTAATATTAGTGAAGGACGTGAAAATGTATTATAGCGGGTTTATATGTGCATGGATTTAGTGGCGTCAGTAGATATTGGCACGCCAGTAAAAAAATATTACACATATAAACAGTTACTGGCGAGCAAGCTTTGACCTTGCATGCATTGATGCATGCTCGCCAGTAACTGTTTATACGTGCAATATTTTTTTACTGGTGTGCCAATATCTATTGGCGCCACTAAATCCATGCACGTATAAACCCACTATTATTTAATTGTGTTATAGGTATTTTGGTACATTAGTTACTTTAACATTTTACTTATTTCAGCGCAGTTTCAACATCTTAATACTTTTGTAATAATTTTACTTACGTTAGTCACTTTTTAAATGTATTTTTAAATATTATTGTATTTATTGTAATGATTTTCCGTTATAGTTATTAAGGTACCAAGGGTGTTATAAGGATAATAACGCACCGAGGTCGGCAGTGTACAATCCCGAGGGCCTCTGGCCCGAGGGAGTGTACGTCGACCGAGGGCGTCATTATCCTATAACACCCGTGGTGCCTTCAACGTTTAATGTCCTGCAAGTCTGTTATTTAATTCGAATTTTTTTTTTGACATTTACGATTTATTAATTTGACATCTATTATGTTCAGAACGATTTGATTTAAAAGAGAGTAAAAATCAAAATTGTTTGTAAACGCCGCCGTTGCATAGCAACGCATTTTGTTTGTCAATAACGCTATCATAATTTGCTTGTTTTGGGTTGTATTATAATTTTATAATGCCCTAGGGCGTTATAGATATTCATAACGCCCTAGGGCGTTATTTTTCATTTAATGTATCTCAAAATGGGGTGGTTATTGTAAAATAACAGACTTGTAGGACATTAAATTAATAAATGATCAATTTCTAGTTTTGAAATGACTTATTTAATTTTAAGGCCACTGTTAGACTATAAAAGTTCTTTGACAAAGATCTTTTATAAAATATATTTTATGAGTAATTTGATAGATACTTTATCTCATAAAATATCTTTTATAAAAAATCTTTGTCAAAGAACTTTTGTAGTCTAATGATGACCTAAGCAATTTGTTTGAAAATCATTTAAAATTCCCGCCTATGCCAATCCCGCCTGTATCAAAAAGGCGGGAATATAGCGCTACCCGCGACGTAAGTTTTGCGGTTTAAAAAATCCCTGAGAGTTGCCTATCTATATCTTAGATAATATTCTTTAATCTATGGTGTGGAGCCGACATAAGTTTCCATTAATTGTTGAGAAAGTAAAAATGACACATAAACATGATTCATTTACTCATAGAGTTGAGGACGCAAAAGTTAAAACTGCTAAAACATGTAACATCATAGGAATGCTGTTTTTATGAAACTACTTCTAACATCTTGTTTTATATGAAAATTAAAAGATCGTAGTTTCTTGGATAATCTCCTGGCAAATGTGCAGTTTGTTTTTGTTATAATTACATGTGAAAAGGTGCATTTATTATAAGAAATACATTAGACGGCTACAGTTAAATATGGAAATTGTTATTTAATGCAAATTATTATTTATTTTATTACATATTTATGCCCAGTTTATTGTCAATTACTGTATAAAATGTTTAATCGCAAAATTTATTCTTGGACATTAGTACAAATTAATGAAAATAACATTTTTAATTGCGAATACTTTTGTATGTGCTAATAAATAATGACAATATAGTATCACAAATAATACGTGTTAGTGGCTGTTAACACTAACGTAAGCATTCGTTATTCCTCTTTTTATCAAAACTTTCATTTGGCAGCATTTGGCTGGGAGCTAGTAATTTATTAGAATGTTCTTTTTTGGGCATTGAAGTTTCGAAAGTCTAAAGTCGGTTCTATACTGGACACTGGTAGACTATCTTGGCAAAGGCATCGAAAGATAAATAGAACTATTACATCTAAGAGGTGTACACCCAATTAGATTATGTTCATGCAATATAGTAACAGAAGACTAAAATAAACAATTAGAAAAGCTAAAAATTTAAATTAACATTTAATAAGTAATAAATTATGTTAATCAATTAATTAAAAAACTGCTGCCTAAGGAATCACTACTTCCACATCCAGATTTTATATCCAAGTATCACAACGAAAAAAAAATGATACTATGTTTGCACTCCACTATGTGGAAATAATTGTTTGTAGAATAATACTTGAAATCATCTACCCCAAAAATCTATAAAACAATATTCCACATCGGTAGTGGGGGTGGTTGAGGACCAACAAATTTTGAGGCCTTTGGTTCTTGTACACACACACTAAATCACAATTTTATTTCCTCCCCTTTAATAATGGGCTAGGGGTGGCGATGGGGTGATGGCTGATACAAAAAAAATCTTAAGACCTTGGCTTCTCGTACATACAATAAATCCCAATTGTATCTCTAAACTTCCTTGCTTTCCATAGTTACCCTTCATTTACCCAACTCTTCCACGGATAACATCAAAATATAATCTACTTCCAGATCTCGTTATAATACGTGTACGTGTATGTCAATATCATCAACCGTTCCAGAGTAATCATGTGCACAAAAAAGTTGCAGACAAAACGACAGGCAGAAATTTTTCTTGGCTCAAACTTAAAATCTCGGCGTTTCATGACATTCTAAGCCTATTGAAACAAAAATAAAAATCATATCAGTAATATGTCTAATTTTATTAAAAATACAGATTGTTATAAATAAATCAAATTAATACAATTAAGTAAACTAATTAAATAACATTTTTAATTTGCACTTTAAACATGCTAAAGTGCAATGCAACCAGCTTTTTCTGCGTATTCTTCGAAAAACAGACGGCTATTGCTCGTTTCTCTACCTACATATAAACATTTAAAATGCGCGTACAAACTGAAAAGTTTCAACATTATTTCAAACTGTCATATCCCTGGAACAGTTTATTGTAGGAAAAAATAAAAACCCAAACTCTTCGTTAATTTATAGGCTTCATTTCATTCTTATATCATGATTTTATCAATCTTATAGTTTTTGAGATATTTCAATTTTAAATACGTAATATAAGGGTATGCGTTCAAGCGCCATCTTTAAACCTTTAGATTTCTGGAACAGTTTGTCGTAGGAAAGTAAAAAAAAGCAAACTACTCGTTTTTTTAATAAGATTTATTTTTTGTACTCTTACCATTTGTTATAAAAAAAAATATTTTCTGAGCAATTTCCAAAAACCCGATTTTCCAAAAAATTATGAAAATTTTAATATTGAAAATGGGTATAGAATGAAAAATAATTATTTTAAAAATTCTAAAAAAAATTGAGCATGTTGGTAATAATATGCATTAACAATATAAACATAAACACACCACAGATAGTAGACAACCCCCAAGTCCATAGCCAAGGCTGTGCGGAAGGGGGTTACACATTTGAAAAAATGCAAACATACATCCACACCCACCGGCGTTGTCAATACCGGGGCTGGGGGTCGAACCCAGAGCGCGGTAGGCACTCGATCAGCATATTCGCCACTCAATACGCCGATTGAGCTACCGCGCCGATAATATATAAAAGAATTTAAAAAAAAATGAATTAATCAGAAATTAGAGCAATAAGACTAAAAAAAATGGCGCCTAAATTTTTAAATGCGCTACTTTTTTGTTCGTAACTTTTTTAGTTTTCAGTAGAAAAGGTCGTAATACGTCTCAATCGAAAGAAAATTTTAATACCTTTAATTTTTATAATAACAATTTTTCTCATAGTTGTAGATTTTGAATAATTTTAGATTTAAACGTCGTATATTTTTTCTGAATGTTTCGGTGCCATTTTGAAAATGCCATATTTCCAAAACTAAACATCGGAGAGAAAAAAAAAAGAAAAAACCATTCGATTTGTTTTCGTAAAAGCTTTAATTTTGTACCCTTGCATTTTTTTTAAAGTCCAAATTTTTCAATTTAACAAAAAACGTCTAGGAATACTGATTTTAGGGGGTGAAAATTGCAATTTTCAGTTCGCAATATCTCGAAAAAATATGCATTTTAGAAAAGAAGTGTATAAGACCTTTCCTTCTTATAATTTGATTCTCTATCAGATTATGTGTATTTTTTGCTTTTTTTGCGACAACTCCCAAGAAAGGGTGGGAACCACCTCTAACCAAAAAAGTAGGAAAAATGACAATATAGATTCTTATGTACATACTTTTTGAAGCATGTTGAAGAAAAAAAATTGGAAATTCATTACATCGTTTTCGGGCTAGGATTTAAAAAGCTTCAATTACTGTACTATTTATTCATTTATTTCGCTTTTTGGAGCTTCTGTCATCTTCAAATTAATTTTAAAAAGTTTCATTTTTTTACAAATTCTTTATAAAAAACCTCGAAAACTATAACAATCATTATTTTCTTAAAAGGAATATTAAAAAATTCCGATAATTGTATTTTTCGTTGAGATTTCTAAAAATTTTATTTTTTTTTAATTTACGGATTTTCGAAATCGCAGTAAGTTTCAATGGGTAAACTTTTAGTATATGGCATTAGAAATCCAACAAAAAAAAAATCATTCAAATCCATTCACTATAGCTGGGTTCCGTAATTTTTCATTTATAATGACTAATTGCACTGGACTAATAATAATTAGTATTATCGATGAGAACAGGAGATCTACTATTCTAGCAGTATTGCAATAAAATGCTGGTTTATATCTTGGGCGGAGTCTTATTAATACCAAGAAGCTTGATTATATTTAAAAGTGCCATTTTCGTTTATCATTGAAGAAAATACAGTCAAATCGACTTAATCAAATATTATGGTATATTTTGGAATATCTGTACTAAAAGCAAAAATTTTATGAATCTTCTTTGATGAACCGCCCAATTAATTGAGTTATCGATATTCGTCTTCTTCCTTTAACGGGGCGACGAAAGGTCGCCTCACTCAGGCCTTGTGACCCATTGTGCTACCGCAACGAAATTAGTGAATTCCCCCATTCAGGCCGGATTCTACCCCAAAGGCCAAAATCCTTCCTATGGGCGCATTCGTTATTTCCTCCAGCACTGGAAAACCAATGCCGAAGTGTTTGTGTCACAAGTTCATAAGACTAGAGCAGTTTCCTCCTCGTTCCCGCAGAACCTGCAGTCGACGTTTCCACCACCCCCATAGTGTGCAGTTGTTTTCTGAAAGAGCCGTGCCACGATTCTGGCCTGTTTCCGGCGAGTTATCGATATTAGTTTACCTAAAATAACAATAAGGCACTTTGAGCTCTTAATACACAAATAGCTATTTCGTTATTTATTCATTTTTACATCGACCTCAATATCGATTTTAGGTTACCTAAAATCGATATTGAGGTCGATGTAAAAATGAATAAATAACGAATTCAATAGCTATTTGTGTATTAAGAGCGCAAAGGGTCTCATTGTCGCTCAATAGTTTTAGTTAAACACTCTAGAGCGACAATGACACTTTCAGGGTGACCGCTTTTTTAGATTTGATCAACTTAACAAAGTATATTGTGTATTTACAATACATTCCCGGACGACGATGCAAATTGCCAACAAGCATCGAAGTCCGGAAATGTGCTTTCACACCGAAGTACACATACTATTTTTTCTGAAATCACAATCAATATTATTATAAATTAAGGAATTTGTATTAATGCATAACATTTCTTCATTACAATCTAACTGCTTACTGATAAAAGCAATTTTAATGTGAGTTGGTTTGTCTGCGTGTATTCATTTACCGTCTAAAATATACATAAAAAACCGTACGGGAAAGTTACTTTCCCGGCCTAGGCCGGGAAAGTAACATTCCCGTACGGTTTTGTTGATCGTTGCTTGGTAACGGATCTTTTCAGGTCTGTTTTCTGATAGTTTCTTAGCAACGGACTAAAATACTGAAATTGTGCATTTTTCGATCTGAAATCGCGCCGAAAATGTAGACATTGCCGATCGATTTCAGAAAAATAAAATTACTTACATAACAATAAAATATAAAAATATTTAACAAACATGACACAATACATAATAAACTTGGAGCAAAAATTTATCGCAGAAAATAAGTCAATGTTGCCTTGTGCAATTTTTCGCGATTGACTTGCGCAAAAACCGCAATAAACAAATTTTGGCTGCAAGCGCGAATATACTAAAATAAATGCGTTTTACACAATTCTCCCTATTTCTTAAAATTCCCTGGTTTTACGTTGAAATTAGTACAAATTCACTGATTTTCCTGACCAAAATGAAATTCTCTGACTTTTCCCTTTACGCTCTAATCACTCACACGATTTTATCTACAATCGTTTGAAAATATCAAAATAAAAGGAACAATTAAGTTGAAAAAAAACGCCGATTCAACTACATTTTATGAGTGTGCCTTGTATTTGTGATCAAAATAAACAGACGAACAAAACACAATAGCTGTCAATTTATTTAAGTTTATAAATTATAAAGTTGGTATTATTCATATAAATAAATTGGGTAATTAATTGTTACTCTTACATCAACTCTCATTGTATTAACAACAGTTTTGGGGCATTATTATTTCATAAAATTAGATTGTCCATGTTCCGACCAAACTTGTGTAAGGACAGGTGCACTAGAGCCACCGTAAAAGTACTTTGCCGCTCATTGTCATGATAGACGAGCGGCAAAGTGATGTTATTTCAAGCTCCTCAGCAAACGTCAATTTTGCGCTATCAAAATGTGAGCAAAAAAGCCTACTTTATAAAAGATAATAGTTATTTATGATATAAGTGTTAATATTGATATTTTATTTTGCAAGTGGGGAAGTTTACGGAATGAACGAAGCGAATCCAGTGTTGGCTCTAAGTAATGTATAATCGAGTAAAAATTTTCATGCATGTAACAAATACATACGAATAACACTTTACGTATTGTACAAGGAAACATGGCCAAGATGACACAAGACCATGAAACGTTAATACTATTTCATCATTTCATGATTTGTATATTGTTTGGGAATGTCTCATTGGGTTTTTACAATATAATACATCTATTTGTGGTTTTTGTACAGCCTGGCTATCAACTTAAATTAGAATATCAAGAGTTCTTGGTAAGTATCTATGGATTTTAGATAAACACCTTCTTCAGATTATGTATATAATTTACGCGGCATATGGAAGATTTTTACTAAAGCTTTGAAAACGGAAACATACTTCGTTACAGAAACGTCAATGAACACATTATTTTTATTTTCTTCGCTTTCGTTTATATTATTTGTAAAAAAAATACTTTCTAAATATTTCTTTGATGTAAAAGTCACAGGCGTAGAGGGGATTATTTTGTAGATTCTTTGCATATTATTTTTAGAAAAAAGTAAAATGTCGCTGAAGTTCCAAACAGGGAAAAATGAACACAAAATGAAACAAAAGTCGTAAAATGCTAATTTTGTAAAAAAATGAGCGTACACGTATGCAATTTGCATTTGCATTTGTGTACTTATAGTTACAGAAAATATTCTTTTCCAACCTCTAGAGTTCTCGAAAACCAGCCCAAGTGTGTTTAAATTCTAATTGCCTTTCTTTGCAAACCGAACAGAATTGAATAAGCTCAGTTTATCAAACTATATGGCATTTGATATACAATTTATGAGTGGTAGGCATGATATTATGACTATAGTGTCATTTATTAGTGATATACTAACAAGTATTAAAATGTTTATGGATATGATATTGTTGTTTTCTTAGAACAAAAATATTTTTGCTCAGTTTGGTTACCACAAATTCCAGAATTCCAGTTTAATTTGGATACCGAAAACTTAATTTTATCTTTATTATAATTTTCTAGTGATCTCTGGGTAAAACAAAAATTATTTTCATTCAGGAATAGTTTATTGTAGGAAATCCACATGACAGCAATTTTATGAGTATCCTTCATAAGCGCTTAACTACCTTTAGTTCAGTTCAAATTTTAGTAGTGTGATGTCGTTTCCAAATAATACAAGATTACCTGTTACGGCCTGATATAAGGTTATTTTTTTTTTTTTTTTTTTTTTTTTGGCTTTGGGTCAAAGACCATACAGCCAATAAGGTTATTAATATATATTAAGAATAAAGTTGATTCCCTTTATAGTATCTGAATGAACATAGTACGTTGACATGTGGATCCTGCAACAAAAACAACATTTACATAGTACACACCGAAAGATTTGTTAATATTGTCAAAGATAATTTTCCCTAGCTCTACCAAATTCCACGACTTTTTCCTGTTTCCTGAAAAAAATTCAAATTCCCCCACAGCCACCCTTTGTGCATGTCCTACGAGGAACGTGTCACGCCATCGCATGCTGGTACTAAGGGAGTATCCATGTGTTAAATTTATTTAAAAGCGTTAGAGCCGCTTTAAAGAAAAATATTTTTTACTTTTCATCAACTTTTAGGGCACTATATCTGTCACATTTAGGTTAAAACTGATTTTCGATTTCATTTCGAGGCGTGACACTGAATGCGTATGTAAAACTTGTGAGCAAACTCGATTGACGGTTTGGCTCTAGCTGCAACCACAGACATACCACGCGTTTTTAAAATCACTTTTTGGATTCAGGCTACTTAAAAACGTTTACATCCATCAAAGATTCAAAATCGATATTTGTACAATCCCCAACATTCTCCGTATATGGAAAAATAACAAATAAAGAAAATTTCACTATCTGCATCACACCATAAATTACGCAGTGTGCAGGAGCCTTTACAATTTTCCTAAGGTAGAGAATCAATCAGCCCATGTACGTGTTTATAGCGCACTTTAAAGCTGGATAAGAATATAATACAATCGATTACAAAATCGATTTTATTATCGCATCGAACTTTCACGTTTTCCTAAACAAATCCATTGTAATTCGGTATCTAACTTGGGATCTTATACAATAATCTAGTTAACTGGAAAAAGAGGACAGTATGCGCACATTATCTATGCTTACAGTAACACAATACCGAAGAATGTTTATTATTCAGTAGTCATGGCTGAATAAATTCCACTGTAACTACCACATTACACAAAACTAGTTTAAAGTTTAATATCGCCACGTACTCATGTGGATTTGATATAAAAAAAAGTCAATCACGGTGCCGCTTTAAAAATGTACGATGTTATTCTGCTGACCTTATTATACCGACAAGGTTAACCTCTCATATGCGTTTGTTACAATTTTTTTCATTGTTGAAGAAAATTGGCGTCCCCACTTTTATTTAATAACGAATTAAAGTAGTTAAAGTGTAAAACTAATTACTAGGAGCAAACCGGCGAACTGTATGTGAATGGGTACCCATACGAGTGGGGTTGCCAGGCGTCCGGCTTTAGCTGTTTACGGTTTCGTCCGGCCAGAAATTAACATGTCCGGCCTGCCCGGCTTTTGTTTGGCTTTTTGCCTAAGACTCTAAAACGTGATTTTTTCTTTTTTTTTCTTCGTTTTTAGTCGCTTTTCTATAGATACATTTTATTGTTTTGCGATGACCTTTTCTGTTCCTACGTAACAAATGATTATTTTTGAATTAATCAAGTTTAATAAAAAATATTAAAAGACTGATCTTGTGTTTTAGTTATTTTTTTTATAGCGAACGAATGCTGTTCAGCTGTTTGTACCAAATGTCCTGCCAAATTTATAAGTAAAGTCAGGCTTTTCGAATTTTAGGCCTACACACGAGCGGTTCTCATCGAGTGATCGGTAGTGAACAATGTTTTTCAGAAGGAAAAAGCTCGATTCTGTCATTTTGTTACTAAATTAATACGAAATCTTCCAACAGGTTTAAAGTTGGGAACTTAACATTCAAACTGTCGATTTTTGTCCATACACATCAGTCTATCGTACGATTTAATTGACACGTTGACTGCCTTATGGGTTAAGACAACTTTCTCATAAGGCGCCAACCGGTAGCAACGGTTTAACCAAATAAAATATTCCCCCAGGCCATGAATATCATCGGCTAATACACTATGAATTGACACACAATATTTTGAAAAAAAAACTGCCAAAAAAAAAACGTCAAAAAAAGGTCTCGGTCTATTTATAACAATAGAAGTGTGCTGAACCGAGTCGCTGGGAGATTCCGAGATCCCGAAAAGATCCAGAGATCCCAAAAACATGACTCGGTCTTATTGACCAAGTCGGTCCCATAGGGCAAATATAAGTACTCGGTCTTATGGACCGAGTTGGCCTCATAGACAATAAAAACCTCGGTCATATAGACCGAGATGGTAGTCAACGTGTTAAACTGCAGGCTCAAATCGGCGACCTGTATGTGTATTGACAAATTTTAACTGATGATATGCAAATCGGCAGTTCTGAACTGCAGGCGAACTGTATGTGAATGGGTACCTAGCAGTACCCATTCACATACAGTTCACCTGCAGTCCAGAATTACCGATTTGCGTATCGTCAGTTAAAATTTGTCAATACACATACAGACCGACAGATTTGAGCCTGCAGTTTAATTGAATCGTACGATAGACTGATGTGTATGGACAAAAATCGACAGTTTGAATGTTAAGTTCACAACTTTAAACCTGTTGGAAGACTTCGTATTAATTTTGTAGCAAAATGACAGAATCGAGTAATATTACTGCGTTTTTAAACGAATTTATCGACTTATCTAGACAAGTACCTTGCAAGTGCAAGTGCCATCCATTCTGAGATAGTTTTTAAGGTCCTTTTTGGCACTACTTAACTTTCGTACCAATGTCATATGAGATAACGTATCACGTTGCAATAATCAACTTTTTACCCTAAAACATGTTTTGCCTTTGTTAATAATAAAAGTACAAAAAGTGCTGCTAGCTTTTTTCTTCTGAAAAACATTGTTCACTACCGATCACTCGATGAGAACCACTCGTGTGTGTGATGAAATCTCAGTTTGCCTGCAGTTCAAACACTGTCAGTCTGAAAACTGAGGATCGCATCGTTTGAATTAACTAAATAGTGTGTGGCTCGAAGAAGTTTAAATCCTCAGTTCAGATCGTACAGTCCTAGGACTGCAGGCGAACTGTATGTGAATGGGTACGGTACCTTAACGTTTACCTCATCATGAAGAAAATCATCAATTAGACAGGCATACAAAAAAGTGTTATGTTCTAAGAACCAAATCACCATACCTTCGTGTACTTTGTTGCGCTGAATGGGCCTTTTCCACGTAATTGAACTTGATGTTTATTATGCCATAAATCATTTATTAACACCTAATAAATATTGTATATACACGTCATATCGTATAATATTTTAATTTTAAATGGATATTTTAAAAATAAAAATATTGTCTACTTTATTTCAGACAAGAAAACGCGCTCAAACTTCGTCATTAAAATTAAACAATTTCCGGCTTCATACGAACATTAACCGAACCTGCTGATGTTTCTGAATTTTACATCTCGTCTGGAAACCTGCCGATGAGACTATTTCCATGTTGCCTAATGTACTTATATAAATGTTTAACGTTAGAGGAAATGCTTTAATTGTTTCACTAAAGAATGTCTACTTTTTATCTCCGCTTTTGAAAATAATGAATTTTCATTAAATAATACCACCTACTATAATAACAATGATAATAATTAACAGAAGAAACACACTTTATATGTCGGCTCTCAACAAATAACTGACACTTGGCTACACTGATGGAAATAAAATGGGTATTAAATAAAAATTAAAAGATAAGTTATGTTCTCTTATTTACTTTGTGATCGTACATATCTAGTATTTTGACTTTATAACTTTGTTTCTTATTCATTATTTAAAAGTGTGTGTGTGTAGACATTAAAATTGAGAAAGGTTATAAGAAGGCAGCAAGTGATAATCTTCCTATTATTGACAGTGAAATTAGTCCGGCAGCGGAACAGTGTTATTTCCCTGAAGTGAAAATTTTCGTATTAAGTTTTTTTTAACGGATTCTCGTAGATTTATATGTCTATTTACCATATCCGACTGATGACAAGCTGGCATCTTTGAGCAACTTGAGATATACAGAGTGTTTCAAAGCAATAAGATGATTGTATATGTTTTTGGCTTCACGATGCGTCGTACGGAAAAAGGCAATCTATGCAAAATAAAACATAATTAAATTTCCTACAAGAATGTCTATATTCATTTTCCTCATATGTGTTATAATTTATGAGATATTCGCCAGAAAAACTAGAGAATTAAAGAAAAAAGTATTAGGTACCTTGAATATTTCTATCAAAGCAGTTTACCGTGGTCTGCTAATAAATCACAGTCGCAAAACAATCTTTATTTTACAACACTCGACGTATTTACTAACGTAATATTTTGTCGAAATATATACATTTCCTTAAATATAGTGTGACTCACTTAAAATGAAGACGCCCTTAGAACTTTTTTATTTTGTTTTCGATTTGAATCAAATTTTACTCAAGTATAGAACAAATTAGGAACTACTTATGACCAGAAAAACATTCGCCTGCTACAAAGGCAAAGCCACCTGTGGTACCAAAATTTGCTGAAAAAAATTAAAAATCTTATTAATAAAATGATTGTATATGTTTTTGGCTTTAAACTTGAATACTACTTAGTTCTTAATTTTTTCTCATTATTGTATGGTTAATTGTTCGTTAACTTATTGAATTTATTGATTTTACAAAGCTTTATAGGAAATGGAAAAAAGTTACAATTTGGTATATTACCGAAAATTGAAATTTTAAACGTACAAAATTCGGTACTACTGGAGCGTTTTAAATCTATAAATTTTGAATAAACATTTTAATTGAAGAAAATACGTTAATTAGAAAATTCCCGACATGTGCTGTTTCTGAAATGAACGTTACTACTATAGTCCAGTCAACGGGGGGGGTTCACCTCTAATTTGAGTACTAATGAATGGATTTTGATGAAACCTTGTGCAATGTGTTTGTAATGAAAAATACATGAAATGAAAATTCGAAAAAAGGCTCTACAAGTGACGATTTCTGCAAGAAAGAAACCTAACCCAGACACCATTATAATAATTGACGGATCAGCGTTTTTATGGTGTGTCTGCTGGCCCGAAAAAGGAACTGTACAAGATTACATTATAGAAATTAAAACAGTTGTGGGAAAGCATTTGGACCCCGGGAACGTCCACTTAGTATTTGATCGTTATATTGAATACAGCACCCAAAACTGCACTAGGTCTGAGAGGGGCAAAACCGCTAGTAGCAAATATTAAGCTGACCAATTTAACACAACTACCTGCCCGAAAAGCAATAATGGGTGAAACTGAAAACAAAAACAACCGATTAACCTTATTTGTCTTAGCTTTACAGAGGACTACGCCTAAAACATAAAGCATATCTTTAAGCATAATTAGTTATAACTGGTGAAGAACCTGAACCCTACGAAATTCATAATGGTATGGTATCTCGTAGAACAGCCTTAAGAGCAACGCACGAAGAAGCTGATACTATGATTGTACAATAAGCTATAATTGAAGCTAAGACCAATCCACAAGCCGAAATAATAGTTATGTCAGATGATACTGATGTGTTTCTGTTTCTGCCGTGCGATAGTTGATATAAAAGCGTCGGTGTTAAAGCATCAGGACATAATACCGGATGTTTTAGCAGCACATGCCCTTAGTGGTTGTGACACCACTGCAATGTATTTTGGAATTGGTAAGAACAAAGTTTATAAAGTTTTAAAAAAAGGATACTCTTTGTCATACATGGGCGAAGTAAATCAAGATATTAGTGACATTACAAATCAGGCTGCCAAATTTGTATCTGCATGCTATGGAAAACTTAATTGCGAATCAACATCTGAGGCTCGTGTATGTCTGTGGGCTGAGAGAACAGTGTGCGGAAGGTCACAACTACCTCTTTTACGATCTCTTCCGCCAACAAATGCAGCATTTATTGAAAACGTGAAACGTGCCCACTTACAGACCTGCATTTGGAAAAATGCGTTGTAATCAGACCTTCCAAATCTACAGCCAACCAATTACGGTTTTTATAAAGATGTGAATGGCAAGTGTTTGTTTCCGATCACTTTACCAGAGAAAGTAGAAGTGGCACCTTCTGATGTTTTAAAATTAGTTAGGTGCTCCTGTAGCAGTATCAAACCATGCAGTACAAACAGCTTTAGATTACCCTGTAACAATGTTCTGCGTTTGCAGAGCACATAAACACTGCTGCAATGAACTAACCCCTACTGCCACTATGAACGACAATGAAGGCGAAGAAGACGAATGTTCACTTTCCAATGATGAAATCGATTCAGAAAATGATGAAGTCTAATATATATAAATATAATATACTTTTGGAACACCCTGCATTTAAAATTTTTTGTTTAAATTTAATATAAACCTTATTATGAGAAGCAAACCATTTGTAAAAAACTCTTTATTTACGTAAAATTTACTTACTTATCGGACACCCTTTACCTGGAGTTGCTCAAGGATGACGCTTTATCATCACTTGGATATCAAAACTAGGAGACCCTTAGACCCCAAATCCCCGTTTTGAAAAAAACTTAATACGAAATTGTTGGGTTTTCTCCATGGCTGCCAGACTAAATGGTGAAAGACTTTTATGTGGAAATATTAATAGATGAAAATGATGAAAAAGTGTTATCCTGTGAATGTCCTGTCATGTCTGTCACTTCGGTAAAACTAGAAAGAGACAAACACTTATACGTACAATCTGCTCATATGTAGCCTCTACTAAGGGTGCTAGACTATACTGATTGGTCCATCCGCCAAATGCGCCGTTAGTGGAGATATAATGCCGCCAATTTTAAATTCATATAACAGAATTTTTTTTTTTTTTTTTTTTTTAGAAAAGAAGCAAATTTCGCAAAAAAGAAACAATACGGGTGAGTTTTTTTAAAGAGAACTTCTCAAATATTCAATTAAAAAAAACGTAGGAAAGGCCCATTCGAATCTGACGGTTTTTTTCTAACCTCAAAATTAGCGGATTTCGGCGATTTTTATGAATGTTTAGCTATGTTTAACAAACATTTTAGAACCGTCCCTCTGGACACTATTTTAACATTTTATTCTGGACATTTCTTGAAAAATATCTTAAAATATGATATGATAATTAGTCTGTATTGAATTGAATTCGCTACATAACTGCACTTTTAGCATATTAGTAATAGTATCTATCGGAGAAACTTAAAGAAATAATTTTATTGTCAAATACTCAAAAGACGCTAAACGATTTGAGGACACCATTGAAAAACAAGATATACCTACCTTCGTTTCAGAAAAATAAAAGTAAAATTCAGAAGAGCAACGGAAATATAAAAGAAGTCACATCGAATTTACTTAATCGAGATGACAGTATATTAATTTGTTAGTTTTTTTTTTGTTACGCATACGTGGTAAATGAGAAGGTATATTAAAAAAGGTTTGTCAATACAAAGGAAAGACAATCCATCTTTCTTTTGATACTCCTCTCACTTCATCGATTAAAGATTTAGAGTATGACAAACGAGCAAATCTTTTTGAGAGATGTATACTCAATTTTCTCTTGAAGGTTTCGAATATTTATTAAACATTAAATTTATTAGTTATTATAAGCAATACAAAAATAAATATTTGATTCTACAAATGAAATGAAAAACGCGAAACTAGTGGAAAATGAGTAATCTACTGCCCAACTAGTGTTAACTTTTTGTTTTTTTTGATATGAGGGCTTGGAACTTTTTTCGTTGCATGCCAACAGTTCCAGACGTGTGGGAAGATTTTTTCACATGAGGAAAATATACATTAGGTACTTTTTTCAATTTTGAAAATTCGAATATGTCTGCTACTCTTAGTTGGCCGACTGCCGGCGTTTTTGAAATTTATCTTTAAAAAAGCTTTCATTTCAACTATAAATCATGCATACCTATAAGTTGTGTCTGATTTTTGTTATAGTTTTGGGACGTCTGTCCTAAGAACGCGTCCAGATGGAAATGTCTGCCGCACATTTCCGACTTTCTGGTACTTTTGCAAATGTGCCACTATAATTTTAAGCTTGGGCCCTTTATCCCAAATTTGAGAGGCCGTAACCAGAGTTGGGTAAAACTGTTTTTTGTGCACAAAAACCAAAAACGTGTTTTTCTTTTAAAAGTTTTTTAAAACAAGAAAAATGTTTTGATACAAATATTTTGTGGATTTCCCAGAAGAATTAAATTAAATTGCTTCATAACTGAACAAATCCACAGGTTGCAATAATCAGAAGGAAGTTGAGAAGATACAAGCGCGTTTCCAAATGGTTATGGCAGATGTGCATTATTTAGCTTATTTGTTAGATCCTCAATACACTGGTCAGAAACTGACTGACGAGGAGATTGAAAAAGTGATACCATATATTTCATTTTTCCCCAAATGTAATGCCGGAAGTTGTCATTTCGTGCCGTAGCACCGCCTTTCAAATAATATTTCTTTGCTAAAACTACCGTATAAAATATTAGTTCTTTAACATGGTGGCAATCTCAAAAGCAATTCATTTCGCCTGAGATTTTATCTCTGTTATTATCATTGACAAGTCAATTGTTTTCAGCAGTTGCATCCACTGCCGGAGTGGAGAGACTATTTTCGTTGTTTAGTTTAGTACACTCAAAATTAAGGAACAGGTTAGGTGGGAAGAAAGTTGTAAAACTAGTGGCAATTTTTCAACATTTAAACAAAAATGTTGAATCTTGTTGTTAAATCATTATATTTATTATACCGCCTGTATTGGTGTATACAGCGTGATTTACCATGATATGCGGTGTACTAGTCTTCAATATGGGAAAATCCCTGCAAAATTTTAGAGTGCTCCGAGGTAATTAAGTATATTAGAAAGGGTTAAAACTTACGAAGATACGCTACCTACTGGTACGTGTCTGTGGTCAGTAATAGGGTAATGAGCTTACTTGTAAAATAGTATGTAATTTTAAGAAGAAAAGATTCTATGCAACTTTTCATAAAAATTGATAGTCTTTAAATTATAACGACTTGAAAATTAGGATTTTAGCTTAAAAGAAGGGCATTTCAAAACAATATTCATCAAATAACTCGAAAGTATTACATTGAGCGAAAACATGCTAGAGACAAATACGAAAGCTACTAAATTGAGAATGTTTTTTTCAAATTTCTGTAGAGGTAATGGTTTTGGAGATCTGGAAGTATAAATGTGGCGTCCGAACGTCTATAAGATGAAGTTTAAATGTTAAATATCTATGGAAAACTATGGCACTTTCATCAAAAGCGGTAAGAACAAAAATGAAAGACTATTAATTAGGCTTTCAAATGCTTTTTTTTCTATTTCTATGGCATAAAAGACAAAGAAGTTATGACAGAAACAATATACTTCTTCAATTTTTGTTTATGCATAATGACGTCACGAATCGGCGAAGCGCTTTGTACTGAAACCCAATCTTTAACACTGAATATCTAAGAATTGGAAATACTTATGAAACTGAAATTTTGGCAGCTTATCTAGATGATCGAATTCTATTGAATACCATAAAAGAAATAACGAAAGAAAATTATCGGTAATAAGCCCATTGGCATAAAAAGTGAAGCTGGCGGGTGCGGTCAAAGTGCCCAGTGTTTTGGTTTCGGTCGAACAATCAGGACACCGGCAGGTACAAAACACCGCCGAAATCGGTGTTTTTGTGTTATTGACGGGTTTAAGTAAATATCTCTTATATCTACTTGTTGTTATAGTGTTCATTAGCATAGGGTCTGTAGTGTAGTTACCTAACTATTTCCCTTATTATTTGTTATATTGTTTTACATAAACCTAGATCCCTAGGATTAAAATAAAATCCGTTACTCAGGTTACATAATTAATAAGATATTATATATATGTATATGTGGTAATGTTTTAATGTAAATTTTATCTCCAAACGTTTTAACTACATTAAACCACTTTAAAATAATATTTGTTTTTGATTATGTGGAACCTCACAGGATCAATGTCTTTTCGATTTATTTCGCTATTTTTGTAGTGTGATTTGATTAAAACCAAAAAGTCACTTTTATTCTCTCTAGCTTGGCTGTTAATAGTGTATATCCCAGGTCTGCTAAGGTGATATGGTTGTACCGCGTTACGTCAGATTGGTTAAATTCATTGGCGGCACATTTCTACAAAAAATAAGGTAATTTTTTGTCATATTTTTTTAATTTTTCACTTTTTTAATTCCTTTCGGTGGGGACAACCTACTAATACATTTTCCGCATGTCATGCTAGATCACCCTGTATAAAGGTTTAAGTTAATATTTTTATTTTCGTCTCTTTTACTAGAAAAGGAAACACGTTCTATACTATTTGTTTTGATTATTATTATTTGTTACATACCTTGAGTTGTACCTAAAGAATAGAGTTTTTTTACTGTTTGTTTTGGGTTTTATTACTCTTAACTTAAAATTAACCGTCCTTGTCTTTTTTTCGTCAAATAAAACAGCAATATAAAAAACAATGCTTTAAACCGTTGTTTTAAAATACTATTTTTTTCACTGTTTTAAACATATTTTAAAAGAATATTTTGAAACCAGTGTTTTAAAACAACCCAACTCTGATTGTTACTCGGAAAGTTGATCACTAGGCGCTGGCAGACGGCCGGTTACTTGGTACTTACCTATTTTCACACATATTTGAACCCTATGAGGCAACTTATTTGTCGTTTAGTTTTAGGCCTAGTAGAAAAGGGCTGAAGCCCCAATTTTTGGACCCGAACCGTTTTGTGGCTTATCTAAGGGACACATAACAAAGGAGGTCCTAAAATGGGAAAAGGAACAAAATAAGTCCTACTGGATGAATACTCCAGGCGAAAAGGTTTATAACATATTCAACAAAGAATGCCAAAACGCTTCTCGAACTTGAAAAGTCCGACCAGAGGCTGATCACAGGCCTTCTAACTGGCCAGTGCCCCTTGAGATATCATCTCAAGAACATGGGCATGGCAGAAGATGACAAATGCAGATACTGTGAAGCTGCAACTGAAACTGCGGAACATATACTTTGTGAATGCAAGGTGTTAATCCGCATTAGGCTAAAGTATCTAGAACAGGCAGAATTAACGCCTGAAGACATAGGTAAATTAGCTCCTAGGAAAATCGCAAGCTTTGCAAAAAGTCTTGGAATCCAACTAGTTGTAGGGTAATTCACAAAAGACCTTTTAGCTCGAGGTGAAGAAAGGCTAACCCAGGGCCAAGCCAAACAATCTACAATCTAGGCCTAGTAGTATGAAACCCACGTTAATATAGAAATAATATTTGCCATTATTGAATATTTATTAAACCTGGAGAACCATCGTATAATAATAGAATATTCCTATACATATATTGTATCTTCATTAATAATAATGATTAATAATTACTACTTACGAATTATGATTTGGGAGAGAGATTTGATATATTTATTCATATGGATGCATTATGTTATGCGAGAATTAACTACAAAGAAAACAATAAAAGTGCTTAAATGAATTTGGGTAATTATTTTTATGTACCTGTACTTTTATTATTGGCCCTGATTCAATTAACTTTCTATTTAAAAAATTAAAACACAACGTAGTAAAAAAATGTTTAACGCATATAGGAGATAAAGAGCTACATGCTACTAAATTACCGACAAAAGGCATCAATAATTTAATTCCTTTCAAAATTCGGCTCGATATTTTGTCAGTTTTGTATGGGTCGACCATCATTTCAAAGCGATTTGAATAAATTACGAGCACAGTTGTTTCACGCCAAGTCTGATATAAGAAATATATAAAGAATTTACCACTTACTGGGGATTTTTTTTATAAAATAATTCTTTGGAATAGTACGATGAATCTAGAAATTCCAGTTCAATTGATATTGGAACTTTTATCCTAAGTTAATACTATAAATGTTCGTCTTGTTGTATAAGCGTAAACTCAAAATTGTACCAGGAACTGTATTTGTAGTAAAGCTGTTAGAATCTATAATAGGTTGCTATTGTGAGGATCAAGTATTACGTGTTAATTTAGTTTACGTATGCATAATGTAAGTATATTACTTCTATATTTTTATTTTTTATGCAAAAGAAGTAAATCCAAGTTCATGTACTTGCCTATTATTTCCTGTATCTCATGAGTATTTTAAGTTATAATAGTTTTTGTTCGTAGGTAAATTAATCTTTAAATGTCTGTTTCTTTTTCGTGATACAGTATGACAGTACATAGTCATGCAAGTTACTGATCGGCCGAAGCGAGCAAGACGCAGGGTTGAAAAAAAAACAGTTTTATTTATTTAAAACAGTTTTTTTCAATGTTTTAAATGATATGTTTAAAACAGGTTTAAAACATTTAAAACTCTATTCAACTAAAATTAAATGATGCCAAGTTATTGTGTCTGCTACTACAGATGGTGCTCTTAATAGTTATTTATGTACCAAGGGCCGTAAGTGCACTTTTTCTGGTTGTGAAGAAAGTTTGCAGGCCGAAGCCCGTAGGACCGAGGTTTGCAGGAGACGAGCTACCCCCAACCTGGTAATTTTGTCGAACCTCTTCCCTTAAGAAGAGTAGGGATCTTTTACTTGCCTAACATTTAATAGACAAGGGACCGCACTGCTATAACATCCCCTCCGAAGGATGGTACATCCACTACGTAATCCTCGTCTGAAATTACGTAACTTCCGCGTATACACTGATATACAAGCCGCTAGAAGGTGGGACGAGAACGCTGTATTTCCCAAGATGGTCACCCATCCAAGTACTAACCGCGCTCGACGTTGTTTCAATGGAATATCGACTGATATTCACATTGAAGTCGCCTCTATGCTCGCCTCATTTGCAAGTATTCGAGACCAAAAAATCACGCTGTGCGACCCGCGGTGCATATTATATTTTTCGTCATACCGTTGAGTGAAGAGTTCGTCATACCCATGAATTATCAAACTAAAAAAAAAAAAACCCCGAGAAAACTAGTGGAAAACTATAATTATTTGAGTCAAGTTTCATATCTGCTAAGCAAACAGTAAAGGTAGCGATGCTTGGAATATCCATGGCAACCACTGGCGTAATTTCAGCATTTTTATTGGGTAGGCAGGGATTTTTCACAGATAACCCAATAGATGGAAGCAAAGCGAACCCTGTAATTCTTAAAAGCGAGTGCTGCAAAAAGTTAAACCATAGACAGGAAATCCGTCCCTACTGAAAACCTTTGACTTGATTGGCGTACCTAATTGTCATACCTATTATTTTTTCCGGAAGAATTTCGGATTTCGCCAGATTTGCCTTAAACAATTTAATGCTTTTTCAGAATATTGGGTGGGTAGGCACTTTGTAGTTGCCTACCCTTGCCCACCCCGAATTATGCCTATGATGGCAACCATCAATAAAATAAATTTAGAACGTGGCTTCTATTCAAATGACAACTACTGTCAAGATAAATTAAATCATATTATTATAACAGGTTGAACATTTTTGAAAATAATGTTGGATATAGAAGATATATCAAGTAAGTAAAGGTTGTCTGGATTTACTTCCAAAAAAGTTAAAACATTTAATACTTGTTAAATAAAAGAGAAAATTTTCCCAAATTTACTTATTTCCCTAGGGACGTTATGAGAAGTAACGACCCGTCGTCAATGGCAACAAGTATTTGGTACATAAAACACCACTTACTGTCAACAATGGAATTAGAGTATACTTACGAGGGAGGTATGACGAAAACTGATTTTACAGCACTCTACAAATAAAATGCTCAGTTTAGTGCATGTGATTACTGATCATTTTCCTCATATGAGTAAGACTACAGACTATTTTCATTTGTTTATTGTTTATATCGGGACTATTTATCGGAATGAACCATCATCGACCCTTTTCCAGCCTTTTCACAAATTTCAAAAAAATATATTTGTTTAAAACATCGCACTGCGTTTTAAACTGTATTTTAAACAGTTATTTAAAACATCGCATTGTGTATTAAATATTAAACATTTTTTTAAAACAGTGTGATGTTTTAAACATGCAAACCCTGGCAAGACGTGCTCTTATGAACTCAAAATGGTAACGAAAAACAACGAAGCTCTGTAAAAAATAATTATATATTTTATAACAGTAGAGCAATGTAGATAATCCTTTCATTAAAAATTGCTCCGTTCTTTTCTAGAGATTTCATATCATGGAAGTACGCATATATCTCCAATAACATTTCTTTGCGAATACCTTCAGATATTGGTTCTCTTAATTACCAAGACCATGAATGTAATCAGGTATTTGCAACAGCCGTTCCTATACTAATACTACTAATTAGTCAATTAGTGGGACAATTACTAAAGTTCTAATGGTATTTCATCTATTGATAATGCAGAACGTTTAAATGCGATGAAAATTTCAACTGACAAACTCAAAGCAAATTGCCATCTCCGTATGCCGTGCTCCTTGATAAGATGCATTTTCTTGTCGATTACGTATCTCTGCATATATAGATCAGCGGTAATGAGAAATTTATGCCTGACATATAGCCTGATATAAATGGCATAACGGAAGTGGCTCCAACCCCTACTTAGCATACAATCGGCACTTGATCCAGTTCCTCTAAGCAGGAACGGATGAATGCCGCGCCCGATTCTATCTGCATTTTTATTGTTCTTTTTACGTAGCGGTAATTTTGTATGCCGTGTACCGTTTGTTATTAACTAGATGGTATTTAGGATTTTACAAAGTCGCATGAAACTAAGGAAACCTGATTGCACAAGATTATCAGTTTCTCTTATTGTTTTAATGGACGTTGTTAATGAAAGTTCAGAAATATTTGATATTAGAATAATTATATCAGGAACTGTTAATATTCTTATGTCATATAAATAAGTTATTGTAATTTATTCTAAAGGAATGCTACATACTATTAGTATTCAGTGCAAACAGCGTAAATAATTTTATAACGGAGTTCTTGTATGCTTAACTGGAAACAGAAAAGTAAAGTTGATAAATTTATTGAATAGCAAAATAGATTACTGAGAGAATAATAAAAATCGCCGATAATCCCTAGAGCTAGAATACTAAATTTCGCGTAGTTGAGGAGGAGTAGAGCTCTAAAATATAACTTTTAAAAAGCTGGATCAACGAATTATATTGTTTGTTTCATGTCTACTTTAAATAGTGCCAGTGGTGATAAATTTGGAGAAATTATACATATACGGCGCTATTACGATTCACCATAGTTAAAAATATCGACTCTAGTTAACTTTAATGTAGATAAATATTAATTCCAATTACAAGAAAAAACTGCTTTTTAATGTTTCAAAATAAGTATATTGATACTCTACAGTTTCAAGGTTGGCATATTTAAAACATGTTTAAAACATCGCACCATGTTTTAAATAAATGTTTAAGGGTTTTATAGATTAAACTAGAGTTTAACTAGAAGTTCAAGATCGTCAGTGTTACTGTTATAGAACCTCCTAGAATCGACCGAAGTCGAAGAATAAATAAAAACTTCGACTTAGGAAAAAATGTATCAAAATACAATTCATTTAGGGCATAACAGGACTGGCACAAAAGGACTCATACAAGCTCACAGAAAAGTAAGGCACATCAAGGCGCACAATCCAAAAGTGCGCCAAAAATTTCACTTGGTAAATATTTTGTTTCCTTGTCCACAAAAAAATATTTACAAAGTGAAATTTTTGGCGTACTTTTGAATTCTGCGCCTTGTTGTGTCTTACTTTTCTGTGAACGTGTATGAGTCCTTTTGTGCCAGTCTTCGGCTATGTTATGCTCTAAATGAATTATTCTCCGACTTAGGTCAATTCTTGGAGGTTCTATAACAATAACACTGACGATCTTGACAAACGCTTATAAAACGGTATTTTGCAAAACACTAAAATATACAATTTAAACCACTAGATGAAACTTCTAGTTTAATATGAACCTATAAAACCGGCCCTAAAACATATTTAATACACAATGCTATGTTTTAAACAACTGTTTAAAACACAATTTAAAATACACTGCGATAAACAAATGTATTATTTTGGAGATATGGAAAAGCAGGAAAAGTGCCGATGATGGTTCATTCCGATAAATAGTTCCAATATAAACAGTAAACACACTCACAAAAAAGTAGCCTCTGTAGTCTTACTCAGTCTTACTTGGTCAGTGGTCACTTGCACTAAACTAAACGTTTTATTTGTAGAGTGCTGTAAAATCCCTTTAAGAGCGTCATCTGGCATCAAGCAGTAGTAGCAGACACTTGGCACCATTTGATTTTAGTTTAATAGTTTTAATCGTTTTAAACCTGTTTTAAACATGTCTTAAACATGCCATTTAAAACATTTTAAAAAACTCTTTAAAGCGAAAAAAACTGTTTAAAATAAAAAAAAACAGTTTTTTTGTTTAAAATGAAAAAAAAAACTGTTTTCTTTCCAACCCTGATATGTTTCGGCCTTTCTCAAGAGTAAATACAAAGATTACTAAAGCTAAAATTCTACTATTTATAAAGGTACTAAATTCAGAAAATTGCAGGTTAAAAGACCGGGCATGAATAATTAATTAATGAAGAGTTCATAGTACTGAGTCGAGTCTATTATGGGGGTATTAAGGAAATTTAGTTGGTCATTAGCGGTACAGCGATTATTTCTAAGGGACTTTTTAATTTCTAATTGCTCGAGGAGATCTAAACGTTTCCCTTTTGTTTCTGCATGGATTAGTTTTACATTTGTAGAGTCTATAAAATGGTTATTATTAATACAATGAGTAGAGATCCCCGCGTTTTTAATATTGTTTAAAATTGAATGTTTGTGTTCTTCTACCCTCTTATCAATAATGCTCCTACCACTCTGACCAATACAAACTGCCTCACAGTCACTACATTTGATTTCATAAGCACCAGATTTATTTAACTTATTCATTTAACATAACTTTATTGTTAACTAGTAGTCTTCCTGAATTTGTTTTATTTATGTTTATTTTAGACGTACCTAAGTTATTTAATTTATTAGATATCTTGTTACTAAAATTTGGAATATGATTCAAATAACTTAGTTATGCTAAGTTTTTCGAAATTAGAAATGTTTAATGATGACTAGCTCTGTGTTAACAGCTAGCATTTCAAAATATTTTCGTTATGCGGGGAACAATTCAAGCCTTTTTGAAGAAGGTTTGACTCTTAGTCCGAAAAGATAGTATTAGTTAAACTACTTACTCTAGCAAAAATTTGAAATTATTTTGATCCATTTAAGGAGGAGTGTCACTAGATATTACACTGTTATTTAGACCAAGAGTTTTCAAGGTGAAATCTACTTAATAGTGGGTTGTTCTTACCGAGCCAAAACACATGGTCGCAAACTCTGGATACCATTTTTAGTACCTACATGAAACTTTAATCCACTCAACAAATTAGTAGAAAATAGACACTTAGCACAACTACTAATTGAGTCTTGCATATAGTTGTCTACGGATTTATTATGCGAGTAAAAAATGTCGGCGTGTTTGATGGTGCGGTAATGATCAAAGGCACCAACGTTTTTTGAGTGCAGAGTAAATCTAAAGACAACTATATGAAAATATCAGAAGTCCCTATAAATTTTAGCCGTGATTAAATAACCAAGAAGGGTACTTTTGTTTTTTTGTATTTTTAATTACTGAAGTTATTGTCGAAATTAGGACGCCATTTTCAAAAATTAACCGCAAATATCAATTTTTCGTGAATACCTCAAAACCATGCTTTAAAAAAAACGTTTGTGTTTCATTGGAAAGTACTTATGATATTCTACAAAAATACCGTTTAACTGCGTTTTATTCAGTCTGTATATGGTTAATAGTTTCCGAGATTCAACTATAAGAAGTTTATATTGCGCATTGTTAGTAGTGTTAAATACAGAATCATCGCAAAAAACATATACAAGGTACCTGAAAATATCGATTAAAAACTTAATTCAGTTTCTGTATGATTAAATTTGAAAAAGCTCTCATATAAATATGTCCGTAAATATTTCTAATGGAACTTTGACTTCTTGAATATGGTATGCAAAGCTTGTTTTTATTTAATGTCTCGAAAATTCTTTTACTTCCATAAATGTAGGGTGGCAGCTGAAAAAAGACATTCTAAAAAACGAGGTGATATTGTTATAGAACATCCCAGAATCGACCTAAGTTGAAGACTAAATAAAAATTTCGAATTAGGTAAAAATTCATTTAAAGACATTTTTGAGCATAATATACAAGACTGAAAGGCATTAGCGCCGAAAACTGGCACAAAAGAACTCATATACGTTCGCAGAGACGTAAGGCACAACTAGATGAAAGTTCGAAGAAACAACGAATTTTCACATAGAAAGATATGTTTATGTCCGGGCCGTAAGAGTAAAAGTATATTATGGTCATGGGAAAGTATACTGAAATTAAAGTATAATTTTGGTCAAGGACAAAAATACAATATACGTTTTCAAAAATGCGCCAAAGTTGGACTTTAAAAAATATTTTTATGGGCAGGGAAAAAGAAAATATACATTTTACGAAGTACGCCAAAAATGTACTTTGAGAATATTTATGAATATTTTTAACTTTTTAATCGCTTCATGATGAAAGTGGAGATACAGTCATTGCAAATGTCATTCAAAAGAATTAATATAAAATTCTAACGATGCGACGTACTGAAAAGGCGAAACCGACAAGTGTGGCAAAGGCGCATAGCGTCGTAGTCCAATAATTATAAAAGTTTTCTTCACAAAAAATGTTATCTGAGATTTTCCTTCATTAACTGTTAGTGGAGGGGTTATACATTACAAAACCACAAAAATCCGTTCTGGGGGGTGCCGCAACCCCCCCAAAAAAACACCCCTTCGGTGAAATAAGCCTTATTTTACTGATAACTCGTTAACCTTTGAAATTATAAAAAATTGCTCATCATAAAAAAGAAAGCTTGACTAATTTGCTAAAAAAAAAGTCCTATTGTAATTTTGTTGTATATGCCATGGTTTTCGAAAAAATCGATATTGAAAGAAATTCCAAAATTTGTATTTTTAATGTGCGCGAATTTTCGTTTATTTGAAATTTATTGCTCGCGGCCTATAGAAAAAATTAAATTGTTCGAAAACCATACAAGCTAGGAATAAAAATACAAATGGGTTTTGAAGGGGATATAAAATACTCTCTTGTGTTGCTATTTTTGATGGCTATTGATATTTGTTAGTATATAAAAATAACGATATAATAATCTTAATTTTTTGCGCCTCTAAATATCCACAGGCCCACAAAAAATAACTGATTTTAATATAAGTTATAAATGCATTATCTTTTAATTCAAGGTAGTACTTCAATGCAGAAAAAGTTAGGAATAAAAATATTCACATTTACATGAACCGGTATACACGCACACATACATATACATGCACACACACACCTACAGACGCAAAGACATTTTTTATTCGATATTTGAGTTCAGTCTGCTGTGAAACGGATATCTGTACAAGAAATTTTTTTCTACGATGATTATTAAAATTTTTATTCAATTTATAATAGGTAAATTTATAATAAAGTTAGAATACAGTTAAAAGATATACAATTCATTACTGAACCATAACAGATCCGAAAAAAAATTATAGAAACATTATTGCAGAAAATCTCAGCTTTAATTTTGCATATAGCCACTTTTTGATTAGGGCTAACCTTTTTAGAGATATGAGCGAAAAACCAAAAACCGGGACCTTCATCGTGGCCCCCTGCACCCCCACCTCCTACATTCTGGGACTTTTGGCATGTTTACCTCCTCAATAATCCAAACAGCCCTCAAGTCAAAAATTGTGATCTCAGAATTTCCCTCTAGACCTCCTTATTGAACTTTATTGACAGGGCTATTAGTTGTCAAGTAATTTGCAGTTTTTTTTAACTATTTTCAGTATTTTAAATTTCAATTTTTCAATTTTTTTATTTTGATTAAATATTGGGCTGAACTACATTAATATAATTTCCGATAATAAAATGCTTAATATGATTTTTTGAATTTTTCCGCATATCTTGATATCGCAGGTGGCTTTGCATTTGTCTGGTCATAATTAGATCCTAGTTTATTCCATACGTGAGTAAAATTTGATTCAAATCACACAATAAATAAAAATGTTAGAGAGACGTTCCGCTTTTAAATGTATATGAGGACCGATACGTCGCGGTACTGACAGAAAGTTGTAAACTCATATATAGTTGAACTCATATGGAACTCCGTTCTCGTGAATGATATAATCACGAAAAAGAACATTGAAGTTAATCATAAGCGACCCAAAATTGCTTAAGTAAAATATTTTTATATTATTTCAAGTCAGCCACAAAAAAACCAAAAATGCTTTCATCAAGTTCTATGACAATTGTATGAATCTTCTCTACCAAATCCATCATCAGCGCACGCTCTCCATTGCATGGTAGCATTATAGAAACTCTCTAGCCCGTTCACTGCGGCTGCCGTAAGGCTTTGCGGATTTGTACGTCTCCCGAAACTAACATATGAATCACGTTCGTGGATGTGTACGTTTCCCGCATTGGTGCGCTTTAATTGTATTCAAAATGTTATATGTAAATATTGTAAAATGTCACATTTTACAGATTTCTAAACAAATTTTGTTTTAAAATGAAATATTTATTATAAAAACATATAAAATAGAAAACAGTGAATATATAAAAATATAAAAGAAGAGCATTTTTTTGTGGGTGTGCCAAATTGAAGTTTAGTACATATTATAAATATATTCACATACGGATTCGGTCAGTTTCCGCATTTAAGTATGCCTCAATCCTCGCATAATTAGCCGGTTCCCGCAGTGAAAGGGCTAGAAGAGGCGGTCAACCTTGCCCTACTTGGGGGAGGCGATTCTATTCAAATTATATGATTTATTATAAAAGATATTGCATAATATTAATGTACTTATTTTAAACTTAAACAATAAATGGTATTATTTGAACATTTGCATTTTATTGATTGTATGACTTGTTGTAAGTTTCATCCCTCGATGGTTTTTCATTTGATAGGCCGGAATTAAGTAATCGGGTGTCTCATGGCCCCACAAGTTTTGATTTCAATACCCGGTCAGATTACAGAAGCTGGAGAGGGAATTTCTAATCAAAAAAATTTAGAGATCTTTAAGCATAAAATCCATTGTCATTAGGTAAATAAGTAAAATTGCATCGAGAGAAAGACCATGAGAGCGTGGTTTGTAATCTACGGTGAGTGCAGCCTTGGCCATTTCTTATCTATCACATATCTCTTATCTCGAAACCGCCTGGTAGTGGAAGACCACATAAGAACAATAAATAAATTGGTGTTGCGTTACTCAGACACTGTTTAATACGTATTTTTTTTCGGCAAAGCCCGACTGTGACTCTCGTCGTTTCGTAAGAATCTTATTAAACATACTTTAATAACATTTTGAAATTAATTTACGTAAAGTTCGTTCGAATCTGGCAGACACACTGTATATTCTGCCCTGTTAAGCATAGAAGTCGTAACTGACAAAATCGTCATTTTGAGATATTACCTAGTTTAGATAATTTGATATGCCATCGAACTTGATATTTTCAGTAATAATTAAATTTAATATATTATATGTTGTACATCAAATTCTAATACTTTGAGTCTTAATAAGGAAATAGATATACTTATTATCAAGTTGTAGATGTCATAAGCTGAAAATATTGAAAAATGTAGATACGACTTCTACGCTTAACAGGGCAGTATTGCAGTTTCGATATCTGGTACATCTTCGTATTATTGTGCGCCTAATCATATAACTTACAATTTTCTCCAAAATTACGAACATATTTTATATAAAACTGCTAGCTTACATGCACAATTTCAATAGGGAGAATTCTACTATGCTATTATACACGTGTCAAATTTGAAACAAAAATTTTAAGCCTAACAGAACTTACCGTGTTTTCAAAAAACGGTCTACAGACAAACATACATACACATACATAACTTATTCGACATTTGTGTTCATCTTCAATGGATTTCTATATGCTGGTCAATCAATCAATGAATCAATCTCTAATGAAACGAATTTCTGTATAATTTTCTACGATTATAAAAAAATTATGTCCGATTGTAATATACCTGTTTGATTAAATTAAATAAGTATAATAAAAGGAAACAGTATCAGTTCCCATATCTACAATATCAACCAGTTTTTGTGGATTTGTCGAAATTAAAATAAGTGGTATTTTCCATTTTAAGATTTTTTTTTATAAATTCAGGAAAAATCAGATGGCAAGAAACACCGTCAAAAACGATGGGCTGATGTCAAGGAGATTATGGAAAAGAGCTTTGATGAGGTCGTATGCCTTACAGGCAGCCGCGACAGATGATGTGATGTTGTCGGGCGCGCCATACAGGAAAGGGGGGCCAACTAGTATATTGCAAGATCATAAGATGTCAGAAGAGACATTCAGAATGTAATTATACTTTAGAATATTTATTACCCAAACCAAATCAAAACAAATACACTAACAAAAAAACATGATGTTATATAACTTTAAATAAAACAAATCCCCCTAGTAAATATTAAACGAGTAGTCGGAGTTGCAGTCGCGGATAACTATTTGATAAATATTTTGCTACAATACGCCAAAATTCACTTTTACGTGGTGCCACTGAAAGTAAGTACACGGCCAGTATCTTTTTTATTTTTCAAACACATATTTTTATTATAAATACTAAAAACAATAACATTTTGAAATAAAATTGATATATCACCTAATCTACGTAAAACTCTTCGAAGCTGAGATACACAGCATATTACAGTTGTGATGTCTTGTTCGTTTGAACCTGAGAGACATTGTATATTGCAATTTCGATATCTTGTACATATTTGTATTTTTATGTACTTAGCCAAAAAACATCTTGCTACAAAACTGTAATATATAATGTATGTAAAACATGACTGTTTATATGCCTTTAACGATGGTCCTGTATGACGGAATAGAAAGTACTCTACTATACTATTTTGCATATGTTCCAAATTTTAAATAAAAATTTTAGGTCTAACAGAAGTTCTCGAGTTTAATACGTATTTTTTTTCGGCAAAGCCCGACTGTGACTCTCGTCGTTTCGTAAGAATCTTATTAAACATACTTTAATAACATTTTGAAATGAATTTACGTAAAGTTCGTTCGAATCTGGCAGACACACTGTATATTCTGCCCTGTTAAGCATAGAAGTCGTAACTGACAAAATCGTCATTTTGAGATATTACCTAGTTTAGATAATTTGATATGCCATCGAACTTGATATTTTCAGTAATAATTAAATTTAATATATTATATGTTGTACATCAAATTCTAATACTTTGAGTCTTAATAAGGAAATAGATATACTTATTATCAAGTTGTAGATGTCATAAGCTGAAAATATTGAAAAATGTAGATACGACTTCTATGCTAACAGGGCAGTATTGCAGTTTCGATATCTGGTACATCTTCGTATTATTGTGCGCCTAATCATATAACTTACAATTTTCTCCAAAATTACGAACATATTTTATATAAAACTGCTAGCTTACATGCACAATTTCAATAGGGAGAATTCTACTATGCTATTATACACGTGTCAAATTTGAAACAAAAATTTTAAGCCTAACAGAACTTACCGTGTTTTCAAAAAACGGTCTACAGACAAACATGCATACACATACATAACTTATTCGACATTTGTGTTCATCTTCAATGGATTTCTATATGCTGGTCAATCAATCAATGAATCAATCTCTAATGAAACGAATTTCTGTACAATTTTCTACGATTATAAAAAAATTTTGTCCGATTGTAATATACCTGTTTGATTAAATTAAAAATAAGTATAATAAAAGGGAACAGTATCAGTTCCCATATCTGAGCTGAATGTAACAGGCACTACATACTATATTGTTCACTGAACTCATTTTAAAAACGTATTCAAAAAGCTATTTAATTTTCTAAATAAAATTATATTACAAGGACTTCAACTTTTCAAAACTAAACGTTACATGTAATGAAAATGAAAAAGGAAAAGCTTAATAGTCCCTAAGAAGCACTGAATATTGCAAAGAAGTAAACGTTGCTGTTCCCGAAGAGCTCACAATAAACATTTATCTTTTTACAATGGTATTGTTTTGGTTCCGGCGCATTCGCCATTATATCGAATAGACAAACTACGGCATATATCAAACACTACAACGTTTTTTTTTCACGTTATAGTATAATTTTCCTTTCATAATAATATATATATTTCATCAGTTATCCTTATTACCCATTAATCATTTTAAGCATGGACCTCTTGCATATAGATGCTCTTGCTACGTAATGATTCCTGCTGTAAGACAAGCATATTTTGATTGATTAATTAATTTTCTCGAAATGTGATTTTTTTAATTTCGTATTATGCTTTACGTAACTTAACAATTGTTAGTGTCGCAGTAAATTACATAAAGACCTATTGACTACTATTATTTACAATACATTTGACTATTTTTAGGACCTTAAAGTAGAAAACAAACCAGAAAGTAAACTATCTTCTTTGAAAATGTTATTTATTTTCCCTTACACTGTGTTTATAGCTAGGTAACGACCAAAATCAGTTGAAACATCGTATAAAATATTATCCAGACTAAGTCATAAGCATATTTTATATTTCCATTTACGTAAATAAGTTTCCTAGAAATGGCGTCAAAACAATAGTCACATTAACATTGTGTTTAGAATATTACCTAACCTGCAAACCTAAAGAGTTGCCAGAAACTCGTAAACTGCCCTCCAGCGGATTAAGTATAATCTAGAGAAGGTTTAAACGCAAAAGTTACCTGCAAGCTATTACTTTGTAAACAGCAATGAGCTATTTGTGCAGTACCGCATTATTCCAATAGGAAAATTATCTGAAAGAACGCAAGTAGCTAAGAATAGAAAATTTCGCGATCACATAGAAAATCAAGATTAGAGACAAGTAAAGACCTGTCATCGCGTTTAAAATTTTGATCCTTATAGAATAGTCCAGAAAAATTAGTATTTTCTTGCGAAGAAATCCAGCAAGCTAAGTTTGTGTATGGACCTTTACTTCGTCGTTTATATATCTCAAAAGTTTCCACCTGCTAAGAATTTTACAGAGAGGTCAAAAGGTAAAAACCGTTTTTTCGCGAATAGTTCGTCATCTATTAGATCTACGACAAAAATAGCTAATATGAAAGGACAAGGGCAGATAAGGGCCTTTTTCCGCCCATCGGCCATGTTGTGTGTCATTATATTTTCCGAGTAGTATATGTCTTGACAAGTAATAAAAAACTGTTCTTTGGAATAGTAGATTATTCAGTGAGCGTATAATGACGGCTATTATTCGCGGGGGTGATGTTTACGGCACGAGAGGAAGGCGTGTCGTAAATCATCCGTGTGTGTAATAGCCATTATACGCGAACTGAATACTATAATTTATCCACGACTATCGCATATTTTAACTGTTTTAATCGTTTAAAACTGAAAAAATAAAGTTCATTTACAATAAAACGTTGACGTGTTAAACGTCAAACACGAAAATATGCACGAAAACATGGAAAAATGGATTCGCCGTTTCCTTATGGAAATTGCTAGTTCCTGATTGGTCAAAAGTGCGTTAGAATGAAAACAACTAGTTTCTGGTTGGTTAAATATGTGTTAGAATCAGATTATGTTCATTATACGTTTGGTTGGAATAATGACTATCATTATTTAACAATTGTTAAATGTAGAATGCAATGATTATACGATGGTCGTGGATAAACATATTCTTATTCAATACATACCACAATATGTGGTTTTGAGCGCTGACACGTTTAAATTCGCACGCAACGTCGACACTACTACGACTCCCGCGGAAACGATTTTGTTTTTTATACATTGAAGCGCTTGATGAAACAATATAAATTAACCATTATTTAAAAACTTGAATGCTTAACAATGAAATGAGGTATAGTTTATCTTGTTTCATCGAGCGCATCTAACTGAAATATACATTAAAAGTTCGGAAAAAGGTAAAAAATTACTAAAAAACTGCAAACATGCCCACTTTGAAATGATATTACTATGACCTACTGTTGTTCTTCAAATGTAAAACATATAGAAACATAAAGATCATATGTTCAACTATAGATAAATAATGCTTAATGACTTTAAGGAAAACTTTTCTTTTTTATGAAATTAGTGGGCGAAAATTATATAGCTTATCTACCCTTGTCCTTTGCAGCTTAAGAAATTATCTACGAAAAAGGTTGTGTGCATTTTTTTCGCAGGCGTAACCATTTCGAAGATAAAATCATGTACATTTTTAAATGATGACGTACATACCGGGTGTCAACTTTCCGGCAGTCATTTCTTTATTTCTTATCGGGATTCAACTTGGCATATATCACATGAAGTTTCTACGACTTGCGATTTCACTGGAAGTGACTCGTACTTTTGATTTTTAAATGAGTCTCCTGTATATTTTTGCATTTTTGGACTTTAGAGATTGATATAACTATACTAATTTCATGACTGTTTACGCCGTTTTAATTATTAAACTAGTGTGTCATGACCCATTGAAATTTCCATTTTGCGACTACTGGTAGACTTATGTCCACATAAAAAATACAAAATTGACTACCTGAAGCACAACGACGGTCAAAAAGTGCAGCGGATGTCATTTTTTTAACTCAAGAGCTAGGAGAAACTTTACACAAGACTATACCAACTGGAACATTCTCCCACGTTCGTTTTACTGACGAATCCATATTTTTGGAATAAGTTTAAACAGACAGACGCACCACTTTGCACGATTTTGAAAATGGGACACTAACGGCCAAATTACACAGCCCCACAAAAAAAATTATTTTGGAACTGCTATCGAGACAACTGTATCTCTATGTAATTTTCGACACTGAATCCGAATCCGAAAAAATCAACCCCTGGGGCTAAAAACACTTCCTAAACAGGGTAAAAATGACTTAACGATCCACGAATAGTCTTGAATCTCAATAAATCGAATTAAATATAAACATTCAAGTATATAACGCATAAATACACTACTTTCCATTGAAAATCACCCCCATGAGTGGGTGAAAACTACTCCTCACACAACAGGAAATTTAAAAAAACTGCTGTGATTGCAAAAAAAGCTTACGGATGCCCAGTTATTTTAGAAATAGTATGTAACTGCATTAGTCTCGATGCGATGCTCAAAAACTACCCCCATAGAGTGGCGGAAACCACCTCTAAATTTAAACTGCAGTTGCTTAGATGACTCCTAAAAAGAATTCTCTGAAAATACTATTACTTATTTATTTACAGTACGTAAAAGCGCTTGATAAAGAAGGCGAATGCTTCAAATACTTGAAGCTAAAATTTCCTGAAATTTCTGACGCAAAATTAAACTAAAGTAGTGTTAACTCTGTGTTTATGCGTTATATACTTGAATGTTTATATTTAATTCGATTTATTGAGATTTAAGACTATTCGTGGAGCGTTAAGTCATTTTTACCATGTTTAGGGAGTGTTTTTTAGCGCTAGAGGTTGATTTGGGGGGTGTACGATTTTTCTTGACCTCGGATTCGGATTCAGCGTCGAAAATTATATAGGGATACAGTTGTCCCGATAGCAGTTCCAAAATTTTTTTTTTAGGGCTGTGTTATTCGTTGACAAGATTCTCACACCATCTCACTTGCCAATCAGGAATGTCCTAATTTCATTATGCAGCAAGATAATGCTAGGCCTCACTGCCTGAATTGTTCAAGACTTTTTCTAACAGAAAAGTAATGGAATGGTCAGCCAACAGTCCTGACCTTAATCCTATCACCTTTGGCATGTTCTGGGACAAAGATTACTATATGCAAAAACATAGCGTTGAAAGCCAGAAATGGGCATACTCATTGCCAATCCTACTGTTTAGATGTTTTTGTAGATTGTGAGATCTCATCGTGACGACTATTTTGCTTTTTATTTTTTCCGTAATTGCCAGTAAAGTCTTTTTAATGAACGGTACCTTTTTTAAGCTCATTGTCGAAACATTAAATATGGTGAGGTCCAACTGAGTATATGAAAAATTAAAGAAATTGCAGCTATTTTAATGAGTGATACTTTTCATTATGACTATATCTATTGGCAAATAAATACGTATTAAGAAGTTACGACTAAATTTGAGTTTTAACTGACGCTCACAAACGACGTATAATATTATATTAATCGTGGACAAGATACAGAATGATCCACACGGCCTGATAAAAATTAATTATCAAATATTGAATCGTATAAAAATGATTCTCATTTTGCAATATGTAATTAATGTTTGATAAATTCCCCGAAACTTTATTATGTACACATAAGAATGAAATTTAGATTAATCATTTAAAAAAGAATATGTAAAAAGACAAAATCCTACACTGTAGCAATTTCAGTGAGAGAAGTTCAAGCAGAACGAACCTTTGTAAAGGTAACTAAATTGGCACAGTGCCTTTATATATTCAGCAGTAAAATGTAATTAAGTTCCAGCGACAGGGCATCACTGCCGCTTTGCGCCAATCGGTACATCGCAATTGCACCAGTAGTTACCATTAAGAGATAAAACTTCCTCACTGCAGGCAAGAATAGCGTATTATCGGGGGAATTTGGGTTAGGTCAAGTCCATCATCAGAATAATTTGAGCTGAAATGAACGGAAGGTGGAAAACGTATCTCATCTTAATCACCAAAATTAATCCTTAAAATGCAAGTGGAGTAAAACTAAAATGTGTAGCACATTGATATGCAACAGCAACATTTTTGCTGGAATTTGTTTTAAACAGTACAAGTGTAGCAAACAATTTTGGAATAAATCGAATATTTTGTTTAAGGTGTCTTTACGTACTTTTCAGTGGTATAATAAAAAAATTAAATCATTTTCGTCTACATTTTGTTCGAAAATAAAAATGATTAAGCATCAAAAATACACAGAGAAATAATTTAAAAGATATTTTAATTCTGTGTAAAATTCAAAGCAAAATTGTATTTTCTACATTTTTCCTAATCATTGTTTTGGTAATTGAATAAAAGTGTTATTTACATTTTTTTACCTAAGTTCTATTGAGCTTTTTATGCTTAAATAGATAACTGAATATGATATTTAAAAATACATATCGCGCAGAAATGAGTAAAACAATTAAAAAAAAATGAATAAAAAATTTAACCGACTAAAAATTAGCTAAAAATTATGAAATGTTAATTCATCGTCGTCGCCCAGTTAATTGAACATTACAACCTAAAATATTCAACTAGCAATTCTAATAACACGACAAAATTTATCACTAGCGCCTTCCCTACATTTGCAACTAAAAAAATCTTTCAATTTTTGCCTATTGGACGACCGCCGAACCATATATTGCAATTTGAAGTCAGTTAAAAAGCATAATAAGTATATGACACAATTTCGTTTTTTATTCCCTAATCGCTGGACAACTATATTGCATTCACGAAACGGTAGCGAAAAAATGTCATATATGGGCTCCCAATTGGTGTAGAAAAAACAGTATCTTTCCAACTGTTTCTTTTTTGTACTTTCGATGTAGACTTTGATCTTAATTTATTTTTATTTTGATGGAAAAATGCAATGTTTTGTTAATACTTCCGAAAAGAATGTTAAAAACCTGACGTTATAAAAAAACCGCTGCCTAAGGAATCACTACTTCCACATCCTGACTTCCTATCCAAGTCTCGAAAATACGAAAACACTATATTTGCACTCCACTATGGAAATAATTGTTTATAGAATTTCAATTATATAATATTTGAAATCGTCAAATCGTCAAAAACCCATAAAATGATATGCCACATCGGTAGTGGGGGTGAGGGTGGTAGTTAATGGCTCTTGTACACACACTAAATCGTAATATTTTTTCACCCCCTTTAATAATGGGGAAGGGGTGGTAACGGAAATAACTAATGCCAATTTTTTTTTTGATATCTCAACATATGTCAATCTCCATATCTCAACCTTTAACTCTTCAACGGAATAAAATCAAAGTATAATCTAGTTCCAGATCTCGTTAAAATACATACGTGTGCCAAATTTTAAGTCAATATCTTAAACGATTCCAGAGTAATCGTGAGCACCAAAAAGTTATAAGACCAGCAGACACTGGATTTGGAAGTAATACGCAGAAAATAGCATGGCAAAGATATACAAAATTATTGTGTGCCGTGAACTACACGATAAAAGTAAAGCTTCCACTTCAAGCACTTTCGTCGTATCTGTTGTACTCGAGAAAATCCACTGCGCATCCAAAATACTCGAGGATACTTACTGCGCATCCATACTACTTGAGGTAACCTACTGCACAACTATGGTACTCAAGAAAAGCCGCTGCGCATCCAAAATACTCGAGGAAACTTACTGCGCATCCATACTACTCGTGGTAACCTACTGCGCATCAATGGTACTCGAGGAAAGCCACTGCTCATCCATAATACTCGGGGAAACCTATTGCGCAAACATTGTACTCGAGGAAACCCACTGCGTATCCAAAATACTCGAGGAAACCTACCGCGCATTCATACTACTCGAGGTAATTTACTGCGCATCCATAATACTCGGGGAAACCTACTGCGCATCTATACTACTCGAGATAACCCACTTCTTATAGAATCAAGAAAATAATAGAAGATCTATAAACACCGTACAGGTTGCATGATATTTTAATTTGAAATCATAGAAGATGGACACACACACGCGATGACGCGTCTCGCAGGCTATCCCCTGATCTGTCCTTGAAACATTGGTGTCGATTTAGCAACCTGCTAAAAAAATTTGATACTATATTTGCACCCTCACTATGTGGAAATTATTGTCTATGGAACTTTAATAACATAATATTTGAAATCTATAGAAACCTATAGAACGATATGGCACATTGGTAGTGGGGGGTGGAGGTGGTGGTAGAGAGGTGGTAGTGGGGGTGGATGAAGTAAAAAAAATTTTTGAGGCCTTAGGTTCTTGTATACAAGCTAAATTACAATTTTTTTTTCACCCCCTTTAATAATGAGGTGGGGGTCGTAATGGGGGTGGCTAATGCCAAAAAATTTTTGAGACCTTAACTTCTTTTATATACACTAAATACCAATTTTACGGACTCTTATTGCTTGATTTACCTATTTACCTCCATTTACCCCAATTAATCCCCCAATCCTTCAAATAAGATCAAAATATAATTTAGTTCCAGATCTCGTTAAAATACATACGTGTACCAAATTTCAAGTCAATATCTTAAACGGATCCAGAATAAACGTGCGCACAAAAAAAAGTTACAGACACAGAATTTTTTTTGCTCAAACTGAAAATCCCGACGTTTCGTGACATTCTAAGCCTATTTAAACAATACAAATTTTCAAACTTTTCACTGGATGTGGAAGAAAAATGTTCTATTATCCTACTTTAAAAATAGATTCCTTTAAACAAATGTCTGCCGGCACTCGAATTTATTCCAAAACTTTCTCCTTTTTGTAATATTTACAAGTTCCAGCAAAAAATTTTGCAAGTCAATTTCTTTTTACGTGTTTTGGACCCTTAATTTTACTCCAGAATTTTAAAATATTCATCGTGTAAATAATAAGAACATTCAGGATGTGACGTATACATAACATATTTATACTGCACATAGAAAACTCAAAGTTGCCGACCGAACTAATATAAGGGGAGAACGGGGCATGCTTTATTTTTCTACACTATATTAAATAATAAATATAATGTATTACTTGATAGATAAAGCATCATTAATTTTATGTAAAGTATGTTCTGGCATGATTAAAATAAGAAATAAAAACATATCTCTTTTAATTAGGATTTCTAACTTTTGTGATATAATTTCGCGAATCACTCCTAACTAGAACGACGCGACGCGGTCTTTATTGTCTGCGTTAAATCTAGAGTAACAGACAAACAGAGTCGTAACTTCGAATTTATATGTCAATGTCGCTAAGGACGGGCAATGCGTTTACCAACGAATAAGACATTCCTATCTTGACACAAGGAAAACAGAGTAAGATTTTTTAATTTGCCAGAAACAGTGTTCTATTTACCGAAAATGCTATTTTTAAATCTCTAGTATCATTGTGTTTATTGTAATAATATTTGAAGTACTCTTGTCAGCATGTAATAGCGCCGAATTTGATATTTTTATGGGCAGTTTTTGCAGCCTCTTTTTATGTGCAGTAATAAGTTATGAACTATAAGTGTAAATGGACAAAGGACATCTAGGTGTGGTTCCGGTGAACATTTTATGGTTTAACCTAACTCAATTTTTATTTTCGAAATTTTAAAGCATGTTTTGAAGAATCATATTATCTCTGCAGATTTGCAACTTGGTATAGTAACATAAGTTAAATCGTCATATTTTAACCTGATCTACATGTAATTGCTCTGTATCCACATATTTACGTGGCACCCTGTATAAGGTACAAGCTAAGTGACAGAGCAATAGTGAGTCATGACACCCAATAAATTATATTTAAAAACGCTGTTTGATGGAGTATATCCATATATATAAAAGGCGAGATTATGTATTTATTATGAAGTGGCCTAAAAATACAATAATGTACTTGGATTATGTTGTCACATGTCGAAAATTTGATTGAATATACAGTACTACACTGAAAAAAATATATAGATTAGATTAGAGGTTACTTTTATTTGTATATTTTGTAAATGTTTTCATTACACATTGTTATTTGCATAAAAAAGTTGCTATTTAATAATAGGAAAGATTTTTTTTTAAATATGTAGAACTTTACTTCAGGGGGAGGGGAGAATAGTGCCATAAACTAAATGTGCCAAATATAGTCCATAATATTGGATGTTGAACCCAGTGATTAATTCAGACAGGATAAAACCAACATCAATCAGTTCATTTTGTGGCCAAATTATCAGGAGAAAACGTTGCAAAACATAGATGGATACTTATTAAGCCGCGTTCTCACTATGCAACATGTTTATAAAACATTTGTTTTAAAACAGTTTTATAACTTGTTACAAATTCAAAGGGAAAATGTTTTAAAACGGACACGTTTTAAAACAATTTTCGTGTTTTGTAACAAGTTGCACTGCTCCCGTCCTCTGTCGGTAAACATCAAAGAATATCGTTAACTTTTTTTAAAAACATGTAATTCTGTTTAGAAACTGTAACATGTTATAAAACACTGACGAGGGTGCTACCACCAGTCATTTTCGTCTTCTGCATTCAGTCACTGTAATTTGTTCAGTGCAATTAACAGGAGTGGAGACAGGCTGACGTCTATAAACTTATTGAAATACACAAAGACCGCAAATTATTGTGGAACCCAACGAAAGAAGATTACAAAAATAGGAAGAAAAAGCATGATATCTGGCGTGAGTTGGATGAAGGGTTTGGAATCTTGGAAAAGTAGCCAAAGCCGAAATAAAATAAGGAAGTTAACAGGACAATAGAGAATGTAAAAAAGTGACAAAAACAGGAAAGGGGGCAGGTGAGAAAGGAAAGTAGATCTATTTCAAACATCTACTTCTTTTAAGAGATAAAAATCGACCCCGGCCCACCATTGACGGAGGAATCCACACTGATGTCCACAATGCTGTGGACAACGAGTATGTGGAGGATGGAGCGGATGACAGCCAGGTATACATCCTTCACTGATTTCATAATTTATTATTTTATTAGAGAAATATCCTTCCTGACTTGTCATTCTAAGAAAGTTTTTAAAGCTACCATCAGTTTTAAGTTCTCCAGCTAACCGATCTTGGACGTCACGTTGAAAATCACTCAAGAGGTCACTGCCGCTATATTTCTTCCTGGCCTCTAACGACGGACGAACCCAAAATCGTCTCTTCTTGGCCATTTTCTTATTGCTGGAACTAAACACCACAGAAATTGCAGCTGCAATAAGACCATCCTCGCTTGGAGACGCCATGATGCCTAGATGTTTGCAAACATAGTTTGGTACTCCTTTTGGAATGTTTTGAAACGAATGTTATTAAACATGTTTTGAAACCCTGAATATGTTGTGTAAAGTACTGACCTCAAAGAAATCTTGGAGTTTAAATAGAGCAGATACCATCAACACAATCGATAAAATTTAGCTACTTGGATCTCGAACAAACGATATCGCAATATTGACCGAGCTTGCCGCTCTGTACCAAGTAAACAATATGTCTGTGGTACTAGGAAATGGTGCATCAGTTATTTAACAACCAATTAAGTAAATATTTTAATGCTACAACGGTTGATAAGTAATGGTTATTGCTTCTTTTCCCAGATAACTGAATCTCCGCAAGTTTTCATAGTAGATAATTAGATAAAATTCCTTCTTTACAAAATCCAAAAGCAGGACAATGTAGAAGTACACGCATAATCATGATATTTAGTTTCATCTCATTTTTTTTCCAAGTGTTAAATATAAACTAAAGTGCATCGAAAGAGAAGCAAGTCTTGGAGAGACAGCAGTTAGCAATCCACGGTAAGTACAGCTTTTACCTTTCTCGTCTATCGAACATCTCAAAAATACATAGAACTTACGTGAGAGTGGAAGTAACCACCCAGTCAAAGTAATACTAATAAATAAATGTGTCACGTCCTTCAGGCGAAGTGTGCTAGGTCCTTCTACAGTAACAGCAAGTAGATGGTCATTTTACTATATCTATGAAGGTATTATAAAGAAAAAAGAAAGTACAACAATGAAACTAGCATTAACAAGTACACTATATATTTCTCGACAGTGTGTGCACAATTATTTACCATTGCCCACCAGTGATGCAAAATTTCAAATTTCATTTTGAAAGTTTCAATTTCAATTTGAAATTTCTGAAAGTTTCAACGTGCTCTCATAAATTTCTGAAATATCTGAATTTTATGAAAGTTTCAGATTAATCTGAAAATTACAATGTTTTTGAAACTTTCATGAAAGTTTCAGCCGCAAAATCTGTTTTTCCGTTACATCAAACAAAATTTGAATTTCGCGAGCATTTTTAGCTTTTTTTCAACCAATACGGATTAAAGTCTGGTTTTGACATTTATTATAGAGGTTAGGTTAGCTAAAAGTCGCGGGAAAGTGAAGAAACGCCGTTAAAAGTGTTAAAAGTTAAAACCCATAATAATCAACAAAATGAAGCCAAAAAGTGCTACTTGGAAATATTTTTCGTGTTCCCAAAATAACAATGTGACTTGTCGATTTTGTAATAAAACGTTTTGAAAAATGTATTATTATTTTTACTTTTCACAAATATATTATTTGTAAGCTCTAATCCTGTTATAAAGAAAACAAAATGTTATTTATGTTAAAAAAAATTAAAAATAAAAATGTGTGAGACTAGTTCCAAAAGTGGGATTTATTAGTCATTATCTCTTGGAGGTTTAACACATTACGAATGTTACACTGAACTTAAGTTTCATCATTTCATGAAATATTTCAATGAAATTTTACTTAACTTTCATAATATTAGAAAATTATATTCATTTAAATTTCATAAAATGAAAGTTTCAGTGAAATTTCACGAAAGTTTCATGATACTTAAGTATAATATAATATTTTAAAAATTTCATAAATTTCAGATGAATTTCGAAACTTTCACAAAAATGTCACTGAAATTTCACAAATTTTAAGTTTCACGAAATTTTGCATCACTGGTTACGAATGTTACACAGAACTTTAAGTTTCATCATTTCATGAAATATTTCAATGAAATTTCACTTAACTTTCACAATATTAGGAAACGATTCATTTAAGTTTCATAAAATGAAAATTTCATTGAAATTTCACGAAAGTTTTTTATAATACTTATGTTTAATTTTATTTTTCAGAAATTTCATAAATTTCAGATGAATTTCGAAACTTTCACAAAAATGTCACTGAAATTTCACAAATTTTAAGTTTCACGAAATTTTGCATCACTGTTGCCCACTGAAATATTTGATTTTTTGTATTATCCAAAAAGTTTTTATATAGTTATGATTATTTGAAACATAATCTGGTATAATACTTAAGCAAATATTCACTTATGTTATATCAATGTAACAAGAATTTCATCTACTTTCTAATCTAATACCTGCCTTTCTTACTCTTTATAATAAAGAAGACATGGACACACTGTATATTCTAAACTGTGAGAGGAACGTATAAGTCTCTTTTATAGTTTGTGCAATTTTATATGTATTACAAAAACTATCAAAATCAGGGTTGGCATGTTTGAAACAAAATGATTTAAACAAAGTATTTAACACATGTTTAAAACATCGCACTGTGTTTTAAACAAATGTTTAAAACATATTTAATACACAATGCGATGTTTTAAATAAATGTATTATTTTGGAGTTTGTGGAAAAGCAGGAAAAGTGTCGATGATGGTCCATTCCAATAAATAATTCCGATATAGTGGTCACGTGTACTAAATTGAGCATTTTATTTGCAGAGTGCTGTAAAATCCCTTTACCTACGATCACTACTGTAAGTAGTAAAACGCACACTACCTGCCATCTATGTAAGTTAAATTTTACATATTGTAAACAAAACGCACTGTAAACAAATCGCACGGTAAACAAAACGCACGGGACACGCAAATATAGGTGGCTTAGTTCGCTGACGCGGGGTTTAAAAAGACAAATGCGCCTACGTAATTTTCAAACGCTGTCAAAACTGACATAATATTTGTTGAATAATATTGTTGACGAGTAAACTAAATTCAGATTTTACTAAATAAATAAATAAATATGATCGTAGGTAAAGTATAGTACATAATTCGAGTTGTAAAGCAATTACGCACTCGCCGCTACGCGGCATCGTGCGTAACTTCTCCATTCGTGCGTAATATACCTCTTACAACACTCATTACGTAATATACTATTAAGAGCGCCATCTGACATTAACTAGTAGTAGCAGACATAGTGTGCCTGGCACCATTTAATTTTAGTTGTATATAGTTTTAAACGTTTTAAACCTGTTTTAAACATAAGTACCATTTAAAACTTTTAAAAAACCTGTTTTAAACAAAAAAAAACTGTTCAAAACAAAAAAAACCGTTTTTTTGTTTAAAATGAAAAAAAACTGTTTTTTTTTCCAACCCTGATCAAAATATGAAACAAAATATTTCCTAAAATGTAAATACATTAAATTCAATCTAAGCCAAGGAATTATTTAAAAAAATAAATGTTTCCTTAGTTTTCATGTATTTCTTCACATACATTAGTTCTTAAAAACGACTTCACGTGTTTAAATCTCAAATGCACTGCACTTTTTACCTTAGTAGACACTATATTACTAGTTCGCGGACGGGAAAACAACTGGAAATATATGGACTTGCAGTCATACCAACGAGGTAGTAGACGTTCCCTGAACTTATGCACTCTCGTTATTGTCTACAGTTATTTTGTACAGTTTCTTGTCGATCAATTTTTTCACTTTTGTAGTGCATGTAAGAAAAGACGCTGTATTTTATACCGAAAATATGTAGGAAAAATATATTACGATATCTGAATACAATTAATCTGCAAAATACTTAATAAATCTTCACCTAATTATACTTTATATTAAGGAAATTCAATAATTTGCATATTGGTATAGTTACATACCTTAGTCATGAAATTGTTTGAAAAATGAAATAGTGGTTTAAAAATTTCGAGGTTATTCAATTTCATATCCAAAATCAACATTCTAGAAGGTGGATTGAACATAATAATAACTCTTTACTATTTCCCCTTAAAACACAGGGTTTTACGTTTAAACTACTATTTGTGTTTAAAATCTCATGAAATTCCCCTTCATTGTTTTTTTTTTTCATCATAAAAATTGACCCAGTTGCAAGAATTAAAAAGTACGGACTTAAGTTTATGGGTTTCAAACGGCGCGCGGCGTGGCAAAACGGTCAAAAATCGCTCTGAGAGTTAACTTTTGAGCTATCAACGTTTTTTTGTTTTAAAATACCTGCAAAAGAGTCTGGAATAGTGAGTCACTGCCGCTTTAACAGATAAAAATTTATTTTTAGTTCAAAAAAACTGTTTTTTAACGGCCTCTACTTCAAACACCTTTGAACCAACTACGATGTAATCTTGTACAAAGTGGTTTCTAAAGATGCTCATTAAGAATGTCTTACTAGTTTTCTTCTAAAAAAATCGCTAATACTTTTTTTTTGAAAATCGATTCTAGGATAGAAAATGGGGGTCGTTTTTCAAAAAAAAAAAATCAAAGCGATTTTTTATCGTTTTGCCACACTGTGTGGCGTGGTTAAATACTCTGATGGGGGGCGCGTTCGAATGTATAAAATTTCTGGAGCTATGGTTGCTAAAAAAATATGAAAAAAATAGCTTCTGTAAAAAAATTTCTCCGGGTTGAACGTGGCATGGTCAGTTATACACTAGTCTAACGAAACTAAAACGAAACAGATGGGAGGTAGTTCAAGTTGATTTTTTTAAAAACAACTTCATTTTCAAGGGAGACATCTTTTGCAATATAACTCACCTGCAAATCGCTTCATCCATGTGCTATTTAACCACAACCCCAAATTTTAAATGGCATGATAGGGCAAGTGATGCTCATTTGGAAGATCTTCATCCTGAATACCACATTTTTCTTTTAATTCTATCGATTCTTTTTCAAGATATTCAAAATTCAATTTGCAAAACAGGTTTGGAAAAGTAGTAGATTGTAATACAAGTGTGGCAAGGGCTTCATTGAAAAACGATGTATGAAAGTAGGAACACGAGCGCAGCGAGTGTTCCTATCATACGAGTTTTGCAATGAAGCTTGCCACATGTGTGTTACATACTATTTTTTCTACGGTTGTGAAGTTATTTCTCTTTTTTAAAGTCTCCAAAATTTTAAATTTGCTGCCTGTCAGATTTTATTTAAAGTGACATTTTCCGCAGTCATTCTGAAGTTAGAAAATTTAACTTTGTAATTGCAATTCGTGTGTAATTAATGTAGGTACATTTATAGAATTTAATTGTTATTACCAGTAAGTAATATAAAATTCTTTAAGGTAAACACACTATTTTATTCCGGTATGTGAAGATATAATCAAGGCGTGTGGCAAATTCTTTGCCGCACGGCGTGCGGCAAAGTGATATTTTCTGCAGTAATTTTGAAGTTAGAAAATTTGACTTTCAGCACAATCGTAGAAAAAAGTCTTTTTTCATTTTAAACAAAAATGGTAGATTGTAATACAAGTGTGGCAAGGGCTTCATTGCAAAACGATGTATGAAAGTAGGAACACGAGCGCAGCGAGTGTTCCTATCATACGAGTTTTGCAATGAGGCTTGCCACATCTGTGTTACATACTATTTTTTCTACGGTTGTGAAATTATTTCCCCTTTTTAAAGTCTTTCAAAAATTTTAAATTTGCTGCCTGTCAGATTTTATTTAAAGTGACATTTTCCGCAGTCATTCTGAAGTTAGAAAATTTGACTTTGTAATTGCAATTCATGTGTAATTAATATACATTTATAGAATTTAATTGTTATTACTAATAAGTAATATAAAATTCTTTAAGATAAACACACTATTTTATTCCGGTGTGTGAAGATGCAATCAAGGCGTGTGGCAAATTCTTTGCCGCACGGCGTGCGGCAAAGTGATATTTTCTGCAGTCATTTTGAAGTTAGAAAATTTGACTTTCAGCACAATCGTAGAAAAAACAGTTTCTTTTTGTTTTGAATAGTTTTTTTTGTTTAAAATAGGTTTTTTTTTAAGTTTTAAATGGTATGTTTAAAACAGGTTTAAAACGTTTAAAACTATATTCAACTAAAATTAAATGGTGCCAGGCACACTATGTCTGCTACTACTAGTTGATGTTAGATGGCGCTCTTAAACGGATTTTACAGCACTCTGCAAATAAAATGCTCAGTTTAGTGCACATGACCACTACATCAAAATTATTTATCGGAATGAATCATCATCGGCAATTTTCCTGCTTTTCCACAAACTCCAAAATAATACATTTATTTAAAACATCGCACTGTGTTTTAAACAGTTGTTTAAAACATCGCATTGTCTATTAAATATGTTTTAAACATTTGTTGAAAACACAGTGCGATGTTTTAAACACTTTGTTTTAAACATGCCAACCCTGTTGCAAAGATAAAAAGCTGAGGTTATTTTTTTCGCTAGAATTTCTGATGAATTATAAGATTGCATTCAAAACAAAAAATGTTCTATAAAAGATAATTATTTATAGTTTTAAGCTGTTATCATACTAAAAATATTTCTGATAAAATAAATAATTTTTTCTTCAGTTATTCCAAAATTCAAGCGTCAGGTAGTTCGAAATGCTGTTTAGAAATTTTATTCTCAATATTGGTTCACACAATTGCGAAAAGGGCCGAACTAATCATCATCACCTATTTACCCCAATTTACTCCCCAACACTTCAACGGAATAAGATGAAAATATAATCTAGTTCCGGATCTCGTTAAAATATACATATATACGTGTACCAAATTTCAAGTCAATATCTTAAACGGTTCCAGAGTAATCGTGCGCACAAAAAAAAGTTACACAGACAGACAGAAATTTCTGTTCGCTCAAATTTAAAATCTCGTTTCATGACATTCTACGCCTATTTGAACAAAAATTTAAAAAAAATTTGTTGTCGTTACTATACTTCCACTGGATGTGGAAGTAATAGACCGTTTTAAAAAATGCATATTTCAACAAAATAAATCAATTTTTATTAGGGATGCGCCGAAGCGGGTTTTTTCTGCTACCGCCGAATACCGAACATTTATCCTAAATTTCGCCGAAGCACGAAGCTTCGGCCGAATCATATACCAAAAAAGGTACATCCCGAAAAATAACATATTGTAATATGTTGCAACCCCTTAAAAATTTAAGGTTATGTTGGTTACTAAAAAGTAGGCAGATTTCAACAGATCGAATGTCCGAATCAATGTAGTGTATTTGCACCTACTCGAAAGAACCTACCAGAAGATTCCAAAGTGACATCTGGAATTATCGAGAGAATGGTGGCGTCATCACAGAACAATCGAGATCTGTCATTTTTAGGTATAAAAGACCGATCGCATTCTCGGCGAGTAGTTCAGAAAGTTCAGAAAGTATAGAAAGTGAGGTTAAGACTTCAAAGATAAACAAAGTGATAAACATTGTGATTTTAGTCAGTAAAGTGTATTTAAATGAATAGTAGTATTGTGAACTGTGAAGTATCCAGTAAATATTTAATAAAGTGTGTTAGTGGACATCTCTTGTTATAATTTTTGGAACCCACGGAATTTGCGAGGGTGGTTTCCTAAGGGTGGAAACACGTTACAATTGGTGTCAGAAAGCGGAATTTTATGACAAGAGGGACTCTGAAGTTGTGCTGGAGTGTTCGAGAAGTATTCTCGGGGTTTAGTGCTAACCCAGTGGACTAATTTACTGGACATTGTTCGAGGGTTATTTTCGGACAGGAAAATAGTGTTAAGTGCATTTTTGAGACATTGTAGAACATTTTATTAGGACATTAGTGTGATAATTAAATCCTTTGAACTGAGAAGTGATAGAGACACTGAAAAAGACTCATTTAGTGCGTGAAAATTTCTAGAACTTTTCTATTTGGACATTAGTGGAGATTATTAAATTCTCTGAACTGGATAGTGACAAAAAAACTCTGGATAAGACTTTTTCGTGCTATTTCGAGATTTGTCTGGAAAGTTCCATTACCGATATTGACGTGACAGTTAAATTTATTTTATTTTAATTTCGTCGTATGCCCGTAACAACAAGAAGTATGGCATCCGATAAACAAATACAGGACTTATTCGAACAATTCCAAAAAATGATGGCGCAGCAACGGCAGGAAGACAAAGAAGAACAGGAGAGAAAACGTCAAGAAGAGCGAGAAGAATTAAAGAAAATTATGGAAGACCAGGAAATAAGACGCCAAGAAGAAAAGGAAGAGCGAGAAAAACGACGTCAGGATGAAGAGAGAAGACGCCTGGAAGAAAAGGAAGAGCAAGAAAGAAGACGTCAAGAAGAAAAAGATGAATTGAAGAAAATGATGGAGGACCTGAAGATACGACAGCAAGAGGAGAAAGAAGAGCAAGAAAGACGACGTCAAGAGGAGAAAGAGGAACAAGAAAGACGACGTCAAGAGGAGAAAGAGGAACAAGAAAGACGCCAAGAAGAATTAAGGAAAATTCTGAATGAACAAATGAAAATACAGCAGGACGCTATCATTTCTGCCAACGAAGAATTAAAGAGTGAAGTCAAAGAAGAGATAAACAAGGTAGAAGAAAAAGTAGGTGAAGTCGAGACAGAAGTCGGTCAAGTTAAAGAAAAAGTAAACAAGTTCGAAGAAGAAGTCAAAGGAGAAATAGACCGGCTTAAACGACAGTTGAGAGATAGAGGAAGCCAGCAGGTGGTATCATCAGGTCAGCGACTAAAACCTCCTTCTTTTGATGGCCAAAGGTCCTGGACGACGTACAAGAGGCAGTTTGAGGCAGCAGCGTGTGCGAACTATTGGGATAATGAGGAAAAGGCCATGGCATTAGTTCTAGCATTAAGGGGCCAAGCTTCAGAGTTACTCCAAACCATCCCAGTTGAGAAACAAAGGGACTTTAAAGTCTTGGAAGCTGCATTAGACTTGAGGTATGGCGATCAACACCTTGCCCAATTATACCAGGCTCAGCTGAAATCCCGGATGCAAAAAGCTGGGGAAAGTTTACAAGAATTTGAAGCTGCGATAGAGAGACTGGCACACCTGGCGTATCCAAATGCACCTAAAGAATTCCAGGAACAATTAGCCGTGGGGGCCTTTTTAGATGGTATAAGGGACGAAGAGGTCAGGCGAGTTCTGAGGCTGATGAGACACCAAAGTAGTAGCGAAGCTTTGGTGCGTGCACTCGAAGTAGAAGCCGCTTACAGGGATACGCCAAGGTCAAGAGTGCGAGCTGTGACTCTCGAAGAATCACAACCAGAAATGAACCAGAACCCCATGTTGACAGAAATACAGAAAATGTTCACCAAATTATGTGATAAATTGGATGGCCTCGGGAAGCAAGAAAAACAACAAAATAGAGGAAAGCCGAGCGGAGGTATTAAATGTTTCAACTGCGGCAAGGTAGGACATATGAAACGGGACTGTCGACAGCAGAACTCGGAGAGTCGAGTAAATGCTGTGAATGTAGAAGAGAAGCAGGAAAACTAAAGATAGCCAGCACCAAGGGGGCTGTGCTGGCTAAGGAATGCGGTGCCCCCAGAGAAATAAAGATTTCCCAGCTCCAAAGAATACCAAGTAGTCTGTTGTTGCAAGGATATGTGAATGGAAGAAAATGCGTGTTTACGATTGACACCGGTGCTACGTCATCAATAGTGCGGCCAGGGTTTATATCAGGCTTGCAGATTGACAAGAAGCAAAATGGAGTGATCATTCGGACAGCCACGGGGGACAGGGCTGCGGTCCATGGAGAGGTCAACTTGGAACTGCAGGTTGGACGGTTGAGGTTAAATTACAAGGTCATTGTGGCTGACATTATGGATGATTTCATTTTGGGTCTGGACATCATGGGAGAGCAGGGATTCATTGTTGACGTAGGGGAGCGAGTCTTAAAAATTGGAAATGAGGAATTTATTCTGGCAACCGCAGACGACCAATTCTATAAAGCAATGTTGTTAACAACACAGACGATTAAGATTCCTGCTCATTCGGAACAAATGATCGATGCTGCCTTAGAAGGAAATCCTGGAGGGTATCGTGTTGGACTAGTTGAAGATGACGAATCGATTAAGTCCCTACCCAATATTATTGTGGCGAGAACTTTAACCCGGACTAAAGACAAAATCCCAATTAGAGTCGTTAATTTAAATTCCCACTCAGTGACAATTAAGGAAGGCAAACCAATTGGCTCCTATGAACCGGTCACATGGGTAGCGAGGTGCGAGGAACACACAGAGGGAAGTTCGTCTACGAAAATAGACCAGGAAGTTTTGACCTTGCTGAGTACCCAGTTGGAGCATTTATCTGAGGATGAACGAAGGGAGGCAATCAAGTTTCTAGAAAAGGAAAGTTCAGTATTTGCCAAGAATACAGAGGCCCTTACAAAAACAGACATAGTCCAGCATCGGATAAATACTGGCGACTCGCCCGCTATTCGACAACCATCTAGGAGGCTTCCATTAGCAAAACAAGAAGATGCCTCGGCAATGATAGACAAGATGCTACAAGATGGAGTCATTGAGGAGTCGACGAGTCCCTGGTCATCGCCAGTAGTTTTGGTTGCCAAGAAAGATGGAACATTAAGATTTTGTGTCGATTATCGGAAATTAAACGATGTCACAAAGAAAGACAGTTACCCATTACCACGAATTGATGACACATTAAGCACGTTGGCAGGCTCACGTTGGTTTTCTACGTTAGACCTTAGGAGTGGATACTGGCAAGTGGGGCTTCATCCGGATGATAAGGAAAAGACAGCGTTTTCAGCAGGCAGTGGTCTTTATCAATTTACCGTGATGCCTTTTGGACTTTGCAATGCGCCAGCTACCTTTGAAAGATTGATGGAATTCGTACTGCGAGGGCTAACCTGGAGGACATGCCTGGTTTACCTTGACGACGTGCTTGTTATGGGACAGGACTTTACAGAACATTTGAAAAATCTTCAGGAAGTATTTGGGCGAGTCAGGAATGCCCATCTGAAGTTGAACCCGAAGAAGTGCCTGCTATTCCAGAAAGAAGTCAAATTTCTTGGTCACGTGGTGTCTTCGGATGGAATACAAACAGACCCCGACAAAATTTCTGCTGTACGAGATTGGCCAAGACCATCTAACGTTCATGAAGTACGGAGCTTCCTTGGCCTCTGCACTTATTATAGGCGCTTCGTGGAAGGGTTTGCAGAAATTGCGAAGCCACTACACCGGCTGACAGAAGAGAAAGTGCAGTACCAGTGGACACCGGAATGTGAAACGGCATGGAGAAAATTGAAGGTAGCTTTATGTACTGGTCCTGTGCTAGCATACCCACAACGGGAAGGACTTTTTATTTTAGATACGGATGCCAGCAATTCTTCGGTCGGTTGTGTACTGTCTCAAATCCAGAATGGGCAGGAAAGAGTGATCGAATATTTCAGCAAGGTGCTGTCCAAACCGGAAAGAAATTATTGTGTAACCCGGAAAGAGTTACTGGCCATCGTTAAATCAGTGGACCATTTTCATAAATATCTTTATGGACGACATTTCAAGATTCGGACCGATCATGCTGCATTAAAATGGCTGTTGCAGTTGAAAACCCCTGAAGGTCAACTGGCTCGTTGGATAGAACGGCTGCAACAGTATGATTTCAAAATCGAACATCGACCTGGAAGATCTCATAAGAACGCAGACGCTTTATCTAGAAGACCGTGCAAGGAAGATTGTAAGCACTGCCGCCATGTTGAGAAATTGCAGGGTACGGTGGCCGTCAACACAATTAAAATAGAGGTACCGGATGATTGGACAACCGAAGCCTTGAGACAGGAACAATTGAATGACACAGAAATTGGGGCTATATTGAGAGCAAAGGAGAAAGGAATTCGACCAGCGTGGAAGGATGTTTCGGATAAGGCAGTTGGATTGAAGGCTTTGTGGGCCCAATGGGATTCACTTAAAGTCATGAACGGGCTGCTAAAGAGAGCTTGGGAAAGCCCGGATGGCAGGGAAGTTGTTATGCGTCTAGTGATTCCCAGGTGTCGAGTACCGAAAGTACTTCAGGAAGTGCATAATGGAGCATCCGGTGGGCACTTTGGCGTTAATAAGACCCTGAATAAAGTACGAGAACGATTTTATTGGGTAAATAGTCGTCAAGATGTGGAAGCCTGGTGTCGCAATTGCAAAATTTGTGCAGCCAGTAAGGGACCACAGACTAGAAGTAGGGGCGCAATGAAGCAATATAACGTCGGAGCTCCTTTCGAGAGGATCGCGATCGATATAGCCGGCCCATTCCCAGTAACCAAGGATGGGAACAAGTACATACTGGTTGCCATGGACTATTTTAGTAAGTGGCCAGAGGCCTATGCAATTCCAAACCAAGAAGCAGTCACTGTCGCCAAAGTCTTGGTAGATAATTTGATATGTCGGTTTGGTGTACCCCTGGAGCTGCACTCAGATCAAGGGAGGAACTTTGAGTCAGGGGTGTTTCAGCAAATCTGCAAGTTATTGGGGATACACAAAACACGGACAACAGCCCTTCACCCGCAATCAGATGGAATGGTGGAACGACATAACAAGACCATGAAAGAACATCTCTCTAAAGTGGTTCATAAGAATCAACGTGATTGGGATCTCCACATACCGTTCTTCCTCATGGCATACAGAGCTGCTATCCACGAGTCTACGAAACAAACACCAGCCCGTGTAGTATTTGGACATGAGATCAGACTGCCGTGTGATTTGATTTTCGGAACACCAGGCGGAGAACAGCTTCCTGTGAACAGCTATGTGGATGAAATGAGTGAACGGCTAAGAAATGTTCATGAGCTGGTTAGAGACCAAATCACCATAGCCAGTGACCGAATGAAGGCTCGATACGACCGTAAGGGTAGTTCAGAAGGATTCAAGGCAGGAGATCTGGTTTGGCTGTACAACCCACAGCGGAAGAAAGGGAAGTCACCGAAACTTCAACCTCCTTGGGAAGGACCTTATACTGTTATTACCCGAATTAATGATGTCGTCTATCGTATTCAACGAAACAAAAAGTCCAAGATGAAGATCGTACACTTGGATAGACTGGCGAAGTATGTGAAAGAGGCTGAATTGCCTGACCGGGACGTTCAGGCTTAAGGAGGGGGCAGTGTAATATGTTGCAACCCCTTAAAAATTTAAGGTTATGTTGGTTACTAAAAAGTAGGCAGATTTCAACAGATCGAATATCCGAATGAATGTAGTGTATTTGCACCTACTCGAAAGAACCTACCAGAAGATTCCAAAGTGACATCTGGAATTATCGAGAGAATGGTGGCGTCATCACAGAACAATCGAGATCTGTCATTTTTAGGTATAAAAGACCGATCGCATTCTCGGCGAGTAGTTCAGAAAGTTCAGAAAGTATAGAAAGTGAGGTTAAGACTTCAAAGATAAACAAAGTGATAAACATTGTGATTTTAGTCAGTAAAGTGTATTTAAATGAATAGTAGTATTGTGAACTGTGAAGTATCCAGTAAATATTTAATAAAGTGTGTTAGTGGACATCTCTTGTTATAATTTTTGGAACCCACGGAATTTGCGAGGGTGGTTTCCTAAGGGTGGAAACACGTTACAATATTTTCTAAATAGCGATAAAATAATACTATCATTTTTTGAACAAACATTTCATTTCAAAAGTGAATACTTATAAAACTATTGAAATGAGAAATAACAAACATAAATAACAAGCATATCAAATATTTATAAAAAACATACGAACTACTTAACACAAAAATAATTCATTTTTACGCGTTTTACGTTTTTACATGAATTTTCCCTTAATATTTCATTTTGACATAATACGATTTATTATATATTTCCATATATCGCTTGTCTTTTTGTCCATTTTGAATATTTTTAGTAATTTAGTCTTACTTGCCTAGGTTCAAACATAAAATATGAGACATATATAACAACTTCTAACCACGCGTAGCTAATTTGCGAGTTTTGACAAGTACTTTTTTGCTGCATGCTTCAGCCGAAGCAGCGTCGCCAAGCGGCCGAAGCCGAATACCTGGAAAATAGGCCGAATCGGCCGAATACCGAAGCCGAATCGATGCTTCGGCGCATCCCTGATTTTGATTACTTTTTCCTGTTTTTTGCACACACATACTTTGTTATTTGAGTTTGTTTCCACACCCTGTCCGATTTTGTTTGTTGATGGGTCATCTTCGGTTGCTGAATTTAAGCATCCTTACCCTATGACAGTTGGAGCACATAGTTGAGCAGCGCAATTCTAATATCCCAAGGAACAATTTAAAAGTCATTTGGACTTGAGGAGGTTTTAAGAAAGGTTTGTCAGGGTTAGGAAATATTCTTGTGCTTTATTGATGTTGTAGTTAAGGCCTTTTAGGCATCAAGTATACTTACCCTTATATGGTAAGTTTTAAAGCATTCTGTAAGACCTTATTATAAAGTTAATTTGCTTCTAGGAAAATATGTATTTGTAATGGGTTTATCCTACCTACATAAAACTCTCCATAAAGCTATTTAGTTTTATTAACGTCTTAAATTCCATTTAGATTTAAAGAGGCTTTAAATTCAAATAACAAAATGCATGTTTGCAAAAAAAAACAGGAAAAACAAATAAAAATTGATTGTAAAAACTTTTGCGACACACGCACGTTATAGACGAGATTCCGCTTTATAATTTTCTTATAACAATTTATTCTGTAAAACCAGACATTATGGAGATATTTGCTGTCAAAAACTGCGTTTAACTGTTTTTTAACTGCGTGCTTCAAGCTACCTACCCTTAACTTTGAACGTTATTTGCAAGTGAAGGGGATTACCTGAAAGGTCAATAGAAGTCTTTTGTGTAGAACAGGGATTCCCAACAGGTGGTCCGCGGGCCGTCTTAGGGATCCGCGAAATGTCACTGAGATATTGAATTGTTTTGTATTTTACATGACTTGCAGTGGTAGATTCTACATAATCTTCATTTTAAGAAGAATTTAAGCTTTTAAGGGGTCCTTGTCAGTATAGCGACCGATGACGGGGTCCTTGAAAAAATTTTGTTGGGAATTCCTGGTGTAGAATTTAATAACAAATATTTTATTTCCTATACTCTTTTTTCGTCCTAGTGGCGACTAAAATGAGAGAAACCAGCATGAAGTCGCCGTCAGGGGTGGTTTTTCACAAAATAAGGATGTTTCAACCACCGCTCAGGGAACTCTTCGAGTTTTTATTCCCCTCTTCCCTCCATTGTATAAAGTATTTCTCCTAAAAATTCTAATTTACGTGGACTATTAAAGAAAATATAATGTTTTTTTCATTCATTCAAAATTATACAAATTGTACAAATTGATATTTGATATTTTGAGTTTTTTTATTATTTCCTAAAAACTGTTTTTTCAAGTACACATTCAAGTACTGACAGACACGCACGCACCAGACAATAGCACAACAACCATTACCTGCGACATTGTCATCTGTTGTAAGATTTGAACTCAGAAGAGATAACAGCAGAACTGGACTTAGGGATTGACAAATTGGGGACCGCCAAGGGAGTAAACCTTCGAGAGGCGTAACATTTGGTTCACTATCGCGCTCTATTCTTCAATCCTAAGTCAACATCCAGTGAAGTGGATCAAAACTAAGCATGCCAAAGGCGCAATCTGCCCTAGTTTCAGCCCTGGATAACGGCGGCTAGCCGTGTTTTCATTCAACAGCGGTCTAGTCCACGGCTACCGTCTTGGTCTCAAGTCTAGAAGGACCAAATCTACTTATTAATGAAAAGTAACAATGAATTCAGCTTATGTGAAAAACAGTGAAATTTTACTCCATACTTTTCAATTATTTTTTTATTTATTTTTTGGGGGGGCGGCAGTTCCATTATTTTCAATTTTTTTATGAAAGGCCATTCGATAAATGCCACTATATATCAAAAAGGTATAAAATTATTTTATATTGCTAAGCGATTTAAACAACTATCTATTTCTGAGGATGTTTAAAAGTTTATGGCTCTCAATTTTATGAGTACTTTAAATCAAACAAGCTTTGTACACTTCAGTTAATATAAAATGTGATAGAATTAGCTTCCTAATTTATGGCTACATGCAAAATGTCTTTGGTGTCACGCAGCCATACACTTAACTTTTAAGCAAGAAAACGATATGCTTGCTTTATGTAGAGCGATATTATGTTGACCATCAATAATTAATCTGCAAAATACTTAATAAATCTTCACCTAATTATACTTTATATTAAGGAAATTCAATAATTTGCATATTGGTATAGTTACATACCTTAGTCATGAAATTGTTTGAAAAATGAAATAGTGGTTTAAAAATTTCGAGGTTATTCAATTTCATATCCAAAATCAACATTCTAGAAGGTGGATTGAACATAATAATAACTCTTTACTATTTCCCCTTAAAACACAGGGTTTTACGTTTAAACTACTATTTGTGTTTAAAATCTCATGAAATTCCCCTTCATTGTTTTTTTTTTTCATCATAAAAATTGACCCAGTTGCAAGAATTAAAAAGTACGGACTTAAGTTTATGGGTTTCAAACGGCGCGCGGCGTGGCAAAACGGTCAAAAATCGCTCTGAGAGTTAACTTTTGAGCTATCAACGTTTTTTTGTTTTAAAATACCTGCAAAAGAGTCTGGAATAGTGAGTCACTGCCGCTTTAACAGATAAAAATTTATTTTTAGTTCAAAAAAACTGTTTTTTAACGGCCTCTACTTCAAACACCTTTGAACCAACTACGATGTAATCTTGTACAAAGTGGTTTCTAAAGATGCTCATTAAGAATGTCTTACTAGTTTTCTTCTAAAAAAATCGCTAATACTTTTTTTTTGAAAATCGATTCTAGGATAGAAAATGGGGGTCGTTTTTCAAAAAAAAAAAATCAAAGCGATTTTTTATCGTTTTGCCACACTGTGTGGCGTGGTTAAATACTCTGATGGGGGGCGCGTTCGAATGTATAAAATTTCTGGAGCTATGGTTGCTAAAAAAATATGAAAAAAATAGCTTCTGTAAAAAAATTTCTCCGGGTTGAACGTGGCATGGTCAGTTATACACTAGTCTAACGAAACTAAAACGAAACAGATGGGAGGTAGTTCAAGTTGATTTTTTTAAAAACAACTTCATTTTCAAGGGAGACATCTTTTGCAATATAACTCACCTGCAAATCGCTTCATCCATGTGCTATTTAACCACAACCCCAAATTTTAAATGGCATGATAGGGCAAGTGATGCTCATTTGGAAGATCTTCATCCTGAATACCACATTTTTCTTTTAATTCTATCGATTCTTTTTCAAGATATTCAAAATTCAATTTGCAAAACAGGTTTGGAAAAGTAGTAGATTGTAATACAAGTGTGGCAAGGGCTTCATTGAAAAACGATGTATGAAAGTAGGAACACGAGCGCAGCGAGTGTTCCTATCATACGAGTTTTGCAATGAAGCTTGCCACATGTGTGTTACATACTATTTTTTCTACGGTTGTGAAGTTATTTCTCTTTTTTAAAGTCTCCAAAATTTTAAATTTGCTGCCTGTCAGATTTTATTTAAAGTGACATTTTCCGCAGTCATTCTGAAGTTAGAAAATTTAACTTTGTAATTGCAATTCGTGTGTAATTAATGTAGGTACATTTATAGAATTTAATTGTTATTACCAGTAAGTAATATAAAATTCTTTAAGGTAAACACACTATTTTATTCCGGTATGTGAAGATATAATCAAGGCGTGTGGCAAATTCTTTGCCGCACGGCGTGCGGCAAAGTGATATTTTCTGCAGTAATTTTGAAGTTAGAAAATTTGACTTTCAGCACAATCGTAGAAAAAAGTCTTTTTTCATTTTAAACAAAAATGGTAGATTGTAATACAAGTGTGGCAAGGGCTTCATTGCAAAACGATGTATGAAAGTAGGAACACGAGCGCAGCGAGTGTTCCTATCATACGAGTTTTGCAATGAGGCTTGCCACATCTGTGTTACATACTATTTTTTCTACGGTTGTGAAATTATTTCCCCTTTTTAAAGTCTTTCAAAAATTTTAAATTTGCTGCCTGTCAGATTTTATTTAAAGTGACATTTTCCGCAGTCATTCTGAAGTTAGAAAATTTGACTTTGTAATTGCAATTCATGTGTAATTAATATACATTTATAGAATTTAATTGTTATTACTAATAAGTAATATAAAATTCTTTAAGATAAACACACTATTTTATTCCGGTGTGTGAAGATGCAATCAAGGCGTGTGGCAAATTCTTTGCCGCACGGCGTGCGGCAAAGTGATATTTTCTGCAGTCATTTTGAAGTTAGAAAATTTGACTTTCAGCACAATCGTAGAAAAAACAGTTTCTTTTTGTTTTGAATAGTTTTTTTTGTTTAAAATAGGTTTTTTTTTAAGTTTTAAATGGTATGTTTAAAACAGGTTTAAAACGTTTAAAACTATATTCAACTAAAATTAAATGGTGCCAGGCACACTATGTCTGCTACTACTAGTTGATGTTAGATGGCGCTCTTAAACGGATTTTACAGCACTCTGCAAATAAAATGCTCAGTTTAGTGCACATGACCACTACATCAAAATTATTTATCGGAATGAATCATCATCGGCAATTTTCCTGCTTTTCCACAAACTCCAAAATAATACATTTATTTAAAACATCGCACTGTGTTTTAAACAGTTGTTTAAAACATCGCATTGTCTATTAAATATGTTTTAAACATTTGTTGAAAACACAGTGCGATGTTTTAAACACTTTGTTTTAAACATGCCAACCCTGTTGCAAAGATAAAAAGCTGAGGTTATTTTTTTCGCTAGAATTTCTGATGAATTATAAGATTGCATTCAAAACAAAAAATGTTCTATAAAAGATAATTATTTATAGTTTTAAGCTGTTATCATACTAAAAATATTTCTGATAAAATAAATAATTTTTTCTTCAGTTATTCCAAAATTCAAGCGTCAGGTAGTTCGAAATGCTGTTTAGAAATTTTATTCTCAATATTGGTTCACACAATTGCGAAAAGGGCCGAACTAATCATCATCACCTATTTACCCCAATTTACTCCCCAACACTTCAACGGAATAAGATGAAAATATAATCTAGTTCCGGATCTCGTTAAAATATACATATATACGTGTACCAAATTTCAAGTCAATATCTTAAACGGTTCCAGAGTAATCGTGCGCACAAAAAAAAGTTACACAGACAGACAGAAATTTCTGTTCGCTCAAATTTAAAATCTCGTTTCATGACATTCTACGCCTATTTGAACAAAAATTTAAAAAAAATTTGTTGTCGTTACTATACTTCCACTGGATGTGGAAGTAATAGACCGTTTTAAAAAATGCATATTTCAACAAAATAAATCAATTTTTATTAGGGATGCGCCGAAGCGGGTTTTTTCTGCTACCGCCGAATACCGAACATTTATCCTAAATTTCGCCGAAGCACGAAGCTTCGGCCGAATCATATACCAAAAAAGGTACATCCCGAAAAATAACATATTGTAATATGTTGCAACCCCTTAAAAATTTAAGGTTATGTTGGTTACTAAAAAGTAGGCAGATTTCAACAGATCGAATGTCCGAATCAATGTAGTGTATTTGCACCTACTCGAAAGAACCTACCAGAAGATTCCAAAGTGACATCTGGAATTATCGAGAGAATGGTGGCGTCATCACAGAACAATCGAGATCTGTCATTTTTAGGTATAAAAGACCGATCGCATTCTCGGCGAGTAGTTCAGAAAGTTCAGAAAGTATAGAAAGTGAGGTTAAGACTTCAAAGATAAACAAAGTGATAAACATTGTGATTTTAGTCAGTAAAGTGTATTTAAATGAATAGTAGTATTGTGAACTGTGAAGTATCCAGTAAATATTTAATAAAGTGTGTTAGTGGACATCTCTTGTTATAATTTTTGGAACCCACGGAATTTGCGAGGGTGGTTTCCTAAGGGTGGAAACACGTTACAATTGGTGTCAGAAAGCGGAATTTTATGACAAGAGGGACTCTGAAGTTGTGCTGGAGTGTTCGAGAAGTATTCTCGGGGTTTAGTGCTAACCCAGTGGACTAATTTACTGGACATTGTTCGAGGGTTATTTTCGGACAGGAAAATAGTGTTAAGTGCATTTTTGAGACATTGTAGAACATTTTATTAGGACATTAGTGTGATAATTAAATCCTTTGAACTGAGAAGTGATAGAGACACTGAAAAAGACTCATTTAGTGCGTGAAAATTTCTAGAACTTTTCTATTTGGACATTAGTGGAGATTATTAAATTCTCTGAACTGGATAGTGACAAAAAAACTCTGGATAAGACTTTTTCGTGCTATTTCGAGATTTGTCTGGAAAGTTCCATTACCGATATTGACGTGACAGTTAAATTTATTTTATTTTAATTTCGTCGTATGCCCGTAACAACAAGAAGTATGGCATCCGATAAACAAATACAGGACTTATTCGAACAATTCCAAAAAATGATGGCGCAGCAACGGCAGGAAGACAAAGAAGAACAGGAGAGAAAACGTCAAGAAGAGCGAGAAGAATTAAAGAAAATTATGGAAGACCAGGAAATAAGACGCCAAGAAGAAAAGGAAGAGCGAGAAAAACGACGTCAGGATGAAGAGAGAAGACGCCTGGAAGAAAAGGAAGAGCAAGAAAGAAGACGTCAAGAAGAAAAAGATGAATTGAAGAAAATGATGGAGGACCTGAAGATACGACAGCAAGAGGAGAAAGAAGAGCAAGAAAGACGACGTCAAGAGGAGAAAGAGGAACAAGAAAGACGACGTCAAGAGGAGAAAGAGGAACAAGAAAGACGCCAAGAAGAATTAAGGAAAATTCTGAATGAACAAATGAAAATACAGCAGGACGCTATCATTTCTGCCAACGAAGAATTAAAGAGTGAAGTCAAAGAAGAGATAAACAAGGTAGAAGAAAAAGTAGGTGAAGTCGAGACAGAAGTCGGTCAAGTTAAAGAAAAAGTAAACAAGTTCGAAGAAGAAGTCAAAGGAGAAATAGACCGGCTTAAACGACAGTTGAGAGATAGAGGAAGCCAGCAGGTGGTATCATCAGGTCAGCGACTAAAACCTCCTTCTTTTGATGGCCAAAGGTCCTGGACGACGTACAAGAGGCAGTTTGAGGCAGCAGCGTGTGCGAACTATTGGGATAATGAGGAAAAGGCCATGGCATTAGTTCTAGCATTAAGGGGCCAAGCTTCAGAGTTACTCCAAACCATCCCAGTTGAGAAACAAAGGGACTTTAAAGTCTTGGAAGCTGCATTAGACTTGAGGTATGGCGATCAACACCTTGCCCAATTATACCAGGCTCAGCTGAAATCCCGGATGCAAAAAGCTGGGGAAAGTTTACAAGAATTTGAAGCTGCGATAGAGAGACTGGCACACCTGGCGTATCCAAATGCACCTAAAGAATTCCAGGAACAATTAGCCGTGGGGGCCTTTTTAGATGGTATAAGGGACGAAGAGGTCAGGCGAGTTCTGAGGCTGATGAGACACCAAAGTAGTAGCGAAGCTTTGGTGCGTGCACTCGAAGTAGAAGCCGCTTACAGGGATACGCCAAGGTCAAGAGTGCGAGCTGTGACTCTCGAAGAATCACAACCAGAAATGAACCAGAACCCCATGTTGACAGAAATACAGAAAATGTTCACCAAATTATGTGATAAATTGGATGGCCTCGGGAAGCAAGAAAAACAACAAAATAGAGGAAAGCCGAGCGGAGGTATTAAATGTTTCAACTGCGGCAAGGTAGGACATATGAAACGGGACTGTCGACAGCAGAACTCGGAGAGTCGAGTAAATGCTGTGAATGTAGAAGAGAAGCAGGAAAACTAAAGATAGCCAGCACCAAGGGGGCTGTGCTGGCTAAGGAATGCGGTGCCCCCAGAGAAATAAAGATTTCCCAGCTCCAAAGAATACCAAGTAGTCTGTTGTTGCAAGGATATGTGAATGGAAGAAAATGCGTGTTTACGATTGACACCGGTGCTACGTCATCAATAGTGCGGCCAGGGTTTATATCAGGCTTGCAGATTGACAAGAAGCAAAATGGAGTGATCATTCGGACAGCCACGGGGGACAGGGCTGCGGTCCATGGAGAGGTCAACTTGGAACTGCAGGTTGGACGGTTGAGGTTAAATTACAAGGTCATTGTGGCTGACATTATGGATGATTTCATTTTGGGTCTGGACATCATGGGAGAGCAGGGATTCATTGTTGACGTAGGGGAGCGAGTCTTAAAAATTGGAAATGAGGAATTTATTCTGGCAACCGCAGACGACCAATTCTATAAAGCAATGTTGTTAACAACACAGACGATTAAGATTCCTGCTCATTCGGAACAAATGATCGATGCTGCCTTAGAAGGAAATCCTGGAGGGTATCGTGTTGGACTAGTTGAAGATGACGAATCGATTAAGTCCCTACCCAATATTATTGTGGCGAGAACTTTAACCCGGACTAAAGACAAAATCCCAATTAGAGTCGTTAATTTAAATTCCCACTCAGTGACAATTAAGGAAGGCAAACCAATTGGCTCCTATGAACCGGTCACATGGGTAGCGAGGTGCGAGGAACACACAGAGGGAAGTTCGTCTACGAAAATAGACCAGGAAGTTTTGACCTTGCTGAGTACCCAGTTGGAGCATTTATCTGAGGATGAACGAAGGGAGGCAATCAAGTTTCTAGAAAAGGAAAGTTCAGTATTTGCCAAGAATACAGAGGCCCTTACAAAAACAGACATAGTCCAGCATCGGATAAATACTGGCGACTCGCCCGCTATTCGACAACCATCTAGGAGGCTTCCATTAGCAAAACAAGAAGATGCCTCGGCAATGATAGACAAGATGCTACAAGATGGAGTCATTGAGGAGTCGACGAGTCCCTGGTCATCGCCAGTAGTTTTGGTTGCCAAGAAAGATGGAACATTAAGATTTTGTGTCGATTATCGGAAATTAAACGATGTCACAAAGAAAGACAGTTACCCATTACCACGAATTGATGACACATTAAGCACGTTGGCAGGCTCACGTTGGTTTTCTACGTTAGACCTTAGGAGTGGATACTGGCAAGTGGGGCTTCATCCGGATGATAAGGAAAAGACAGCGTTTTCAGCAGGCAGTGGTCTTTATCAATTTACCGTGATGCCTTTTGGACTTTGCAATGCGCCAGCTACCTTTGAAAGATTGATGGAATTCGTACTGCGAGGGCTAACCTGGAGGACATGCCTGGTTTACCTTGACGACGTGCTTGTTATGGGACAGGACTTTACAGAACATTTGAAAAATCTTCAGGAAGTATTTGGGCGAGTCAGGAATGCCCATCTGAAGTTGAACCCGAAGAAGTGCCTGCTATTCCAGAAAGAAGTCAAATTTCTTGGTCACGTGGTGTCTTCGGATGGAATACAAACAGACCCCGACAAAATTTCTGCTGTACGAGATTGGCCAAGACCATCTAACGTTCATGAAGTACGGAGCTTCCTTGGCCTCTGCACTTATTATAGGCGCTTCGTGGAAGGGTTTGCAGAAATTGCGAAGCCACTACACCGGCTGACAGAAGAGAAAGTGCAGTACCAGTGGACACCGGAATGTGAAACGGCATGGAGAAAATTGAAGGTAGCTTTATGTACTGGTCCTGTGCTAGCATACCCACAACGGGAAGGACTTTTTATTTTAGATACGGATGCCAGCAATTCTTCGGTCGGTTGTGTACTGTCTCAAATCCAGAATGGGCAGGAAAGAGTGATCGAATATTTCAGCAAGGTGCTGTCCAAACCGGAAAGAAATTATTGTGTAACCCGGAAAGAGTTACTGGCCATCGTTAAATCAGTGGACCATTTTCATAAATATCTTTATGGACGACATTTCAAGATTCGGACCGATCATGCTGCATTAAAATGGCTGTTGCAGTTGAAAACCCCTGAAGGTCAACTGGCTCGTTGGATAGAACGGCTGCAACAGTATGATTTCAAAATCGAACATCGACCTGGAAGATCTCATAAGAACGCAGACGCTTTATCTAGAAGACCGTGCAAGGAAGATTGTAAGCACTGCCGCCATGTTGAGAAATTGCAGGGTACGGTGGCCGTCAACACAATTAAAATAGAGGTACCGGATGATTGGACAACCGAAGCCTTGAGACAGGAACAATTGAATGACACAGAAATTGGGGCTATATTGAGAGCAAAGGAGAAAGGAATTCGACCAGCGTGGAAGGATGTTTCGGATAAGGCAGTTGGATTGAAGGCTTTGTGGGCCCAATGGGATTCACTTAAAGTCATGAACGGGCTGCTAAAGAGAGCTTGGGAAAGCCCGGATGGCAGGGAAGTTGTTATGCGTCTAGTGATTCCCAGGTGTCGAGTACCGAAAGTACTTCAGGAAGTGCATAATGGAGCATCCGGTGGGCACTTTGGCGTTAATAAGACCCTGAATAAAGTACGAGAACGATTTTATTGGGTAAATAGTCGTCAAGATGTGGAAGCCTGGTGTCGCAATTGCAAAATTTGTGCAGCCAGTAAGGGACCACAGACTAGAAGTAGGGGCGCAATGAAGCAATATAACGTCGGAGCTCCTTTCGAGAGGATCGCGATCGATATAGCCGGCCCATTCCCAGTAACCAAGGATGGGAACAAGTACATACTGGTTGCCATGGACTATTTTAGTAAGTGGCCAGAGGCCTATGCAATTCCAAACCAAGAAGCAGTCACTGTCGCCAAAGTCTTGGTAGATAATTTGATATGTCGGTTTGGTGTACCCCTGGAGCTGCACTCAGATCAAGGGAGGAACTTTGAGTCAGGGGTGTTTCAGCAAATCTGCAAGTTATTGGGGATACACAAAACACGGACAACAGCCCTTCACCCGCAATCAGATGGAATGGTGGAACGACATAACAAGACCATGAAAGAACATCTCTCTAAAGTGGTTCATAAGAATCAACGTGATTGGGATCTCCACATACCGTTCTTCCTCATGGCATACAGAGCTGCTATCCACGAGTCTACGAAACAAACACCAGCCCGTGTAGTATTTGGACATGAGATCAGACTGCCGTGTGATTTGATTTTCGGAACACCAGGCGGAGAACAGCTTCCTGTGAACAGCTATGTGGATGAAATGAGTGAACGGCTAAGAAATGTTCATGAGCTGGTTAGAGACCAAATCACCATAGCCAGTGACCGAATGAAGGCTCGATACGACCGTAAGGGTAGTTCAGAAGGATTCAAGGCAGGAGATCTGGTTTGGCTGTACAACCCACAGCGGAAGAAAGGGAAGTCACCGAAACTTCAACCTCCTTGGGAAGGACCTTATACTGTTATTACCCGAATTAATGATGTCGTCTATCGTATTCAACGAAACAAAAAGTCCAAGATGAAGATCGTACACTTGGATAGACTGGCGAAGTATGTGAAAGAGGCTGAATTGCCTGACCGGGACGTTCAGGCTTAAGGAGGGGGCAGTGTAATATGTTGCAACCCCTTAAAAATTTAAGGTTATGTTGGTTACTAAAAAGTAGGCAGATTTCAACAGATCGAATATCCGAATGAATGTAGTGTATTTGCACCTACTCGAAAGAACCTACCAGAAGATTCCAAAGTGACATCTGGAATTATCGAGAGAATGGTGGCGTCATCACAGAACAATCGAGATCTGTCATTTTTAGGTATAAAAGACCGATCGCATTCTCGGCGAGTAGTTCAGAAAGTTCAGAAAGTATAGAAAGTGAGGTTAAGACTTCAAAGATAAACAAAGTGATAAACATTGTGATTTTAGTCAGTAAAGTGTATTTAAATGAATAGTAGTATTGTGAACTGTGAAGTATCCAGTAAATATTTAATAAAGTGTGTTAGTGGACATCTCTTGTTATAATTTTTGGAACCCACGGAATTTGCGAGGGTGGTTTCCTAAGGGTGGAAACACGTTACAATATTTTCTAAATAGCGATAAAATAATACTATCATTTTTTGAACAAACATTTCATTTCAAAAGTGAATACTTATAAAACTATTGAAATGAGAAATAACAAACATAAATAACAAGCATATCAAATATTTATAAAAAACATACGAACTACTTAACACAAAAATAATTCATTTTTACGCGTTTTACGTTTTTACATGAATTTTCCCTTAATATTTCATTTTGACATAATACGATTTATTATATATTTCCATATATCGCTTGTCTTTTTGTCCATTTTGAATATTTTTAGTAATTTAGTCTTACTTGCCTAGGTTCAAACATAAAATATGAGACATATATAACAACTTCTAACCACGCGTAGCTAATTTGCGAGTTTTGACAAGTACTTTTTTGCTGCATGCTTCAGCCGAAGCAGCGTCGCCAAGCGGCCGAAGCCGAATACCTGGAAAATAGGCCGAATCGGCCGAATACCGAAGCCGAATCGATGCTTCGGCGCATCCCTGATTTTGATTACTTTTTCCTGTTTTTTGCACACACATACTTTGTTATTTGAGTTTGTTTCCACACCCTGTCCGATTTTGTTTGTTGATGGGTCATCTTCGGTTGCTGAATTTAAGCATCCTTACCCTATGACAGTTGGAGCACATAGTTGAGCAGCGCAATTCTAATATCCCAAGGAACAATTTAAAAGTCATTTGGACTTGAGGAGGTTTTAAGAAAGGTTTGTCAGGGTTAGGAAATATTCTTGTGCTTTATTGATGTTGTAGTTAAGGCCTTTTAGGCATCAAGTATACTTACCCTTATATGGTAAGTTTTAAAGCATTCTGTAAGACCTTATTATAAAGTTAATTTGCTTCTAGGAAAATATGTATTTGTAATGGGTTTATCCTACCTACATAAAACTCTCCATAAAGCTATTTAGTTTTATTAACGTCTTAAATTCCATTTAGATTTAAAGAGGCTTTAAATTCAAATAACAAAATGCATGTTTGCAAAAAAAAACAGGAAAAACAAATAAAAATTGATTGTAAAAACTTTTGCGACACACGCACGTTATAGACGAGATTCCGCTTTATAATTTTCTTATAACAATTTATTCTGTAAAACCAGACATTATGGAGATATTTGCTGTCAAAAACTGCGTTTAACTGTTTTTTAACTGCGTGCTTCAAGCTACCTACCCTTAACTTTGAACGTTATTTGCAAGTGAAGGGGATTACCTGAAAGGTCAATAGAAGTCTTTTGTGTAGAACAGGGATTCCCAACAGGTGGTCCGCGGGCCGTCTTAGGGATCCGCGAAATGTCACTGAGATATTGAATTGTTTTGTATTTTACATGACTTGCAGTGGTAGATTCTACATAATCTTCATTTTAAGAAGAATTTAAGCTTTTAAGGGGTCCTTGTCAGTATAGCGACCGATGACGGGGTCCTTGAAAAAATTTTGTTGGGAATTCCTGGTGTAGAATTTAATAACAAATATTTTATTTCCTATACTCTTTTTTCGTCCTAGTGGCGACTAAAATGAGAGAAACCAGCATGAAGTCGCCGTCAGGGGTGGTTTTTCACAAAATAAGGATGTTTCAACCACCGCTCAGGGAACTCTTCGAGTTTTTATTCCCCTCTTCCCTCCATTGTATAAAGTATTTCTCCTAAAAATTCTAATTTACGTGGACTATTAAAGAAAATATAATGTTTTTTTCATTCATTCAAAATTATACAAATTGTACAAATTGATATTTGATATTTTGAGTTTTTTTATTATTTCCTAAAAACTGTTTTTTCAAGTACACATTCAAGTACTGACAGACACGCACGCACCAGACAATAGCACAACAACCATTACCTGCGACATTGTCATCTGTTGTAAGATTTGAACTCAGAAGAGATAACAGCAGAACTGGACTTAGGGATTGACAAATTGGGGACCGCCAAGGGAGTAAACCTTCGAGAGGCGTAACATTTGGTTCACTATCGCGCTCTATTCTTCAATCCTAAGTCAACATCCAGTGAAGTGGATCAAAACTAAGCATGCCAAAGGCGCAATCTGCCCTAGTTTCAGCCCTGGATAACGGCGGCTAGCCGTGTTTTCATTCAACAGCGGTCTAGTCCACGGCTACCGTCTTGGTCTCAAGTCTAGAAGGACCAAATCTACTTATTAATGAAAAGTAACAATGAATTCAGCTTATGTGAAAAACAGTGAAATTTTACTCCATACTTTTCAATTATTTTTTTATTTATTTTTTGGGGGGGCGGCAGTTCCATTATTTTCAATTTTTTTATGAAAGGCCATTCGATAAATGCCACTATATATCAAAAAGGTATAAAATTATTTTATATTGCTAAGCGATTTAAACAACTATCTATTTCTGAGGATGTTTAAAAGTTTATGGCTCTCAATTTTATGAGTACTTTAAATCAAACAAGCTTTGTACACTTCAGTTAATATAAAATGTGATAGAATTAGCTTCCTAATTTATGGCTACATGCAAAATGTCTTTGGTGTCACGCAGCCATACACTTAACTTTTAAGCAAGAAAACGATATGCTTGCTTTATGTAGAGCGATATTATGTTGACCATCAATATGAGAATAAAATATGTACGAGTACCTTTTAAGTGCCAAGTCATTCATAATTTATTTTATAGGTCTGAGTGTATTTGAATAAATTGTACTTGAGGCTTTAAAAAATACGCACAGCATAAAAAAATTGAGATAAGCAAACGTGGAACAGCGGAGATCTTGATTCTGTTACATTAACTATAACTATAGCTGATGTCAATTGCATTGATTACAGAGGCACACACAAAAAAAATAAAGGTCATGTACTTTTTACCGACTATCATATCCATATGTATTTTGGGTCGCTGAAACCGAATCCGAGGTCAGAATTGTCACATGTCATATATATTTTCTTTTAAGCTCAAAAAACAGCTTAAAACAAGCCTGAAACCGGGTACAAAGTAAATTGGAAGATTAAACGAGTGTTTTTATACGTATTTTGGGGCGCTGAAACCGAATCCGAGGTAATAATTGTCACATGTCTTCAATATTTTCATGTAAGCTCAAAAGATAGCTTAGAACAAACGTGAAATCGGGTAAAAAGTAAATCGATGAATTAAACGAGTTGACTGGTGTTTTTATACGTATTTTGGGGAGCTGAAACCGAATCCGAGGTCAAAATTGTCACATGTCGTCAATATTTTCATATAGCAAAAAAAATTTTTTAGAACAATCCTGTAACAGGGTAAAAAGTAAATCGATAGATTAAAAGAGTTAACCCATATTTTAATACGTATTTTGGGGCGCCGAAACCGAATCCGAGGTCAGGATTTTCTTATCATGTCAGGATTTTTACATAACCTCAGAAAAATCTCAAAAAACGCCTCAAAAATGGTCAAACATGCATGTACAGGTAAAATAAAAAAATTTAAATGAGCAAAAAAAGGTCTCGATCCTTGAGAATTCGTAAAAATTCGCTTTTTATTTCTTCCTGTGATATCATACTCGTTTTGACTCAAAAAACCTATGCAATGGGTTTGTCTTCCTTTTCTTGCCACTGTCGATTGTTTGTTTTTGAATAATAATTTTGAATAATTTTTTACGTCGTAGTGATCTCGTTGTCGATTTTTAATATTTTCTTTAAAACACTACAATAAATCGATTTAGAAAAGAAAAACCGCTGCTCAAGGAATCACTACTTCCACATCCAGATTTTCTATCCAAGTCACTCACAACGAAAAATTTTGTATGTGGAAATAATTGTTTATGGAACTTTAATAATATAATATTTGAAATCCTCTACCCCAAAAGCCCATAAAACGATACCCCACATCGATAGTTGGGTGGGGGTAGTGATAGGAGGTGGTAGTGGGGTGGATAAAATAAAAAAATATTTTGAGGTTTCTAGTTCCTGTACACACACTAAATCACAATTTTTTTCACCCCCTTCAAAATGGGGTGGGGTGGTAATGGGGGTGACTAATGCCAAATTTTTTTTTGAAACCTTAGCTTCTCTTGTATATACTAAATACCAATTTTATGAACTCTTACCTGCTTGATTTACCTATTTACCCCAAATTTACCCCAATTTGCCCCCAACCTTTCGACGGAACAAAATGAAAAATAATCTAGTTCTAGATCTCGTTAAAGTACATATGTGTACCAAATTTCAAGTCAATATCTTAAACGGTTCAAGAGTAAACGTGCGCACAAAAAAAGTTACAGACCGACAGACAGAAATTTTTTTTTGCTCAAACTTAAAATCTCGACGTTTCATGACATTCTAAGCCTATCTGAACAATAAAAATTTTAAAAAATTTTTTTGTCGTTACTATATTTTGTTAGATCAGAAGCCATATTTTTGTCTAAAATGACTGGAGTAGAAAGAATTCATTTTTACCGTCAAACACTGGACTATATATATATTATTATAAAATATACTTATTTTCAGTGTTCTTTAACAATAATGCTTGAATTATTTATAACATTGACGTTTATATATCCTTATAGACCAGGGTCGATAATTTTTGAGACCAAAAATTATTATAGTAGGATGAAACCCATTGGAAAATGTAGAGAATATAACAAAAATGAAAAAAAAATAATTTACGGGCGATCTGAGGTCGGGAAGGGGAAGGGAGTTTTTAATGGTAAAAAACGGTTTATCTCGATTTCCGGCAAAACTACAAGTCCTATGAAAAAAAGTTAAATGGCAAAGTTGTAGGTAATAAAAAGGTCTACAACTTTTGTTTTTACACTTTTTTCACATAACCTCAAAATTTATGTGAAAAATTCAAATAACCAAGTTTTTGGTTTTTTATTTTTATCTTTTGCAAAAAAAATTATTTTTTCACGAAATTTGGTGAAAACTTACCTTTTTATGTCCCAAACACACAGTAATTTTTTTGATTTAAAATATTCATTTTTTCACCTTAATGACTTGACTTAATATCGAAAAAGCACCCTAATTTTCAATCGAAAATTCTCACGTCAAAATATCTGCTTTTTTAAAAAAGTCGGTGGGCTTTTTGTTCGTTGAAATCTCTACTTTCTGATGGTATAAAAAAAATATACATTACTATGGTAAATGTTCTCAGAAAATGCAAATAAACGAAAAAAACTCGAATCCGAAAATTTTTTTTTGAATCATGTACAATTTTGAGCTATTTATTAAAATTTATACTTTAATTACTCGAAAAACGTAAGATTTCATGTTACATTGATAAACAAAAAAATTGCTAATCGAAATATACTACTATAAATAGCTCAAAATTGTATTATTTCACTTTAAGCGCTAGGGCGGAAATTCGATTGTTTATATTTTAATGTATACGTATATTTTTTCATAACGATTTCGGTGTTAGAAAAAATATTGTATGCAATTCATGTGCAAAGTGCCGTTTTCACTCAAAGGATTGTCGAACTCGCCTACGGCTCGCGCGACAAAATTCCCATTCGTGAAAAATGTATCACTTTACACACTACTTGTTGCATAAATAACTATTTTATCATGTTAAAATCGCTATTTCCAAGTCGTTATAACTTAATGACTATCAATTTATATGAAAAGTTGCTTAGAACCTTTTCTGCTCAAAATTTAATCTCTTTCGGCTTAAATTTTTTTTTTCAGGTGCCAGCCCCCCGGAAAGGGGTTGCATCCACCCTCTATAAATTAACAAACACCCGCATAATATAGAAACTTTTCTGTTATGCGTTTACTATTAAACTGCCAAACATGAACGAAAGGGTGTAGCCGGATAAGCATAGGAAATATGCCCATAAAGGAAATTACATGAAATGGGCATCAAGATATTCCCTTGACTGTAAAAAAATATTTGTTACAGTATTATTCCAGAAATCCAAGGGGGGGCTGAATTTTAGCAAAAAAGGCAACTGTTAATTAAAAATTTGTTACCTGGTCGAAAAAATTTGAAAAAATTATCGACCATAAAGATCTTCCAGATGAACTCAGAAAAAAATATTACGTCGTATTTGGAGTGAAATTCAAATTTTAAAAAAATAAAGAAAAATCCAATGTGCCCAAAAGTGCATTTTTTGAAAAGGTGCCATCATAATATTTTTCAGACAGACGCGCATTTGTGTTATTAATACTCTCAATTTTTTTCAAATTTTTTTTATTTGGTGGCACATGTTGAAAAAAAAATAAAAACAAATATTTATCATGATTAGAGAATATTATTTAGATATTATGCAAATCACAACTTACACACTTTATTATTTATTATGAAAATACCTACTTTATGTATATTGTTGCCCTAATCTGGGCACGCTAATATACTAGTTAGGTAAATACTTTAAAATACTCATTATTGGAGAATTACTCAAAACAACTATTCTTCTAGCTAATACTGACGAAGTATTGAATTAGATGATAGGATTCTTAGCATTTTAAAGCAAAAAATATATTGAAAATACTTAAATCATTTATTCAAATTTAATCATTCACACTTTTTTTAATATGAAATTATCTACTTTCTGGTTATTGGTACCTTAATCAGGTCACGCTAATATACTACTTAGGAACACACTGTAAAACACTCATTATTGGAAAACCAATTAAAACAACTACTCTTCTAGCTAATATTGACGAAGTATTGAATTACATGATAGGATTCCTGGCATTTTAAGGCAAGAAAAAATATATTGAAAATACTTAAATTATTTATTGAAATTCAGTCATTCACAACAATTATTGAACCGTACATTCTATTTCAACTCTAGAAAAGTTGTACAAGTTTTTTCGAACTCGTTAGTTCTCATCAGTAGAGTATAGAAACATTCATTCATTATTTACAAGCATATTCTTGATTTATTTTTACAATTAATTATTTTTTATTTATTTGCTTTTATCATGATTAGAGAATATTATTTAGGTATTATGCAAATCACAACTTACACACTTTATTATACTTTCTGTATATTGTTGCTCTAATCTGGGCACGCTAATATACTAGTTAGGTAAATACTTTAAAACACTTATTATTGGAGAATCATTCAAAACAACTACTCTTCTAGCTAATGTTACTCTCCAGCATTGTATTTTCCCAAATTCTCTCATTTTTTGGCGAGAGGAGAGAGGACAATATAGAACGCCCTTCTTAACATTGGGCTGACTTTACCGAAGAGCTGTTGGAAGAGAGCTTTCGCGGGGCTGTGCGCCTAACGGGCAACCGCGGCAGGTGGTGTGATGCTGTCAGACTTGCCATATAACAAAGAGAAGACAACTAGAATAACTAATGGATCTCAAAATGTCTGCCAACACGTTGTGAATAACAAGAGGAAGAAATATCTATCATGAATTTATTAATCCAGCTAAAATTCTGGCCCCTATTTTTGATACCGCAAACGTGCAGCTGGTGATAGATTAGGAAAGTAACGAGGATTAATTATCTTTTTGATGTTTAGTTAAAAATTACGTTATTAAAAAATGTAATAAATATTTGTTTTGAAGTTTTAATTTTTTTTTCAACATGTGCCACCAAATAAAAAAATCTGAAAAAAATTGAGGGTATTAATAACACAAATGCGCGTCTGTCTGAAAAATATCATGACAGCACCTTTTCAAAAAATACACTTTTGGGCAAATTGGATTTTTCTTTATTTTTTTTAAATTTGAATTTCGCTCCAAATACGACGTAATATTTTTTTTCTGAAATCGATCGGCAATGTCTATATTTTCGGCGCGATTTCAGATCGAAAAATGCACAATTCCAGTATTTTAGTCCGTTGCTAAGAAACTATCAGAAAACAGGCCGGAAAAGATCCGTTGCCAAGCAACGATCAACAAAACCGTACGGGAATGTTAGTTTCCCGGCCTAGGCCGGGAAAGTAACATTCCCGTACGGTTTTTTATGTATATTTTAGAGACTAAATAAATACACGCAGACAAACCAACTCACATTAAAATTGCATTTATTAGTAAACAGTTAGATTGCAATGAAGAAATGTTATGCATTAATACAAATTCCTTAATTTATAATAATGTTGATTGTGATTTCAGAAAAAATAGTATGTGTACTTCGGTGTGAAAGTACATTCCCGGACTTCGATGCTTGTTGGCCTCGGTTAGCGCCTCGGCCAACAATTTGCATCGTCGTCCGGGAATGTATTGCTTTCACACCTAAATACACAATATACTAGTTCATCTGGAAGATCTTTTTTCAAATTTTTTCATCCATTAGGTAAGTTGCAACAAATTTTTAATTAACATCTGCCTTTTTGCAAAAATTCAACTCCCCCTTGGATTTATGGAATAATATTGTAACAAATATTTTTTTACAGTCAAGGGAATATTTTGATGCCCATTTCATGTAATTTCCTTTACGGCATTTTTCTTATGCTTTAATTCATATTCTTTGCTGCGGACATTACGTTTACTCTAAGTAACCCTTATACTAGTATTTACATAAGCAAAACACAGTACCAATAAAATTAAAATTATTAATTGTTATAGATGGAATAAAAATATTAATTAGTTAATAAAATAATATTGTGATCTAACTGTAATGTATTGTTGAAATTTAACATGAATTATTTTTTTGCGAACCGATACAAATATTGTCATACTGTTTGTTGTCTTTGAACGTCTAAACTTGAATAATTACTAGAAAAATCTCGATCTTGAATTTTTAGACTAATACAGGTTACGTTTCTTATCAGTATTATGAAAAGTAAAAGTTAACAAAACAAATGGATATTCTAGAGAGAGCGAGACCCATTAACAACTACCAATAAATTAAACTTCTTACAAAACAGGTTACCTGTTACAGTACCATTGAAATGATCATTAATCATATCACCATAAACTCTTGTATAGACAATCCTTTCTCAGCGAAACAAAGGATACTGTTAGACTTGACGAAACACAAGAATCATATTGTTACATTTTCTATTAGATTTTGCTAATTCGGAATATGTATCTCCTTTTTTTTTTATTAATACACATAAAACAAAATAAGTAAATATGAGTTTTGAAAACATATCGACAAACGGATACATGAGTAGGATCTCCCTTAAGACCGCCCTTGGTCCTAAGACTTCATTCAGGACGAGTGTCCTTGCCCACCCAAACTTGGGCTCGGTTACCACCTGATTCAGGTTGCAGTAACCTCTAAGGGCCTCTTTGTCAGGACAACAATAAATAATAGTGAATAACGCAACGGTGCAACCATTATTGGATTGAGGATCAGACAGAGGCTGGTTTTTTATTCTTGTCATGTTTTTATTAGTCTTTTAGTTTTTGAGATATTTCAATTTTAAATACATAATTTTCTTGTGTATGCGCTCAAGCGCCATCTTTAAACCTTTATGCCGGCTCCACATATGCGGCGAAACTATCGCCGAACAATCCGCCGAAACATTTATCTACAAATATGTCTCCACACATTCGGCCATACTGTGGCCGCAACAGTTGCCGTTTACTAAACTCAATTGAAATATCTTTAATGCCGGCTCCACACATGCGACGAAACTATCGCCGAAACATTTGCCGAAGAATTCGCAGAAACATTTGTCTACAAATATGCTTCCACACATTCGTTGTTCGCCTTGGTTTGCTCGACTTCGCCGAATGTGTGGAGCCGGCATTATATCTCTGGAACAGTTTGTCGTAGGAAAGTAAAAAAAAACAAACTATTCGTTTTTTTGTATAAGCTTCATTTTTGCACTCTTAGCATATTTTATAAAAAAAATATTTTCTGAGCAATTTCCAAAAACCCGATTCTTTTCAAAAAATTATGAAAACTTTAATTATTGAAAATGGGTACAGAATGAAAAAATTTTTAAAAATTCTAAAAAAATTAAGCATGTTAGTAATAATATGCATTAACAATATATAGAAGGATTTAAAAAAGAAATGGATTAATAAAAAATTAGAGCACCAAGACTAAAAAAATGGCGCCTAAATTTTTAAATGCGCTACTTTTTTGTTTGTAACTTTTTTAGTTTTCACTATAAAAAATCGTAATAAGTTTCAGTCGAAAGAAAATTTCAATACTTACCTTCAATTTTTATAAGAATAACAATTGTTCTCATAGTTGTATATTTTGAGTAATTTTAGATTTTAACGTCGTATATTTTTTCTAAACGTTTCGGCGCCATTTTGAAAAGATCATATTTCCAAAACTAAACATCGTATAGAAAAAAAAGAAAAAACCATTCGATTTGTTTTTGTAAAAGCTTTAATTTTGTACCCTTGCATTTTTTAAAGTCCACATTTTTCGAGTAATTTTAAAAAAACGTCTAGGAATACTGATTTTAGGGGGTGAAAATTGCCATTTTCAGTTCGCAGTATCTCGAAAAATATGCATTTTAGAAAAGTGCCTTACTTTCTTATAATTTGATTCTCTATCAGATTGTGTGCAGTTTTTTGTTTTTTTTTACAACAATACCAAAAAGCAGAAAAAATGACAATATAGATTCTTATGTACATACTTTATGAAGCATGTTGCAGGAAAAAAATTGGAAATTAATTACATCGTTTTCGGGCTAGGATTTAAACGCTTCACTTACTATTATTTTAAAAAGTTTCATTTTTTACAAATTCTTTATAAACAACCTCAAAAACTATAACAATCATTATTTTCTTAAAAGAAATATTAAAAAATTGCGATAATTGTATTTTTCGTCGAGATTTCTAAAATTTTTATTTTTTTTTTTAATTTACGGATTTTCAAAATTGCGGTAATTTTCAATGGGTAAACTTTGTAGTATATAGCATTAGACGAAACTTCCGGTCGGCGCGCGCGTTAACCGGAAATAGAAACTAAATTTTTTTTTTCTATTTGAGGTTAACGTGCGCGCCGATCAGAAGTTTCGTCTTCCAGCGTAATTGGGGTATGTGAAGTACATATACTAACTACCTATGCGGACATCGATAACCATTTGATCAAAAAATAAATGCCCCCCCTCCCTATCCCCCCACCATACCAAAAAGTTCCAGAGAGAAAAAAATTTTGTACTTATATGGTCTCTTCGATTACCCACTGGCAGACGGTAACCATTCGTCGTCGAATTTGCATGCTATTTCCTAGGTTACTAGGTGTGAGTTCCAGGTAAGTCTTTGATCCAGGATTATTCCTAGATATTTAACTTCACTGGAAAAATTCAGCACCGTTCCATTTAGCACAGGAGCTCTTAAACTTAGTTTTCTCCTTTTGGTAAACGGATTGACGCTGAGGCCCTTTAGCGATCACCATTTTGATATTATTTATGTTTAGGGCGATTTGCATGAGGTGTGAAATCATAACCTCACATCTGCCTCTTACAGTAATAACAAGGTCATCGGCGTAGCCTTGAACGTTGAAGCCAGAATTACTCAACTTATGGAACGTCATCCACCACCATTGACCACAGCAGGGGCGATAGAACTCCACCTTGTGGACAACCCTTGGCCGCAATCTGCGTGGCGGACTCCCCCGCCCGTAGTAATTATTCGACTTCTTAACATGGATTGTATCCATTTGATAGTATACCTCTTTTCTCTGCGGCTCTTTGTATGGACTCATATGAATTACTAATGAATGATTTTACGCTAGAATCGGTTCTACACTAGTAAATGATCACGTCCGAGGTGTTGCTGATAAATCTGGCATCGGAGAATGAAGTTAAAGAAGGAAGAGGTCAATTCAACTGAGTCTAGACAATGCTTAGAGTAGCAGATTTCGCAGATTGATTATATTAGGATAGGATGGAGATTGTCAATACAGCTGCCAATACGCTGATTGTAGCTTAGACCTTCAGTTCATGTGAACTTTCTCCTTGAAGCTGAAAACTGTAACGCCTCCTAGCGGAGTTGTTCCAATGTATAATAAATTCAATAATATGGACGGAACTATTTAGCCGTTTTCTGTAAATTGATGCTTGAAGTAGAACTTCTCGGTAGTTCGTTGAAAGGTCGACGCGGCACTAAAATCGTCCCTTGGGCGATGTGAACGAAACTGGACGCGAGCCGGGTCTTTTTCGTTCTCGCGGTGATAAAAGCAAGTAGCTAATGGCTTGCCGTTAAATCAAACATAAGTGTTCAATATCTTTAGTGGAAATGGGATGTAAGTTAATCATTTTCTACTCCGTTTTTCAAAGCTAATTACGTTTTCATTTATTTTAGGGTTCTCAGATTGAATACTTTACCACGTTATACTTTACTATACTAAGTAATACTTTACTACGTTATAAAACACGAAGTACTGCTTTACTACTTTAATACTATACCAAGTTATGATTTACTAAGTTACTAAATCACTAAGTCACCATAAATTACGAAGTTATAATGAATTACAAGTTACGATAATTTAAAAAATAAATAGATCGTATTAGCAGTAAATCATCATCATTATTACCAAGTATTAACTGAACTGACTTCATCACTAAATTGCTGAACCACCATGTTGCTTTCACCCGCACTGTAGTCAACACGGCCGAACTCGTTAAACGATTGTATAGTTACGTTACTGGGAGGCAGTTACGACGTTCAATTAATAATTTTATTGGGAACTACGTCATAAATGGTTATTTGCTGTTTAATTTCACATGGGTGGATCACGAAGAAATCTTTTTCTTTAAACGTAGGAGCCAAGATTTTATTGCAGCCATTTTCTCGTTACGGGACCGTGGAAGCCACGAGGTGTATCAATTTCAAGCGACCGATTCCAGCTAGAGGGATTTCTCCGAATGTCTGGCCAGATCAGCTGTTCACAAAGTTAAGTTCATGTTAATAATTTATATGTTTCTAAATATCACCTCTCTAACAATTTGCGAAATTTAAATGGCCTATGCCAGATTTAATTATTGATTTAATTAAAATCTTACGAGCTACGTAATCACTGCGTTAACTTAAGAGCAAAAGTTTAGAGTGCCCTATGCATCTGCTAATCTTATTGATGTTAAATTTTATGTATTTTAAGATACAGAGTGTTTATAATCACGTTGTAGTGGATGTTTCCATTTAATTTACCGGTGATTGAAGGTTTGTGTTAGACGTCGACACAAAGCCTACAAAGGGGTGGAATCTGTTGCCTTTTCCGTCCACTTCCCTTTTTTTGTAACTTTTGGTTATTACCAATTTTACCTTGTGTAGATTTATTGTTGGTTACATTGTGTAATTTTGCCGTGTGGTTTATCTTTTATTGGTTATTACCAAATTTTACCTTGTGTAAAGATATTGTTGTTACATTTTGTAACTTTGCCGTGTGGCTTACCTTAGAGATTCTTTTGGTTATTACCAAATTTTACCTTGTGTATATATTTTTGTTACATTTCATAATTCTGCCGTGTGGTATTTTTTATAGTAAAGTTAATTAATGTTATCACTTGTAGATTTTATTAGTTGTTACCTGTTAAGTCAGTGATAAATTTATGATCGATTTATATTTGTTGCGTAATTAATCGCCAATTTGTGATCATTATATTGCTTATTATAAATTTCTGATTATTACGTAATTTTTATATTTTTGTTAGTTATTGCTAAAATTTTTGGGTATCAAGCAACAGACTGTTTGAATTAAATTAACTACTAAATTGTTACTTTTATAGTAGTGTTTGTTTGATCAGTATTTAGCTGCAGTATCTAAGTGCGGTATCGTTAATTCTTTCGTCAGTGACTATACGGTAATTAGTTTTTTATAAAAATATCGTTTCATAACCTAGGTTAAGCATTCTGCCTAGCTTAAGACAATTTTATGTATGAAATTTCTGATTATATCTCAACCACATTTTATTTTTTGCTTGAACTACCTTACTAACCCACACTGTACATATTAGAATGTTAACTTGAATCTCTAACCAATTTTATTTTGATTATACATCGAACCTGTACAATTGTCCCTAAATCGATATTAAATCGATACTATCATTACTTCTTGTTTTATTTGTGTTGTGTAGTATTTTCTCTTATTTCACGGCTTCACTAGTAAGCCTGGCGCCCATAAAGTTTTGAGTTTTTTGTGTACCAAAAATTTGTTTTTTTGCTATTAGTCAGTTCCTAACCCTAACTCACGCCCTTGCCTCCAACAACACTGACTAGCCTGGGCCTAATCTGATTTGAGGCTGGCCTTTAGTTTACCTGGTAACATACGGTCACCCCAATTAGATTAGCTTTTGTCTGTTTTTTTACGTCCAAGTAGCTTGATTAAACTTTATTATTAGAGTCACGTGTGTGCTATAATTTTTCTTATGTTGTAGCTGACTTATATTATGTACTAGAGTGTATCTTTTGAGCATTTTGATTTTTTTGTCGAGTGTTTAGCTACGAGGACATTTTACTTAATAATAGGAGCCATTTTTATAAAATGGCGCCTCAATGCTAGGGTCCAAGGTTGCAAAGCATGTTGAATGCAAATACAAATGTCCATTATAAATCTGCTGCGATGATTGGAAAAACCTCAATATTCGTACCACTGCATAAAAAAGAAGAAAATGTCTGTGACAACTACATGTTGCTGGCATTAACACCACAGTAAGTAAAATAATGCTGTATATTATTTAATCAAGATTTCATTGTCATATGATTCTATCTTGTCAAATGCCTCCTGAACCGGCAAGCTTTGATAAAGAACATGGTACTGTAGAATAAAAATGCAGTCTTTCACAAAGATGCAACTAAGGAGGGACATTGAAAATGATGAAGTTGGATTTTTAGCCCTTTATAGTGTATTCCACAAATAATTCAGCGATATAAAAAAGCTCGCAAAAAAGCATAAAGGACGCCGACCGCTTCTGGTTACTGTACCGCCCGCCGGTCCGCTTTGACAACGTTAGTCCACGTTGACCACACACATTTTATTCCAACCTATCATAATTCCGGTAGAGAAAATTTCCACCAATTATATTCAGTGGGAGTGGCCTACATTTTTGTTCGGTAATATATGACCATTTTTTTATGAAGATAATAAAGAAGCCGAACACCTTTATGGCCTTTTATGTAAATAGACTGACATTGATACACGGTCGGCACCTTTTACGTTTTTTTGCGAGCTTTTTTATATCGCTGTATTATCGATGGTACAAACTATACCTATAGTTTTAGTAATCTTGTCATGCTGCAAATGCAACATGCACTTTTCACGAATTCAGGCCCCTTATAAACCAAAAACATTTTCTATGTTGAAACTGGATTTACAACTTATTGACAAGCAAGGTAGTATTACGTGCCTAGACATTTTTGACAATGTGAAATGGGACAAACTGTGGAGAGTACTATTGAAAATGGCAACACCAAGACATCTAGTCTTCATTATTCGCCAATTACGTGAAGAAAACACTACATAGGTGAAAATTGACAGCACTAAACACTAGTCCTGAATAGGTTAGATACTTCAGCGTGACACTGAGGATATGGAATTTTCACAAACATCAAAATACTTTGAACACTACACCGGAAAACCATTTTGATGCGCGTTTCACCAATCATGTTAGAATAGCAGACCTATTTTGATATTTGGCTCTATCAAGCAGTTCCTTCTCCAGCAGACCAGGCTTTCCAGATAGACCGAATTAAGACCTTCTTTTCGGGTTAAAAATACTGGAAATTCGTCATGCCTTATAATCATCCTGTATAATATTTATGTTGTCAGCGAGTGCAATTTTAGATTATGATTATTTTTTGTACTATTGGTAACGGAAGTCATCGCCGGCATGATTTGTTTGACTGCGAAATTTCCATGTTACAATTAAAAATTAAATGAATAATATACAGACTATAATAACTAATAGTTCACTTTCACTTTTTTGAGTGATGATAGTGTATAGATACCCTTGACCCAGAATATTTTATACAAAATATATAAGTGGATGATACAATCAAGCAGTTTATAGGACGACCTCGATCAAACAAAATTCAATATAGGTATATAAAACATACGTGTTTTTAAATGTAACGAAAATAAACGATTATATTTTATATTGGACAAATCGTTAATACATTTATGAGCAAAAGTATTGCATATTTTGAATTTTTAAAATAGTTTGATATCTACCATTCTCCTTTTTATTAATTTTGTATCTAGAAAACTGTTTCCCTATGTCCTAAGTGAACTGGTACATATGAAATCGTTCCAATATTTCCATTTGTTTGACACCCACTTCATACAAAACAAAGACTTGAGCAGCCACCGGCTCGCTGTAATTAGGCCTACGTTCCATTTGATAGATCAGTACCTAATAAACGTTTATGGGTTTATGTCGATACTCTGTGTATGAATGATGAAATAATTTTACATTCTCTCTGAAACAACGAAGTAAAAAAAAGGAATAACAAGAATTTTTCATTTTAAATGGGGATCCGGCTGTTTACCTTAAATTGGTTCAGGATAACACTTTTTGTTAATTTTTGTTATTCAAAGGAATGTATTTTTACATTGTGACTAAAAATATTTATAAATAAACAGAACCTTTTACGTAGCACCAAATATTGAAAATATGATATACTTTTGCTCATGAGTGTATATCATTTATTAAAGTACCTACCAACTTTTAACTTACTCTCAACCAATATGGTCAAATGCTGCTTTTTATGGCTAGTAACGTGGCTATCAACATACCTGCAACAGAAAAATATAAATAGTTATCACGAATAATTGTTCAAACGTAAAATATAAGAGTTTTTTATAAATGAAAACAAATGAGTATAAGTTGCAGTCGGGCATGGTCAACTGTGAATACATTGATTAACATTTTCATCGAATACTTCACATTTCACCTTTGCGTGGTACCACTGAGATTAAGCACACAATCAATATCTTTTTTATTTTTAGTGTTCAAATAGGTATTTGCAGTCGGCAACGCCTAACTGTAACTTTGACTCGCTTCTTAGCAGTCTTGTTAAAAATACCGAATATTTTAAAGTAAAATTGACATATCACCCTACGTAGAGTTCGTTAGTTCTCGATATCTTGTACATCAGTGTATTTGTATGCCTGATTAAAAACCTTAGTAACATTTTGCTCTAAAGTTACGTATAATAAAATATAATTTATATACAATATGACAGTTTACAGGTGTCTGGCGATCACTCTCACAGATATGGCCCAGTTTGAATAGGAAGTATTCTACCATGCTATTTTACATACATACTAAATTGGAAATAAAAATAAAACACGATAATAACAGACGTTATTATCGTGTTTACAAAAAACGCTTTATATAGACGAGTACAGACATACACATCTTCAAAGTTTTTTATCATTATTCGATATTTCAGTTCGGCGTGTTATGAAAGGAGCTTCTGTATAAACTTTGTTTTTCTATCATGATTATTAAAAAAAAAATGAAAATAAATTCAAAGATCGCTAAAAATTGACAAATAAAATTTCAACGTCGCCCAGTAATTGAACGTTATTACTTAATATCGACATTAAAGTCTGTTAAAAATACGTTTGAATCCGTTGTTTGTTCATTTTTTTCTTTAAATTTTTGAGCTTTAACGTCAGGTTCGGTATCAGATACCGCCTAGATCTAAAACTGCGATAAAAAGTGGGCTTAGAAATCGACAAAAAGTGTGTTAATGAAAGTTGTTCGGAATCACTTGATATGCCCCCTGTAAAATTTTGTGAAAATCGGAATATTAAAAAAAAAATTGTTTCACTTCTCGTGAAGACACCCCTGTATCTTTTTTTATTTGTGACCGAAGTCATTTCAAATTTTTATCAGCCGTACAACTCCATGAGCCGACTTTATTCAACACATTAGATCTAGGCGGCATTTATATGTTGAATAAAGTCGTCTTATGGAGTTGTATGGCTGATAAAAATTTGAAATGAATTCGGTCACAAATAAAAAAGATAAAGCCAACAACAGAAGCCTTAATTGAAACGTCTTCACGAGAAGTGAAACAAATTTTTTTTTTTGAAAATATTCCGATTTTCACAAAATTTTACAGGGGGCATATCAAGTGATTCCGAACAACTTTCATAACAAAATTTTTATCTATCTCTAAGCCTACTATGATTTCTCGAAAATTGCGATTTTCTCTTTATCGCAGTAGGCCAGCGTTCTAGATCTAGGCGGCATTTATGTGTTGAATAAAGTCGTCTTATGGAGTTGTATGGCTGATAAAATAAACAAATAAAAAAAGATACGGTCTCTTCACGAGAAGTGAAACAATTTTTTTTTTTTTTTTTGAAAATATTCCGATTTTCACAAAATTTTACAGGGGGCATATCAAGTGATTCCGAACAACTTTTATTAACAAAATTTTTGTCTATCTCTAAGCCTACTATGATTTCTCGAAAATTGCGATTTTCTCTTTATCGCAGTAGGCCGGCGTTCTAGATCTAGGCGGCATTTATATGTTGAATAAAGTCGTCTTATGGAGTTGTATGGCTGATAAAAATTTGAAATGAATTCGGTCACAAATAAAAAAGATAAAGTCAACAACAGAAGCCTTAATTGAAACGTCTTCACGAGAAGTGAAACAAATTTTTTTTTTTTGAAAATATTCCGATTTTCACAAAATTTTACAGGGGGCATATCAAGTGATTCCGAACAACTTTTATTAACAAAATTTGTATCTATCTCTAAGCCTACTATGATTTCTCGAAAATTGCGATTTTCTCTTTATCGCAGTAGGCCAGCGTTCTAGATCTAGGCGGCATTTATGTGTTGAATAAAGTCGTCTTATGGAGTTGTATGGCTGATAAAATAAACAAATAAAAAAAGATACAGGGGTCTCTTCACGAGAAGTGAAACAATTTTTTTTTTTTTTTTTTTTTAATATTCCGATTTTCACAAAATTTTACAGGGGGCATATCAAGTGATTCCGAACAACTTTCATTAACAAAATTTTTGTCTATCTCTAAGCCTACTATGATTTCTCGAAAATTGCGATTTTCTCTTTATCGCAGTAGGCCGGCGTTCTAGATCTAGGCGGCATTTATGTGTTGAATAAAGTCGTCTTGTGGAGTTGTATGGCTGATAAAAATTTGAAATAAATTCGGTCAAAAATAAAAAAGATACAGATACATTTTAACATTTTTATTATTGCAATCTTTTAAAAAATAAATATCTTGTATTTCTGCTTACATCATTGTTATAAAATATTATTTTGGGTATTCAGCATATAACTTTCAAAGAAATCATTCGTTCCTTTCATATATTATTGATCTAAATCTGATCAAGCTAGAATATCAACGAGTAGTCCTCTTACAAACAAACTTGTCAATTTCTTTATACATTTACTATGTCTAACATTCAATATGAAAAACAAGAAAATAACCATTCTTTCTATATATTGAAGATCTAAGTCTGATCATGCCAATATATTATCAGAAATCCACCCTTGCGAGGAAATCTTTCAAGCATCTCTAGCCCTACCTAGAGGATACTACATCACAAACAAACATTAGTTACATTTCAAAGCCAAGAACTACTGAAAAGCACAATGAAATATATGAATAAAATTTCACTTACATGTCATAATAAATAAAATATTTCAATCTAAAGAGAATGAAAAAGGTTGCGCAATTTTTACAGAGTTTTGGTCAATCAAACATTGATTGAAATATTTTATTTATTATGACATGTAAGTGAAATTTTATTCATATATTTCATTGTGCTTTTCAGTAGTTCTTGGCTTTGAAATGTAACTAATGTTTGTTTGTGATGTAGTATCCTCTAGGTAGGGCTAGAGATGCTTGAAAGATTTCCTCGCAAGGGTGGATTTCTGATAATATATTGGCATGATCAGACTTAGATCTTCAATATATAGAAAGAATGGTTATTTTCTTGTTTATCGTATTGAATGGAGTATCCTCTAGGTAGGGCTAGAGATGCTTGAAAGATTTCCTCTTAAGGGTGGATTTCTGACAATATATTGGCATGATCAGACTTAGATCTTCAATATATAGAAAGAATGGTTATTTTCTTGTTTTTCATATTGAATGTTAGACATAGTAAATGTATAAAGAAATTGACAAGTTTGTTTGTAAGAGGACTACTCGTTGATATTCTAGCTTGATCAGATTTAGATCAATAATATATGAAAGGAACGAATGATTTCTTTGAAAGTTATCTGCTGAATACCCAAAATAATATTTTATAATTGCAATCTTTATTTTGGAACCTATTAATGTCCAGTCTAGTTCCTCTCCTGTCAGCTGTTTTTCTATTTCGAATTTAAAATACGCGTCATCACGTCAATAATGGCGACTACTTCGGGTTACAGAAAAATATGCCTGTCAATCAAATTATACAATATGTACTTATTTTCGATGTTATCGAAAAGACCTCTAAAAATAATGCTTTTAACAAAATACGTTGTTGTTTTTTAATGTATTTCGTAGATGACTACATAAAAACGCATTACCCGTTTACATACTGACAACCATTATATACGCAATAAAAATACGTAAATTTTATTTATGCAAATATTTACTTCTATGTTTATAGCCTAGAGATTTATCGAGAGATTTATTAACATTCTGAGTAATTTCTAATATAAGATATATCTGCTTAAATGTCGTGTGATATTCCTAGCTAGTAATTTTTCCAAGGATGTTTATATTATGCTTGTATTGTATGAAATGTAAGCGAAATCAAAATTCATTAATAACTCTGATTTCATAGTCCGTAACTCCGTAAAAATAAGTTCAATTTATTCACATATTACATAGAACAATAACATAATGTTGTGCTCGGTTTTGTGGTTGTATGCTAATTGAATAGAATAATTTTAAAATCAGTTTCAATTTTAGAAGCATAGAGTGCAGAACATTAAATAAAGTGGAACAAACGGACAAAAATAAAAAAATAATGTAAAAAGTACTGAGCAAACACGCAAAAAAAAGTAAAAGGATGCGTAGCCGTTGTGTAGTCACTTCTATTATTCATTAGGAGACAATACTTAGTAAAAGCATTTTTAATACACATGTCTTGACAAATATATTCTGAATAAAAAATCGCCGAAAACAACAGAAGCCTTAATTGAAACATCCATGCAACAACATTTGCAGAAATATGACATGTTATCTACTTATTCCAAACCACAGTCATTTTTCTATATAAGACAGGGGTTGGATACGGTGTATTATATGTCTCTCAAAAAACCACATCTAGACACTAGTATCTACACTGTCAAAGCCTCAGCAATATCCTTTGCACTCGAGTAGATAATAGACAGTCGTCATGACAAATTATTGATATTGATCAGACTCGATGAAGGTCCTTTAAAACCTTATAATTACAGAATAATATGCGACATTATATATATATTTTTTTATAGCGTTCGGTCAAGGACCATACTGCCAGCCGCAATTTTTTAAAAGTTAATTAAAATCTTAGATTAATTTGTTGCTTATACAACATACATGATAAGTATGAGAAAATGAGAAAATATCCTATGTCTATATCTAACCTAACACGAGAGAGAGGAGAATATATATAGAAGATGACGAAAAAGGATATAAAAGGGTCACACACTTCTCGTCCTGGGGTCTGTCAGGACATTTGAAAATAGACATTACAAGGAGGACCTCGGTTGGAAGGGTAAATAACATAAGGAAAAACACACGGTAACAAAGATAACCTACATGCGACATTATAAATAAACACAATTCTTTCTCATCTAGAAATACATTTGTCAATTTCATATGGTATACAAGAGAATGACAAAGTCGATGTACTTACCAAGGAAACATCAAATATGTGCTTACAGGATTGGCGAAAGTTACTTATGAAAATTTGCTATATATGTGTCAAGGAAGTGTTTGTGTGCTGTGTGTATTAAATACACAACTTTAATATAAAAAAATATATTCTTAGAGCTGTGTAAATATACATACAACACTTTCGTAATAAGCTTTGAGAAAGGAAACAGATTCATTTTCCCAAACGTCATCAAAATACGTTATTTTTATATTTTTGTTATTATTTATTATTTGTCAAAAACCCTCTAACTGCTCCTTTGACGTAAAAGTCACAGGCATAGAAGTTATTTTCCAGTAAAATTCTGGATAATTGTATTACGAGTTGTATTATTTTGTAAATTTCACGGACATTATTTTCAAAGAAAATACATGTGGCAAAGGATCCCAACAAGGAACACAGAAAAAGTTAATTTTTAATTTAAACCATATTTTTGTAGAACGAAATAAGCATCATAAAATAAGGAGATGGACGTTTCCGTAAGGACAGCGTTTCGAATTGCAGTTAATCTTATTGGGTTATATGCCGTCAATGCGTTTGAAAAAGCAAAACAGCCTCATACATCTTGTATATTTTCGTTCAAAAGGCTTCTCAACTGTTCAGTCCCGATGGATGATTAAATCGCACACAGGGACTTTTAAAGTTAGCCAGAAGTGAAATAAAATTTGCATAAATATTATTGTCAATCCCAATCCTTTCAGCCCCAAAACTAAGATTGATAAACATATCTTTTGAATCTTTCTGTGCCGGCCGACTGATACCATCACGCTAACCATTGTATATAGTTCAAATTAAACATCCTTCGGGGATGCATCCCTAACTTACCGTGCGTAGTAGACAGATCTGCTTTGTTTCATATTTAGTTAAGAAATTAATCATTTTACATTACATAAATTGAATTTTTAATCGAGGTATATTCGTATTATTTGAATTCCAGTTTTATTATTGAATACATAGTGAGTCACAAGGAATGTGCCATAATCTAATGGCAGTTAGAGCACTTTAAGGTGAGTCTAGGTCACCAAAGAAAAAAATGTTTTGGAAACTTGTTAAAAAAATACACAGTGTTTTATGCATTTGGTCTGAAAATTCAAAGAGCTACTACCTCTGCAACGTTTGGATGTAATCGAATGAAATTTACCAGTAACATTCCTTACCTCCGAACTATGGTATCTAATATATCTATTTAAAATAATAAAATCTGAATGATTTTACAATCTAGAAAATGCATGCACGCATAAATGTAATAACACTTTGCAACGTCACCTTTTATCTCAGTTGGCGGCTGAAAACCAAAGGTGAACGAAACGCAGCAACCAGCTAAGCTCAGTGGTTGGGTCGAGGTTCGAGTCGTTTAAAAAACTAGTTTTGGGCACCAGCGAATTCAACAATACTTCAACAATATTTCTAAGCAAAAATGAAACAAATAAGTTGTGATATTCTGTAAATTTTTACGGGTGAACACAATCAAACTCGGAATTTAAAAAACAATATACTTAATAAATTGGGGTAAAAATACAATATCTTTACAATGTTTAAATGATGTTATGTTAAATGGAAAAAAATAAATTATAAAAACCTACTAAAAGTGTTTAAAAGTTAATACTGACTGAAAATATCAACCAGTTTACATTAATTTCTTCTGACCAAAATACTGCAGATGTTAGCTACGTTGACAATAACGAGTTCCTTTCTTGTGCTTTTTCCGGATGGTGAATGGTCCAGGTATTCCATAAAAAATAGGCAATTATGAGGGACTAGTTGTTAATAAAAGGGCAAGAATAGTTAAATTTTGTTCAAGTAAATGACTACGCAAAGATGATAAATATTTACTAACACTTTGACTTTTGTGACTCTAGACAAAAACTATAAAATTTATCGTAAAATTTACTACAAAAAAAAAAAATGAAGGAAAACACTAAAATGCCCTGGGCATTACCAACGTTAGATTTAATATCAAAATTTATAAATTGATCAAAATAAAAATTGTAAATGTACTTTAAATAGTACCACCCGTACTAAAATTCTACTATGAACAAAACCTCTGCGAGCAATAAGGCGGACAATAAAAGTCCATAGGTTATTATCCTTTTCAATTTCAAAATCAAACTGTGTAGTATATTTCTTTACCAAAATAATGATTTAGCTTACAATTTATTATTATTGATTTTTCTTCTTCTTATCGACTAGATAAGAAGGTTTTTTGCTATGTATTATGTGAAGCCTTAGAAGGGATATGGATCTGAAGCATTTGAATAGACTCTATGAAACCATTCCATAGATAATGCCTGGTCAAAGTGTAAGTCGTGATTCGTGATGCGCTAAATTGTTTTGTTTTTTTTTTTGCCGAAACGGTTTACGTGTGCTGTGCAAATTGAATCGCTATTCTAATAACATTTTTTCTGTACATTCCGAATCCGCTAATAGTTTTTCAGAAATACGATAGAAAAATGTACTTTTTTGTCAAAAATGAGGAGAGCAGATTTCTTCCGAGTCCGGCCCTGGATTTTTCAAAACCAAGTAAGCCATTCTGACAAGTCCCAGCTGAAGAATGTTACTGGTAAATTTCATTCGATTGCATCCAACTCAGCTTGCAGCTCTTTGAATTTTCAGACCAAATGCATAAAACATCCTGTATCTCTTAACTAGTGGCCAAAACATTTTTTTAGTTGGAGATCTTGACTTGCCTTGAAGTGCTCTATCTGTATAGATTTTTCTTTCTCGTCAATCACATCATTCAGGTCCTAAGTTGACTTTTAAGAGTAACGAGAGAGAGCCCTGAGAGTGGAAAAACGCCGCCAAACGTTTTAAAAGGCTCGACTTACGCCTTCAGCATATAAACTCATGTTGTGTCCTGTAGATGCATGGCGGTAAGGCCGCTCACATGAATACAACTCAGTCAAACTCATAGGGACGCCCGGGCACAGTAAAGTGTAGGGTAACGAAGAAACCGACCGTTTGGTAGTAGAAGGAGGTTTGCCAAGAAGTCTGATTCAATCAGAGCTATACGTAAGCCAAGAAGTGTAGTCAGTAGAGGAATGCGAGTACGGGCTCCTAAAAGTGGAGCGGCTCGCTCTGAGCCGGCGCACACTGCCATATTATACGTATTCTAAACACGTGCCGCTCCACTTTTAGGAGCCCGTACTCGCACTCCTCTACTGACTACACTTCTTGGCTTACGTATAGGGCTATGAACAAGGTCAGTGACTATTGGGCCCAAGCTCCCGGAATGAAGCAGTCCATACTGGATGTAAAAGGACCTCCAACTGACTACCGTAAAGTGGCTGCGTGGACTTGACAAAGAATTAATCAGAATGATGGTAGGTCTGATAATAGAACACTGTCCTCTAAACAAGTACGTATATACAATGAGGCTAAAATATGACCCTGTGTGTGGAGTAGAGGATGAAACAATCAGTCATATTCTAAGCAATTGGGCAATATTAAATACCGGGTGGCACAGGCTAGTGGCTCCCTCCCATATATTTCCTTTAGTTTTTGACTTATCAATTTGAAATTTGGAATGCATAAACTACCTGTAAAAATGGATTTTTGGACATAAAAAACGGTATGAGATGACACCATTTCTGGTTTACCCGGAAATGCCCACAACTTTCGATTTTTAAATGGAAGACCCTATATAATCTCACATATTTGGATTTAAGACAACATTCTGAATATACCATGAAATTTTCGCGAATTTTTTAGTCGATGTTCAGTTTTTTTAAGCATTTTAAGTCATTCGTCTAGAGTGTTTTGGAATACCCAAATTTGTTCTGCGGCAGGTAAAGTCCAAGGGAAAAATATAATTTTTCGTTTAATTTCATTAATAACTATTTACGGAGCCTCCTCCAAAATTGAACAAATCACTTTTTTATCGAAAACAGTAGCACCACCTTCCCATTTGAAAAAAAAGTGATTTGTTCAATTTTGGAGGTTTCGTAAATAATTTCGTAATAGTAGAACAAATTTTATTATTCCAAAGCACTTAGGCAAATGTCTTAAAATGCTTAAAAAAACTGAACATCGACTCAAAAATTCGCGAAAATCATTTCCGGGTAAACCGGAAATGGTCTCATACGTTTTTTTATGTCCAAAAATCCAGTTCTACACACCAATGCGCCTATGCACCCCAAATTTCAAATTGATACGTTAAAAAATAAAAGAAATATAACCTGTGGCACCCGGTATGTATCTCGAAAAAATTGTTACAGTCGGAGGTATTACTTGATCTATCCAGGAATAGGCTGATATCCGTCGTGGAGAGCACTGTCTTGTTGTAGAACATCCTACATCCATGTCACGAATTTAACTAGGCCGGTAGGACTGAGAACTGCGGATTTGCAGATCTGCTCGCGTTCCTGTTAATAAATTACTATTTTACCCTATCGTAAGAAAGCCACCGTTATATACAGTCCTGTCGAGAGCGGGGGGTGATTCTCACCGGGCCCAGGCTCGTTTTGAGGGGCCCGGGCTTGTATGGGGCGCTCGGAAAAATTATTTTCGGATTTCTGCCCCGCTCATTAAACATTTTTTTCGGATTTCTCCCCTCTCCCTGTTCATCAAAAAAAAAATTCCCTCCGGGTCCATATTTTCTCTCCACGGCCCTGGTTATATAATAGTAATTTACGTTATAAGACCGGAAAGTGGTGTTTTGCAGGTCGACCCAAGCAGATTCCAGTGCGGTCTATGTATTCTTACAAGACTAGCATTTAATCATGGAAAACACATCTTAACAACATGCATCTTGTTAACTCTTCGTTATGAACAAGACAACAAATTGATATGTGATATAAATCACATAAATTATTCATGACAACTCTAACTAATGAAAATCACCACTATATAAAATTGTACTCAACTTTCTACATTGAAGAATACTGCGGGGTGTATACCAACTCACAATTTTGAAATTGCCTGACTTTCACAGGTTCTCCAAGACTTTTCAATAAAAAATAAAAAATTCAGCAAATTTTTCTGCTCGAAAATAAAAATTCATGAGCAGGGGCGGGGATGGAAAACACCACTTGGCGAGTGAGAGGGGGGGGGGGGGCAAGATGGGAACAACTTTGAATATAAAATAGTTTTAATAAATTCCCTGACTGTTTTTATAAATTTATAGATTCCCTGACTTTCCCTGACCAAAATCAAATTCCCTGACTTTTAGAGGTTTTCCCTGTTTTGCAGAAAGTAGGTATACACCCCGATACTGTTATTTTTGGTAACCGGAACTTTCTTTTACTTACAATTTCTTCATTTAAAAATCATGTTTCATCTTGCAGTTTTTCTTCATTACTTATACAGGGTGTTTAGTACATCGATAGAAAGTTTTCACTGGGTGATAGTTGGGGTAGTTTGTAACCTATATGACCATATTTACCCGTATGCAAAGTCTCACCGTTTTTGAGATATCGGCATTTTTAAATATTTTTGCAAAATAGTTGAGTTGTTACTAGTACATGTTATTTTTTATGATACTAAATACTTCAGCTTTCTTAAATATTTTTTTTAGATATTCTTAGTATGCACTTTGTCGAAAGAGTACAAAAAGAAATGCCGAAGTATTAGTATGAAAATTATATAGGGCGATTTATGAGCTGAAATACATTGGTTCGATTTTTTTTTTATTTTAAGCAAAATTTTCCCAAATGCTACTTCAAGAGATTCAAATAGTTTTAAAAACTTCCCTATTGCATACTCTTTCCAATGGTATACCACGTTATGACAGAATTATAGTTCATTAAACTAAAAAAGAAACATATTTGTGGACAACTACGTTTTTAATAAGGAAAGAATATTAAACAAAATCATAATAAATTCCTTCAGCCGCAAATCGGTGATTTTATTTACTAATGTTTAAAGACAATTTTCTGCCTGTGACATATTGAAATAAAAACAAACTTATTTACACGTACAGTCAACAAGAAATGAATTAAACAAAGGGTAGATATCAGGCGACCAGACGCAAAAAATTGTTTTGCTTGGATACCAGTGACACATTTGAACGCTTGTGTCAAACGCTGTTTTATTTAATTGTTCATAGTATTGTCACATTTTTCTGCAATGGCATCTTTTTCTAATGCAGAATATGCCGATATTCTCTTTATGTACGGAATGGCCGACGGAAATGAAGCAGCAGCTAAATATTTTTAACAGGAACGATTTCCATCAAGAAGAATTCCCAATGTCCAGGTGTTTTGTAACACATATCAACGGGAACGGGTGCATATTGTGCAACATGGTCCTGAAGTAAATGAGCAAATTTTGGAGGCTTTCGAAGCAGATCGTACCAGCAGTATTGGAAAAGTAGCTCGTCAACTGAATTTGTCCATATGGAAAGTTTGGACAATTCTTAGGATTTAAGGAAAATATCCATTCTACTACATGCTTGTTTAGGGACTCGAAGAAGGTGACCCAATAAGGAGAACTGCCTTTAGCCATTTTGCGTTGAACGCTGATCTGGAAAATGAACGTTTTCTTAAAAGTATTTTGTGGACAGACAAGTCGAAGTATTCTCGAGAAGGAATAACAAATTTTCACAATTTTCATTACTGGGCTGATGCTGACGAAAACCCGTACATGAAAAAAGAAACCTCTCTTCAATACAAGTTCAATGTGAATGTATGGGCAGTGGTAACTCGCAGAGCTTTCATTGGTCCATTTTATCTTCCAGACAATTTAAATAGAGACAGTTATTTAGAGTTTTTGAAGAATAATTTACCATAATATCTTACAGAACATACCTCTAAATGTAAGAGACAGCTTGATATTTCAAAACGACGGATATCCTGCTCATTACCGAATTACTGCGAGGAAATTTTTAGACGAAACATTTCCTAACCGTTGGATTTGGAGAAATGGGCTAATATTGTGGCCAGCAAGGTCTCCAGACTTGACGCTCCTTGATTTTCATGTCTGGGGTCGAATGAAAGACTAGTTTTTGAGATTGAAATAACCGACCGTGACCACCTTGTACGGAGAATTAATGAAGCAGGTACCAGATTCAGGGAAAAAATGAGGTTAGGCGTCACCACTACCTAAGTACGAAAGAGTACACGTAAATGCGTTAGAAATGGAGGTTCTCATTTTGAAAACGAAATGAATTAACTATTAGTTTTAGTTACATTTGTTTTAGTTAAAACTGGAAATAAAAGTAATAAAATAATCAATATTTATTTAATTTTTTTCCTTATTAAAAATGTTATGTCACAACGTGGTATGCCATTGGAAAGAGTATGCAATAGAGAAGTTTTTAAAACTATTTGAATCTCTTGAAGTAGGCGCCGCTTGAGAAAATTTTGCTTAAAATAGAAAAAAAAAATCGAACCAATGCATTTCAACACATAAACAGTCTTACATAATTTTTATACCAATACTTCGGCATTTCTTTTTGTATTATTTTGACAAAGTGCATATTAAGAATATCTAAAAAAAAAATATTTAAGAAAGCTGAAAGTATTTATTATCATAAAAAACAACATAGGTATATTAGTGAAAATTCAACTATTTCGCAAAAATATCTAAAAATGCCGATATCTCAAAAACGGTGAGACTTTGCATAAGGGTAAATATGGTCATATAGGTTCCAAACGACCCTAATTATCACCCAGTGAAAACTTTCTATCGATGTACCGAACACCCTGTATAACTTACATTTCGATTTGTAAATTATCATTCCTTTCTTATATATTTCAACAGAATCAGATTCTTGTTAAAATTCGTCTTCATCTACATTTGAGGTTAACAATGATTGTTTTACTATTTCGTCTGCCACCCTAGCACCTTTGTCATAGATGAGTTCTCAAATCTTAAAAGCTTATTTTTTTTAACGTGTTATCCAACTCTCAACATGTAAGTTATTTTTGAGAATAATTGTAAGAAATAGCTTATATAAAAACAACTTGATATTTGCTAACTAGTTTTTATTAAGAAAGTTATAATAATATTGTAATACATTTCTAACAAAATACAGTTACACACTTTAGTGTTGTAGGCTTAGAATATTTTTCTCTCATTCAACCCTTGGTTTGAAACAGCTACCAACCGTGGTCTCCAATTGTGTGTGTTGTAATATGAAGCCGCCTTTAAAGACCCCGGGAGGGCACGAGGAGTGTGTCCTTGTTTATTTCATGTCTTTTGTACTTATCGTTCTCATTTTTTTAAAATTTGGTTGGAATAGACAATATTTGTATAATTAACTTTGTCGCGGATAAGTATACACTCTATGTTCCCAAATCTTTCTTTTTTGGAAAATAACATACTCATATTTTATCATTACTTTAATATCAAACAGAAAACACATCAAAAGAGATTAGGATATAATTACACTATTTATTAATTGATAAAAACGTTTATTTATTCCGTTATCCATCTAATGATGAATATTAGTAATATTATAAATCAATAATGAAATTACTATAATACGAATTAATGATAAATAAAGTAATACAATAATAACAAGACATCGATAAATAATGTTATCATACACTCGTAGAGTATTTTATTCATGTTTTTTTTTATCCTGCCTGCTGATAGTGAGAGGTTTGTGTTACATTATACCCCAATAAAAATATATAAATGGTAGTACCATCAGTGTACGATTTCATCTGCAGCTAATAATGATATACGAAATTTCCTTTAAACGAAAGTGTACAATAACCAGTAAAGTTAGATGGTTCTCCCAGGGAACGGGATTAACTTGGGAATCGAAACTCAATCAATTACTTCCACATCCACGTAGTGGGGTGGAAATAACGGTAAAAAAAATCATATCTATCATTTGAAGACAATTTCATATATACAAGTTACATATACCGTGCGTGTAATTTCCCATTAGGCATGTACATTCACGTAGCGCGAGAGATTTGTCAACACCGTCAGCCGTAAATTCGTCCGTTGGTGGAGCATTCCGGCGCTGTTATTTGATTTCAGCCAGCTGGCACGCGCGATGTTGTAATTCTTCTCCCCATGCCTAGCCCGCGACTACACACACGGTATGAATAATTTCAGTGTTTCTAAAATTATGATGACAATTAAATCTAAGAGATCTTAAATATTTATATTAATAACTACTTTTTTTAAACAACATAAAGCCAGAAAAACCTAACAGGAATATTGTATCTACTATTACAGTACCAACTAAGTACCTGACTAAGTAAGTATAATGCAAACGACTGCCCGTATCTGTCGATTTCCATTCTTGCGACAGATTTCTAACTTCGTAGCGGTTCGACAGACAAATTTAAAAAAATCATATCTACCGTTTCACGCAAGATATCGGTATGAATCAATTACTAAAAATAATTTTGGTCTTTTCTTATAATTTCATACGATCTAGTTTTTGTCAATTTCCCAAAAAGAAAAAAATTCTCGCGGGCTACATTTTTCAATGCGTCGACTGCGTAGAGATATTTTTTTCTAAAATTTCTATAAATATTAGATGTGTTTTGATTACACTGTTGCATTAAATACATTGCGAGCTACAATTTAAAGAAAAAGAATGATTTCAACTTATATTTTATGGGAGAAAAATTTTTCACAATCTCCGAAATAGGTGGAAATTAGAGGATTAGAGGTTGATTTCCCCGATTTTTATGCGCCCTTCGGATTGGGATTCAGCAGAAAATTTAAATCGAATACTACACTTTCCAGCTGTGTCTGAGAGGTCCTTAGGACTGAAAGATAAACGTTTTGAGAATCTGGAGTATAAGTTTCACGTGTTAATTCAACTAATAAGTATAATTATGAAAAAAGTTGTTAGGCAAATTATGGTCCACTGCTATGAAATTTTTTTGTTTCTTTCTATGTATGCCCTATAATGCCCATATGTTTTATAGTTAAAATCGAATATTATATGTACATTAGGGTGGGTCGAAAAAAATTAATACATTTTTTTTCGGAACGCTTTATGGCGGAAAAGTTGCCTATTAGTCCAGTAGAATTAGTAAAAAAAAGACTGAAATTTATTGTATTTCGTTTCAGGATGCCACGTGGATTAAACGATAGTTTTATTGATTATGAACATGACCCTGAATTTGGTCCACCTTTTGACCGCCGGAACATTGTTTATTTAACGATTTATTGTTGAAAATTTCAAAAAAATCGACTTTTTTAAAGATAACTCAGAGACCTTTGACGATAGGTTTTTCAATTTGTAGATACTGTTAGAACTTTGAAAAACGGTTAATTTGAGAGATGTTTCGTTTGAAACGCTTGAAAATTTGTTTAAATAATTGCAAAAAACCGCGAAAATTTAGCAATTTGCAAATATTTTTCATTCTTTAACAAAAGCACTTTAGTGCTTGAAACTTTAAAGAAATATGTCTTTTATAACCCCAAAGTTATCACTAAAATTTCATCAAAAAATTTTAACTAGTTTAAGAGATATTCAATTTGTTTATTAAAAACATAAATAATGTAAAATGCAAATTCACCCAGTTCCCGTTGTCGTAGAGGGTTGATCTGAACATCCTTTTTTTTGTTGAGACTTAAACTTTATGTTTTCATTAATGGCAAATCAAATTTGCATTATTTTCAACTTCAAAATGGCGTTTGAAAAAGTGTTACATTTTGAGGTTAGGTTTTTTGCTAATAATTTTTAAACAAATGAAGATTTTGCAATATCGTTCTCATATCTTTGTTGCTGGGGTCTTTTCACACATTTTCAAAAATGACTCTGTAGCCTTATTAGAAGCCGAGATGATTTTTTTTTTAAATAAATTCGTAAAAAAATTTTTAACAAAAAATAATTGTTTATAACAAATTATTGTTTAATTAGGAAAAAATCGACATGACAGATATTATTATTTCATCACGCTACCCCAAATTTAAAAAAAAGTCAAAATCGGAGAAACGGTAAATCTTTGGTTGACGGATTTAAACTCGTCTCGATCATTTTATGAACGTGTTACAGATATGACTTATGCTTCTCACTCCTGTTCTGACGCTGATTTAAAATTAATTATTGTTATCGTTGCAAATTGAATTTTTTCCCCCAAGCTCAGCTCTATTACAAAGATAGACTATTAAACTAGTTGTTCGACAAGTTTCAGCTGTTAATGTTTATTAATAAACAAATTACGAATTTATTAAAAAAAAAATCATCTCCGCTTCTAGTAAGGCTACAGTCATTTTTTTTTTTTTTGAAAATGTGTGAAAGAACCCCAGCAACAAAGATATCAGAACGATATTGCAAAATCTTCATTTGTTTAAAAGTTATTAGCAAAAAACCTAACCTCAAAATGTGACACTTTTTCAAACGCCGCCGCTTTGAAGTTGAAAATATTGCAAATGTGATTTACCATTAATGAAAACATAAAGTTTAAGTCTCAACAAAAAAAATGATGTCCATATCAATCCTCTACGACAACGGGAACTGGGTGAATTTGCATTTTACATTATTCATGTTTTTAATAAACAAATTGAATATCTCTTAAACTAATTAAAATTTTTTTATGAAATTTCAAAGGTAACTTTGGGGTGATAAAAGACAAATTTTATCATCAAAGTTTCAAGCACTAAAGTGCTTTTGTTAAAGAATGAAAAATATTTGCAAAATGCGAAAATGTTCGCGGTCTTTTGCAACTATTTAAACAAATTTTCTCAAGCATTTTAAACGAAACGCCTCTCAAATTAACTGTTTTTCAAAGTTTTAACAGTATCTGAAAATTGAGAAACTTATCGTCAAAGGTCTTTGAGTTATCTTTAAAAAAGTCGATTTTTTGGAATTTTTCAACAATAAATCGTTAAATAAACAATGTTCCGGCGGTCAAAAAGAGGACCAAATTCAAGGAACATGTTCGCAATCACTAGAACTATCGTTTAATCCACGTGGCATCCTGAAACGAATTACAATATGCATATTTGCTAATTCCACTGGCCTATATTGTAATAAAAAGAAAAACGGCATAAAGAGAATTAATATCGGTTAAAATCTTCCCTTCGCGCATCGTACTTAAAATTTATGAAAAATTGCAAAATTCACGATATTTTTGTAATTTTTTTCTGTTAGTTAAAACTTTTAAAATAAACACGCTTTAGTTTTCAAACTTGTTTTATGGTTTAAATAACCTGAATAAATTAAATTCTGACCAATAATCTAATTTTTTTCCGTTCGCACAACGTCTTAGAAAAAACAGAAATTTACCAGTTTTTCGCAATTTTCAATGTGCAACTCTTCGCTCGTGTTGCTAGAACAAAACGACCCAAAACTCACCACTTGAAGGTGATTGCGCGTCGAGTTTCACCCACACCCTACTCAACCAACCATCCAATTGTTGGGTCTGGTATTTACATTATATTTACAACTATTTACAAATATTTTCCATAGGTAACACAGTAAACCAAAGATATGAGTACTCTGAGTAGGATTCTTTGGCATACTGTGCCTTTTACTTTTTCTTTTTTATATCTACTACACATCTAAAGTCTGATTTTTTGGAGAAATGAGGCATAACCGATCTAGACTTCAGTATTGCTCGGATATAGCCATCTCTAGCTTCATGTTCACATACTTTATTCAAGGCCTCTGTCACAAGTTTGACGCACCTCTCCACAGCCTGGGTGTGGCTGGGAAACTTTTGTATTTCTCTGATGGGCTTAGTGTCAGAATTGATGAGTGATTTAATATCATCTTACGTCCCGCAGCATTGGGGGAGGATTCAACACACAAGAATTCCAATTAATAATATAAGTGTAATCGGAAGCTGGAAAGTTTATCTTCGGTGGTACGAAATTTCTAACAGTCTTCTTCTTTGGGAAGGTTCGTCTTGCTTTTAAGATCCTTCTGTAACCAAGCTCCCGAATATGTTCTCTTTCATCGACAAGCGTTGCCAACAGAACATTCTTTGGGTGCGCAAAGAACGTATTTCGTTCTATTACTGGATCAACAGCTTTAAGTAGTTCGTCGGATAAATACCGTGATGTTTGGATTGCTTGAAAGACATGTTGTGTCCGTAAGTAAAATATTTACAAATGTCTACTGGTGTAGCATTTTAAGGTGCTAAAACTCTAATTTCTAGTAATTTAGTATTTGAAATTGATTCAGAGCCGCCTAAAGTCCACTATTTGTCTTCATGACTAGGTAGGCAACCAACTGGCATTTGACGGTGTGGCGTGTTGCATACGGCAATTGCTTCAGATTGGTAATTTGATGATGTCATTTCAAAGGTGTATAACTGAATTAAGTTTATCCATTTATTTAATGGGGTTTAGATAGTTTCAGTCTATGGAATTTACTCCTCTTATGTTCTTAAAATTAGGTATACTCTTCTATGGAGGTAAGCTTTTCATTTTGAATTTGTATAATAGAATTCTTATTTGAGTTGTGCATTGCAGAGTGTTTGGAATGTTTGGATCCAGTGATTTGTTCTGGTAATGTTCTGGAAAAAAACACGTGGTTTTATATTGGTTATGTTGATCCTCTTGGAAGCGCCTCGTGCTGGCTTGTTCAGTTGGTCTTGGTCGCGCCATCCTGTCACTCATTGTGATGAAATTTTATTCATGTTAGTCCGGGGACACCTATGCTGGAGTAGCAGCTGTTCACTGGAATCTTGTGGGGAGGTGTCGCACGGAGACACTGAATCGTTGGGAGATGTGCTCTTGCTCTAGGTATCAAGGAAAACTCAGAATCTCGCCGGAGTGCCGGAATTTACAAGGTTTTTTCTTTCTTAATTTTCAATGGCTTTAAGCCACCAATTTAGTACATTTTTTTGTGACGATAATTAAATTAAATTATTTTACGATATTAGATCATTTATCGAGTCATAAGTTGTGAACCTTCAGTTCGATTGCAAGTGTACTCAAATGAATTTCTGTAAGCATGTCGCTGTAAAAGTCACATGGTACCATGGTGCTTAGGCATTGCGTTATAATATAGTAGGACAAGATAGTCTAGTACTGTTATTAACTTTTAACTTTACATAAATAGCTCTTTTAGTAAGGACTTTTCAATAGTAAATTTATTAGCGAGAAGGATAAGCACCTTGTCACATACTCAAATTCATATGCTAGCAAGATAACCTAGAGTACTTTGATTGAGATTTTAGACCAGTGTAATTAATCTTAAATGTTATTTTTTTTGTACATACAATCTGGGTAATTTTAATAAAGGTTGTCCATGTCTACTCCATAACGAATAATTACGTACTATAGTTAAAAAGATATTAGTTAAAATTTCAGTATTTTCCATCGCATGTTATATGCCAGCTAAAATTTTGTTTCTTGGCTGACAGAATTTCATTTTTAAATTAACTATTGGCCAAGTGGCGCCCTCTATTGTTTGTCTGTGTTTACTCTATTACTCATTCCTCTTTTTGCTCTCCGAAACAAACTAGCTGCCGTACGCATGTGAATGTTTTTTTATGCATTAAGCATAAAAAGCGTTGCACTGCATTTTAGTGAGCTTCCTTTTCACCACATTTTCCAACATAATGACGGTCAAACTGCAGGGCCTAAATTATTTAGTGGGCCAATCAGGCAACTCACTTGATGTGAAAAACTCCCTGTGGTCGATTATGAACCCATAGATTTTTCAATTCCTGATATAGACAGGAATTTGTTGAGCTGAGACCAACAGTATTTGTTGGACATTTCAAATGCAATCACCTTGGGACAATGTCCAGAAGACTTGGCAAATCGGGACCCTGGTCCTTTGTTCCATTCCAGATGACTAACTGCGGCCAATCGAGTCCTTAGGTTGTATATAAGTTCATCAGATCCATCCGGAAACTTAAAAAAAAACAGTTGGCTTCATCTTAAAATCATACATGCCTGTGCGGTTTTCCATAAAAAAGAGCAAATATTTTACTGACGGACCAAAACATGTCTTTCAAGCAATCCAAACATCACGGTATTTATCCGACGAATTACTTAAAAGTTGTCGATCCAGTAATAGAACGAAATGTGTTCTTTGCGCACCCAGAGAATGTTCTGTTAGCAAAGTTTGTCCATGAAAGAAAACATATTCGGGAACTTGGTTACAGAATGATCTTAAAAGCAAAGAAGAAGCTGTTGGTAATTTCGTACCACCGAAGACAAACTTTCAAGCTTCCGATTACATTGAAATTATTAATTGGAATTCTTGTGTATTGTATCCTCCTCCAATGCTGCGGGACCTAAGTGAAAATGATATTAAATCACTCCCCATTAGAGAAATACAAAAGTTTCCCTGTCACACCCAGGCTGTGGAGAGGTGCGTCAAACTTGTGACAGAGGCCTCGAATAAAGTATGTGGACATGAAGCTAGAGATGGCTATATCGGAGCAACACTGAAGTCTAATCGGTTATGTGGGTGGAACTCGACGTGCAACCACCTCCAAGTGGTGAGTTTTGGGTCGTTTTGTTCTAGCAACACGAGCGAAGAGTTGCTCAGTGAAAATTGCGAAAAATTGGTAAATTTCTGTTTTTTCTAAGACGATGCGCGAACGGAAGAAATTAGATTATTCATCAGAATTTAATTTATTTAGGTTATTTAAACCATAAAATAAGCATAAAAAACTAAAACGTGTTTATTTTCAAACTTTTAACTAAGAGAAAAAAATTACAAAAATATCGTGAATTTTGCAATTTTTCATAAATTTTAAGTACGATGCGCGAACGGAAGATATTGACCGATTTTAATTTTCTTTATGACGTTTTTCTTCTTATTACAATAGGCAACTTTTCCGCTATAAAGCGTTCCGAAAAAAAAAGATATTTATTTTTTTCAACCCACCCTATTGTACATGCGTCTTTTAGGCGCAATACTCCTATTTAGAATACATACAAAATTGTATTTAAATAGCAGCTATTCCTATTATTGTATTTATATCACTGCCACTATCGATGTAAAAAGGTGACTGGTAACTTTTCAAACTATTTGCCATCCTTAACATACAAAATCACCAATGTACCAGCCCAATGTATGTGCTAAAAATATGATTTGCAAACAAAACAAGACATTCCATAATCGGTGGCCAACTTAATTTTAAAGTGTGTCATGTTTTGCATAACTACCGATTTAGTAGATTGCAAGGTCAAGGTTGTACGTAATATTTTTATAATCTGACTAGGAACGATTCAACGTGACCACTTTGGTGTGAAAGAAGATTAAATCATCCAGCAAACTTTTAGAATGTAAATTATAGTTATAAAAATGTTTGGAAGTCTTGTTTTTTAAGGTTGAAATTGTTGACACACCCATAATGTCAACAGTTCAAATTATGTACAATCAACATAACAAGAATACAAAAATTTAGATAACTAGGAAATAGATTTCAAGTATATACTAAGCAAATATTTTCTCTATATTTTAATTAAGTATCAGTATTTACATTTCTTATGATGAATTGACGACCATGTAAACTATATGCGACACTGGGTGTTAAAAAAGTAATTCTCTTCCGCTTAGGGGCGGATTAGTAGAAATCACTTACGTAGGACACGATTCTACACACAAAAATGAAAAAAAAAACTGCTGCCCAAGGAATCTCTACTTCAACATCCAGATTTTCTATCAAAGTTTCTTACAACGAAAAAAAATTTGTATGTGGAAATAATTGTTTATGGAACTTTTAATATATTTGAAATCCCATTAGAGGATATGCCACATCGGTAGTGGAGGTGGGAATAGTGGTAGTGGAGGCGGATGAAGTAAAAAAAAATTGTTGAGGCCTTTGGTTCCTGTACACACACTAAATCACAATTTTGTTTTTTTCACCTCCTTTAATAATGACGTTAGGGTGGTAATGGGGATGGCTAATTTTTTGTGACCTTAGATTCTCTTATATATTCTAAATATCAATTTTATGAACTCTTATTAGGTTGATTCACCTATTTACCCCCAATTTCCCCCAACCCTTTAACGGAATAAGATCAAAATATAATCTAGTTCCAGATCTGGTTAAGATACGTGTACCAAGTCAATATCTTAGACTGTTCCAGAGTAATCGTGTGAACAAAAAAGTTACAGACCGAGAGATAGATTTTTTTTTGCTCAAACTTAAAATCTCGACTTTTCATAAGCCTATTTGAACAATAAAAAATTTCGAAATTTTTTTTTTCGTTACTATACTTCCACTGGAAGTGGAAGAAAATTGGTATGGTATAAATATATTACGGCCAGAAATGCTTTACTCTGAGAATGGAGCCTAAATTGTGGATTTTAACCAAATTCAAAAAAATTAAAAAACAAGGTCCTCAATTCGACCTGTTTTAAGTTTGCTGGACTGGTTGAGTGAGCAATTTTTATGAAATCAAATTGTAGGGTATGTTATGGTAGTGATCCCATAATACTTTCATCAAGCTGCGTCTAGTGGGTTAGTGATAATGAAACACGTGTAAAATCTCTTTATTTATATTGATATTTAAACACTTAACTAAGTAATTCAATAACAATATATTTATTCTGCATCACTGCTACATCAGGAAGGAATCACAACTCAGCAGAAAATTGAATTGACTGTCAATCTATTGCTGATTTTTGTCGATTTGGTACATAGAGATTCCAGGATTCGCTGATAGTATTAAAGCCTAAAAATTCAAAATGACAGACACTTTCTTTTATCGTGTAGAATCTCAATAAGAGGCCGTTAAAAAGCATGAAACAAAGGACCATGCACCAAATACGTGGGACAATGGACCTCGGTGAAAAGTTTTGTAACTTTGGTAGAAGGGAATTCTCATTGTCCCGACCAAACTCGCAAATGTAACCTGGGTCTGGAAACCCACCGTTTCAGAGTTACAGAAAAATGCGGTCTAGACATAACGAACAAAATGTAATGATCTACCTACCTATATTCCGCTTTTAAATTTAACTTCATAATAATTATTTTTAACTTTTTATTACGCTACTCAGAAAAGCGCGTTTTTCAATTTTTTTTAACTATAATTTATTTTCTCTCTGTCGCCGAAAATTCGAGTTTATCGCGGAGTCGCCGATGATACGCCCTTATCACTACCTTCCACCACTGTCATTATAGAAGGTCAATGATACCGTATTATTGTATTGTCACCAGAATTGCAATTAGAAGTGGGTGAAAAATGAGTTGTAAAATTTGCTTACAATGTTACAGGTCAAGTTAATAGAAGCGTGTTAACAATTAAAAATCTGTGGCTAATAACTGTTCACAAATGTCATCTCATTCTTTTGTTTTATAATGTATCAAACTCTTAGTGTAAATATAACTAACTAATTGTAACTGTATTAAACTTCAATACAAATTATTTTGACACTATATTTTTTATGTTTAAATTAATGAAACAAAATTGAAAAACAAATAGCACAGATATAAAATGGATATAAATGAAATCAGAACAAAATCTATAATTTATTAAACATTGAGTCATCATCATCTCATTTGAAAAAAAAAATGATGATAAAGAAGTGTTCAACTTTGTTGGCTTCATAAACTTTATTAATGAAATGAAACGAAAATCATATTTTTATTTTGAAGTTTACCCCCCTTAGCCGAATTTTGGGATTCACAAGCACTCTAAACGAATATCTTAGAATGCTTGATAAACTGAAAAAATTCGCGAAACTACCATGGCATATTCAGAATGTTATCCTAAGTCCAAATGTATAAAGATATACACGGTGTTAGGTTTAAAAATAGAAATTTGAGATAATTTCCAGGTAAACCGGAAGTGATATCATACTATTTGTTGTTATCTCTGATAAATACATTTTTAGCTGTAGTTTATACTCCCCAAATTTCAAATGGATGAGTTAAAAAAAGAAAATGTTGAGGTGAGCCAGCAGTATCCTACTCGATATATCAGTACGGTGTGCTACAACCAAATTTAAAAGTTGACGACACTCGGAATTCTTTTTCTTACACATTCTTGGATGTATATAGAACCAATTTCCACGATATGTAAAATCATTCATCGCAGAATTTTTTTTTACAAATATTTTACTTTTTTTGTTTAATGACAGAGCCACACACAAAAAAGTGGTCTGGCCTGCGGAACAAGCCAGTGTATCCTTATATATTTGAACCGCTGAAACCGAATCCGAAGTCAGAATTGTCAAATTGGCTCGTTTTTCACCCCTAAAAAAACACCTCCCAAAAAAATGGTCTGTCCGGCGCGGCGGACCATACCAGTGTATCCTTATGTATCTTATGTATTCAGTAAGGATGCACTGGTCTGAAAAATTGAAAAACGAGCCAATCTAACAATTCTGATTTCGGATTCGGTTTCAGCGGGTCCAAATACATGGGGATACACTGGTCTGGTCCGCAGGCCAGACCACTTTCTTTCTGTTTTTGGTGTTTGGGGTGAAAAACGAGCAAATCTAATAATTCTGACTTCGGATTCGGTTTCAGCGGGTCCAAATATATAAGGATACATTGGTCTGGTTCGCAGGTCAGACCAATTTTTTTGTGTGGCTGTGTCATTAAACAAAAAAAGTAAAATACTTGTAAAAAAGAATTCTGCGATGAATGATTTTATATCGTGGAAATTGGGTCTATATACATCCAAGAATGTGTAAAAAGAAAAAAATTCCGAGTGCCATCAACTTTGATTTAAATTTGGTTGTAGCACACCGAGTGAGACAAAAGATTATTGATTTAAAACATTATTTGTATCCGTGTGCTTATGTGATGTTCTCTTTTAGAGATTCCCACAACATACATGGATTTGGTATTTCTTAGCCGTTCCGTGGGTTGAATTTACTTAAATGTTTTCATAGTTTATTTTGGAAAACTGAATCATCAGTTATTAGGAGACAATTTTTATATAAAATTTTTTACTTATTTTATCACCTGGTTACATCAATAAGTGTAGTGTCATTCTCAACCCCTGTACAAATTTTGTCACATGACGATGAAAATACTGTTTATTTCCCTCACAAAACCTATTCATTTACAATTGATTTGACATTTTCCTTTTGGAGAATTATGAAATCACACGTTTCAATTAAAATATTTCCATGTGTAAAATCGAACACAATAAATACACAATTATTGGCAGAACAAATAAGCCAATACACCTGTCGGATGCGTTATTTCCGCCTTCTTCAAACCGGAAGTGCTATACGTTTTCAAGGAGCAAAATGTATATCCACTATAAATAGTTCACTCACATGATTGAATATCGATAATGGAACTCGCCCAGTTGCTGATGCAGATTTTTATTCTTTTTATAACACAAATGAACACTGACAGGCAGGCACATATTATTCCAGGCCGATCAATATTAAAATAAATGATAGATAGGGAACTGTGCCAAACCGTAACATAAATTATTTACATATCTATAGCTTAGGATTGATTTCAATTATATTCTGTAAACAAGTTATTTTTGCCGACTAACATATGGAATTGAGTTACAGAATTGCTGGATTTCTAAAGCATTCAAAATTACTAAAAGACAAGCAACAATAGACATTATGAACTAATATAATTGATTAGTTCGGCCAATAGTCACAATAGATCGAAGGTTGCCGTATTATTCCAAAATTTCAGTTTGGAGAAATGAGTTACTTATGATTTGATTCCTGGAGATTTCAGGATTCGCTGATAACGAGCCTGACGTTAAAGCCTAAAAATTCAAAATGACGACGAAAGCTTAAATAAACAGAAAACTAAAAAAGGTGCCACAATAGATACACAGGGGTCGCCGCGGTGGTCAAGGCCAATCAGCTAGGTTCTTTTTCAAATCTACAAGGGTGAAAAAAAATTGACCCGCCTTCAAAAAAGAGCGTTAAAAATTATGAAATAAAATTTCACCGTCTAAGTCGTCCAATTAATTGAACTTGTTTACCTAACATCGATAACTCGATCGATAGTGGGGTCAGGGTAAAAATGAAATATTTTTAACCGAATTCAATACCGATGTTAGGTTCAATTAACTGAATGACGCGTGATGGTGAAATTTTTTTTAAAGGTGTTTCAATTTGTTTAAATTTTTTTTTTAATGTTAATTTTGCTGTAGAGACTCCAACTTTAATATAAAACATTTTGTCCACTTTGCCCACATTGTTTTTCGCGGCAATTAACGAACTTTTAATTTTTCATGTTTTATGTGTAATTTCATACGTTAAACTACCTAAATACTACCGTCTATAGATAGCTGCATTTAAAAAACAGACTGATTTCGCTCGGGGTGCGAAATGTAAAAGTAATTTTGTAATTTTTACTTGATAAATAAGAAAATGTTTATAATAATTACATACTGAAGTAAAGCGTAGTATACATGTATAATACGTAGCCGTACAAAAGAAAGTTTATATCTCCTATGTTATGTGTACAATAGTGTACATAGATATATCCGTTATATAAATATTTCGCGCTTAAAACTTTAAGAATAATATCATATAGATCGTTACATGTATTTGGTTATCGTTGTTGTTGTTTGACCAATGATGGAACGGTAGGAAAAATCAGCTTCAATAATAATAATAATAATAAAAACAAACTGTATACAACCTGAGTTTTTGTAGAGAGGTCCTTTAAAGGCGTCCTTACGTAACCGAAATGAGTTATTAACAGAGTGATACCAGGGCTTCGGAAAATAATCTTTTGGTAAGACCGAGCATAAAAGGATTCCAAAAAAAATCTTGTTTTTTTTTTAACTATTGATGCAAATCTTGATAATACCAAATCCTGATAATTTCTTGATACTATTTAATCAAAATTATTCTCAATACACAAGGATTCAAAAAAAAGAAGGCCTAAAATTAAGAGAAAAACTTAAACTAAAAGAATGTACAAAAATTATTATTTTTAGAGGAATTTAGAAAAGTTCTATTAACCGTAGGTGGTAATAAGTAGTAAGTGAAAATACTTTAAATAGTTCTCTTTTCATACTGCACAACTCACGACCAAGGATAATTCAATCTTTATCAGATTTTTCCAATAATCGTTTTAGGGGTTGGGTACTAAGTAAATTTTAAACATCTGTATGTTTTCGAAACTAGTTTAAGAATGAAGCTCTTAAAAAAACCGCTGCCCAAGGAATCACTACTTCCACATCCAGATTTTCTATCCAAGTCACTCACAACGAAAAAATTTTGTATGTGGAAATAATTGTTTATGGAACTTTAGTAATATAATATTTGAAATCCTCTACCCCAAAAACCCATAAAACGATACCCCACATCGGTAGTGGGGTGGGGGTGGTGATAGGGGGTGGTAGTGGGGGTGGTGCAAGTAAAAAAAATATTTTGAGGTTTCTGGTTCTTGTACACACACTAAATCACAATTTTTTTTCATCCCCTTTAATAATGGTGTGGGGGTGGTAATGGGGGTGGCTAATGCCAACATTTTTTTTGAGATCTTAGCTTCTCTTGTATATACTAAATACAAATTTTATGGACTCTTACCTGCTTGATTTACCTATTTACCCCAAATTTACCCCCAACCCTTCGACGGAACAAGATGAAAATATAATCTAGTTCTAGATCTTAAAGTACAGATGTGTACTGTCGCGAGCAAAATTAAATAGGACAAGTCTTATAACGTATTTTTGCTAAAATCTAGTTGTGTACATCTAACTTTAATTTTTGTGACATTGTCAGTTAGTTGTCATAATTCATTGGAAGTGTGCAAATAGAGAGAGATTTACATTAGAAAAAAAATTGTTGTCCTATTTAATTTTGCTCACGACAGTACCAAATTTCAAGTCAATATTTCAAACGGTTCCAGAGTAAACGTGCGCACAAAAAAAAGTTACAGACCGACAGACAGACAGACAGAAAATTTTTTTTTCGCTCAAACTTAGAATCTCGACGTTTCGTGACATTCTAAGCCTATTTGAACAATACAAGTTTTTTAAAAAAATTTTGTCGTTACTATACTTCCACCGGATGTGGAAGTAATTATGTCCGAGATTTTTACCATTTTCAAAGCAGAGGACAACACTAATCAGGTGAGTGAGAAACTACATCTATGTATGGTGTTCGATTTTTGTTCAAATTACAGTGTACTACTATGGTAAAAAGTAATCTTAAATATGAATTATTCAATATACCTAAAATTACTATTACATATGTACAGATTATAAACTTAATTAATTAGCCATACATTTGAATATATATGAATACATATGTATGTATATGTATGGACAATTCAAACAACACCCGCACTCAAGTTTTTAACAACTTACCCGGGGCTTACTTAATATTTATCCCAAATGTAAAAACCATGTGAATGCATATTTAGCTCTAGTAAGTATATACTATTAAAAACATATTGTAACATGTAAAATACATTTTAAAATAAATATTATTATTATTATTATTATAATTTCTTTTCCTTTTACTTCCATATCCAGTGGAAGTATAGTAACGACAAAAAATTTTTAAAAATTTTTATTGTTCAAATGGGCTTAGAATGTCATGAAACGTCGAGATTTTAAGTTTGAGCGAAAAAAAAATGTCTGTCGGTCTGTAACTTTTTTTTGTGCGCACGTTTACTCTGGAACCGTTTAAGATATTGACTTGAAATTTGGTACACGTATGTATTTTAACGTGATCTGGAACTAGATTATATTTTCATCTTGTTCCATCGAAGGGTTAGGAGTAAATTGGGGTAAATTTGGGGTAAATAGGTAAATTAAGCAGGTAAGAGTCCAGAAAATTGGTATTTAGTATATTAAAGAGAAGCTAAGGTCTCAAAAAAATTTTTGGCATTAGCCACCCCCATTACCACCCCCACCCCATTATTAAAGGGGATGAAAAAAAATTGTGATTTAGTGTGTGCGTACAAGAACCAGAAACCTCAAAATATGTTTTTACTTCACACGCTAAAAAAATTTGTTTAAAGCAAACAAAAATTTTGTTACGTATATACAAAGCAATTTTTTGGTTGATGTTAATAAATTTTTGTTGCCTCAAACAATTTTGTTTGGAGCAACAAAAATTTATTAACATCAACCAAGAAATTGCTTTGTATATACGCAACAAAATTTTTGTTTGCTCTAAACAAATTTTTTTTAGTGTGCAGAGCTGTATCTGTTGTAATCCAGATTCTGGAGACGTTATCTTTCACAGGATAGCCAAATTAAAAAAACCATATCTACCGTTTCACACAAAATATTAATATGAATCGTTCACTAAAAATAATTTTTGTCGTTTCTTGTAATTTCGTACAATCTAGTTTTTGTGAATTTCCTAAAATATAAAAAAAATCTTGCAGGCTACATCTTTCGATGCGCCGACGGCGTAGAGGATCACGGGACATTTTTTTCTAAAATTTCTATAAATATTAGCTGTGTTTTTATTACACCGTTGCATTAAATATACTGTACCACAATTAAAAAAAAAGAATAGATTTTTAGCTTATGTTTTGAGGGAGAAAATGCAAGTTATATTTTAAAAATTCAATTTTTCACTATTGCCGAAAAAACGAGAAAGCGGATTAAGAGGTTGAAGGCAATCTTCGATTTTTATGTGACCTCCGGATTCGGATTTAGCAGAAAATTTTACACTCAAAGAAAATGATAGGTAAATTCAACCAAAAAGAGCATATGAAATCGCGCCTATCTAGTTTCATAGTTAAATCAATCAGAAAAGAATAGTCATACAACTTTATTTGTTTTCGTAAACAAATAGTAGTTTAATAATCATATCTTCTTGTAACAAATTAAATAGTACAATGACATTTTTTTATGTTCACTAACTATTTTCAATTTGGTCCACAATTAAATAGTACAACGACTTTGTTTTTTGTTCACCAACTAATTTTTAGGTTGATCTACACTTTATTGTATGAAGTTTTTTTTGGTTGGCCAAAATCTCAGTATTGAGACATCAGACCACCCAAACCAAAGATTAGAGATCGTTTATAAGATCCATCCAAATATATCGATGATCCCTGAGAGAATTTGAACATTGCAATCATGTTATTAATTTTCTATAAATTCATAAGAGTATAAGATAATGCATGATTGATTATTGTCAGTGATTTGTATGTGGCGTCATCTGGGAATAATTTCTGTAATAGACTACGTGGTAAGCACGCAAATTTTATGGTAATTCTTTTAGAACTTCTAGAAGACGACAATAATATTGGTTTGTCTACCAAATACAATACAGCGAACTGGGTTAGAATTACAATTCGATAATAGTTAAAAATAAATATACTATTATCTAGTTTAATTTGACATAATTCAACAAAATAATAGTCAGACGAAAAAAATAATAGTCTTTTTCATCTATTTTTTAAGTTAATGTTTGTTTTGTTGTACGACAACTTTTTATTAATTAAAATAAATCTTGTTTAAAAATACCATCAATATAATTTAGTTTAACAAAATTAACGATATTGTTAGTTAAGCATTTTTTTTTGTTGAATTTACCCATACTATTTCTTTGAGTGTATTGTGACATGTTAAGAGCCAGATTCATATTAAAATATTTAAACCAAACTAAAAAAAAAATCGTCAAATTTGTCTCTGGGCATAAAATCATTAGCGTGGATTAAAATAAAATATTCAAAAATTCCCGCCTACCTGAAATTTAGCAGTTGGTAATTTTGGCATTGGATAGTCTAAATAAACCATTTTAAAGAAGTTACTAGTTGGCCAGTTGATCTCTGAAGTTTGAAGTGTAAAGATATTAGTCGATTTATACGCGTATGTTTATTCAGCGTCATTAGCGTGTTAGTTAGAATTTTTTATTTATAAAATATATAAAAATAATATTGAACTTATTTGTTATTTGATAACATGTACTGAGTACATAAGCTATGCATAGTTTCATTTATCTACATAAATCGATTTAATGTCAAAACAAAGGACCACGCAGAATCCTTATGGGAAATGGCTTTAGGTCAAACTCTTTGAAACTCAGAGGCTAGTTCTTGATGTGCAGAACAAAAGTTCTCAAGGGCACTAAGTCCTAAAAACTCACGGTTTTGAGATATAGCCCTTTGAAGTTGGACTTTACGTGCATTCTGCAGCATAGTTAAATCTTTATTGGAAATGGCTTTCGGTCAAACTCTTTGAACCTCTGGATTCTGATAATTCTTGATGTGTAGAACAAAAGTTCTCCAGGGCGATAAGTCCTAAAAACCCATGGTTTTGAGATATAGCCCAGCTACAGAATGCATGTAAAGTCCAACTTCAGAAGGCTATATCTCAAAATTTTGAGTTTTTTGGACTTAGTGCCCTTGAGAACTTTTGTTCTACACATCAAGAACTACCAGAATCTAGAGATTCAAAGAGTTTGACCGAAAGCTATTTCCCATAAGGATTCTGCGGGGTACTTTGAAGGTTATTTCATCATTAGCGTGGATATTTTTTACCGTCGTTAGCGTGGATTCTTGACACAATGTCCACGCCCACGCCACTGATTTTTTCCAATATTTAATATTTATTTTAGAATTATACATTTTCTATATGCCCAAGCAAGTGCCGAATTCTGAGGAAGTTGACAAAATGTGTTTACTGTATTGAAATGATATGTTATCTAATTTTGTATTGGTATTCGAATATATTTTTACTTCGAATACAAATACTTAAAATAATATACTTGTCAGTTAATAATTAGCGTATCATTTTGGTCATTGGCGTGGATATGAATTTTTGAAAAAAAACTAAAAATAAAATGTTGAGCTTTACAAATTACATCCTACTCTACGGCCTATAAGTTAACAAATAATTTTTTTTCAAAATTTTTCAAAACCTTTTTTCCTTTTAAATTGTGTTACCCCAAATTGCTCCTATTGTAAGAATAACCCAGATTCCCGACTGCTGTTTGTGAATCCCGAAGAGTTTATCCTAACTCATATCAGATCATGCAACGAAAATAAAAAGTACTTTGAAATGGATTATTAAAAACGAATTATTTTTGGATTATTTTCGGCTTATTTCATTTTTATGGGTCGTAATAGAACTAAACTGACTTCATAATTGGGTTTGATTATGATTTCCACATGCCGTTAGAAACTGGAGTCAATGTTAATAGAAAAACCGCTGCCCAAGGAATCACTACTTCCACATCCAGATTCTCTATCCAAGTCGCTCACAACGAAAAAACTTTGTATGTGAAAATAATTGTTTATGGAACTTTAATAATATAATATTTGAAATCCTCTACCCCAAAAACCCATAAAACGATACCCCATATCGGTAGTGGGGTGGGGATGGTGATAGGGGGGGGGGTGGTAGTGGGGGGTGGATGAAGTAAAAAAATATTTTGAGGTTTCTGGTTCCTGTACATGCACTAAATCACATTTTTTTTCATCCCCTTTAATAAGGAGGTGGGGGTGGTAATGGGGGTGGCTAATGCCAAAAATTTTTTTGAGACCTCAGCTTCTCTTGTATATACTAAATACCAATTTCATGGTTGATTTACCCATTTACCCCAAATTTACCCCCCAACCCTTCGACGGAACAAGATGAAAATATAATCTAGTTCTAGATCTCGTTAAAGTACATATGTGTACCAAATTTCAAGTCAATATCTCAAACGGTTCCAGAGTAAACGTGCGCACAAAAAAAAGTTACAAACAGACAGACACAGATAGACAGACCGACAGACAGACCTACAGACAGAAATTTTTTTTTCGCTCAAACTTAAAATCTCGACGTTTCATTTTAAGCCTATTTGGACAATAAAAATTTTTAAAATTTTTTTTGTCGTTACTATACTTCCACTGGACGTGGAAGTAAAATGAAAAATAATTTTGGATTTTCTCAACTCAAAATAGACAATAAATTTGATTCACTTTGTACATTTTTAAAAATTTATAAGTAAGCAGACTCTTCAGATTATTAAATTCTTCACCAAACTCTTTATTAAAAAGTTTGATTAATTTAACGGTAATTTTGTACACTGAAAGCTCTGAAATATTGATAGCCAATTTCCTCAAGTTTTTCCTGCGTTCATCTTTAAATTTTCGGATTATTATGTTCCAATTCAATGAGTCGTTTTTAATCGACCTAATTTGTTCTCAGAATGCACAGTTAAATGTTATCGAAGCATGAAATATATTACGTAAAAATTGTGGCAAAAAATCTGACCAAGATATCGAGAAGCCTCAAAAATGCTTAACCGCGTATGACAAAAATAGATCGTTTAAATTATTCGTAGAACTGTTAATTTGCTTTTATAAAACATTATCAATTAATATAACATTTAAATCCATTTAATTTAACCGATAAAACCATTAAGTGTTGTAGCCAGTGAAATGAATAGGTGGCTGCGTTGGTGTTGGGTGAACGACTTCTTTGATTTAAATATAATTTGAATTAATAAAAACTGCATTAAAAAGAGACAAAAAAAATTCTCCGTTATCACAGTATTTTCAGATTTACATGACTACAAAGAAAAACGTTAAGCATTCAAAAGTTGTATATATATATCTACAATATAATTTGCTCTGACTGACTAGATTAGATTGTAAATGGGTAGTTTAGGTATGAAGCAACTCTCTCCACCTCAGCCTAAAAACACCCTTTGTGAAGACCCTTTGATATGTAGTACGGACGGCCCCCACCGCCAGGATTCTAAAGAATAACAGGATTTAACTGGTGACCATCTTTCCCACTTCGGCAGGTGTCAAAACTATCTCTCCCAAGTGTTGTCGCCTTTGGTGGGCCAGGACCTTACATAAGCAAAGTATATACACCTGTCATGAATGAAAAAAAAAAGATGCCGAAAAAAACCACATCCATAATTCGAATCCTTTTGCCTTAAAAAAGCGAAAGGACCCCGCAATAATCTTATGGAAATTGGGTTTCGGTCAAATCGTTTGAATTTTGGATATGTTTTAGGTTTCGTCATCCCAAGCAAAAGTCTCAATGGGCACAAAGCTCGAAAATCAATACTTTGGCTGCTACGGAGCTTGAAAGCTCCAAAGCTCCACCACAGATTTATTTATTCGTCTTTATAGATTTTTAAATAACTTATTTTTTTCGATTTTAATGTCTAGGTTTATTTTTGCTGAATTCAAATCCGATGTCAAATTGTCCAAATTGACACTTGACAGTTGTCAATTAGCTGTCAAAGTGCTGTAACGGTTGAAATTTGACTTGTCCTGTCATCCCGTGTGCTATGTCCCTTTTCAATTTAAAGCTTTAATTTCAAGGACCTGAAATGGAAACAAACAGGCTAGGTTATGACAAGTTCAAATTAATAAACAATGAGTTTCAAAATAAATTTAGGCAAGGGTTCTTAAAATGTTTCTGGCTTTACCTTCAGCTTATTTGAGGTAATTTGGACAAGTATATAATTTAAATAACTTTAGTGTTAAATTGCAACTTTGTTTTGATATTGATTTGACATTTTAAAACAGGGATTTTTAAAATCTAAAGTAGCATGTTATAAGTTTTTTTGAACAAAAAACCTGAGAGGCAAAAAAAAGGTAACCATTTTGAAATCTAGAATTTCCTGGCATTTCTCTCCTGATTTGTGAAGTGTTAGGACCTCATAAGAACTAGGGTGAGTTGGTTGCTACTGATTTTAATTTTCCTGCTAGATACTTACTGGAGAAACATTTAATTCCAGGTTCCTTTTCTACTCTCGAATTTAATTATTTCACCCATCTATAATTTTATGTCATTCAAATCAAGGCTAAGACAATTTTAAAATCCTCCCTGGTAGAGTCTTCTGGCATTGAGAGCCTGAGCTATCTAAGGATCCCGCTAGGCATTGTTTCATCCACTGCGTGGAAACATTGTAAGAACACATTAATATTGTGAGACGCCTCCACATGGAAAGTTACCTGGTCCAGTAAGAACTGTTCATAACCTGCCGTTGTTTCTGGGTCATGTCCAGCAGCTCAACCAAGAAGCGCAACCGAATAAAGTGCAAGTAGGATTAACTCGCTCGGCGAGACGACTGTAAGTCCATCTTTTTTATAATATCCGTCTCAGCCCAAGGGGCCCACCTAAGTTAACACAACAGTGAGAAGCACCAGCCCGCAGCGAAAACCTGTCAACTCGTTAAAAGTCTCTTATTTTCTGTCGGTGACTTATTTTTGTAAGACCTTGTAAACTCACTAAACAGCTGTTATTTGGGTATTAAATTTTTGTAGAAAACCTAAAACAAGACATAGTCTAGCTCTTATCAATGTTTAAGAATTGCACATTTATTTGACGTGCACTTTTGCATTTTTTTAAAACTTTGGGTAGTCATACACATTTAGCTTGTGCATTATTTCATGTTATATTATTTTATTATTATAACCTACCTGTTGTTCAAGTGGGCAATCGCCAAAATAGCATGTAGCATTTCCAGATGAATTGAATTTATCATTTGCCATTATTAATTTCAAATTTCAACTATTGTCATCGAGTTGTCAAATTTCTTAAAAGTAAGGTTGCGGTCAAACAGTAAATTCCTAATAATAGGGACGCGTTCCGTATCTAATGTACGAAGACATTTAAATTTTCTTGGTAGGGCTGATGTAGCGATCACTTTAATTTTATTATCGTTCATTATTTATATTTACCTTTATGTGTTAATACTGCTCAGAATTTACTTAGTCATTGTTTGTCATTTATTTTGTACCACGTACATATATTTATTATTAAATTATTATTATGATTATTCCTTGTGTTTAAAATTATTTTGCTTGTTTTGTCACTCCCCTCCCTTGTCGATCCCTAGCGATCGGCTGGCGCCCGCAAAGAAAATAGCTCGTGCATTTTTGGTAACCAACAAACAAGAACCAACGAATAAGTACATCGCCAAAGCAAAATCTTCTTAAGCGAACCCACCCCCGGCTACGACTGTAAGAGCTGTCGCGCGTGGTTGCTATTTAAAATTTCTAATCTGAAAGTAAGCGCCACAAAATGGCGCCGCAACTATAGGGGCTGAAAATTAAATTGATTTTGCTTTAAAAAAAAATAATAGTTTTCCTGGTGTTGGGACATAATTAAAGTTTAGATAAAGCTTTTGCAAATTTGGTGTACTTATTTCAGCCGGTGTCTTTTATTGAGCTAATTTATTTTATCCCATTTCCTATCCTCGTCCTAGACAAGACAGACAAACTAATTTTCGGTAGAGCAGTATTATTTTAGTTTCGTTGATATACGACAGATGGCAAGACAAGTACGTATATTTGAATATTATAATGCATGAGTAGCATTTAAAACTTTTTTGGTGATTAACTATATATGTTTCATATTTATACGTCATTTTGAAAAGAAATTTTTGCGTACTGAATGTACAGGGTGGATATTTGAAAACGAATCAGGAGATTGTGTGTTGCATTGATTGTTGGTTGATATTTATACAGTGTGTACTTTAAACAGTTGTTTATTTTTTTAAATACGTAAATTAATATTCATTTGTATGCGATATTGTTTAAGTGTATACAGGGTGCGTATATTTACATTGTTTGTACTTTTACATTGTTGGTATTTTTATACGTACATTATTTAGGGTTGTGTACGAGAGGTGTTGTCGTATACTATAGGTGTACAGGTGTTAGTGAACTGCGTACATAGAATATATGTGGGGTATGCGATTTTGAGTTTCATATACAGAGGGTATATAGAAAAGTGAGAGATGTGCATACTTAGCATTCAAGTAGCTCAAATTATTTTTGTATTGTTAGTACGAGGTGTGTTATATATAAAATCTGTAACATTAAATTTGTGAATTTATACGAGCGTGATCAAAAGTGTCTACTTTTACAATAATACTTTATACAGGGGTTATAAAAAAAAAAAAAAAAAAAAAAAAGTGTTTATTTCAAAATCTTGTTTCGCTTAGCGGTGTTTATAAAATTGTAAAGCTTTGCAGTGTCATATATACACGGTGTTTACAAAGTGAAACAGCGTTTATTTATCTATATACGTATAGGGGTGTCGATAAACGTGCCAAGTTATATAATTACTTACTAACAGTGTTGAGATACGTAATAATTTTTAAGTCATTGTGCCAGGTGGACTTACAAATTTTGCCAATTTTTAAATTTTTTTATTACATTTACACGTGGGGTTATACTTACAACCGAGTTAGCTTTTGCCTTACTATATACAGGGTGTGAATAAGGGGCACTGTTATCCCATTGTTTAAGAACAAAGTGCGTTTTTGGGTGGTGACTGCGATAAATTACATTTGTCATCATGGCCGATTACAGTATGGATCCACTTCATCTGAGGACACATGAAATGAATTATGAGTTGAGAATTCGTGGAATTGCTACTACTAATGCGGACATGCCTCAAAAGAGGAGATTTTTGCGAAGGGAGTTACAAAAAGATATGGCTAGACCTGGGGTACACGTTTACGAGGTACCAAATTTTTCGTTTGACACTGAGAAGAAGGAACTAGATGAGAGCATCAAATCGGTCACAGCACTAGTAGATGATTTTGATGGTACAAATAAAGATGTCTTCGAGAGAATTCGGAGTAGACTGGTTCACATCGGTGGTAGAATAAGACGCATTCCAGAAAATATCGGTGAAGAAATTTGTGGTTACCGAGGAGATACCTTGATTATGGCTAGCACTTTGGAAGACGAACTAGAAGAAATTATGGAAAGACATAGACAGGGTGATGCGAACCATGCTCGCACTGCTACTCCTTCTAACGCCACAACCACTAGCAAGTCGTTTCCAGTTCACAAGTGGAACCTCACTTTTGATGGTACAACGACTAAGTGTTCTGTAAATTCATTCTTGGAACAAGTCGAAGAATTGAGCTTCGCTAGAAATGTTTCTGAAGATGAACTGTTTAGGGCAGCCATTGAATTATTTGAAGGTCCAGCAAAAGTGTGGTATCGTTCTGTACGATCAAAGATCAATTCTTGGAAGGAATTGGTGGCATGTCTGAGGAAAGACTTTTTGCCCAAAGACGCAGATGACGACCTCTGGGAAGTAATTCGTAACCGCAGACAAAAGAAGGATGAACGGGTGATTATTTACATTGCTGCTATGGAAAACCTGTTCAGTCGCTTGATTCTCAAGGCTACCAGGGCAGAAAAGCTCAAGGTGATTAGGAAAAACCTATTAGAGGAATTTCATGTCCACTTAGCACTCAAAGAAATTGGATCGGTGGAAGAACTTGGCGATATTTGTCGTGTCTTGGAGGACGCCGGTGTTGTTAAGCAACAGCCTTGCACTTCCAATACCGCCCGAAAAACTGTTTCGTCCTTGGAACCCGACTTGGCTTATCTACCTACACAGAGTTGGCAGCGTAGTGGGGGTACTACAAAACAGGTTAAGGCCGTTTCAGAACTGAGATGTTTCCAATGCAAGCAAACGGGCCATGTGAGACGTGATTGTCGAGCTGGTGTGCAGCGTGGCGCAAATCAGAATAGGCGAGTTCCTACCTGTCATGGATGTGGCAGAGAAGGTGTTATAAAACCCAACTGCACAAATTGCACAAAAAACGCAAGGGCAGGAGATGCACGGTAGACCGGCACTTCTCCTGTAAATCCCACAACAGCCGTCAGGTCTACAGAAAATCGAGTAAAAGTGATATGTTTACCGCAAATACTGTTACAGTGCGTAATTCATTGAATAGCCTTTATCTGGGAAAGACTTCTTTGACAGAATGGGAGGTTTGGAAAGAATTTGTCAAGAATTTTTACATCCAATCATCAAACTTTAGGGCTCCGGAAACTGCAAGCAGGGCCACGTTATCTGATGCTGGTGAGAGTCTCGCTGTAAAGACAGGTGCTGATGGTGTCAAGACTACCGAAGCAAACATGTTTTTGGTGCAGCGAAGGTATGACAATAGGCCTTATGTCTCGGTTAAAGTACTTGACAAGAAGGTGATAGCTCTTCTGGATACTGGGGCAAGTCATTCCGTTTTTGGTGGAAAAAGCCTGGATCTTCTTGACAAGGTTGGTTTGGAAATTTTGCACTATGGTGAACCCAATATTACTACAGCTGATGGTGTTTCTCAGAAAATTACTGGCTATGTCAACTTACCGGTACAAATTGGTGGTCATTTTAAAGTGCTTAAAGTGTTAATTGGGCCCTCTATATCACATGGCCTGATCTTGGGAAGTGATTTTTGTAAACTTTTTAATGTAATTTTGGATTATGGTAAAAATTCATATTTTATCGGTGGTGAAAGGGAGCAATTAATATGTTCAACTCAGGATTATGCGATCCATGAAGTCAACGAAGTTAATGCTGTACAATCAAGATCGGAGTTAACCGAACAACAGAACATTGAGTTGGAATCTGTTATAGATGAATTTAAGGATCTGTCGTGGTTGGCCGGTACGAAATTGGGCCGTACTAATGCTATTGTCCATAAGATTGATACAGGTGCCGCGGAACCAGTCAAGCAACGGCACCATAACATGTCGCCTTACATGTTGCAGCATCTGCATAGGGAATTGGATAACATGTTGAAACTAGGAGTGGTTCGTCCTTCGTCCAGTCCCTGGGCTTCTCCGGTACTTCTGGTGAAAAAATCTAACGGAGAGATGCGATTTTGTTTTGACGGAAGGAAAATTAATAGCTTGACGAAAAAGGACGCTTATCCTCTTCCACGTGTGGACAATATTTTGAGTAAGCTCACGGGTGCTCGCTACCTGTCCAGCATTGATTTGAAGTGTGCTTATTGGCAAATTCCGTTGGAGGAGAGTTCGTGTGAGAAAACAGCATTTGTCATACCGTCACGAGGTTTATTTGAATTTGTAGTGATGCCCTTTGGTCTCAACAATGCTTCGCAAACTCAACAAAGATTGATGGATACCATACTAGGTTACTCGTTAGAGCCATATGTCTTCGTCTATTTGGACGATATCATCATCGCTACGCCCACGTTTGAAAAACACCTGGAAGTGCTTCGCGAAGTGATGAAGCGTTTGAAAACGGCACAGCTCACCATCAATCTAGAAAAGTGTGAGTTTTGTCTACCATCACTTCGATACTTAGGATTTTTATTAGATGGCGAAGGTCTCAGGACTGATCCTGACAAGGTTACTGCTATGTTGAATTACCCTCGTCCAGAGACTGTAACAGAATTGAAAAGATTTATTGGATTAGTTGGATGGTATCGTAGATTCTTACCTTTCTTTTCAAATTTGACGGCACCCATGACATCTCTTATGAAGGGGAAAAGAAAATCTCAGAAACTTGTGTGGTCTGATGAAGCTGACGAATCATTCAGGAAAATAAAAGAGTCCTTGGTATCGGCTCCTATTCTTGTTGCACCCAATTTTACCAAGATGTTCACGATACAGTGTGACGCTAGCGACTTAGGCGTAGGCTGCGTATTGACACAATTGAATGATCAAGGTCACGAAGTGGTGATAGCTTTTGCTAGTCGCACGCTTACACAGGCAGAGAGAAAGTACACAGTTACCGAAAAGGAACTAATTTCTCTTTTGTTCGGAACGGAAAAATTCCGATGTTATGTTGAAGGAACAACCTTCAAGGTCATCACTGACCATTATAGTCTGCTGTGGTTAAATCGCCTCAAGGACCCTTCCGGTCGACTTGCTCGGTGGGCGGTCAAACTACAACAGTATGACATGATCATTGAGCACCGTAAAGGTTCTCTGAATGTCGTTCCTGATGCACTCTCCAGAGCACCTGTGGCAGAGGTATCAGTTTTGTCATTAGTTGCTGAAGAATGTGTCAAGGACAAATGGTACCAAAAGATGGTTCTCAAGGTACGCTCCACACCTAACAAATACCCCAATTGGATGTTGAAGGATGATTTGTTGTATAAGCACATTTCCATTGAGAGGGAAGTGAATCTGAATGAGCCGGAGTGGAAAATAGTTGTTCCCAAGATGTATCGTAAAGATGTCTTACGAGAGTGCCATGATGATCCCACATCTGCTCATCTTGGAAAGTTTAAGACTGGCGCTAGGGTGAAAACTTTGTACTACTGGCCTAAAATGCGGACCTACATAAGTAATTATGTGAAGCACTGCCGAGTCTGTGCGGCGCAGAAGTCCAGTAATACTGCTCGACCTGGTTTCATGGGTCAACAAAAGCAAGTTTCTTACCCTTGGCAGGTAATATCAGTGGATATATGGGGACCTCTACCTAGGTCTACCCGTGGTTTCTCTTATTTGTTGGCCGTTTCTGACTATTTCTCTAAGTTTGTCTTGCTGCACCCCATGCGCCAAGCCAAGGCTAATAATATAGTGAAGTTTGTCGAGAATGAGGTTTTCTTAATGTTCGGAGCTCCTCAAGTTGTCACGTGTGACAATGGCACGCAATTTACTAGTAAGGAATTTAAGGCACTGTGTGAGAAGTATGGTGCGAGAATATGGTTCAATGCTAAGTACTGTGCTCAAGTCAATCAAGTAGAACGGGTGAATCGTGTGCTTGGTTCTGCTGTGCGTTCGTATATCGAGAATGATAACCACAAGAATTGGGATCTGGAGATTGCGAAGATTGGTTATGCACTCAGAACAGCAGTACATGAGTCAACTGGATTTAGTCCTACATATCTTAACTTCGGACGATACGTGCCTATTGATGGCAAATTTTATGGAAACCTGACTTCGGTCAATGATTATAATCTTAATCCCTTCGATCGAGAAAAGTATGCTGAGAGCATTGGACAGTTACCTCAGATTTTCACTGATGTACAAAAGGAATTGAAGAGGGCCTATGATAAGTGTGCTCACACTTATAATTTAAGGAAGCGTCCGACAGAAAAGTACGCTGTGGGAGAACGCGTATGGAAGAAAAACTATGTGTTGTCTAGTGCGGTGCAAAGTTTTGCGGCCAAATTAGCACCCAAAAACGTACTTTGTCGCGTGAAAAAAGTAATAAGTCCCCTAGTATATGAACTCGTAGATGATGCCGACAATAAAAACTTAGGAAAATGGCATGTAAAGGACTTAAAACCTTTCCTGGATGGTGTTGAAGAATCCTAGATTGCAAGTCGTATGAATGTGAACGGATGCTGATGTATGAGAGGGATTCTGTTTATTATTATAGTTTAAGTTACTGATTTAGACAATTTTTTTCTTGTCAAGGTGACGACCTTGGTTCCCGGATGTGACATTTAAGCGCTTACCGATTTTGACATTTAGCATAATTTTTTTGTATATATGTAGTCCATAATATGGGAATTTTTTTATTTAGGTGTGATTTTAGAAAAATATTTTATCTGAGAAAAATATTTTTCTGCCAGCAAAAGGGGGTGTGTAACGGTTGAAATTTGACTTGTCCTGTCATCCCGTGTGCTATGTCTCTTTTCAATTTAAAGCTTTAATTTCAAGGACCTGAAATGGAAACAAACAGGCTAGGTTATGACAAGTTCAAATTAATAAACAATGAGTTTCAAAATAAATTTAGGCAAGGGTTCTTAAAATGTTTCTGGCTTTACCTTCAGCTTATTTGAGGTAATTTGGACAAGTATATAATTTAAATAACTTTAGTGTTAAATTGCAACTTTGTTTTGATATTGATTTGACATTTTAAAACAGGGATTTTTAAAATCTAAAGTAGCATGTTATAAGTTTTTTTGAACAAAAAACCTGAGAGGCAAAAAAAAGGTAACCATTTTGAAATCTAGAATTTCCTGGCATTTCTCTCCTGATTTGTGAAGTGTTAGGACCTCATAAGAACTAGGGTGAGTTGGTTGCTACTGATTTTAATTTTCCTGCTAGATACTTACTGGAGAAACATTTAATTCCAGGTTCCTTTTCTACTCTCGAATTTAATTATTTCACCCATCTATAATTTTATGTCATTCAAATCAAGGCTAAGACAATTTTAAAATCCTCCCTGGTAGAGTCTTCTGGCATTGAGAGCCTGAGCTATCTAAGGATCCCGCTAGGCATTGTTTCATCCACTGCGTGGAAACATTGTAAGAACACATTAATATTGTGAGACGCCTCCACATGGAAAGTTACCTGGTCCAGTAAGAACTGTTCATAACCTGCCGTTGTTTCTGGGTCATGTCCAGCAGCTCAACCAAGAAGCGCAACCGAATAAAGTGCAAGTAGGATTAACTCGCTCGGCGAGACGACTGTAAGTCCATCTTTTTTATAATATCCGTCTCAGCCCAAGGGGCCCACCTAAGTTAACACAACAGTGAGAAGCACCAGCCCGCAGCGAAAACCTGTCAACTCGTTAAAAGTCTCTTATTTTCTGTCGGTGACTTATTTTTGTAAGACCTTGTAAACTCACTAAACAGCTGTTATTTGGGTATTAAATTTTTGTAGAAAACCTAAAACAAGACATAGTCTAGCTCTTATCAATGTTTAAGAATTGCACATTTATTTGACGTGCACTTTTGCATTTTTTTAAAACTTTGGGTAGTCATACACATTTAGCTTGTGCATTATTTCATGTTATATTATTTTATTATTATAACCTACCTGTTGTTCAAGTGGGCAATCGCCAAAATAGCATGTAGCATTTCCAGATGAATTGAATTTATCATTTGCCATTATTAATTTCAAATTTCAACTATTGTCATCGAGTTGTCAAATTTCTTAAAAGTAAGGTTGCGGTCAAACAGTAAATTCCTAATAATAGGGACGCGTTCCGTATCTAATGTACGAAGACATTTAAATTTTCTTGGTAGGGCTGATGTAGCGATCACTTTAATTTTATTATCGTTCATTATTTATATTTACCTTTATGTGTTAATACTGCTCAGAATTTACTTAGTCATTGTTTGTCATTTATTTTGTACCACGTACATATATTTATTATTAAATTATTATTATGATTATTCCTTGTGTTTAAAATTATTTTGCTTGTTTTGTCACTCCCCTCCCTTGTCGATCCCTAGCGATCGGCTGGCGCCCGCAAAGAAAATAGCTCGTGCATTTTTGGTAACCAACAAACAAGAACCAACGAATAAGTACATCGCCAAAGCAAAATCTTCTTAAGCGAACCCACCCCCGGCTACGACTGTAAGAGCTGTCGCGCGTGGTTGCTATTTAAAATTTCTAATCTGAAAGTAAGCGCCACAGTGCCTTAACAAAATGCAAATCTTATTTTTATGTTATGAGTTTATGCTGTTTAGGTAACTCAGTTCATACATGATGTGAATACAATAATTCGACAATTGGCAGCTGTCAACAGGCTGTCAGCTAGCTGTCAAAGTGCAATAACAAAGTGCAAATCTTATTTTTTTGTTATGACTTTATGCTTTTTAGACCTAACGTTATTTCTAGTTTTTCTCGTGTCCTTTAAACTTGGGGGTGGTTGTTCTCAACTGTATAGGGGCAGTTTATGAACATTACGTCGGACCTGATGCAGTTTCTTATCACTTTAACAAAACTTAGACATTTTGAGCTTTTTCAGCAGTCATTGCTGTTTTGGGTCGATTTTTTTATATATGGGGGCTAGTTTTCGCCCCTCTCTGGGGGTGTGTTTCATATCTATTGTATGTACGATGCTGTTTAACCTTAATTTGTATAATTCGATTGATTGAGATGTAACAACTATTCTCGTAGCTTAATATTCTTTTTACTCCATTTCAGGGGTGTTCTTTGGCTCTAGCTAATGATTATGGGGGTGTACGATTTTTTTTGACCCCGGATTCGGATTCAGCGACCGAAAATACATAGGAATACATGGGTCTGCTTCGCTGCTTTGAACTTTTTTTTGTGGGGCTGTGTAATCAATTCTGGTAGTTATGGCCCAACTTTTTTGGTTGAAAAATAACACTTTACTTGTTTTCTCCCTTTTCTGCAAGAAAATCTCTTGATTTGTTGACGAAATATATCTATGTAAGAATATCAGAAAGACGATTATAAATATAATAATGTTATTTTTGGACAAATAAATTTTATTTATATGCACCTAATAACCAGTTTATGTAATAAATGCAATCAAAATTACTTTCTCTGTATATGAATTGTTATTTTTTCGCACACATAGTTCTATATATTTTTTCTACTCCCTTATGTAAATGTGCTGTTTTCTGTACAGTCTGTAGAATGGATAAGATAAGATTCCAGTTAACTGAAAGGATATATTTCATATCAGTTCTAGGATGGATATGAAATGAAACCGACCAATCACAGTTCGTGTATTAAGTACATAGACAACTATTCGTTTTAAAATCAAATTAGAGCGTAAGCTGTCAAAGTAACTGCCAGTGTGTATTTGTGTAATATATTAATGTTTAATCAATTTTGTAGTTTTTTTTAAGCTGGTCGTAGAAAAAGTATACTGTACAACTCGAGTGGATTATCCATATCGCACTCAAAAGATTTGAAGCACTCCGCCTACGGAGTCGTGCTCAAACTTCTTTATCATGCGATATGGATATCATATTTATCCACTCTTGTTGCACAAACTACCTATTTTGCCATATTAAAAATACCGTTTAATTGTGCAAAAGTATTTTTTCTTCAAAATGCACTCAAGAAACATAAAAGATACGGAAAACCGTCCAGGAAGATCAAAAGGATTCAAATTATGCATGTGGTTTTTTTCGGGATCGGGGACCATCTTTTTTTTTCGTTCAAGTGTATATATGTTCTGCAGACAAGTTGCTTCCCTACAAGAGCGACACATTTCATCCTTAGCTTTGCCCATTTTTTTGAGACGGTATGTCAATGGGTAATGTCCTGTGAAAAGGCCTGTTATCCTTAATTCGGGTTTGCTGAGATCGAGCAGCTCTCTTGCTCTTTCTATTATTCACACGCTTCTATTGACTTGACCTGTAACATTGTAAGCAAATCTTACAACTCACTTTTCACTTCTAATTGCCGCATCGATTTGAAACTTTGCAATTCTGGTGACAGTACAATAATATATATATATATATATATATAATACCATTGAACTTGTATGATGACGGAGGTGGGAAGTAGTGATAGGGACTACTCATGGGCGTATCACCGGCGTCTCCGCCATAAACTCGAATTTTCCGCGAAAATAAATTATGGTTCAAAAAAACTAAAAGCACGCTTTTATGAGTAGCGTACTAAGGAGTTAAAAATAATTATTAGGTAATTAAATTTAAAAGCATGGGGCGCACTCATAAAAGCGTGTTTTTTAATTTTTTTTAACTATAATTTTTTGAGAATAGCCTATGAAGTCTTTCACTTGACTTTGATCTGGAGTTAGACTCCAGTAGGAGGATTTCTCGTCCTCATACTATTACATACATACTTACCTCCTACGTTGTGTAACATTTTGTTATCCCACAGCTACTTTACTGTTTGTTGACAAATTCAGACAATTTTGGACTGAACTTAGAGCCTTAAGTACTGCCTGGCTGTCTGAAAGAATATAAATTCTTGCCCCTAGTGTGCCTTTTTTATTCATTCTCGAACCCAAAGATCTATGAAGTAAAGAGGGGGGCCAGATTTTCCTAGGTACCACAAAACAGTACAGACGTAAGCACACAGCAACAATTGTTTAAAGGCATTCCATTTCGAGTTGAACCCGAACGTCACGTTGGCTTCCTAGTAAACGTGCACTATACTCTCGTCCGCTTCCCTTTCCAGGTGTAGCTCCAGAGGAGGGCCCCGCAACAGGAGAAGTACCGTCTGTATTATCAGACATGACGGCATTACGTGTTAACCCAAAGGACTTGGCCAAACAAAATATATTGTCTTGTTACCACCGTCACCACGTGGAGGTGGCCCTGGTTACGGATAAAAGCACAGTAGAATTAAGATATACGAGAGCTTTAACCAAGAAGGTTATGATTGGGCCGACACTTTTGATCAGTATATCGCAATTATGATAACAAAGTCGGACTCGCCGACTGTCAAAAAACCCGAATACAGATACTTAGTTGAGCTTTTTTCATGAAATGAGAAAACAAAATGTATACACTCCGGGGAAAGGAGATATCGCAAGTCTGATATTATTTAGTTCTGGCTAAGAAACGGTCGTTGCTAGAACAGAGGATGAAATCCACACAGAAACACTAACGGAAAGTATCTAACTGCTCGTGGAAGCACACTTTCCGTGCTCACTGGTACTGACGGGTTCCTAGAACATGCAACACCCAGATCAAAGGGCGGAGCGGCGCAGTCCTGTGGACTGGAGGTTAGTCACCGAAGTAATACAAAAACGTAAAAATCAGACGGGCAATTAGCAAGTTCCAAACATTTAAATGTTCTGGGAGAGATGGAATCTACCTAAGTCATACAGAGACCCAAACACCGACTTAAAACATTGGAAAAACTATCGAAGAAGTGCATTAGAGACGAAATACTAAAGGAAAATCGCCTCAGTGAGGTCAATATTGCATACCAGCCGGAGAAGTCAAGAGACCTTGGGCTGAATGATCTGAATAAGCTACCGATGAAGTAATTAGATGACAAAGTAGCAGCATTTCTAGACATAGAAGGAGTAATGCATTATGTTAAATCCTAAAATAACCTTATGGTTATACACCAGGACAGGATCTACGGATCAGTGGCATGGTGAACTAAGACATGACAATTGGGAGCAATAAGGTTATGTGGTGTTACAAAATCTTGCTTGCCTGTGCGCTCCGGGGGCCATAAAAATCGCCCCGACAGCTGTATTGGAAGTTCTTCTAGACTTGCCATTACTCCATATATTCTCCAAGGAGAGGCTGATTCAACGGTGCACAGGCAAAGGAAATAAACAATAAGGCAAGTCGATTGCCATTTCCCGTCAACCAGTCGAATGCCATTTTTCCCGAAAGCAAAGCAGGATTAAAAGAAATCGGTTCCATGTAGGTCAAAGGCTAGTATAGCACTGATTGAATGCCCTTATGGACCCAGGAAGTCTGAATAAAGTGGCCGTGGGTACCAAGACACAAGGGGAATGAAAAGGCTAGTGAACTGACCAGGGAAGGCGCGTCTAAGGGACAAGTAGGACCCGAATCCTTTCGCGGTGTGGTCAAGCTATACATACGAGCATTCATTAATAAATAAGTACAAAACAAATATCTGGAAGAGTTTCCCGGAGACGGAGACAAGCCAAACAATTCGTTAAAGAACGATCGACCAAATTTACAGATCTACTATGCCAAAACAGAAAGGATTATGGTGGGTTTTCTAATCGGATACTAGGTGATCCGTTTGAGGAAACACGGCGATCTCGTCCCACCTTCTAGCGGCTTGTATATCAGTGTATACGTAGAAGCTATGTAATTTGAGATGAGAATTACGTAGTGGATATACCGTCCTTCGGAGAGGAAGTAAAGCAGTAGGTCATTTGTCTATTAAATGTAAAATATAGCTACTATATATAGCTACTATAGCTATAGCTACTATAGCAAGTAAAATATAGCTACTCTTCGGCAGAGAAGAGGTTCGGCAAAATTTTCAGGTTGGCGGTAGCTCGTCTCCTGGCGCCGGTGATAGGTCTTGGTAGCGGAAATAGACAATAAATAAAATAAAACTAATCAGAAATTGTCGGCTTAATAGGCACATTAGTTTAACGGGTCTGGCAGAGGATGCAACATGCAGATTCTCTCAAGATGAAGAGGAAACCTCAGTCCAAGAGCTGATAGTTATAGAAGGGGCCTTTATCACGGCTGATACAAAGAACAAAACTTGATAAGGAGATCTAAGGGAAACTAGAATAGGAGCGCCACAATACATTCAGTGGAAGTCAAGGAAAATCAGCCGGCTCCTCCTTCGTAGATTTAATCTAAATTTAACGGTCGCGGCCGTTGCTTGTTTCACACCGATGCCCTAACAGAAGTGTAAGGAACAGTTTGAGGTGGTCATCACCTTTTAAAGTGCAAACAGAATGGACGATAGAATTGCTCGAACATTTCACTACACGTATTGTTAACTCCCCTCTGGCATAAAAACTAAAAACGATTGCTCCAGCTGAGAGAAAATAACTACTTTATATTCACAGGAAGAGAAAAAAAATATGTTTTATGCGAAACGCAAAAACTGTGGGACTAAATATCGCCCCTCAGATTGCCTGTATATTACCTCAGATCGCCCGTGGATTACCTCGGATCGCCTCAGATCGCCCCCTATTACCTTATTATAATTGGCCTCGGATCGCCGGTAATGGACCAAAAATCGCCCCATGACTTACCACTCGGTGACCCAAAATTTCGCCCCCTTTGGGGTCCTCATGAATTCGATTCAAAAGTGGTCTAAATGATAGCTTATGGTGATACTTTAAAGTAGGCCAAATTTCAAGTTGAGCATAGTTTCTGTTTTGGAGATATAACGAGTCGAACCTGTTAGTTGACCTGTTCACGGCAAGATTCTTGGCAATCACGTTCATTATGTTCAAGATTCTCAAATACGCAAAGTGTATCATTTTCTATGTAAAATCTTCCGTTCTTTTCGAATCTATCATTGTATTTTATCAATAACGTTTTTCAAGTGAGGAAAAAATCAGGAATTTTGCTGATAATATTCGATTAATCGGTATATTTGTACTAGAGACTTAGCAAATCTCGATAGATACTCCAAACCTTGTATCCAACGGCCTTTGAATTAAAAAGTAAATGTATATTTCTACATACAGTAACTTTATACATCCTACCTGACATCAAATCAGGTATCTCTATGCTTTTTTAATATGTTGTATAAGATTAAAAATTAATGTAAAATCCAAGTTTACGACCTCGGCAGACCTCCGGGTCTTGGGTCAAAAATCCAAAAAACTGCGAGATTTGTTTTTTTTTTTCAGTTTTTGTCGATTTTGACATCTAAGGCCTACTTTTTGGTGTTTTTTAAAAGTAGATTAAATTTGCTACAAATTAGTACCGAAATACAGCTGTTCAAGTTTTGCAAAATTTTCATTTTTCGCCATTTTTAAATTTAATTTAAAAATTTGTGAAATACGTACTACTACTATAACTAGGTTCAGAAAATTCATTTTACCCCGAACCCAAGCCCCAAGTGGGGTCAGAGGGGACCAAAAAATGCCCCCCTCCCAATATATAGTCCTATTATAGTGAATGGATCGGAAAAGAGGAAGGAATATTTTTCAAAAATATTTAAAAAAATTAGTTATAAACAGATCTTATACTTTTTAAACAACTTTAGGTCTCTTGGACGGTCCAGGAGTGTCGTCCGTGTCGTCTGTGTAGCTGTTCTCTCTTATTACCTTTTCTTCTTCTTCTTGAGCCCAGAAGAGATTATCCAACGCCCCGTCGTCTGATTCTTCTTCGAGGTCTGGGGAGTGTATATTTATACTTAAATCAGAAGCATTATCGCACGATTGGGCTTAAGAAGAAGAAGAAAAGGTGATAAGAGAGAACAGCCATACAGACGAGACGGACGACATGGACGACACTTCCGGACCGTCCAAAAGAGCTAAAGTTGTTTAAAAAGTATAAGTCTGTTTATAACTGATTTTTTTATACTTATATTCTTTTTAAATATTCCTTCCTCTTTTCCGATCCATTCACTATAATAGTACTATAAATTGGCATATATTGGGGGGGAGGGCATTTTTTGCCCCCCCCCCTGACCCCAACTGGGGCTTGGGTTCTGGGTAAAATGAATTTTCTGAACCTAGGTATAGTAGTAGTACGTATTTCACAGATTTTCAAGTCCGCTCTAGTACCAATTTGTAGCAAATTTAGTCTACTTTTAAAAAATATTAAATTATTTTTACCAAAAAGCAGTTTTTTGGATTTTTGACCAAGACCCGGAGGTCTGCCGAGGTCGTAAACTTGGATTTAACATTAATTTTTAATCCTATACAACATATTAAAAAAGCATAGATACCAGGTTTAACGTCAGGTATGAGGTAACGCCTTTTTTTGATGACAAGGTTACTGGATTATTAGGTTTGGTTATAATACTGAAATGTATTTCAATAATATGTAAAACTCTTCACCACGTCACGATACTAATTCCAGGACGAGGTTTGTTTTTTTATTTTTTTCTTGTTTTTTTTTCAATTTTTTTGGACTTTTTACCTTTTTTTTAGCCTTTTTTCATTTTTTTTTAAATTCACAAATAAATTAATTTCTGAAGCCAATCTTAATAGCAAGTATATTTAAGTATGCGAACCTGCTTCTTTAACGATATGACGATATCTCCAAAACAAAAACTATGCTCAACTTGAAATTTCACCTACTTTAAAGTATTACCATAAATTATCATTTGGACCTCTTTTAAATAAAATTCATGAGGACCCCAAAAGGGGCGAAAAATAAGGTTTTTTTTCTTTTCCATGGTGTGGTATTTACGAGGTATTTTATTTATTGAAGGTTAGTAAATATTTCTAAATTTTACACTGTTGTTTTTCTAATTCAGTGGCATACGCGATACGCATACAATAATCACTTACTAGTAATTACAAGATTTGCAACTCGCTATATGATTAAATCAAATAGGTAGGTAGATAGATACGTTATTATTATTCACGGTTCAAAATAACTGCGATATCGCTCAGGCCCAATGGAAGTAAAGAACCAGGTATTTTTATCCGGATAGAGAAGACAGATGGGGTGACAGGAAAATTATAAATCGTAATTACTACAGAGGTTAATTGTCTGGGGCCTGTGCGCCACCAGTCTCGGAAACACTGAATTACTAATGCTGTCCAATCGAGGTTTCCTTCAAACAGTTGAATGAAATGCTTTTAGTTCAATTAAAATTTTCATTAGTCTTCATAAATTTAGATACCTAATGAATATATGATTGAATACTAATCGATAAGAATAAACTTTCGCTCTTTAGCTCTGAGCATAATATGACGTCCAGGGTTTAAAGTTTAGTAGTATTTTTTATCAATAATTTTAGGTATCTTATTTTTTTATTGAACCAAAAGTATAAAATACATCCGTGTATATCTCGGTGAATATTCAAAATAGATTTTTTTTATATAATAACCATGCAATTTACTGTCAAATTAAAATATATGTAACTGAAGGTAAGGACCTCGGTAAGGGCAAACAAATAAAATACTGATTTTTTTTTCAGGTACTGTATTCATGCATGGAAGAGATGTTTGACGTAGAAAAAAACATTTAGAGATGTTATCACAAGGTATGGAACTTATTTTCCCCCGATACAAAAATTCGCTAAAAATCATGCAGCATTTTTCTCAATTTGATTCTTAGTCACAATATGGTATTTCTCCGAGGTATTCTCACTCAACGGAATTTGATAACATCCTTTGAATATGTAGAAATACTCAGAATATCAGTCCTATAACCTAATAATTGCTGAAATATAGCTATTTGAATAGTTCAGATCTGATTGGTGGAAGTAAGGAGCTAATGCATTCGAGAAGAAATGCAATTGTAAAAGAATCAACTACTTACGTCTTTAGGTAATTGTCAGTACGTTTCAAAAATGTAGTAGATTTCCGATAAAAGTAGGTTACGTATTAATATTTTAGAATGAAATAAAATTCACCTGTTGTGTACATTTGTGATGCACACGGTACATGCTAACTGTGTTTGTTATGTATGATTTAATATTATATAAAAATGGTTTATTTTATTGGGAAAAAATATTTTATGTTGCCAGCAGGTTTTTATATTTAATTATTATCAAAGTAAACATAATAAACACGCCACACATATTAAACAGAACAGGAAAGTATGTGTTTGATTCAAAATTGTTTTTTTTTTGCTAATATGTTTTACACGTTTCGGTAAGAACCATTACCGTTTTTAGGTTAAATTTATTACTAAAAATACATTGTAGCTGGCAATGATAAATATTTCACCATTTCCTCGTTTTTCTGAATGTTTCAGTAGGTACCTAGGTGTTTGCAATATAATATGTAGAGCCGTCTCTGGCGTCGAGATAAAATTCCCGAGCCCTGGTTCTAAGCAATAATTATTAATTATTGCTGCTAGAGACGTACAGGAAAAATAATGAGCCTCAAGTTTCCGTCGTTGAGATTTCCGACGAAAATTAAAAAACATTTTTTTTTATTAAATTGGTTTGCAATCACTTCATGATGCATAATTCGATGCTACGTCACCCCGACTGGCTGAAAAAGCACCCTTGAGAGATAAAAAATGAAAAATGAAAACTGAAAAAATTCCGAAGGTGATGACACCGCGGGACACTTGAATTCGTGTTCAAATGTGTTTAAATTGTTGTTTATGCACCCCTGCATCGAAACCATTCAGTTATAAACTTCGAAAAAAAAACTCTCAGGGTGGTAGGGGGTGAAAATACCAAAAACACGTAAATTTCGCATTCTTGCGGCACTGGCGACCCCTCTGTAAACTTGAATTTTCCTCGAATTGATTTTTAAATGTTCCTTGTGCATCCCCGCATCAAACCATGTCGGTTAGAAGCTTCGGAAAAAACAACCCTGGCGCTGAAAGGGGGGTGAAAATACCAAAAACACGTAACTTTCGCATTCTTTCGGCACTGGCGACCTCTCTGTAAACTTGAATTTTCCTCGAATTGATTTTTAAATGTTCCCTGTGCATCCCCGCATCAAACCATGTCGGTTAGAAGCTTCGGAAAAAACAACCCTGGCGCTGAAAGGGGGTGAAAATACCAAAAACACGTAACTTTCGCATTCTTTCGGAACCGGCGATTCCTCTGTAAACTTGAATTTTCCTCGAATTGATTTTTAAATGATGTTACAATCACACCATACACACAAGTCCCATATTAGCAAATATTAATAAAATTGAAATCCAAGCCAGAGGGAAGAAAGTTCACAACAGAAGCCCAGTCCATGGCAAAAATTCTAAAATAAATATAAATGCCTCACCGGTATTCGCTGCAAACAAACCAAGCGTCTTTAGCAGTAATACTTAGGGCGCTTTTTCACTGGCCGACACGATACCAATTCGTCGTCAACGACACCGATACAACGATATCGGGGCAGCACAAACGTATAAAATTATATGGAACTCTTTTTCACTTGCCGATACGATACCGTTTTGTCGGTGCCGTGTTATTATATGCTATTCTTCAGTATCGGTACGACATTGTCGGTATCGTGTCGGTCAATGAAAAAACGCCCTTAGAACACACATATTCTCTTTTGCAGTTTGAATATAGAGAATAAAGATTTTTTTTTATATTCTGAACTATCTTCCCTCTAGTTTGGACGTTTGGACTTGGAATTTTGTTCACATAAAATATGTAATTCACGTCATGTTTGTCTTAACGCCATGGAAAAATATTTACAACCTACCTAACTTGTCTCACGTATACATCAAATAGAAAATGAGATGATAAACTGGTATCTGTGATACCAAAAAGCTTTTAGGCGTATTATTCGTTCCCATTTATTGAACTATAAATAATTTCAAAGTACTTGAACGATCCTCGATGTATTTATTCAGTTAATGTAGGAAGAGATAATTGATGGATATCATGATTCAAACAAAAACATGACAATCTGAGTCACAACCACGGAAGCTAAACTTAAAACGTTTCAAATAATTTTTATATTATAAATAATGTAATTCAGTATTCTTACTTAATTTTATGTAAACTATAGAGCAGATCTCGGAGCAGATATTAAGTTTTTTACAGTTAAGTAGGTACATATTAAATTTCTTTACAAAACTCCGAGCAAAAATCGTTATAATCCTTATTCTTGATCTGACTCATTTACGAGATTATTTACTTTTTATTTAACAAACTTTATTTGACTGTGGATACGTAGTAGGAATACAACCTTAGGCTAGATACACATTATAATGATTTGATAGCAAATCTCAGGACAAAGCTTACAGAAAAAAATGAGGAAAAAATAGTGTGAATTACCGAGGCAGTGGCAAAGTGGGCTAAGGTGCAATTTGAACACTGAATAAATTCCACTGGAAAATTTACTGTTGATTTTTATGTATTACGAAAAAAATATTTGCGCCAAAAGTTATATGCACTTTTTGACCCGCTTTCGCGAATTTTCTACTTATATGTTTAATATATCTTGTACTAGTAATCGAATGAGAATTTTAAAAATACTGGCTTATTTGAAATAAAATTCTTAAAATATGTAGACCTGTCCGATATGTATAGTCAATCCGCCATCTTGGGAAAAAATAGAAAACACCAAAAATGGCCGAAAAAATCAAAACTGAATATCTTTTCGATAAGTTATTAAGAGAGAGACATATTCGATAAGAGTAATTCCACGAAAGTTGGCAAAAATAAAACTCATCTAGTCAAATTATAATGCACGAAACCCGGACGCTGTAAGTCAAATAGAACGGTCAAAGATGGACAAAATAAAAAATTTTAATTCTTCGACAAGTATCAAAGAGGTGTGCGTCAGTTTTTTTTTCTTCGACTGTAAGTTCTTTTACGTTTAGGGGATATAGTTCTGTTTCCTAATTTTCAAAAAAGTGCATTTTTCACAAATTTAAAAATTGCATTTTCTTTTACCCTCCTTTTTTGGCATCAGGCGATCCGAGGGGCGATATTTCGTCCCGCAGTTTTCGCGCCAGTTACCCCACGGATCAAACACAAATTATCAAGAGCTGCCCATCTCTTCACAGCACATGTAACCACCCTAACCTATCAACCAACATATCATATACCAACATATACCATATACCATAACATATAAGTACCAACATATCAACATCAACTATATTTTCCCACCTTTTCAATCCACCTTTTCTATCATTTTTTTGTTTCACCTTTTCAACAAGATAAGAGTAGGGACTCAGTTTAATTACTTTCTAACACATCTCGGTCTCTTGCTGCCCTCCAGCCTTACTCCGGTGCCGTGGGTGTTCGGCTGGATCAAGAAGCGAGTGCCCGAGTAAGTAAGTATTTATTGGTGTCACAAATTACAAAATTTTTACAGGGTTTACTAGTTCATAAGCCTGCTACACTGCCAAAAATCGAACATAACAACAGTATTTTAAGAGAAATAAAATACTTATTTATTTTAAAAAACACATGTATTATTATTTTATATCCTGCTTTTTAGCTTTAAATTGCTTTTCTATAATTTTAGTTTCCATATAATCTGAACGAAAAAGCCCGTTTTCCTATGACATTTACTAGCCCATAAAAATAAATTATTTTTTAACATTTTTCGTGGTGTTTGCTTGACCACTTATTTATAACTATATACTTGTAAGTCTTTTGTTAACAGTTTTACCTTATAGTCATCTTCTTCAATTTTAGTTACACTTCCTATTATATGCCAAGTATGATTAATACCAATGGCATAGTATTTTTCGAAGTATTTTTCGATTTCAATATTATTTTTATCTAAAACCTGATCCAAATCCGAGGAATCCGAATTAGATGTTGAAGTATCAAAATTTTCGGTTTCTGTTTCGCTATTATCTTCACATATTTCATCACGTGATGTTTCCGTGGAAATTTGTTTCACTCGATTGACTTTGACTTTTTATTTAACTGACTTTGATTTTGCCGTTTGTTTATTTAACTTTTTACAATTTTTTTTCACGCTTGTAATTTTCTTATTACTTAATATTGGTTTTATCGGTTTTAGATGCCATTGTTCTAACTCGCAGTATTCTGTCACTAGATAAATGACTTATTCATAAATACCTAACCAACAGCGTGAGGATTTTGTCACTGTTAATGCTATTCCATTCACTGTTATTTTAAGGAACGATGTATTTTTACATTTTTTACGAACTGTTGATGAACAATCCTTTAGGTAAAGGTCCTTGCATTTTTTAAACATTAAATAATCAATAACTTGGAAATGAATTGTTTTTTGAAAAAATGCAATTCCTTATTTCATGTACTTACCTGAAGTTTCGAACGTTCACTTGAACGAATTTTAGATGAAAAAGAAAAGTTAATAAAAACCACACACTGATTTAGGCGTAAACACTTCACTGCCACATTTGCTGACAATGATATCCACAATACTTAAGTTTTTAGACCTAAATCGAAGTGCATTTTTTTTTAATTTTTCTTTTTCATATGAAATTTGTTCAAGTGGACGTTCTAAACTTCAGGTACATCTTATTTTCTATTTCAATTAATTCATTTTTTCTATCATCCAATGCATTTGATATTTTTAATTTTTGTAGGCCAAGAGTTTTCATTGAAAAAGCCCGCTGCCCAAGGAATAACTACTTCCACATCCAGATTTCCTATCCAAGTCTCTTACAACGATAATGCCTCGGAAAATGCTATATTTGCACTGCACCAAGTGGAAATAATTGTTTACGGAACTTAAACCCATAAAACGATATGCCACATGGGTAGTGGAGGTGGGGGTGGGGGGTGAGGTAAAATCCCCAATCCTTGACACTCACCCAATGGTTGACATTTTTAATGAAAGATCGAAAAAATAAGTATATACATCAATACCGGGAATATTCAAATGTGAAAACGTATCGGTCGCGCCATCTATTACCCACAGCTGCAACGAAATTTATATATGCTGATTCTTCTGGAAATGAGAAACACGTTTTTTGTGAGTAGTTTGTATGGTGCATTTTTAAGACAAATTCTTACTGAAAGTGTTAAAAAGGTAAGTTAATGTGAACACACATAATTAGTATATTTTTAGTTGTAGATACATAAATCTTTTACCAATCAATTTAAGATGGTTTATATTATTGATCTAACCTCAAATATCACTGTAAATTTGTGACTTATGTAGTTTAGTGGGGCTGTCAACCATTGGTCCGAAATATACGTATATAATCCATGCTTGACACATGATGTCAACTATTGGACCCAAAACGGTTAAGGAAATTTCGGTATTCCTTTGATGCATAAATATCGGGCTGAAGTTTGACTTACTGGAAATGCGTTATGTCAAAATGGTTTCCATGGTAACGGTCGTCATAGTTACCATTACCCAATGGTACTACTCCCATGGTGGGCACTGGCTTAGTTGTGAAGTTAGGTAGTCCAGAATAGTGGAAATGATCTATAAAGAAGCAGCTGCTGTGGAAATGCTTACCACGGTTACCAGTACCTTAGGGTACCACTCCCATGGTGGGCACTCGCTTAGTTACGAAATGATTAGCTGTATTAGTTATTTTTTTTTTTTTAATTCGACTTACCGGAAATGTGTTATATGTCAAAATGGTTTCCATGGTAGCGGTCGTCACTACCCAATGGTACTACTCCCATGGTGGGCACTCGCTTAGTTACGAAATGATTAGCTGTATTAGTTATTTTTTTTTTTTTAATTCGACTTACCGGAAATGTGTTATATGTCAAAATGGTTTCCATGGTAGCGGTCGTCACTACCCAATGGTACTACTCCCATGGTGGGCACTCGCTTAGTTGCGAAGCTATGTACTCCAGATTAGTGGAAATGATCTACAAAGACGCAGTTGCCGTAGTAATGCTTAGCACGGTTACCAGTACCTTAGGGTACCACTCGCTTAGTTACGAAATGATTAGCTATATTAGTAATGAAACCGATTTTTTTTTATTGATTATAATAAAATTAAAACAAAAATACAAGTTACATTAAATTTTTGAACGGAAATCTCCATATTCTAGCCGTATGACCACGTATTTCGAGACGGCGACCGATCGCGCGTTTTCAAGCTGAAACTGCTTCTTTGTATTCGCGAAAATATAACAGATGAACTCAATAGTGATTTACCTTCGATACAAAGGAATTCACGTATAAGGAAAAGTTTATATAGTAAAGTAACAGCGGAAATTTGTCATGATATATAAATCGCTGTCACATATTGCTGAATTGTGTGTATCGAAGGTAATCCCTATTGGATTCGTTTGTTTTATTTTCGTGAATATCATTTCCACTAATCTGGAGTACCTAGCTTCAAAACTAAGCGAGTGCCTGCCATGGGAGTAGTACCATTGGGTAGTGGTAACTATGACGACCGTTACCATGGAAACCATTTTGACATATAACACATTTCCGGTTGACGTTTCGAAATCCGCGCGCGCGGAGATAAGGTACTGGCTAAAAAAGGTGAAAAAAATGTTTACCAATTAATCAACAGCGACGAAAAGGAATGCATTACGGTTTTGGTAACAGGTAATGCAGCTGGACTTATTGCTCCTACTATGGTTGTTTTCCGAAAGAATACCTCACGACATCGCTCTTAGTGTTCCTAGCGACTGGGGAATTGGGAAATCTGAGTCAGGCTGGATGACGGGGGAGACGTTTTACGAGTATTTAGCGAATGTTTTTTTTCCATGGCTGCAAGAAAAAAAAGTTACCCTACCGATTATTTTATTTATTGGCGGTCATAGGTCCCACTTAACCCCGCATACCAGCAAATTTTGCAAAGACAAGGGAATTATTTTGGTTGCTTTACACCCCAATGCTACCCATCTGATTCAGCCCATGGATGTTGCTGTATTCAGGACTCTTAAATCAGGGTGGAGACAAGCGATATGTCAGTGGCGATTGCAACACACTGAGAATCCAATAGTGAGAAAAACAGATTTTTGTCCTTTGCTAAAACAAGCCATTGATGAAAGACTTGTTCCCTCTGTACTGCAAAATGGATTTCGCAAGTGCGGTTTAGTACCCTGGAATCCTAATATCGTGAAATGTCCAATCAATGAACCTGCACAAAAACCAGTTACGGATGAACAATCTTTGAAAGAGTTGGAAAATGGCATTAGATTTTTTTTAAAATACGTGGACAATGAAAAACTGATGAACTTCAAAAAGTACGAACCAGAGTTGGAAAAAAAAAACAGTTTTTTTTCATTTTAAACAAAAAAACAGTTTTTTTTGTTTAAAACAGGTTTTTTTTTAATTTTAAATTTTATGTTTAAAACATGTTTAAAACTATATTCAACTAAAATAAAATGGTGCCAGGCACACTATGTATGCTACTACTAGTTGATGTCAGATGGCACTGTTAAACGGATTTTACAGCACTCTGCAAATAAAATGCTCAGTTTAGTGCATGTGACCACTATATCGGCACTTTTCCTGCTTTTCCACAAACTCCAAAATAATACATTTATTTAAAACATTGCACTGTGTTTTAAACTATGTTTTAAACAGTTGTTTAAAACATAGCATTTTGTATTAAATATGTTTTAAATATTTGTTTAAAACACAGTGCGATGTTTTAAACATGTTTTAAACACTTTGTTTAAAACATTTTGTTTTAAACATGCCAACCGAGATACGAACACTGGGAAGGCGATCCGTGCGATCTCTCACTATTTAATTTCTACAAAAGTATTTTAATGAAGTACACTAAACTTAATGAAGAAAAACAAGGAAATGGAGGGTCTGAAGGTTCTCATAAGACTGATAACCAAGTGGAACCTGAGGTCTTAAATGAGAATATTGATAATAATAAAAATGATACTGAAAAAGAAAATGTTTCTCCAATGGGAGAGAAGACACCAGAACCGATTGCCAAAGCTCTAGACACTGAAAAATTCCCAGTTGCTTCTACATCCACCACATTAAGAATTGGTGAAAATGATCAGTTGATTTCAAGCCCATTTAAAAAGAGCCCTGTTCTGGCCACAGCCTAGGCAGAATAAAAATAAACGAAAAAAGAAAGAAAAAGTTCCCTCAGTGGTAGTTTCGAAAAGCTGGCAAGAATAACATGAAAAGAAGGAAACATTGAAAAAAGAAAAAGAAGACAATAAGAAGAAAAGGTTAGAAGACAGACAAAAAAAGAAAGAGATGCAGGAGAAATTTCGCATTGAAAAAAAAAAACAAAATCCAAAGAAAAGAGAACCAAAAAAGAAAAAGGTCTCATCCGATTCCGGCACGTCTGAGGATGAATGGGAAGAATCTGGAGATAGTTTAGATGATGTAAGTCTAAACTTGTATAAAGACCCACAAATTAGCGACACGGAAGCTGCATCTGAAGCATCTGAAGACGAATTACCCATATCAAAGCTCATTCAGAAAAAAAAATAACAGTACAAAGTGGGTGATTTTGTTCTTGTTTTATTGCCAGGCAAGAAAAGGGAACACAAATATCTTTGTGTCATACAGACAGTTCTCCCCAATGAAGAAGTGGAAGTTGTCGGAATGAAAAAACAATCACCATTCGATGCTAAAACATTTTTATTAAATGAAACCGATGTTTCAACAATAAAGATTACGCAAATTGTTGAGTTACTGGATTTTCCTAATTTGCAAGCAGCTGGCGACCGTTTAAAATACGAGTTTAATAAAAACATTGAGACTCATGGATAAAAAAGATGGATTTTTAAAAATATTTTTCACGGATTTTTAACTTTTTTAAAAGTATTTTCTAGGTATATTTTTTATGTTTTTATGTATAATGTGATTTATAAGTATTATAAATAAATCTTATGTTTTGCTAAGTGGTAGTTTTTCTGAATATTTTGACACATGTCAATCTTTACACAAATATGTGTCAACTATTGGTTCTAAAACAGACAAAGAAAAAAGTATGAAAATAGTCAACATATTTTTTATAGCAATATGTTTCGCAATGAATATAGATAGATAAATAACCACTGATTTCAGTGCAGATTGTAAAAATAACTTCACCACTGAAATTTCTGAAAGAAAAATTAAATGTCGAGCATTGGGAAAAATGTGTGTCAATGATTGGCGAATAGGTAGGTACCAATGTTTTGCCTGTCAACTATTGGCTCCTTTTTAGACACTTTAAAAATGTATGAAATAAAATGTATTATGCTAGATTAATAAATTCCAATTATCACTACCACCACACTAACCCTCAAGTACTTAAATGTGAGAATGATTTTAGGAAACAACCCATGAAATATATTTTGGAGCTGAATATGTCTGACTCTCATCCTTAATGTGTCAACCATTGGGGGCTTTACTACCTATATTATTTTTTACTTTTTAACAATAGGTAGGTATACAATATACATACTAACTTATGTATGTTAGCACGCCAAAGGTATTGGTTATTACTACTTTGTTACTTTTGAAGTAGGAGGCGGCATTTTAGATTTTCCACACCAGCGGCCCAATCCCTAGAAACGGCCCTGCTTGTTCAATGATCAAGTAAATATATCTTTTCCAATATGCAAAATTTGAGTAGAAATTAATTTAGTAGGTAATCAAAAATGAGGGAGTGTATTTTTCTGAGCTGCCCTGGTATTTGTAAATCGTTCTTGAAATATTTACCATCAACTATTAGAAACCAGTTATATACAAGTAGGTAGGTAGGTATAAGTATAGATATTTTTATTATAAATTTACTTTCACCCAATCAGAGGTTTATTGCCGTTATTCGTTTCTATCATGCAGGCGAAGGTTTGGCGAACATATTACAAAACCACATTTAAATATTACTAACCTGACCTATTAGGTATATGATTCATTACTAGATTCTAACAAAAATAAACCAAATAGGCCAAATACTTACTTAGGTAATTTACTTCTGTATTTAAATGGGTCTCGCTCAGCAAACTTAAATAACTTAATACCTAAATAATGGAAATGTACGGCCTGCTACTGCATTTTTAAAGCTATAAATTTTTGCAAAAATTTTAAATAATTAATTTCTTACCTCATTAAAGGCCATATCTGAAGGTAGTTCGATGGCCTTTCACCTGTAAGGATGACAACAAATCTTCAGTTATTTAGTAGTTCCAAGAGTTGTAAATAACAGCAACAATTAACATAAACAACACTTCATTTGGCACAATCTTGTTGACTTATTTCAGTAAATGTTAACAACTTCTGATGTTTATGGAAAACATAGCACTCGATTGTAGAACAAATATAACAAAAAATTAACATTCCTCAGGTGTGATAGGTAAGTTATCTAATCCAACGATACTGCACTGGACGACGCAAAAATTCACCATATCGAGTTATAAAACCGTAGTTTATGTACGCGTAAACACATACCAGAAACACGAAAATAAGCAAATTTTGCTAAAACTTACAATATTGTACACACATCTGATGCACCAGCCAAGTGCCGGGCGCCATATTGAATTGTCAAACTACGTCGGAATGGACCCGATTCAATACGAGACTTCCCGAAACGATATTTTAAACATTTTCTTGGATCATGTTTAGCAGAAATACATTATTAATTTGTAATAAAATGCAATGTTTTATTTCTTGTTACAAAATTACTCAAAGGTAAACTGTATTTTACATCACTGGCTTAATAAAATCATTAAAAATAGAATTTCATTCTTATTTCAATGATACCTAAGTACCTAGGTAGGTATATCAAGAAACTATTAAAAAGTGCAAGTAGGTAGGTATTATGCAAATGTCTTAATTTTAAAATTATGAAGGAATCCCTAGGTAAGTAGGTATATCAATTATATTAAATTGAATTAAATACCTAGTCCTTAAAATTATAGATCCATCAAATAAGATAGGCCACCAACTATACACATACTTAAAGGTGTGGACTGACACGGCCGATGATAGGTATTAGACAAGCAATGAAATATTTTATTAGTAAATACTGAAAGATCTTGAAAATAACGATGGCTTTATTAATATAGGTACTTATTTTATAACCAAAATTAAAATTAATATAAGTTGTTTTTTATAAACAGAAAGTAAGATAAATAAATAGTTCCCACGTAATAGCTAATATACCTAGGTAAGCCAGATGAGATGTTTTTTGAATGTAGGTAAATTAATTCCAATATTGGTAAAGTAATTAATTCCATGTGAGTAAAAATTCGTAACAGAAGAAACCAAAAGACTTTTTCTTACAAAATTCTTTAATTTGCTGCCGGCTTCATGCATTAACAAATATTTGCTTCACAGTAATCATAGTACACTAACTAGAGGTTTTAATTTAGAAATAATGGTACCTACATATGAATTAAAGTTCGTTTTTTATATACTGGAGCGGGTCTGCCGAGAAAAAGAAGTTTTCAAACAGACTTTTTAAAAAAAAAAATTTTGTCGATTCGGTTACACGCGTTCTCTTTTATCATGTTATCAAGTTAGTTCAGCTTAATCACACTAGGTGGGGCAGGAATTCGGATTTAAAATTTGCAAAAACACGTTTTTTCCACGTTAACTTTGTTATTATTGACTTGACGAAAAACATGTTAAATGAAAAATTGAAGACCTCGCGGAAGCGCATAATCTGGTAAAATTTTTTCCAAATCGGACTTCAACTTTTCGTGAATTTTTTTTGAATACGCTTTTTTTGTCGGAACACTAATATACAAAAAAGTAATTCCTTAATTTTTTTCACGAAAAAAAGGAGTTAGGGGGCTGAGATTTTTTTGAGGTAGGTGAAACAGATAAGAATTGATGAAGCCGGATGAAGGGGGTTGGTGGGCCAATTAGGGGAGGGGGAGGAGGTAGGAAAAAGAAAATTATTCAATCCCCCGAACTTTTTTCCTGTCGTGCGATTTTGAAAAACCAAAATGGAATTTGTTCGCTGTTATCTCTAGTATTTGACTGATTAATTTTTTTTTTCAAATACTCTTTGTGGGAGGGGGAAAACTTTTTGCATTTTTTTCAAATGCGTTTTTTTACGTAGGAAAGGGTTCAGAGGAAAAACTATTTTACATGTAAGTGAAGATATTAAAAAAAAAATATCGCAATCCAAGCAATAGGAACCCTGTCAAAAAATCCTTATAAAAACTTATAAAAAAAAATGTATAAGTTTTTATAATTTTTGATGTATGTATTTGAAATGTGTTTTAATTGTAAATTTTCATATGGTATCTACCAGTATTGAAGTTTTTATAGGTTTTTCTAGTGTTTTGAATGTAAATTCCCATATGAAATCTATTAGTGTTGATGAGTTTTTATAGTACATGTAATTGAAAGTTTCTATGGGTTTTTATAGGTTTGTATAGTGTTCTGAATGTAAATTTCCCATAGAAATTCTATTAGTATTGATAGGTTTTTTTACAGATTTTGGTTGTGTATTTTAATGCCAAATCCCATAAACTTACATAGGTAAGTAAATATTATTTACTTACTTACTATTAATATTTCAAATATCAATAGTAATATAGTGGTAAACACTAAATACTGGAAAAAGTCCTTGTTTCCTTTAGCGTTCTAGGCTAAACACAGTTAATAAGTTAGCAGTAAAAGAGACTGCTTTACTTTGAATTTAACAAGCCCACACTAGTTATTAGGTCACATTAGATTAGATATATGAATTAGCGACATGTATAACAGCTCCCTCTACTGGAGGCTAGAGTATGTAACACTAAACTTTCATAAGTTTTAATTATGTGTGTGTGTGTTTTAAATGTACATTCCTCGTATGAAACCTATTAGTATACGTAAGTTTTTATAGTATTTGAAATACAAAGTTTTTTTATAAGTTCTAAATGTGGTTTGATGTGACTATTTGAAATGTGTTTTTAATGTAAATTCCTTCCCTGAGCATTTCCATATATTAATAGGAAATGCGAAGTTTTTATAATATTTGCTGCATACAATGGGTTTTTAATGTAAATTACCTCTATGGAGTCTATCAGTAGTTATATGTATTAGTATATTTAAGTTTTTCTAGTATTTGAAATACAAAGTTTTTTATATGTTCTGAATGTGGTTTGATGTGGCTAATTGAGATGTGTTTTTAATGTAAATTCCTTGCCTGAGGTCTATCAGCATTTGCATTTATTAATAGGAAATACGAAGTTTTTATAAGATTTGCTGCGTACAATGGGTTTTTAATGTAAATTCCCTATATGGAGTCTATCAGTAGTTATACGTTTTCACGGTAATTGAAATATGAAGATATGTTATAGATATTTTATATGCATTCGAAAAGTATTTTTAATGAAAATAATTTTCCATACGAGGCCTATCAGTATTTGTAAGTTCTTTATATGGTGTTTGAAATACGAAGATTTTATAGGCTCAGATGTGTCTAAGTTTTTGAAGTATTTGAAATGTGTTTTGAATGTACATTCCTTGCCTGAAGTCTATCAACACTTGCACGTTTTAATAATAAACACGAAACTTGAAAATATGATAAGAGAGAACGCGTGTAACCGAATTTTCAAAAAAAAAAAATTGAAACAAAGTTGGTTTCATTTCAAAACCAGATCCGCTCCGCTACTAGTATAATTTAATGGTAAATGCATCAATGAGACAATGAGACGTTTCTATATTATATTATGCGTGCTTGCTTATTTACAGGAAGTTGATGAGAGTGGCATCCAAAAAATATTAACCATTGGAACTGGAAGAGAAGGGAATTTTGAGAACAAAGACTTAATACAATTTTTTAAATAAATAGATAGTCTTTAAGTGTTAATGACTTGAAAATGCAATTTTACCTTGAGAAAATAGGTGTCTCAAAACGGTTCTTATCGAATACCTCGAGGAGTACCGATCACATTCAGCGAGAAAATACCAGAGGCTAATAAGAAAGCCTAGAAATTCAGGATTAATTATTTTTTCTAATTTCTGTAGAATTATCAGTTTCGGAAATATATAATTTTAAAGATGACATTCGTTTTAAGACGAAGTATTTAGTTAAAAAGTGAGAAACTATGGCTCATACATACGATTGCCAGGCCTAAAATTCTAAAAGCTGGACTTTACTTATAAAGGACCCAGCTCGTGTCTTACGGGAAGTGGCCTCCGGTTAAATTGGCTGAATTTTTAATATATTGTAAATATCGACTTTCTAATCAAAAGCTCTCATGGGCCCAACTCGATCCTATGTCTAGTTTCCGAGATACAGCTCAAGAAATGTACAAGAATGACTTCTTGTACAATTAAAAAAATTTCGATTTCATGATTTTTTTCATACATTTTATATTGTGATACGTTCTAATAGCCCTTGATAATATTTTGCACTAAAAACATTTATTGTATTAATAAAAATTGCGTAGAAAAAAATTAACGTTTGAAAAATATTGGCGAAGGCGCCGGGAAATCTACAGCGTGTCGCACTTTTCATGGAGCCACCTTCATCGCTCATTTGATATCCGAATTTTTTGAAATTTTGGTGGTGAATATATACCTATTAAGTGAGACTTTAGACGTAACCACATTTGATTTTAGTCAGAGGCGTCCGATTCTAGGATGTAGAAAGGGGGTCGATTTTCAAAAAAAAGTATTAGCAATTTTTTTAGAAAAAAACTAGTAAGATATTCTTAATTAGCACCTTTAGAAAGCCATTTGTACAAGATTACATCGTAGAGGGTTCAAAGGTGTTTGAGATAGGGGCCTTCAAAAATGCAATTTTTTCAAGTAAAAATAATTTTTATCTGCAAAACGGATTCTCAAATGAAAAAAAAATTATTCTTCATTTTTTATTCAGAATAATGTATTCTACTAGTTTGAATTGATTTTACAACAAAATAATTATTTATCTAAATAAGGCAAAAATTAGAAATTAAAATAAATGAAACTAAAATAAATAAATAAATAAAACCAATTGACACTAGTAATAATTTTTTATTTCACGGCTTACTTAGGTCTTTATTGAAGATTATTCGTTAAAAAAATGGTAATATATACGAATTAGAATTTTTGCCTTATCAAATAAATAATTATTTTATTGCAAAATCAATTCAGACTAGTAAAATACATTATTCTGAACAAAAAATTAAGAATAAATTTTTTCATTTGAGAATCCGTTTTACAAGTAAAAATTTTTTTTAGTTGAAAAAATTGTTTTTTTGACGGCCCCTATCTCAAACAATTTTGAACCCACTACGATGTAATCTTGTACAAAGAAGTTTCTAAAGGTGCTGATTAAGAATATCTCACTAGTATTTTACTGAAAAAATCGCTAATAGATTTTTTCGAAAATCGACCCCTCCTTTCCATTCTAGAATCGAACGCCTCTGTCTAAAATCAAATGTGGTTACGTCTAAAGACTCACTTTATAGGTATATTTTCACCACCAAAATTTCAAAATATTCGGATATCAGATGAGCGAGATATGAGGGTGGCTCCATGAAAAGTGCGACACGCTGTATATAAAAAGAACAAATAAAAAAATATTCGGTCAAATTGGCCTACACACAGTATGTGTCTTCCTGATCAAAAAACTGTAATTGAAAAACTTTCGGAAATTGCTCCTTTGACCTCTAATCCCCCATCAATAAATTAAAAGTTCGACAAGAATTTTACAAGAATTTATAGTTGTATCTCGGAAACTAGGCATAGGATCGAGTTGAGCTCATGAGAGCTTTCGATCAGAAAGTCGAAATCTACAATATATTAAAAGTTCAGCCAATTTCACCGGGGGGGGGGGGGGCACTTCCCATAAGAAATGAGCGGGGTCCTTTGCCCGGACATTTGGTACAAAAAGCCGAACAGCATTCGTCCACCATGAAAAAATCACTATAACACAAAATTAGTTTTTTAATATTTTTACTAAATTTGATTAATTTAAAAATAAAACAGAAAAAGTCATCGTATAACAATAAAATGTATCCATAGAAAAGCGACTAGAAACGAAAAAAAAAAGCGAAAAATCACGTTTTAGAGCCTCTTTTTTTTTTTTTCGAGGAGGGGAAACCCACACGGGCTGCCCATCCCAACTTGGAATGTCAGCCTTTAACTGACTAAAACCCCTCCTCCTAGGGCTCGTCTGTAAAAAAATACTCTGAGGGCACTGCAGCCTCCTGGGCTTATTGTGCTCTCCCTATCTTGCTGTCTTAGTTTACACTCTCCATTTTAATATTCCTGTATCACTGACAAGGTGATACAGGTCTGAAAATGGGCGAGTTATGATGGTTTTCGGATCCGTTTGTCTTTGCCCGTAGATATTATAACCCACTCTACCCATTTTTTCTGTGCCGTTGGCAGCAGGTCTGAGAAAATGGGGGGAGTGGTAGTTGCCAGGTCCATTGTCCAGGTCCATTGTCTTTCCCCGTTGATATTCTATCCTACAGTCGCATAATATGCTTTGACAGCAACGGCTTCGCTACGCGGCGTTCTCACTGGTCACCACCTCAGTCAAGTCCTCGTCGCGCGCGACGTTGCTCTACTTCGGTGCTCTGTTCGGCAACAGCCTCGCCACGCGGTATTCCTTGATGATCCATAACCCCGTCAAGTCCTCACCGCTCGCGGACGTTGCTTCACTTCGCACCCCTGCATCAGTTTAGTGAGGACCGCTGTAGCCTCCTCATTGTGATGCAGTTTTATCTGGAATGGACCTATTTTCCCAATCCTTCAACCTTTTGAAAGTTGTTCTCCCAGGCTATGCTCCTATGCTATGCAACGACCTCGCTACGCGGTATTCCTTGACGGTACGTCACCCCTGTCGAGTCCTCGCCGCTTGCGACGTTGCTTCACTTCGCACTCCTGCATCATTTTAGTAAGGACCGCTGTGGCCTCCTTACTGTGATGCAGGTTTATCTGCACCTTTAGCTCCAATGGGCCTATGTTTCCCTATCCTTCCTGAGGGTTATTCTCCCCTGGCTCCGGAACCAAAACGAGAGGCTCGAGCGCTTTGGAAGGTCCTTGGTGTTGGCCGTAGTCACGGACACCACCTCCCGCACTGCGCTCGTGGGCTTTGTGATGGGGAGTCTGCACAGAACATGCCGAGGAACCCCCTCCTTCTCCACGAGTAAAGGGGAAAGGATGGTCGCCACGCACGGGGCTCCTTACATACGTGGAAGGCATTTTTACAACGGGATGCGCCTGTGCCTCGAGGTTTGTCGCTAGTGGTCGGGCTCCCCCCGACCATGCGTCCCGTCGGCGCGCACAATACCTTGGGATTGGGGAAGTTTTTATGGTGGTACTTCATCCACGTAGTCCGGGCGGTGAAGCCAAGACCCCCGTACCCCCCGGAGAGACGTACCCCTGACCAGGGTCAGGGGGTCTTGCCACTCCAAGCGGTTTACGGTGTGTGAGCTGGTCCGCGACATGGTTTTAGCCGGGATGGACTGGGTTATTAGTCCTACCCCCAGCAGTATGACCACGTTACCCCTACGCCTCGTGGAGTCTGGCCGTTCTCCTATCCACCACCTGGAGACGCGCCTAGCAGGTGCTCAAGCCCCACCCTCGTGAAAGGATTGTACCAGATTTTTAGAGCCTTAGGCAAAAAGCCAAACAAAATCCGGACAGGCTGGACATATCAATTTTTAGCCGGACGAAACCGTAAAAAGCCAAACATGTCCGGCTAAAGCCGGACGCCTGGCAACCCTACTTATACATCAAAATGCTACTGGATAAAATAAAATATTAACAATTAAACTTCCAAATGATTTTTGTCTCTTTCTGTAGCATAACAACCAAAGAATTTATAGCAGAAACACTAAAAACGTAGCCATTTTGTGACTATAATCACCCAGTAATTTAAAGAAATCTCAAATAGTGTTTTTCGTTAACAAATAGGACCTAAATGCTGAAAATTTTTTGCTTGCTCATAGCGCTCGCTGTACAAAAATATGCAAAATATACAAAACGATCGCGCTGGAGTGTTTATTGTTTAAATGTTTAACATCTTAGAAACTGCGGCACTTACGTGCTATTTCAGCTTATTTTTTGTTTGTTTCTCTAGCGTAAAAAAAACAAACAAGTTATAACTGGAGCAATGTGCGTTTTCACATTTTTTTAAATAAAAATGTTGCCATTCTGTTGCAAATACTGTTTTTCGTTAATATATACCTAGATTTTTCTGTTTTCCTTGCTGGGATTTTCTGCCACATGTATTTCCTTATTTTTTGCAATTTAACAATTTATCGTAAAGCTTATTTGTGGGTCAAATTTTATTTGAAATTTTATTACGAACATTTTGGTATTTTTATTTTTGGGATGCGGTTACTAGGGCCTGAGATAAGGGAAATAGCAGAAAATTTTGGTTTTGCAACAATAATTGTTTAAATTTTAAAGAGAGCAATGGACAGATTTAATCCAAAACTTCTCATTGCACCTAAAAAAAATTAAAATCATAAAATAGTTGCAGCTGGTTTTTTAGTACAGTACCTACAGGACCTAGAGGTAAAAATTATGTAAAATTTCTTAATAATTTCATATGTAATGATAATTTTTCTTTATGGGTTATTATTGTAGTAAAAGGTATCGTCTTCAGTTTCTATATGGTCCGGATACTTGCTCTACCCTCAAGGGGTGAAAACCACCTAAAGGAGGAGGGTCTATAAGGCCGGTTTTGGTTTTTTTTATTTTTGGTAAAAAAATTTCGAAAATTTGTTTTTATCATATTTATTCAATATCGAATCTATTCCACCCCAAACGGAACTTCCCTCAACCCTCCCCTCTCCACGTATCCCCATTAAGTTATTAAAGAACCAGTTTACATTAGTACATATGCTTGAACTTGAAAATCATATTTCCTTTGAAAAAACTGCACCCTAAGCTCCCCCTTCTACTATACAACTCCCAACGACAACCACTCTCTCCCCAAACTAACATAAATCTTTATACTCCTACCGGGTATAAAATAGTTTTAAAGGGATTTTTTATTTACATACCCCCCAACACCCACTCTCCCAAACCATTCTCGCATCATCATACTGTTACAAGCTTGAAAATGGTATGACAAAGACTTTTCTTATACTTTTTTATCGGCAGAAAGATATAACCTTACGCGTTTTACTCCCTCTCCCTACGTCCAAAACAACAAATATACGAAGAAAGATAGTCAAGCTCTAACTTCTGAAAAAATCAAACAAAAGTACATTTACTATAAGCTCTAAATCAACAGACAAAAAAAAACAAAAAATCTAACCTAAAACTCTCTACACAACAGTATGGTTTAGGAGAGAGGGTGTTGGGGGGGTATAAGAGGAATTGGCATTTTATCAATAATGTAAATAAAAGGTCCTTTTAAAACTGTTTTACTCATGGTAGCAGTATAAAAGCTTATGTTACGGGAGGAGAGGGTGCTTGTCATTGGGGGTTGGGGGTGTTAAGGTATTGTATAGTAGTAGGGGGAGCTTAGGGTGCAGTTTATTCAAATGAAATATGATTTTCAAGTTCAAAACATCTAAGCATGTGTGCTGATGTAAACTGGTTCTATAATGATTTAATGGGGTTATATGGAGGTGGGAGGGTTGGAGGAAGGTCCGTTTGGGGTGGAATAGAAATATGATTTTCAAGTTCAAAACATCTAAGCATGTGTACTGATGTAAACTGGTTCTATAATAATTTAATGGGGTTATATGGAGGGGGGAGGGTTGGAGGAAGTTCCGTTTGGAGATGGAATAGATTAGATATTGAATATATAAGACTTTTTTTTGAAATTTTTTGATCAAAAATAAAAAGGGCTGAAAACTGGCCTTATAGGCTCTCTCTCCTCTTTTAAATATTCAATATTTGAAAAAGTATTACTAATTTATTTTTGAAACGTGGGATGTAGTCCTATTTTTGATTATGAATCTAAAGTGAAAATTAAAAAATTCAAAATAGCGGCTCTAATATGGTGTATGGCATATTTTTTCTAAAACAAGTAATTTAAACGGACAAAAAAAATTGAGCATCTAGCTGTTGGTACAGCATTGTTTAAAAAAAAAAATACTGAGCAATTACAATAACAAAATGGTGACATTTTGTCAAAAAAAAAATGTGAAAACGCACATTGTGTCGGCCATAACTTCTTCATTTTTTGTGATGTGGAAGCAAACAAAAATCATTTTAAAGATTAATTATCTTAATTTTATTCATTAGAATTGATGATGGAAGTGACACAGTTTCTAAGATATTCAACATTTAAACTAACTACTTCATCCTAAAAACGGTAAGATACCATCTACAAAACCGCTGCCCAAGGAATCACTACTTCCACATCCAAGTCTCTTACAACAAAAATACTATATTTGCATTCCACTATATGAAAATAATTGTTTATGGAACTTTAATAGTATAATATTTGAAATCATGTACCCAAAAAACCCATAAAATTATATGCCACATCTGTGGTGGGGATGAATGAAGTGAAAAAAATTCTTAATGCCTTTGGTTCTTGTACACACCCTAAATCACACTATTTTTTCACCACCTTTAATAATGGGGTGGGGGTGGTAATAGGTGTGGCTAATGCCAATTTTTTTTTTGTGGCCTTTGCTCCTCTTATATTTACTAAATACCAATTTCATGGACTATTACTTGCTTGATTTACCCTTTACCCTAATTTGCCGTTTAACTCTGCAACAGAATAAGATCAAAATACAATTTAGTTCCAGATCTCGTTAAAATACTTATATGCCATATTTTAAGTCAATATGTTAAACAGTTCCAGAGTAATCGTGAGCACCAAAAAGATACAAGACTAACAGACAGACCGACGCGATAGACAAATTTATTTTGTTCAAACTTAAAATATTGACGTTTCATGACATTCTGAGTCTATTTAAACAATGAACATTTCCAAATTTTTTTTGCGTTAATATAATATCAACTGGATGTGGAAGTAATACGCAGAAAATGGCATGACAAAGATATAAAAAATCGTTATGTGCCGTAAACTACACGATAGGAGTAAAGCCTCTACTTTAAGTATTTTCTTCGGGGAAACCTACTACGCGTCCATACTACCCAAGGTAACCCACTGTGCATCCAATTTACTCGAGGAAAGCCACTGCGCATTCATACTTCTTAAAGTAACCCACTGCGCATCCATTTTACTCGAGGAAACCCACTGCGCATCCATACCACTTGAGGTAGCCCACTGCGCATCTATAGTACTAGAGAAAAGCCACTACGCATCCGTACTACTCGTGGTAACCTACTGCGCATCCATTGTACTCGAGGAAAGCCATTGCGCATCCATATTACCTAAAGTAACCCACTGCGCATCCATACTACTTGAGGTAACCTACTGCGATCTGTAAATAACTTTAACAACATAATATTTGAAATCGTCTACCCCAAAAACCTATAAAACGATATGCCACATCGGTAGTGGTAGGTAGGGGGTGGTAGAGGGTTGGTAGTGGAGGTAAATGAAGTAAAAAAAAATTGAGGCCTTAGTTTCTTGTAGACACTAATATTACTAAATTACAACTTTATTTTTTTCACCCCCTTTAATAATGGGGTGGGGGTAGTAATGGAGGTGGCTAATTCCAAAAAAATTTTGAGACCTTAACTTTTTTATATACACTAAATATCAATTTTATGGACTTTTACCTACTTGATTTACCTATTTACCCCCATTTGCCCCAATTTACCCCCCAACCCTTCAACGGAATAAGATGAAAATATCTAGTTCCAGATCTCATTAAAATACATACGTGTACCTAATTTCAAGTCAATATCTTAAACGGTTCCAGAGTAATCGTGCGCACAAAAAATATTTTTTTTTCTCTCAAACTTAAAATCTCGACGTTTCATGACATTCTAAGCCTATCTGAGCAATAAAATTTTTTTGTCGTTACTATACTTCCACTGGATGTGGAAGTAAAATTAAATATCTCCGAAAATATCAAACCTACACAAATACATATACCTATATATAAAAAACAAATTCATTATGAGTTTATGAGTTTCATTTTTGATGACTACCATTAATTATTTATTGAGACAAAGAAACAAGAATGTTAAGTTTTTTCCAAAATCCCTTCACAGTTTAAAATGCAATTTTAATCTAAAGCAAGCGCTGTAAGCGAGAGAAAAAATTTAAGCGTCTAGATCATGCTATATTAACAAAAAGCAGTATAATGGAGTATATTTTTTTAATTACTGATTACTTACATTAAACAAAATGGCGACGTTTTTTTTAAAAAAATGCGATGTATTTTCTTCAGTTTCTATATGGTCCCAACACGGTAATAACAAGTCTTGTTATTACCCAAAAGAGATGTAAACCACCCCTGAATAATTTTATATTTGAAAAAGTATTGCTGATCTATGTTTGAAACAATTATGGTTTTGAGGTCGCTGATTACGAATCTGAAGTCAAAATAAAAAAAAATCAAAATGGCGGATACAATATAGCCAATGGAAATTTATAAAAATTCTTTCAAAACAACGTATTAAAATATTAATAAGTTAAATAACTTAATTACAATAAACACACTATTATATTACTCATTTTTTGTGAAAAAATATTTTTTTTACAAAAACAGTTTAATGAAAAGAATTTTTTGATTAAAAAAATATATGATAAATAAAAGGAGTAAATACAAACAAATATTTTGTTTATTTATCAGTATTTCTTATCTCCAGACATAGGATTCTTGGGCGTCATGACGTAAATAACAGGGGCAGACTGGCACAATAAAATAATAAATTTTTTTGTGGTTGTGTGGAAAAATTTTACAAAACAACTGTACGCACTGAGGGGCTTTACGAAACACTTTATATGCATTGGAAATCAGTTTTTTTGTGATAACACTCCTTAACTGTTTCTGCCATTCGATGTAAGGCTTGTGCTGGACAAGTTACATGAAAAAAATTGTATGTTCCTTGCAGGATTGGCATGTTCATAACATTCAGTACGTACACTCAAATAATTATCTGTAAGTTTTTTGACTCACTGATTACGAATCCGATATTTAAATTTGCAGAAACAAGAAGGTGGATTCAATATGGAGAAGTGAAACCTTAAAAAATTATCTAAAAAAATTTTAAAAAAATTATTCTTTAATCAAGAATCTGGTATTTCAATTTTTAAATTTAAAGTGGCTAATTCAATATTGTGGACTGTATAATAGTTTAAGGAATAAATTACAGTCCGCCATACCGATGCTGTTATTTTAAGTTTGAAAATTATAATATCATATTCTTAACTTAAGAAATGAAGCGCATTGAATCATTCTTCTTCAGATTTTGTTCACCATTTTGAATCAACCATCTTGTTTCTGGAAAATAGAACATCGGATATGTAATCAGGGAGTCCAGAAACTTGTAGATTGTAGTTTTAGTGTACGTACTGAATGTCATGAATTTTTGCCAGCTTTTCGGAATTTGGCCCGATGCGCGATGGTGTGGCATCCGCAATAAATAATAAACATTAGTTTTTATTTCCCAACTGCTTTTGTTTGTTTCCGCTAATTAACACCTGGTATTTTTTTGATGACACTCGTTTTGCCGCAGCGTATTTACGTATATATAACAGCCTAACGTCTCACATTTACATAACAGCTTCACACTATCAAAAGATGTTAGAATAATAATTGCTAATCCACGATTTTACTGTTTTTGAAAATGCTGACTGCCACGTCATCCTTTACATCCGTTAATGCATAGAAACAAAAACAGAAAATATAGAATAAGTAAAGTAGATGTAAACATTATACTTTTCGGTGGATTATTAAATTTTCTATATAATTGCTGAACATTCTATAGTATTCTCTTCGCAATTTTGGAAATAAGTATTTTTTTTTAGTTACAATTTCTATATTTGTTATTTTAATCATATACTGATGATGCCACATTGATTAGCGAATCGCTTATCAGTATAATATATTGTGTTTGTAGAATCTTGTCAAATAAATAATAATGTAACTAAACACGACACTATTTATGTGTATTTTTCTTCAAAATGTTTCATAACATTAATATTTACTAATTGATTTTTTTCAAAAACAATAGAGCTCTTCTTTTAGATAATACTACTTTACTATAAAAATTTTAATTGATTTTTTTTCTTAAGTTAAAAGGCGAAAGATTTTTTCGCTTAAAAGAAACGTGAATGGACGGGACCGACCAACGGACAGATAGATATTATAAAAGCTGTTCAGAATTCGATTACTAACAAAATGATATGACATTTTTTCTCCACGGCCGATATTTGCGATTTTAGAAATGTGTGGATCAAATGCAATAATACCTACTCTTCGTTTTCGTATTTACGAAAAGTAAAATACAAAATGTATCTATACTTGCCGTACACAACACATGTATGCATTAACAGTTCTCGAACTGAGCAAGCAATGCCGCTAAAGGCATACAGAAATGATGTAAACAAAATACATGATCAATACGGCAGTTGCTTTGCTCATCGGGGCCGGTTTTACAAACAAAAAATTAACTGTAATGGGTAAATATTGTCACAAATTACAATTTATTTTATTACCACGTTTTTCAGAATTAGATTTCAAGTCCGTCTCTGTAATGACGCCCAAAAATCCTATGTTTGCTTATCACGGAGTAAAACGAAGCCGATAGCAAGTAAAATAATGTTTATGAGAAAAAGTCTTTTGGTTTCTTTTTGGTCATATTTTAAAAAATTTTTAAGACCCCGTCCATTTGAGGACCATTCAAAAAATAATAAAAATAGACCATTTCAGTATTTACTTAAGCGTTGATTTCTTCGAAAATGCTCCAAACTTAGAAACGTCAAGAAATGAAATTTGTTTTCAAATTCTCTACAAAAAGGTCTCTTAATTACCATTAAAGCAAAAAGTAAGGCGTGGAATATTCAATTTCGAATTAAAAAAAAAATTAAGTTAGACTATCACTTTCGCTAAAAGAAGTTAAGAGGCCCTTTTTGCAGAGAAAGTATCCGATGTAAATATCGGCCAATCACGCATTAAATAAACGAATATTAAAAAAAAATATTATTATTCTTCCAGAATCGTTGGCGACGAAAGTAGTTCAATTCATTAGACTACAGTATTTGCGTTAGGTAGATACCTAAGAATGAATTTTTACGTAATTTGTTAACTTACCTAAAACATTTTCAGTTCTATAATTTTTTAAAGATTTTCTTTTATGTTGTACGCAACACATGTTTAGGGCTTACGCATTTCAATGCTGCTTTTAAATTGCAAAATTCGTTGTAAATTCTGCCCCGCTTCCACTAGGCCTAAATCGTTTTCCAGTGCTACGCATTTTTAACTGACTTCATAAAATTTAATAAAGGAGGAGGTTCTCAATTCGACCCGTATGTATGGCATAGCTTAAGCGATTTCTGTCAAACCTGATGCACACTGGAGGCTATGGTCCGGCGGTGGTCCTGTAGAAGAACTCACTACCAAGCGTCTAGGCGATGAAACACCAATTTATTTTTAGAAGGGCGCCAGCCCCGTTCTGCCCCGTTCTTCCACCCCCAAGCGGGTTCGATATACTTCGATAAGATAAGATATACTTCGATAGACGAGTAATGGGTCAAGGCTTCACTACCTCAGATCATTAACGACTCTCTCTCAGGACGTGATTTCAATAACTCACTGATAGTAGGGGCTTTTACGTCTTTGGATTATTGCGATTTTTGCATACAAAGAATCCCTATCGAAGATTTCTCTTCGACGTAATTGGAATTTGACGTGATTTTGATTTGTTTATACAGTAATAAGTGGTCTGACGTCTTCTGGTTTTTGCTATTTTTGCATAAAAAAGTCCCTATCGAAGATTTCTCTCCGACGGGATTGAAATTTGACGTGATTTGTATGTATTTACCTACTAATAATGATCTCTGCACTTAATGATTTCTAGAGAAATCGCATAAAAAATCCCTATCAAGCTCCCGTAAGGCGACCAGAACACCGAGTATCAGACTTAGGGAATCATGAGATCCCGCTTAACTCCATTGTTTAGATCTTCCAAACGAAAACTCCAGGGATTAAGACTAGCAACAAATCTTTACATCAATAAAATGCAATTAGTTCAAAGCATACCATTTATTTTATAAATATAAAATAATACAGTATAATGTGAAAGAATCACGCCTCCTCAATTAAGGCAAATTACTTTCTAACCATACAAGTGAGAGCGTAAACTATATAACAATCGATTTGGCAGAAAAGATTCATTTAACCTCCACAGAATTTAATGCAAGCCTTTTAAAAAGAATTTTTAAAATTTTGTATTTTGGTAATTATTTTGACTGAAAATAATATAAAAATATTTTACTTAAAAAAATTTTGGTTCGCTTATGAATAGCTTAAAGGTCCCAGATCGTGATTTTATCATTCACGGGACGGAGTTCGACTAATACATGAGTTTAATAACTTTCGGCCAGTCTTATGACGTACTTGTCCCCATGCAGGGTCAATATAGGAAAAATGACAGCGAGCCGCCTTCGGACGACTTTTTGGCAAAATGGACTTTTGAGTCCTTTGTGGACAAGGCGGTTTTCTCTATAACTTTATTATTTGAAAAGCCCTGCAGTTGGCTTTCCTACCATCGCTTTGTATTGACCACCCAACGCACTCGACCAAAATACAAGTCGCTGGGCGAATCCAAACTTGTTTTTATGTGAGAAACCGACTTGTCCATTTTCATTGATTTTCTGCCAATTTTTGCTTTTTTGCTTTTTGCTACGCCGCTTGTGCCAAATTCGTCGGTTTCGCCTTTTTGATATATTGCCTTGTGAAAATTTTATAGTCAGTCTTTAGAACAGGGTATATAATGACTGTACCTCCTTGGTCCATGTCTTCGGCGAAGGAATTAAAGTTGAAAATATTTTAAATATTTTCAAAGTACTTAGTACAAAGTACAAAGTACAAAGTTTAAAAAGTATGTGATTCATTTTTCCATGACCACCATATACTTCATTCTCATATTAGTACAGGAAACGAAGACCAAAAAATCCCCCAATTCAGAAATAAATAGTACTCAACGGATTATTATTTTAAGCTGTAGGAGTAACATACCAAAAGTCCCCAGCCGTGGGCCTCATGCGTTAGGCGGGAGGGTGGTGGAAAGGGTCGGTTTGTAGGTTTTTAGTTATTATCCTAGCATCCTAGCGAAAAGGTCATTCTATACAAAATGAAAGTAAATTAAATTGTCTACAGAAAAGATTCCATTCATTTTTTCGCTAGGGGTAGTAGTTAAGGGTGTACGTGATGAAAATTCGAATAGCTGGAAAAACTGTGTATTGTGGGAGGTAATGCTTAACAAGTAGAAAATTTTATATTACAAGTATTTACAAGGCCATATTAAGTAACTGGTCGAGTTCATCGTTAAGATCATCATCATCGTTGTCGCCGTTGATGCTGAGGATTGGAGGGCCGCTGGTACACGAAGCGCGGCAACTGCTGCACACAAGCGAGCAGGGTATGCCTGCTTTGCGGCACCCGCAACGGCCCTCGCAACCAGTTGTGCACCATACGCTATTTAGAATGGATTCTGGCGCAACTGAGTCCGTGCTTGTGACGAGGGTAAGGAGGTAAGGAAGCCATCCGACCCCCTCATCCATCCCCAAGAAGTTGGCTCCTGCTGCTGATCTCCATATAGCCATTGCTGAATCTGCAAACAATAATTCGTCCTTTGTAGTTTAAAAAAATGTGACACAATCTTGCCTAAGCACAATACTAAACATAAGTTAATGTAAACAAGCATATATTGATACAAATCTGCAAATGAACTCTAAGGGAGTGTTGGCGAGCAGCCGCTCTGGTGGGTGGAAGTGCCGTAAAATCAGGCTTTGGCTTTGTCGAGGCTTTAACAAAGGCCTGGTGTCGTACCCGGTTCAGGTCTGCTCCTTGTGGAGCCTGGTACAATGCCAAAAAAGTTGCTTTCCTCCATCAGCTACCATGTCCTGTGTTGCTGAGGCGAAGACTTTGTAGAAGTGACCTGCCCCTCGGCCTTAAAAAATACTTTCACCACATCTCCCTGGCTCTTGTTGTGAATAGCGGAGGTAGTATTGTAGAAGAACGCACTACCGGGCGTCAAAATGACGCGACACCAATTTATTTCTCAGGGGGCGCCAGTCGCGTATTACCCCGTTCTTCTACCTCCCAGGCGGGTTCGAGATAAGATGCACTTCGGTAGCCGAGTAATGGACCAAGGCTGCACTACCACAGATCGGAAACTACGCTCTCTCTGGACCCGAATTCCCTCGTTAGGCACCCCTCAATTTCCTGAATTTTTGCATAAAAAAATCCCAACCGAAGAATTTCTCTGCGGAGGGATTAGTTTTGGTACGCGAAAATCACGTTTTGGTCCATTAATAACGGAATATATTTCTCAAAAAACGCATAAAAAAATCCCTATCAAACCTCCGTAAAGCAACCAGAAGGTCGAACGTTAATGCGAATTAACTCGACACATCCGGTTTTCTATACGAAAGTTCCAGGGATTATAGACCGTCAACAGGCCTCAAGATCAATTAAGAAATATTAGTTCAAAGAATCCGTTTATTTAACAGAATTGGTTATACAAAATTCTCAAGATAAGAATCGTGCCTTCCCCAATCAAGGTAGTGACTTTCAGACCATACAAGCGAGAGCGCTCACGCTAACGATCGATTAGGTAGAAAAGATTCATACATACCTTCTCAGAATCAAAATGCGAGCTTTTAGAATCATTTCAGACTCTGGGTAAATGAATAATTAAGGCTGACTGAAATTAACTTAAAAAAGTTTTACTAAATGAATTTAGTTTCGCTAGAGACTACTTAGCTTTAAAGTTCTTGTATCGTGGAGATTCACGTACTCAAACACATTCAGAGGACTTATTACTGCATAAGTTGAGTGGCGTTCGATCAGTCCACGACTTACTAACCCTTATCACAGTCGATTAATATTATCGATTTGGCAGCGTCTCACCTTCGAGCGACTTTTAGGCAAAATTGAATTTTTGGATTTTTATGCACAAGGCGTTTTCCTCTATAAGTTTGTCATTTGAAAAGCCCTGTTATTGGCTTTTCTACCATCGCTTTGTCTGGACCACTCAACGCACTCGACCAAATTGCGAGCCGCTGGGTCAATCCAAACTCTTTCTATACGAGAAACCGGCCTTGTACATGTGCATTGATTTTTATCAATTTTTGCTTATCGGCACTACGCCGGCTTTGACAAAATCTTCTATTTTGCCTTTTGGATGCAGTGCATCGTTAAAATTTTATGCTCATACTTTAGAATTGGGCTTTCAATGACCGTACCTCAAAGGTCAATGTCTTTGGTTGAGGAATAAAAAATAAAAAATAATTTAAATTATATTTTCGTGGTACTTTTTAAACTGACTTTGTGGTACTTTTGAAAAATCCATTTTAAGACCAATTTTAGCGTACTTTTGAAAAATCGATTTTCGAGCCAAATTTCAAGGTACTTTTGAAAAACTAATCTGCGGGTGAAATTTTGGCGTACTTTTGAAAAATCGATTTTCAAGCCAAATTTCAAGGTACTTTTGAAAAGTTAATACTCGGGTGAAATTTTGGCGTACTTTTGAAAAATCGATTTTCAAGCCAAATTTCAAGGTACTTTTGAAAAGTTAATCTGCGGGTGAAATTTTCGCGTACTTTTGAAAAATCGATCTTCAAGCCAAATTTCAACGCAGTTTTGAAAAATTAGTCTGCAAGTGAAACTTTGGCGTACTTTCGATAAATCGATTCCTGGGCCAAATTTTGACGCCCTTCCAAAAATATTATTTTTCAAAGTCCAATTTATGGTACCTTTGAAAAAGTATATTATTCATAAATCTTTGTCATTATATACTTCTACTCTCATATTCTGAACCAAAAACATTTTTCCTAAGTGAAAATTCGGTGTTTCTTCGAATTTTCACCTGGTCATTTCCAACGCCTTATAGAACCCAAAACGGCCCTTGTGGACTGATCTGCGCCTCTGCAGACTCCCAAAAATGTCTTTAAATGAAATTTTTGCCTAAGTCGAATTTTGATTATGTCTTCAACTTAGGACGATTTTGGAGAGTTCTACAATAGTATCACAACCGCTGAACGAATGGAGCCATTTGTTGCTCCTCCTCCTCCTACAACACACAGTTTTTCCAGCTATTCACATTTTCAAACTCACATACACCCTTAACTACTGCCCCTAGCGAAAAAATGTATAGGATCTTTTTTGTAGACAATTTAATTTATTTTCATTTTGTCACATGATATCCTCCTTCTTAAACTCAAATATTACAACTTTGACAAGAATAGTTTAGAGCTCTTACAATCATATCAGATATCAGAATGTATACTATAACCTGGAAAGATCACATAAAGAAAAAATTAATCATGGAGTCCCTCAAGGGTCGGTCCTCGGACCAATCCTTTTTCTTATTTATATAAAAGATTTATCTTACAGTGATTTAAATGCAAGTTTTATACTTTTTGCTGATGATGCGACAATTCTTGAACACCACCATTCACTAGATACGCTAAATCAACATAATCCTAACACACAATCAAATATCAAAATGTGGTTTCTAGCTAACTGCTTGAATCTAAATGAAAGTAAAACTCAATCGTTGACTCTCGCACTGAGAAATCTTGTAAACACTAATACTTCTGATTCTGTAAAGTTTTTAGGAGTCTGCTTGGACCCTCTATTGACATGGGAAGAACATGTTATTTCCCTCTCTATAAATCTTTCAAAAAAAATATATTTTATCAGAAATCTAGCAAATTCACTATCTCAAAGAGTATTACTAACAGCCTACTACAGTTTTTTCCATTCAACTATGACTTATGCCATACTTAATTGGGGACATTCCTCTCATGCCTCAAAAATCTTTAGCCTACAACGGAATTGTTTAAGAATAATCACAGGATTAAAATACCAAGATGATTGTCGTGAACAGTTTAAAAAAACTTATATTCTTACTGAACCTTGTGTTTATATTCTTCAATGTCTTCTCTATATGAAAAAAAATCATGATAGGTATAGGACTCACAGCGAAACACATAATTATCATACGAGAAATAAAAATCTAATTGCACAAAATTTTCTACGTCTCACAAGAAGCAGAAATGGCACCGGTTACTATTGTATAAAATTCTTTAACTGTCTTCCCAATACCATTAAAGATCTAAACATAACAGCTTTTAAATCTAAAAATTAAAACATATCTGCAGACAAAATCCTTCTACACCATACAGGAATATCTTGCCAATGATTTTTCAGACATGTAATAGCATAAGATGAAGAAAAATGATAGGTTTCACCCAATAGTAGTTAAGTAAGGAGAGAATGAGCGCAATTCAAGGTCAAGCTGGAACTGTGACGTCACGCCCGAAGCCCCGCGGGGGGCGCGCAGGTGATAGATGATAGATCCTATGATCTAGGTTCTAGTGTGAGGTGAGATAATGCTAGATGATAGATCCTATTATCTAGGTTGTAGTGTGAGGTGGGATCTTCTTAGATGATAGGTGATAGGACCTAATGGGAGGGGGGGAGATGGGAGATCCAATCCCCGAGCTTAGATATTAGATTATAGCTAAAGATAAGAGATTATATCTAAAAGGACGTGGCTAAGAGTATACAGGGTGTGTCTAAAATAAGATGGCTGCTGTTTATTGACTAATAGTATTGTATGTTTACGTTAGTGGGCGTTAAGAAAATGGCTACTGACGTCCATCATTGAGATTAAATAGGCAAGTCTTATAATTATGAGATAAATATTCATTTACTTCTATATGTTAAGATTTGAATGTAAAACTGCGGTCAAATGCAGAGACGTTATCGGATTCCAGGAAATTGTTAATGTAAATAAATGCGACTGTCTACGGCTATATGTATATTTAAAACGTGATTAATTACCTTTAGATAACTACAGCGGCTAGATCAAAGGAAATATCGAGAGCCAATATAAACGCTTTTCAGACAAGTCTAGACTTGTTAGCCTGAGTTTTATATAAGATAAATATTCGTTCGCTTCTCTACGTTTAGATTTCAATGTAATGAGAATATAATGCAGAGCCGTTATCGGATTCCAGGAAATTGTTAATGTAAACAAATGAAATCATTTCTGATAGCCTACTAACATAAGATAGGTAGGTATACGGTAAAGATGCATGCGAAGAATTTTGTGTCTTACAATACATGGTTTCTTATGGGAATATGTAGCCACCCCGCAGCGATATAGCAATTTAACATTGTTTTATATGTAAAAGACGAACAGATTATGAAAATTCGGGGGCCTTTTAGAAATCGTTCACTGCAAAGTCACGTGACCCTCAACCGCCGAGTATAAAAGCAGCGTCATCTACCCACCTCGATCATTAGCTGTTTATCTCTCGCGGTGAACGGTTGTCTAATTGAAACAGTATGTCGTCTACCGAGACCGTATCTAAACTCAGTACTGATATAATTAATTTAACTAAAAAATCATTGCTGCTCTTAAAGACCGATGATGAAATCGACCAACATATTTCGATAATTAATAGCAATATTAAACTAGTAGCCAAGGCAATTAAAATCAAAATTCAGATCGATAATAAAGGTGAAAATATATTTAAATTGGAAAATAATTTAGCGCTTTTAAAATACTACCGAGAGCAATTGAAAAAATTAAAATTAAAAAATAAAATATTAGGCGGTTCCTTAAAGCCGGCAGCACGAAAATATTTAGTATATCAAGAGTAGGGATGGTACGAAAGAACCGAACCTGTTCTTTCGGAACAGGTCCGAGCTAACAGTTCCGCGGAACAGTTCTCAGATTTAGAAAATACTAGTTCCGACTCCGCTGGACTGTCATGCGTTTGAGCGGAGCACTGAGCACATGATACTAGTTCCGACCGATGAAGTGGTTCCGACTCCGCTGGACTGTCATGCGTTTGAGCGGAGCACTGAGCACATGATAACGTTGTACCTTCGGACACGGAGCCGGAGTGGAGTGAGCAGATCAGACTTGCGGACTTTTTGGTATTGGTGGTAAGTGGTAGTATTTGTGTGGGATGTATATAATAATAATAAATTCTGTTTAATTAGTGTTAAGTATTACAAAAATGTAGCTCTAGTATTTTTTAATTCGAGGAGCTTTAGGAATAGTTTGAAGCATTAGGTGAATATTTTGACTTATTTCCATGTAACAATGAAATGAATTGAAGAAATGGTAAAACTTGAAAATGAAATACTCACGGTTCTAAATCGCATTACAAAACAAATTAAAAGTATATTAATTTTATGACACCCTCTACTCTTATTCAGAGTTCAAATACTAGTTCATATCGGTTTTGATATACAGGACGTATTTTGTATTGACCACTTTCTTTTCAAGAGCTTGGAGCTCTGGAGATTTCAAAATCAAAACTTTGAATGGAGCATATAATTGACATGTCAGTTTTCAACCTTCAACAACCAATCAGCATTCTTGTTTCAAAAAAATCAGGACTCCAAGCACTTGAAAAGAAAGCGGTGTCATTATGGAGCATATGGAGCTGTGAGTGCGAAAGAACGGGCAATCACTAATGCCGGACTCGCAGCAGGTCGGAATCGGAACAGGTTTTTAGAACAGGTATACTTTTTTACCCGGAACAGTTCCGACCTGTTCCGAGAAAAATCCACTCAGTACCATCTCTAATCAAGAGGTAGAATCTTGTTTTAAAAATCGTAATAAGTCCGGTATAATAACTAACGTACAAATTAAAGAACCGGTATTATTTTTTAAAAAAGCGTTTAGGAGCTTCTCTATTCAAATTAAAAAATGTTTGAAAGATGGACTAATTAAAGTAAATGTTATTTTTGAATGTAACTTCGTACAGCCTACTAATGGCACAGTGGAATTAAAAACATTTGCTACAAGGAACGCCGCGATAGACTTAAATACGGATTTAAAGGAATGGTATAGAGAAAATGTATCCGAACGGTTATTGAAACATCTAGAAGACTTTCAAGGAGAAGATTCAGGCTGGGCCTTATCGGAAATTATCGGGCTAAGAGTAAATGTTAATAAATATTGTCCTATAACAGTGGGATTATCAACATATGCTGAAATGCCAAGCTTTATAAAAAATAAAATGTGTGTTATTAACGTTAAAAATAATGACGAATATTGCTTCTTATGGTCAGTAGTTTCGGCATTATACCCTGCTAAAAAGGATGGGCAGAGAGTGACTTCATATCCTCATTTTGAAGACGTTTTGAAATATGATGGCATCGAGTTTCCGATGGAATTAAGAAATATTAAAAAATTCGAACGCTTAAATGATATTTCGATAAACGTATACACCTTAGTTAAAAGGGAAGTTTTACCGATATGTTTAACTAAATACAGTTTTGAACGCGTCGTAAATTTATTAATGATTCCTACGAATTCTGCCGATAATTTTACTAATGCTACGCAATATCATTTTGCTTGGATAAAGAATATGTCTCGATTATTATCTAATCAGTTATCTTCACATAATGGTAAACTATTTATTTGCAACCGATGTCTTAATCATTTCTCTACTCAAGAACTTCTAGACCGACATTCACATGATTGCAATTCGAAAACTAATACTTGCAAAATTGAATTACCCGACGAGGATGAAAAGTTTTTAAAATTTAAAAATTACCGATATAAAGAAAGGGTACCGTTCGCTATTTATGCTGATTTCGAATGTATCTTAGAGGACTGTGATGCTAACACGAATCAAAATACGCAAAATTACCAGAAACATACGGCTTTTAGCGTCGCGTATTACTTAAAATGTTCGTACGATGACAGTCTATCACAATTTAAAATGTACCGAGGCGCCGACTGTCAGTACTGGTTTGTTAAAGAACTTGAAAAAATTTCAGACCGAGTTAATGTAATCATGTCCGACATAAAACCTATGGAGTCGTTAAACGAGACACAAAAAAATGAATTCGATCTCGCGCAGGTCTGTCATATCTGTGAGGGGCCCTTCAAAGAGACGGACATCAAAGTAGCCGATCACAATCATTTAACTGGGTACTATAGGGGACCGGCGCATATGAGATGTAACATTAATTATCAAGACAGTCACGTGATTCCGGTTATATTTCATTGTTTATCGGGTTACGATGGCCACCTGATAATCAAACAGCTAGCAACGGCATTTGACGGACAAATTTCATTATTACCGATTAATAAGGAAAAATACATTTCTTTCAGTAAACGAGTTAAAGATACGAAAATTAAACTGAGATTTATTGATTCGTTTAGGTTTATGGCAGACAAAATCGAAAAACTAGCTTCCTATCTCGATGATGACCAGAAACGAATCACTAAATCGTACTGTAATAATGACGAACAATTTCAATTATTAACGCGGAAAGGTGTTTTTCCTTATGATTATTTAAATTCTTGGGAGAAATTAGACGAGACATCTCTACCGGCTAAAGAAGAATTTTACAGTAAACTGACAGACGAAAACATAACAGAGGACGATTATAACCATGCTATAAATATCTGGAATAAATTCGATATTAAGACATTAGGGGAATATTCTGATATATATTTAAAAACAGATGTATTACTGCTAGCTGATATATTTGAAAATTTCCGCGAGACATGCATACAGACGTACGGACTTGATGCTTTAAATTATTATACTGCTCCGGGACTGGCATTCGACGCGATGTTAAAAATAACTAAAGAAAATTTAGAGCTTCTCACAGACATTGATATGATACTGATGATCGAAAAAGGCGTGAGAGGCGGTGTAGCGCAGGTATCTAACAGATATTCGAAAGCTAACAACAAGTACATGGGGGATGCGTTTAATCCCGACGAAAGAGAGACTCACATCATGTACTTTGACATCAATAACATGTATGGAGCCGGGATGTCTGTTCCGCTACCTACAGGTGCTTTCGAGTGGGTGCCCGTCGAACAATTTTATGCCTTAGATATTTCAAATTTATCGGATGAGTCAGACATCGGTTATATTTTGGAAGTAGATATCGAGTATCCCCTTGATTTACATGAGCTACATAAGGATCTCCCGATGTGTCCAGAACATATGGTGCCACCCGGTTCAAAACATTCAAAATTAATGACCACTCTGTTAGATAAAACGCGATATGTAATGCATTATAGGACTTTAAAAAAATGTTTAGAACGCGGATTAAAACTCAAGACGGTACATAGAATTTTAAAATTTAAACAGTCACGGTGGCTAAAGAAATACATTGATTTAAATACGGATTTACGAAAACAGGCAAGTAACGAGTTTCAGAAAAATTTCTATAAGCTAATGAACAATGCGGTGTTCGGAAAGACAATGGAGAATGTCCGCAAGCACAAAGATGTTAAATTGGTAACTAAATGGGAGGGGAGATGGGGCGCCAAGTCTCTGCTCGCGAAACCGAACTTTCACAGTTCGACTGTCTTCGGCGAGGATATGATTATTATTGAAATGAATCGACTAAAAATTAAATTCGATAAGCCAATATATGTGGGGTTCGCCATTTTAGATCTTTCAAAAATTATTCTTTACGATTTTCATTATGATTATATTAAAAAAGAATTCGGTGAGCAAGCCAAACTACTTTACACGGACCCAGACAGTTTAATTTACGAATTTAGCGACGTTGATATATACAAGTACATTAAAAAAGACATCCATCAGTTCGACACATCGGATTATCCTGTAGACAATGTCTACGGAATACCTCTTGCTAATGAGAAGGTACTAGGCGTAATGAAAGACGAATGTCAAGGGCGCGTAATGACAGAATTCGTAGGACTCTGTGCAAAAATGTATAGTTATAAAGTGGAGGGGGTGTCGGTAAATAAAAAGATCAAGGGTCTCTCGCGTTCGGTAATCAGAAAAATTACATTTGAAGACTTTACGAATTGTCTATTTAATAAAGAAATTTTGACCAAAGAGCAGCGATTAATTCGATCAAAGAAACATGAAATATATACTATCAAACAGAATAAGGTGGCACTCAGTCCGTATGATGATAAAAGAATTATAAATTATATAAATACCGATACGAAACCTTGGGGATATAATTTCCAACAAGTCTCAGCTCGTCAGATGACGTCATCGACGCAGTGAAGCGCTTGGCAGTAGCCGTTCGGATTCATTTACTTTAGAGACTTTGATCGCGATGGATGGGTTAGAAAAAGAATTGCAGTACAAGCTTGTACTAATCACTCGCGACATATATGAGAGGTACATTCAAAATGCATTGAATCGGGGTAATTATCAATTAGTTCATAAAATTTTAGAAAAGATTGTTATACCGGACAAAGCTTTATACTGGATGGCTTTAAGAGATAGTTCTAATTTCGATTTAATGAAAAAAATATTTACGAAAAAACTTCAAAACGATATTTTTATTCAACAGTTGGAATATATTTTCCAAAGAGAATGTATTACTCACCTTACCGTGTATCGATTACGAGAAGTAATTAACAGACATTATCCCGCTGCGAATAATAGTTATTTTAGAATTTTTTTAGAAGAATTATTAACGTGTAATGATGATTATATGTCAACTGATTTTTATTCGAAATCGTACTCGGTTAAAAATATTTCTGATAATTATAAAAGTATTGATTGGTCGATTAATAAAGCATTTTGCGAGGCAGCTTACTTTACACAATACGAATTTCTTGAAATTTTGTTTCGAGTAATTGGTAGGAATAATATACATTTCAAATTAGATATTAATTTCAATGAAGAGCATAAGCAGCTAATAAAATGGCTGGAGGATAATATATCCAAAGGTCGCTCTGGGCAGCCGATTGGTTGGAGCTCTGGTCCAGACAGCGGGCACTGGCCATCGACTACCTTAGAAGATTATGTTAAGACGCTTGACATAGTTCGTCTACATTTTTTGTAATTAGTATTAAAGTATTGTAATATAAATATTTTACATTTAATAAATTAAATTATTTATAAAATGTGTGTTTTTATTTCCTAATACCTATCCTGACATGATGATCATGAGAGAGGCAGGTGAGACAGCTTGAACAGCTCCAACAGCTCGAACAGCTCCAACAGGTGTAACAGGTACCGTACCTGTTACACCTGTTGGAGCTGTTCGAGCTGTTGGAGCTGTTGGAGCTGTTCAAGCAGGCCATATACATATACATATACGTGTATTATATATGACCAGCTCCAACAGCTCGAACAGCTCCAACAGCTCCAACAGCTCCAACAGCTCGAACAGGTGTAACAGGTACGGTACCTGTTACACCTGTTGGAGCTGTTGGAGCTGTTCAAGCAGCCCATATACATATACATATACGTGTATTATATAGGGTCAGTTTCAACAGCTCGAACAGCTCCAACAGGTGTAACAGGTACGGTACCTGTTACACCTGTTGGAGCTGTTGGAGCTGTTGGAGCTGTTCGAGCTGTTCAAACAGCCCATATACATATACATATACGTGTATTATATATGGTCAGTTCCAACAGCTCGAACAGCTCCAACAGCTCCAACAGGTGTAACAGGTACCGTACCTGTTACACCTGTTTGAGCTGTTGGAGCTGTTGGAGCTGTTCAAGCAGCCCATATACATATACATATACGTGTATTATATATGATCAGCTCCAACAGCTCGAACAGCTCCAACAGCTCCAACAGCTCCAACAGGTGTAACAGGTACGGTACCTGTTACACCTGTTGGAGCTGTTGGAGCTGTTCGAGCTGTTCAAACAGCCCATATACATATACATATACGTGTATTATATATGGTCAGTTCCAACAGCTCGAACAGCTCCAACAGCTCCAACAGGTGTAACAGGTACCGTACCTGTTACACCTGTTTGAGCTGTTGGAGCTGTTGGAGCTGTTCAAGCAGCCCATATACATATACATATACGTGTATTATATATGATCAGCTCCAACAGCTCGAACAGCTCCAACAGCTCCAACAGCTCCAACAGGTGTAACAGGTACGGTACCTGTTACACCTGTTGGAGCTGTTGGAGCTGTTCGAGCTGTTCAAACAGCCCATATACATATACATATACGTGTATTATATATGGTCAGTTCCAACAGCTCGAACAGCTCCAACAGCTCCAACAGGTGTAACAGGTACGGTACCTGTTACACCTGTTGGAGCTGTTGGAGCTGTTGGAGCTGTTGGAGGTGTTCAAGCAACCCATATACATATACATATACGTGTATTATATAGGGTCAGTTTCAACAGCTCGAACAGCTCCAACAGCTCCAACAGTTGTAACAGGTACGGTACCTGTTACACCTGTTGGAGCTGTTCGAGCTGTTCAGACACTTAATAAGTATGAGATGCTATCAACTCATTGAAATAAAAAAAGATTATTAATAACATTTTTTATTAATATAAAAAAATTATAATTAAAATTGTGTAGAATTAATAAAATAATAAAATCACTGGTCTGGCTATCCGGCGGGAGGGCAGATCGTATGTTAATTAAAAAAAGAAATTTATTGGTCTCGCTGGCTGGCAGATCGACTTCTCCAAATCTCCGAAGAAATTCTGAGTTCAATGGAGTCTGTAACAATTTAAAAAAATATCTATAAGTATTGAGTTATACGAAACGGAAAAAATATTTTAAATACCTTTCATGATGTCGGCTAAGAGTATCAGCCGGGGCATCTCCTGTGGTGGTGGTGGTTGCGTTACGGGGCCCTGGGGCTGAGGCAGCCCCAGGTACCTCCAGCCCTCCGGTGGGACTTGACACATTGAACATTGGCAAATATTGCCCGCTATCAGCTCTCTAAGCCCCGTTTGATGGTGCATCTTTGCAGCGTCTAACCGATCACCGCGCTCTGACTCGAGGCGAGAGCTCTCCCCCCACTTCTCTCTCTCTCTCTCTCTCTGCCCCCCACCCGACTCGTCATTCATACACGCACACATGTATACAGAAATAAAAGCCAGTATGGTTAGCATAAATTTGTTTATTCAAAATCCTTATCTTTATTTACAATATACCACTGATATATCGAGTAGACATTCTGCCTAGAGCAGCGTAAATGATTATTAATATGTTTATGACAATGATATTCTAAATTATTTAACATTAAACTATTCATATTATTACAATTATATAAGTCTATATTATTATTATTATTAGACAGATAATGCTGAAGCCATCGCTTCTTTTCCAGTCCCTTGACATAAACTTTTGCTTCTCTCTCAAGTACGTGGCTGTCGATGAACTCCTGCAGGTCACCGTACCGGAGATTATCATAAGGCGTGGACCATTGGAGACCGTGCACATGATCAGTTATCCAATTAATTTGCTTCTGAATATTGTGTGTAAGAAGCCCGTAACTAACGGTCGGTTTAATTATCCGATGTACACACGAGACATCGGTAATATTAAAAATTGAAATTTCTTTACATGTAAAAGCTAACTCCTTTTTATGCTGGAAGCCCTGCATGTCTATTATATACATATTAGTATGGACGAACTATACTGGTTAAAGGATTGTAATAAATCAATCTATCATGAATTATAAGACAATATGCAGCAGTGTCTTTCGGAATATTTTTATTAGTGCTAAATTCCAGCCTAATGTCCACTGCACTCGACTTTACAACCTCATTCTGACACGAACAGTCAATAACTACCAGAGGAGCTTTTCAAAATTTATCATCTTATTGGATTTTATTTCCACTTTTAACGTATTTTTATTGGATACTATAGAAATATGACCATCGTTACCATGATTCAGAATAAAATGCTTTCTTACGTAATTATTTATATCTTCTATTTCATACGAGCCCTCCAGAATTTTTATAAACTTATCGTCTGTATCATAATATATATGATTATTTGTAGCGTCTATGTTCGGTATGGAGTTATACGCCTCGAAATTTATTAAAGCAAGCGAATATTCAGCGCCGTCTTCAAGGTCTATGGGTGGGGAAAAGTGCGCGGTTAAATTAGATGATTTGCCGGATAATGTAAACGTACAAGACATGTTGCGGCTTCAAGGTTAGCTCTGAGAATGAACGTGACTTAAAAGCATGACGCATTATATAGAAATTGTAAACACAGATGTCCACAATTTACTGTGTCATAAGACTGATACTGCTTGTGATTGTATTCAATAGAACAATTTAAAAATTTTATTAATTCGAGAGGAGGCTGTAAATTACCAAAACTATCATAATAAACGGCTTTCGAACCGTTCTTAAAGTATGCAGTCCAATGAGTACCATTACCGCTATCACTATCCAAGTTCACAATGCCCGTCTCAATTTTATGTACGCGTTTAGGTAGTCGGTCTCGCATAAATATTCCTCGAAAATTAGGTATATTTAACATCTTAACATATTTTTTCAGATCCACGTCGGTGAGCGCTCGATTTGGTAATTTTACTAGTCACTTGCTGTTGGTGTTTTTATTCATGTATAGTCCAAGTCCTGTTCGATAGGGACGAAGATAGAGTCCCTTACCGAGGGCGATACTCTCCATAGCCTGATTGTGACGTTTAGATTCTTTAAGCTGGGAGGCTGCCGCCTGAGAATCTCTTACAGCTTTCGCTATACCTGCAGATCCACCGGCTAGCGCTCCCAGAGCACTAAGTCCGGCAAATATTGGTATTAGCGGTAGAACGCCACCCGTCTTCGGTATAGGAATAACGCGAGCAGCCATCGGTGATATTTTTTTATCTTTTTTAATACGCTGTACTGCACGAGAGGCCTTTTTAATAGCATCTCCGACAGGGGGAGCTCCACGTACTAGTTTACGAATTTTATTGGATATATTTTTAAACGTCATCGTACCGCCACATTTTCTTTTTTTACATCCCAAGCCTAATTTAACTTTAGCACTCATGATGCCTGCTACACCGGCTGCTGCCGCTCTTTCTCCGATGGACGAATCCCTAGCAAATACACGCTTCAGAGCACGTTTTGCCAATTCTTTATCGGCAATATGCGTCCTTTCACATCATTGACTTTAGAATATTGTATGTCGTGGTCACGACACGCCTCATCTAGACCATTAATTCCGCGATCTCCTCGCGCCAGTCTTTTTTCTAATTTAGTACCCGGGCCGCAGAAACGATAGCCAGGGATATGGGCTTCGAAAGGTAATTTATTTATGAGAGTGTTTACAGCCATGTTACCTCTATCGCATGTAATAGTAGACTGAGGTGTTACAGGTAATCGAAAGCTATTTATACTTAAACTCCTGGTGGAAATACCTCAGTGTCAATCATGCGTTTCATCAAGACAGGTAACAGTCTGAAAATCGATAATCTCGATTTCGATAGTCATGTGAAAAAAGATAGTAGACATGGTCCTCTGTTACCCGACAGCATCAGGTGTATCATATGCGGACCTTCAAATTGTGGGAAAACAAACATCGTGATAAGCCTGCTGACTCATCCACACGGCTTGCGTTTCAAGAATGTTTACGTCTACTCGAAATCTCTCTACCAGCCTAAATATGAATATCTTAGAAAAGTACTCGGCTCGATCGTGGGATATCATGAATTCAAGGATAGCGATGTAATAATGACGCCTGCGCAAGCTAAAATTAATTCCATTTTTATATTTGATGACGTAGCTTGCGACAATCAAAGTGTGATGCGTGACTACTTTAGCATGGGGCGGCATAAACAGATAGACAGCTTCTATCTCTGTCAGACCTATACCCGCATTCCAAAACATCTGATAAGAGACAATGCAAATTTACTGATATTATTCAAGCTTAGACATGTATATTCCGATCACGTTAATACCGATATGAGCTTTGAGGATTTCAAACATATGTGCTCGTTATGCTGGAAAGATAAATACGGATTCCTAGTGATAGATAAAGATAGCGATATTAAACATGGCCGATACAGAAAGGGGTTTGACGAGTATATATACCTGTGATTTTTACTATCTCAATCAGTTGATAATTACACATGTTATCTGACGCACCTGTCGACATGGACATTACTAATAAAATTATCGAAGCTCGGAAAGCCGTAAAGCGCAAATTAGAGGCACTCAAAATGCACGATCTGCAAATCGAAAAGTCTTTTGCCCCAATCACCGCACCTTTACATTCGATAGCTAAACATATCAAGCTTGAGACGGACGAGAATTTAAACATTAAGAAAAAGTCTGAACCCTCAGAGGATGAAAAAAATATTAATATTACACCGTTACCGTCGATTGTCGACTCTGAAGAAGGCGACCAGTCAGATGAGAAGTATCTTGAGAAATTTAGCGATCTGCCTAAAACGTATATATCTGAGATGATGCATGATACTGAAAATGCACATGATTTTCGATATGGTGTACGATATAATCCCGAAGAAGATAAATATTATATTGGAAATTCTGCCATTCAGTTTGACGGTGACAATTTAATAATAAATAATAAAGAGTATCAGGGCACTCGCGGTCTTTATGAATTACTATTTAAAAAACGTTCGCATCACTATAACTATGATGATAAGAAACAGTACATTGATATTGTAAAAAGGACTAGCGCACATAAGAGAAATTATGATTCTGAAAAGCAAAAGTCCGGTAGTAAGAGCTGGAAGTACCTGCACATTATTAAACCGATGCTTTACGCTCGCGAACCTCGGCAACGTGCTCCTGGTAAAGTAAAAGGCGGCGAATTAATGATGCAAGTCACCGATAATGCTATTGATTACGTATATTGGGACGATCCTAATGAACTCGTCGATCGTCTTAGGCTTTTGATAGCTTCACAGGAGGCAGGCAATTCAAGTCATACGAATGAAATAAATAGAATTTTAGAGGAACTATTAGAAAGTAAAATAATCGAACCGCTGGATTAATTTAACAGTACGTAAATTATTGTTGAACTGTAAACATGTCTACTATAAAAAGAGATATTGTTAATGAAATACATAAGCCGGCTAGAATTAACTTTAAGAGACGAAAAGTCGTAGTTAGAGGTTTAAATGAATTGCTTCAGGCTGACTTAGTCGAAATGATTCCATATGCTAATTACAATAAAAATTATAAATATATTCTCATTGTAATTGATGTTTTTTCAAAGTACGTATGGGCTGAACCAGTTAAATCTAAATCTGGTGTAAATGTTACTCGAGCTATGGAAAAAATATTAGTCGCAGATAAACGAATCCCCGTCAATTTACAGACTGATAATGGAACCGAATTTTATAATATTAATTTTCAAAAATTAATGAAAAAATATAAAATTAATCATTATTCTTCGTATAGCACTAAAAAATGTTCAGTAGTCGAACGCGTAAATAGGACTATAAAATCTATGATGTATAAGGAATTTAGTATAAATGGTTCTTTTCGGTGGTATAATTTACTTGCTGATATTATTAAGAAATATAATAATACTAGGCATCGTACCATCGGCATGAAACCTGTAGATGTAAATAAAAAGAATGAAAAAATACTCTTGAAATCCGTTTACAATTATCCTACAATTACATACTCGCAATTACCTAAATTTAAAATTAACGATCATGTGAGAATAAGCAAGTACAGAGGCGTGTTCGATAAAGGTTATACTCCTAATTGGTCTAATGAAATATTTACTATTTCAAAAATTAATTATACCAGCCCCATAACATACTTACTGACCGATGCACAGAAACAGCCAATAGAAGGATGCTTCTATACTGAAGAACTGCAGAAGGTTAAACATTCAGACATGTATCTCGTTGAAAAAGTTTTAAGGAAGAAAGGAAATAAGGTTTTCGTTAAATGGCTTGGATTTGACAGTTCCCATAACAGTTGGATTGAAAAAAGTAGCATTGTTTAATTTTTTATGTACTTATATTAATTATTATTTTTTTTTTTTTTTTTTTGTTAAAAACCAGTCATCCTTCTCTGTGGCTCCGACCCTCACAGAGGGGAGCTGGTAGTACCGGCAGCCACTCCCCACACCCGTGGGGTAAGTGACTACTGGGTCCGGGAATCGCGTGCCCTGAGCAGACGTAATGAACCGAGGATGACGGCCTTCTGCATTCTGCCGGCTAAGACCTCTGCCGAATTTCGGCATGCCGGTATGATCTTAAGTTCTGAAAGCAGTGTGTGTCTCGTTCCACCGAGGGCTCCTATAATCAGTACCACTATCTTAACAGTATGGTCTGGATACAGTCTGCGGAGTTCGAAGAGCAGATCTCGATATTTTGTCCGTTTTTCCTCCTCCTTCAAGACAATGTTGTTCTCCGCGGGAGCCGAGAACTCCACGACAAACATTGTCTTGAGTTGATGGTCGAGGAGTACTACGTCAGGCTTGTTGGCTTGTATTTGCCTGACGGTGGGAAAAGAGTAGTTCCAATAAATTAGACACTTCTCATTTCCCACAACGGACTCAATATCCCCCGGAGCGTAAGGCAGCACTGGTGTCTCGTCTATCCCATACGAGTGCCTTAGGTGATAATAAAGCACTCGTAATGCTCCGTCGTGCCTCTGGATATAGGCCGAGACTGCATATGTCGGACAAGCCGACAACAGGTGCATTAAAGTCTCTGGCGCCCTGCGGCAGGCCCTGCAGCTGACATCAGGGACCTCTATACCCATGACACGACTACGATAGACGAGGGTATTAAATACACCATCCTGGCAAGCCATTATGAATCCCTCGGTCTCAGACTTCAGCCCGGCTGACCTTAAGAAGGCAAAGGTCAGCCTTTCGGATAAGCCAAGGTTCTCTATATTTTTATAGAAAACTCCATGCATTGGCTTATCCGTGTGAAGCTGCAGAAAGATGTTGTGTTCTGCAGCTTTAATTTGGGCTTTTCGTCGAGCAGGTTCCAACTCGGTGACAGAGTCGGGATTTACCCGCTCGACGTCGAAGGAGAGACCAAGTTCATCGGCTGCTCTTTGTGCTGCCTTAAACAAAAAGGCTCCTATTCCTGCACTTTCATGGTCTCGGACCATGCAGAGGAGGGGATCCGAACTCCTGATGACCTTACAGGCTCCATCCAGAACCATCCTATTATGGAGACTCTCCAAACTCAAGAGTCCACGGCCTCCCCGATGTCGTGGGAGGTATAGCCGTGGAACGGACGATTTAGGATGCAAACTTCTATTGAGATGCATCTTCTTGCGGGTTCCTACGTCGAGTTGACGCAACTCCTCTCGAGTCCATTTCACTACTCCAAAGGAGTAGAGTAGGATCGGAACGGCAAGCATGTTGGTAGCAGACACCTTGTTCTTCCCCGACAGTTCTGAGGACCAGATCTGTCGGAGTCGGTGCTGATACTTGCCGCGGAGAGCGTTTTTCACTACACCCACTTCTTGGGTGGAGCGTTGCTCGACACCCAAGTAAGTGTACGACTCTCCGGCATCTAGATGATGTAAGATGCTTCCGTCAACGAGTTGCGCGTCCTCTCCGTAGTTCCCGCATCGTCCTCTCTTGAGATGGACCAGTGCACATTTGTCCAACCCGAACTCCATACCGACAGCCTGCGTGTACTCCTGTACCACCCTGAGGGACTGGTGTAGGTCCCTCTCTCCGGAGGCATAAAGTTTAAGGTCATCCATGTAAAACAGATGGGTGACCTTATGCCTCCTATCGCCGGGGGTACCGCAGTTGTATCCACGGGTTTTCCGGAGCGAAACGGATAATGGCAGTAGTGAGATGCAAAACAGAAGGGGGCTGAGGGAGTCTCCCTGAAATACTCCCCTTCTGAATGTTACCGACTCCGTCTGGACTCTATCGTTACCCGATGTAATGGTAAAGCGAGTCCTCCAGAGCGGCATCAGTTCTTCGATGCATCTCACTACGGGACCGGGTACCGCAAGACATCGGAGCAAGTGAACAATAAGCTCATGTGATGTCATATCAAATGCCTTGCGGTAGTCGATCCAGGCCATGGAGAGGTTCCGCTTATACTGCACGGAGTCCTGCGTGACACATCTGTCAATCAACAGGTTCTCCTTGCAGCCAGCGACACCTCTCTTCGACCCTCGTTGCTCATATATCCGTTCGTAAACCGGTTCAACTGCGTGGAGCACTCGCATGTACAAGATGCGCGTAAACACCTTGTTAATTATTATTATTATTATTATTATTATTATTATTATTATTATTGCTATTATTTTTATAGGTTATGTATTCCATGTACATATATAAGCTTTATTACTGTATTATGCGTTCAGATAAATAAAATATATTATAAAAATTAAATTATTTTTTTATTTTTCGTCTGGGGTGGCTTTATTTTTTAAGATTAAATTTTTTTGATTGCATATTTGAATTCAGCATTAAAAAACACATAAAATGTAGCATGAACATTTTCGTTACAATAAACTTGAAAAATATGAATTTTTTCATTTTTTGCCTGGGCTGGCTTTATTTTTTAGGATTTAATTTTTTTGATTGCATATTTAAATTCGACATTAAAAAAGACATAAAATGTAGCATGAACATTTTCGTTACAATAAACTTGAAAAAAAAATCTGAATTCTTCATTTAATTAGGAAATGGGTAATAATAGTCAACCATTTTTTAAATTAATTTATTAATACATATAAGAAAGAGGTTACATGTTTTGTGATATAATAACAGAATATTTATGTTCAAGTACTGGATTAATTATTTGAGCGTATCGTAATATTTTAATTTGAAAACGATCTCGATCGCGGGCGTCTTGCATCCAGATACCACATCTAGCAGTTCTATGGGCATAGCTCCAATGGTAAATGTGATGAATTTTAACGTCCTCGCTGAACTGAACTGTTCTTGGACTTCTTCGGCTGGATACTGACATGTTGAAATGTACGTAAAACTTCAACGTACTTAACGTCTTCTCCGAGTAATTTTAAATTGTTTATAAAGTGCTGTAACCTCTTCTTATATGTTTCGGGATCCATCTTTAGGACTCGATGAATTCAATGTTAGTGGTCGTGCCTGCTAGCCCTCTATATACTAAGTACACTTCTTTTAGTATAATGGTTTGTTGTAGCGTTACGATATCATCATCAGAAATAATGCGTGAGTATCTGGCTGGTAGACTCACTTTACAATTTTCGAGGATTACTTGGACCTGGATACCATACGGTGAAAGTGCTTTATATATATCTAGCACTTTATATTTTCTATCGACTTCCAGCTCATAGATTTTCATGAACGGCGTGACATGAGCTTCAACATTAATTTTTGCGAAAGACGTTGCTGCTGCTGCTTGTATATCGACTTTAAGATTGTGAATGAATGCGGCGATCTCAGGTCTTTACTTTTATGCTGTATTCCACCCCCACTTTTCGTATCGAGTAAGCAGAAAAATATGGGAAAAAATATGATGATTTCATTGTTTACATTATTTCTCTCCAAACCCTGAGACGCTCCTTATAATGGATCACGTGACTTATTAGTCATTGTATTATAACCGCCGGATGCTGTTATCTAAAGACAATTAATCACGTTTTAAATATACATATAGCTGTAGACAACCGCATTTATTTACATTAACAATTTCCTGGAATCCGATAACGTCTCTGCATTTGGTCACAGTTTTAACATTCAAATATAAAATTTACGTATTGAAGTAGATGAATATTTATTCCATATATAAGACTTGTCTATTTAAACTCAATGATGGACGTCTGTAGCCATTTTTCTTAACCTCTAACGCCCTCTAACGTAAACATGCAATACTATTCGCCAATAACTATAAACAATAAACGGTAGCCATCTTATTTTTATTACTAGATACACCATATCACTAGTACACCTTATATACTTATTTTTATTACTAAATACACCCTGTATACTTCTTTTATTACTAGATACATCCTATATACTCTTAGCCACGCCCTCTTAGATATAATCTCTTATCTTTAGCTATAATCTAATATCTAAGCTCGGGGATTGGATCTCCCCCCTCCCATTAGGTCCTATCACCTATCATCTAAGAAGATCCCACCTCACACTACAACCTAGATAATAGGATCTATCATCTAGCATTATCTCACCTCATACTAGAACCTAGATCATAGGATCTATCATCTATCACCTGCGCGCCCCCCGCGGGGCTTCGGGCGTGACGTCACAGTTCCAGCTTGACTTTGAATTGCGCTCATTCTCTCCTTACTTAACTACTCCCAATCAATGATATATACCTCCCATTGTTAAATTTTTATAAAAAACTAATTCCTATTTTAATAAACTCATTCTGTTATTTTATGACTTGTATAAATACTTTGTATAATTATTAATACCAATAAATTTGTATTGTATTGTATTGTATCGTATCGTATCGTATCGTATCGTATCGTATCGTATCGTATCGTATCGTATCGTATCGTATCGTATCGTATCGTATCGTATCGTATCGTATTGTATGGAATAACCTTTTCGCTAGGATGCTTAGTTTTCGAGATAATAACGAAAAACCTACAAACCGACCCTTTCCACCCCCCTCCCGGCTAACGCATGAGGGCCACGGCTGGGGACTTTTGGTATGTTACTCCTAAGGGTCAACCCTACAACTTAAAATTACCGGCTCGGTGGCGCAGTGCTTAGGATGTTAGGCTTGCGACCACGGAGTCCCGGGTGCGAATCCTGGCTAGGGTATAGATGTGTAGTGGCGTTTTTCACATGTTACCGAGATGGTAGCAGTGGGCTAGACTGCGGTTGTGTGAGAGACAACACGGTCTAGTCGCGCTCCTCTCCTGAGTTCGAGTCTCAGCTGCGGCAGATGGCAATGTCGCAGGGAATGGGTGTTGTGATGTTGTCTATGTGTGAGTGTCTGTCCTGGTAGAGTGGAAGATCAGCCTACAGCTGAACTCCGCCAGAACATTAATATAAATAAGGCTAATAAAAAAATAATAGTAATAATCCGTTGAGCACTATTTATTTCCTAATTAATGTGTTCGTTTCCTGGCCTATATCCTGGATGAAAATATATTTTCCTAAGTAAAAATTCGGTGTTTCTTCGAATTTTTACCCTGTTGTACCTAATGTCTTATCGAACTCATAACGGTCCTTTTGGACTAGTTTGTGGCTCTGAAGTCTCTCAGATTCTTGAAAATGTCCTTAAATGAATTTTTTGCCTAAGTCAATAAGTCAAATTTTTATTTTGGCTTCGACCTAGGTCAATTCTGGAAGGTTCTACAACAGTCGCACACTGAATTTATCAAGCTACATCTAGTGTAAGGTGAACAAGAATTGGAAACAATTTTTTATATTTCGAGCATATTCGAAGATTTGGCGGAGTCGCCGGTGATATCAATTAAAAATTTAGATCTCCATTTATAATATAGATAATTTTTTCACAAACAACAGGGCATTATTATAACTTCCTATCATACCATTTCGCAACGAAAGAGAGCCTTGCATGGAGGCGAATCAGCCGAAGAATGTTTTCTACGACAACAGTATGAACTGAGACTTTTATTGAAAAACGCGCCCGTTGAAAAATTTGCTTTTACAAACAAATTATACAGCATGTTGTTTTCGATGCTGTTATCGATGAAGATTTCATTGCATGATGATTTTTAATCGAGATGAGAAAATGCCAGCACATCTTTTGTAGATTTACGTGAAATCTGGTACAATGGCGGACTAAAGGAAATTATCATATATTATTATAAGGAAATAAAGTGAGGTTACGATGAATTCTTTGTTTATCCAAACAAGGACCTTGAAATATGTTAAGATACTAAAAAGGTTGAAAAAAAAAATTAAAAGAAAAATCGAACCGCCTTCAAAAAATATCTCTAAAAAGTAAGAAATAAAATTTCACTCAGTTTTACAAATATTTGTCTGCCTATTAATGGAAAGTAGCAAGAAACTGTACCTTATTATATAAATTTGAAATTAGTAATTCTTTTTTGAACCTACTTCAAATTGATATTTGGTAATAAGATACAGTTCCTTTCAACTTTCCACTAATAGGTAGACAGGTATTTGTAAAACTGAGTGAAATTTTATTTCTTACTTTTTGGAGATTTTCTTGAATCCGGTTCGATTTTTTTTTAAATTTTTTTATCAGAAAATTTTATTAATGAAAGTTGTTCAGAATTGTCCGAAAAGCTTAAATCCAAAATTTAATCAAAATTTAAAAATATTGAAATTTTGTTTAAAATAATGTCCGAGCCCGAAAATATCCTTTTAGTGGATTTTTGCGTTTAAAAAATTCATGACAATTTTGTTTGAAATTAGACCCAAGCTGTCAGGTAGTTGTCAAGTAATTTGTAGTTTTTTTTATATTCCTTAAAATCAGTTTTTAAATTTTCTATTTTTTTTTATTTTGATGAAATTTTGGACTTAAAGTTTTTGGACAATTCTGAACTTTTCCGACAAAAAATGCCTAGCACCAGAAAATCGGAAAAAGTGTGTTTTTTTCAGTTTAGGGATAGTGGGTGAAGGCTAGGTCGAAAAATATTGTCGCCATCGTATTCCTCACCCTGGAGAACGGAGGTGGTAAATATCTTGCGGTCCAGTCACAGAGCTTTTGGGGTCGAAGCTTTACCTCAAGGGAATCCGATAACATTCCTGGAATAAAATTTATCTTAATTATAAATAAGAAATGTATAATTTTGTAATAGTAAGAAAATTTTGGATAACTGGACATATTAAAAATTAATGAAATAAAATAATTTTTATTAGTAAATAGCTATTTATGCATGAGAATTAAAAGTGGTAAATAAAACAAAACATTTTAATAAAACAAATTTTTTTTGGATTTTATCCCCCCCCCCTCATCAATTTTGAGATGACGAAAAATTTTTTTTTCTGACTTTACCAGAAAAAAGGGCGCCTTTCAAAATTTCGCACGAGGGCGTTTGAGGAACTAAGGCCTGCTCTGCTCCGATCATTAGAACAATAAAATACGAACATGTATATACGGTGTTTACTATATTTACTAATTAATAGTTTATATTTTTATCAGTATCACGAAAATATTTTATAGAACTTGTTCGTAAAAGTTGATAAATGTTTTTGTGTATTCAATGATATTAGTGGATCTACTTTTATCTTAAAGGAAACCAGCCACATGTAGAGATAAATTTATCACACAAGGAAATAAGTCGATGAAAACGCGATAAACAACGAGGAAAACCAACCAATAGATGATCGTCGAAGATCAGATATGAGACAAGCATCCCGACGAAGAAAAGAGTTGCTAAATTATACTCTTATTTTTCTTATGTTTTTTTTATTAGGTATTCTGTTAAAAGATATCAAAATGCTTCTTGCAATAAAGAGAAAGCAACGCCCCAAGTTTGAGTCTTGGTCTTGGAATACACCCACGCTGAAAATTATGTGCAGTCTGGACATTGCGTATTGTGAATCATTTAGTGAATTCCAATATACTTTAATTTATGGCAGTACAAAAATTGCTGTACATCGTGCAGTGGGCTGTTCGACGTTAAAACATCAGAGAATCAGCTATAATCGCACTTTAGAATTTTTAATCGATAATTACTCCTGTGTATTTTATTACGTCATTCGGTGATGGGCAGGGGCGGGCTCAAGGGGGGGGAGCCTTCCCCCCAAAGTTCGGGCAGTTGGTTCCAAACGTGGTTGGTGTTGACAAAATCTAACTAATCATCACATACAAATATATAATTTGAATTTTACACTAACTCCCACAATCGCGAAATTAACACTAACTCCCACAATCGCGAAATTAACACAATAATTATTATTAAGCGATTGTAAATATTTTATTTTATCAGTAGTGTGTTTTCCATTGAAGCTAGGGAAGCAAAGCTTCCTTTACACGACACGGAATCCCAATTTTACTTTACTTTTTACTACATTTAGTCCAAAATCGAAAATTGAGATAATATCAAATCTTTACGTTTTGAGGTCCCAGGAACCCAAAAAAGAGGTTTTTAGCACGATAGCGGCGAAGCTACTAAACGGATTTGGATGAAACTTTGCATGAGGGTTTCTTTAGTGCTCCAGAAGATCTGAAAAGGTTTTGGTTGAGATCGGATTACGTTTAGTGTCGTTTTGGCACAACAAGTTGTTTATTTTATGATTACTTACAATTTGTAATCGAACCATTGAAAAGCAGTAAAAATTCCAATTTCAACGATATATCACACTTGCACCTTTTCGATTTCGTTTCCGTTAAAATAATTAAAAAGAATTCGTTATATGTGCACACATGACAGCATCCAAAAAATATTATTGGTATTATTGTTAGGGGAAAATGTATTTTGCCATCTGTCAAAAATATTTGGGTTGGTAACCTTTGTGAATTTTGATTTATAGGTTATGATACGTGACGTCACAGCTAACCTGAAAAATATAAATTTCTTAAGATTTAAGAATATTACGTAGCTATTATTAAAATTTCTGCCTGGTTCCCGTACTTTCAACTAAAATCTAGTACAGTGTAATGTTTATGAAGTTCTAAATACTTTGTCCTAATAAAATAGGACTATTTTTGTAGGTTGGAAATCTAACCTGTAATTACCTGTCTATTTTTATTAATCAACAATTAGGCAATCCAAACCACGTGACTTCCAACTTTGCGTTGCAGTCAAACATTTGTTGACAGTAGTTAAACGTTTGTCAAAACAGTTTGTGTTTTTCCGTCGGCCTGGCTAAGTGTCTTGAAATTTTAACAATATAGTGTTTTTTGTGGATTGTGGCGAGGCGTTTTTGATTGTTTTCAAGTAATAAACTTTATTTAATTATGCAAAATGAGTATTTTAAGAAGTTGGTGTTGGAAAATCAAGATGGAAAATCGAGATGTAAAAACGATGGAAGGTGTTAATTTTTAAACCGCGGCTATCCATCTTTGACGTCGTTTTCTCGACAGATCATTTATATGAGGGAAATATTTAGAATTCACGACGGTAAAAGCTAACCGTGTCATGATTTCCACGATGTCCCAATCCACTACTATGCACATATCAGGCATTTTTTCCAATTATAGCCAATAATATTATCACGAAAAAATCTAATAAGACACATTAAACAATTCTTTACAAAAAACTCATATTAAAAACCTTTAAAACGCAAAAACTACATGAAAAAATGCTGCACTGGTCACAAACCAACCTAAATATTTTTGACAATGTCAAGACTCGTTTTAGTTGGTTTTTTAAAGGTAATAATTGTTTATAGCCGTGTTCGGATATTACGTCTGATTGATGAGACGCGTCACAATCGTTCATTTAATGCAAATCGAGTTAACCGAGCTAAATCTGAAACGTTCGAATATTACAAAATAAAGGACTCAGACGAAGCTCGACTTGCTCGGGCCTTTTTGATCGTGCAGGAAGATTTTAATTTGACGCATACGTAGTCCGCTTGAACTGTGGTTATTGACTTGTTGAGGCTAGAGTGTCATTTTGGCTAAATTCTGTATTATTTTTATTCGCTATTCAATGTTCTATAAAATCTCCGAAACGTTATCTGTTAATACCCTTATAATCTCCAGCAATTGATTAACATGCAACATAAACAAACATGAGAGGTTATGTTTTAACAGATTGCTTGTAGTCCACTTCAGTTCGTTCGATATTTGTCCATGAAATAAATGGCTCCAAAGTCACGTGTAATTTATCTGTTTGCTCAATGTTCTGATTTCCGATGTAATATCCAAACACAGCTGATTTGGATCCACCATGTGGGGAGGTTCCAGCCGCTTCTAGTAGCTGCCGATTTTAATATTAATTTATTATACATAAATTCGTTTACTAGAAATACTAGAACTAGCAATGATTTTTAAATAGAATCTATATGTTTCTACTACTGATCTAATATAATATTATCAGGTATACATACCTATTAGTTTTGTTTGGTAGTGTTTTGATATTGTGATATTAGACAACAAAGTCTAACTTGGTATTTACGGAACTTTTTCCTGTTTCCACCTATTTAATGATTTTTTATTGTATTGACGACTTTGGTCAATTATTGCGACGTGTCCCACACCATGTTACTGTATGGTCTTTTGGACAATAAAGTTTATTATTATTATTATTATTATTATTCTTTACTTTATTTAAGCTATTTTTTTTTATTTTTAATATAATCAAAGACCTATTTTTGTTTAACAGTTTTTATTTTTTTATTTTATTACACCAAGTATTTTTTTAATTTCTTTTAAGTAGTAAGTATTATGCCTGCAGTACACTCTCGCCGAGACCGCTCGGCGAATGTCTCTGTTTTTAGTAATGTGAATGAAAGACATGGATATTTTTACAATTAATTAATTTTATTTATTTGCTTTTATCATGATTGGAAAATATTATTTAGGTATTAAGCAAATCACAACTTACACACTTTTACTTCCACATCCAGTGGAAGTATAGTAACGACAAAAAAATTTTTAAAAATTTTTATTGTTCAAATAGGCTTAGAATGTCATGAAACGTCGAGATTTCAAGTTTGAGCGAAAAAAAAATTTCTGTCTGTCGGTCTGTCGGTCTGTAACTTTTTTTGTGCGCACGTTTACTCTGGAACCGTTTGAGATATTGACTTGAAATTTTCATCTTGTTCCGTCGAAGGGTTGGGGGGTAAATTGGGGTAAATTTGGAGTAAATAGGTAAATCAAGCAGGTAAGAGTTCATAAAATTAATATTTAGTACAGACAAGAGAAGCTAAGGTCTCAAAAAAAAAATTGGTATTAGCCACCCCCATTACCACCCCCCACCCCATTATTAAAGGGGATGAAAAAAAAATGTGATTTAGTGTGTGTACAAGAACCAGAAACCTCAAAATATTTTTTTACCACCCCCATTCCCACCCCCTGTCACCACCCCCACCCCACTACCGATGTGGGGTATCGTTTTATGGGTTTTTGGGATAGAGGATTTCAAATATTATATTATTAAAGTTCCATAAACAATTATTTCCAGATACAAAATTTTTTGTTGTGTGACTTGGATAGAAAATCCGGATGTGGAAGTAGTGATTCCTTGGGCAGCGGTTTTTTATTTATTACGAAATTACCTACTTTCTGTATATTGTTGCCCTAATCTGGGCACGCTAATATACTAATTAGGTAAATATTTAAAAACACTCATTATTTGAGAATCAATCAAAACAACTACTCTTCTAGCTAATACTGACGAAGTATTGAATTACATGACATGATTCCTAGCATTTTAAAGAAAAAAATTATGTTGAAAATAATATTTTCTAATAACGACATGGACGTTGCTGAAATTGCCGCTGCTGCAGCTTATTGTGCGTTTGCATATTTTAATTATGTGCATATATACAAAAAATATAAAATTGAAAATCCTTGGAAACCAAGAAGACGGTGGATGAAAACAATTCATCGAAATAGTGAGTGTTGAAAATTTAAATGTGATTTTAATTATTATTATTTACCTCACTGTATAACAATGAAACATGCCTGAATTAATAAAGGTTAAGCATATGAAAAATGCCCATAAAAGAAATTACATGAAATGGACATCAAAATATTCCCTTGACTATAAAAAAATATTTGTTACAATATTATTCCAGAAATCCAAATCGATAAAATTCTCAAAATATGTTAGTTATGAGGTAATCTTTGCAGAACGGCAATCAACCCCCTCATCTGTAGCCTAATAACCCAGCCAGACCATATTACTTCCACGTCCAGTGGAAGTATAGTAACGATAAAAAAATTTTTAAAAATTTTTATTGTCCAAATAGGCTTAAAATGTCATGAAACGTCGAGATTTTAAGTTTGAGCGAAAAAAAAATTTCTGTCTGTCTGTCGGTCTGTCTGTAACTATTTTTTGTGCGCACGTTTACTCTGGAACCGTTTAAGATATTGACTTGAAATTTGGTACACATATGTACTTTAACGAGATCTAGAACTAGATTATATTTTCATCTTGTTCCGTCGAAGGATTGGGGGGTAAATTGGGGTAAATTTTCGGTAAATGGGTAAATCAAGCAGATAAGAGTCCATGAAATTGGCATTTAGTATATACAAGAGAAGCTGAGGTCTCAAAAAAATTTTTGGCATTAGCCACCCCCATTACCACCCCCACCTCCTTATTAAAGGGGATGAAAAAAAAATGTTATTTAGTGCATGTTCAGGAACCAGAAACCTCAAAATATTTTTTTACTTCATCCACCCCCCCACTACCACCCCCTATCACCACCCCCACCCCACTACCGATGTGGGGTATCGTTTTATGGGTTTTTGGGGTAGAGGATTTCAAATATTATATTATTAAAGTTCCATAAACAATTATTTTCACATATAAAGTTTTTTCGTTGTGAGTGACTTGGATAGAGAATCTGGATGTGGAAGTAGTGATTCCTTGGGCAGCGGTTTTTTTAAATAAAATTAATAAATTAATAAGCAAATTAGCCTTATAAATGCTTCTAAACTATGTATGATGTTTTAGGGCACCAGATTTTAGGTTTCTCAGGTTAAGTTTACTTAATTTTTCTCCAAGAAGTATGGTTTCCAAACGTTTTTTTGTGTAATGTAGTACAAAAATTATGTTAACAATGCATTATCGGAATGACACAGATTGACTCTCGTCATCAGAATGACCTAATTACTAACAGTATAATAAACTTTCGAATTGATATGAAAATAAACAAATGAAAACAAAATAGAACAAAATTGTAATGCTTAATACCTATTTAAAAAAATGAAATAAAACAAGAAGTTACAAAATGTACTACATACTACTTATTAAATATTTGGTTAAAAAGTGTGTCAATTTCATCGTTATTTAAAACTTTAAAATATTTTGATGAAATTTGAACCGGTGCATCTTTTAATTTGCTCAAAATTCAAGTGCACTCCAGCTCAGGGGAGATCTTCCTTATTGGGCCAAAAGAAAGTTTTATTGTTTCGGGCCATGAACGAAACAAGAATCTTTCCAATTTCTGTCTGTCTGTAATTAATTCGTGCACAGAAGACACTGCACTATCACCCACTTTTTGTTCCGTGAATTTTGAACACCCTGTATATGAGTTAAGTTTGAAATAAAAGTCACTTTTCACGAGAGAAAATAAAATAAGTTTTTATTTTTGTTCACGTTCTCACAATACTTGATTTTTGTTGAATAGAACTTAATTAGAGCGATTAATTAGTACGATTAATTAGAACGACTGGATAAGCACTAGAGTAAAAATTTGCCTTTGAGTTTTGTCGCGTTTCGACGTAATATTTTTTTCTGAATTCATCTGGAAGATCTTTATGGTCGATAATTTTCAAATTTTTTCGTCAATTAGGTAAGTTGCAACAAATTTTTAATTAACAATTGCCCTTTTTGCAAAAATTCAGCTCCCCCAGACAAGAGCAAGTGAGAATATACTAGGTGCCCTCGGCCTTGCGGCTTGTGTTCCCTTTGACTCGTGGCCAAAAAACCGACACAAATCGGAGCGTTAACGAGGCGTTGCGAGGCAAAGCGAGGGCACACGGGGCGATGCGAGCGTAGCAAGTACACTCTCGCCGAGGCGTTGCGAGGCGTTGCGAGGGCAGGCGAGTGCATTAACGAGACAAGGCCAGGGCACACGGGGCGATGCGGGAGCAGCCAGTACACTCTCGCGCTCGCCAGCCCTCGCAACGCCTCGGTGAGAGTGTACTGCAGGCATTAGGTTTAGGTACATAATGATCCAACAAAGATTGAACAAGGCCATTTTTCAAACGATACAAATGTTATGTTGAAAACTAAAAAAGCAATTCCATATATTTTTTCCGCAGGAACCAAAAATTATCATAAACGAAAACAAATAAATTGAAAACAAAAGAGTTGTGACACAAAAATACAGGGCTCATATAGAAAACCTGAAAAGCGTGGAAAATTCAGGGAATTTTAAAAATCCTAAGAAAATCAGGGAAATCTCAGTGAATTTTAAATATTTCGCAAAATTCATGGAATTTTGAGTCATAATATGAAAAACAATAAACTACTTACGAGTTCCTACTGTTATTTTAAATTATTTTTAAATATATTCATTCGCTTAATGACGATTTTGTAAAACAAATTATTTTTTTTTTATAAAATCGAAAATTAAAGTAAAAATAATTTGATTATCTAAAATGACCTTTAACATATTAATAATTATTATTATTTGTCATTGAAAAACATTTTCTTTTGTCATGGAAAACCTGTAAAATTCAGGGAATTTTTTCAGCTACGTGAAATCTGAACCATGAAATAGCATATTTTATATTCGTTTTTTTATTATAACTTTTGGATTCGGCGGACAAAATACATCAAATGATAATTTTTTTTTTTTTTTTTTTTTGTGGCACTGTGGAGCTAGTCCAATCAGCCAAATGATAATTTTAGTTTTTGTTATAAACGTTTCTATCGCCGTAAAAATGGCCTTGTTCCGTCTTGGTTAGAGCACCCTGTATATTGTACATAGTGAATTTGAATTCGATTTTAATTTTTTAGGTTTGGTAGCTTTTCCCATATAAAGTTCTTATTTTATTAAAATTATGCAATGTAAAGGTATGAGTTGGTTTTCTTTTTCATCTTGTCCCTCCCAAAGTAGTAGGCTTCAGTACGAACCTGGTAATGGGATGACAAAATAGAAATTATAATGAGTTGCCAATAAGCAACAATATTTCATGATAAATAAAAATCCATTTTTCTTCTTGCCTATCTCAAGAAATTTAATAAAGCCTATGGAATAACATGTCTTATATCAGAATTAAATGAATCTATTTTACCTCAACATTTTTAACAATAAGCCTTAGCCTGTGTATAGTAGTATAGTACTGTTAATCCGTTCTTTCAGAGACGTTGGTGTCAGGTCGCAGGTCACGCAATAGCATTGACTAAGCGTCAAAAGCAATGACGTCGACCAGTCTTTGTACGGGGTGTCACGGATACATTGCCGTTACTAAAATTAGTTTGACTCGATTATATAAGAGCAAAAGTACAATAATAACATATGCCACAAGCGTACTCCAGACTTTTACAACTTGGAGTAAATGAAACAAAATAGTTGTACTTAATAATGAATTTAGTCTTGGTTGGTAATATAAGTTATTTAACTCCTGTGTGTATGTGCTTGAAATATCACAGACTATAATTTATCTTCCCAGCAGGAGTGGATGGGGTCAGTCCAACCGGCCCTGGCAATTTTAGGGAAACGGCCCAATCATTTTTTCTGGTGGGCCAATGCCCAAGAGGAAAAAATGCGCCGCAGGTGAAAATTTTGTATTTTTCAAGGTCAAACGCTGTAAAATGAAAAGTTAGAAATTCGAGTAGCAAAAACATTTTCTTCGAAATATAGGTTTCCTCAAACGATAACCCAGACGACAGAGAACATTTTATAGTGAAACCCACAAAAAAACCGCTGCCCAAGGAATCACTACTTCCACATCCAGATTCTCTATCCAAGTCACTCACAACGAAAAAACTGTGTATGTGGAAATAATTGTTTATGGAATTTTAATAATATAATATTTGAAATCCTCTACCCCAAAAACCCATAAAACGATACCCCACATCGGTAGTGGGGTGGGGGTGGTGGTGGCTAGTGGGGGTGGATGAAGTAAAAAAATATTTTTAGGTTTCTGGTTCTTGTACATACACTAAATCACATTTTTTTTCATCCCCTTTAATAAGGGGGTGGGGGTGGTAATGGGGGTAGCTAATGCCAGAAATTTCTTTGAGACCTTAGCTTCTCTTGTATATACTAAATACCAATTTTCTGGACTCCTACCTGCTTGATTTACCCATTTACCCCAAATTTACCCCAATTTACCCCCCAACCCTTCGTCGGAACAACATGAAAATATAATCTAGTTCCAGATCTCGTCAAAGTACATATGCGTACCAAATTTCAAGTCAATATCTTAAACGGTTCCAGAGTAAACGTGCGCATAAAAAAAAGTTGCAGACAGACAGACCGACAAACAGACCGACAGACAGAAAATTTTTTCCGCTCAAACTTAAAACCTCGACGTTTTCTGACATTTTAAGCCTATTTGAACAATAAAAATTTTTAAAAATTTTGTTGTTACTATACTTCCACTGGATGTGGAAGTAATTTGCAAACTGATTAATTTTTTTTAATGAGTTCGTGAAAGTGTATAGAATAATATCCTGAAAAGTTTACATTTAACTCGGATGCAGAACATAAAAAAAGTGAAAAAAAAATTTGTTTTATCCATTTTTTCAAAATTTTGAAATTAAGTCAGGGTAGGAAAAATAAAAAATACAGGTGGATAGAGCACGTGTTTCTGAACAAAAAATACCTTAATAAAATGTATCGCTAAAGCCACGGTATTCCTGGAAAAAAATAGTGAAGTAACTTTGTCACTCTGCGCTGCCAGCGCACGGTTAAATGCTTACTATGGAACCTCTAAAAATTCTTAGCTGTTCTATCGAGTAAAATAAAGCTTTTTATCTTTCTGATTACACGTTTTAAACATTTTTCTTAGTGAACAGGAGGTTAAATAGTGAGTATGGAGGGAAAATATATAATTATAAATGCACACACAGACACCACACATAGCCGCTGAATCGCTAGCATGAATTTTTACGTGCCTTTACTATATTGTATTTATTACAGGTACACCTATACACATTTCAGCTATATCCAATGGATTCCTTATATATATATTTGTTAATGTATTGGAAAAGTTCCAGAATTTATATTCAAAACAATCAAAGATATTTTCATAGTTATAAGGATAAGATCGTTAAAATCGCAATTTCTTATCATGATTTGATTGATCATATTTTCGAAAAAATGCATACGAGTAAACGATTTTGTGTTTGAACATTCGAAAAATATACATTTTTTCCGAAATAGTGATATTTTATTTTTTCCAATGGGTCAATTTCTCGACAAGTTACAGCCTCCAATATATATATTTATCAAAAAAAAATCATCAAGCAAGGAAATTAATGATTTGAGATGTACCTTTTTTTTAATCCTCGTTACTACAACTTAATAAACCATAATAATCATGAAGTGTACATACTTTTCAACAGTTCTCAATGAAGAAGGATTTTTTTTGAAGGGATTTTATTTTATTCTATATTGTTTATTGCGACAATTGAGTTCGGGCGTGGTAATATATACAACAGGGTGTCCCGAAACTTCCGCCTTTCCCTTTAGGTGCTAATTCTCCATGCAAAAATAGTAAGAAAAGTTCCTATAAACATGTGTCCGGAAATGCTTCCTAAGGGAGCTACGGCCCTCTAAGAATGGCCCAAAAATAGGTGTTTTTACTAATTATCTCGGAAATTATTTGGGACAACCTTATGAAACTTGGTTAACTTTTTTCGATTAATAAAGGTTATTGTTTTACAGTATTAGCCAAAATAAATTTTATCCAGGGACGGAGAAACGAGAGGTCGGTGTTCTTTGTTTCTACGTATTAATTTTTCCATTTGACATTTTTAGTATTTTAGTCCCTGATTATGATTCCCTGGTTAATTCTGCATAAAAAAGGGCCTCTTTACAATTAGCCATATGGCAAACCGTTTTCGAGTAAAAGCGGTCTAAACGAAATATTGCGTATTCGTTTGCTAAATGCGCATTATTTATTTTTCAAAGTAGGCGTAAAACAATAACCTTTATTAATCGAAACCGTACGAATATTACTTTCCCGGCCTAGGCCGGGAAAGTAACATTCCCTTACGGTTTTTTATGTATATTTTAGACAGTAAATAAATACACGCAGACAAACCAACTCACATTAAAATTACATTTATTAGTAAGAAGTTAGATTGTAATGAAGAAATGTTATGCATTAATACAAAATCCTTAATTTATAATAATATTGATTGTGATTTCAGAAAAAATAGTATGTGTACTATAGTGTGAAAGCACATTCCCGGACTTCGATGCATCGTCGTCCGGGAATTACATTCCCGGACTTCGGTGCATCGTCGTCCGGGAATGTATTGCTTTCATACCTAAATACACCATATAGTCCGGCCGATTATTGCAAAATCAGAGGTAATCTTACACTTGAAACAAAAATCATGAAACTTGGTACATTTGTGGATAATAGTGTATACTTCAATTTTAAGATTAGAGCCCACTCGAAAATCCAAAATGGCGGCCGTGGCGGCGATTTTTCAAAATGGTCGCCGAAAATCCAAAAAAACTATATCTCTGGCAGTTTTCGCCGTATTAATGTAGGATTTTCACATAATCTAAGTAGATTGCCGATTTTTGCAATAAAAATACATTTTTAGTTGTTCAAAACCCATACTTAGTTAGCATCTTGCCTATTTATTACAATTAAATTGAGAAAAGAAGTGTCAGGTGAGAGAAATTTTTAATGCGTTTTAAGCAATGATGCTTGTGCGGTAGTTTAGGTAAAAATGTCTTAAATACACGGTATAAGTACGGTAAGATGGTAAATTTAGAAAACAAACCAAAGAAACGGGAGAAACTTGAAATCGGCTCTCTTAAAAAAGACAGAAGCCTTTTCTTACCACTGTAAGTCCGTGGAGGCGATCTTGAAGACTTCTTTAGGCATGAGAATCATTCATATCCAGTGTCACTTTCGGATTATGGTCGAATCAGATTAGGCCAAAAATCAGATATACTGGATTGCTTTGCAAAATTACAACGTACCACAGAAAACGAGGAAATGCAAAATGATGATGATTTTGTCCATGGCTACGATTTTGTTTTGTTAAATGGAGCGGCCATTGTGAACATAATGCTCTACCGGAAACGACACGTTCCAAAATTACGTAAAAAAATTTTCAGAATACGTCCTCAAGCAGTTCCGCCCTACAGTCCGACGAGTTGATGTCGTTTTTGATTCATATTTCATGGACAGTTTAAAGGCATGTACGCGGAAGAAGAGGGGGGACGGAACTCGTTGGCGTGTGGAATTCATCAAACGTGTCCCGAAGGATTGGAAAGGTTTTCTTAGGGTGAATCAAAACAAAGAAGAACTGTTTCAAGTCTTAGCTAGACATCTCCCAAAAATTAAATTTACCGGAATAGTAATAATCACAAATGGACAAGGTATCACAAGCAACTGCAATGAAGTAGACATTTCAGGACTATCCCAATGCAACCAAGAGGAAGCTGACACGCGCATCTTCCTGCACGCCCATCGTGCTTGTCAGTCTCGGAGCCCGCAATTTTTCAGTTTGAAATCTGAATAGTTAATTACAAAACTGTTAAAAGTGAGAAAACCTATTTAATTCGACCGTAGACAATATGTTGTGAGTAATATGTGTAAAAAGTATATTTGTTGCACTTAGCATGAACGCGACTTCGTTTCGGACTGAAAATTTCATGCTTTCATGCAACAAATATACACTTGTTACACAAATAACTATTATGGGCCCAACTGGAGTTACTAGACTGTTAGATTTATTAATCACATTTGTAAAAATAATGATCATTGAATTTTTTTGCACTGCAACTTTTCTGTTAACTAAACATTGATAAACCTCTGGATAGGCACTAGCTATCAGATAAGTTAACTTAATCCAGCATTGATAAACCGGCCCTTGGTCTGACTTCTGTCCTCGTCGTGTGCAGGGTCAGTGTAAAGGCGCAGTTACACGGCCCGTGGTCGCCGATCCACAAACCTGATGCGTGGTTCGGCAAACCACGCGCCGTGTAACGAATAGCGAGCCAGATGTGTCAATACGGCGCGTGACCAATGCAGATTTCGTGTGGGGTTGTGGATTGTAGGCTCGTCAAAACTGCATGGATCGACTAGCGGCTTTGACTCGCCAAACTTTACCGACACCTAGATGGAAGACGCGAGCCGATGCGAGCAACGTCTCCCGAGTCGCAAGCCATGCCAAGTTGCCTAAGTCACACGGCGCGTGTTTCGTGACTCGCCGAGCCAGGCCAGACTTTTATCAGTAGCTAAGCTACTGGAACGGCGCGGCGCCGGCGAGGCGGAATAACAGTTTTATGAAGCACTCAAGCCACCCACTGATCTCTATATTAGAGGCCAGTGAAGCCACCTCAAGCCCCCTGACTACGTGCAAAGTAAAGATTTATAAAGTGAGAACTTACATTGTAACTACTGAAACGATTGTTCGTGGAATATTTAATAGTATATTACGTAATGAGAATTGTAAGAAGCATATTACGCACGAATGGAAAGTTACGCACGATGCCGCGTAGCGGCGAGTGCGTATTTCCATGAGTGCGTAATTGCTTTACAACTCGAATTATGTACTATACTTTACCTACGATCATATTTATTTATTTATATAGTAAAATCTGGATTTAGTTTACTAGTCAACAATGTCATTCAACAAATATTATGTCAGTTTTGACAGCGTTTGAAAATTACGTAGGCGCATTTGTTTTTTTAAACCCCGCATCAGCGATATAAACCACCTATAATTGTGTGTCCCGTGCGTTTTGTTTACCGTGCGATTTGTTTACAGTGCGTTTTGTTTACAATGCGTAAACTTCAACTTACATGGATGGCAGGTAGTGCGCTTTTTACTATTTACAGTAGTGATCGTAGGTAAATATGATTTTAACATTTTAATATTTCGGAAACAGTCCGCCACTGGTAACAAATAGTACAAGATGTAGGCTAATAGTACATGAAAATTACATGTGTGATATGGGTAATCACCCACTGATAAACGATCTTTCGTACCATTGGTGCAATGAAAATTATTGATTGGTTTCCTATTTCCACATCCAAATACTGAGAAATCACATTATAAATATACATACTATACATACTTACCTATAAATACCTTGTTATTTATTTGTTATTTTATTTTTAGCCATTTTACACCTCTGTCTTCAAAGCGTTGTATCTCACTCAATTTTTATTGAAAATGGACGTGTCAAGTTTCATATTAACGAAAATTTAATAAACTTTAAAAAATGTTTACTGACATTTTTTGCTAAAATCTATAATTTTTGAGATAACATTTTCCTCGGGGAAGTTTGAAATTTTTTTTTAGAGAGGCTGAAGAGGCATCTCTAAAAAAATGTCCTCGATTATAAATTAGACTAATCGGTTCCTGAAAGAGTAATTCAAACTGAACACATGTGCAAAGTTTCATTGCTTCCTTATTTTTTAATATTTCCTATTTTAACCGACTTCTAAAAAGTGAAAAGAAACAGGAGATTCTGAATTCGGCCCGTATGTATTTTTATTTTTGTATTTTTTTTATATATTCAATAATTACATTGGTTTAAGCGAAATTTCAAGGTATGGCTCGGCAGTGCTAGTGGTTTCATAATAATTCCAACAAGCAAGTGCAAGATGAGCAAAAAATTGGAAACAAGATTTTTTTTAGTTGAATATTTGGCCAAATTTGAAAAAGGCATGGCGCCTTTTTCAAATTTCGTCGGAATTGCATTATAATTGGTACCTATTTCCCAGGTATTCTAATAGCCAGTTTCACAATCGTTGGTTATCTTTTTGGTTGGCTAACCAGAACTTGAAAGTTATAATTATTAATAAACCCAACTTTACCAGACATTCTTACCTTTATAGTAATAAATCATTGGTCAAATCCTAACTATTAATTAACCAACAATAATTGTAAAGCTGGTTGTTAATATCACAGATTTTTATGATAAACTATTGGTCAAATCCTAACCATTAGTTAACCAACGATTGTGAAACTGGCTGTAAGAGTAGTACATATCGAATCTGATATCAAAAATTAAGAATTCTAAATGGTGACTCCAATATGGCTGCCATAGCTGCAATGATTTTATAGTTTTACATGAAATTTGATATATTATGGAAATTTCATGATTCTATTATATGTTAAGGCTTAAAAATTCAATACAATAGATATGTTCCTTTACTGTGTAGAAAAAATAAAGGTCTCTATCAAAAGAGGGTGAAAAAAACGTTTGACGTTTGACGTTTTTCTTAGTGTCGCATTTCATAGCAGTGTACCACTGTTTTCTAACTGTTGAATGTCTTGGAACACTAAAAAATATTTTATCGGCAGTTTTTATCGTCGCATTGTTACATTTAGGCACAATGCAATATTTGTAGCTCATTAAGCAAATAATAACACAATAACAGCACGAACAAGATCTTGGTAAATTAACTGAGACCTTGTAAACAATAAACAGTAAACTGGCATTTGCCGAATCATAACCACTGGGCCAGAGAACTTATACCATATGGTATAAGTTCTCTGACTGGGCTCTATTACATTACATACTGGAGTGCGTTCGAACAATATTGTTTTCTTCCTCAGAAACATTAGAGAGAGAAGCTATACCAGCAGATTTTGTATTTACCTCACACCAAGGATTAAATATATAATATAATAAAGACACGACACTCAAAAAGAGAAGATCGTTTCTTGAGAGAGACAGACAAGATGCCAAATTAAACCTCCCGTAGATTCTTTACGCATGCGTCAGCAGGTTAGTTTTCCTGAATCTGCGTCAAGAAATTCCAGATACGGCTTTAATGCCCGTTACGGAACCAACTGGGTAAGATCCTTGTCGATACAATGTGACTGCAAATAGGTATAATAGTAATAGTAATAAATGTCCTCTAATATACCTACTTATTAGCGGTAAATCATCAACGTCCATATTTTTTCTTTGTCGAAATAACCATAATCTAATTTCATTGAACTACATTTTTTCATTATACTTTTATTTCCGCAAGACTGAAATTGTTTTCAATATCCGTTGGGAGAGTAGAAACTCTAAAGCGGCTTAGAAAATCTGATGAAGTAGTATATAGGTAAAGTTGCTTTTTTGTTACTAGTAGAGTCTATAGATTACATTCATCAAACAACATACATGTTATATAATATTTGGTACACTGTATAAAACTTGTACGTGACTTTTATTCCTTTTTAAACTATCTCAGCATATCATATTTCAGCTACGTGTTGATAACGAATTCCCTCATATTATTTATCGCTGATATGTAAATATCATATTTCCTCTTTGCTTTCTCTTGGGAATAATGCAAATGCTGACTAAGTACAGCTAACCGAGGATATAAATAAGATAGATTACATTTTGTATTCAGTTTATATACTCATGTCGTAATAAACACTTCACTATAATATTATAATTTCATTTCAAGAGTCAACGTTGACTCTTCTTAATTTTAATAAAAGTTTTTAAAAAGTCTTTAATGTAAATCGTGATCTAACAATTGGCGCAGTCGGTAGGATTCCGTGAACACCATTAAGAACAAGAAGCCTAACTGATAGTGACCCACGAGAACAAGGACGACATCTCCACGAGGTGCCTAACTAGTGCAAGTTGTCTATAAGAACAAGGAGACCTTCCTCACTTGTGGTGGCGGATCCCAATCCCTTACTGGAAGAACCTACACTCGATGAAGAATCTATTACTTTAAGTACTTTAACGAATCATCTCGTAATTTTCACTTATCGTTTTATTATTATACGTAGTGTATTATACTGCTAATACACAGAAAAACTATTTCTATTATCCAATCCCCATTTATATTTATTTTTATTATTACAAACAAACTAAAGCTTAGACGTTAAGCACAAACGATTAATCTACAGCATTATACTGCTAATGCTCAACTAAAATCGTAAGAGTTAATTTAAAATACTGTGCATTATACTGTTAATGCAGCATTCGTATCACTAAAAACCCAATCGATCTACCAAAGGTACAACATTTTTTTATTCTAATCAATTCATTTTAACTCCTTAATTTACTAAATATCGAGCAACATGCCCGACGAAGTAACACAAGGTACAGCACAAGGTGCAGCATCAGGTCCAGCACCAGCACCGGTTCTTGAACCGGTATAAATTAAGTGAAATTTTCTCAATTGTGCCCGAATACGATGGCAACCCTTTATTTTTACAAACTTTCTTATATGCTTGTAGCCAGGCCTATTGCATGGCCGTGGCAGACCAAAAAACATTGCTCTCGCTACACATAAAAAATAAATTAAACGGCAAAGCGGCCGAAATAATAAATTCAAGAAACCCAACTTCATGGGGTGAAACTAAAAATTTATTAGAGTCTCATTTTGGAGACGCGCGCGATCTAACCTCGCTTATACAAGATCTGCAACGACTCCATCAACTAGGTAATGAATCACCATTAACTTTTATCTCTAGGCTACAAACCCATAACGCGAAAATGCTTTCCGCTGTAAACAAACAAATCGCTATGACAAACGAACAGAAAGATGCGCAAACACGCTTAATTGATACTATGACCCTTAATACTTTGTTAACCGGACTTGAACCCAAATTAGGCCAGATAGTCCGAGCTGGAAACCCGGCTACTGTACTCGATGCAACTCTCCGAGTAAAAAGAGAATTACAATTGTCTTATTTTGAATCCCAGAAATTCAACAAATATAACCCAAATAAAAATCCCATTCAAACTCAAGCAAAACGCTCTCCAATTCCACAAAAATTCTGTTCTTTCTGCAAAAGAAACGGACATACAATTAATGAATGCCGCACAAGGCAAAATCAACAATTCTCATCCCCTAGTTTTATTCCAAACACTTATTCTAATCAAGCGCAAACTTCAAGACCAAATTTCCAGAATTTTTCCAGCCAAAATAATCAAAGGCAATTTTCTCCACAAAATTTCCAACAAGCAAATAATCCACAACAAAATAGACCTTCGGTAATAAGACCGAACCCCAACTTCCAACAGAGATTTCCGAATCAACAACAAAACCCAAATATCAATCGTCAAAATCCACAAAGAACGCATCACGTTAATTTTGACAATTACTATGATCCTCCAAACTATGAACATATTAATTACTATAATGAACCTGATAATTTCGACAATCAGCAATACAACGATTTCCAAAATTACCAAACCAATTTTAACGATCAATATTTACCACAGGAGAATTATACTGGTAATTCTCAAAATTCACAAACAAACCACGCCGATATTTGGCAAAATGAATACGAGAGTTATGCTGCTAATTCTCAAACGCCTCAAGAAGACTATAATACCAATTCTCAGGATTTTTGTTTAGGCCCGGAGTATCCCGCGGATACTCCAACACAGGAAGCAGATCAATTCGATCAAATATCGAATCAAATTCAGGCTATGAATCTAAACGACAATTTCAACCCGTTCCTGAACTTCCCGGAACAAGGGTTCATGTAGAAACGCTATCACACTCATTGTTGACGGTAAATTCAAAAAATTTATACTACATTAAAGACATCACAAATAAATTCAAAATTCTAATCGATACTGGCGCAGGTATCTCTATCTTTAAACCAAAAACTGCGGAAAACTACAAACGAAGATTTTCAGAAAATGTAATTATACAAGGTATAACCGATCAGAAAATTACTATTAATGAATCTGTTCTTATACCCTTCACGGACAACGACCCACATAAAGTTTACATCTATGATCTAGATATCAATTTTGATGGACTGATAGGAGCTGATTTCCTAGAGCACTATCATTGAGCTGGGGAATAGTAATGTACAGCCATTTAAGAAAATTAGATGTAGTGCAAAAATACTTTTTAAAAATAATATTTAACAAAGAACGCACTTACTCTACTAATGCACTGTTTTCTGAAACAAGAATTTTTGACGCTCGGCAACTCTTCTTTCAAAAAGTTATTATTTATCAATTTGAGAACAAATATAACCTGTCATACCCAGAACACGCCTACAATACTCGGAGTAGAACTAATGAAACTGCTAGGACACAAACTTCACAAAAAACAATTGGGCAAAGGTGCTATACTTACCTAGCGCCGAGATTATATAACAGCCTCCCTATGAATATAAAAAGCATATCATCTCTAAACAAATTCAAAAGAGAGTCAAAAATTTTTATTCAGGCCACGGATCGTACTGAAATACATAAAAGAGTCGACATAAAAAACAGTTAAGAATTAAGTTAAGTTAGACATAAAGTTAGTTAGTTAGTTAGTTAAAGTTAGACAAAAGTTAAGTTAAGCATAAAAAACAGTTACTAAAATAAATATAAAATAAATAATAAATAAATTGTCAACATGTGATTTAAGTAATGTACGTCCACTTACAAGGTTTCTTTTGTGGGTTCTTCATGTTTGTTTACATGCTGATTAATTATATATTATAATTGATCTTATTTATTGTAGTTATATACAAAATATTTTATTATGTATTATACTTACCATTGCATTATCTAATTATAATAATTGTCAAAAATTGTCAATTTATGTACTTGTTTATTATTTGCTATTTTTATGTAAATAAACATTATTATTATTATTATTATTATTATTATTGTATCGTCGACATAAGAAATAAACAATTAATAACCAATTTTAAAACGGTTCCACTTTTCAAAGTAACTGACGATTCGTCAAGACCCGAATGCGACAAAATTCAGTCAAACCACAACCCTAATCAAAATAAAATCCAAATTGACGGCCGTACTGAAAAAATTTATAAACTAAAATGTAATCTTAGAAATACTGACGCTATTTTGCAAGCGCAGGAAAACGAAAAAGTCCGTTTACCTAATGCTCTTGTTAGAGTAAACGAAAACGGAGAATTTTTAACGACAATAATCAACGCTAACGCCATCCCGAAGACTGTCGATTTTTCTAATTTAAATTTAGAACCTTTACAAAAATTAAGTCAATTTTTAACTTAAATACGCAAAACTCCGACCAACACCCAATGACGGACAGATCCTTTGAAATTAAGAACGAATTGCGCTTGGACCATCTAAACGAAGAAGAGGCCGAAATAATAACGCAGCTTTGTTTAGATTTTCAAGATATATTCTATTTAGAAGGAGACAATTTGACCTTTACCAACGAAATCAAACACCCTATTGACACCGACAATTCCCGACCGATATTTACAAAATCGCATCGCTATCCCCAGGTCCATAAAGAAGAAGTTAAGTCCCAGGTATCGAAAATGTTAAGTCAAGGCATCATTGAACCCTCAATTTCACCTTGGTCCTCCCCTGTTTGGGTAGTCCCAAAAAAACTGGACGCTTCTGGCAAACAGAAATGGCGCGTTGTGGTTGACTATCGTAAACTCAACGAGGTTACAATCGGTGACAAATATCCTCTGCCCAACATTTCCGATCTCTTAGACCAACTTGGCAAATGACAATATTTCACAACTCTAGATTTGGCTTCTGGTTTTCACCAAATTGAAATTAACCCCGCAGACATTCAAAAGACTGCTTTCACTGTCGAAAACGGTCATTACGAATTCGTGCGAATGCCATTTGGACTAAAAAATGCTCCATCGACGTTTCAGAGAGTGATGGACAATATTTTATTAGGCATCCAAAATGAACGGTGTCTCGTATATATGGACGACATCATTATTTACTCGCCTACCATTCACGAACACATTTCCCGTCTAACAGAAGTTTTCAACCAGACAAATGTGAATTCTTACGCAAAGAAGTCGCCTACCTAGGACACCTCATCACAAAGAACGGTGTGAAACCAAATCCTAGTAAAGTCGATGCCATTTTAAACTTTCCGCAACCTAAGAACCAAAAAGAAATCAAATCATTTTTAGGACTAGCAGGTTACTATAGAAGATTTATTCCAAACTTTTCCAAAATTTCTAAACCCTTGACAAAACTTCTGCAAAAAGATGTTTCTTTCGACTTTAATAACGACTGTCAAAATTCTTTCGCCGACCTAAAACAAACACTAACTACATCACCAATATTAATTTACCCCAATTTTGACGAACCTTTCATACTAACTACTGATGCGAGCGCATTTGCCGTCGGTTCTGTGCTCTCACAAAGACCAATTGGTAAAGATTTACCTATTGCTTACGCTTCCCGAGTTTTATGCAACGCCGAAACTAAATACTCCACGATAGAACGTGAACTTTTGGCTATAGTGTGGTCAGTAAAGCATTTTAGGCCATACCTATTCGGTAGAAAGTTTAAATTGATAACCGACCACAGACCACTTACATGGCTATTTTCTATAAAGGACCCAGGTAGTAGATTAGCTCGCTGGCGCCTTAAACTCGAAGAATACGACTACGAAGTCATATATAAACCCGGAAAAATAAATAAAAACGCAGACGCCTTGTCCGGAATCAAAATTAACCACTTTAACGATTGTTCCAAATTTTATTCCAAAATTCTAGCCGCGAACGGAGACAATGAATCAAATGACGAATCAGATGACGAAACCCAAGACGATAACGCTAGATTTACCAATGACCAAATTACCCAAGAATTCGAAACCTTTGTCAACTTGTACAAAACAACATCTTTGATAGATTATTCAAAAATCAAAGCCTCGAACAAACAACTATTGTATCTAGAACACAAAAATATTATAACTTTCTTTCAACAAAACAATTTACAAGACCTCCATCACAAAATTATCGAAGACATATTTGAAGAAAACCCAGAATTCCGTAATGACAAGATCAATATTGTATCGAGCAAGACAGTCAGACACAGGAGATACTTTATCATCCCGTTACCATTCGATATTGAATCCGTAATTGAACACTTATTTCTGGTGTTATTTAAAAACCAAGACGTCTTGGATCTCTCTAAAACTTACTTTGTCGAAAATAATTTAGACCTCCCTATACTTGAAATCCTGTCGTTCATTTTTGCGGAAAAAGACCTAAAATTAATAATTAGTCAAGATATTGTTAAAACCCCTGATGAAGACCAAATTCCTATAATTCTAGATCAACATCACAGCGGTAAAAATAACCTACACCGCGGAATAAACGAAACGATTCGACGAATTAGAGAAAAATACACTTGGCAAGGTTTAACTAAAGATGTAGAAAACTTTGTAAAAAACTGTGAAACTTGTCAAAAAAGTAAAGTCTGTCGAAAAAATTTAAGTAGTCCGTTAGTAATAACCGAAACACCAAAGACACCGTTTGAGAGGATTAACATTGACCTATTCGAGTTCCCCACACGCAATTATGCTTTAACGATACGCGAAGAATTAACCAAATTTACACAAGTATTACGCAGTCCCTGATAAATCCGCTAAATCTGTAGTAAATACCTTATTACTTTATTTCCAATACTATGGTACTCCTCTGAGAATACATTGCGACTATGGAGGAGAATTCGACAACCGATTATTACGAGATTTATGTATTTTATACGACATAAAATTAACCTTTTCAAGCGTAGGACACCCGCAATCGAATGGCTCAATTGAACGATTCCACGCAACATTAGCAGACATGATAAGAGTTAACCAAACAGAAAACCCGAACGAACACCCTTTCACTATTTTACCTTACGCTGTAATTTGTTACAATAACTCTGTTAACAAAACACACGGATTTACGCCATACGAACTAGTTTTTGGTCATACATCAGTTCGACCACCAGAAACCTTGTATATCCAAAAGGAATTAATAACGAAATACGTTAGAGATTTAAACAATCGTATCTCCCATTACTATAAAATTGCTAGAGACCGAACGGAACTTCAAAAACAAAAAGCCAAAATTAGATTCGATAAAAACGTCCCCGAAAACCGTACTAAATATAACGTCGGAGACAAAGTTTACGTAAAAGAATCACAGATTAAAAATAAATTGCAAAACAAATTTAATGGACCATTCGAAATTACCAAAATCTTTGAAAATTCAGCCATCTTACTCAACCCAGAAACTAAACAAACTAGTAAAGTCAATTTTGACCGAATGAAACCTTATTTTGAAAGTTAACCTTGTTTTCAGGTTATTCCTGCTGTTCTGATCAGCAACACTAGTGGTCTCCCAATATAAAATCACGCCTATAAACAACACCATAGGAATATACTACCACGAAAAAACAGACGTAATAGTAACCAACGACAAATGGACATTACTGGTTCACAAGAACATTTCCTCCCTAAAAACAACCTTTGACAGAAACGAAAAAATGTTAGAGCTTATCCTAAACACCCTGGACGCCGCCGATCAGAAAACGATCACTTTCAGGAGTGAAGTTAAAACAGATCTAAACCTGTTAACACAAATATCTAAAACTATAAAATCAAAATTTGACGAAATCTTTTTGGATACAAAACGATATAAGCGCGGAATAATCAACGGTTTCGGCACAATCTTTAAATCAATAACCGGAAATTTAGATGTCGAGGACGGTCAATATTATTCCGATTGCATCAATAAACTAAACAACGACGAACACCAATTGGAGAATCTAATTAAAAATCAAATTTCAGTTACTACGTCCGTTATCAAAAATTTTAATTCGACTATTCAGAAACTTCAAATTGACGAAGAAACATTTAACAAAAATATCAAAGAAATCGATCGCACAATTCAATCTATGACAAGTCACATCGAAGCCATTGAAATTAAATTAATATTCTTACATTATTGCGAACAATTAATGGCAAGTTATTTGTACATCGAAGATAATTTAAACGATGTTCTAAATGCAATAACATTTGCACGTCTAAAAATCATTCATACGTCAATCATCACTCCAACAGACTTAATTTCATCTTTACAGGAAATTTCACAGAATTTGCATAAAAATAATCTACCGCTCTCAATAAAGCTATCAAAAGTTGCTCAATACTTAGATATTATGGAACTGCAAGCTTTTCAAACTGATTCAAGTTTAATCTTTGTTTTAAAGGTACCTTTAGTAGATCTACAAACTTACACAGCCTATCAATTGTATCCTATCCCTATTTTGGATAATAGAACCGGTTTACACCACTTATTATCGGTATCACAAAAATATATCGCGAGAGATGATGATTCCTTAATGTTCTTACCCATCCCGGATCTAGATGAGTGCAAACAACTTTACATGGGAACCAAATTATGCTCCAACCTGTTCGCTTACCCGATAGATAACAATGCCATATGTGAAGCAAGGCTCTTCAAAAACCTCATGACTCTACCCCAAAATTGTCAAACCTCATTCATAATTAGTCAAGGATATAATGTACAAAAACTCCAAGAAAACACCTGGCTAGTCATCAACGCAGAACCATTACATGTTACCGTTAATTGTCCAAAGAGAAATTCAAAAACAGAAGTCATCACGAAAAATTCCATTATAAAATTACAAACCAGCTGTTATGCCTTTGTTGGTATTACCAAAATCCAGGCCAGTTCCAATGAAGTGTTAGATGTCAAAGATAACACTCACCCAATCGAAATTCCGTATGATTGCTGCAGTGACCTTCCAGACAAAACTCAACTACCAAATTTGAAACCATTGAAATTAAACAATTTGAATACAGAAGACCTCGAAATTGCGAAACACAAATTAGACCAGTATTCCAAGGATTTAGACGACCTCATCAACGAACCCTACGTGACAAAACACATCTCGTGGTTCACGTACTTCACTATAACCCTAGTGATCTCCCTTATCCTCCTCTACCTGTTCTGCAAATGCAGAAAAAGAAGCCGAAAGTTAGCCCTTGTTCATGCATCACACGATCCACCTCCATCTCCACCGATGCCAAGAAGAACATACAAAAGTTTCACCAGTATCTTACCTCCAAGGAGAAGACCCAGTATCCAAAGAGAAGAAGAAACCGAAGAAGTGGAACTAACTTAAAGACATTCTACATTGTTACCAATTTTGATTTCATGATTAATATTAACTTATGTTATATGTACATCTTTAATATTCTATTTGCATTTTTATATTTTACAATTTTATTCTTTTCATTTTATTATCATTTTGGTTTTACATTTTACAATTTTATTATTTTCATTTTACTATTATTTTGCTTTTATATTTTACAAAAGTTGCTGTATAATCACCAACTTTTTTAATAAGGGGGAAGTTGTTATATAATATTTGGTACACTGTAGAAAACTTGTACGTGACTTTTATTCCCTTTTAAACTATCTCAGCATATCATATTTCAGCTACGTGTTGATAACGAATTCCCTCATATTATTTATCGCTGATATGTAAATATCATATTTCCTCTTTGCTTTCTCTTGGGAATAATGCAAATGCTGACTAAGTACAGCTAACCGAGGATATAAATAAGATAGATTACATTTTGTATTCAGTTCATATACTCATGTCGTAATAAACACTTCACTATAATATTATAATTTCATTTCAAGAGTCAACGTTGACTCTTCTTAATTTTAATAAAAGTTTTTAAAAAGTCTTTAATGTAAATCGTGATCTAACATACATTTATCAGAAATCATATATTGGAATATATTCTGCATACCATAACCACGAATTTGGGTACTTTGCACAACGTAGTGGCAACGTTTTTGTTTTTGTTTTGTGTTTTTCATTAGAAACTGTACCTTTATGTTGTTTACTAACAAAGTTGAACTCAAAAACTTTGTGAATTAGAATATTTAATAATACTACTTTATACGACTTACATGCAATGAATCTAAAATCCAGCGGCGTAACTTAGGTGGCTGGGAGGCATTCTGCCCTCATGATATGGTGCCCCTACTGTAGATAAAAATTCGTATTTTATTTTTATTTGGAAATTTTTTATACCATCTTTTAAACAACTGACCCCTGCGCCCCAAAAAGCTAACTAATTTAAAAGATATTTGTTCATTTACAAAATAAAATCCGCCATATTTAACATGCGTATTACAAGAAAACGTAACAGATGGCGCTCTATCACCCGAGTGAAAATTAGTGTACTCAGGCTCTGGATTGGACCTTTTTGAAGGCGATTCAAGTTTTTTTCTTAATTTTTATTCTACTATTAATATAATAATATAGTAATAGTGTTTCACTGGAGGTGAAGGTGGAGGTGGAGGTTTTATCAACTGCTAATATTACAAGTAAATCCAAAACTGTATTGCTTGGTTCTATTTTCTTTAGAGGGTCATTCCTTTTTGGGGTAGACGTTTGTAACAGCAATTCGATCTTTTTAATTAAATTAAATTACAATATGTACACGTACACAAAAATATCATAATTTAGTCACTAATAGTAATAAAAAATACAATTTAAATTCTTTCACTTATAATTCGTTATCGTCGTGTCAACTTAAATCAATTATAAATCGTAAATTGTTCTACTTCATCAAAATATTATTCGTGAACACGCAAGACTTCAGGCCAACAAAATCGATTCTGATTATTAGTAGAATTTAAAACAGGTGCAATTAGACGTTGTTTCTGCTTTACGCCTGAATGAAATAGAATCGTTATGCTTCATTGTAGTCCAATCAATTAATGCCCAAAAGGGGATTCAGGAATGTGTTGAGGGTAGTTGGAAGGTAAACGTACTAAAAGTCCCCGCCTCTAGCCCTCCGTTTCAGTGGGATGGGGAGGGTGGTAACTTTTTCGATTCTTCGTTTATAACTCGAAAACGATGCGTCGTTCGGAAAAAAGTGTGCTATGAAAAATTAAACACTGTTAAATTTCCTACAAGAACGTCCATATTCATTTTCTTCCTATGTGTTATAGTTTCTGAGATTTTCGTTAGCAAAAATCGATAATTGATAAATAAACTAATTAGGTACCTATCTGGAATTTTTCTATCAAAGCGGTTTACCGTGGTCTGCTAATAAATCACAATCACAAAACAATCTTTATTTTACAACACTCGACGTATTTACTAACGTAATATTTTGTCAAAATCTATATATTTCCTTATTTCCTTAAATATACAGTGTGACTCACTTAAAATGAAGACACGCTTATAACTTTTTTATTTTGTTTCCGATGTGAATCAAATTTTACTGAAGTATCGAACAAATTAGGATTATTTTTTTTATCGGAGAATTGTATTAATGAAACTTGTTTAGAAATGTCCTAAAACCGTAAGTCCAAAATTTAATCAAAATAAAAAAATTGAAAAATTAAAATTTAAGAAATTTTTGAAATAATTATTTAAAAAACTGCAAATTGCTTGGCAGCTACCTGGCAGCTTGGATTTTAGTCCAATCAATGAATGCCAAAAGGGGATTGTAGAGGACATGGAGAGGGGAATAATTTTCCTTTTCAGGGATGTGTTGGGGGTATTTAATTTGAAATGATGAAAAATTAAATTACATCTTATAATCTTATAAATTTTGTTGACTTATTTCTCTTGGGACAAGAGGGTCCAGCTTCTTGCCTCAACTCCAAAACTTCAACATCCCCGTCGTCGTCTTCATCCGTTTCCTAAATATTGGATTAAGTGTCCACAGGGAATGTGGGGAGGGGCTCCACGCCATCTTTATCAATGGAAAAGAAATTTTTTGAAAGAAAAAAATTGAACCGGCTTCAAATAAGGTCGCTAAAAATTATGAAATTAGATTTTAAAGTCGTGCGTCGCCCAGTCAATTGAACCTCATTACCTAATTTGGATATTGAAGACGGTTGAATACACGTTTGAATTCGTTATTTGTTCATTTTTACACTGGCCCCAATATCGATGTTGTAACAAGGTTCAATTAACCTCTTTATTTAGTTTCTACACAGTAAAGGAACATCCGTCCATATCAGCTACTCCCAAAATATCTACTAACTACTAATTTTAATCCAAATCTCACGAGACTTACGCGGCGCTTTCGACAAATTTAGCAAAAAAATGTTTTTTTATTATTTTTGTTCATCCTTTTTAGTGACCTCTTCATTTAGTTTCTATACAGTAAAGAAATATACGTTTTCGTTTTGAATATTTAAGCTTTAACGTCAGGCTCGTTATCACAGAATCCTGAAATCTCCATATATTAAGTTTTACGTAAATCGGCAAAAGTGTTGCAATATGGCAGCCATATTGGGTTCTCCATTATGAGTTCTGATTCAGTTCAGATTCCTATCAGCTACTCTAAAATAACTACTAACTACTAATTTTAATGCAATTTCGCCAAATTCGACAAAATTTTCAGCTAAAGAAAATCTTATTTTCAATTTTTGCTCACCTTGTACTAGACCTAGCTTGAAGAAATTATTATGGAACAACCGCCGAGTCATACCTTGCAGTTTTGGCAGTATTTCATAGAAATGCTTAAGCCAGTCCAGAGTAATGATTGAACAAAAATCGTCGGTTAAAAAGGCCAGTTTTAAATAGACTGAAATAATAAAGAGAACATCAGATACACAGAATGTTTGTGGTTTTATACCTTATTCTAGAGATTACGTAAAATCTGAACACATAAAATATAAACATTTTAACAAAATATGTAATCAGAATAAAAAATAATTTCGAAAAAAAATGTATTAAAAAATTATAAAATAAAATTCGACCGTCGCACAGTGGGGCAAAATATTTGTTCCTCGTTCAAATCAACATTTAGTCCCGTGAGGTAAAGCTTTTACACTCCAAAAGTTCTGCGACTTGACCGGCAAGACAGTGGTTGGAGGATAGGTCGGAAAATATTGTCACCATCATGTTCCCCGCCTTCGAAAACGGCGGTCTAGTCGCAGAACTTTTGGGCTTTTTGCCTTTTTCTGGTTTACCTCAAGGGACTAATTCCTGACGCAATTTTTAAATTAAAGTTCTTTTTTTTTTTAAATACTCGCCATATAATTCGCAATCGATCGCTCTGTGGGGAGTTTTGACATATTTTTCCATTTTTTTAAAATGCTTTTGGAAAGCTTGGAAAATTGATTTTTTTCCCTACGAGTATCCTCAGATGTTTCTAGATGCTAAATTGTTTATCTAAAGAGATCAAAATAGGCTCTATGGGAGTTTTCGGGATCGCTGATTACAAATTATATGTGTAAACTGGAAAATTCCGTGAGGAAAATCCAATATGGTGGTATTTCCATTTTATTTTTATTACAGTTTAAAATGTACAACAAGGGGTTTTTGTGGTTGCTGATTTTTTTGTGAAAATCCGCTTCAATGAAAATCTTATGGTAAGAAAACGTTTTTAACGAAATAGGTGGAAATTCTTATTCAGGTAGTTTTTTAGGTCGCTGATTATGAATTTGTTATAAAAATTGGAAAATTCCGCTATAAACAAACACCCCATAATAAGTGGTCCAAAATCGTACTGTAACCTCTACGTGGTGGACTTTATAAATTACAGTTCTTTCATAGGCTGACTATAGAGCGTTTTCGTTGCAAATTCTTCAGATTTTCAAACTAGATTTTGTTTGACTCAACAGTTGACGTCAGAGAATTTGAAAATATCTCATCACACTTGAAGTTTGATACTGACTTGAACAGTAGAGGTGTAATGGCCGCCTGTGACCGGGTAAGTAATGAACCTCGCTGCATGCAGTACGCTCGAGATTATCAATTTTTTGAATACGTTCTACCCTTCCGATCGCATTGAGAATTGGAGATGTTTTAAAGGAGTATCTAAACATTTATTTGAAAAGAAATTATTATGTCTCGAGAACATCCCCTAAATTTTCTTTTATTTTGAAAAAATTTCTTCAGCACTTTCTTCCAAGAATGAATCCAATAATTTCTTTCTAACTTTGTGTCATCAAAGCCATAACATTTTTTTTTCTTGAAAATCGGTTTATCCATTCTTGAAAAAAACTTTTTTCCATTTCTCCTTTTACCCCCATAACTTCTGTAAAAATGGTTTTTCAAAAATAATGTTTTTAAAATGTAATGAAAGTAGTCTAATAAAAGGTTGATGAAATACTGAACAATTTGTTCATATAAAAAGATAGCATTAATAAATATAGAAATTTCGTGGTATAATGAAAGTTTATGTTTCTGCTCTGTACTTCGCATAGCAGTTTTTGCCGAGTGATGAGTAAATGGACAATATATCTAATAAGTTATGCACGTCGGCCAGTTTAGATCGACATTTTAAGAATGTATATAGAAGTATCAATAATTTCGGGAAATATGAGGTTCATATGCAGGGGCGGCTTAAGGGCCGGGCAACTCGGGCGACTGCCTGGGGCGCCGGCTCGGAGTAGCGCCAAACTGAAGGCAATATTTCTTTTTTTTTTTTTTAAATATACCTTTTTTAATTTAATAATAGTTTTCGTTGGAAAAGAATATCAACTAACAGAATCTATATCAGTTTAAATTGTAATAATGCATAACATTAAAACCGTCGAAATAATTAAAAAATATAACGCAAGTATGTTTGCAGTTATGAGACACCTCACTACTCATACCTCAAGTTTCCTGTCCTATTATTGACTGACACGGAGCTGATCATTCAAGATTTTGCATAATTGAAGGCAGGCAACGTGCACTTTCCATTCAGAAAAAATTAAAAATATTCAGAAAATTGTTATACCAACATTAGTTGAATGTATTTCATATCTTACATAATTTATTAAAGTTTATAAATAAATAAATAAATTTGTTTTGTATGAAATATAAAAGTAAAGTAAACATTATAATACCGTTCAGAATTTTTACTTATTACAAAAATTAATTATTATTAATATGTTGTAAATGCACATTGATGTGTAAACATAAATTACTTGAGCAATCCCCTAAAACTACCCCTCAAGCAGAGGAGAGGGTTTCATTGGTACTATGTAAATTGATGCCTGCATCTAAATTTAAACTATGTCTTATATATTTTAAAGCGATCGGAAAGATATTGCCGAAAAATTGATATTTATAATTCCCCTTAAAGGGATACAAACTCCTTATTACACTCTTCGCAAAAACGAAGACTATATTGTATTTGATCGGTACATTTCTAAAATCGCAAATATCGCTCGTAGAGAAAAAATTTTCATATCATTGTGTTAGTGAACGAATTCTAAGCAACTTTCAAAATGTCCGTCTGTCCGTCCGTCCGTCACGTTTCTTGTAAGCACGATAACTCAAAAAAGAAAAATCCGATTGTACTGAAATTATGACAGTAAGGGTTAGCTATTGTTTTTGAACAAAATCGATCAGTAAATAAAAATGTTATTAATGATTTAAATTTGAGAATTTTTTTTTGATTTTTATGTTTTTGTAAAAATTTACATTTTCTACATTTTTTTACGTGTTAGGTAGTTCTTACGCTTTTGACTCGGAACCCAAGGGTTCCAGGTTCGAAACCCCACATATGGTATAGTTTTTTTTAATTTTTACTTTATTTTACACCAACTAAGTTCATAATATAAAATTAAAAATGTCTAAAACTAACATTATTTACAAAAAACTGCGAAGAGTATCCTATAGAATGTGTAACAGTTATATAAAAAGTTTAGTAAACCGGCGAAGAGTACGTTTTTAGCTTGTTATCTATTTAGAGTACCTTTATTTTTAGATGTACTTATCGGCCACATAAATATCCAGAGACAATTTTGGACCACCGTGTATACACGGTTATGTTACTCCATGTGTTAAGTTAAAAAGTAGTGTTCGCGGGGTTCGAAAGGATATCCTTGCACTTTAGTACGTAGTACATCCGTGAAATTTCTGTGATTATATTAAGGAGGGGCGCCAAAAAGTGCTCCCGCCCGGGTGGAAAATTTACCTTGAGCCGCCCCTGTTCATATGATCCATATCAAGCTCAAAATCTACCAATACCAATTTTAAAAAGCATATTAGGTTCATATAAAAGAACTATGCTCCGTAAAGTTGATCCCTTATTTTCGAAATTAAAATATTTTTGAATGTAAATAGTTTGCTCATAATTATTTGCGACTTCTTCTATATCGATTACTAGTACAGTCGATAGGTAGATTCTTAGTCCGAATAAGTGCGGGAGTTTTGAAACTTTGGTAATTTGTAGATTTCGATGCCCTGAATGAAATAAGAAAAAATGTAAAATGTTATCTCAGCCGCCGGCGCCGAAATATTGAAAAAATGGCGCATAAAGACAGATTCTTTTCAATATCTATCTATCCTAAAATATAGTTGATTTTACTTGTCTGCTAAGCATAGCTCAATGTTCAATACTCGCTTCCACACCACCTTGAGGTAGAGTTTATGGCCCCTTTTTTTACGTGGTTGTCCCTTATAGGCCTAATCCACGACTAGCCTGCTTCTTGAGGCGTTTTAGGTGCTTAATCTGGAAGGTCAAGGTTGTAGTCTTCAACAATACTTTCTTCGGAAATTGCTCCCGTTGCACTTTCCACCAATTCTAGATATTAATCAATAGAACAATCGTTCTCCATGCTTGCGAGAAATGTTTCGACTGGAGAGTCGACTTCTTCGTCGTCATGAAGCTCGTCGACTGTTGCTGGTGCTTTGTCGCAGCTTTGTCAGTTACAAAATTTGCAATTTACAGAACATTTTAACCCTGCCTTTCTACAACCACATGCTGCACGCACCCTTTCTTGCATTTACAGGAAAGAAATTTAAGTAGCTTTTCAGAAGCAGGATCTTTCAGCATTGTCACTGGTGTAAGCCCAGCTTTGCTCTGTTTCCAGCTCCATTCTTCAACCTTTTTACAAAGCACCTGCCACTCCTGGACTTGATAATATGCCCTGAATGAATGCTATAGGGGACAACCGCGTAAAAAGCGCCATATCTAAGGGGGTAAAAAAGGTAAAAATTTTAGGCTTTTTCGGAAACTGTTAGATTTAAATGCGTGAAATTTGGCAGAAATATTTTTTGTTGAAATCTATTAGATACGTGTAAGACGAAATTTCGTATCTCACCTGTCTCACTCATGATCATCATGTCAGGATAAGTATTAGGAAATAAAAACACATTTTATAAATAATTTAATTTATTAAATGCAAAAAGTGAAAATCGATATTTCGCCTCACTCTAATAGACTCCAATAAAAAGTATTTCTACCAAATTTCACGCTTCTAGGTCTAACCGTTTCCGAAAAGCTTAAAAACTACCCCCTCCCCGTTTACCTCTTTCGGGGGTCTCTTTTTAAAAATCGTTGAATACGTGTCTTCTCATTTCCTCAGAAGAGTCCATCGCTCGAATAATCACGTTTCTGACTTACGCGATTTCAAAAATACGGGTGCGCTTTAAACCATCTACTACCCCCGTTTTCACCCCTTCAAAAAGTGAAAATCAAAATTTTGTCTTATACGTATCTAATAGATTTCAACAAAAAATATTTCTGCCAAATTTCACGCATCTAGATCTAACAGTTTCCGAAAAAGCCTAAAATATGAACCCCCCTTTTTACCCCCTTGGGGGTCGAATTTCGAAAAATCCCTTCTTAGTGGATGCCTACGCCATTCGAGGAACCTCTATGCAAAGTTTCTAGACCCAGCGGTTTGAGCTGTGCGTTGATAGATGAGTCAGTCAGTCAGGGTATTCTTTTATATATGTTATAGATGAAGTCAAAGAGAAATTTTTTTGAATTGGCGGAAGCTGGACACAGAATAGTTTCCCGATTTCGTAATATCTTAAATAAATCGTTATTTGTAAAAGTTATTTTGGCCATGGTACCTTCCATATATCTAAAAGTATGAATAATTAAAATTAACTTCGCAGGGTAATAATTTATAGTTATTATTAATTAATATTTAAATTTTAATTAGTTATGGCGCAAATTGGCACATCAGCTATTAAGCAATCATAAGTAACCACTGTGCAGAAAAGAAACATAAAATAGAGAAATATCCCCTCGCCCCCCCCCTTTTTTTGCGGTGCTATTTAACATAACTATAACTAAATTTTTCAGTCGACAATTGATTATACTTTTTTATTCAATAGACAATCCTAATTTGGGAAATGTGAATGTAGGCTACATACACTTAAGTACCTTACTGTTAAAAAAAAACAACCCACTAACCGATAGTCAACTACGCTATGTTGATAATATCAAATGTTCAGAGGAATCAGAGGTACCACTTATTACGAGATTTTCGTACGCAAATAACATGCAACTTACACTGCACCTTACACTCTGAATCTAATTACCAGCGACGCGTCGCGCGTCGTGTATACAATAAACCTAGCTACCTCTAACGAGCACGTTAAGACAAGTTTTGTTTTATTTGGCGTCAATTGTTTTTTGCACTTTTGTCCGGCTAGAAATGAATTCGGTCCCACTGTGCGGCGGCTGAGATCACATTTTGCATTTTTTCTTACTTCATTCAGGACATCGAAATCTACAGATTCCCAAAGTTTCAAAACTCCGGCACTTATTCGCATTAAACCCCATGATTTATGCTCTCACCGCTGTATTATACAAGGTTTGAAATTGATAGCTCCCTTCTGTTGACTTAAAAAAAATTAACGCCCAATTATTTTGCTTGTGTTTTCTCATCTATTGTGTCTATTCAAAAGTGGGTGATTTTTTTAAGCAGCAAGCAAACAATAGAAACCGACGAGCAATCACGAGCAAATGTTTCGCATTTAAGAATGTTTCAATATTGAAAATAGGGGGCCAAATTCACAGGTATATGATATTGTTCATTGACTAACGTAAGGAATGATGTATAATAAATACAACAATCGAGATAGAACAACTTATATTTATATATTCAATATAAAATAGCATTTCCTATTATTATTATATCTATGTATTTAATATTTATGTTAAATAATTGTTACATTAAATTGTTATGTAGTTTTATATAATGATCTTATGAAAAACTCATTTATATTTCTTAAAAATCTGTAATCCTAGGGTGAATTGCTCTATAATGTTATTGCAGAACCATGTCTTTCATGCATTTATGATTAGGCCGTTGAATTTTATTAATTTGTCCAATAGTTTCAAAATTTCATATACTCTTTGTTGTACTTCTTTCGTCATTTTTTTAGTTGCTTTTCTCAATATAGCTTTTGATTTAACATTTTCATCCTTCAGTTTTACATATTCACGCTTCAGTCCTGAAATTTCAGCGTTTACTTGAAAATTTTCAACACGTAATAGTATTGTCAATTGAAGACACAAGTGGATAAAAGATCTATGTAGTGTTGAAGTTGGTAGGTTGTTAAAAACTTTGAGATCAATTATCTCAAAATCACTTTGTTGTTACATAGACCCTTCATTCACTTGTGTCTTCAATTCCTACTTCGTTGATGCAAAAACTGTCTTGCCTGAAAAATATGTACAAATTATTTTCTAGTTTAATTTTAACTTACCGTGGTTGAGGTTAACTACGTCGCAACATTAACCCACCTTTGTGTTATATTTTAGTCTTTTAATAATCGAAAGTAACTAATACTACTATTATTGGTGTTCTCGTTCCAGTTTTTGCAACTTTTTACTAAACAACCTGACATTTTTAACTACTTTGTCAACATAAATAAATGACAGATACATTAAATATGGCGGTGTTTGGAAAAGGGCAGTAGAGAACAAAAATGTGACCTTGAATTGCACACACCTTATCTCCTTTTCATCTTGGTTTTCACCCTTTGGAAGTAAGAGCAGCAAGTGTTGGGACCCTATAGAAACTGAGAATGATACCTTATATATGAGATTATTACTAAATTTTACATATTTTCTACCTCCAGTTACTGTATTAAATTTAGAATATCTTCTATCAAATAACAAAATCGATTTCTTCCTAAAGCCTACAGGATACAAAATATATTTAATATTTAAGCAAATAAATTAACCTGATTATCATAAAGTTAGGTTTCATGCAGAATAAATTCCGACACTTCCATTTTACCACCACCCTTAGCTGCGCCAATGTCAGGAGTGCATTTCCTTGGTATCTAAAGGTGCCTGGGCACAGAGGCCCAAATACCATTATTGTAGGTTATACGAGGAAAACTGTTGCTTTCATATGTTCATTGTACTTCGACCCAGAGAGTTAGCTCATTGGTGACGTGTTTTAGTATAGACATTTCGTAGATCTATAAAAATAAAATGATATATAGATATTCATGACAGAAATTTAATAAATAACATATTTTTTTAAAGGAGCACTAGCAATACTTTTCCTCGAATTGGGTGAGTTTACAGAAAGTTTATTAATATATTTTTAAAAATATATTTTTTTAATTTAATAAAGTTATTTAAAAAGTTCATAAAGAAAAGGTAGGTTAAAGAAATTTAGGAATAAAATTCATTTCTTATTACAGTAACGAGTGGCTTTAACTTCGGAATAATGTCATATGAATTAGATTTCGTTAATTTTTGGCAACCTAATAGTAAATGTATCAAAGAAAAGTTTCCATATTATGGGGAGGCTTGTTAATTTATAAAAAAAAACATTGGTGCTTTTGGAAATTGGAAATTTTGCGAGAAAAGGTTCTAGCAACTTTTCATTTAAATTGATATTCTTTAGGTTATAGTGACTTGAAAATTAGGACATTAACTTGGAAAAATTTCAACACGATTTGCATCAAGTAACTCGAAAAGTATTACATTAAGCGAAAATATGCTAGAAACAAATAAGAATGCTACTAAATTGGAAATTAATTTCGTTTCTTTCTAAATTCTGTAAAATTAATGGTTTCGGAAATATAGAAGTATAAAGATGGCGTCCGAATGTTTATAAGATGAAGTATTTAGTAGAAATGTTAATATCTCAGTAAATGCTAACAACTAAAATGAGAAAATATTAATTAAGCTTCAAATGATTTTTTGATTATTTCTATAGCATAAAAAACAAAGAAGGTATGACAGAAACAATGTTTCCTCACATTTGTTTTAATAAAAACGTCGCCATTTTGTTAATGTAAGTAGTCAGTGACAAAGAAATATATTCTCACATATCTTTCTTTAACGTATAATACGATCTATATGCTCAAATTTTTCTTCCATTTCCAGCACTTGCTTCGGAAAAAAATTTAAAATTAAAAACTATAAATAGCCCAGACGCCAGAGAACATTTTTATAGTGAAACCCACAAAAAGTTGCAACCTGAATAATTTTTTTTTTTTTAATGAGTTCGTGCAAATGTATAGAATAATATCCTGAAAAGTTTACATTCCGCTCAGATGCAGAACAAAAAAAAAGTGAAAAAAAATTTTTTTTTTTCCAATTTTTTCAAAATTTTTAAATTAAGTCAGAGAAGGAAAAAATAAAAAATGCAGGTGGATAGAAAACGTGTTTCTGAACAAAAAATATTGTAATAAAATGTTTCGCTAAAGCCACGGTATTCCTGGAAAAAAATAGTGAAATAACCTTGTCACTCTGCGCGGCTAGCGCACGGTTAAATGCATACTATGGAACCTCTAAAAATTCTTAGCTGTTCTATCGAGTAAAATAAAGCTTTTTTCTCTTTCTGATTACACGTTTTAAACAACATTTTTCTTAGTGAATAGGAGGACAAATAGTGAGTATGGAGGGAAAATATATAATTATCAATGCATAGACAGACACCACACATACCCGCTGAATCGCTCGCATGAATTTTTACGTGCCTTTAGTGTATTGTATTTATTACAGGTACACTAGGGTGGCCCATCTCTATAGGGGGTGAATTTTTTTTGCGTATTTTTTAAGTCTCACCCCACGAAAATATACTATTATACTAGGAATAATTTATGTCAAAGTTTCAGATAATTCGGTGAACGGTAACCCGTGCCGCATTCAGGTAGAAATTTGTAGATAAGATTTTATTACGGTAACCCGTGCCGCATTCAGGTAGAAATTTGTAGATAAGATTTTATTACGGTAATACACTTCAATTTTACTTAAAATACAAATATCTACCTCTTTTCTCATAATGTTTTATTGGTGTAATTATTTCCTAGAAATTATTTGTTTTGGAAGTTTGGAAATATAATGCACCTACGGTAGGTTTTTATGTCAGTTTGCAATTGTGTTTTACAGTGGTGACATTATAAGTTCTAGCATACGTTCCTTTTTGAAAAAACATTTAACGATGGCTGATGTTAGATCCTTACGAAAGGATACTTTCATTTACTTAGTTGGACACTATTCGTCACAAATCATTGGCAATAAATTGCCGTCTAATAGACAAGTATTACAAGTGCTCTTTTATAACATTCGTGAAGTGAAGTTAAGTGTACATGAAAGTGCAAAATTAACAATAAAAGAGGTGTCAGTTTTTTGGGATAAAGCTCGCATTCCGACACTTCAGGATTTTCATTATGTTAAACAACTAGATAAACTTTATGCAGAGTGGAGGAGCTTACAAAAATCGGCTAAAAGGGCCAGTGCGGGAGGTAAAGAAAAAAATTTCGTTGAAAAATTGGACGATCTCTTTGACATTTCTCATGCAAATGCATTGGAGTTGATGAAAATCGATGAAGATAAGCAGTTTATAATTAACCAAAGAAAAAAGGGACGTCCTGGATTTATGCATGGTATTGATTACCAACTTGCTTCTCAAGAAAAATCAGCTGAGGAGAAATTACAGAAATTATCCGAACGAATGCAACGAAGTCAACAAGAAAAAGCTAGATTAAAGGAAACAGTCACCTGTCCATCATCAAGTAGTAATTCAGCCGACTCCAACGAAAATGAAGATGAAATAATCGAAGCCCAAGAAGAGTTGTTAAAAGACCAGCCTGGCCCGTCACAGCCAAAAAAGAGGAGATTGTATGGAACATGTAACATCATCACACCAAAAATAGCCGCTGCATTTGATGCTTGCAAAATAAGCGACAGGTATGGAGTCCATATTTTGACGGCAGAAGCAGAAGCACTAGGACATGACACCACATCTTTGTCCATCAGCAGAACCACACTTCAGCGCTCTAGACAACGCATCCGCGAAGAAAGAGCTGAAATATTAAAAACTGCCTTCGGTAATTCTGAATTGCCGGCCCCAGTCATCCATTGGGATGGAAAACTTTTACCTTCTCTCACTGGAATGGGAAATATCGATAGACTTGCTATCTTAGTTACTAGTGGAGATATTGAACAACTACTTGGAGTACCAGCTTTGCCCGATTCAACTGGAAGAGAACAGACTGAAGCAGTTTATGATGTGCTTTGTGAATGGAATTTGGACGAAAAGGTAATAGCTTTGTGTTGTGATACAACAGCATCAAATATGGGTTATATAAATGGGGCAGCCACACTATTGCAACAAAAATTAGAAAGAGATATTCTATATTTTCCTTGTAGACATCATATTTTTGAAGTGGTTTTGAGAAGTGTGTTTGACACAAAAATGCCTTCCTCATCTGGTCCAAATGTGCCACTATTTAAACGTTTTAGGGAATTTTGGCCTAAAATAGATCAAAATAAACTAAAAACTGGATTTCAGGTATCAAAAATTAAACACATTTTACAACCAGTTAAAGCCGAAATTGTAAAGTTTCTAAATGCAGCTTTTACTTTGCAACAGCCTCGTGATGATTATAAAGAATTTTTAATGCTTTTTAAACTTTTTGTTGAAGAAGAGCCCACTCACACGACATTCTATCAACCAGGGGCATTTCATCATGCACGTTGGATGGCCAAAGCCATTTACTGTCTAAAAATATTTTTTTTCCAAGATCAGTTCCAACTAACTAAAAAAGAAAAATAGGTATTGAAGATATATGTCTCTTTATTGTAAAGGTTTATGTAAAGGCCTGGTTTACAGTGTCATTTGCTAGTAAAGCACCGCTTCATGACTTAGACTTTTGTAAAGAACTCATTAATTATCAAAATATTGACAAAGAAATATCTCAAGCCGCAAGTAGGAAAATAGTGAACCATTTGTGGTACCTTAATTCAGTAAATGTTGGCTTATCTTTCTTTGATGACGATATTTCAGTTACCACTAAAAGAGAAATGGTTAAAGCTTTGAATAGGAAAGCACCAAATCAAGAGGGTATTAAACGACTTATGATTAGTAACATTACTGACGTTGAAAACAAGGAAATTCAGGACTTCATATGCGAGAACACTAAACAGTTTTTTCAAAAATTAGGTTTGTCTATGGCATTTTTGGAAAATGATCCAACAACATGGAGGGAAAATGAAAGTTATACCCGATGTTTCAATATTGTAAACAAAATTAAAGTTGAGAGAGGAATCAAACTTATTACTGACTATAATGACATTTTAACAAAAAATGAAGACCAAAAACAGTTTTTACTCCAAGTTGTAAATGATTACAAATCACAGTTTCCAAATGTAAAAAAAGAAATCCTGTCGCATGCTTTGGCCTAGTGCAAAAAATATTGTTTTTATTACTATATGTCTTATAGATTTAGGATAATATTTGGTACTATGTATGAAAAAAACGTTTCATAATAAAATACACAAAGATAAAACGAGTTTTATTTCAAAAACTTCTAGTCTAGTTTTCTTAGACTACGAATTTACAGTAGTATGACACATGTCATAGTCACAACAGATAATGTCTTTGATATTTGTATGACTTGATTAGTCATTCTAAAGATAAATGTTGCTGATTAAAAAAAAAAAAAACAATGCATCAACCAAAGAATGTAAATAATTCCATTTACTTTTATTATTGCATAATAATGCATTCTGCGGCACCCCTGGCCTTCAATTTGCCTCAATAATATTTTGAGGGGACTGTTTTTTCTTCAAATGGAACCATTTGCAGGGGTGAGAAATAAAAAATTTCGATTTCGAAAAAGATGGGCCACCCTAAGGTACACCTATCCACATTTCAGTTATATCCAATGGATTCCTTATACATTTGTAAATGTATTGGAAAAATTCCAGTATTTGTATTCAAAACAGTCAAAAACATTTTCATAGTTATAAAGATAAGATCGTGAAAATCGCAATTTCTTATCATGATCTGATTGATCATATTTTCGAAAAAATGCATACAAGTAAACGATTTTGTGTTTGAACATTCGAAAAATATACATTTTTTCCGAAATAGTGATATTTTATTTTTTCTAATGGGTCAATTACTCGACAAGTTACATACAGCCTCCAATACATATATTTATCAAAAAAAATCATCAAGCAAGGAAATTAAAATCATTTGAGATGTACTTTTTTTTTAATCCTCATTACTACAACGTAATAAGCCATAATAATCATGAAGTGTGCATACTTTTCAACAGTTCTCAATGAAGAAAGAATTTTTTTGAAGTTCTTTTATTTTTACTTCCACGTCCAGTGGAAGTATAGTAACGACAAAAAAATTTTTATTGTCCAAATAGGCTTAAAATGTCATGAAACGTCGAGATTTTAAGTTTGAGCGAAAAAAAAATTTCTGTCTGTCTGTCGGTCTGTCTGTCTGTCGGTCTGTCTGTCTGTAACTTTTTTTTGTGCGCACGTTTACTCTGGAACCGTTTGAGATATTGACTTGGAAATTTGGTACACATATGTACTTTAACGAGATCTAGAACTAGATTATATTTTCATCTTGTTCCGTCGAAGGGTTGGGGGGTAAATTGGGGTAAATGGGAGGTAAATAGGTAAATCAAGCAGATAAGAGTCCATGAAATTGGGATTTAGTATATACAAGGGAAGCCTAAGTCTCAAAAATTTTTTTGGCATTAGCCACCCCCATTACCACCCCCACCCCATTATTAAAGGGTATGAAAAAAAACGTGATTCAGTGTATGTACAAGAACCAAAAACCTCAAAATATTTTTTTACGTCATCCACCTCCACCCTACTACCGATGTGGGATATCGTTTTATGGGTTTTTGGGGTAGACGATTTCAAATATTATATGATTAAAGTTCCATAAAGGACCCAGCACACAATACATGGATTTTGCGGCTCCGGTCAAATTTCGTGAAACTCTGGGAAATAGTAGTTCTCAGTGAGTAGAAAAAAAATCTAAATGGGCGCGAAGCTCCAAACCCCATTGGTTCCGTGATAAGACTAGCTGAAGTCCTAGAAACCACCCCTACCAAACCACAAGCGGGCTAACCCACCTAACCCCTGGGAACAGTGAGTTTAGTCGCTTATTTTTTTTTTAATTATTGAATTCCATACCACAAGCGGCGTAACCCACCTAACCACCAACCCCCTAACCCACCTAATCCCTAGAAACCACCCCTACCAAACCACAAGAAGGCTAACCCATCTGACCCTGAGAACAGTGAGTTTCATCGCTTATTTTTCTTGAAATAATTAAATTCCACTTCACAAGCGGGCTAACACACCTAACCACCTACGCCCTAACCCACCTTACCCTAAATGACTGGGTAATACAGGATGAAAAAGATGATGGCCATGAAGGGTAAAGTAATAAATGCAAAGTAGTATCGGTAAAGTTTTAATAGCATGTCAGTAACGCATGAGTTTGAAACCCGTAAACACAATTAACTTTACTAACCCAAATAATGTAGAACTTTTCTCTTGATTTCTGATTGTTTCTGATATAAAATAAAACATCAGTAAATTCTACTAAAATGTGTATTATATTCAATTTTACATAGATTTAACTATTGGCGCCCATTCAGACTTTTGTACTACTATTCCGAGAGTCATGTGGATTAGCCTACTGGTGGTTTGGTGGTTGTGGTTTCTAGGGGTTAGGTGGGTTAGAGGGTTGGTGGTTAGGTGGTTTTGCCCGCTTGTGGTGTGGAATTTAATTCTTTCAAGAAAAATAAGCGATTAAACTCGCTGTTCCCAGGGTCAGGAGAGTTGGCCTACTCGTGGTTTGGTAGGCGCGGTTTCTAGGGATTAGGTGGGTTAGGAGGTGGATGGTTAGGTGGTTTAGCCTTATAGTGCTGTGGAATTCAATTATCACAAGAAAAGTAAGCGATGAAACTTGCTGTTCCCAGGGTCAGGTGGCTTAGCCTTCTCATGATTTAGAAGAGGTGGTTTCTAGGGGTTAGGGGGTTGGTGGTTAGGTGGGTTATGCCGCTTGTGGTATGGAATTCAATAATTTCAAGAAACATAAGCGACTAAACTCGCTGTTCCCAGAGTTAGGTGGATTACCCAGCTTGTGGTTTGGTAGGTCTCTACAGCTTCAGCTGGTCTTATCTCGGAACCAATGGGGTTTGGAGCTTCGCGCCCATTTAGACTTTTTTTCTACTCACTGAGAATTACTATTTGCCAGAGTTTCACGAAATTTGACCGGAGCCGCAAAACCCATGTATTGTGTGCGGGGTCCTTTCATAAACAATTATTTCCACATACAACATTTTTTCGTTGTGAGAGATACTTTCTTGCCGCTAACGCTTCTTTTAAATCAAAAGTCTCTTTAATACCGCGAGTGTCTTTTCGAGATAACATACTACGAATAATTAGTAAATGCTTATTCTGGGCCAATTAGAGTCAAAGTGACATTTCACAATAGTCTTATCAACAACCATAACCAAATGAGTGGGACATTTTACTTATTCTCTTATAGTGTAGTGACTTGCGCCTCGAAAATACTTCGATACCTCCACTTTTGAGTAATAGTAAATCCTTTTAACTATGAATAGAACTAGTCAAAATAAGTACATTTTCGAAGAGACCCTCCTCGAGAAATCGAGGTGTACATGTACATGTACAAAGTTGTACATGTGCGTAACGGAATTATTTCAAATAATTTATTATTGTTGTTGTTATAAACTGCGAAAATATTGATTGTACTTTTTCAGAATTATTTCATATTATTTGTTCTACTATTTTTTTTATATAAAACCCCTTTGCAAAAAAATGGTGAGGGCATTCTAGCTATAGCAAGTGTTTGGCTGTTATGCAAACGACCCTATAAATTAGTCACTAGATAAAAAAACTGCATTATTACCTTTTCTGTCAATTGGTATATAATTTAAAAATATTATTTATTTAAATAAAGTTGCCAGTGGCGTGCATAGACAAAACGGTGCATATAATTGGATTATAACTTATTTTTGATATTATATTGAAAGCCCAATATTTTCACTATTTTTTATTTTATAATACGTTAGCAAAAAAATATATAAATAATGGTAAAATTAACAAAAAACATTTAACAGAAAATAAAATAACTAAATTATAGTACCTACTTAATGAAAGTAAATTTTAAATTAAATAACTTAATTGCAACACTCTACACATAAACATAATTTTGCACATTTTAAATTTTTTAAAAAACATTTGCACTTAGGCAAACAAATTTTGTTACATTTTAACAATACATTTGAAATGTTCTCATTTTTGGAAGTAGTCCAGAGGGGCATCCGTTTATCGTTATCCATAGTCCATCCCCATTTGGATGGACATGGGACTTCGTTCTATGATCGATTGACTGAGCTTACCCCAAACCAATTCTGATTGATAAATATATCTATTGATATGAATAGACAAGGCATTCATTGTTGTGTCTCAACAGTACGGTTTTTTTGTGAAAATAATTGCATTCGACATAGGTCGATATCATCTGTGTTGGAATACTTATCATAGATTATTATGACAAATTTTGACATCATTCTTAATTGATCATTATTTGGCTGCTTTGGATCTGTAACCGAATCTATGGAAGTGGCGGTGGCATCCGGAAAAGAACCCCAAGCTTCTCAACACTTATTTTTTCCTTTTCCGAAAAAAGAAGAACTGGTGACACAACCCGTAAATGAATGGAGAAAGGGGAGAGCAAGATATTTTTTCTTGAAATTGATCGGATATATCTTTACAAGATATATATATATATATATATATATATATATATATATATATATATATATATATATATATATATATATATATATATATATATATATATATATATATATATATATATATATATATATATATATATATATATATATATATATATATATATATATATATATATATATATATATATATATATATATATATATATATATATACATCTTAGGTTCTTTGTAGGGCCAAATTATATCCATAAGTCCTGATTTTCATTTTGATATTGATAAAAGAGTGCTAGTACCAGGCCTGTAGCTAGAAAATGCTTTAATGGTGGGCAAACAATTTTTCAGAGGGGCCCGTGGGCCAAAAATTCGTTTTCCCCATTTAAAAACAGCTACCTCATTATTTTCTGCGGTCGTTGCGGTCGTCGTAGATCGGGCGAAAATTATTCCAGGACGGGCGTTGCCCGTCCTGGCCCACCCCTAGCTACAGGCATGGCTAATACCAGAACATCAGTATCCACAATATTTATTAATATTTTCTTTAATTTACTCTCATAGCAATCTAAATGTCTTACTCTCCCCTTTTTTCATTCATTTACGAGTTGTGACACCACTTCTTTTTTTGGAAAAGGAAAGAAGAAGTGTTGGGAAGCTTGGGATTCTTTTCCGGATGTCACCGCCACTTTCATAGATTTCGTTACAGATCCAAAGCAGCCAAATAATGATCAATTAAGAATGCTGTCAAAATTTGTCTTAATAATCTATGATAAGTATTCCGACACAGATGATATCGACCTATGTCGAATGCAATTCCTTGTCAATTCATATCAATAGATGTATTTCTCAAGCAGAATTTGTTTTGGGTAAGTTCAGTTAATCGATCATAGACCCCCCATGTCTATCCAAATGGGGATGGATTATGGATAATGATAAATGGATGCCACTCTGGACTACTTCCAAAAATGAGAACATTTCATCAAGTGTATTGTTAAAATGTAAGTCCAAAATTTGTGGGCCTAAGTGCAAATGTTTTTTAAAAAATTAAAATGTACAAAATTATGTTCATGTACAGAATGTTGCAATTAAGATATTTAATCTAAAATTTACTTTCATTAAGTAGGTACTATAATTTAGTTATTTTATTTTCTGTTAAATGTTTTTTGTTAATGTTACCATTATTTATATATATTTTTTGTTAATGGGTTATCGAATAAAAAAATAGTGAAAATATTGGACTTTCAATATAATATGATTAAAAATAAGTGATAATGCAATTATATGCACTGTTTTGTCTATGCACGCCACTGGCGACTTTATTTAAATAAACAATATTTTTAAATTATATAAATAATGCAGTTTTTTTTATCTAGTGCCTAATTTATTGGGTCGTTTGCGTGACAGCCAAAAACTTGTTATAGTTCGAATGCCCTCACCATATTTTTTTAATAAGGCGTTTTGTATAAAAAAAATAGTAGAACAAATAATATGAAATAATTTTCCAAAGTAAAATCAATATTTTCGCAGTTTGTAACAACAATAATAATAATTTATTTTAAATAAATTCATTATGCACATGTACAGCTTTCTCTTTATACGCCACTGACGGTTTCATTTAAACAAATAACATATACAAATAATATACCAATCGATAGAAAAAATATTGATCTTTATTTTTCATATCTTGTAGAATTTTGATTTCTTAGGCCGTTTTAGAGATATAGCCAAACATGTGTCGTTTTTTAAAGGCACCTGCTTTTTTTCTTGCTGTGGGGCCTTAAAAAAAAGAATATAGCAAAAAGAAAAAGAAGGGACTTATGCAAAATTTTATACTCTATCGAATAGCGCCAAGATCTTTGCTCTAGCTCCTACCGTTTTTGAGAAAAAAAATATATCGGCAGATACAAATAGCCCCTTTGAGGGGGGAGCAGGCCTGATTTCTCCAGGGTCTCTTCGAAAATCTACTTATTTTAACTAGTTCTATTCATGGTTAAAAGGATTTGCTATTACTCAAAAGTGGAAGTATCAAACACATAAGTCACTAAGCTATTAGGTCCGCATTAGACTATAAAAATTCTTTGACAAAGATCTTTTATAAAAGATATTTTTTATGAGCAATGTGTAATGCTTTATAAAATATGGTTGACGTTTTGTAAAATTTGGTCTATTACATTATCACATTTCTCATCAAATACCTTGTATATATCTTTGTAAAGGAGCTTTCATAGTCTAATGCGGGACTTACATCGCCTTCAATATGAGACAACCTAATATTATTTCATTTAATTTATTAGGAACAAAAATTCTTTTCCCATTGTTTACTAAGAGATATTCTAAAACATGTTTGACCACAATGAATTTTCAGACACAACTATATCCATCTGTAAAAACAGCCATCTTCACAACTATGATTGAATGAGACAGGTGCCTGGGTAACATTAAAAGGCAGTTACCCAGGAAAAGTAAAACCTTGACACACTTCAATGTCACCCAAAAAAATTGCCAAAAAATGGGACCTGCGGATAACATGGACCATAGTAATATTCACAAGGCGATCGATGTTACGTCATTAATATCCAGTGCACCCTCGTCCTCGAAAATTCGAACTGTTACAGCGGAAATACAAGAAACAATAAAGCATTGTACGCAGAGATCGAGCAGCAGTCTGGAAAGTAAATATAAATGCGCCATTACCTCCGAGAGACTTGCCCAGCTGAAAAAAATAACGGAAAATGCCACTAGAGAACATAAAGTCTTTACAATTAAAGGTAAGATAAATCTGTTTGTAAAATTAGTGTTCATTTTCAGTCATGTATTAATACCACAATATTCTCAATTTCTATTCAACAACATATAAATTATCTGACCATTTCCGATTTTCTACGAATATTCTAAAATTAATAACATCTGTTGCAATATGTAGATATAAAAATTATTTATAATCTTTCAATATAGTCTGCTCGTTTTAAAATCGCAGTGCCAAAGATATTTTAGTAAATTATAGACCACAAAATACATTTGTTATTAGTATCCACCTATATTAAGGATTTCTTCCATGGAATAATCTTTTATAATACCTATATTTTCAAAGTAAAATAAACATTATTCTAGCAGACTTGTAATGGCTTGTAGTTAATTTTCTTTGCTTACCGTATAGTACACGCAAATTAGATTAAAAAACAGTGAGTAGGAGAAATAATTTATAAAGCAATAATATTTGAGATGCGTACTCTAGATAGGATTAGAAATAGATACCCGAAAAATCCCCCCCCAATTTAGTGGTGGAACGTCCTTTTTTTTTGCAAAAAACCACCCCTAACGGAGACTTAAAGCTGGTTTTTCATTTTTATCTTGTAAACCGTCGGAAGAGAAAAGAGCATAGGAAATAAAAAATTTGTCGTTAAATTCTGCATAAAAAATGTATTAACCTTGTAGCTTACCTATTTCGTATTAATAGTGGAGTCAAATTAAGGATCAAAATAGGTTAATAAGGAATTTTCTATCTACAGCAATTTTATTGTTTTAATTTGTTGTAGGTATAATAATAAGTGCTCTGAGCAATTTTTTGTTTAATCCGTCCATTGCTTCTTGTAGAATTTTAACAATTTATTTTTCAACACAGAAATTTTCTTCTATTATTCGCTATAAAATTATGAATAAGACTAGGCTTATGAAGAAACTTCTTGATCATTTGTAAATTTGTAAAAAAATAAAAACCACCAAAAAGTCCCTTTTTTAACAGTTTAAGAAATATGATGTAATAATCTGTTTGAACTTCACGTCCAACATCAGGTTTTAGCGATTTTATATAGTTATTTATACCGTGTGTGTAGTCGCGGGCTAGGCATGGGGAGGAGAATTACAACATCGCGCGTGCCAGCTGGCTGAAATGAAATAACAGAGCTGGAATGCTCCATCGACGGACGAATTTACGGCTGACGGTGTTGTCAAATCTCTCGCGATACGTGAATGTACATGCCTAATGGGAAATTACACGCACGGTAGAGAGACTGAGCAGTCTTACCTTTGTCTTATCGTTCGGGCCGGATGGTTATTAGATCGGATGTTCTTGATCTGGCCAGATTACTCTACTCGTACTCCCATCAAACATATAACACACAATACATAAAAAATAGCGAAAGTAGTGAATTGCTTAGTATATAATAGCGAAAAAAGCGAAACGAAATGTATGTATCGAAAGCCTCGATGCGAATCCCCTTGGCGGGTTATTTTCTGTTTCTCGCGCAGGAAGGCTGACTTACTAGTGCTCTCTATATATTTCACGCGAAATCTTAGAATACAATACAATGACAGCTATTTATTATTGCTAATCAAAGAAAATTAATAAAACAATTACTATAATATAAACAAACAAAAAAAAACTATATTAAGAACGAAACATAATCCATCAATTTTAACGAAAGTTGGTGGAACCCATGCCCTTTATTTAACTAAACCTCCGTGCCAAATTTTAGCGCAAAATATTTATTCAAACGGCTAAAAATCAACAATAATTTCGAAATTTCCATCGCATTTTGTTTAAGTGTATCGACTCGTAGTAGGACAATTTTTCTTTTAAAGTGTAGATTTTTATATGTACTTTACGGAAGTGTTTAGAAAGAAAAAAAAAATAAATTTAAACCAATTTTTTGGAATTTAATTGTAATTATGGATATTGCACTTATAAACAATTTCAAATAACTACGTGATTTTTTTGTGAAACCAAAAACGATAAGCGAATTATGAATGCATATGAAATAACCAAGGTTTAAAAAAAAAATGATGTTCTACTTGCATTTGAATCTGTGATACGTTAGTTTTTGCGTTTATAAGTAAACATATTGATATTTTTTCTTGAAATTTGCGCATATTGTTGAAAAATGATTATATTTCTCTCTCTGCTAGTTGAAAATTATCCACAACTAAAATTTTTTAAATTACATCGCATAAAGCACCAATGAGAACATAACGCACGTTCGAAAAAAAAATTATCTCCCCACCCTTTGAATATTGTAACTCGGCAACTAACTTAATTAATGGTATATATCACTCCGTTTTTATCATATCGAGTCTTAGTCTACAGTAAAAGTCGACCTTCTCTATAGGGGGTGCTCACAAATAAGTCCCGGCAAGCTGATTTTTTCAAAGTCGATGTAGTGGTGTCTCCCGAGTATCCAACCAAAAAGTCAGTCCACACCCTTGTAGGGTGTTGCAATAGGGGTGGTTTCTTGTTTTTTTTTATTTTTTTTTTCCAGTTTGTACATAATAATATTCTCTACAACTTTGCCTAATAAAATTTTTTGGTAACTTTGATTTTTGATGGTCCAGCGCCCATTATATGGGAAAACATTCACCATATTTATTTATTATGGTTCAGGAAATATACAAACAAAAGGCTGAATAGCTGGTTTTTGCAGGGTTGATTGAGAACTCTTGAGTCTCCAACCAGAAAATCGCAGTCCAACCCCTTCGGGGTTTAGCGCAATAGGGATGGTCTCATTATTTTGGGGCGGTTTTTTTTTTGGGTCACGTACTTAATAAAAATCTCTACAGCGTTATTTCCTTATAATTATTTTTTTTAATGGTGAATGTTTTCCCATATAATGGGCGCTGGACCGTCAAAAATCAAAGTTACCAAAAAATTTTATTAGGCAAAGTTGTAGAGAATATTATTATGTACGACAGGGAAAAAGAAAATTAAAAAAATAATAATAAGAAACCACCCCTATTGCAACAGCCTACAAGGGGTGTGGACTGTGACTTTTTGGTCGGATACTCGGACTCGACCCTGAAAAAATCAGCTTGCCGGGAGAAATTTTTTTGAAAAATGATATCTTTATTGGACTATCTTTTTAACCTCCCCACAATAAAATTGTGGGAGGTTATTACATTTAGTCCAAAATTGAAAATTAAGATAACATCAAATCTTTACGTTTTGAGGTCCCAAGAACCCAAAAAAGTGGTTTTTGAAAAATGTCTGCGTGTATGTGCGTGTGTGTGAACACGATAGCGGCGAAACTGCTAAACGGATTTGGATGAAACTTTGCGTGAGTGTTTCTTTAGTGCTCAAGAAGATCTGAAAAGATTTTGGTTGAGATCGGATTACGTTTAGTGCCGTGTTAGCACAACAAGTTGCTTATTTTATGATTACTTACAATTTATAATCGAACCATTGAAAAGCAGTAAACATTCCAATTTCAACGATATATCACACTTGCACCCTTTCGATTTGGTTTCCGTGAAAAAAATCAAAATGAATTATGTTATATGTGCACACATGACAGCATCCAAAAAATATTATTGGTATTATTGTTAGGGGAAAATGTATTTTGCTATCTGTCAAAAATATTTTGTTTGGTAACCTTTGTGAATGTTGATTTATAGGTTATGGGCACCTGACGTCACAGCTAACCTCAAAAATATATATATATTTCTTAAGATTTAAGAATATTACGAAGCTATTATTAAAATTTCCTTCTGGTTCCCGTACTTTCAACTAAAATATAGTACAGTGTAATGTTTTTGAAGTTCTAAATACTTTGTCCTAATAAAATAGGATTCCTTTTGTATGTTGGAAATCTAACCTGTAATTAGCAGTCTATTTTTATTAATCAACAAATATAGAAAAATTATTTGAGTGTCAAGTGCATTGAGAGATTACAAGTTTTTTCGACGTTCATAAAGCCCACGGAAGGTGTGAGTACACTGGCCAAGCCAGTGGAAGTGCGCCGTGGTCGTGCCGATTTTGAAACCTAACAAAGACGCCAAACTCGCCGGCAGCTATCGACCGATCTCGCTGCTGTCGGCGATTTCTAAGTTGGTGGAGAAGGTCATCCTGGTCAGACTAGACTCTGCCCAGGATGAACTCCACATCGACGACGAATGTCAGTTTGGTTTCAAGAAAGGCAGGGGAACTGTGCGCCAGGTCGTCAGGATCGTGAATGACGTCAAAGTGCAATGCAACCGCGGAAAGAGCACAGTGATGGTGCTCCTCGATATTGAGAAAGCCTTCGATACAGTATGGATCCCGGGCTTACTCTACAAACTAAACACGCTCAACTTTCCGACGCATATCACCAAACTAATTCACTCTTTCCTGACAGGCAGATCACTGCAGGTCAGAGTGAATAACAAACTATCAACTCGGCGGGACATTCGCGCGGGCGTCCCCCAGGGATCGTGCCTCTCACCAAAGTTATACAACTTATACGTCTCCGACTTCCCGGAGTTCCCGAATACGAACCTTGCCAAGTACGCCGACGACACGGCCATGTACGCGCATTCACACAACGCACAAGCAGCGAACATGCTGCTGAAGGCGCACATGGCTCGTGCCACGGCGTATTACGACAAGTGGAAGATCCGGATCAACGCCGAGAAATCGGAGTCGATTCTTTTCACGCGCCGCTTTACCGAGAACCGAATTCTCACACCACTTTCGATAAGGGGCCGCCAAATTCCAATAAAGCGGTGCGTGAAATATTTGGGGGTCAACTTAGACAGACGGCTGACATTCAATACACACATCAACGAGACGGTACGCAAGGTCTACTCCATGTCCAGGAGTCTGTACCCGCTCCTGGCACATGGCAGTGGACTAAACAGGACAAATAAAAAACTGTTGTATACGATGGTGATCAGGCCGGCCATCACATACGCGGCGCCGGTATGGTGCAGCATTCCGGCCACGACAATGAAAAAATTCCAAGTCTTAGAACACAAATTTATGCGCCTCATTTCGAACTCTGATAGGTACACCTCCCTCAGAGACCTTTATGCACGTTGTCACGACATAACCCCACTAGCGGACTTCGTCCGGGAAACATCCCAAAAATTTTACCAATTCAAATTGGGCGACAGTCCGCTAACCCGAGACATCACACGAATCAGACAGCATAATGCAATACTTTTCAACCTGAAACACCCCTTACCATACCAGGCGTTGCCTATCTTTCGGCAACCTCCCTAGCCACACCTTTCCTATACCACAATTTCCCTTTCACCACCCTTTACCTTAACCACCTTTTACTTCAAACCCCTTTCTATTCCCTTTATTCGCCTCATTTTTGTCGTTTTTGTCAATTTTTGTTCTTTTGTCCCTCTTTGTTTCTCTTCCAAATCCCCTTTTGACCGATAATCCCTTATAAATCCCAACCCTTTAAAATCACAAATTCCTCTTCACCCTACCTTTCCGAAGGCGGGCAGACCACCGGATGAAGACTGTGACTTGTTCGAACGGGTTTTTTCATTCAGCTTTTCCCGTATATACCAACCAAAAGCTCTAAACCTGTGCGCGTGTGTAGTGCGCGCGCTCTAAACCAACGTTTTTAAACCTAGCTTTAAGTAGTTGTAAGTGTTTTTAAACTATCTTTAGTTATTTTTATTCAAATTGTTAGGCTTAAGTTTTCCACCCATTAAACAGGAGGCCTAACCAACCCGTGTTAGTTATAGCGTTATAGCCAAAGCCGAGCCCTTTCACCCGACCACCCATCTACCACGGCGTTGCGCGCCGTGGTGGTGCGGTCGGCTCTAAACCGGACCTCGACCGAGGCGCACTGTTGTAAACAATAATTGTTAATAAATTTGTTTTGAATTGAATTGAAATTGAAGGTGTGAGTGGCCTTCGTGAACCGCTCACAAGCCCTACAAGTATAAGCAATCAATCAATCAATCAACAAGACTTTATTTATAATTAAAAGTACAGGTGCGCCTAGTCGGAACCTGACCCGGAGCAATCTCACCGGAACGCTTTCGGTGAGTTTTTTCCAATAAAACTTTAAAAGTGACAGCGACATTATATTTTAAAAACTATTTCCGCTACTTCCGGCATCTCGCCGGAAATTCTTCCGGCAACATAAACTAAAAATAGTGCTACATAACTTAACTTATAAACAATTTAAGACATTGGTACCAACCTAAAATATTTTTTTGAAAACTGTCAAAAACCAAGTTTTCCAGAAAAACATTGGAACCAAAAATTTGACAGCTTACTTCCCCGATGATTTAGTGAAAAATCGGTCGAGGCCAGAAGATAAAACAAAATATATCAACTCAAACTTAAACGATCCACCATGAACACTACCCCGGCCACATCTGGCAGGGACGCTGTCCACCAAGAGTTATATGGTTTTTCCAAAAGATGGCCATCCCTACCACCCATTACCAAAGAACGGATTTTTTCGTTTATTTGTGTTTCCCGTATCAATAATCAAAATTATTAAGTGCTCTTGCCTACGAACTTGGTTTTTATAGTGTTGTGTTTATTTTTATATTAATTTTAGGTCCATGTGGACGCATTATAATTTTAACCTAGATTCTAAGCCTGCCTACAAAAGACAGAAGCTACTATCCCACATTTCTATTTTTCTCCAAGCCAAACCGGACCTACCCCGTCCAGCCTCACACCCGCCTCGGCGGTGTACACCGCCGTTTTCTGGCTGGCTCCGGACTAGGATCCGATGAGGCATATATTTGTATTAAAGCATTGAATAAAATATTAATCTTTTGCAGACTATAAATTTAACATTCAAGTTCTTAGGTCCAAATCCCACCGTATACGTAAGACTTTTTTTTTGTTCTAATATGAAAAAAATATTTCAACTTAATAAATATATTAAATGAGATCGTTTATATTTTTTAGTGCTCTTTTCGGCTTCAAAGATTCACCGGGTGGGGAGGTTCTAGCCGCTTCCAGTAGCTGCCGATTTTTTAAAACATTTTTAGTCCTTTCGTATATTCTGATTCTGTTATTTAACAAAAATAATTTGTTAAGTTTTTATTCATCAAAATTTCAACAATCTTTATTTTTTTTATGTTTTCGGCTCTTGTCATATCTGATTTTCCGTTTCTTTTTAAAATGTTTGTGTTTTGTGTTTATTTTCAATTTTTAATGTATTGTAACGTAAAATAATTTGTTTAGCCATTATTTAATTGAAATGCATTGGAAATTTTAATCTAGGTAGATTATTTCTATGTTTAATAAAATAATTCGAGACAATATTGATTATTTGCGATGTGTTATCTGAAGTACGAAATAGTTTTTGTAATTGAGCCACTTTTGCTTCGTTTCTTCAGAGCAATATGAAGAAATGTTGTTTTCGCTAGTATGATATGAAATGTTGTGGATTTCTAAGTGTAGTCCCGCGTGTATCGTAGACGTCTAGAGGAGCTTTTCTGAAGAATCTTTTGCCATTTTCAGATTTTTCGCTGATAAATACGTACTACTGCTTCTCGTTGCTCGAACGGAAATCACGTTCTCCTTGTGTTCTCTGGTCAATAATATGAAGCATTAGCTGGTTTAAATTATTTTTTTTACATATTTATAGAGTACTTAGCTTAGTATACTTCTGAAATATCCATGCTCACAAAAAGATGTGCAAGTTTTTTACGACCAAAGGCAAGGATATTTGCTGCTGGCATAAGTTGTATCGTAGCACTGTATGGTTCAGATCCAATGAAAGACACATTCTGCGTTTTGAATGTTTTAAAAAATGCACTTCAAAAACATCATGCAAATGATCTGTTCTCCCACCAACCGAAGAAGCTGCAAACGAGCATTCATTGAGGGTGTATTTTCAAATACAGAAATGATTAGGATTTGCAGATAAATATCCTGAAGAATATGGTTGGAAAAATACCATAAATGGATTAATGCAACTGACAACAACAAAAAATCCTTTGCCAGATAATTTATTGAAGATTGTTTGCTGTATGTGTAAATCGAGTTGCAAAACAAAACTTTTTGTGTCATTTTTGTAATGGATTAAATTGCAACAACTGTTCTGAAATAACATTGAAACAAACTGAGGACGAACTTGACGACGAAGACAATGTTTTATCGATTTCTGAAATGGAAACAGATGAAGCAGACTTTAAAAATTTATTTGCGGAAGGCATTGACAACAACGAAGTAAGCAATGTTTCGGAAAGTGAGGATGATTTTCAAATTAATAGTGAAGAGTGAAAAGATGAATCAGATGATTCAGATTTTGTTTGTAAAAAAGGAAAGTACAATAATATTTGTGTGTATAATTAAAGAATATTTCTATTCTTCTTCTGTACGCTGCATTACATCTCTATCAAGGTTCCCTTACATATGAAATAAATGGTACGGCCAGGCCGAACTTACTTTCTCGACTGACTTACAAATTATTTGTTTATCAGTAAATAACCTTTATGTGAATTTTACGGAAAAAAACCAATAATGGTATGTTGTTAGATCAATTTACAAAATCGTTAAAGACGTTTTTTAGAAAATCGTTTTTCCATATGATATATCATTCGCAGCACCATAAGGATCAAAATTGGGACCACTTTCTGTTCCTACTATATGTTAATAGCATATTAGCTAGCATATTATATAATAGTACTTCAAAAAACGTTATGTTTGTTGATCATTTTAAACTTTATACGAGAGTTCCTAGTGTAAAGGACTTCAAATTAGTACAAGTTTACGTTTGTATTGGATTGTGGAAAAAAAACGTTATTTTAAAGTAGAAGAATGGTCTGTGTTATTGGTACTCAATAAAAAAAATGATATATATTTATGTATATTTAGGACATTTCGTTACAAAATATATTAGTAATTTTACTGCCACTTACATAATAAAATATGATTACATCATGAACTACTGGGTGTATAAACGAATATCCAAAATATAAGATATTGGTGTGTATTTTGACTATCAATTTAAATTTGCATATCATATAGATTATATTGTCAAGAAGGCATTAAGCAACCATTCTTCAGCATAACATCTACAAAACAATTTAAAGACTTAAATTATATCAATGTGCTATACTATTGTTTTGTAAGATCCATACTTGAATGCTGTGCGGTAGTGTGGTGGTTGGAGGAGTCTGATAATAATGCCAAAGTTACAAATAACCTTGCAAGCATAAGCGAACATAAATCTGGCAAATAGCTAAATGGAAACCTATTATTATTCAATCAAAACATCCAGTGCCTGAGGAATAAATTACAAGACTATTATATAGAATATGGTGAAAATATTAGTATACTATGTTTTACTGAACATTGGCTTAATAAATTTGAAATCGACATTATAAAATTACAAAATTATAAATTAGTGTCATATATTTGTAGATCTAGGTATATTCACGGGGAGTTGTATTTTTTGCTAGGGAAAACCAAAACTATTCTGAAGTAAAACATTTAAAAACTGAGGCTATTGAGAAAGATTTTGAATATGCAGCTGTGAGTCAGGTAGAATCAAACACAATTATAGTTGGGATTTACAGATCTCCCTTAGGAGACGAAAATAAATTTATTATGCTATTATGGGATTTATTATTTGAAATATGGTCCTCGAATAAAAATCAAAATATAATCTTGTGCGGAGACTTCAACATTAATTTTGCATTCGACTACAAAATAAAATTACAGATGGAAAATGGGCTCGATTCATTTAATATGAAAATAACTATACATAGTCCGACAAGAGTAACAGCAACCACCGCCACAATAATAGATAATGTTATCACTAATATAACCAAACCTTTTTTTTTTCAAATAACATAGAAACCGGTTTATCTTATCATAATGGGCAAATATTTAAAATTAACTCTCAGTTTAGAAGAGTTGGCAGCAGTGATTGACAAAATGTATAATTCGACATTTTTTAAATATTGTAGACTACGAAACAACCTAATAAATATGATTTATATTCAATGGAAGTAGGTTTAACATTAAAGATAATGAAAACAATGTTATGATTATTATATTATAGGTATTTAATTGTTGCAAAGTTTGGAAATTAGACGAGTTGGTCAACATCTGCAGTGAATTACAGTGATACCAATATAGACACTTTTTACTAAACTTTCCTTCGTGCAAATCGTCAATTAGTCTCTGTGTGATATCTTCAATGCTGTTCGAGGGGGGCCAATAGATTTTTCTGATTGCCAGTTCATTGTTGATGGCGGCAATTTGATTAATCGAGTAGTATGGCCAAAGCAGGGTACCTTTGACGGATTTGACGGGTATACTGACAATGTCTGCAGTACAAAGAGCATCGAAAGGCAGCAGCGACTTTTGAAACGCATTTCACCGGAAATTATTTTCAATGAGAACACGCCACTGACTGGAACGCAAAATAAAATGATAAACAATGTCACAAATAAGGACCGGTTTATTTCGCCATTGGTGGAGAGATTTAAAAACGAGGGAATCAAAACAATTACTTCTGTAGACGACGCTAACGTACTCATAATTCAAACCACCTTAAATGAATCTCATTAAAATGGTACAGTGGTCATCGTCGGACAAGATATTGATCTTCTCGCATTGATTATCGCTCTCGCACCTGAAGATAAAGATATCCGTTTCTTAAGAGAGGCTCAGGGAAAAATAGAAAGTTCTCGTGACTTGAAACCAACGGATTGGGGTTGAAAGAAAGTGGGCAACATCTAGGCACCCATTTATACCACCGACTTACCAGCCCCAATTTCCACCCTACGGGTAATATCCTGCAGCTGCAAAAAGGGTTGCGGAAAACGATGCAGCTATGTTAAGGTTGGATTGCGCTGCTCAACAATGTGCTCTAATTGCCATGGACAAGAATGTTTAAATTCCGAATTTGAAGAAGAGTTCGTCGATGAACTTAATGAGTCAAATTGGTTAGAATTTTAGTGGAATACAGGGGAAACCACTTTAAAAAAACGCACCGAGAGGGTGATGTGAAAACGAGCTCAAATTAAAAAATACATCTCTGTGGGAAAAAAAGCGAAAATAAATAAAAATCACTTGCATCAAAACCCGATATACATGCATCTTATAGAGAGAATTTCGCTCTATAAATTCATTTGTGAGCATTTTTCTCATTAAAGTAATCGGTTTTAAAATATTCGTTATGAAACTTCGAATATGATTTTTACCTGTGTGCTCCAAACTACCCCTCTGTTCGGAGGCTGTTAGCGCGAAATAGGTGAGGATAAGCTGCAAGATTAATAGGACATTTTTTGCTCAGAATTTAACGACAATTTTTTTATTTCCTATACTTCTTTCTCTTCCGATGAACGATTTACAAGATAAAAGTGAAAAATCAGCTTTAAGTCCCCGTTAGGAGTGGTTTTTTGTAAACAAAGGGACGTTCCACTCCTAAATGGGGGGGAACTTTTCGGGTTTCTATTTCTAACATTTAGAGTACGCATATCAAATATTATCACTTTATAAATTATTTCTTCTAAAATTTGCGTGGACTAGTAGGTTAGAGTGGTCCTTAGATATCCTTGACAAAAAAGAAATTTCGAAGCGTGTTCAGGGCCAGGAGCCCCTTCCAATTTGCATTATTAGTTAGGGCAATAATTTGTGCAACACTTGTTTTGAGACAACGTGAAAATACGATGCACGGATTAAGCGAAAGAATCGTTGTGATCTCAATATGTTATGTTTTGCAAAACTAGAAGGAATGAATTACTGGAGACAAGACATAGACGAATAATTTGATATCATAGTAATTGACTAAATTTGAATAATATAGCCATATAGTATACGATACTGCAGTCGATTATGGGAATCATTAAATACGTTAGTCGCATTATGCATTATTTCATTTTTAACCGACTTCATAAAAGGTTCTCAACTCGACCCCTATATGTATTTTTTATATTTGTTCAATGATTACTCTGGCGTAGCTTAAGCGATTTCTATCAAATCTGCAGAATCTGATGCAAATTGTAGGCTATGGTCCGGCGGTGGTCCCACAATAAATTTATCAAACTACATCTAGTGTAAGGTAAATAAAAATTGGAAGAAATTTTGTTACGAGCATATTCGAAGATCTGGCGGAGTCGCCGGTGCCAGCAATTAAAAACTTAGTTCTCGATTTATAATAATAATAATTCTTCACAAACAAAGGTCATTATTATAACTTCCTATCATGTCATATACCATTTCGCAACGAAAGAGAGCCTTGCATGGAGGCGAATCAGCCGAAGATTGTATTCTACGACAACAGAATGAACTGAAACTTTTATTGAGAAACGCGCTCGTTGAACAATTTATTTTTACAAACAAATTATAGAGCATGCTCTCGCTCATGTCGTTGTTTTCAATACTGTTAATGATGACGATTTCATTGCATTATGTTTTTTAATTGAGATGCGATGACGAAGCAAATGTTTTGAAGTAGTGGAGTCAATAGAGGCTGTGAAATATGCATTATTTCGGAATAATTACGGGAAGCTTCGATTTTCCTAAAACCTTTTGACACTTTCATATAGCTTAAAATAAAAAGTTATAAACATATAATCGTGAGGAAATTGTTTATTAATTATTTAAACAAAAAAACTTTTTTTTAACAAAATTATTATAAGTTGAGAAATTTTAAAGCAATTTAATTCAAATTGACATACAAGGGGTTTTCGAGATCGTTGAAACAGATTATTATCAAAAGAAAGTAATTCAAGACGGCTGATTCAATATGGCCGACTTTTCTATAAAAATTTCATTAAAAATTACGTAACTCAATAAATTTCAAACTAATATCACTTGGACTGATACTATGGGCGTTTTTTAGGTCGCTGAAATAGATTATGATATCAAAAAGTAATAATACAAAATTGCTGATCCAATATGGCCGACTTTTTGGTAAAAACTTCATTAAAAGTGACTCGTAACTTGTTAAATTTGAAAAACAAATTTCGCTAGGATTAACATATTCAATATGGCATTGGTGAGGTCTCAAACAAATAATATATCCCGATATATAAAAAGTAAAAATGGTTTACGTAAAATAAAAAATTTTTACTAAACGTAATAAATATTCAAATTATATTGAACGATATAAATTCACTTTTAAATATCGATTTCTTCAGTTAATGGAAGTTCAACGTGCTCTTCTTGTTCCTCCTCTTGTTCCAAAAATATCTGATGATTTATGCAATCAGATCCGGCACAAATAGCCTTGTACCACGTAAATATGTTTTGAACAGGATAAAAATTTTAGAAACAATTAACATTGAGTCGATTTACCGAAAAAACTTGATTTTTTCAACATTTCGTAAAAAGTATAGGTTTATATACATATATTCCAAAATTTTTCTTACATCACATTTACTTATTTTGAGGTCCTACTATAAACGTATGCTGTATTGGTAGGCAAAATATTTTTTTTTATAAAAGTTATTAACATTTATTTTACCTATAATTTCAAGAATTTTCGAGCAAAAAAATTTTTTTTTTATTTTCGTAAAAAAACGAAAGTTAATTTAATTTTTAAGATAAATCCCCTTGAAGCATCTTAAAGTACACATTTCAAGCTATAAAAATCGCACTTACAGAGATCCAATAACGCGATTTAACCCAGAGTAATAGGTGGCTAAAGTTAGTTATATATATATATATATATATATAAAATTTCATCACTTTCTCAAAATTTTGAAATTTTGGAAGGGTACATCTTCAAAAATAAAATCTTGAGATTATTTTCACTCATCGGATCTTTTTATACAGTACTTCAAGAGTAAAATATGAAGGACCCAGGTTTTTATCTTAAAAATTTTGGAATTAGTAGAGCTTTTACCAATTTCATCGCAAATCTTTTTATGTTCCGCCTTCATATATGTGCTATTCCTACATACATTCATTTTTATACTTGAAAATATAATGATTCAATAGCTACATGTTTCTTGTTTCATTTAAGCTTTTGCGAGGTCAATTTCATTAATTAGTTCAAAAGTTACAATAAATTTAGTGTAGCGCGCACGAGTCCGCGCGCGCTTCGCACGCCGTACTTATATGTCGCCGCGTTCCATTTTCGTGCGTTATACAAAAGAATCTGGATCCCACATTTTTGATCGTACAAAAAAACTTCATATACGTTTCTGATGTGAAATTTCCCGTACTTTCGAATGGCGTGATTAGTTTTTGAAAAAAAAAACCAAAAATTAAAATATATTTGACAAAAACTTTTATTTTGCAACTAATTTGTTTAATAACAAATTACGCTCAAGGATTATTGTTGGTAACTTTTGGTATGTTGTCCCTGACATGTTCAGAGATGTATTCTCAAAAGTTACCGCTTCCCGGAGTTTTTCCGAAGTGAAAATCTCTATCGACTTCACTATAGATTTACGTGAAACCTGGTACAATGGCGGAAACTCAAAAGTAACTCTATATTATGTACTGTGGGCTAAAAGTATATTATTATAAGGAACTAAAGTGAATTTATTATGTATTATTTATTTATCCTCCAGGCAAGTGACCTGGAAATATCTGAAGCTACTAAATAGGTTGAAAAAAATATTTTTTTAAATCGAACCGCCTTAAAAAAATATTTCTAAAAAGTAAGAAATACAATTTCACTCAGTTTTACAAATACCTGTCTACCTATTAGTGGAGAGTAGCAAGGAAATGTACCTTATTACCAAATATCAATTTAAAGTCGGTACAGAACGAATGTTTGAAATTAGTAATTTTTTACACCGACTTTAAATTGATATATATTTGGTAATAAGGTACAGTTCCTTGCTACTTTCCACTAATAGGTAGACAGGTATTTGTAAAACTGAGTGCAATTTTATTTCTTACTTTTTACAGATATTTTTTGAAGGCGGTTCGATTTTTTAAATTTAAATAATAGTTGAATATCTCTTCGTTTTGCATACATAAGCTTAGGTTGTCCTCTCGTTTACATTAATGCTCTTATTGCCATAATAGTAGGTATCTAGACTTGCTATTAACTCGATGTATATACTGCTCTTATCGGGGGTCGGTAGCTCAGTGTATTAGCACGTCTATTATACTCTGAGCATCCCTAACACAATGTGTATGAGCCCCATATAGCGAAAACATTTTTCATTGTAAATTTTCCCCAAGAAGTGGTTCGAATTCCACTATATACTGTAGGGCCCCGCCTCCTTTTCTTAGACAAATCTAGATCTAGGCATTTTTTTTTAAATACATTTTTATCATTAGGAAGGTGAAGAGAACACCATACCGTTTTCAAGTTTTCCTGCCTACAATCACGTTCATTTAGCCAAAGAAATCAAATTCGACGTATTTAAAGAGAAATAAAAGGGTTGATTATTTCCTTGGGCAATTTTTTCCACTTGCACAGGCAGAGCTGGGCAAAGTACTGCCTCAAGTATCAGCTACTTGAAGTAGTTTTATGTGCAAAATATATGGTGAAACTACTTCAATTAAAGTACTTGAAGTAGTTTAAATGAGTACTTTGCCCAACTCTGTGCACAGGTGCATTCGACTTACATTTTCTAGTTTTACAGCCATGACATCGATAAAACTGAAAACTTACTGCAAAATTCAAAATATAGTTTGCAATTTTCTTATTATAATTTATATTTCCTCTTCACTGTGACAATGATCAACTCAGCACATTTATGTCTTGGATCTAAGATAATAGGATACTGCGTGTCATAATCAGGAAAATCTTCCGCCAATTCTCAATATTCCACCGTTCAAAATAAATGCAGACAGACAATTCTCTCTTTTTCATAATTGTTCAAGTTCTTTTTCAAAATAATCAAATTAACTTTTGTAAATCCATAACAAGGAAGATGAACTGAACTAGTCTCTATATCTAGCATTTTTTTTTGTTAGGAATTCGGCAGACTTTTTTTGAAATGTAATATCCAAGCAGTAGATCGAATTACTTAGTCAATTCCACAAAAATCTTTGTAGCTCAGGCATAAACTTTTTTCTTATTTCAAGATCAACAGAGAGAGTGTATTCAACATCAAAGGCATAGACTTCAGGTTTCTTTAACAAAAATTCCTTTCCTAATTTCAAAAATTCAAGATTATTCTACCAGACACTATTGGTGCAAGATCAATGTTTTAAATATCTTTTGTACCTACCTTGATCTGGTACAACATTTAATTCAGAAGTAATCCAATGTCCTTGGAATGCTCTAGATTCCTAGTAAGCAAAGAAACATTTTACTACAACAGTATCCAATGAGCATCTAAGAGAAAATCGTGGTAGTAGGCAGTTTTGTAGAAGGTTCTGTCTCTGTATGGTTCATGAGTTCTACGGTAAAGTGTATTCACTATTTACAATTATTGATTGCAAATAAAATACTAGTTTTACTTCCACATCCAGTGGAAGTATAGTAACGACAAAAAATTTTTAAAAATTTTTATTGTTCAAATAGGCTTAAAATGTCACGAAATGTCGAGATTTTAAGTTTGAGCGAAAAAAAAAAAATTCTGTCTGTTTCTCGGTCTGTTTTGACTTTGAAATTTGATGCACATATGTACTTTAACGAGATCTGGAACTAGATTATATTTTTATCTTGTTCCGTCGAAGGGTTGGGGGGTAAATTGGGGTAAATGGGGTAAATTTGGGGTAAATGGGAAAATCAAGCAGGTAAGAGTCCATAAAACTGGTATTTAGTATATATGTACAAGAGAAGCTAAGATCTCAAAAATTTGGCATCAGCCACTCCCATTACCACCCCCACCTCCATTACCACCCCCACCCCCACCCCGTCATTAAAGGGGATAAAAAAAATGTGATTTAGTGTATGTACAAGAACCAGAAACCTCAAAATATTTTTTTACTTCATCCACCCCCACTACCACCCCCCTATCGCCATCCCCGCCCCACTACCCATGTGGGGTATCGTTTTATGGGTTTTTGGGGTAGAGGATTTCAAATATTATATTATTAAATTTCCATAAACAATTATTTCCACATACAAAGTTTTTCGTCGTGAGTGACTTGGATAGACAATCTGGATGTGGAAGTAGTGATTCCTTCGGCAGCGGTTTTCTTTTTGTGAAGAATGTATTCCAACAGATGAATATAAAGCTGACCTGCTTGTCGTACATATTTCTTAAGCAAAAGCTCTACAAGTTTTGCTAAAAGTTTTCTATCAAAGTATTCAGTTCTTAAAATATATTCATTCATTTAAGAATAGAATCGATCGAAAGATAAGTCAAGTGGCACTTAAAAAATTCTATACCAAATTATAGTACTTGCGATAGAAACAGTATAATCTGGGATGTAGCGTCAATATTTTATGCGTCATTTCAACATGACTTCTTTGTTTTTTTAATGTTAGTTTTCGTTCGAAAAACAACTAAAAGAGGTGTCAGCTGACGCGACCGTGGAGATTAAGAGCGTGGAAGGCTGCGCATTTGGTAAAATAATTTTGTTTTTTGCGTCAATCCAACAAAGCTACAAAACTATAAATAGTTTATTTATGTAATATGAAATTTTAAATAAATGTGTCAGCTGCATAGTGTAGGGAGAGAAGGTTGTCAGCTGCCCTAGTCAATATGTATGAAAAACACGTGAAAATTCATTATTTCAACTAAGCTGAAATTCATTTATATGATAGTTTGCGATATAAAAAAAAACAATTAAAAAGTGTCAACTGATAATACCATGGGAAAAAACCTGTCAGCTAGCCCTTTTAAGTGTACCGCAGCGTCCAGGTGCTCACCGCGCGCGGTATCTTTAATGCCCCAGCGTATGAGACTTGAAAGAAAATCATAGTTGTATGGAATATTAGATATACATATTAGAGAGTACTTAGAGATTACAATCATTGATTGAGAATAGTGAGGATTAAATAATGAGAATCAATATAAAAATCTTAATATTTCTATTATTTTGGCACATTCAATATGAATAAAACAAATCAATTCTCATCTGAATCACTCTCACTGCTGTATTCTAAATTATCTTCCTCTTCGGAAGTGCTATCTGTATGATCTTCCAAATCTAGATTTTCCTCAGATTCTCGAGCGTCATAGTTCTCATTTTCGTCTTCACAAATACTTGCTGAATCATTGAAGTGAATAAAAGAGAATTCATGTAGAAGTAATAGACCACAAGCCCATGGTAAATTTTTAGGGGGTCATATGATACCGCTTGAAAAGGTATAATTTTTGTAGTCCTACAGAAATAAATCACTTTGAGCCCTATGCCGTATATTTTAGGTCGGACATGGGAAAGCCACGGAAAAGTGAAAATCGTATCCCACGGGGGTTGAATTTTTTCAAACGATCCTGTACGGCTTACGTTTATTTGGACTGTATTTATATCTGTGACTCTTAAAAAGAGAATGCCGTACAAAAATAATGGGACAAAAGTACAGGAATAATTTTCGTTTTCCGAAAAGTGACCTCTATGTACTAAGGTGATACGATACCGTACGGATTTTATGAAATTCGATTTTTATATTAACAAGGATGAACTTTTTTGCTATGCCGTACAAATCAGTTGGACCATGGGGTGGCAAACGCAAGATCAGACCTCTATTAAGGGTGGTGATTTGATCCTGTACGGCATAAATTCCAAAATATTATACATTTAAAATCTTTTAAAAAATGACTCGTCTAAAAAGAATGGATATTATCAATGTAAATAAAAAAATCACCCCTGAGAAAGGGAAAAACTCCACGTTTTATAGGGTAAGTTTATTTGGTACTGTACGGCTATTTATTTTTTGGATTAATATCAGTTAGAATTTGTATTTTATTTAGTAGCCGTACAAAAAATAATGAACAAAAGTAAAATTAGTAAATTGCAAAACAAGTGAAATTTTTTAAAAATTATGCAAATTAAAAAATCCTCTATTTTTTAATAAAATGGATAGATTTTCAACTTTACATCATTTTTCCTTTCCTTAACTATAAAAGAATACGAATGTGTCCATGCTGTACATTTTCATTGTTGGGATTTTAGACACTAGATTACGTTATTCATGCGATTTACATGACCCTTAATGGTCATTAGATACCGTACGGCGTTTGCAAAATATCATTGAAAATAGCAAAAGTTGATAAACAATCAAAATGCCGTACATTTTAGATGAGCCGCAATGAAATACCAAAACCAAATATATATTTCAGAGACGAATATTTCTTGAAGTAAAGTAAGAAATTGGTATATATCACTTTTAAACTTTAAAATACACTGTAACGTAATTAATTATAAAAAAAAAATGTGTACAAATTACCCAAAATTTTCTTTTTTAACTTATTAGGAACCTTTATGAAAAAATTATGTGTTACAGTCTTTGCAATGTAAAAAATTTTAGTATGTTTCATAAGTTTATTTTTAGGAAAACGTTTTTTTCAACGAATGTATGTGGATAACATAGAACGAGAAGTGGGGATGTGAAAGTAAACAAGATGCTCTTCTTTTTTACTGAATCACCTTTGTTCCAAGTACATAGAAAATAATGTTTTTCAGCTTTTCTATTTCATCTTTTGATAAATATTAATTTTTATAAAGTATAATTTATTTACGCACTGTTTCGACATAATGCAGCGGAATATTTTCGGAAAATCCTTTTGCGTTTCAGATCCATTAATTTTGAATTATTGGTTTAGAATAATTACAATATCAAGTATTGCTCGAATGTAATAAAGTCTTTTTTATTCAGAAAAGCTCACTCTGGGACGGAAAATTCAATTTTCCAGACACATGTACCAACTAAAATGTACGGCATGGTAATAAAAATTATTATTATATAAAATAGTATTAAAATAATCAAGCTTTATGTGGTATCAAATCAGCACCCTTAATAGAAGTCTAGGAAGGGGGTTGATCTCGCGTTTGCCACCCCATGGTCCAACTGATTTGTACGGCATAGCAAAAAAGTTCATCCTTGTTAATATAAAAATCGAATTTCATAAAAGCCGTACGGTATCGTATCACCTTAGTACATAGAGGTCACTTTTCGGAAAACGAAAATTATTCCTGTATTTCTGTCCCATTATTTTTGTACGGCATTCTCTTTTTAAGAGTCACAGATATAAATACAGTCCAAATAAATGTAAGTTGTACAGGATCGTGGGTTACGATTTTTACTTTTCCACGGCTTTCCCATGTCCCACCTAAAATGTACGGCATAGGGCTCAAAGTAATGTATTTCTGTAGGACTACAAAAATTATACCTTTTCAAGCGGTATCATATACCTAAAAATTTAGCATGGGCTTGTGGTCTATAAAAGATTATATGCATAGAATACCATTTATGATATTTTCAATTTTTGGTAATTGATCGCCTTGAAACCACTTGAAAATATACTTCTCTTCGTGTTCTTCCCATCCATAGTCAGTTGGCAAAGGGAAACTCGGCATATGAAGATGTGCATGACTCCACAATTGAGCAGTGTAAGAAATTCGCAAAAATGCTGTTTCAATTATGTCTTACATAGAGGTAACATAGATCCTTCGAAATTCTGGTCAATCTTCAAGACATTTTCTTTCTGATTGACATTATACGCCTTCATGAAAGTAGCTACGCGTACGAGATTAATATTCTTGATTCTTTTAGAACCATGACAAACAAACTCCTTCAGAATAGTAAAATTCTCTTCCAAGTTTTCAGGTTATATTATAATAATCGGTCATAATAATTTTATCTATATCTATTATTCGTTAATTACTTTTTACATAAAAAACTATATATTTTTTAATATGTTCGTGGCCAACACTGTGTATGTAAGGCCATATTTAGAAGGAAAAAAAAAAAAGTTTTCAGGTGCGTGTTGAGAAATGTGATGTATTAAAAAACATACCTCCTGTTGTTTCAAATACAGAATATCGAAATGTATTACTTATAAAATACTTTGTTACTATTTGTACATAATATGATTAACTAATATTTCATACAACTATGATTTCCTTTCAAGTTTCATATGAGAAAAACGATATCAGCAGGCGTGAAATAGAGTATTTATAGAGTATTTCATTATTTTGTGTTGAGAGAAACTTGAAAATGATCAGGTGGTTAAAAAAAATGTAATAATACGTTAGCTGGGGCATTAAAGCTACCGCGCGCGGTGAGGGCCTGGACGCTGCGGTACTCTTAAAAGGCCTAGCTGACAGGTTTTGTCCCATGGTATTGTCAGCTGACACTTTTTAATCATTTTTTTATATCGTAAACTATCATATAAATGAATTTCAGCTTTGTTGAAATAACGAATTTTTAAGTGTTTTTCATACATATTAACTAGGACAGCTGACAACCTTCGCTCCTTACCCTATGCAGCTGACACATTTTTTTTTTCATTTATATTACATAAATAAACTATTTATAGTTTAGTAGCTTTGTTGGATTGACGCGAAAAACGAAATTATTTTACCGGATGCGCAGCCTCCCACGCCCTTAATTTCCGCGATTGAAGTAGCTCACACTCGATTCTTCGATAAGCAATGAAAAAACAACCTGTTCTGAAAAAATGAGCTTTGTTGAAATGATGTGATTAAATTTGACGCTACCTCCAGGACTAGTAGCATTGCTTGATGATTCAGTATCATTTGGCACAGAAGGACAAATAATGGAACTATTTGGACTCAGTTGAGAAAATTACTTTGCGCTCAAAAGCTATTCCCATTTCTATTAATGGACTTGGACATTTTGAAGAACGTTTTCAAGAGGTTTTATATTACAGTGGATTTTCTTTGCAAGGACCATTCCACCTAGAAAGATAACGACAACTTTAAGCCAGTATTAGAGCTAGCCAAAAGTTGTAAACGTTGTAACAATACTGCTGAAAAGTGTATTAATTTGACCGAGTTCTTTAATAAAATAATAACAACATAGTATATGCTCCTGGTCCTTATTATTCGCCATATGTATGAAGAAAACTCCACTTTAGTGAAAGTAGACAATACTAACTCCTGCAAAAGTAAAGTTAGGGCTGGGTTCTGTTACCAATTCTCTTTAACATTTGTAGTGTACACACAGCACACGTGATGCGACGTATGCTGATGGACTGAAGTAGGTATAGGCGGAACGAATCTGACTTTTGACCTGCAAATGATTTAAGTGCAAACTACAAAAATACTAAAATCGTGATTGTAGACCGAACAAATGGTAACCAATCCCATACGTAAAAGGTGACTATGAAGTAGTAAACAAGATGGATATACCTTGGAGTCTTTGTGGATAATACTGGCAACTGCGAATATGAGATCCGGCGAAAAATATAGATGCTAGGATCGGTAACTTGCTAATTATACAAAATTCGACGTCACAGAAATATCAAGATACACACAATTATCAGACCTGCTAAGGCCCTAGTTTTCTTCGTCTTTCTTTACTCCTCTGAGACATGAACCGTTAGGGAACAGATGGCGTATTGATGCTTTTGAGATGTTAAGTTTTGAGCAATTTTCTATAAATTCCCTGGACCGACCACCGCAGTAATAGCTTTATTTTCCAAGAAATACGTCTCCAAAATGATAACATTGTCCTGAATCCACTTATTTTTTGGCTATCAACCGGAGAGAGGACAATAAAGAACGGTTGATAGTTGGCCCTCCAAAACGTTGACCTGATGTCACCAAAGTGCTTTGGTGATGCTGTGCAAACAGGTAACTGCAATACATGTAACCGGCGTGATGCCGTCAGATGGAATAGACATAGTGGCATATAGACCATTACTTCTACCATAAGCAAGCTATATGAAAAATTAATAAAAAGAAGACTGGAAGAAGCTATGGAAAATGCAGAAAGACTGTCGAACCACCAGTACGGTTTTCGGAAAGGCAAATCAACACTGCATGTTGTAGAAAGAGTAAGACAGCTAATCAGTGACAAAGGAACAAAGAACTGGGGAGCATTAATCACTCTTGATGTCCGGAATGCCTTCAACACCGCACCATGGGGAAAAATCATGAAGGAGTTAACGAGAAGGGAAATGCCACAATACATCGTTAATATCGTGAGCAGCTACCTCGAAGAAAGATCGTTGAAAATCGAAAGAGGGGAACATCATATATGACGGCGTTCTGAAAGAGAAAATGCCGGAGGAGATCTGGGTCATAGGATTTGCCGACGACATTGCTCTAGTGATAGCAGAAACAGAGCAGAAAGACTAATATCCAAGACGAATGGCGCTTTGGAGATCATAGATGCCTGATTGAAACGCCATTACTTAAAGCTCGTCCCAGAAAAAATGGAGGCGGTTATCCTTGAAGGGAAAAGGGACAGAAGACACTATCAGCTTCCAACTCAGAGACATTCAGATTGTTCCAAAGAAATACATGAAGTATCTAGGAATAATAATCGACGACAAGGGGACATTCGGAGAACACATCAGGATACCATCAAGAAAGTAGACGCAAATATAGCAACATTTTCGAGAATTATGCCCAATATAAAAGGACCTGGAAACAAAAAGAGGTAGGTCTCATACAACGTGACACAGTCAATACTGATGTATGGAGCTCCAATATGAAACGCAGCCATAGGGAGAGGACGGCATAGACAAATTCAAAGGAAAGCCCTATTAAGGGTCATAAGCGGTAGTGGCAGGGATACTCCCCATAGACATCTGAATAGATGAAAAGAAAAGGCTCTATGAAAGAGAAGATGGGGGTACATCACAAACCAAGACAGTAAAGAGAGAGAGAGAGAGAGATGACAGGCGCAGTGGACTGACACGCTAAAAGTAGCTCAGTGGAAAAAGTACTCGTGACGTGAGGAAATGGGTCAAGTACCGACATAGGCATACGGTCTACTTTACAACTCAAATGTTAGGCAAATGTTAGGCTCAAATAGGGTAGGCAAATCTGGAGAGAAAATATGTGCATACTGCGAATACAGAGACCCAGTAGCACATACAATGTTCGAATGCATTAGATGAGAAGCCGAAAGGTGGGTATATCTAGAACTAGGAATCATACTAAACGAGAACAGCATCATAGAAGAAATTATGAAGGGCTATAGAAAAGTACATCAGAAAAGTGATGAAAAGTATAGGGAGAGAGAGACATGCGAAGGAGGCAGGATAATTAAGGCAGAAGATGTATGCTGCAAAGCGATTCCGGAGTGTGACAATGAAGAGATAGGGGTTTTTAGTGGGTACAAATCCCACACTACCACGGACCGTGGTGTCTATTGAAGATTTTCCCCACCTTAAAAAAAATGTGCAAACGGTGGCCAGATTGTATGGATCACAAAACGGATAGCAAGACGTATATGCTGCAAATTCTTGCGGAATATCGTCGATAAATTGCTGATACCAATGATACCATCAATGATATCACTTTGCCAAAAGAGTTTCTAAACAAATTTTAACAATACTTTATTAAAATTATTGTATTAATAATTTTTTGCATTAAAACTTGTAAAACATGTATTTCTATATTTAAATTGCAATGAAAAAAATTTTGTCTGTAAAATTGGCGGCCATAGCAAGATAAGTGGAGGCTAAATTGTTTCCACGGAATTTTTGTCGATATTGATACTATGAATTGTTCATAATGTGACATTAAATTACCCCAAGTTTCAATCCTGAAAATGAAAGAATAAACAAAAAAATTGTGGATACAAAATTTTCGATATTTTCTTCAATCTTTTTGAAAATTATGTTAAAAGTGTTTTACAAAAAAATTACAACTTTATTACAATACAGAAAGGGGATGAAAAATACATTCTCCAAAAATAAAATCATACTTCTTTCAGAAGTATTAGGTCCAAATAAATGGAGCTTATCCAACAGCCTTGGTTATTTTATTTTTATTGATAATCACATTTTTGAAATATTCGAAATGAATATATTTCGTTATTTGATTTAATTATTTATTAGTTGTTGTTAATTTGAGACTGCTGAGTATAATAACAAATTTCTTGACTTTCAGGAGGATGGCCTGTTATAAGAAGAGAACTGTTAAGGCGAAATTGGATTGAAAAAACTGAACCTCTCACAAAGCAAAAATTTCCATTAGAAGAGGTTACAAGTAATTTACCAAAAAAACAAGAAGGGGAGTCGCCTCAAAGTTATGTCCAAAAATGCGAAAAAACAGTCATATCACGAATGCTGCAAAGTTATGATGTGGATCTTTATTGGAGTATGAGGAAAGATCAGGTCGATTTACAACACAGAGCAAACTCTTTTAAGCTCATGAACCGCTTCAGTAGATCTCTTTTCGCATCTAAGGAAGGGTTGGCTTTATTGTTGCAACAGGCTTATTGGTTTATCGAGGCGGGGGTAGCCAGTATTAATTATCCGAGGGTTTATGTTTTAGGTTGGTTATATACAGAAATATTAGCATTTTCACTTATGTATGCCATTTTTTACAGACTCACATGCTTTGTTAGTAGAAACCCGTGTTATACTGTGTGAGATGAAAAATACATCACCCCTTAGAAATTAAAATATTTTAGTTGTAAATTCAGGGACTGCAAAATGATTAGTTGCATGGAAAAAAATTCACTGCTAAGTAGGCTTTTCTATTATTTAGTTTTTAATATTTGCTTTATTGGGATTATTATTCTATAGCTATGATGTTAGTAAAAATTAGTTACAAGGTAATTCCGAAAGCATTGTTCTAAGAGAAATCAGTAAAAATTCTCAACTGCGTCGGCTTGAAAATCCCAACTCTAATTTTCTTATATATATTTTTTAGCATTTTATTTGAAAAGTATACCTAATAAGTTTTTGATTCATTAAAAAAAGTTATTTATAGTACACAACACTCATAATAGTGATTTTCCTGTTATAAATAAAATCAACATGAAACAAAAAAAAATTAATTAAGCTCGGACAAATGGGCGAATAGGCGAACATTTTGAAAGTTATTTTCATAGTATAAAAAAATGATCTCTACGACCAATATTTACAATTTTAGAAATCGCTTGCGCTCGTGTAAATATTCAACATGAAAATGGACAAGAAACGATCGAAATATATTGTAGAATCATCCTTAAATAATAATAAAGCTTCGAATTTGTTTAAATCATGTTCCGTATTAATACATGGGTTGCAAATTGATCTGAAGCTATATATCGACGTAATTAAAACAATAATAAATTTGCACCTTTTTTCCGATTTTTTGATACGAATGGAATTTTAAATAAACTGCAAAACATTTCACAACATAGCGAGAACAGATAAAATATATTCCGGATGTTTTGCGAGGTTGAAAATTCACAGAAGTATTTTAATACATTATTTGAACGTTCTATGAAATATGCACCTTTTTCCAATTTTTTCTTTGTCAAGCATAACTTCATTTTTTAAATAATAGGCAATTTAATAAGTTCCGGTACATTTACGAGGTTGCAAATTCAAATTATGTCAGTTATTAATGTCGCAAACATTCGCAACCCGATTTTAAGACATTAGCAATTGTTTAAATCCCCATGTATCGTTTCTAGTCCTAGTCAAAATCGTGGCAGTACCAGATAAAAAATTGTGAAAAAAGACTTCCGGGGTAGAAAAAGTTATGCAAAATTACAAGCGGGTTTGTGACCCTATTCTGTCGTATAAACGATCATTTGCAACTTTCGAAGTAAAGTTAATAAACAACTATTTGAAATGTTCCGGTCATTGTGGCAGGGTGCAGACTTGATAGAAGATGTCTAATAATTATTAAAATGTTCTTCAAAAGTTTGCATAAATTTCGGAATTTTTTTCAAAGAGTTACGTTTTTATTAATTAGACAATGCTAGGGGGGGGGGAGGCTGCAAAAACAGGATTTATTATTTTTTACTTTCTCCAATGTTGTGTTAAAATTTAAAAACTTTCGCAATTTTTCATACCTTTTTTACTCTAGTGACAGGCCTAAAAGTTTCCTTTAGTCGTAGACGTCTTTTGGACATAGTTTTAAAATTATGTCGATATTACATAGTAGGGATATTTTATTTTTGTAAGACCACTTAGTATGTGTCTTAGCAAATATTTTTTATTTTGGTGGATAATCGCCACCTAGTATATTCTCCCGCTATGATGTCATAAAAAATGGTGGCCACTCGATCACAAAACTTCTTATATCTCTATTAATATTTGACTGATTTTCACTAAATTCGCATTTTTTATTCTTAGTTGAATTTTATGAAGCTAATGGTTTGTTATGGTTTCCAATCTATTATACAATCAACTGACAAAAGCGCTAATTTCACAAGATACAAAATAAAAGTATAATATGTATTTAAATCTGGAGATGATGTATATTCTACACTGCGCCAAACTCTGTATTCAAAACAACAAAGAGCTCAAATACCAACCACAAAGTAATGCTACCAGCATTTGATAGCAACAAAACACTAAGAAGAGGTTCTATAGGGAAATACAGCAAAAAGTTAAACAATTCAGCTCACCACGTGATACAAATAACTTAAAGACGTGAATATGACATGCAGGAGCTCTTTTGGAATAATCTGATAACTGGTTACTGACAAATTACAAAAAAATGCATCGTTAAAAGAGATGGAAATATCGTACAGTAATACCAACGATGATACCATATTCCAATCTGATAAGAAGAGTTGCTACGTCGTGAATGTCATGAATCCCATAAAAAAAGTTATGGCAAATAAAAAGAAAACCTTTGGTGGAGCAGTTTTTGATTTATCTTTATATATATTCGAAACATCCCACAAAACTGTGGAAGACTCGATTATATTTTTGACAGTCATTACAAGAGTCTGAAAAATTATGATTACGATTAAGAGACAAGTTAAGGGTATTTTTATAGATATCTTCTACATCTGAAAGAGCCTGTATTGCCTGTTCAACTCAGCAGTTTCTAAGGATCATCAAGGAATAAATTGACCTTACAAGAGTTTATTACCAATACAGTGATAGTTTTTTTCTATTCAATCACTATGTACTACCAACCACACCTATAGTGTCTTCAAAGTGGTGAAGAAAATGACACTCAACTGTACATCTGGGTAACATAGAGAGCCAGAAAATCACCTAGAAATAAATTGTTTCTCAGTAGAGAAGGCTGATTTTAGAAGGCTGATCAATTCAAAACGTGTATTCCACTGTGGTATTGTTAAGATATTTCTTGTTAGCGCTGACACTGACATACTTAATTGTTTTAGCTTTGTTTCACTGAGCTACGCTTCATCGACTTGTACAAGAAATGTAGATGCGCACTGGAGTTGAGTGATTCCACGAGACTTTTAACTGGTCATGCTCTTCATAAGAAAATTGACCAAAACTTATGTTTTCTGCTTCGAGCTACTCACGCACTATCTGGAGCGGATTACACTAGTAAATTGGGTAACAAGAAAGCAGCTCTTGATAGCGTATCTGAAGCATACTTGGAGAGTTTTGGAGTATCACCTGACCGGGATGAGATATAAAAAAGCCTGAAACTTGCAGAGAAATACTTAGTGTAGTTATCATTTGTAAGGTTATCTTGCAGGCCTCTAGATGAACCTAATTTGTGGCTATATGATCATGAGAAAAATACAGATATTGACGTTTTGTACAAACAAGTACAAGTGCTAAGGGACATTTGTTAAAATCTTATCTTATACTCCAGTCACATTAGGCGGGAAAAAGCAGCATCTGATAAAAAAATCCAAGTGAGCTGAAATTCTGCATACACCTTAATTCTAACCTTAGAAGCAACGTTTCAAAAGTCCCCATCGATATCGCGCTTGCATCTTCTGTTATTCAAGGTCAAAAGTCACAGAAATCCGTTTTTCTCAAATATCTCGCTTTCTATGGGTCACATGACTTTTTAGCTATTACAAAAAACGAGGACTAGGAAATTCTCTACAAAAAATTATATAGGTCTTTTGCATACAACCATTCAGTAAATAACAAACACACTGTTAAGTTTTGCCGCAAGGCGCACAATTCTATATATACATTCAATACCTGAACTACATTTTCCAAGCAACAAAAAGTTATGACTAATCAAAAATGTAGTTATTAGAGAGGATATGCAATATTCTAGATACGGCACGGCGGTGCAAATGGGCGGCAAGGAAGGAGAGGCGGGGGCTTGAAACGCCGCTTGAAAAATCACTACAGAACATCACAACTATCGTTGGAGAAGATTTAGATCTTTGAATTCTCCTAATAGAACGTGCTTCTTTGAACCAACAAGTTTTCTGCCTCAAACCAAGTAGAGGAAAAATAGAATCAAGGATATACTCTTCTATTATAGATAAGTTTCCTAATTATAAAAATCATCTATTATTTCTACATGCCATCACTGGGAGCGACACAACATCTGCATTCGTTAGCAAAGGATTTTTCCTTTGACCTTAAAAATTCTTAAAATGTTCGAAAAACGTCCAGACTTCCAACAATCAGCAGTTTTTAAGCAGGAAAATTGTTCAGTAGAAACTATTTTACAAAATAGAGTACGCATTCTTCTGGCAATATATGGAGCTCCTAAATCAGAAGTATCCATTAATACCTATCGATAGATAACATTCGCGAAGTCAATAAGAGTCAACACCGCTTTGAAATTGTCGTCACTTCGACCTACTGCCGCAGCCGCTCACCAACATCTGAGTCGAGTTTATTTATTATCGAATACAGAATTGGCCTGGTAATAATTTAAATCCTGAACAGTGGGACGATCAATAATCATATTTTGGAGCCCACTAAGACACTATCGTCACCTGCGCTAGATGTACTTCTAAACACCATCTTTCGCAATTGCATTAAAGGATGTAAAACAATTTGCGGGTGTAGAAAAGTTGGGCTGTCCTGTTCAATACTTTGTGGCCATTGTCGCGGTCAATCACATTTCATCGCAAATGTCAATAGTGCTATCGAAGACTCGACAGAGAGTATTCAAGATGAAAAATATAATTGGATTAATCCCATTGACCTCTTCATAGAAAACATTATAGATTACAAAAGAAAATGATGATGAAGAAGTTAACAAAGAGAGGGAAGAGGAAGAAGAGGACCATGTGGAGGGGGAAGGAGAGAACGAGGACGAGTTATAGAACGTAATTAAAACAAGGAAAAACATGGAAGCCATGGGAAGCCATGTAAAAAAACGCAGCTTGCACCCCCTACCTCTGAGGTTATATGGAAAAGGATGCACCGCTACTCATTATTTCTCTAACGTATAGCGTGAAAACGGCTGGTTATACGTAAAATATGTATATAACTATTTTTATAGAGAATTTTCTAGTCTTTATTTTTTGTAATAGCCAAAAAAAGTCATACGACCCATAGGAAGCAGGATATTTGCGAAAAAATTATTTCTTTGCCCTTTGACCTTAAATAACTGAAGACGCAAACGCGACATAGATGGGGACTTTTGAGACATCATTTGTAATGTCAAAATAAAGGTGTGCAAAATTTCAGCTCACTTGGATTTTTTTAGCAGACGGATCCTAATGTGACTGGAGTATTATACTATCACTTTCTTCATGGTATTATAATTATTGCTTTGCTTCTCCAACAGTAGTAATGCATTTCTTTCATATATCCTGTTGAGACAAATATCTTTTTGAAGAAGAAAAAACATTAGAAATTAAAACAACATAATTAATAAAGGTTTGCTATACCATATTATAAATAGTAATTACAATATTACATAAATTATTTCCATGAAAATCGGTTAAGTATTACCTGGAGATATAAGCAGTTTTGTGATTGAGCGGCTACCGTCTTTGATGACCTTATAGCGAAAAAATGTACCAGGTGACCAGTGTCCACCAAAATATACTTGCTAAGTATTCCTAAAAAAAAATCTTCCCACTCAAATTTTTCTACAGAACCTACAGTGAGGAAGTGGATTATTAGTGATACATGAAATTGTATTTTCTTTACCTCAACTTACAAATTCTAACGTTAATCCGTTAATCGTAACTGGGTGTTAGACTTTCCATGGCACACAGTAGGTAATAAAGGACTCTCAATATTAAATCTGTACATTTGAGGCAGTCAAAGTATATTGATCTTGATAAGTAGGTACATAGTTCTACTATCAAGGGCGGGTCTGGGCCTTGAGCCTTGAAAATTAAAATTGATGAGCGGGGGGAGAAAATCACAAACAAAAATTTCTAGTATACAAAAAAAAATTATAAACACAACTAAATAGAATATATATTGAAAAATATACGTAAGTAAAATAATAAAAATTATGAAATTATAAAACGAAAGTTGATGGTTTACATAATCTTGGGGGGGGGGGGTAATTAGGTAATACCCTCATTACCCCTCCCCATAGATCCGCGCTTGTCTACTATTTATAGAGTGAGCAACTCTACATTACGGTATGTTATTAGAAATAAATGGATATTCCCAACAATACTTTTCAATCCCTGTGAATTGTCAAAATTTCCAATCAGTAAAGTACCGAGAGGCTCTTAATTTCTGAAAAATTAAACAGACAATATATACATTTTTAATATTCATATTTCTATTTTAAATGCGACTAATTAACTTTACTACCCTGTACCCAAATTTGCCTTTCCACCCTTTCTAAGATATTAATATTAAAGATATTTAAATTTTAGGAAAAACGTCTCGCAATTTTTTATACATTTTATTTTTTAATTTTCTTTTTCATTAAAAGACTCATGTAATTATACAAAATATAATTTTGCAAAGTATACTACCATTTTTTAGTTTAATAGTTTTTATTTCAAATGATAATGATTGCCAGTGGCGTTTCTCACCCGGAGTGACACACGTCGCAGTGAAGTTTTAGTCCAGTCAACGAAAGAGTTATAGAGAATGTGGAGGAGGGAAAAATTTTCCTCTTCAGGAATGTGTTGGGGGTAGTTAGAAGGTAAACATACTAAAAGTCCCCGCCCTTAGCCCCACCGCTTCAGGGGGGAGGGTAGTGGAAATGTTCCCTTTTCCGTTTCATTGCTTATAACTCGGAAACGATACGTCATACGGAAAAAGGTAATCTAAACATAATTAAATTTCCTAAGAATGTCTATATTCATTGTCTTCCTATATAGCTATGTATTATAGTTTACGAGATTTTCGCCAGCCAAAATAGATAATTAATAAATAAATATATTTTTTACCCTGAATATTTCTGTCAAAGCGGTTTACCGTGGTCTTCAAATAAATCACAGTCACAAAACAATCTTTATTTTATAACAGTCGACGTATTTACTAATAGCCCCGTCAATGAACGTTCAATAAGGGGGTCTAGAGGGAAATGCGGAGATCACAATTTTTGACTTGAAGGCTGTGTTTTGACTATTTAGGAGGTAAACATACCAAAAGTCCCTGAACGTAGGAGGTGGGGGGATGCAGGGGGGCACGAAGAAGGTCCCGGTTTTTGGTTTTTCGCTCATATCTCGAATACGGTTAGCCCCAATCAAAAAGTGGATGTATGCAAAATTAAAGTTGACTAAATTTCCTACAATAATGTTTTTATTAATTTTTTTCGTATCTGTTATGGTTCAGTAATGAATTGTAAATCTTTTGACTGTATTCTAACTTTATTATAAATTTATTATAGACTGAATATAAATTTTAATAATCATCGTAGAAAAAAATTTCTTGTACAGATATCCGCTTCACAGTAGACTGAACTCAAAAATGTCTTTGCGTCTGTAAGTGTGTGTGTGCGTGTATATGTATGTGTGCGTGTATACCGTTTCTTGTAAATACGATAACTTCTGTTAAACTTAAAATATTTAAAAACAATATGGAGCATATGTAAAACAGCATATTAAAACAATCCCTATTGAAATTAAGCTATATATATAATACATGGTGATAACCAGAGACCTACAAACTCTCATACGTAAAATAGGTTTTATTTTAATTTCAGAGCAAAATATTACCAAGCATACAAAAATAAGAAGATCTATAAGATTTACAAACCGCAATATACCGGGTGTATGTTAGGCAAACCAACTTTATTTAAATTAGATGATTTATCAATGTTATCCTAAAATGTGGAACATGGTATTTTTAATAAGATTATTATGATGTGAGAGTTTGTAGGCCTCTGGTTATCACCATGTATTACAGATATGGCTCAATTTCAATAGGGATTATTGTAATATGCTGTTTTACATATGCTCCAAATTGTAATTAAATATTTTAAGTTTAACAGAAGTTATCGTATTTACAAGAAACGGTATACACGCACACACACACACACTTACAGACGCAAAGACATTTTTTATTCGATATTTGAGTTCAGTCTGCTGTGAAGCGGATATCTGTGCAACAATTTTTTCTACGATGATTATTAAAATTTGTATTCAATTTATAATAAATTTATAATAAAGTTAGAATACAGGCAAAAGATTTACAATTCATTACTGAACCATAACAGATACGAAAAAAATGAATAGACACATTATTGTAGAACCTTCTTCTTCTTCGTGCCCCCCTGCACCCCCCCCCCCCACCTTCTACGTTCGGGGGTATGTTTACCTCCTAAATAGTCCAAACACAGCCCTCAGTCAAAAATTGTGATCTCGGCATTTCCCTCTAGAAACCATTCATTGACTGGACTATACCGTAATATTTTGTCGAAATCTTTACATTTCCTTAAATATACAGTTGTGACTCACTTAAAATGAAGACACCTTTATAACTTTTACTTCCACATCCAGTGGAAGTAGAGTAACGACAAAAAAAATTTTGAAAATTTTAATTGTTCAAATAGGCTTAAAATGTCATGAAACGTCGAGATTTTAAATTTGAGCGAAAAAAAATCTGTCTGTCGGTCTGTAACTTTTTTTGTGCGCACGTTTACTCTGGAACCGTTTAAGATATTGAATTGAAATTTGGTACACGTATGTACTTTAACGGGCTCTGGAACTAGATTATATTTTCATCTTATTCCGTCGAATGGTTGGGGGGTAAGAGGGGGTAAATAGGTCAATCAAGCAGGTAAGTGTCCATAAAATTGGTATTTAGTGTATACAAGAGAAGCTAAGAATTCAAAAAAATTTTTGGCATTAGCCCATTACCCTATTATTAAAGGGGATGAAAAAAAAATGTGATTTAGTGTGTGTACAAGAACCAAAAGACTCAAAATATTTTTTTACTTCATCCACCCCCACTACCACCCCCTATCACCACCCCCACCTCACTATCGTGTGGAATATCGTTTTATGAGTTTTTGGGGTAGACGATTTCAAATATTATACTATTAAAGTTCTTTAAACAATTATTTCCACATTCAAAATTTTTTCATTGAGAGACTTGGATAGAGAATCTGGATGTGGAAGTAGTGATTCTTTGGGCAGCGGTTTTTTATTTTGTTTCCGATTTGAATCAAATTCTACTCAAGTATAGAACAAATTACGATCTACTTATGACCAGAAAAACATTCACCTGCTACAAAGACAAAGCCACCTACGGTACCAAAATATGCTGAAGAAATTAAAAATTATATTAGTGGGTTTTGACGAATTTCACGTATCCCCCACAAATTGCGGAGGATGACCTTTTCCAGATGAGCTTCTGCACGAGAAATCCCCCATCAATAACAGAATCAAATTTTGGCGTATGTACGTTTGTGGCGCCGATCCAATACATTTTTCAGAATTTTTAACATTCAAAATATTTTTTTTTCCGCATATTTTGGTACCACAAGTGGCTTTGCCTTTGTAGCAGGCAAATATTTTTCTGGTCATAAGTAGATCCTAATTTGTTCTATACTTGAACTAAAATTTGATTCAAATCGGAGACAAAATAAAAAAGTTATAAGGGCGTCTTTATTTTAAGTGAGTCACACTGTATATTTAAGGAAATGTATAGATTTCGACAAAATATTACGTTAGTAAATACGTCGAGTGTTGTAAAATAAAGATTGTTTTGTGACTGTGATTTATTAGGAGGCCACGGTAAACCGCTTTGATAGAAATATTCAAGGTAAAAAATTAATTTAATTATTAATTATCTATTTTGGCTGGCGAATATCTTGTAAACTATAATACATAGGAAGAAAATGAATGTAGACATTCTTGCAGGAAACTTAATTGTGTTTAATTTTGCATAGATTACCTTTTTCCGTACGACGCATCGTTTCCGAGTTATAATAATGGAAAAAAGGTACCTTCTTACCCCCCCCCCCCTCTCCCCCTGAATGTTTTCTACAATCCCGTTTTGGGCATTCATTGATTGGACTATTTTAAACAGATAATTTTGAAAACGATTAAAAGCAAAAATGCTCATTACCGCTACAGTCCTTTGTTCCGCAGGTGCTAAAACTCATACTTAATAAGCCACCGTCGGGGGACCCGGACAATTTTTTAAATGGAAAATGAACGGAAAAAGTGAAGTATGATAATATATTGTTGAAATCGGAATAACACTTACTTTCGAATAGTATAATGAAAAATGAATATTATGTTGAAAAATGAGAAAGTTTTTATGTCAAAAGGGCATTAAACGTCATCTGATCTGCACCAAATTTGGGACAATACAATACAGTCAAACTTTATTATTATTATATATTACAATATATTGCAGAAACCTGTGTCCAGATACTGTCAGACATTCACGGCGCGCAGCTCCGTGACGGTTGAATGACAGGACGGAACGGAGTTTGGTCAATTTCAAGAAATAAAACTTTGACCTGAACTCCTTTCACCAGAGGGGAAATTAAAAAAGGTGTTAACAGACAAATTTCCAAAAAATGGATAGTAAAACTTAATATTAACTGGAAGTAAAGCGCACTGTTTTAAGTTATGATATGCTAATACGGGACAAATTTCTTTAAAATGACTCATTTATTTTCTCTGAAAATTCTAATTTAAAAATATTATTTCAATTCACATTCAATAAACTTAATATTCAGTTCCAATAGAAATATTTGGTAATTTATCAAATTCTTTTCACCGTATTGTATCCGACATTTTGATTTTTAACCTTAAATTCGTAATCTGCGTTTCAAGAAACTACTATGTGTAAATTTTAAACGATTAAAAAAAAATCGCCAAATATCCACCATGTTAATGTTTTCAATTTTTTCCTCAAATTCGTAATCATCGAACCGAGAAACAGTATAAATTATTTTTCATTAAATAATTGTTCATACTTTTCATTGTATTTGAATTTTTCCATTCAGGGGTGGTCTGATATTGTCATCTTGCTGTATCGTTGGGAGAGGGCAGTAAATGAAAATATGTTTCACTACAAAAATGACATTTTGCAAAGTGATTTACTGTTTAATTATTCGGAAGTTTTGCATGTTTTTCTTCTCTGGGTACTATATTAAACTCCCAAAAGTTTTATTGCTTATACAGGATATTTTTGAAATACGTCCATATATTTTAATCTGCGAGTCTTTATATAATTTGGACACCAATGTCACTTCTTAAATTTCAAAATTCAACAAAAAAAGAAAAATATTAATTAATGTTCATAGTCTCTTAAATAATGCACAGCCAACACACAGGTTCGTTCATCAGGAAACCATTGCTGGTAAAGTATACAAGCCTGGTGTGCATTTTCCCGGGTCGCACCAGAACAACGCACAATGTTTGTCCACTCAATGTTGGCCATTGTTAAAAACGTAAAAACGCAATAATTCACTGTTACCACGTATGCGTAACGACCAGTACGTATTTTGGTAGCAGTAAGCACTACACTGATAACACTTGCTGTTACTGTTTACCTGTTGCATTTGGCACCGGCGCAGATCGATGTACCATGGGGTCGGGGTTAAATGTAGAAGGATCACCAAACCATTAGCGTACTCGGTAATTGTTTGCAATTGCAATATTCAAAATTTGTTTTATTCGTTATTTTTGGGTATTTTGAAAATACAAATTTTTACTTATGCTAGGTAAATGTAGAGTAGATATAGGTTCTTGGGTGGAACTAATTCCCACAAGGATGGGGTTTGAATTTTTTAGTTCCTTGTTGATATCTTTTTAACATACTAAAAGTCTAGAAAAATCTGACTGTGCAAAATTCGTTTTTTCGGCCGCCATCTTGAAAATTTTTTTAAAAAGTCATAAAAATCGGGTGTGGTATCAAATTATAGAAAATTTCATGCTGAAAAAGAATTATGATATTGGCTTTAAAAAATAAAAATAAATAACGCACTTAGATTCTAGAAAAATCTAAGTGTGTAAAAATATTTAAATTGAATTTTTTTTTGAGGTGACTTCTTCAAACAGGTTTTTCGGCACATGATCGTTATTCCTGTGCATATCCCTTCATTTTTCACGGATGAGAAGGTGGTAGCGACTTCGGGGGTTGCTTCAACCCTTCCAAGAGGTGTAAAATTCATTAATTACACTTTGGATCGTCAATACTTCCTTCCCCGTTTTCGCAGACGCTGATCACGATAAAAATATAAGTAATGAATTTTGCACCCCTTGGAAGGGTTGAAACAACACCCGAGGTCGCTACCACCTTCTCTTCCTTGAAAAATGAAGGAATATGCATGGGAATAACGATCATGTGCAGAAAAACCTGTAAATCCTGGATAGCGTGCTTTCTGGTGAGTGAGGGGTGGTTTCTGCCCGTTTGATGGATGAGGAGGTAAAAACTAATATTTTTCCCGTGATTAGCGACACCGAAAACGGGGGTAAGCGTTTAAACTGAATGATTTGAAAAGAAAAGAATTTCCACCTCCCGGGAGGGTTTAATCAACCCCCTAGGTCTGCTGTCTGGATTCCACTTACTCTATAACGCCCTTCCATGTTATTTCAAATATATATAACCCGTCGATAAATCACTTCCCAGACCCGTTTATATATGAAAACATAAAAGAATCTCCATAAAAAGGGTGGTTTTTGGCCGTTTCGGGGGGTTGCAGGGGTCAAAAACTTCTCCCACCACTTCCATCGTATTCGAAAACGGGGCGAAAAGGTAATCTCGTCTTTGCATGAAATATTTACACTATTTTTGCCTTCATTACATAGACTACAGACGGCGGCATTCGACATGGACACTCACGGGGTGATCACGCAATGGTTCAAAATAATAACTTATGGATATTGTCTTTTCGAATTTTACTTGCACTGATGATACCTTGTATATCTTAAGTGGACAACTTAACACACTTTGAAGTTTCACTTTCACTATCAGAGCACAAGATACAGTTCCTTTCTGCCATTTTCAATTTTTTTAGTATGTTATTTATTTCTATTTTTTAAAACCGATATCATAATCATGAAGCATAAACCATGAAATTTTCTGTAATTTGATACAACGCACGCTTTTTTATGATTTTTTTTTAAATTCCTTTAAGATGGCGGCAAAAAAAACGGATTCTACACACTCAGATTTTCTAGACTTTTAGTACCTATGTTAAAAAGATACGATCAACGAAGTAGATAATTCAAATTCCGTCTTTGTGGGAATTAGTTTCACCTATCACCTGTTTTTGCATATATCTACTATACTAATATGAGACTTCATAGATCTGAATATGTGGATGTATTTCAAAAACACCCTGTATGATTTTAAATATAAATTTTTATCATACTTATGTTATAACAGGTTTTCCGGACCACTACAATTTATTCGTAGATGACTTTAGAATTACGGCATGTATGGGTATGTTGAAATGGTTTGTGCACAAGTACGAAAAAGAAGATAAATTTTCTATACAGTCTGCTGAAGGGAAGGTACCTTACTCATCTCTACAGTTTGCCATGGACCGTTGCAGTGATTTCGTTGCAGTTCAAAAGCATGTTGATCTAGACAAAGACATCGATCGAATTTGGGACCACGAATGGGAGCTATTTCTATCACACTATTACATGATTTTACATGAAAATGGACTATTTATGGAGTTCACTGATCTTCTAACAGTCACATATGGTAAATTATACATATATATAAAATGTTGGCAGTATTTCTTTTAAAAAAGTATATTTTTTTATTGTAATATAAGATTCATCATATAGTTCACGCAAATTAGACGAAAAAATAGCGAATAGAAGAAAAAAATCATATACAAATTATATTTGGGCTATGTATAGTTCATAGGAGTAGAATTAAGGATCCGAAGAGTTCCCACCTTTTCCGTTGATGGAAACACTTTTTTGGGGTGAAAAACCACCTCCAGACGGGACTTAGTTACGGTTATTCTCATTTTTCTTCGGATCCGTCATTCCCACGAAAAACAGGTATAGGAACAAAAATATTCGTCATTAAATTCTACACAAAAAAGGTTCTATGATCGATTTGCGTACTCCCCGCCATTTTCTCGCTATCGACGTTCATAGTAGGGGGTAGTTTGGAGCGCTCGACGAAAAATCGGTGGTACGCGATTTTTCACAGCGAATATCTCCGAAACGGCTACTTTGACGTCAAAAATGGTTATAATGAAACTTGTAGAGCGGATTCTCCTCCACAAGATTCATTTTGTACTTTTCTTTTTTTTTTTCATTATTTTTGTTGAATTTTCTCGCTTTTTTCGAGGATACACACTTTGTAATATGACCTCGTTTCCACACCACCCACGAGGTAGAGGTCTTGGTGCTCATTCTTTGTATGTGGTTTTCCCTGTAGGCCTATTCCACTGTCGTCATTGTCGGTTTCAGTCGTCGCGCGTCGATAGGGTTTTCGTCAATCAACTCATCTTCGGTAGATGAATTTAAGCATTCTTGTACGTGACAATTGGAGCACATGGTTGAGCAGCGCAATCCTATTTTTACACACCCGCATCGTTTCCCCTTGCAGTTGCAAGATATAAGTTGAAAATGAAAACACGTTTATTATATTATTGAAAACAAACATTAATACTCATAGAAACTGATCTCATAAATCCCTATTTAAACGTTTTAACTAATAATCTTTAATTGCGAATCAAAACCGACATTGCTTTCGATGAAAACACGCCACTGACTGTTCCGCAACAAAAATTTCTCAGCAATCACCACAATAAGGAACGTTTCATTTCGCAGCTCGCCCAGAGGTTCACAGAGGAAGGAATTAATATGCTCATTGCGGAAGATGATGCCGACTTGCTCATCGTGCAAACTGCGATCGAGAAATGTCAGCAGTATGAGACAGTTTTCATCGTTGGACAGGACGTCGATCTTCTCGTGCTCATTATAGCTCTTTCTCCTCAACATAAAGACATTCGACTTTTTAGAGAATCCCAGGGACATATAAAGGAGAGGATATACAGTTCTCGCGATTTACAGTCCTTAGATGTCTTGAGAAACTGTAAGGAAACTGTGCTGTTTGCACATGCATTTAGTGGTTGCGACACTACTTCTGCTTTGTTCGGTAAAGGCAAAGCACAAACTGTAACTATACTTAATAACAGAAGAAATTTGGATGACATTTTGCCTATATTTAACAACCCTCAATCAACAAAAGAAGAAGTCGCAACTGCTGGAGAGCGTTTCACGATAGCGTTATATAAAGCTCCAAAGAAAGAGACATCTTTAAACAGACATAGATTTCTCATATTCAATAAATTGGTTGGGAAATCAAGTAACGCTGTACTATTATCGAGACTACCGCCAACGTCTGCCGCTTCTAATCAGCATGCTTATAGGGTTTTTCATCAAATTCAGTTATGGAGAGGAATAAACCTTGATCCGACACAATGGGGTTGGAAGAAAACTGACATTGTTCTTTCACCCATTTTTACACCTGAGGCACCAGCTCCGTCTTCCGTTCTACAACTTATATCTTGCAACTGCAGGATGGGTTACGGGAAACGATGCGGGTGTGTAAAAATAGGATTGCGCTGCTCAACCATGTGCTCCAACTGTCACGGACAAGGCTTCTTAAATTCACCTACTGAAGATGAGTTGATTGAAGAAAATCCTATCGACGACTGAAACCGACAATAACGACAATGGAATAGGCCTACAGGGGAAACCACTTACAAAGAATGCGCACCGAGACCTTTACCTCGTGGGTGGTGTGGAAACGAGGTCATATTACAAAGTGCGTATCCTCGAAAAAAGCGAGAAAATTCAACAAAAACAATGAAAAAAAAAGAAAAGTACAAAATGTTTTTGTAGAAGAGAATCCGCTCTACAAGTTTCATTATAACCATTTTTGACGTCAAAGTAGCCGTTTCGGAGATATTTGCTGTGAAAAATCGCGTACCACCGATTTTTCGTCGAGCGCTCCAAACTACCCCCTACTATGAACGTCGATAGCGAGAAAATGGCGGGGAGTACGCAAATCGATCATAGAACCTTTTTTGTGTAGAATTTAATGACGAATATTTTTGTTCCTATACCTGTTTTTCGTGGGAATGACGGATCCGAAGAAAAATGAGAATAACCGTAACTAAGTCCCGTCTGGGGGTGGTTTTTCACCCCAAAAAGGTGTTTCCATTAACGGATAAGGTGGGAACTCTTCGGATCCCTAATTCTACTCCTATGAACTATACATAGCTCAAATATAATCTGTATATGAATTTTTTCTCCTAAAAAATCTAATTTGCGTGGACTAATAAGTTAGATGAAAATTTTAGCATTTTATTATGTGTAAACAATATTTGTAAGGTGACGCCCCATTCTTTCCAAACACTCCTCCATTCTTGGGCGCTACCATTAAATATCTTAGCATGTTCACCGGTATTAGTCCATTTGCTGAGAATGCTTCTGTATGTCATTAATTTACCAGAGATTCACCCATTTGGGTATTGTTGGTAATCGTATAGTGGTTGAAAGAAATGAGTGATGGTATGTGCGAGTGGCCATTTAAAAAAAATGGACGCCATCTTTGATGCTTATTGAAAATGCATTGCATGAGCATGTGAGTTTGTCATTTTACGTGTTCTTAAGGGTGCTGAACACGTTGAAGACATTAAAAAACATTTAACACAAATAAAAATATATAAAACTGAAACCATACCTATTATGTCAAATAATTATTAGTGGATATGGAAATCATTTCTGCTTGCATTAACACTCCAATAACTTTTTTATTTTTTTTTTTCAGATTTGATGATTTGAGTCAAACTTAAGTATAGAACAAATTAGGATCTACTTATGACCAGAAAAATATTCGCCTCCTACAAATGCAGAGCCACCTGCGGTACCAAAATGTGCGGAGAAAATTAATAAATCATATTAGGAAAATTTTGTTAATGAAACTTGTTCAGAATTGTCCAAAAACTGTATGTCCAAAATATAATAAAAATTAAAAAATTGAAATATAAAATCAAAAAAAAAATTAAAATATTAAAAAAAAAACCGGTAAATTGCTTGACAACTGCCTGGTAGCTTGGATTTGATTTCAAACAAAATTGTCATAGTACAGTTTTCTAAACAAAAAAAGACATTAAAATGATATTTTCTGACGACATTATTTTAATCAAAATTTCAATATTTTTTTATTTTGATTAAATTTTGGACTTTTTTTATACAATTCTGAACAAGTTTCATTAACAAAATTTTCCGATAAAAATATGCCTAATATCATTTTTTTATTTTTTCCGTATCTTTTGGTACCGCAGGTGGCTTTGCATTTATGGAAGGCGAATGTTTTCTCGTTATAAGTAGATCCTAATTTGTTCTATACTTATAGTCGAGAATCTCAGCTCCAGCTTAGTTTTTGAAGCCTAAGTACCTATCAACATACGGCTGAAAAGTGTCGTACTCGACGTAAAATTATCTGCTGATTCCGAATCCGGAGGGCGCATAAAAATTGGGGATTGCCTTCAGCCCTTAATCCGCGAATTTACCCTTATTTCGGAAATTGTGAAAAATTGAATTTTTAAAATATAACTTGCGTTTTCTCCCACAAAAAATAAGCTACAAATCTATTCTTTTTTCAAATTGTAGCACACAGTGCATTTAATGCAACAGTGTAGTCAAAACATCTAATACTTATAGACATTTTAGAAAAAAAAAAAACGTGAACTTCTACGCAGCCGGCACATTGAAAAATGTAGCCTGCGAGGTTTTTTTTTATTTTGGGAAATTGATAAAAACTAGATCGTACGAAATTACAAGAAAAGTCCAAAATTATTTTTAGTGATTAATTTATACTGATATTTTGGGTGAAACGGAAGATATGATTTTTTTAAAATTTGGGCGTCCTGTGATCGAGCGCGCTACGAGTCGAAACCGACGCATGCGGGTACCCTTTTGCATTATATTTAGTTATTTGGTACTGTATTAATAGGTACAATGTTCCTGTGCCAGATTTTACCGCCTTAATTTTGTTTAAAAGATATAGTTATTAATATAGGTGTGTAAAATTCCTTAGGTTTAATTACTTGTTAATCATGGAAGTAGAATAACAATAAAAATATAGGATTTATTTTGTTCAAATAGGATTAGGATGTCATGAAACATCGAAATTATATGGAACAAAATTTAAAAAACACTGTCAGTCCGTCTTCTCTGTAACTTTATTTGGGCGCACGATTACTCTGAAACGGTTTATCTACACGTGGATAAATGGGGGTAAACAAGTAAGGCAAACAAGAGTTCATAAAATTGGGATTTAGTATTTGTACAAGAAGCCAAGATCCCAAAAAATTTTCGGTATCAGCTACCCCACTACCACCCTCATTTCCACCACCTCACCATTATTAAATGGGGTAAAAAAAATTTGATTTTGTTTGTGTACAATAAAGGCCTCATTTTTTTTAACTTCAGCCACCACCTCCCTTAATAATGGGGTGGGGGACTTGGAAGAGTCTTGGATAGAAAATCTGAATGTGGAAGTAGTGATTCCTTAGGCAGTGGTTTGTATTTATATCAGCTAAGCGAAATACATTACAATTAATAATTAGGAATTATTGTGATTATAAGTTTTCATCAGTATATTTACCTAAAAACAATAACCAATGACCAGTTCTCCAGTTCTCTTGCAAACACCTCTTGTTACAAATATTATTCTTACGCTTGCAAACGACTACTTAGAAGTGACTGGCTTCGATTGTTTCTGACACCTTTTGTCAATGTCTAATCATACTGATGAACGTCTGGAAGTTTTGGAGATATGTTACCCGTTTTCTTCCAAATAAGAAGTATATAGGCACATATCTTGGCATGTTAATAAAATGCGTCTTCAGTAGTAGTCTTCAGTGGTAAAACTCTATATCGCTGTTGCAATTTAAAAATAAATGTGTCCTTAGTTCGTTAAGGCTTACAGGCATTTAAAGAATATGGAGCCAGTATTTATAAATTTTGTGACGTTGCAATCGTCCACTTCATTTATATATTTTGCCAGAGAATTGAGTGTTTCTCAATTTTCAATTGCTGTCTTAAATTCTGTCTCTTTTTTCCTTCCTAAATGTGTAGCTTGTGTTATCTCATCCACTAAGTGCTAGGTAGACATAAAAAAGTCGCTATAAGGAGAGGTACGAGTGCCTGTTGCTGCGTCTTCAATTATTTTATTGCAGAACAAATACGAATCGAACTTTTGAAGGCACAACTTTACTTTCATTTTGTTGCACACGAACAATGACAATAAAAAGAATCTGTTACTTGCCGCTATTACTGCTCTTCCAAAACACAAAATTTTAGTATTATATATGGAGAATATAACTATAACGGCACGGTTATGAATCTTCGCATTTTTCAAGATATAAACTGATTCTAATTATAGTAATTTCTAATTATTAATTGTAATGTATTTTGCTAAGCTTATCATGTTTAGAGTTAATTTCATTTACAGGTTAGATACCTGTATGCATAATAATTTAAGTGTTTCTAAAGTTATGATGAAAATTAAACCTAAGGCATTTTAAACAACTATATTAATAACTATTTTAAACAAAAAACACCCGGTAAAACCTATCACAGGAATATTATACCATTTATACCTACTAATACAGTACCAAATAACTAAATATAACGCAAATGAGTGTCCGCGAACGTCGCACGTCGGTTTCGATTCGTAACGCGCTCGATCACAAATTATAAAAAAATCATGTCTTCCGTTTCGCTCAAGATATTAGTATGAATTAATCATTAAAAATAATTTTGGTCTTTTCTTGTAACTTCGTACGATCTAGTTTTTCTCAATTTCTCAAAATACAAAAAATTTTCGCATGCTACATCTTTCAATGCGCCGACTGCGTAGAGGTTCACGTGATATTTTTTTTAAATTTTTTATAAATATTAGATGTGTTTTGACTACACTGTTACATTAAGTGCATTGTAAGCTACAATTTAAAAAATAGAATAGATTTTTAGCTTATGTTTTGTGGGAGAAAATGCAAGTTATATTTTAAAATTTCATAATTTCACAATTTCCGAAATAAGGGTAAATTGGTGGATTAAGGGTTGAAGGTAATCCCCGATTTTTATGCGCCCTCCGAATTCGGATTTAGCAGACAATTTTACATCGAGTACGATACTTTTCAGCTGTATGTCTGACAGGTACTTAGGACTGAAAGATAAACGTCTCCAGAATCTGGACTATTAAGTAAAATTTGATTCAAATAGGAAAAAATAAAAAAGTGATTGGGGTGTTACCATTTCAAGTGAAACACATTGTATAAATATCGTGAACTGAACGTGTGTGTAACGTTTCAAGAATGCAGCAATTTTTTCCTTTTCTACTAAAATCAAATTATACCATATTGTTAATTATTTACTTATTTTGTCATTTTACTTAATTTTCGATTTTTTTTTTGCTTGAATTAGAATCTGTATTTTTCCACTCCATTGCTTTTACATTCCTGAAATTCATGCGAAATAGAGTTCTCAGCTTACAATTTTTTTTTAAAACCTTCAAAGAAATTTCACTTTCTGTTTTAAACATTGTACCAGTTAAATTTTTAAAAACTCCGGGACCTTTACGGAAAGATTCGCCATGATGAGTTTCAAAATAGGTATTCTATTTTTTTAATTTTAATTTACCTAATTAATTTTTAATTTAATATAATTTTTAAGTCATGGAAACGAAATGCCTGGTTCAAGGGAACATACATTTTTGTTTTTCTATACGGCGGATATTGATTCTTGATGCACAAAGAAATCTGATAAGAAATTATCTACAATGGATTCTAACTCAATTCACGGTAAAATCTGATAAAAATGATCTAAACAAAATATTAAATTATGAAAAATATAAAAATTAACACCCAATATAACAAAACATCTCGGGGAAAGTAGGTACACATATAATAAAAAAACGTATTTTTACCTAGTAATTAATTTTGCAAGCCTCGTTCATAGTCGCAGTCTCCATAAAACGAACCGAACAAATTCGACTTGTATCTGGGTTAAATTTATCCTGCCTTTTGCACCTGCTTATCCATTCACCTCTTATGGTTTTGGACACCAGATCTTTTGGTTTTGGAAGAACGTGGAAAATAATATTTTGACCAGTAGATCTTTTTGAACAATACGTGTTAATACAGTTAGTGGAGTAAACGAAGACTTCGGAAAAATTTGTAACCAAGTAGACTTTGGTGAACAATATTATTCAAGTAAGCTAGAATAACGTAGTGAAAAGTCTACCGCAAAAAGGTGTACGCGTCCTATTTTTATTCAACAATTTAAGTCCAAAAATACGGTTTTTTGCGAATAACTTTTTAAATTTTATTTGTACGAAAAAACTGATATCGCCATTCGAAATAACGGGAACTTTTACGAAAGAAACATATACGACATGTATTTTGCGCATTAAATTGGAGCAAGTAGAAATTTGTTAACTAAGGTCCCAAGTGACGCTGCGCCGACCGCCCACTGACGCTGTAATAGGCTTGCAGTAGCGCGCGCGCTGTACGTAAGTCGCTATAACTTTTGATTGCAAAAAGCAATTGGAGATGACAAAGTATCATTTCCTCGAAGTATTACATGTTTTAAAATACTTTTTTAAGTATTTTAATTATCACATATGTAGCTTGAAAGCGGACCATTGCATGAATTAACGATAATTTAGTAAAAATCGTTGTAAAATGAATAATTTATTAAAAAAAAATACTTGCATAGCACATTCTAAGGGATTATCTAAAATATGTATTCAGCCAAAAAAAATAAAAAAACTTATTTTAGGAAATTCAGACCTTTAAACTTAGTACTTTTCCGAAAAAAGACGTTTTCCGCTGTTGACACCAAATTTCAGAAGTCAATATCAAAGCATAATATCGTGATGTCGGCACTTTATAAGTGATCAATTTGAAGGTAAAGCTGAAATTCAGACCTTTAAACTTAGTACTTTTCCGAAAAAAGACGTTTTCCGCTGTTGACACCAAATTTCAGAAGTCAATATCAAAGCTTAATATCGTGATATCGGCACTTTATAAGTGATCAATTTGAAGATAAAGCTGTGTACCAATGATTTATTTTAAGATACATACGCGTTTTTGTATTAATTTTTTACGAATAAATCGAACTATACGTTTTAGAAGAAAAAAATTCGAAAATTTAACACTATTAAAAGTGTAATAACTTAAAAAATATATATATTTTTATTTGAATGCATAGAGGTGTTAGCTAAAGTACTAACTAATCTTGAAAAATATTTCTTGGTTTTATTTTTTTTTTTAACGTAATAACAATTAAACAGTAAAAAAGGCGAAAAATCGGTAAAAACACGATTTCTGGACAATTGCGAAGGTTTTAAATAAAAAATTAAGTTTACCACAACTAACAATTCTATTAAATATTACACATGCATAAATGATGCGTGTTTAAGTTGATAAACAATAGTGTGAAATTAATGTATTGATTAAATCAATATTTAAAAAAAAAAAATTCGTTATTGAAAAATTCGAGAAGAATACAACAAGATATAATAACAACTACTAAATTCGAACCGAAATTTATTTATTTTTTAATTCATCAATGTGTACATAGATGGCGATAACATATTCCTGACAACTACTAGCAAGTTCACCATCTAGCTTTTAACTAGATTCGTGAAAGTGGCTCCTTCGCTATGTTTGCTTGGCTGTATTTTGCCGCGCATTTTGAAAATCAAGTAGATTTAATAACAGCCGCCGAAAGTTTCGCTGAGGATCATCAAAGTCCAGAAATTCTTTTGCAGTCTGGCATTACGTGCGTATTGGCTTTGCATGGTGCAAGCAAAAATATAGTTGACTTAAACTCATTTCGGTATCACTGCTTCGTGAAAGGTACTTCCGGAAAAATAAACAGTGTGAAACTGTCTTCATTACCACCCACAATGATGCCTTGGAGCAGCACTGTAAAAGAGTGTATTTACAGATGCAAACGTGGATGGGTAAGCATTTACATGCAGAGAGCTTGGGTTGGAAGAAAGTCAATGGTAATTTAGTACCTATACCAATGAGTTCACGACCTGCATCAGACGACATACTTAACATGATATTCTGTAGCTGCAAGAAAGGTTGCAGATCAGCATGTGGGTGTAGAAAATCTGGTCTTTTTTGCACTATGGCATGCTCCGTATGTAGTGGCAACAGTTGTACAAATTGTTCTCCCTGCCAAGAAAGCGACGAACTGGAGCAAGTACAATCAGAGGATTCAGAATGCTAAAAAGTTTTATCTGCCCTTTTCGTTCAACGTTTTTATATTTAAAAATTAATTATCGGACAATCACTGTATGTTCATAAATAAAGTTTTTTTTTATTACATTCTTGATTGAAACACCATATGTATCAAATATTATAGTTAAAATACTTCCTTTCATTGTAGTTTATAATAAAAGTATTTTTATACTACATTGTATTTATTTATATTAAACATTTTACATTTATCTACACAATTTTTATAAATTTGAATCAGATTCGTCATCAACATACCCGAAAACCAGTAAAATCCCATTAATGCTGATTTTTATGGCGAATTTCGCACTCTTAATATGTTTCGGTCGGCCATTTTGTATCCGCCATTTTGAATTTTGCAAATCTGACATCAAATTCGTAATCAGCATGCCCAAAAGCCCCCAATACCTTATTTTTATGATTTCTCCTCAATTAATTTTCGAGATATTTCATTTAACAACTAATTTTGCAGTACTTTGTTATTAATAAACAAATAGAGATTTAGCGTACAATACCAACCGGTAGACTTTGAACTTAAGTTATTTAGAACATTTAAAAAGTTTTTATGAATTTTTATGCAGTTACAAATTATTCCGAAACAATGCCTCTTTTTTTACTACGTTTACTCCACTAAGTCATACACTGCATACCTTGTTCCCGGCATTTTTCTTCACTCTATCTTAATAATAACAAAATGCAAATCTAATACTTGAATTATTAAGCTTTTTTTACCTTCTATAATATATACACCATGGAACACTAATTATAACACAGGCCAACAAAAACAAAAAAGTATCCTGGGCTAGTGATCAGACAGACATATTACCTTACATAGTACCTTCTTGGACGATTTTATGTGTATCATGGAAAAACCTCGAAATTCATTAATTCGTCGTATTAACCTTACATATGTCAAGATCATTGGCAGTAGCGTTGGCGTAAATTGAAGACAGCTCTAATACATGCTTGGAGGTGATAATGATATAGCAGATAACAATAAGACCTATAATCCACAATAACCCAACGGCCCCACAACCTAAAATAAATCAGCAATTCACATTATCAAGTTTAAGTAAAACCCAAAGAAAAGAAAAAAAATCAACCTTTATGTTATTTGAGCCGCAAAGTCCGAATCTGGAATCGAAATTGTGCTTACACGTCACAATTTTTTATAGTCTATTTATAGTCGAAAAATGAACCGGATATGGACAAAATGATAGCTTAATAAAATTTAGGTAGATGATAGGAAAAAAATCGGCAGCTACTGGAAGCGGCTGGAACCTCCCCACCCGGTAAATCTTTGAAGCCGAAAAGAGCACTAAACAATATGAACGATCTCATTTAATTATATTTATTAAGTTGAAATATTTTTTCGTATTAAATCAGAAAAAGAGTCTTGCGTTCGGTGGAATTTGGACCTAAGAACTTGAGTGTTAAATTTATAGTCTGCACAACATTAATATTTTATTCAATGTTTTTAATACAAATATATGCTTCATCGGATCCTAGCCCGGGGCCAGCCAGATAACCACGGTGAACACCGCCGTGGCGAGTATGAGGCTGGACGGGATAGGGCCGGTTTGGCTTGGAGAAAAAAGAAAAGTAGCTCCTGTCTTCTGTAGGCAGGCTTAAAGACTAGGGTAAAATTATAATGTGTCCACATGGACCTAAAATTAATATAAAAATAAACACAATTCTATAAAAACGTTCGTAGGCAAGAGCACTTAATAATTTTGATTATTGATACGGGAAACAACTAAACGAAAAAACCTGTTTGTTGGTAATGGGATGGATGGCAGGGATGGCCATCTTTGGAAAAAACCATATAACTCTTGGTGGACAGTTTCCCTGCCAGATGTAGCCAGGGTAGTGTTCATGGTGGATCGTTTAAGTTTGAGTTGGTATATTTTGTTTTATCTTTTGGCCTCGACCAATTTTTCACTAAATCGGTCGGGGAAGTGATAGCTGTCAAATTTTTGGTTCCAATTTTTCTCTGGGGAATTTGGTTTTTGAAAAATGTTTAGGTTGGTACCAATGTCTTAAATTGTTTTTAGGTTATGCAGTACTATTTTTAGGTTATGTTACCGGAAGAATTTCCGGCGGGATGCCGGAAGTAGCGGAAATAGTTTTTAAAATATAATGTCACTGTCACTTTTAAAGTTTTATTGGAAAAAACTCACCGAAAGCGTTCCGGTGGGGTTGCTTACACTTGTAGGGCTTGTAAGCGGTTCAGGATGGCCTCACACACCATCCGTGGGCTTTATAAACGTCGAAAAAACTTGTAATCTCTCGATGCACCTGACACGTCAAAAATACTCAGCATACAGTCTGCAAGCTTTAACACACTAGCAGAGAACCTATACCACAAATGGACCCGTAGTATTTTTTTGGGAATTTTCCTTTGAGTCCATTTAATAAAATTTGACATTTTTCTAAAAAGTGATATTTTTCCGAAAATTTTGACATTTTTTGAAGTGACATTTCTCCGAAACTTCGAACATTTCTTCGAAAATTTGACGTTTTCCTGAATTTTTGACATTTTTCAGAAAAGTGACATTTCTCTGAAAATTTGACATTTTTTCGAAAATTTGACATTTTTTCGAAAATTTGACATTTCGAAAATTTGACATTTTTCTGAAGTGACATTACTCCGAAAATTTGACAATTTTCAAACATTTGGCATTTTTCTGAAAGGTGACATTTGTTCGAAAATTTGGCGTTTTTTCGAAAATTTGACATTTTTCTGAAAAGTGACATTTTTCTGAAAAGTGGCATTTTTCTGAAAATTTTACAAATTTCTGAAAAGTGGCATTTCCCTGAAAATTTAACATTTTTTCGAAAATTTGACATTTTTCTGAAAAGTGACATTTCTCCGAAAATTTGACGTTTTCCTGAAAATTTGACATTTTTTAAAAATCTGACATTTTTCTGAAAAGTGACATTTCTCCGAAAATTTGATATTTCTTGGAAATTAAAAAAAAAAATTTCGTGACTCGTCTTGTAGAAATATTTTTTTGATATCATCATCAGTTCGCCTGTTATAAGAATTTTATGCTTTTACGACGTAATCAGAACGTAGGTGTATTTTTAATTCACTCGTATTCCATCCATCTACAATATTTCCATCTACGTTTCAAACTTTAATTGGATGTTTCCAATAGTTAAGTCGATATCTGCACCAGTTTCTAAGAATTTTTCTTATTTGTGACGTCGTGTGACGTAGGTGTATTATTAATTCACTCGTAATCCGTCCGTCTACAATATTTATACCTACGTTTCAAATTTCAGTTCGATATCTTCAACCGTTCCCGAGTTATCAGCCGAAATCACTGAACACCTCTGTCATTATTAGAATATCACCCTGTACATTGCACTGCTTTGAGGACAAAACAAGTGAAATTTTTGTTTTTTAATTTTTTTCACGGAAACCAAATCGAAAAAGTGCAAGTGTGGTATATCGTTGAAATCGGAATTTTTACTGCTTTTCAATGGTTCAATTACAAATTGTAAGTAATCATAAAATAAACAACTTGTTGTGCCAAAACGGCACTAAACGTAATCCGATCTCAACCAAAACCTTTTCAGATCTTCTGGAGCACTAAAGAAACCCTCATGCAAAGTTTCATCCAAATCCGTTTAGTAGCTTCGCCGCTATCGTGCTAACATACATACACACACACACACACATACACACACACAGACATTTTTCAAAAACAACTTTTTTGGGTTCCTGGGACCTCAAAACGTAAAGATTTGATGTTATCTCAATTTTTGATTTTGGACTAATTGTAGTAACCTCCCACAATTTTATTGTGGGGAGGTTAAAAATTATGCCAAACAGTAGTAGATACTAAGTTAGTTGCTACTTATTTTTGACACCAAACCAAGTGCAAAACTACTTCTCAAAAGAGGTAAAACTACCCCCAAGTGGGTAAAATCCCTAGTATACGTATGAAAATACGTTTTTTAATGTACAAGGTCTATAGTTTATTGGCATTTATCGTTTTATTATTATAGTCCGGTGATATTAGGAAAATGTCTCGGAAAGTTTTGGGACAAGCCAAAAATTAGTCTACCACCTACAGAATTTCCTCAGGAATCCGAAAAAAATAGTGTTGACCACTCAAAATGGCGGCTTTAATTGTTATTCAACTTTTTGTAAACAAAATGAATTTTGCAATTTGTTTGCTTATATCTTCACTTCTAAAGGTCATAGAAAAACGTTCGACCCGTCAATTTCTTCGCCATGGGTTCCTCTATAAGGTAGGTATATGAAAAGAACTAATTTTTGATTGTTAATAACATTTTATGGCAAAAAACTGAAAAAATTGGATTTTTCGATCCTTGAAATTTGAAGAACTGTAGAAACAAATATAAAATCTACATGTTAACGATATTATGAGAAGTAGTACATATTTTTACCCTTAATGAAATGCACTTTGTTCTGTTGCAAAATATTAATTATTTTTTTTGCAATTAATTTATAAAAAAAAAAAATTCAAACTGTTATACTAAAAGATCATATTAATATTTTAAAGTTCTGTTTCGGTAAAAACATTGTATTTGACGTACATTTACATAATCAAAAAGAATATAGCAAAAAAAATTTTGATTTGCGACTTTTTTACGCAAAAAATCAATTTTGCAACTTAATCAAATCTAAATATCTCAGTGGATTTTGCATAAAATTTATTGCAACTAACGGCATTTTAATTGTCATAAAAAACACAAATTTAAGAAAAAAAAATTTTTGCTCCGATGCTTTGGAGCCGAGATATGAAGATTTCACGTTTTTCGTGATTGCGGCGAAATTTGAAAATATTTTTATTTGAAAATTTAACTGAATATACCTCAGAGTATGTGTTATCACTTACATAAAGTGTCATGTCTACATATCTAGATGGGCCATGGAAAAAAAATCGAGAAAATTGCATCCTTGGCGCTCGCGCTCGTGCTAGAAGCCAGATCCCCCTCCCCCTTTACTGCTAGTGGCGTACTTGGACAGTTTTACCGCGGCGGCAGCTTCATTTCTCTTTTTCTCGGCTTCAGGAGTGGCTAGATGGACGTTTTTTTTTTAATTCAACTTATTTTTTTTCTCAGCTTTCCGATTATTCGATTATTTTTCAATTATCACTCAATTACGTTGCTTCATAAAATAAATATGTAAAGATTACATACAATTTATTTGATAAGACATTGATGAGTGACTAGTTTTTACTCTTATTGTGGATTTGTAACATATTTATAATATGTGAAAAGTTTTAAATTAATTGTAAGTATCCTCTGTTTTTTCCCTATGTGGTTCCCCATTCTTTCCGTGGTCTAGTCAGTAACGTCTTAAGTCGTCATGAAGGACCCCTTGACGCACTCATATCTTTCCTCGTTAACTTCCTTATAAAAAAAAAAGAAAAAAAAAACAACAAAAAAACTAAAATGGAAAAAAAATATACAAAAAAAAGTAGAATAAAATAAAAAAAAAACTATAAATCAATTCAATAATAAGTACATGAAATATACATAAAAAAAAAATGTATGTGTGTATGTATATGTATGTATGTATATATATGTATATATTAAAATATAAATAAGAAATAGTTAGGCAGACATATTTTTAGAATTAAATTATAATTTTGTATAATGGGTATGGGAAGTAGTCATATTAAATTTAATCCACAGTTGAGTATAAGTTAAAAAAAAAAAAATGATAATAATAATAACTTACAAAATTAACTGGCCTGAGGTGTCATAATGATTACCAAGTACAACACATCAACTTCCACGTGGCGCTGAGCTAATGATTTATTAATAAATCAAAGCCAATATTGCGAATACTACTACTACTACTCTTATTGTGGATAAAAAAGGTATACATTTTGTATTTAAAAATTAATTTATTGAATGTACAGACTAAAGCTTATTTTTCTGTCCTCGTTTTTTTTTTTTAGGGTGATTTCCTGTGTCGGACTCGCTGTCCGTTTTGTCTCTCATTTCTGCGTACAGACAATCATTGTCATCATCGTCATTATTTATATCAACATTTCCAATAACTTCCTCATTTTTTTGCATTTCATTTAATTTAAACTGACAGACATCAATATTGATTTAATTTGTTTTAAACAGCGAAATAAACATCTAATTCATAACATAACAATAATGCGTGATTGCTTAAATTATACAATGTTTGTAAAATTGTAAAAAAAACGCTGCCCAAGGAATCACTACTTCCACATCCAGATTTTCTATCCAAGTCTCTCACAAAAACAAAACCAATAAAACAATATGTCACATCGGTAGTGGGGGTAAGAACGGTGGTAGTGGGGGTGGATGAATTAAAAAACAAAATTGAGGCCATTGCTTCTTGTATACACACTAAATCACAATTTTATTTTTATCACCCTCTTTAATAATGGGATGAGGGTGGTAACGGGGGTGGCTAATACCAAAACTTTTTTGGGACCTTAGCTTCTCTTATTTATACTAATTTTATGGACTCTTACTTGCTTAATTTACTCATTTACACCCATTTCCCCCAACCCTTCAACGGAATAAGATCAAAATATAATCTTCCAGATCTCGTTAAAATACATACATGTAGCAAATTTCAAGTCAATATATTAAACGGTTCCAGAATAATTGTGCGCACAAAAAAGTTACAGACTTTTTTGCTCAAACTTAAAATCTCGACATTTCATAACATTCTAAGCCTATTTAAAAAATAAAAATTTTTACAATTTTGTTTTTGCGTTACTATACTTCCACTGGATGTGGAAATAATTATAAGATGTTTGATTATAAACTACTGAAATTATTTTATCTATAATAACAAAATAATAAAGCCGCTGTATTACAAATTCTTTTTGCGGAGCAACGTAATTGAATAATTGAAAAATAATCGAATAATCGGAAAGCTGAGAAAAAAATAAGTTGAATTAAAAAAAAACGTCCATCTAGCCACTCTTGAAGCCGAGAAAAAGAGAAATAAAGCTGCTGTCGGGATAAAACTGTCCAAGTACGCCATTAGCAGTGAAGGGGGAGGGGAATCTGGCGTCTAGCGTGAACGCGAGCGTCAAGGATGCAATTTTCTCGATTTTTTTCCATGGCCCATCTAGATATATAGACATGGCACTTTTTGTAAGTGATAACACACACTCTGAGGTATATTCAGTTAATTTTTCAAGTAAGAATATTTTCAAATTTCACCGTAATCACAAAAAACGTGAAATCTTCATATCTCGGCTCCAAAGCATCGGAGCAAAAATTTTTTTTTCTTAAATTGGTGTTTTTTTATGTCAATTAAAATACCATTATTTGCAATAAATTTTATTCAAAATCCACTGAGATATTTACATTTGTTTAAGTTGTAAAATTGATTTTTTGCGTAAAAAAGTCGCAAATTAAAATTTTTTTGAAATATTCTTTTTGATTATGTAAATGCACGTCAAATACAATGTTTCTAACGAAACAGAACTGTAAAATATTGATATGATCTTTTAGTATAACAGTTTGAATTTTTTTATTATAAATTAATTGCAAAAAAAATAATTAATATTTTGAAACGGGACAAAGTGCATTTCATTAAGGGTAAAAATATGTACTACTACTCATAATATCGTTAACATGCAGATTTTATATTTGTTTCTACAGTACTTCAAATTTCGAGAATCGAGAAATTCAATTTTTTTAGTTTCTTGTCATAAAATGTTATTAACAATCATAAATTCGTTCTTTGCATATACCTTCCTTATAGGGGAACCCGTAACGAAGAAATTGACGGCTCGAACGTTTTTCTACGACTTTTAGAAGCGAAGATATAAGCAAACAAGTAAGTTGCAAAATTCATTTTGTCTACAAAAAGTTGAATAACAATTAAAGCCGCCATTTTGAGTGGTCAACACTATTTTTTTCGGATTCCTGAAAAAATTCTGTAGGGGGTAGGCTAATTTTTGGCTTGTCCCAAAACTTTCCGAGAAATCGTTATTTTTGAATCTAAAATCACCGGACTATTATAACGTGTACCGGATCCGAAGTAGAGTATGGAAATTGGGTCTGTTATTCAAAGGATAGAAAGATTTACCAAGGATGGATTAGATCATTTTCTTACAAACGAAGTTTGTTCAGAAGGAGATATATTAGAACGTGTACCGCATACCCTTATTATCCATTTTTAGAATTTAAAAAATTTCAATTTATATTACAAAAATTTCGTAAACTTAAAACAAGAATTCCTTCGGTTCAATGATTCTTTCGTACACTTCTATCTTCAAATTACGGATGATTTCTCTTCCTCTTTTTTTCTTTGACAAGTCAGTTATTATATTGATGTTTCTTCTACCTTGATACCGTCGTTCCATTTCATTAATATCTTGTTGAAATCGTTCGCCTTATATACTTCACGGAAATCTCCTAAGTTTTCAGGGAAGTAGTCAATGTGTGAATGAAGGAAATGCAATTTCAAATTCATTAGACGGTCCATTTTGTGGTAATTCTGTATCATGTTGGCTGCTATATTTTTGTACTTTTCACTTTTTTGTTACATAAAAATTGTTCTACAACTTCTTTGAAAGTAGCCCGTGCAGCTTTTTCAATGTCAGTCATTTGAGTAGTGAAATTTTCATCCTTCAACAAATTATGAATTTGTGGTCCATCAAATATTCCTTCTTTTAATTTATCTTCTGATATACGACCTAACTTACGTGTTAAATACTCATAACATTGTGCTTCTTTGTCAACAAACTGATTCAAATGAAATAATGGAACTGTCTATGAAAAGACCAAAATCGCGTTTATCATAATACTATTTCCGAAAATATTGAGAATAAAATAGATCATGACAATGAAAAGAACTTGGATTATAAAAAACGACTCTTAAAACCTATGTGCACATTTTTGGAAAAGTACAAGGTAAAACTTAGGAGATTTCAGTGAAGAACAAGGCGAACGATTTCATCAAGATATTAATGAAATGGAAAGAGTAGATCAAGGTAGATGGGACATCAATATGATGGCTGACTTTTGCTGGACAATGAAGAAGGAATCGTTGTCAAAGAAAAAAAAAGGGAAAGAAACCCATTACGCAGATCATTTAATGATAAAAGAGTACGAAAGCATTGCCGAATGTAAGAAATTCTTGCTTTAAGTTTACGAACTTTGGTAATATGAATTGCTGACTTGATTTGTTGGACCGTTGGGGGATTGTTGGTTTATGGGTCGTTACATATATCTTTTAAAGATAAAAGGGTACGAAAGCATCACTGAATGAGGAGTTTTTCTTTTAAATTTGCGAACTTTGGTAATATGAATTGCTGATTTATTGAGTCGTTGGGTTATTGTTGTTGGGTTATAGATCTTATTGTTATCTGCTATATCATTGCCACCTCCAAGTATGTATTAGAGCTGTCTTCAATTTACGCCAACGCTATTGCCAATGATCTTGAAATATGTGAGGTTAATACGATGAATTAATGAATTTGGAGCTTTTTTCCATCATAACTCATACATTTTTCCAGGAAGGTCCTATTCTGATGCCAGATTCGTGTTCAGCGAGTGAAAATATATCGGAATAGGTGGGTCTAGCCACTAACCCAGGATACTTTTTTGTTTTTGTGAGCCTGTGTAATTGTCTTTTAAATCCTATAAAAGTCCAAAATAGTGCGAGTAATAGTATGTCCCTGTTTCTGCATACAATTTCACTAATCAAGAATTTTTTTATAACTTAAAGAAACGTATAAAACACACACGAAGATGTATATTTGAGATTTACAAAGAAAAACCATCAAATAAGTAGACAAAACTTAATAGTCTCACCACCAAACACAAAGAGACAATGCCTTCACAAACGTAAAAAACAGATTTAGGTACGTGACGTTGTAGAAGAACGCACTACCGGGCGTCAAAATGACGCGACACCAATTTATTTCTCAGGGGGCGCCAGTCGCGTATTACCCCGTTCTTCTACCTCCCAGGCGGATTCGAGATAAGATGCACTTCGATAGCCGAGTAATGGACCAAGGCTGCACTACCACAGATCGGAAATGACGCTCTCTCTGGACCTGAATTCCCTCATTAGGGGTTTAGGCACCTCTTAATTTTCTGAAATTTTGCATAAAAAAATCCCAACCGAAGAATTTCTCTGCGGAGGGATTAATTTTTTGTACGTGGAAACCACGTTTTGGTCCGTTAATGACGGAATCTATTTCTCAAAAAACGCATTAAAAATCCCTCTCAAACCTCCGTAAAGCAACCAGAAGGTCGAACGTTAATGTGAATTAACTCGACACATCCGGCTTTCTATACGAAAGTTCCAGGGATTATAGACCGTCAACAGGCCTCAAGATCAATTAAGAAACAATAGTTCAAAGAATCCGTTTATTTAACAAAATTGGTTTTACAAAATTCTCAAGATAAGAATCGTGCCTTCCCCAATCAAGGTAATGACTTTCAGACCATACAAGCGAGAGCGCTCATGCTAACGATCGATTAGGTAGAAAAGATTCATACATACCTTCTCAGAATCAAAATGTGAGCATTTTTAGAGTCGTCTCAGACTCTGGGTAAATAAATAATTATGACCGACTAAAATAACTTTAAAAAGTTTTACTCATTGAATTTAGTTTCGCTAGAGACTACTTAGCTTTAAAGTTCTTGTATCGTGGAGATTCACATACTCAAACACATTCAGAGGACTTATTACTGCGTAAGTTGAATGGCGTTCGATCAGTCCACGACTTACTAGCCCTTATCACAGTCGTTCAATATTATCGATATGGCAGCTACTCACCTTCGAGCGACTTTTAGGCAAAATTGAATTTTTGGATTTTTATGCACAAGGCGTTTTCCTCTATAACTTTGTCATTTGAAAAGCCCTGTTATTGGCTTTTCTACCATTGCTTTGTCTGGACCACTCAACGCGCTCGACCAAATTGCGAGCCGCTGGGTCAATCCAAACTCTTTCTATGCGAGAAACCGGCCTTGTACATGTGCATTGATTTTTATCAATTTTTGCTTATCGGCATTACGCCGGCTTTGTCAAAATCTTCTATTTTGCCTTTTGGATGCAGTGCATCGTTAAAATTTTATTCTCATACTTTAGAATTGGGCTTTCAATGACCGTACCTCAAAGGTCAATGTCTTTGGTTGAGGAATAAAAAATAAAAAATAATTTAAAGTATATTTTCGTGATACTTTTTAAACTAACTTTGTGGTACTTTTGAAAAATCTATTTTAAGACCAATTTCGGCGTACTTTTGAAAAATCAACTCTCAAGCCAAATTTCAAGGTACTTTTGAAAAACTAATCTGCGGGTGAAATTTTGGCGTACTTTTGAAAAATCGATTTTCAAGCCAAATTTCAAGGTACTTTTGAAAAGCTAATCCGCGGGTGAAATTTTGGCGTACTTTTGAAAAATCGATCTTCAAGCCAAATTTCAACGCAGTTTTGAAAAATTAGTCTGCAAGTGAAATTTTGGCGTACTTTCGATAAATCGGTTCCTGAGCCAAATTTTGCCGCCCTTCCAAAAATATTATTTTCCAAAGTCCAATTTGTGGTACCTTTGAAAAAGTCTATTATTCATAAATCTTTGTCATTATATACTTCTGCTCTCATATTCTGAACCAAAAACATTTTTTCTAAGTGAAAATTCGGTGTTTCTTCGAATTTTCACCTGGTCATTTCCAACGCCTTATAGAACCCAAAACGGTCCTTATGGACTGATCTGCGCCTCTGCAGACTCCCAAAAATGTCTTCAAATGAAATTTTTGCCTAAGTCGAATTTTGATTCTGTCTTCAACTTAGGACGATTTTGGAGAGTTCTACAACAACGTCACAGCTTTGCCGACAAGTAGCGAACGTTACAGCATAGGGAATTGGCTATCCTCCCTCTGTTTACGGTTCTTGGAATCGGGGCGCGAATGTCATAGTAGATCTTGATGTATATAATCGGCCAGTAAAGGCCATGGCAGGTTAAGACAAGTGTCCGTGCCTTTGCAACCTTCTTGTGTGTGGTTCCTTTCAGTGATGTATCTTTGCGTAAGATACTACCACAAAAAGTTTTAGCCTAAAAAACTTCATAATATCTGGGAAAAATTTTTAAAGGTGGTCGCTAACGTCTAAGTATTTAAATTTTTCAAAAAATTCAAAAGCATCCATTTTTTTCTTCGTGAAAAGATTTCCTGAAAATATCATTAATAAATTGTTTTCAGTAGATTTACAATATATGTGAAATACAAACAAATTGGTTCACTTGATTAAGAAAAAAAAAATGTTTTTCGGATTTTCGAAAAAAAAAACATGTTTTTGAGGCCAAAACTTTTTGTGGTAGTATCTTACGCAAAGATACATCACTGGAAGAAACTACACGCAAAAAGGTTGCAAAGGCACGGACACTTATCTTAACCTGCCATGGCCTTTGATTTGATTTTCAAATGTGACTGATTTCTATATTGCATCCTGTACTTTATTCATTGGTGTCCTTAGTTCCTTTGTTAAAAAATATCTCTTTTAGCTAGAGGAAAATCCACATTAAAAGAAATTTCCAAACACTGGCCTCAATTTGATATTGATGGTATGAAGAATATATGGATCCTAAAGCCTGGGAATAAATGTAGAGGGAGGGGAATTCAACTAATAAGGCACATTCACGACGTTGATAAAATAATGGGACTCAAAGTGAAATATGTAATCCAAAAGTATATAGGTAAGATGCACATAGGTAATTTATTATAAACTTAAAGAAATCGTAGGTATTTTCAGAGAAACCGCTTATAATTTACAAAACTAAATTTGATATTAGGCAATGGTTTATGGTAACTTGTGTTCAGCCTCTTACAATATGGATGTACAGGTAAATTAATTTAATTTTGATTCATATGTTGTTGGTTCATTTTCAAGAATTGTATTTAACAATCAGGGCATATAATAGGCAACTTGCATTTCTTTTTATTCCATTAGAATGTTTATTTACATGGAAAAAGGTTGGGTTGGCCCTCCTTTCGCCACCACTCAGTGCCACCCCGCGTATGAAGTGATCTTGCGAAGACGGTTAGCCCCCGCCATGACCCAGAAGGTCGAAAATGCCAAATGAAAGTTTTCGACTTTCACTTGACTTCCGTATATGGTGGGCGGGCGATTGGCTGTCAGAGAATTTTAAGAAAATATTTCTTCGGCGCAACTTGGAGCTCCCTTTCTCGCGCCATAGAAACGTTTTTCTATTTGTGAAACAAGTTTTTTTCATGCGTGAGTCGCTTTTGCAACTCACGGGCGTATTTTTTTTTATTAAATTTTCGATTTTCCACGTGTTTTCAACTAGATGCATGTAACGCTTCGAATTCCTCATTCTCATTCCAATTTATTCATTATATTTGTAGCATAGTTGATGACAGCCACAATTTTAGTCTTCCCGACGTTGCCTTACGATATTTACCTTATGCTCTCTCAAACTCAAATGACCAGACTATATTAGAAAACCGTGAAAGGGAACATACACGGCTATAGGGATCTAACAGAGATATGTAGGCACCTTGACGGTTTTTATACCTGTTCATTTTACACCTTATCTAAAGATAAATCTTTTACTATCTTCTCAACTTCTAGAAAGTTCCAAAGTATCAGCGGAGATATTTCAATTATTTCATTGAGCACTTTTATTTAAAAACTAGCGGAAAATCGAAAAATTTATATTTTTTAATTTCCTGGCAGTCAACCATACGCGAATATCAAGTGGAAGTCTAAAACTTTCATGTGGCGTAAATTTCAATATTCTGAGCCATGAATTTTTTTTTCCGGCCCTGGTTTAAATTTTTCCACCAGGCTTATTTCGGGTTCAGCCAGGGAAGAATTGATACTTAGCATGTCAAATGTGCTTCTGGATTATGACGGAAACTTGAGTGTCATGGCCTTTTGGACTATAAATCGAGGACTTAAGCAAGATTGTTGTAACAATTGTAACCTTGGCTTTTGATATTGGATCAAGCTGACTTTGGCTTGAAATTAGTTGTTACAACTCGCCCCAAGTTTCTCATTCCTATCACTAGCTCATTCACCAAAGGGTGTAGCCGAATAATAGTCCAGTAAATGAAAGAGTTGTAGAGGGCATTGAGGAGTGGAGAATTTTTCTCCTCAGGAATGTGTTGAGGGTAGTTAGGAGGTAAACATACTAAAAGTTCCCGCCCATAGTCCTGCCGCTTCAGGGGGAGAGGGAGGTGAAGAGGTTCCTTTTTTCGATTCTCCGCTTATAACTCGGAAACGATGCGTCGTACGGAAAGAGGTAATGTGTGCAAAATTAAACGTAATTAAATTTCTCACAAGAATGTTTATATTAATTTTCTTCCTATGTGTTATAGTTTATGAGTTATTCGCCAGCGGAAATAAATAATTATAAAAAAAATCAATTATGTACCTTGAATATTTCGATCAAAGCGGTTTACCCTGGTCTGCTAATAAATCACCGTCACAAAACAATCTTTATTTTACAGCATCACACCACCTGCCGCGGTTGTTCGTCAGGCTCACAGCTCCGTCAAAGCTCTCTTCCAACAGCTCTTTGGTAATATCAGCCCAATGTTCACCGGTTGATAAAACAAAAAAATGAGAGAATTCCGGAAAATACAATGCTGGAGAGTCGCTTTGTGGGACGTGCTTCTTAGAGCATTGAAATGACACGATGGCCTGTCCACGGAATTCGTAACAAGTGCCTTCAGACGTTTCCACCCATTTTTTGAAAAGGTGCTATCATGACTTTTGTCTAACAGACACGCCTCTGCATTGCTAATGAATGTACTTAATTTTTCTCAGATATTTTGATTTGGTGGAACATGCTAAAAGAAAATAAAAACCTCGCCAAAAATTATTTATTATACTCTTCGCAAAAACGAAGAGTATATTGTATTTGATCGGCACATTTCTAAATCAATAAATATCGCTCGTAGAGAAAAAATTTGTATATCGTTATGTTAGTGAACGAATTCTGAACAACTTTCAAAATGTCCGTCTGTCCGTCTGTCTGTCCGTCCGTCCGTCTTTCCGTCCGTCCGTCTGTCCGTCCGTCACGTTTCTTGTAAGCACGATAACTCAAGAAAGAAAAATCCGATTGTATTGAAATTTGGAGAGTAACTTAGTGTTAGCTAGAGGAAGAACCCTATTGTTTTTTAACAAAATAGATTGGTAAATAAAAAAGTTATTAGTAATTTAAAATTTAAAAAAATATTTTTTACATTTTTTTATGGTTTGTAATAAATAGAAACCTTGCGAAATATTATTTCCTATCACTATTTTTTTTTAATACATTTTACCAATGTGTGTTTCCTAATAATCACAATAAATTTTCTAATGGTATATATTATAGTCTGGGAGATAGTGTCAAATTTTAGAGGTGATTTTGGCACGATTTCTGTGAGTTTATGATGATAGTTAGTACGTGTCGAAGAACGAAAATTGATGTTAGCTGGCGCGACTCCGTGACTTTTGGGCGTGGGTGCGAAAGTTGTAGAAAAAAAATTTTTTTGGACCATTTTGGCAAAGATGAAAAAGTATAAATGATTAATTTATGAAACGCTGATCTTAAAAAAATGTGTGAGTTGCATCGGCTCCATGGAAAAACGTGTTAGCTGATCACGTAAACATGTCGGAAAATTCAAGAAAATCGGAGCATTTTGGCAAAGCTGAAAATTTTATATATTAAAGTTTATGATTTAATAATTGCATTAATATGTGTCAGCTGGTATTCCGATGTGGCAAAACCTGTTAGCTGGACTTTCAAATTGTGGCGTAGCGTTTAGTTGGGCGCAACGCGCGGCAGTTTCGTGACTCAGCTAACTTATTTTAGCAGCTGTTAATGTTAATGATTTTGTGAATGAATCGTATCAGTTTATTTTTTATTATAATTCTCATACGTACTGCTCTGTCAACCTTTCCCCTAAAGCTAGGGTTGTTTCAGAGTGCCCGTTCTCGCTTATTATAAAAAATCATCAGATTTATTACGACAGTGAAATTATTTACTGCACAAATAATTGTTAAAAATAAATGTTTTGTAGATTTTCTGAAAAGATAATGAAATCATGGAATATTTATGATTAAATTATTCTTAGATTAAATAAAATATTTCCAAAAAGCGTACGTGCATAAAGAGATTTTTGTATATATTTTTGAATAATATTTTGAAGGCTACGCCGCACTTCGAGAGTTCAGCTAACAGGTTTTCCCACATCAGAATACCAGCTGACACCAATTAATACGATTATTGAATTTATAAACTTCAATATATGAAATTTTCAGCTTTGCCAAAATGCTCTGATTTTTCTGAATTTTCCGACATGTTTACATGGTCAGCTAACACGTTTTTCCATAGATCCCATGCAGCTGACACATTCTTTTAAGATCAACGTTTAGTAAATTAAGAATCCCTTCTTTTTCAGCTTTGTCAAAATGGTCTGAAAATTTTTATTTTCTACAAGTTTCTCAGCCTCTTCTCATCTTAAGTCACGGTTTTGAGCCAGCTGACACTTCGTTCCTTAATAAGCTATAGAACAACAAGCTATGTTAAAAAAAAACCAGCTTTGCCAAAATGCTCCATTAACATTTGACAGTACCTCCCAGACTATTACACTCATTAACAATTTTAGTAATAAGAAATGGTGGTGTAGCGGCAAGAATTTCGTCTCGCAATCCCGGAGTTCCCGAATTCGAACCTTGCCAAGTACGCCGACGACACAGCCATGTACGTGCATTCGCATAACGCGCAGGCGGCTAATATGCTGCTGAAAGCGCACATGGCCCGTGCCACGGCGTATTACAACAAGTGGAAAATTCGGATCAACGCCGAGAAGTCAGAGTCGATTCTGTTCACGCGCCGCTTCCCAGAAAACCGGATTCTAACGCCACTTTCGATCGGGGGTAGAGAAATTCCAATTAAGCGGTGCGTGAAGTATTTGGGGGTGAACCTGGACAAAAGACTGACGTTTAATACACACATTAACGAGACGATACGCAAAGTCTACTCCATGTCCAGGAGTCTGTATCCGCTCCTGGCACGGGGCAGCGGACTCAACAGGACTAATAAAAAGTTGTTGTACACGATGGTAATCAGGCCGGCCATCACATACGCGGCGCCGGTGTGGTGCAGCATCCCGGTCACGACAATGCGGAAGTTAAGAGGATTAGAACACAAATTTATGCGCCTCATTTCAGACTCTGGTAGGTACACCTCCCTCAGAAATCTCTATGCACGTTGCCACGACATAACCCCACTAGCGGACTACGTCCAAGAAACTTCGCAAAAATTCTATCAGTTTAAACTGGACGGTAGCCCGCTTACCCGCAACATTACCCGAATCAGACAGCATAATGCCATACTTTTCGATATAAGACACCCCCTACCGTACCAGGCGTTGCCTATCTTCCGGCAGCTTCCCTAGCCACACTTCCTTCTACGATAACTTACTCCTACCCTTACTCTTATCTTTCCTCAACCTTACATCTTTCCAATCCCTCTTTCTCCTCATTTATGTTTGTACTATTTTGTTCTTTTATCCTTTTTGTTATTTTCATTCCTTTTTTTGTCTCTCTAAATCCCCTCTAGGCCGAAAACTTACCTAAATCCTAATTTTTTAAACCACAATTTTATTTCCACCCTACTTTCCTTGTCGGCGATCAGACCACAAGGTCGTCATTTGTTCGAATGGGTTTTTTCGTTTAGTTGTGTTCCCGTATCAACAATCAAAATTACGAAGTGCGCTCGCCTACGATTTTAGTGTTCTCAGTGTTGTGTTTATTTTTAAGTTACTTTTAGGTCCATGTGGACACATCAAAAATTTTAATTTAGTTTTTAAGTCTGCCCGTGGCGGACAGGAGCTTCTAGCACCCTCCCCTCGAATTTATTTCCAAGCCGAACCGGACCTACCCCACCCAGCCTCACACCCACCTCGGCGATGTTCGCCGTGGTTGTCTGGCTGGCTCCGGGCTAGGATGCGGTGAGGCACATATTGTACCTGAAGTTAAAATAAAATATTATTGTTGTTGTTGTTGTTGTTCGCAATCCAAGGGTCCCGGGTTCGATCCTCACATCGTGATTTTTTTTTCATATATTTTTTTTTCACAACAAAGTTGGTATAACAAAATTTAGAATGTCCAAAAATTAACATTATTTACAAGAAAAATGCGAAGAGTATCCTATAGAATGTGTAACAATTATATAAAAAGCTCAGTAAATCGGCGAAGAGTATAATGCTTCCACTAGTTAGTTTCTACAATCACTGATTTCTACTAATCTAATACAGTGCGATCTGTGTTTTTTGGAGTTCATGTTTTCTTTCAGTTTCTCTCTATTGCATGGAAGTGACGAAAATATTGTTACTATGCGGTTACTGCCGACTCTGTGCGTGACACATACGGGCATAAACATGTAACTGTAATCATAAATCTGGCATCACGAAGGTGGGGATGTAGCCTATGATATTACCACAGTAGAGAAAACAACTTTCTCTACTGTGATATTACCATGACAACAAAGTTGTGCATCACTTCATGAACAACGTTAGTTGCTATATAGTAGTGATGCAACGATTCTTACTTTTACGATTACGATTCCGATTATGATTATCATTAGTGAAAACTGAATTGAAAATTATTACCAGTCAAGCCAAGTTGTGCAAAAACCCACCTTCTTTAGAAAAAGAGACCCACTGGGTACTTAGGTGGGTTTTTGGTGGGTTTTTCCGGGTAATTGTGGTTTATACCGGGTTTTTATAAAACTCAAATTTCCTGTCTAAATCCCCACCTTTCATTCGGCGTTGCTTTGATAATATAGCATGTGACAACATCTGGACTGTGTTGGAAATATTCTCACATTCTCAGTTATGAAAACCTAGTAAATATATGCGTCTTTTTTTTCAAAATTGCATAGTTGTCCCGCTTCTAGTGCCGCAGTAGAAATAATATTTGGAGCAAACTAAGGAATAAGCTTGGAGCTGAAAATGCGTCAAAACTAGTTAAGATTTATAGACATTTAAATAAAACATAAACATCTTTTCAAAAAATATTTATCTTTTGCCTTTCACATTCCAGTTTGAGGATTTTTTTTTTAAGTTTTTGTTATTTGTTTCATGTTTTTATTTTTCTCAAGTTTATTATTTGCTTGTTTTATTGTTTACTAATATATTGACACCTTACATTTTTGTTATTGTTTTATTCAAGTATTTGTGAGGCAAAAATATAATTTTTTATAATAATTTTTTTCCTGCAAAAAAAACGAAAATCAAACAAAAAGTGCTTTTCTAAAATCAAAAACCCACAAAAAACCACCCATTTTACCCACCGGTTTTTTCTAATGGTGGATTTTTGTGCCAACCCTGGACAAGCATGTAACCATATAAAACAAAAATCAATAATTAATTGTAGGATTGTTCGACCCAACCTATTTCTCCTAATTGTTTATATGAGACCAGCAGTGGAAAACAACCTCTCTTATGGAACACTGGAAGCCTTCAATGCAAAATATTTATATGCCATGGATTTTAAGCAAAGAAAGGTTATATTTTTCTTTCCAGTGTCAAAACGTATCTTCCATATTAGACGACGCAGCGTAGAAATTAAAAACCACAAATCGTAAATAATCGTTTGCAATAATCGGCGATTACGATTAATCTTAATCGTAATCGTTGCATCATTACTATATAGCAAGTTTGAAAATCTACATATAGTGAAATACGATACAGTCTCGACACATTAACAGAAGAACCTGCAAATGCTACATAGATTACAGGCCAAATTCTGATGGATATACTGGAATACGTAATTTTTGTAATTTTACCAAGAGACTACAAACAGTTGCATGTTGCTCACACGTTGCGGTTACTGTTTATTATTTATCACACGGAAGAATATCTATCTGGATCTCCAACAAGTTGGGCATAATTTGGCGTGACAGAAATATCACGAAACACACAAAGATCAGACCTGTTGTCGAACTAGTTCTCTCCATCTTTCTGTACACCTCTGAGACGCGGATCCTTAGGGAGACAGACAGACGACGTATTGATTTTTTCGAGATGTACGCCTGAAACGCGCTTGTTACGAATTCCGTGGACAACCCACCGTACCATCTCAATGCTCTAAGAAGTACGTCCCACAAAGCAACTCTCTAGCACTGTATTCTCCCGAATTCTCTCATTTTTTAATCACATCAACCGGTGAGAGGACAATACAGAACGCCCTTCTTAACACTGAACTGATATTACCAAAGAGCTATTGGAAAAGAGCTATGGCGGGGCTGTGCGCCTAACGGGCAATCGCGGCAGTTGGTGTGGTGCTGTCAGACGCGCCATATAACAAAGAGAAGGCAACTAGAACAATTAATGGATCTCAAAATGCCTGGCAATACGTTGTGAATAACAAGAGGAAGAGGATATCTATGGGGCGAGCGTAGAGGCGACTTCAATGTCAATGTCAGTCGATATTCCGTTGAAGCAACGTCGAGCGCGGTTAGTACATGGACGGGTGACCCATCTTGGAAAATACAGCGTTCTCGTACCACCTTCTAGCGGCTTGTATATCAGTGTATACGCGGAAGTTACGTAATTTCAGACGAGGATTACGTAGTGGATATGCCATCTTTCGGAGGGGATGTAAAGCAGGCGGTCCCTTGTCTATTAAACGTTAGGCAAGTAAAAGATCCCTACTCTTCTTAAGGGAAGAGGTTCGGCAAAATTTACAAGTATTGGGTAGCTCGTCTCCTGGCGTCGGTGATAGGCCCTGGTAGCGGAAATAGGCCGACGTTAAATAAAAAGATAAAAAAAAATCATGAATTTATTAATCCAGCTGAAATTCTGGCCCCTATTTTTGATACCGCAAACGTACAGCTGGTGATAGATGAGGAAAGTAACGAGAATTAATTATCTTTTTGATGTTTAGTCAAAATTATGTTATTAAAAAACGTAATAAATATTTGTTTTATTTTTCTCAACATGTGCCTCCAAATAAAAAATCTGAAAAAAATTGAGGGTATTAATAACACAAGTGTGCGTCTGTCTGAAAAATATCAAGGTAGCATCTTTTCAAAAAATGCATTTTTGGGCACTTTGGATTTTTCTTTATTTTTTTAAAATTTGAATTTCGTTCCAAATATGACGTAATATCTGGAAGATCTTTATGGTCGATAATTTTTTCTAATTTTTTCGTCCATTATATATACATATTTTGTTTTGTTTGTCGTTTGTTTTAGCTATAAGTATTGTTTGTCACATTTATCATATACTGTTTGTTTGAATATTTATGTGTATATTATGTTAATCCCTAATCATAAACTGTATAGTTTCTTGGGAATAAAGTTATTATTATAATTGCCTTTATTGCAAAAATTCAGCTCCCTCTTGGATTTCTGGAATAATACTGTAACAAATATTTTTTCACAATCAAGGGAATATTTTGATGTCCATTTCATGTAATTTCCTTTATGGGCATTTTTCATATGCTTATCCGGCTACACCCTTTGTAAATATGATGGTAATGGTAATTACTCCCCTTACATTAAACGTAGTTTGCGGAAACAACAGTGGGACCACTGACGTACGCTACAGTTTACAAAAGACTTTATATTAATCACTTAAGTTAATTCAGAATAATGTGTGAGGTAACAAAAATAGAAAAAAAAACAAACATCGGGTCGAATTGAGAATTTATGTATTTCAAACAAGAATTAAATATTCCAAATACATTTTGAATAGTTTTAAAGAGCACTGATACTAAAGGATAACATATTTCTAAAAACAACTTAACCATTTAGCACTGTTTTAGGGATAGTTATTTGAGATTTAGCGGCCAAATATTTAGTTTGGACAATTTTCATGAATCATTACATTTAACGAATCATGCTGTTCAATGTAAATACCCGAATATGGATCAACGAGATAAAGCTTTGCCGTATGACAATATGTGGGATTGTAACACATTCAAAGCCTATCTGAAAAAAATAGGATGCATGGAAAAATGGGATGATGTTATATTTCCTGGTAAGATTGTTTATGTTGCTATATATTGAATATATCCCCAAGAACATACCAATTTTGCAAGCTCTAGCTTTGTTAATGTACTCGTATTACAAAAGTTAATTACACAATTTTCGGCCTGCTGTATCAAAAAAAATATCCAGATTTACCCAAAAAAAAATGGAAATGAAAACCGCAAAGGTTGTAAGCAAGTTAATTTTTATAGAATAAGTAATATATACAGTTGATTTTCTGCTTCACCAGTTTTATTCTAATTTTCCTGACAATGTATCTGTACACTCAAAGAAATAGTATGGGTAAATTCAACAAAAAAAATGGTTAACTAACAATATCGTTAATTTTGTTAAACCAAACTATATTGATGGTATTTTTAAACAAGAGGTGATTGTTATTTTAATTAATAAAAAGTTGTCGTACAACAAAACAAACATTAACTAAAAAAATAGATGAATAAGACTATTATTTTGTTCGTCTGACTATTATTTTGTTGAATTCTGTCAAATTAAACTAGATAATAGTATATTTTATTTTTAACTATTATCGAATTGTAATTTTAACCCAGTATTAGTTCGTTGTATTATTGTACTTGGTAGACAAACCAATATTATTGTCGTCTTCTAGAAGTTCTAAAAGAATTACCATAAAATTTGCTTGCTTACCACGTAGTCTATTACAGAAATTATTCCCAGATGACGCCACATACAAATCACTGACAATATTCAATCATGCATTATCTTATACTCTTATGAATTTATAGAAAATTAATAACATGATTGCAATGTTCAAATTCTCTCAGGGATCATCGATATATTTCGATGGATCTTATAAACGATCTCTAATCTTTGGTTTGGGTGGTCTGATGTCTCAATACTGAGATTTTGGCCAACCAAAAAAAAAACTTCATCGTACAATAAAATGAAGAACAACCTAAAAATTAGTTGGTGAACAAAAAACAAAGCCGTTGTACTATTTAATTGTAGACCAAATTGAAAATGGTTAGTGAACATAAAAAAATGTCATTGTACTATTTAATTTGTTACAAGAAGATATGATTATTAAACTACTATTTGTTTACGAAAACAAATAAAGTTGTATGACTATTCTTTTCTGATTGATTTAACTATGAAACTAGATAGGCGCGATTTCATATGCTCTTTTTTGTTGAATTTACCTATCATTTTCTTTGAGTGTATGCAACTATTGTTTCTAAATACTCTGCAAGCTTGGAATGGGATAATAACTATAACATTTTATTACTATTATCAATTTTTTATTAGCTATTTCTCATATTTTCATTGGGCCAAGCAAGAGAAATTTATACTACAGTCGGCAATCTACAGTTGAATAGTGACCAATTCAAATTCAATCTGTGGCGCGAGTGGCTGTGTAAATCGGTCTGAGAAATACCGCATTATTAACGTAAATAAACCTTTTTCTATAGAAACTAATTTTAATTCAATACAGCCTCTGTTATAGGAGATAAGTTCGAATTGTGCTTTCCGAGCGAGCGGACGCGTCCGAAAAACACTCCCATTAAAACGGGAACACACAGTCAGCTAAATTTGATGAAACTTAGGTGAATTTGTAGCTCAAAGAATTCCGGGTAAATCGATGTTTTAAAACAAAATAACGAAATTGAAATAGAATTAATATTTGAAAATAACTAATACAGAGTTATTTAGTGGCAGAACCAACCAGTATAGTGCTATGCCTAAAGAAGCAAGCTTAAAGGACCAGGCAATAAATAACAGGAATATAAATATAAATAAGCTAAGTATTCATTATTAAAGTACCTATTTGCCACCCAAGTTTATTTATGTCTTAATGACTAACAAGTGTCTGCCGCATAAAACCATTGCATTGCTTTTTTAGGTCCAAACCCTAGCTAATACAAAGTGTAAAACATATAATTTTAAGGTGTCAAGTGAGTGATAGGTTTGAGGAATAATACATATCTCGGGACGTGAGATTAGCGATTCTGTAAGTAGTGATTAATTTCGTACATAATTCGTATTTATATTAAAAAGAGGGTGTTTTGTGGTGTTGCATATTTTTTGCATTATACATGATGTAATAAACTGGTGAGAGGTTGATTCAAACGACTTTCTTAGAAAATCTGAGAAGTGATTATATACCTAAACCCTTGAAAGTGTCGACCGCTGTCACCATAAATTTATGGCAAGGCAATAATGGATTGTTGAGGTATGCTATTCTTTAAGGAAAACAGAGTTTCTTAGATAAACAAGCGTTGACTTGGGTAATAAATTGGTCAACCTGATCAGTGGCGTACTATTGGTATAAAATGCCGGGGCTGAATCTCTTGCAGTTCAATGGAAATGCTCAGATTTTCCCAGGAAATGGTATCTATACACAAGAATGATGGATCGAATGCAGAACGTAGGAATGAAAGATCACATCCTGGTAGGCACAGAAACGGGGGAACGAGTCAGGGGCGTTAAAGCAGGGAGGAAGGGGGGGGGTTATGCAGAAGAAATTATAACACATACACGAGAAGAGGCATACCACGGCAACAGTGGAGATAAACTGGAGGAAGAAGAGAAAGCAAAAAATTAACGAATCAAATTAATACAAGGCCCTTCAATAAGCCACCATCCAAGGAATAACTGCTAGAAATCACGGCAGAGCAAGATGAAATACTGCACCTGGAACAGGCAAAATAAACAATGAAATAATGCACTATGAAGGGACAATACAAAAGGACAAAGGAGCAACTCATCACCGGAGCAAGGCTGGAAACGTTCATATGGTTTTTCCCAAGGAAATGATGTCTACACACAAGAAAAATGGACCGAATACTGAATCTAGGAACGAAAGATCACATCACATCCTAGTAGGCAGAGAAGCGGGGAAGCAGGCCAGGAGCGTTAAAGCGCACAAAGAAATCGCAGCGATATATGCTTTACCAGAATCCGAAACGGAGGAATAAGAAGAAGAAGCAGAAATACAAAAGATAAACATAAACACTCCATATCACGACACAACACATATTTCACAAGAAGAGGCAGAAGTCCAGAACCAAAAACACAAAAAAAAGGAGCTTAAACGCTCCCTCACGACACAATGCGGTAACGCATCTCACAAATACCTACACCTCCCATCCCACATTCCTTTACCATGCGCCATGTGGCTCTTGCTGCTGGCAACAAGCATGACCTTAGTCCAACCCAGCGTGGACGTAGCAGACCCAGCTGTATAACCTGGGAGTGGCAGCAATGCCTACCGCACGCCGGTAAATCATTCAATCAAATCAATCACTACAGCGTCTGTTATAGGAGTAATTACATATTAAATTTGAATATTTGTAATATTTTTATAATTTGTTGGAGGCCTTCTTAATCTTTAGAATTTCAAACATATATCTAGGATGTTTCCTTTATTTGCACTACAATTGCTAAAAAAGTCATTCTAATCAATACACTGATCTACGAAACCCGTTGATTTTTTATTATCAAAAATAAACCCTCTATGTTCTTTCGACCTTATCTATATGCTTAGGGCATCACAATCGTCAGATTTTTTTTTATATTCCCCCGATTTTTCAATTTTTTTCTTTAATAATAATGAATAAGCGACCTTGTAAATAGAATGGTAATAAAATATGAAGTTTGAGGGCACGATTAAAAATACTTATTGAGTAAAAATTAATAAATTTGACTCTGAATTTCTTTAATGTGTTACAACACGTTTCCAACAAAATTACTGCAACAAAATTTTTATATTGAGCAAAAAAATTGTACAAGAATTATGCACAATTGAAATGTATAAAAATGTATAATGTTTTGCTTTAAAATTTTACAATTATTTAGAAAAATTCAACATAATATTGTGTAAGATTCAAGAACAATTTCGATGTAATTTTAACTACGCTCGAAATTAAAAATATGTTTACATTAATGTTTTAGGAATGCAACAAAGTATAATTTGCGCAATGTTGGCCAGTCAAGATACGATGGATCGTCGACAAAATACTTTTGAAATATATGGTGCTGATTTCATGCTTTCTGAAGATTTCAGACCTTGGTTGCTTGAAATAAATTGCAGTCCGGACTTATCATTCTCAACTTCAGTTACCAGTAGACTGTGTCCTCGATGCATGGAAGATATTATAAAAGGTTTGATTTGGCCATGTTTCTTTAATATTCATTTAAAATAAACTTTATTTTATAAAATAAAAGACATACTAGAAAAACAATTAATTCATATATATGGCGACTAAATATGTAACTATATTTTGTTAACTAAGAATTTTTTTATCTCCTTATTTATATTACTGCTCTGGTGGAGTTTAGCCATGGCTATTCCACCACTCAACCAGGACACGCATACACAGACAAGAGCACAACAACCATTCCCTGGGACATTACCGTCTGCAGCAGCTGAGACTCGAACTCAGGAGAGATAACAACGACTAGCCATGTTGTCACATTCAGCAGCGGATTAGTCCGCTGCTACAATCTCTATAACACATTAACGTCGTCACTAAACATCCATACCCTAGCCAGGAATCGAACCCGTCACCCGATGGTTTTAAGCCTAACACTAAGCACTGAGGCCACTAAGTCGGTTAAATTCACAGACGTTCGCAAGACAAAATTTCAGGTTCGCTAAAACTTGCATATATATAAATCTATAAATTTAAAATAAAAGATTTTTTCTTCTCCTAATTACCCAACGGCTCACGATTTTGTTGCTTCTCGACCTGTAACCCGTCGTCTCTATTGTGTACGTGAAATCGAAATAAAGAATCAACCGTATTCAGACATTTCAGCAATTTTCTTAAGCAAAATCGCAGTTAGCAAACTATTGCAAATCAATTTGTTTAACTCATACAAAACTGATACTCAACTTCACAAAAATGATGAAGGCCCATAACGTAGATGCAACAAAAAACTAATTTTTGTCGTGCCATATCTTGAAAATAGTACAGTTTAGGGTATGTACATGTTCAATATGTACAGTTGTTGTATGTTGTATGTTTCAGTTCAGAATCACTTATAAAATATATACACTTTTTATGGGACATGAAATTTTTATAATTGGTATCTTTACCAGCTATAGTAAGTACATCACCAGAGCTACAAAATTTGACAAAAGATTTTAGTGTTAAACACCATAGAAATCACTTTCTAATTCTAATAACTCCCATAAGAACGACATAAAATATAATATTATTATACACAATATTGGCAATACGACTTTGCACCTTCGCTTTAACCAATTTGCATCATTGATAGAATATTTCTCTGAATAATTAGGTCCTTTCCTTTGCACAAGAAGTGTGACACTAATTTTGAGCGACAGAGATGGCATCAATGCGGATATCATCAAGTTAAAGAGAGACAATCTTACACCAGTGTAGCTCAGTGCTACACTTTTAGTGCAAAGGAATAGATCTACTATAGACATCAAGATTAACGATCATGATTAATGAAATAATATGGTGAAGAATATTATAGTTATTTAGTACTTACAAGAGCAAATCAAGTCACTCAATTGAATTAATCATCACTGGATTTTGGATAAAACGCCGCTTAAACTAGATAGCGGAAGAGAGATTAACATAGTACTAGGACCGAAGCAATATTTTGATGAAACAAACAATATGGAATAAATTTAAGGAAGAAGTTATTGAACCCACATATTCATCAGAATTTGATCAAGATAAACAATTCTGTACAAAAATATGTGCCACTAGAAACAATAAATAACAGAAGGGAGAATTTCAATTTAGGAATATGAGATCGAGTTTGAATATTTGACGGCATTTTTCTGCAATTTCGAGAGATATTCCTGGATCTTCAGTTTTGAACCAAGTTTGTCAGAAACATTGTATTTAAATGGGAATACACAATATATTACTACTGTGAATTGTATTTGCTATCTTCTGAAAATAAAAGCCTGCCAGTCTTTAATAATTAAAATTAGTTCTTTTTATTGCTATTTTAAATAATATAAGACTGATAGGTTCTTATTTTTCAGATATTGCTAAATACATAAGCTGATTTGCACCATGTAGAAAAGTGTGGATAGACTGATTATTTCACCAACAACTTTCAAGTTCGACGAGCTATCAAGGGATGGTAAATAACTGCAAAATTGATTTTCTGCTAGCTAGTTTGCCACTTATGAGAATGGTATCAAGCATGTTGAAGGTACAATAATGTTGATCACAAGTATGGTGCAAGAACTGAAATGTATACCGAAACCAATATTATTTGTGTGACTGTGTGATGTATTTATGGGTAAAATATAATTTTTTCTGCGAGTTAATCATATTCATAAGAGTTTGATAACAAACTACGAACGTTTATATTCAGATAGAAAAATTTATGTGATCAAATGCATTGAAAATGTTTTTAGAACTATCAACAAATGCTGAATTTCTGGAAATTCTTAGGAAGGACCTGAACTTCATGTGCAAAAAACATTACTAATTATCGGAAAATGTCTCCAGACATTTTTTATAGAGAATTTCTCTTCTTTTAAAATCGATTTAGGGTCTAGGTGGTTAATCTCGTATAAGTAATTTCAAAGTTATTATAAACAAAGTTAGAAAAGTAACCTTCGCGCATTTTTTTTTTTGACATTGTTATTAAGTAAACAATTATATAGAGAGTGTTTCATGTATGAAATCATTAATTTTTAGGTGTGATTCTATGTCAAGAAATATTAAAGATATTTCCATAAACATGGGTCTGGAAATCCCTATTAAGGAAACTAGGGTCTTCTGAAGTTGGCACCCAAAATTGGAATTTTACTTAATATTTCAGGAACTCGTTGAGCTACATTGACCAGTTTTTCACGTGATCTGATATAAATAAGGGTCATTATTCTCTGTTATCTGTCATGAGTGAATTCAATCATGGGAGCGCAAAATAGAAAGGGAGTGCTTCCTTCTCCCTCTCTAAATTTTTCATATGTGTTTTACCAGAATATGATTTCTTAGTCGAAAATACACAAGAAAGCTTATCTCGTTGTAACAGAGAAGGACCAATCGTTTTCCAGAAATATGAATCTAAAGAAGCATATGCATTCCCCAGGCGCTTAAAAACATGAAATGAACATGTCGTGTGATCCGATGTAACTTGAAAAATCTTCTTATTTTAGCACTGATCAACCTCTGAGGTTTACTTTTTACTACGAAATCGATCGTCGACTTTTTAAATTGTTGATATCTGATGCCATTTTTCTTTCTCGGTTTACTTCAGAAGACCCTAGCTCCCTTAATAGGAATTTCGGGAACCATGTTTATAGGATATTTTTTAAATATTTTTTTGAAAATTAATTACTGCATACCTGAAACACCCAGTATATCATTATGAACTGAAAGTAGAAAAAATGAGTTTAATATTATTTATTATTTTAAAAGAGAAATCATAAGGTATAGTCTATGTAATAAAGGCAAAAATGGTGTAAATATTTCGTGCAAAGACGAGATTACCTCCCCCCCCACCGTTTTCGAAGATGCCGAACACGATGGAAGTGGTGGGAGAAGTTTTTGACTGCCGCGACCCCCTGAAACGGTCAAAAACCACCCCTTTTATGGGATCCCTTTATGTTTTCATATATAAACGGGTCTGGGGAGTGATTTATCGACGATATTTGAAATACCATGGAAGGGGATTATAGAGTAAGTTGAATCCTGACTGCAGGCCTAGGGGGTTGATTAAACCCTCCCTAGGGGTGGAAAATAACGCGTATTCCACGTTTTCGGTATCGCTGATCACGGGAAAAATATTCATTTTTAGCTCCAACCCCTCCTCATCCCTCAAACTGGCAGAAACCACCCCTCACTCATCAGAAAGTATGCTATCCAAGATTTACAGGTTTTTCGGCACATGATCGTTATTCTTGTGCATATTCCTTCATTTTTCATGGAAGAGAAGGTGGTAGCGACGTCGGGGGGTGCTTCAACCCTTCCAAGGGGTGTAAAATTCATGAATTATATTTTTATCGTGATCAGCGCCCGCGAAAACGTGGAAGGGCGTATTGATGATCCAAAGTGTAATTAACATCTCTTGGAATCGTTGAAGCACCCCCCGAGGTCGCTACCACCTTCTCTTCCGTTAAAAATGAAGGGATATGCACAGGAATAACGATCATGTGCCGAAAACCTGTAAATCCTGGTAACATGCTTTCTGGTGAATGAGGTGTGGTTTCTGCCCATTTGAGGGATGAGCAGGGATTGGAGCTAAAAATGAATATTTTTCCCGTGATCAGCGACTCCGAAAACAGGGGATAAGAGTTTAAACCGAATCATTTGAAAAAAGAGAGCCTGCTCTCTGGATTCCACTTACTATATAACCCCCTTCCATGTTATTTCAAATATATATAACCCGTCGATAAATCACTCCCCAGATCCGTTTATATATGAAAACATAAAGGGATCCCCAAAAACTTCTCCCACCACTTCCATCGTGTTCAGCACCCTCGAAAATGGGGGGGAAAGGTAATCTCGTATTGCACGAAATATTTACAAAAAACTCTAGTATTATAATAACCTACAACGGTACGCTCTTACGAAACACAATAAGGCCTAGCGGCAAAAAATGTGAAAATTACATGTTTTTAGAAAGAAGCGGTAGTTATCTTGTAAAATAAGAGAGGCATCCACAAAATGTGAGATATTAGTTTTTCCCCAGAAACGAGTGACTAAAAAAAATTCCCTTTTACGCCCAACTCAACGCGTAGGATCTGAATCTGCTGTCAGTAACCGAAAATTACAACATATTTTTTTGCCAAAATTGACAAAAAAAATTTTTGCCCATATCTTGGTTATTGTGGCCGTAGGATGCTGAAATGTGACTCAGGACCGGTTTATCAGTGCGCGGTTAAGTACTTTATCCTGCAGATAAATTAACTAGAAGATTAGAATGTGAAGTTGAAATAATGAAATGTTTAATAGAAGCACATTCTAAACTTCTAGTTAATTTAGCTGTAGGATAAAGTGCTTAACCGCGCACTGATAAACCGGCCCTCAGTGGCGCAGTGCTTAATGTCGTTTTTCACGTGTTGCAGTGCACGTAAGTAGTTAAGTAAGGCCGATTCTAACTCACTTCAAGGTCAAGCTGGAGCTGTGACGTCAGCACGCCCGCAGCCCCGCGGGTGGCGCGCAGGTGATAGATGATAGATCCTATGATCTAGGTTCTAGTGTGAGGTGAGATAATGCTAGATGATAGATCCTATTATCTAGGTTGTAGTGTGAGGTGGGATCTTCTTAGATGATAGGTGATAGGACCTAATGGGAGGGGGGAGATGGGAGATCCAATCCCTGAGCTTAGATAAGAGATTATATCTAAAAGGACGTGGCTAAGAGTATACAGGGTGTGTCTAAAATAAGATGGCTGCTGTTTATTGACTAATAGTATTGTATGTTTACGTTAGTAGGCGTTAAGAAAATGGCTGCTGACGTCCATCATTGAGATTAAATAGACAAGTCTTATAATTATGAGATAAATATTCATTTACTTCTATATGTTAAGATTTGAATGTAAAACTGCGGTCAAATGCAGAGACGTTATCGGATTCCAGGAAATTGTTAATGTAAATAAATGCGACTGTCTACGGCTATATGTATATTTAAAACGTGATTAATTACCTTTAGATAACTACAGCGGCTAGATCAAAGGAAATATCGAGAGCCAATATAAACGCTTTTCAGACAAGACTCTTTAGCCTGAGTTTTATATAAGATAAATATTCGTTAGCTTCTCTACGTTTAGATTTCAATTTAATAAGAACATAATGCAGAGCCGTTATCGGATTCCAGGAAATTGTTAATGTAAACAAATGAAATCATTTCTGATAGCCTACTAACATAAGATAGGTATACGGTAAAGATGCATGCGAAGAATTTTGTGTCTTACAATACATGGTTTCTTATGGGAATATGTAGCCACCCCGCAGCGATATAGCAATTTAACATTGTTTTATATGTAAAAGACGAACAGATTATGAAAATTCGGGGGCCTTTTAGAAATCGTTCACTGCAAAGTCACGTGACCCTCGACCGTTGAGTATAAAAGCAGCGTCATCTCCCCACCTCGATCAACCCAGCAGATGCTTACCCAGCAGATGCTCCGAGGCACAAGCGGCCGAAGGTGCAGCTCCTGGATAACGGGTGAGTATGAGAAGCATACCACCAACCGACGATCCACCCCCACGGAAGAGACATGACGATACCCAACCACCCACCCAAGACCCTGCGGGTACCGGACAAACAACCGTCCAGTACCCGTAGTCCCCCTAGCTCCGGGCAGACCAAAAATGCTACCAAAGCAGTTAGGTCTGCCCTTCCTCGAGCTACACAGCTCATCCTTACCCTACCGATGATCCGGATGACAGGATGCCTCTTGGCATCTTGTGTACCGGCAGTCACTCCCGCCACAAACCCAAAACACCCAACAGACCGATGACTACCCCCCGGGGGGCAAACAATCTGGCGAAGAGCAGAAGACGAAGAAAGAAGAACGCCAGAAGAGGCCTTAGCCAGCAAGGTCCAACGAGCCAGGACCCAGGGAGGTGGACCGAAATCGTCTGCACCGCTCACAATTGTGAGTGGGGCCGACGTAAAGTAAGTTCGCCCGCCCTGCACGAGGCTGGTCCCCGGTCTACAGCGATGTACTGGGGTAAAGGGCAATAGTCCTGCCCGGCCCCAGACATCCGAGACCGACATCTATAGCCAAGAATATTGGCGACCTCGATCATTAGCTGTTTATCTCTCGCGGTGAACGGTTGTCTAATTGAAACAGTATGTCGTCTACCGAGACCGTATCTAAACTCAGTACTGATATAATTAATTTAACTAAAAAATCATTGCTGCTCTTAAAGACTGATTATGAAATCGATCAACATATTTCGATAATTAATAGCAATATTAAACTAGTAGCCAAGGCAATTAAAATCAAAATTCATATCGATAATAAAGGTGAAAATATATTTAAATTGGAAAATAATTTAGCGCTTTTAAAATACTATCGAGAGCAATTGAAAAAATTAAAATTAAAAAATAAAATATTAGGCGGTTCCTTAAAGCCGGCAGCACGAAAATATTTAGTATATCAAGAGGTAGAATCTTGTTTTAAAAATCGTGTTAAGTCCGGTATAATAACTAACGTACAAATTAAAGAACCGGTATTATTTTTTAAAAAAGCGTTTAGGAGCTTCTCTATTCAAATTAAAAAATGTTTAAAAGATGGGCTAATTAAAGTAAATGTTATTTTTGAATGTAACTTCGTACAGCCTACTAATGGCACAGTGGAATTAAAAACATTTGCTACAAGGAACACCGCGATAGACTTAAATACGGATTTAAAGGAATGGTATAGAGAAAATGTATCCGAACGGTTATTGAAACATCTAGAAGACTTTCAAGGAAAAGATTCAGGCTGGGCCTTATCGGAAATTATCGGGCTAAGAGTAAATGTTAATAAATATTGTCCTATAACAGTGGGATTATCAACATACGCTGAAATGCCAAACTTTATAAAGGAAAAAAAGTGCGTTATTAACGTTAAAAATAATGACGAATATTGCTTCTTATGGTCAGTAGTTTCGGCATTATACCCGGCTAAGAAGAATGGGGAGAGAGTAACTTCATATCCTCATTTTGAAGACGTTTTGAAATATGATGGCATCGAGTTTCCGATGGAATTAAGAAATATTAAAAAATTCGAACGCTTAAATGATATTTCGATAAACGTATACACCGTAATTAAAAGGGAAGTTTTACCAGTATGTTTAAGTAAATACAGTTATGAACGGGTCGTAAATTTATTAATGATTCCTACGAATTCTGTCAATAATTTTACTGATGCTGCGCAATATCATTTTGCTTGGATAAAAAATATGTCTCGATTATTATCTAAACAATTATCTTCACACGGACATGAAAAATTTATCTGCAACCGATGTCTTAATCATTTCTCTACTCAAGAACTTCTAGACCGGCATTCAAATGATTGTAATTCGAAAACTAATACGTGCAAAATTGAATTACCCGACGAGGATGAAAAGTTTTTAAAATTTAAAAATTACCGATATAAAGAAAGGGTACCGTTCGCTATTTATGCTGATTTCGAATGTATCTTAGAGGACTGTGATGCTAACACGAATCAAAATACGCAAAATTACCAGAAACATACGGCTTTTAGCGTCGCGTATTACTTAAAATGTTCGTACGATGACAGTCTATCACAATTTAAAATGTACCGAGGCGACGACTGTCAGTACTGGTTTGTTAAAGAACTTGAAAAAATTTCAGACCGAGTTAATGTAATCATGTCCGACATAAAACCTATGGAGTCGTTAAACGAGACACACAAAAATGAATTCGATCTCGCGCAGGTCTGTCATATCTGTGAGGGGTCCTTCAAAGAGACGGACATCAAAGTAGCCGATCACAATCATTTAACTGGGTACTATAGGGGACCGGCGCATATGAGATGTAACATTAATTATCAAGATAGTCACGTGATTCCGGTTATATTTCATTGTTTATCGGGTTACGATGGCCACCTGATAATCAAACAGCTAGCAACGGCATTTGACGGACAAATTTCATTATTACCGATTAATAAGGAAAAATACATTTCTTTCACTAAACGAGTTAAAGATACGAAAATTAAACTAAGATTTATTGATTCGTTTAGGTTTATGGCAGACAAAATCGAAAAACTAGCTTCCTATCTCGACGATGACCAGAAACGAATCACTAAATCGTATTGTAATAATGATGAACAATTTCAATTATTAACGCGGAAAGGTGTTTTTCCTTATGATTATTTAAATTCTTGGGAAAAATTAGACGAGACATCTCTACCGGCTAAAGAAGAATTTTACAGTAAACTGACTGACGAAAACATAACAGAGGACGATTATAACCATGCTATGAATATCTGGAATAAATTCGATATTAAGACATTAGGGGAATATTCCGATATATATTTAAAAACAGATGTATTACTGCTAGCTGATATATTTGAAAATTTCCGCGAGACATGCATACAGACGTACGGACTTGACGCTTTAAATTATTATACTGCTCCGGGACTGGCATTCGACGCGATGTTAAAAATAACTAAAGAAAATTTAGAGCTTCTCACAGACATTGATATGATACTGATGATCGAAAAAGGCGTGAGAGGCGGTGTAGCGCAGGTATCTAACAGATATTCGAAAGCTAACAACAAGTACATGGGGGATGCGTTTAATCCCGACGAAAGAGAGACTCACATCATGTACTTTGACATCAATAACATGTATGGAGCCGGGATGTCTGTTCCGCTACCTACAGGTGCTTTCGAGTGGGTACCCGTCGAACAATTTTATGCCTTAGATATTCCAAATTTATCGGACGAGTCAGACATCGGTTATATTTTGGAAGTAGATATCGAGTATCCACTTGAATTACATGAGCTACATAAGGATCTCCCGATGTGTCCAGAACATATGGTGCCGCCCGGTTCAAAACATTCAAAATTAATGACCACTCTGTTAGATAAAACGCGATATGTAATGCATTATAGGACTTTAAAAAAATGTTTAGAACGCGGATTAAAACTCAAGACGGTACATAGAATTTTAAAATTTAAACAGTCGCGATGGCTAAAGAAATACATTGATTTAAATACGGATTTACGAAAACAGGCAAGTAACGAGTTTCAGAAAAATTTCTATAAGCTAATGAACAATGAGGTGTTCGGAAAGACAATGGAGAATGTCCGCAAGCACAAAGATGTTAAATTGGTAACTAAATGGGAGGGGAGATGGGGCGCCAAGTCTCTGCTCGCGAAACCGAACTTTCACAGTTCGACTGTCTTCGGCGAGGATATGATTATTATTGAAATGAATTGACTAAAAATTAAATTCGATAAGCCAATATATGTGGGGTTCGCCATTTTAGATCTTTCAAAAATTATTCTTTACGATTTTCATTATGATTATATTAAAAAAGAATTCGGTGAGCAAGCCAAACTACTTTACACGGACACAGACAGTTTAATTTACGAATTTAGCGACGTTGATATATACAAGTACATTAAAAAAGACATCCATCAGTTCGACACATCGGATTATCCTGTAGACAATGTCTACGGAATACCTCATGCAAATAAGAAGGTACTAGGCGTAATGAAAGACGAATGTCAAGGGCGCGTAATGACAGAATTCGTAGGACTCCGTGCAAAAATGTATAGTTATAAAGTGGAGGGTGTGTCGGTAAATAAAAAAATCAAGGGTCTCTCGCGTTCGGTAATCAGAAAAATTACATTTGAAGACTTTACGAATTGTCTATTTAATAAAGAAATTTTGACCAAAGAGCAGCGATTAATTCGATCAAAGAAACATGAAATATATACTATCAAACAGAATAAGGTGGCACTCAGTCCGTATGATGATAAAAGAATTATAAATTATATAAATACCGATACGAAACCTTGGGGATATAATTTCCAACAAGTCTCGGCTCGTCAGATGACGTCATCGACGCAGTGAAGCGCTTGGCAGTAGCCGTTCGGATTCATTTACTTTAGAGACTTTGATCGCGATGGACGGGTTAGAAAAAGAATTGCAGTACAAGCTTGTACTTATCACTCGCGACGTATATGAGAAGTACATTCAAAATGCATTGAATTGGGGTAATTATCAATTAGTTCATAAAATTTTAGAAAAGATTGTTATACCGGACAAAGCTTTATACTGGATGGCTTTAAGAGATAGTTCTAATTTCGATTTAATGAAAAAAATATTTACGAAAAAACTTCAAAACGATATTTTTATTCAGCAGTTGGAATATATTTTCCAAAGAGAATGTATTACTCACCTTACCGTGTATCGATTACGAGAAGTAATTAACAGACATTATCCCGCCGCGAATAATAGTTATTTTAGAATTTTTTTAGAAGAATTATTAACGTGTAATGATGATTATATGTCAATTGATTTTTATTCGAAATCGTACCCGGCTAAAAATATTTCTGATAATTATAAAAGTATTGATTGGTCGATTAATAAAGCATTTTGCGAGGCAGCTTACTTTACACAATACGAATTTCTTGAAATTTTGTTTCGAGTAATTGGTAGGAATAATATACATTTCAAATTAGATATTAATTTCAATGAAGAGCATAAGCAGTTAATAAAATGGCTGGAGGATAATATATCCAAAGGTCGCTCTGGGCAGCCGATTGGTTGGAGCTCTGGTCCAGACAGCGGGCACTGGCCATCGACTACCTTAGAAGATTATGTTAAGACGCTTGACATAGTTCGTCTACATTTTTTGTAATTAGTATTAAAGTATTGTAATATAAATATTTTACATTTAATAAATTAAATTATTTATAAAATGTGTGTTTTTATTTCCTAATACCTATCCTGACATGATGATCATGAGAGAGGCAGGTGAGACAGCTTGAACAGCTCCAACAGCTCGAACAGCTCCAACAGGTGTAACAGGTACTGTACCTGTTACACCTGTTGGAGCTGTTCGAGCTGTTGGAGCTGTTGGAGCTGTTCAAGCAGCCCATATACATATACATATACGTGTATTATATAGGGTCAGTTTCAACAGCTCGAACAGCTCCAACAGCTCCAACAGGTGTAACAGGTACGGTACCTGTTACACCTGTTGGAGCTGTTGGAGCTGTTGGAGCTGTTCAAGCAGCCCATATACATATACATATACGTGTATTATATAGGGTCAGTTTTAACAGCTCGAACAGCTCCAACAGCTCCAACAGCTCGAACAGGTGTAACAGGTACGGTACCTGTTACACCTGTTGGAGCTGTTGGAGCTGTTGGAGCTGTTGGAGCTGTTCAAGCAGCCCATATACATATACATATACGTGTATTATATATGGTCAGTTCCAACAGCTCGAACAGCTCCAACAGCTCCAACAGGTGTAACAGGTACGGTACCTGTTACACCTGTTCGAGCTGTTGGAGCTGTTGGAGCTGTTCGAGCTGTTCAGACACTTAATAAGTATGAGATGCTATCAACTCATTGAAATAAAAAAAGATTATTAATAACATTTTTTATTAATATAAAAAAATTATAATTAAAATTGTGTAGAATTAATAAAATAATAAAAACACTGGTCTGGCTATCCGGCAGGAGGGCAGATCGTATGTTAATTAAAAAAAGAAATTTATTGGTCTCGCCGGCTGACAGATCGACCTCTCCAAATCTCCGAAGAAATTCTGAGTTCAATGGAGTCTGTAACAATTTAAAAAAATATCTATAAGTATTGAGTTATACGAAACAGAAAAAATATTTTAAATACCTTTCATGATGTCGGCTAAGAGTATCAGCCGGGGCATCTCCTGTGGTGGTGGTGGTGGTGGTTGCGTTACGGGGTCCTGGGGCTGAGGCAGCCCCAGGTACCTCCAGCCCTCCGGTGGGACTTGACACATTGAACATTGGCAAATATTGCCCGCTATCAGTTCTCTAAGCCCCGTTTGATTGTGCATCTTTGCAACGTCTAACTGATCACCGCGCTCTGACTCGAGGCGGGAGCTCTCCCCCCACTTCTCTCTCTCTGCCCCCCACCCGACTCGTCATTCATACACGCACACATGTATACAGAAATAAAAGCCAGTATGGTTAGCATAAATTTGTTTATTCAAAATCCTTATCTTTATTTACAATATACCACTGATATATCGAGTAGACATTCTGCCTAGAGCAGCGTAAATGATTATTAATATGTTTATGACAATGATATTCTAAATTATTTAACATTAAACTATTCATATTATTACAATTATATAAGTCTATAATATTATTATTATTAGACAGATAATGCTGAAGCCATCGCTTCTTTTCCAGTCCCTTGACATAAACTTTTGCTTCTCTCTCAAGTACGTGGCTGTCGATGAAGTCCTGCAGGTCGCCGTACCGGAGATTATCATAAGGCGTGGACCATTGGAGACCGTGCACATGATCAGTTATCCAATTAATTTGCTTCTGAATATTGTGTGTAAGAAGCCCGTAACTAACGGTCGGTTTAATTATCCGATGTACACACGAGACATCGGTAATATTAAAAATTGAAATTTCTTTACATGTAAAAGCTAACTCCTTTTTATGCTGGAAGCCCTGCACGTCTATTATATACATATTAGTATGGACGAACTATACTGGTTAAAGGATTGTAATAAATCAATCTATCATGAATTATAAGACAATATGCAGCAGTGTCTTTCGGAATATTTTTATTAGTGCTAAATTCCAGCCTAATGTCCACTGCACTCGACTTTGCAACCTCATTCTGACACGAACAGTCGATAACTACCAGAGGAGCTTTAGTTTTAAATTTATATTTAGTAAGCAGAGGTTCATTTTCTTTTTCATAATAAGATTTCTGAAATTGACAGAACATTTCATACAGAGTAGCACAGAAATTCTTCTCAAAATTAATATTCAAGTTATCATAGGGATATGATTCCGAATTTAAAAAAAGTTTAAAATTAGTCAACTCGCAGTGATCAAATTCACTCATACGTTTAGCGACTGCATTTTTACGACCCGTTTGAAGGCCGAAAATAATATATCGCGGTGTCTCTAACTGAGACGAAGTTTTAATATTCCAAGTATGCGTCTGCGATTCCATCAGCATGGGGTATTCATGTAATTCCCAGCTTCTAAACGGTACAGGCAAATCGATATTCCTCTCTAGATATTTCATTAATTTTAATCGCTCAACGTCAGATACCGTCACGTGTGGTACACGCCATTGAACGATTTCCAATTCTACTTTAATATTTTCATCGGCTACAAGATTTATGATTGCGTTTGTATCAATACTACTGCGAACGAGTACCAGCTCTTGACGGATATTTAAAATAATTCTTTCAAAGGTCTCTGCGAACCCCAGACATATTTTTAAAGGTATACATGCGTCAAAGTAACCGTTCTCGTCTGCAAAATTATCATCCACATCAGTCCACCCAGCATTTTCTAAGTGATTCGCGTCATTCGGAGTGAATGATGCATATCCCTTCATAACAGTCGCGAGGCCTGGATTTCTACTGCTGTCCACAATTTTACCGCTCACTTCGTATCGTATCTCGTCAAACAGATACAATAACCCCATTTTATCAAAGACCGCTGTGTTCGAAACCGTACCATCCTCTTTAAGTAACCGGCCCCGCATATACAGCGAACTAGCATACGGCGCAGTATACACATCTTGCTGCTGAATGGGTATACGAATTTCGTCGTTATTATTTAAATTTCTGATTGAATATGGTCCATGACTATGATTTTCAAAATTAGTTATCGCGGTTTCAAACGTAGGCTTCTCAAACACGTTTAAAATATTCGGATTCATATTAGCACTTTGTAACCGAGAGAGTAAAGAAAACGTCTATTTTTAGATGTTAACACCTTGAAGGTTACAGGTGAACTGTTTCGAGCGCGAGCAGGTGTTCCTTTTAAACTATTTCGGAAACTAAGACCCATTCTTCTTCAAGTGCAGTCTTACAGTGATGACCTCGCCACGGAAATTAACAAGATCACCGTCTTGATCGACTATCTTAATTGATATGCTATCTATATGCCTCTTATTAATCGGCAGGTAAATTGCATTAGCGGGACACTCTATTATTTTATAGCCGGGAGGCACGCTAGGAAAAAATTCATGAATAATGTGTACAGATCTATCATTCATGTAACTGCCCGTGATGAGATTACACTCCACGCATATAGCGTTTACTTTTTGAATTTTTGCCGGGAAATCAGATATATGTTTCTCGAGCGGTTTTAGACGACGAGATGTAAATCCTAACAAACTGCCAATACCGCCGGCCTTTTCAAAATTTATCATCTTATTGGATTTTATTTCCACTTTTAACGTATTTTTATTGGATACTATAGAAATATGACCATCGTTACCATGATTCAGAATAAAATGCTTTCTTACGTAATTATTTATATCTTCTATTTCATACGAGCCCTCCGGAATTTTTATAAACTTATCGTCTGTATCATAATATATATGATTATTTGTAGCGTCTATGTTCGGTATGGAGTTATACGCCTCGAAATTTATTAAAGCAAGCGAATATTCAGCGCCGTCTTCAAGGTCTATGGGTGGGGAAAAGTGCGCGGTTAAATTAGATGATTTGCCGGATAATGTAAACGTACAAGACATGTTGCGGCTTCAAGGTTAGCTCTGAGAATGAACGTGACTTAAAAGCATGACGCATTATATAGAAATTGTAAACACAGATGTCCACAATTTACTGTCATAAGACTGATACTGCTTGTGATTGTATTCAATAGAACAATTTAAATATTTTATTAATTCGAGAGGAGGCTGTAAATTACCAAAACTATCATAATAAACGGCTTTCGAACCGTTCTTAAAGTATGCAGTCCAATGAGTACCATTACCGCTATCACTATCCAAGTTCACAATGCCCGTCTCAATTTTATGTACGCGTTTAGGTAGTCGGTCTCGCATAAATATTCCTCGAAAATTAGGTATATTTAACATCTTAACATATTTTTTCAGATCCACGTCGGTGAGCGCTCGATTTGGTAATTTTACTAGTCACTTGCTGTTGGTGTTTTTATTCATGTATAGTCCAAGTCCCGTTCGATAGGGACGAAGATAGAGTCCCTTACCTAGGGCGATACTCTCCATAGCCTGATTGTGACGTTTAGATTCTTTAAGCTGGGAGGCTGCCGCCTGAGAATCTCTTACAGCTTTCGCTATACCTGCAGATCCGCCGGCTAGCGCTCCCAGAGCACTAAGTCCGGCAAATATTGGTATTAGCGGTAGAACGCCACCCGTCTTTGGTATAGGAATAACGCGAGCAGCCATCGGTGATATTTTTTTATCTTTTTTAATACGCTGTACTGCACGAGAGGCCTTTTTAATAGCATCTCCGACAGAGGGAGCTCCACGTACTAGTTTACGAATTTTATTGGATATTTTTTTAAACGTCATCGTACCGCCACATTTTCTTTTTTTACATCCCAAGCCTAATTTAACTTTAGCACTCATGATGCCTGCTACACCGGCTGCTGCCGCTCTTTCTCTGATGGATGAATCCCTAGCAAATACACGCTTCAGAGCACGTTTTGTGAATTCTTTATCGGCAATATGCCGTCCTTTCACATCATTGACTTTAGAATATTGTATGTCGTGGTCACGACACGCCTCATCTAGACCATTAATTCCGCGATCTCCTCGCGCCAGTCTTTTTTCTAATTTAGTACCCGGGTCGCAGAAACGATAGCCAGGGATATGGGCTTCGAAAGGTAATTTATTTATGAGAGCGTTTACAGCCATGTTACCTCTATCACATGTAATAGTAGACTGAGGTGTTACAGGTGATCGAAAGCTATTTATACTTAAACTCCTGGTGGAAATACCTCAGTGTCAATCATGCGTTTCATCAAGACAGGTAACAGTCTGAAAATCGATAATCTCGATTTCGATAGTCATGTGAAAAAAGATAGTAGACATGGTCCTCTGTTACCCGACAGCATCAGGTGTATCATATGCGGACCTTCAAATTGTGGGAAAACAAACATCGTGATAAGCCTGCTGACTCATCCACACGGCTTGCGTTTCAAGAATGTTTACGTCTACTCGAAATCTCTCTACCAGCCTAAATATGAATATCTTAGAAAAGTACTCGGCTCGATCGTGGGATATCATGAATTCAAGGATAGCGATGTAATAATGACGCCTGCGCAAGCTAAAATTAATTCCATTTTTATATTTGATGACGTAGCTTGCGACAATCAAAGTGTGATGCGTGACTACTTTAGCATGGGGCGGCATAAACAGATAGACAGCTTCTATCTCTGTCAGACCTATACCCGCATTCCAAAACATCTGATAAGAGACAATGCAAATTTACTGATATTATTCAAGCAGGATGACATGAATCTTAGACATGTATATTCCGATCACGTTAATACCGATATGAGCTTTGAGGATTTCAAACATATGTGCTCGTTATGCTGGAAAGATAAATACGGATTCCTAGTGATAGATAAAGATAGCGATATTAAACATGGCCGATACAGAAAGGGGTTTGACGAGTATATATACCTGTGATTTTACTATCTCAATCAGTTGATAATTACACATGTTATCTGACGCACCTGTCGACATGGACATTACTAATAAAATTATCGAAGCTCGGAAAGCCGTAAAGCGCAAATTAGAGGCACTCAAAATGCACGATCTGCAAATCGAAAAGTCTTTTGCCCCAATCACCGCACCTTTACATTCAATAGCTAAACATATCAAGCTTGAGACGGACGAGAATTTAAACATTAAGAAAAAGTCTGAACCCTCAGAGGATGAAAAAAATATTAATATTACACCGTCACCGTCGATTGTCGACTCTGAAGAAGGCGACCAGTCAGATGAGAAGTATCTTGAGAAATTTAGCGATCTGCCTAAAACGTATATATCTGAGATGATGCATGATACTGAAAATACATATGATTTTCGATATGGTGTACGATATAATCCCGAAGAAGATAAATATTATATTGGAAATTCTGCCATTCAGTTTGACGGTGACAATTTAATAATAAATAATAAAGAGTATCAGGGCACTCGCGGTCTTTATGAATTACTATTTAAAAAACGTTCGCATCACTATAACTATGATGATAAGAAACAGTACATTGATATTGTAAAAAGGACTAGCGCACATAAGAGAAATTATGATTCTGAAAAGCAAAAGTCCGGTAGTAAGAGCTGGAAGTACCTGCATATTATTAAACCGATGCTTTACGCTCGCGAACCTCGGCAACGTGCTCCTGGTAAAGTAAAAGGCGGTGAATTAATGATGCAAGTCACCGATAATGCTATTGATTACGTATATTGGGACGATCCTAATGAACTCGTCGATCGTCTTAGGCTTTTGATAGCTTCACAGGAGGCAGGCAATTCAAGTCATACGAATGAAATAAATAGAATTTTAGAGGAACTATTAGAAAGTAAAATAATCGAACCGCTGGATTAATTTAACAGTACGTAAATTATTGTTGAACTGTAAACATGTCTGCTATAAAAAGAGATATTGTTAATGAAATACATAAGCCGGCTAGAATTAACTTTAAGAGACGAAAAGTCGTAGTTAGAGGTTTAAATGAATTGCTTCAGGCTGACTTAGTCGAAATGATTCCATATGCTAATTACAATAAAAATTATAAATATATTCTCATTGTAATTGATGTTTTTTCAAAGTACGTATGGGCTGAACCAGTTAAATCTAAATCTGGCGTAAATGTTACTCGAGCTATGGAAAAAATATTAGTCGCAGATAAACGAATCCCCGTCAATTTACAGACTGATAATGGAACCGAATTTTATAATATTAATTTTCAAAAATTAATGAAAAAATATAAAATGAATCATTATTCTTCGTATAGCACTAAAAAATGTTCAGTAGTCGAACGCGTAAATAGGACTATAAAATCTATGATGTATAAAGAATTTAGTATAAATGGTTCTTTTCGGTGGTATAATTTACTTGCTGATATTATTAAGAAATATAATAATACTAGGCATCGTACCATCGGCATGAAACCTGTAGATGTAAATAAAAAGAATGAAAAAATACTCTTGAAATCCGTTTACAATTATCCTACAATTACATACTCGCAATTACCTAAATTTAAAATTAACGATCATGTGAGAATAAGCAAGTACAGAGGCGTGTTCGATAAAGGTTATACTCCTAATTGGTCTAATGAAATATTTACTATTTCAAAAATTAATTATACCAGCCCCATAACATACTTACTGACCGATGCACAGAAACAGCCAATAGAAGGATGCTTCTATACTGAAGAACTGCAGAAGGTTAAACATTCAGACATGTATCTCGTTGAGAAAGTTTTAAGGAAGAAAGGAAATAAGGTTTTCGTTAAATGGCTTGGATTTGACAGTTCCCATAACAGTTGGATTGAAAAAAGTAGCATTGTTTAATTTTTATGCACTTATATTAATTATTATTATTATTATTATTATTATTATTATTATTATTATTATTATTATTATTATTATTATTATTATTATTATTATTATTATTATTATTATTATTATTATTATTACTATTATTATTATTATTATTATTGCTATTATTTTTATAGGTTATGTATTCCATGTACATATATAAGCTTTATTACTGTATTATGCGTTCAGATAAATAAAATATATTATAAAAATTAAATTATTTTTTTATTTTTCGTCTGGGGTGGCTTTATTTTTTAAGATTTAATTTTTTTGATTGCATATTTGAATTCAGCATTAAAAAACACATAAAATGTAGCATGAACATTTTCGTTACAATAAACTTGAAAAATATGAATTTTTTCATTTTTTGCCTGGGCTGGCTTTATTTTTTAAGATTTAATTTTTTTGATTGCATATTTAAATTCGACATTAAAAAAGACATAAAATGTAGCATGAACATTTTCGTTACAATAAACTTGAAAAAAAAATCTGAATTCTTCATTTAATTAGGAAATGGGTAATAATAGTCAACCATTTTTTAAATTAATTTATTAATACATATAAGAAAGAGGTTACATGTTTTGTGATATAATAACAGAATATTTATGTTCAAGTACTGGATTAATTATTTGAGCGTATCGTAATATTTTAATTTGAAAACGATCTCGATCGCGGGCGTCTTGCATCCAGTTACCACATCTAGCAGTTCTATGGGCATAGCTCCAATGGTAAATGTGATGAATTTTAACGTCCTCGCTGAACTGAACTGTTCTTGGACTTCTTCGGCTGGATACTGACATGTTGAAATGTACGTAAAACTTCAACGTACTTAACGTCTTCTCTGAGTAATTTTAAATTGTTCATAAATTGCTGTAACCTCTTCTTATATGTTTCGGGATCCATCTTTAGGACTCAATGAATTCAATGTTAGTGGTCGTGCCTGCTAGCCCTCTATATACTAAGTACACTTCTTTTAGTATAATGGTTTGTTGTAGCGTTACCATATCATCATCAGAAATAATGCGTGAGTATCTGGCTGGTAGACTCACTTTACAATTTTCGAGGATTACTTGGACCTGGATACCATACGGTGAAAGTGCTTTATATATATCTAGAACTTTATATTTTCTATCGACTTCCAGCTCATAGATTTTCATGAACGGCGTGACATGAGCTTCAACATTAATTTTTGTGAAAGACATTGCTGCTGCTGCTGCTTGTATATATCGACTTTAAGATTGTGAATGAATGCAGCGATCTCAGGTCTTTACTTTTATGCTGTATTCCACCCCCACTTTTCGTATCGAGTAAGCAGAAAAATATGGGAAAAAATATGATGATTTCATTGTTTACATTATTTCTCTCCAAACCCTGAGACGCTCCTTATAATAGATTACGTGACTTATTAGTCATTGTATTATAACCGTCGGATGCTGTTATCTAAAGACAATTAATCACGTTTTAAATATACATATAGCCGTAGACAGTCGCATTTATTTACATTAACAATTTCCTGGAATCCGATAACGTCTCTGCATTTGGTCACAGTTTTAACATTCAAATATAAAATTTACGTATTGAAGTAGATGAATATTTATTCCATATATAAGACTTGTCTATTTAAACTCAATGATGGATGTCTGTAGCCATTTTCTTAACCTCTAACGCCCTCTAACGTAAACATGCAATACTATTCGCCAATAACTATAAACAATAAACGGCAGCCATCTTATTTTTATTACTAGATACACCATATCACTAGTACACCTTATACACTTATTTTTATTACTAAATACACCCTGTATACTTCTTTTATTACTAGATACATCCTATATACTCTTAGCCACCCCCTCTTAGATATAATCTCTTATCTTTAGCTATAATCTAATATCTAAGCTCGGGGATTGGATCTCCCCCCTCCCATTAGGTCCTATCACCTATCATCTAAGAAGATCCCACCTCACACTACAACCTAGATAATAGGATCTATCATCTAGCATTATCTCACCTCACACTAGAACCTAGATCATAGGATCTATCATCTATCACCTGCGCGCCACCCGCGGGGCTGCGGGCGTGCTGACGTCACAGCTCCAGCTTGACCTTGAAGTGAGTTAGAATCGGCCTTACTTAACTACTCACGTAGCAGTGAACTAGATCACGGTTGTGTGAGAGGTAACACGGCTAGTCGCTCTCATCTCCTGTATAGTTAGTATAAATAAGGCAACAAAATCCTATTCTGCTCAACTCGGTGCGTAGAATCGGAATCTGTAAAAACCGGAAATTGCTCAAAAAATATATTTTTGTCAAAATTGACGAAAATATTTTTTGGTCATACGTGGTTTCTTAATCACGTGCTAATATTTCAAGATGTGATTCCTTAGTCTAGTCCCCCGTACAGCGTCCTTTTTTGAAAATTATTACAAAAGTGGTAAAAATGGTCTTAGCGGCTTCATTTTAATGAGTCTACCACACTGTAAAATTTTCAGAATACAGGATGGGCGCTTTTCCGCACGCGCAGCACCTAAACCTGTCAATTGCTCATAATTGCCTAAAAAAGATAGTCCATAACTTGTCCGACAAATTTTCAGCCTCGTTTTTTCAGTCCGACAACCTGAATATGTCAGTTATGGCAGGTTACGTTTTACGATTACAAAAGTTATAATCTTAATTTTTTTCACTTTCAAATAAAATATATATATTAAAAAAAATAGGCGTCCGACCAAAAAAATGACGCAAACATAAAAATTAATTAAAAAAATTATTATTTTTTTTTAATTTTTGAAAGTAGTGCCAAAGCGCGCGCACTAAGCTATACTAAAGAGTGTGCGTGGGAAGAGCAGCTGATGAATTCATTGCCTCATGGTCCAACAGGCTCCATTTTTATATATACGCTTTGCTTTGCCGGCTTCGTTCACGTTTTACTCCATGTGAATTTTATAAAAATCAAAGTGTTAATCAAAAGGTGCATTGGTGTATTTTTTTTAATTTTTATTTTTTTTTTTTCAAGTGGTGAATCAGATTAGTCTTAATCTTGATGTTGTTGACATTTTCAATAAATTAATTTATATACCGCATTAAATAACAAAAGTTATTAAGAACAGAATATGGTTTGATTATATTTCATAATTTTACTTCCACATCCAGTGGAAGTATAGTAACGACAAAAAATTTTTTAAAAAATTTTATTGTTGAAATAGGCTTAGAATGTCATAAGACGTCGAGATTTCAAGTTTGAGCGAAAAAAAAAATTTCTGTCTGTTTGTCGGTCTGTCTGTCGGTCTGTAACTTTTTTTGTGCGCACGTTTACTCTGGAACCGTTTGAGATATTGACTTGAAATTTGGTACACATATGTACTTTAACGAGATCTAGAACTAGATTATATTTTCAACTTGTTCCGTCGAAGGGTTGGGGGGTAAATTGGGCTAAATTTGAAGTAAATAGGTAAATCAAGCAGGAAGAGTTCATAAAATTGATATTTAGTATAGACAAGAGACGCTAAGGTCTCAAAAAAAATTTTGGCATTAGCCACCCCCATTACCACCCCCACTCCATTATTAAAGGGGATGAAAAAAAATGTGATTTAGTGTGTGTACAAGAACCAGAAACCTCAAAATATTTTTTTACTTTATCCACCCCCCAGTCCCACCCCCTGTCACCACCCCCACCCCACTACCGATGTGGGGTATCGTTTTATGGGTTTTGGGGTAGAGGATTTCAAATATTATATTATTAAAGTTCCGTAAACAATTATTTCCAGATACAAAATTTTTTCGTTGTGTGACTTGGATAGAAAATCCGGATGTGGAAGTAGTGATTCCTTGGGCAGCGGTTTTTTCAATAAAAATAACTAAAATTAACCGATATATAATAAGTATTTATTCATTTATTAGTATTTATTGACTACATTGCACAATTTTGCTCTATAAGGGTATGTATTAAATAAAATATAAAAGTTGTAATGAACAAAATTTGGCCTGATTACTTTTCATAATTTTTTTCACAAAAAAAAAACTAATTTTATTTATTAATTGATTTATTAATACTTATTTATTTACAATACATTTCACAATTATCCTCTATCAGAGTAAAACTTAAATAAAATCATAATACAACATATAAACATTAATTTACATAATATTTGCAGCTAATTATACACGAAAATAAAAATTCGATTAAGGATGCATCCTATTAACCTTTTTTTTTGTCGGACTGGTAATATGATCCACTATTTTTGTCGGACAGTGCTATATTTAGTTCAAAAACGTACCAATTTATCACGGTTGATTTTTGTCCGAAATTTTGCAATCACAAAACATAACCTGCCATAACTGACATATTCACGTTGTCGGACTGAAAAAACGAGGCTGAAAATTTGTCGGACAACTTATGAACTATCTTTTTTAGGCAATTATGAGCAATTGCAATTGAAAATTAGGTGTTGTGCAATAACAAAACGGTACCGCGCTAGAGTGATATGTTGCAGGTGTTGGACTCGACAATCACGAACTCTTTTTTTTTCGGAAAAAAAAAATTTTCTTTTGATTTGACGATTAATCTTTCAATTAAAATAAAAAAAATTGAGTTTTGTAACAAAAAATCGTAACCGCGCTAGAACGACAGGTTTAGGTGCTGCGCGTGCGGAAAAGCGCCCATCCCGTACTCTGAACATTGGTAGACTTGTTAAAATGAAGCCGCTAAGACCATTTTTACCACTTCTGTAATAATTTTCAAAAAAGGACGCTGTACTGGGGACTAGTCGTTTTATGAAGAAGAAAAATTCATATTAACGCAACGGCTTAAATTTTTTGCTACAGGATGTTGAATTTTTCTTTAAATCGTTGTTTTTTTATATCTCAGAAAGTACTTTAGATATTATTTCCAATTTTGGTATGTGTCAATAGGCTATAAAACCACATATTTTAGTTACAAAAGTTATTTTGTCTCTCCACCACCTTGGTCAATTCTACATCAAAACGGTTCTCTTGCGTTTTTCTCGTCAGTACAACAAATCAATTAAAATTGAAACTAACTGTTATTAACATTGATAATGATAAATTTTGTTTTATAAAAATTGTTGGAAATGGTCACCTTCACTTAATAGGCATGCTTCCGCCCGTCTTCGCTTCAAATATTCCCGGCGTATTCCGTATTGTTTCACACGAGGCAACTATTCGCTCTCTTGAATCTTCTAAAGAGTTAATGGGAGTTTTATACACCAGGGTTTTACAAAAAGAAATCTAAACTATTGAGATCGGGGATCTCGCTAGCCATTGCTGAGGTCCTCCGCGACCTATCCAACGATTAGGATGAACCACATATAAATGGTCGTGAACAATTACACGGAAATGAAGAGGCTGCATGTACATTTGATTCCTTAACGCAATTGGTACATCAAGCAACACAGGTAGTTCTTCATGGAGGAAATTCAGGTAAGATTGTCCATTAAGGCGTCTTGGCAGCAAAAAAGGGCCTATAAGATTATTACCAATAATTCCTACCCATACATACATTAGCCGAAAATTGCTCTAGGAAATGGGTTTCGGTTATGGCATGGGGGTTTTCGTCTACCCACTCATGATTATTATGGAAATTTTGAATAGCATTCCTAGAAAAATTTGTTTTGTTTGTGAACATAATTTGTGACTCAAACTGCTGATTTAGTGTTAACATTCTGAATGTGCCACTGACAGAAAATTACGCGCTGTGGAATATCCCTGGGAAGTAATACCTGTAATCTTAGAATATGGTACGGACACAACAAAAAACCAACCAAAATACGCCAAACAATTTGATGACAAATATTCAGAGCTCTAGCAATCTTACTCGTACTCGTCTCAGGATGTTCGTCAATATTCTGCAGCACCGCTTCCTCAAATAAATAAATAAATAAATAAATAAATAAACAATCTCTATTTCAAAGAAATGCCTTACAATTATGTATATAATTAATAAAACATAAAAATGAAATGACGTCTAAAAAAGAAAAGAGAAAAGAGAAGAAGAAGAAAAGGAGAAGATGAAAAAAAATTCATAATTACAATCTGAAACTATAGCCTATTATACAAATACTCCTGCAAATTGTATGGTTCTAAGTCTACTAACATACTTTTGATTTGCTTCTTAAACATATTTATGCTAACAATATCTTTGAATCGCATTGGTAATTTGTTATATAGTTTTACGCACATATAGAATGGACTTTTTTCTGTTAACGTGAGATTATGGCGTGGATATGTGATATCCTGTGTCCTTGTATTATATTCATGTTGGGTGTTATTTACTAAAAACATTTCTTTATTTGTAAAAATAAACATTAGGCACTCATAAATGTACAAACCATAAACAGTCATTATCTTGTTTGATTTAAATTTACCTCTACATGAGTCACAATAATTCATATTAAGTATAATTCTGATAACTCGCTTTTGTATAATGAACGTTTTTTTAATATTTGTATCACTACCCCAAAAAATTATCCCATACCTGATTGTTGCTTCAAAATTGGAAGAATATATAATTTTACAACTTTTAAAATTTAGACTTTTTTTAATTACCCTAATACTATAGCAGATTTTATTTAGTTTCAAACACAAGTGATTGATATTATTATCCCAGTTTAGGTATTCATCTATTTGGATGCCCAGAAATTTTGTATTTTCTACCAGCTTTCTCTGCTCGCCTGAAATTGCTATGTTTTCAGGAGTTTCAATTCTCATTTGTTTTGTTCTGAATAGAATGATGTTTGTTTTCTCTTTATTTAAAATAAATCTGTTTCTACTGTACCATTCACTTGTGCTTGAGAATAAATCGTTACATTCTTTTATTAATTCGGGGTAAGTTTCTGCCCCCACCAAGATATTATTATCATCAGCATAATTTGTTACACTATGATTTGTCCTCGTTACTACATTACATAAATCGTTTACATATATAATAAATAATATTGGCCCCATTATACTGCCTTGTGGCACTCCAATATTGTTACATAAAATTTCAGACTTAGCCGTTTTATTATCTCTTATTATTTTTACTCTTTGTCGGCGATCCAAAAGGTACGATCTCACCCACTCAAGTGCATTACCTCGAATTCCATATTTGTCTAATTTTATTATTAATAATTCGTGATCCAAACAATCATATGCCTTAGACAAATCCAGAAACATGCCTAGTGCAATTTTTTTATTCTCTATAAATTCTAGAATTTTTTGTGTAAATTGAAATATTGCTGTTTGTGTAGATCTCCCTTTCAGATAACCATGCTGAGTATTATTAAATAATCTACAGACATTCATAAATTCAACTAATTGAAAACACATAGCCATTTCAAATAGTTTTGAGAAACTGGGTAATAGACTAATTGGTCTATAGTTTTCTAATATATCAGGATCTCCTTTCTTGTAGATCGGTTTAATACTGGCCAATTTTAGTTGGTCTGGAAAAATTCCAAATTTAAATGAATTGTTTATAATGTAACATACTACGTCTTTTATTTCCTCTATGCATAATTTTACAATATTGGTGGGTATTTCATCTTCACCACTACTATATTTATTTTTTAAATTTTTGGCCATATTTACTAACTCACTTGTCGACACAGGTCTCAAATACATTGATTGATTGTTGTCTACAATATTACATTCAAAAGGAAGTTTATTTAAATTTGCGACAAGTTCTGGGATTACATTTAATAAATATTTGTTATAGTCATTTGCAATTTTATTTAGGTAACCTCTCACTACGAAATTGTCATTTTTGTTTTGTTTACCAGTGATTTCATTATGTATAGACCACATGCATTTACTTTTATTGTCTGAGCTTGTAATTTTATTTTCGTACATCTTTTTCTTGCTCTCTGACAGTAAGTTATTATATTTAATTTTTTCATTATTATACATTTCCTTATAATTACTGTAATTTCTACACAAAACTAATAGCACATCTAATCTATTTTTTTGTTCATTTACTAGTTGGTTGTTAATATTATTATACTTTTTTATATTACTTTTTATATTGACCAATTTCTGACGAAACCATTCATTGAAAATATTTAAAAATATATTCATAAAACATGTCCATTGTTTATTTACGTCATAATTCATACAATCATATACATCCTCCCACGTTTGATCTCTCAGGTGCTCCAGAAATTTGCATTTATTTTTTTCACTAAAGAATCTCTTGTATATATTATATCCTGTCCCCTTGTTTGACTATTTATTTTGAACTTAATTGTTTGTGCGGTATGATCTGAAATATGTGTATTAAGTATGTTTACTTCGTATTGTTCGTCAAGATTGGTCAATATATTATCAATGCAAATTCTAGTATACTCATTTACAGTAGCAAATATATTAAAAGAATTTATTAATGAGAAAAAGTGCTCTTTATCTTTGTTATTATCTTTCATTTCTATATTGAAATCACCGGCAATAAATATTATTTTATTTTCCTCAAAAATCTGAATCAATAATGACTCTAACTTATTAAAAAAGACATCTAATTTCCCATTGGGGGGTCTATATATTACTATGACGATAATTTGGGATTTGTTTACCGTAAATTCCGCTGCTGCACACTCAAATTCCCCACTAGTTGACAATCTATTTAGCTTATTTCGCACTTTAAATTTTAATTCCTTACTTCCATATATCGCCACACCTCCATGATGCCCTTCTTTTCTGCAAAAACTTGTTACTAGCTGAAACCTTCTGAATCCATGCACTGCTAATTGTTGTTCCGACTTCCAGTGCTCCGTTAAACATATTAATTTACACTCTTCATGTTCCTCAAGTAACGCTTCTAGCTGATTAACACTATTTCCCACTGATTGCACATTTTGATGAATTAGACTGATAGGTATATGTTGACATAGGTTTCTTATTTTTTTTGAGAATTTATGTTTATGCTCGTCTGTTGATGATTGCTAAATATCCTGCTGTCCTGATAATTTATATTAAGTTTTAAATTTTCCACTATTTTCTTGTAATATGGGCATTCCACACTTTTGGCCGAGTGGCTGATATCATCATTTGACTTATTAATTTTATTTTGTCTTATGCAGTTTGTACATTTTTCACTTTCCAAATTTGTGCACAAGTTCGATTCATGACTTCCCGCACATATTGCACATACCGTTGTTACATGCTTACAATCTTTGGCTAAATGAAAATAGTCACAACATTTGTAACATCGTTTAACATGAAGTGAGTCCTTAACATTGCAGATTTTCCATCCAACACTTATTTAGTATATTTTGTCTAGTATTAGAGTCTACTGCTACAATTTAGGGTATTCTGACAGTTCAAGGTCTACCTTCAGAAGTACCTTTTTGAAAACTATCAGTTTCACAAAGACGGCGATGAATAGTCGAAAATAATCGGTTATCTAGCAAGGCACGATTAGGATATCTTTCCTGATACATATACTTCTGACTTTTGTTGCATTACCGTCTGCGATATCATATACGTAATGCATTGTCTCCATTTCCGGATTCGTATAGTTACTGAGATGTTCGAATAAAAACAGCGGAACAATAAAATAAATCCAATGAAACACTAAAAATCAAAGAAATAATACGGTGAGATCTGAACACCAACAACTTACGTTATGTCAACAAAGATTGTTTTGAAAATGATGTTTGTAAAAACGTCATTTATTCCGGGATAACTAGATTTATGTGTTCAAAAATTATTAGTCAATACTGCTAAATGAAGCAATTTGAATTTAATTGTTTTGGTAAAAAAATCAGAGGACATGTTTGCAGGGACGCCATTGGTGAAGCGATAAAATAACTTTTCTAACTAAAATATGTATATCCTATATCCTATTAACACTTACCAAAATTGAAAATAATATCTAAAATACCTTCTGAAGTATTAAAAAATAAAATTCAATACCCTGTAGCAAAGAATTTAAGCCGTTGCAGACATACGTTCATATGAACTGTGCTTCATAAAATGACCTAAGGAATCACACCCGGAAATATTAAAATGTCATTAAGGAACACCCTGTATATCGGTTATTTGTGACCAAGAAAATAAAAAAAATATGTGGAATTTCGGTAGTTATAAAGTTTGATAAGAAAACATATTTTTCTTTCACACCCTGTAGGCAGTAAGGTGTTTCAATATAAAAGAATCTGGCACAATTTGCTGTTTCACAAATAATTCATTTCTTATATCCTGGAAACCGCATACTGATATCTGTTCTCCTTCTCAAAAATCTGGCTTTAAATTCGACCTAAAAATTGCTCGGTCCGTTTCAATTGGTCAGCAGTTTAATTCTCAGACTGTTGAACTTCTTAATTCCTCATATATTTTTCCGGTAATCTCTTACCTTCAATCTCCCAATGTCTCGTATTAATGTAATGAAATTTTCACCGCTTCATCAAATATGCAACAACTATAACTAGGCCCGCACTAGACTATAAAAATTCTTTGACGAAGATCTTTTATAAAAGATATTTTACGAGAAATGTGATGGTGTAATAACCAAATTTTACAAAACATCGATCATATTTTATGAAATGTTACGCAAAAGATCTTTTGTAAAAGATCTTACTCAAAGAACTTTTATAGTATAATCTTTTATAAAAGATCTTGTATAAAAAGTATTTCATGAGAAATGTGATAATGTAATAGACCAAATTTTATAAAATATCAACCATATTTTACAAAATATTACAACTTTCTCATAGGCCCGCATTAAACTATAAAAGAAAGTTCTTTTATAAAAGATATTTGATGAGAAATTTGATAGTGTAATGGACCAAATTTTATAAAACATGGACCATACTTTACAAAAATATTACGCATTAGACTATAACGCGATTTTTTGCCTCTCAGATTTTTAAATGGCATTTGTATTTTAGCAGAGAAATATGACGTGGTGTTGCCAAAATTCTCTACTCTTTGGTGTTGCAGTAACACTGTCGTTTTTGGGTTAGTTTGAGGTTAACGATTTACAGTTATAAATACAAGTTTTAAACAGCTGACTGTTGAGTATACGGACTGCAGGTTAGATGTTCTGTTGAAGTTGTTTTTTTTTTGCCGAAGGCTGCAACTTTTTAATTATATTATCTCCTGGAGTGGGGCCGCTTGCACATAATTTCTTGGGCCGCTATTCCGTACCTCATCTGTCCCTGGTTCAAATCGGTCTTGTAGAACCCGAGTTATTAAAAAAAAATGATAAAAGGCACGTGTTGTAACTAATATTGTTTAAATGAACATGATTTCGATCTCGCCGTAACTGCAAAACTTAACTGTGAACTTATCTCGTCCCTTAATTATGTTAAAACAAAAAATATGCCCTCCCCATTATTATAGATACAATTGCTTTTGCTTTTCCTTATTATAAAATTCATATTAAATCTTTGTAGTCTTTTTTTCTCTAAATATATTTTATAATTTCAGTGATAATCGATAAAAAAAAGGATCCACATGCTGATACTGGATCATTCGAAATGATATACAAACAAAACTTTCCTAGAACGCCGCCATATCTAGGAATGAACTTATCTGTAAGAGGTAGACGAGTATTTAGAAACAGAAGTAAAGTAAAAGGTGATAAAGAAAAGGTTGAAAAAGAAAGAATTTCGTCACGTCTTAGAAGAAGCGAAACTAAAAATGAACTTATATCAAATACAACGATTTCAAAACTTTTACCTAAAATATCTATTCCGAAATCTTACAGGGGTCCAGTTATAGAAGATTTAATAGAGGAATTGCATAAAACTGCCAATGATAATGATGACGCAGCAGATTACACACAATCTGGGAAGGCCGTGGAGAAAAATTTGAAGAAATCTGAAGGAACCAAGTCAGAAAGGGTACCAAAAAGTTCCTCATCTAAATATAAAATTAACAAAAATAATTCTTTCTGCAGAAAGCAAAGCGCAAAAGAAAACATTAAGAAGCAAAGAAGTAATCGTAATTATGTTGGGGTATTCAATGAGTGGTCAATAAAAAATAAAATATCAAGCGAAATTAGTAAACGTCCTCATCAAGATTTATGGGAAAAGCAAACTGCTAGTACATTACAGGGAACAAACATTTTACATACATGTTCAATTAATATTAATAATGAAACTGATTCTAATAAAATGTATTTTCGACCTCATTGTTTAACTACGTTTGATTTGAATAAATTGCATCTAACTAACAATGATTTTGATGAATCCAATGATACTGCCAGTTAAATATAAGTGTATTTTATTTTAGAACAGTAACATTTGATAATCCAAATTGAATTTTTTAACAATATTTTCCAATTGAAAAATATAATTTAATAGTAGATAATTCTTTGTATAGGATATTAATATCGTTTCTATTTTAAGTGAAAAAATAACCACAGGGAAAAAAATGGAAAAAACGAAAATATGTAAAATGGTCTTAGCTTTGAAGCAATAGATATGTCCACAAAAAAAAATAGGCAACTGAGCTTATTTAAGAACAAGAAGTGTAAAACATCACATTTATTATGAATTTTTAAACTTAAAAAAATTAAATTGCTTGATACAGTATTTTATAGTCTTTATTAATATACTTATTTAAATATTTTCTAACATTAAATACTAGAATTTCTTGTTTTTATTCTCGAAAAAAAAAAAATTTTTCTTTTCGTAAATACGGCCTCACGAGATTTCGGAGTAAAACTGAAACTTTCACAGCATACTAATAGTCCAGTGTTTGGCGGTTTTTCGCTCAGAATTCTTTCGGACAAAACCGATTGACGTGAAATTTGGACAGTAATTAGGGAATGGCACAAGGAACAAAAGTTATATAGTGCCGATGTGTGCTATTACCCTGGGGGTGGATGCCACCTCTTCTCGGAGGTGGAAATTATTACATTCAAAATAACCGCAGAAATCGATAGGGGAATAAATTCTAAGTAAAAAATGTTCTATACAGTTTTTTCGATGAGTCAATACTTTTTGAGTTAATCGTGATTAAAAATGTTGATTTTTCATATAAAAAATGCATGTTTTAGAGCGATTTTTCGCGAATAACTCGAGAACCTTACGTTATATCAAAAAAATTATATGAAGTTTATAAAATAACAAATCGATCGTTTTTTTTTTATTATTTCTGTAGATGTAATACGAACCGAGTTGAAAGTAACTTTTTGTTCGCCGAAAACTGAAAACTGAATTCGAACCTTTCAACGTGAAATAACGGAAAAACGTACGACATATCAGCGGCGGCTGGTGAAATTTCAATATTTTTTTTCTCGTCTATGGCGCATGGGACCCATACGAAATTTGGGAAATAACATCTAGAGAAGCACTTCTCTAATGACCCCTAAAAAATTTTGAAAAAGCAGTTTGCGAAAAAATTTTTGAAAATTCGTTAACCTCCCCTGGGTCTAGGAGCTCCTGTTTATTTTTATTTTTTTTTGTCATATGCATTTGACTTTTCATAAAAATACAACAACAGATTTTGGAGTTTATGAAAATATTTTCATTACTAACTGAGATACAACGAATTGAAATATTGTAATTTGTTAAATTGTAAATTACAAAATTTCAGTTCATTGTATTTCAGTTAGTAATGAAAATATTTTCATAAACTCCAAAATCTGTTGTTGTATTTTTATGAAAAGTCAAATGCATATGACAAAAAAAAATAAAAATAAACAGGAGCTCCTAGACCCAGGGGAGGCTAACGAATTTTCAAAAATTTTTTCGCAAACTGCTTTTTCAAAATTTTTTAGGGGTCATTAGAGAAGTGCTTCTCTAGATGTTATTTCCCAAATTTCGTATGGGTCCCATGCGCCATAGACGAGAAAAAAAATATTGAAATTTCACCAGCCGCCACTGCGACATATTTTAAAATTACGAGAAGAGACCTTTAAAATGAGCTTTGGCAAAAGTCGTTAGCATAAAAACTAACGGAGTTATGATCAAAATAAAATGGTTGTCTCGTTTTTTAGGAGAAAAAATCAGCAATAAAACCAATGGCTTCACCGCAAGAATTGAAATTCAACGTAATCCATTTACAATTTACTTTATTTAAGTACTAACAACATGTTCTAGAAGTTTGATCGGTTTGGGAAAGAAATTTGATTCAAATTTGAAATGATTTTTGAAATTTCTTAAAAAATTTTAATTTTTCCACAATAATTCAAAAACTAAAGAAGATACGTAAAAAATACTAAAGCACAAAAATTAAGTTTTTTTTTGCTGAATTTTTATTTTTAATTTGTCTAGGATAATAATTAATTGAGATTACACCGTTATAAGTTTGCATTTGAGTGCGAGGACCAATTTCCACAAGCCCTTTAAACTAAAAAACCTGAAATGCGAAGTTCAACTTTACATGCCTTGTAGCTCTTAAAATTCTCTGCAAAATGATTTTTGGAGCGATTGAATAGCTTAAAAATGAAGGAAGTTATCGATGAAAAACTAATTGCCCTTTTTCGGTGAAATTTTCGGAGCATGTAAATTGTTTAATTCTCGACAATTTTGGAGTATTTATAAATAAATGTAAACACATATAAGATGGAGATATTTTATGATAGTACTTCAGAGCTGGAAGAAATTTTAGAAGCCGGTAGGTAGATACTACACAATATTACTGTACGGAGCTACTAAAGAGATACAGTTAAAAAATTGAGCCGTGTCAAAGACTTATCAGCGTTTCTCGAGCAGATACGCTATGATTCCTTTATTAAGGCTACCGCTAAAAACAGTGCTGTGAAATTATCATCCCTTGTTCCGACAGTTGATATTCTGAATAAGCACATTAAGAGGGTTTATTTACAAACCCAGATGTGGCTTGGGAACAAAAATGTTCGTCCATCTGATTGGGGATGGATTAATAATAGAGGATTTTTACTACCAATCAAAATACTGGATATGCCTGCACCGGAAGAACTCAAAATGATATTTTGTAATTGCAAAAAGGAAGCGGCGGAGCTTGTAGCTGCCGAAAAGTTGGACTTTTTTGTAACGCAAGATGCGAACATGCTCCGGTGACAACTGTCAAAATTGTCCTCCAATTACAGACCAAGAGAAGGAGGTCGATAGTGATGATAATGATTATAGTTCTTCTGACGATCCATAGATTTTCAGTAATAAAACATGCTATTATAATGTAAATAAGATTTTTATTTTTTCGCTTTAAACTCATTCAATAATTCAGTTTTTAATTTTAAGTAAATATGGTAGTTATTTTTATCACGGTTTGTAATGGATGAAACGTTGCAATAAATCATAAACTGTATTATAAACAGTGACGGGATTTTAATTCATTATAAATGCACCATTAAAACATTTCAAGCTGTTGAAAACTAATTTTTTTAAAAATTTCGTCATGAGGGGTGGTTTTAAAGGGTTAAAACGTTGTAACACATCAAAAATTATATTCCAGGACATAAAATAATGTTTATTCTACATATTTGAACATGATTTCAATCTATGTAACGCTTAGGCCCTATCCTCACGGCGCTACACGACATCAACAAAACATGTAAGTGATATGTTGCTTCGGTGTTGCGCCCATGAAATTAAATACAATCACACGGCGAGGTACGACATGGAAGGGATACGATATGCGGGATACATGTTGCCAGTCAACATTCCTACTCAGTCGCCGCTCAACATTTGTAGCCTGGGATTTATGCATTCTTTAAATAAATTTTAAATATGGCAGGCGAACGTGACATAAATTTAAAAATTTCACTGAAAGTTGAAAAATATCCATATCTGTATAATTTTAAACTAGCCGAATATAGTAGAAAAGACCTAACAGAGAAGGCACGGCATGGCATGAAGTATAATATATGGGTGTACCCAATATTTTTTTCTTTTTTTCCGATAATTCTTAAATAAAAATACATGGCTAGCTCCTCTTCTTCCTCACTTGAAAAGAGGTCTTCTTCTCTTGACATCTTTTTAAAAACTAACGAGTCACGAGTCATTTGTGTTTGCGATAAATATCACATGCGTGTCGTCTCGTGTGGATAAGATGTGTTGGATACAATTTTTTTTTGTTGTGTCGTATGGATGTCGTGTTGATGTCGTGTAACGCCGTGAGGATAGGGTCTTAAATCTAAATTTTTAAATTTTTTCTCAGAAGAGCTAGTTTTTACCCCCAAAAAACAAAAAGTACACATCAGGAACATATAACTTTTGAAGAGCAGGGTTAGATAAGCTTAATTACAAATTTTCATCAAAATCGATGTTGTCCGAATAGTCTAAGATCCGGCATAAGAAGTTAATACCCTCATCTGTTATTCAGATAAGAAATAGTTTATATAAAAGATAACATGTAGGCTAATAGATCGCGACTAGGTTGCCTAGCCATATCTTGACCCCATGACATTTAATTTGAAAATTGTTGTCAGGCGAAATCGAAATTTTGTCTTTAAACGTATATAGCAGCGAAACCATTAATTCTACAGGAATTTTTCAAGGAAGCGAATTTATCATCATTTTAGAATCTTTCTAATACATCCCTACTAAATTTCCAGTTATACCGCCCCTAGCGTCCTTATTTTTTGTTGTAGGGCAAAAAATAAAAGCTCGACTATTGTGACGGGTTTTTGAAGTAAAACACTCTGTACCCCTTATATTACTCTTTGCGAATTTGCATTAACAAAGGCTTCTTTTAAACATATTTGACGGGATCGGGACAGGTGCGTCGATTTAAAATTAAATTCTACGTGTATTAGGTTATCTTTCGTTGTTGTATTATTTATAGTTGATTATTTATTAACAGGGGAAGGTCGACTATCTCTTTCTCTGCGACGGGAGGAGATGGGCGAAAGACACTCTTCTTATCTTACATAAAATCGCGATCGAGAAACGTCAAACAAAAAATGCCAAAAATGTCAATTTTGATTCGTTCATGTCTGGCCGAATTTTCGAATTTCGACTTGGGATTTACGATGCGGGTCAACTATTAGACCGTGGGATAGTGACAGATTTTTTTAAACGTTTGGTTCCTATCTGGCCTTTTGGGAGCCTATTGTGCCTGATTTGTACTAACCATTTTCGTGTTTATCAAACGGTTATCCAGGGCCCCTCAGCGGAAAACAAAAAAGAAAATTTCATGAAAATAAGCAATTTCAAACGTTTTGTTCCTATCTGGCGTCAAGTTAGACTTACGTTTCAAAGAAAAACATCCGACGAAAGCTTATCGCCAGATAAATTCCGTGGGCCGGAAGGCCCGAAATTTCAATCCGAAGTTGTAAGAAAAAATGGTCAAAATCAAACGATTTAGTTCTTATCTGGGAATTGTATATATATGTAAATAGATTATAATTATCGTGATATAACAAACACCAGACAAATTCCGAGGGCCCAACAGCGAAAAAATTATTGTTCAAGTTGTCAACTATTCCGCGAAAATCAAACGATTGGTTCTCATGTGAAATGATTTTTTCTGTAAAAATTAACCAAAACGAAAATGTACTGTATCATTCACAGACATTTTTAGTGGGCCAAACATATTTTAAATCTTAAAAGAAGTGCACGAAAAAAAGTCATTTTTTTCAAACGATTTATTCCTGTCTGGCATTTGGATTTTAAAAAGATATGGTAATAACTAAACCATATTTCAAGTCCCAGACAAAAAGCGTGGGCCAAACATATTTTAAATCTTAAAAGAAGTGCACGAAAAAAAAACCATTTTTTCAAACGATTTATTCCTGTCTGGCATTTGGATTTTAAAAAGATATGGTAATAAATAAACCACATTTCAAGTCCCAGATCAAAAGGGTGGGCCAAACATATTTTAAATCTTAAAAGAAGTGCACGAAAAAAACCCATTTTTTCAAACGATTTATTCCTGTCTGGCATTTGGATTTTAAAAAGATATGGTAATAACTAAACCATATTTCAAGTCCCAGACAAAAAGCGTGGGCCAAACATATTTTAAATCTTAAAAGAAGTGCACGAAAAAAAGCCATTTTTTCAAACGATTTATTCCTGTCTGGCATTTGGATTTTAAAAAGATTATATGGTAATAAATAAACCATATTTCAAGTCCCAGACAAAAAGCTTGGGCCCAGCCGTAGATATGTTGAGTGAAAGTATCGAAAAATCAAAAAACAGTCGTGTAAAAATCGATGCATTTTCAAACGATTCACACTCGTCTGGCATTTCATTAGCTTGTCATTGTAAAAGAGTATTATACACATTTAAACAAATTTGTTTCGCGTCACTACTTAAATGCCGCAAGCGCGGATTTATGGGGGGTAACGGGGTAACAAGATTCCGTAAATAATCAACTTTCATTTTAAAATTTTATAATTTTTATTATTTTATTTTATATTTTTGAATATATTTAGTTGCGTTTATAATTTTTTTTTGAGATTTTTCCCCCCCGCTCATCTATTTTAATTTTCGAGGAAAAACATTTTTGTTATTTTCAACACGCGGCTACGTTACCCCCCCCCCCCCTCAAGGTCCAGATCCGCCCTTGAAATGCCGTTTTTTTCTCACTTGAAACTCATTTGGAATTTGGTTTTCTTTATTACTGGAATCAATATAACTGTCACTTTCACATTCATAATCCCTCGATCGAATAATATTTACAATAAATAAGTTACATACTAGCAAAAGGACAAATATAAATTATTACATATTAATATATAATTTACAACTCTGCACTACACCATAGAAACTGAGAGTCCTCGTAAGTCCGTACCTGTTTCATTCTTCCTTGGCGTAGGTAGTCAACCACACGAAAGTGATTTCTTCTCTCATTTTAATACACGCGACATAAGACACGTAAGATGTGATGTGGTAGAAACATATATGGTATACATTGTTTGCGAGCGCCGCTGCTTTTTATATTCCCCGCTCGTCCCGGGGCGATTTTTGTTTATCGTTTGCTAATGGGGAACTTGCCTATTTTCTTTGTATTTCATTAAAGTGTGTGTTTATATATAAAAACACGCCACATCGAATATCAGCTCTTAAATTGCAGTACTTACTTTGCAATAAATAATTAAAGTTGAAATCCTCGCTACTCCTCACGAAAAGCACTGTGACGTCAGATCGAGAAACTAGTCTCGCGTGGGGACCCACAGATGGTGTACTTTAGCCGAGCGGTATGTCTTCACCCTAATTAATAGACTGGGTCGCGGTTGACTTTGAGACGTCCGCATATTTGGTCTTTTGCTCTTTATGTTAGAGAAAAAATAAAAAAAGTGTCGGAAAGCTCAATCAATTCTCTTTACATAAGCTATCTACAAATTTTTCGAAAAAAACAATAATTATCGAGATATTCGAGGAAATGTAGGAAATTACACGTTTTCCTATAATGTATGTAAATCTAAAAAAAATATTTTTTCTCAGAAACCTTGTTTCGAAGGACCGAGATTAACGGAACGTCAAATAATACATGATATTAAGTGAACATCATATATGAGATCGATTTCAATTAATTACCGATTAATTACGGTGACAAAATGGAGAAATTTTACCAAAAAAAAAAGTCCCAAATCCCGCCCCCCTCTAATTCCTTCATTCTTGTCGGAATTAAAAAAAATAAAAAAAGAGTTTTAGCAAATTTTATTCTATTTAAATTAGCTAGAGTAGTCTTTTGGCGTAGGAGCCAGGATTAAAAAGTTGCCAACTGTAGCACCTAAAAATTCGCGATATATCTACAGCTGCGCCCCAGATTTTTGTCTGGCACTTGAAATATGGTTTGTTTATTAACATATCTTTTTAAAAAAACAAATCCCAGACGAGTGTAAATCGTTTGAAAATGCATCGATTTTTACAGGACTGTTTTTTCATTTTTCGATACTTTCGCTCAACATATCTACGTCTGGGCTCAAACTTTTTATCTGGGACTAGAAATATGGCTTATTTATTAACATATCTTTTTAAAATCCAAATGCCGGACAGGAATAAATCGTTTGAAAAATGGCATTTTTTCGCGCTTTTCTTTTTGTCTGGCTATTCAAGGGACCCAGCCAATTCGTCTGGGAATCTTAAATTGAAACTACTTATTGCCTAATATAACAAAAAAACAAATGCCAGACGAATGTAAATCGTTTGATTTTCGCGGAATAGTTGACAACTTGAACAATAATTTTTTCACTGTTGGGCCCTCGGAATTTGTCTGGCGTTTGTTATATCGCGATAATTATAATCTATTTATCTATATATACAATTCCCAGATAAGAACCAAATCGTTTGATTTTGACCATTTTTTCTTACAACTTCGGATTGAAATTTCGGGCCTTCCGGCCCACGGAATTTGTCTGGCGATAAGCTTCCGTCGGATGTTTTTCTTTAAAACGTAAGTCTAACTTGACGCCAGATAAGAACAAAACGTTTGAAATTGCTCATTTTCATGAAATTTTCTTTTATGTTTTCCGCTGAGGTGCCCTGGATAACCGTTTGATAAACACGAAAATGATTAGTACAAATCAGGCACAAAAGGCTCCCAAAAGGCCAGATAGGAACCAAACGTTTAAAAAAATCTGTCACTATCCCACGGTCTATATAACTCTCCCTCTTTCCGTATCGACATGGCACGGGCGTCGCGGTATCGTATTTTTGAAAATATGAGTATATTTAGATGTCGGGTTTTCGACAAAAATTTCGCCTCGGATTCCGCATCTCTGAAACTCGGAATGCTTGAGAGATAGCTCAAAAATAGAAATTCCCAAAGGAAAACTATATAATGTGAGGAACGTTTTGCCTCGTTTCAAATTTTACTGTGACTCTTGGTTTGGGCCCGGCGGGCCTTTTAAGATGAGGCTTGCACTTTTTTGCTTAAAACTGTTAAGGATGTTAAATTTAATATTTAGTAAATAGAAAATAGATGGCTTGTTAAAAAAAAAATATACATAAATAGTTACTGTATGTCACTTGTCAATATAAGATGATTTACTAATGATTATAATATTTATATTACAATAAATCAGTTACTTTCTCATCCAATGTCTTCACTCTATTATAATTTTAACAGGTTATGGGCCCAAGCCACGATAGTAAAAGAAAGTAATTGTTAATAGTGTTATTACAATCAGCGTGTTTTTTGTTCGACACGTGAAAATCTCCTGTGTGGAAACAATACTTCTGTGTGAAGAAAATAAATATAGTTCTGTGTGAACAAGATTAAGAGTGGCTGACAAATTAGCCATTGGAGTCAATATTAATAAATTCGATGGAAAGAATTATAGCCAGTGGAAGTTTCAGATGAGGTGTGCTTTGATAGCAAAAGGAGTTTATAATATTACAAGTGGTGCAACAACAAAGCCACCTGAGGATAAATTGACTGAATTGAGTACTTGGATTCAGTCTGATGGTTATGCGATGTTTCTATTAACATCTTCAATGGAGATATCTCAAATAACGTTGGTGGAAAATTGTACTTCATCTAATCAAATATTGAATAAACTAAATTCTATATATGAGCAAAAGTCAGGGACTAATAAGATGCTCGTACATGAAAAATTTCACCAATATAAAATGGAAATGAATGACAATATTGCACAACATGTTTCTAAAGTAGAAAACTTGGCTCGAGACATTAGAAATGCTGGAGAAACTATTAGTGACGCAGCTGTCATGACGAAGATTCTCAGTGGATTGCCATTTAAGTATCGTGGATTCAGGCAGGCATGGCTTTCGTTAGATGAGGCTCGACAAACAATTGAAAATCTTACAGCTCGTTTAATTGATGAAGAAGCTAATTTAACCTCGATAGAAGAAACCGAATCGGCCCTTGCAGTGTCTACATCAAATGGGAATGCAAATCACAACAAGAAACCTTTTGAAAGTTTCAAGGCTAAAGTCGTTTGTTATAAGTGCCGTAGTCGTGGACATTATGCTCGTGATTGTCGTAAACATATAAAGCAAAATGAGCTGAATGCTAAAAACGATGTATCTGTTTTTAGTGCTGAACAATCTGAGTATGATCAAATTAAAACTATTTCTAGTGAAAATGTTTGGACAATGGATAGTGGCGCGTCCACACATATGACCTATAAGCGTGAATATTTTTCTGCATTTGAGAAAATAAACGATGGTAGTACAGTAGTTTTGGGAAATAACCAAGTATTAGATGTTGAAGGTAAAGGGACTGTAAACATAAAGAAACTAATTAAAGGCTACTGGTATGATGGTACTATTACAAATGTGTTATTTGTTCCAAAGTTGAAAAGAAACTTATTTTCTGAAGGAGTCATAACCAGAAAGGGCATGAAAGTTGTAAAGCAAGGAGACAATGCAAAAATATATGATAAAGGTGAATTAGTTGCCTGCGCAGTACGAGAGAATAATAATTTATATCGGCTAGTATTTCAAACTGTAATCGTTGAGACAAATGTGACAGTTGATAATAGTTTAAAACATTTGCACGAAAGATTGGGGCATATAAATGTCAAAACAATTTGTGAATTAGTTTCTAAGAAACTGGTGCCTGACATATGTTTAAGTAACATGGATAAGTTATTTTGCGAAGCTTGTGTATTGGGCAAGCGGCATAAATTGCCGTTTAAAAAGAGTAATCGTCATGAACTAAAGCCAGGTGAGAAGATAGTTAGTGATCTATGTGGTCCAATGGATGAACCCTCCGTTGGTGGCGCCAGATACTTTATCCTATTCAAAGACGAATGGTCAAGCTATCATGTTGTATACTTTCTTAAACATAAAAGTGATGCATTGGAAAGTTTTAAAGAATTCATTAAATTGGTGAAAAATAAGTTTGGGCACCAAATAAAAACTTTTCATACAGATAATGGCACCGAATATTGCAATACAGAATTTAAAAATTTATTATCAAAATTGGACATTGAATTTGAAACTACAGCTCCGTATACACCGCAACAAAATGGAAGATGTGAACGTGAAAATTGAACTCTGCTAGAAAGTGCTAGATCAATGTTATATGCGAAAGACCTACCGAAATACCTTTGGGCTGAAGCAGTAAATACAGCTGTATATTTGTTAAATAGAACTTCAAACTCTCAGGTTGATAACATTACTCCATATGAAATCTGGACAAACAAGAAGCCAACGTTAAGTCATATTAGAATATTTGGAAGTACAGCTTACGCATTAGTACCAAACGTCAAACGTCAAAAATTAGATGCAAAAAGTGAAAAGCTTATTTTTGTTGGATATGAGAGTAATTCAAATAATTACAGACTTTTCAATACAACTACAAGAAAGATAACAGTTTCAAGAAATGTAGTTTTTCAAGAAATAAATATGGAAAAGTTTCAGAAAGAAAATAATGATATGGCAATATCAAACAAAAATGTTTTAGCTGAAATAGAATCAAGAAATGACGAGGCTCAAGAAGTAAACAATGGTTCTACTAATGCAGAAATCCATAATGATGAAGAAATTCCTGAAAGAAATGCGGATCCTGAAGATAATATATATCAACTGCGTCCTCGTGAAAATTTGATGATGCCAAAACGATTCGAAATAAATTTAGTTGAACTGGGTGTTCCTAAAAGTTATGATGAAGCTATTAGCAGTTGTGATCACAAGCAGTGGGAGGAAGCAATTCATGAAGAATTACAGGCTTTAGAGAAGAATAATGTATGGATAACAGAACTTCCACAAAATAAAAATATAATAGACTCTAAATGGGTTTTCAAAATCAAACGCGATCAAAAAGGTGAAATTACACGTTATAAAGCCAGGTTGTGTGCCCGTGGTTTTAATCAAAAACTAGGTGTTGATTATAACGAAACTTATGCTCCGACAACCAGATATGATTCCGTTAGAGTCGTTTTAGCAATTGCTGTTAAATATAAACTGAAAATGAAGCAGTTTGATGTTAAAACTGCATTTTTATATGGCGATATTCAAGAGGATATTTATATGACACCTCCAAAAGGTGCTAATATAGCTTCAAATATGGTATGTAAATTAACAAAATCTTTATATGGTCTCAAGCAATCAGCAAGAAACTGGAATTTGGCATTTGATAGATTTATCAAAAGTTTTGGTTTTATTCAAAATAAAAGTGACAGTTGTATTTACAAATGTCAATATAAAGGAACATTTACATTGCTTGTTATCTATGTGGATGATGGATTGATTTTGTCAGACTCGGAAGAAATTCTGGAGAAGATTTTATGTGATCTTAAAGCTGTTTTTGAAATAACTATATGTGAGCCTGTATATTTTGTCGGACTACAAATAGTTCGAGAGGATAATGGATCAATTTTTATTCATCAATCGAATTACATTAAGCAAGTGATTGGACGTTTTAATTTAGATAATGCGAAACCAAGTAGTGTACCAGCTGATCCTCATACAAATTTAACTTTAAATAATGACAGCGAAATTGTCACTGGAAATGTGCCGTATAGAGAGGCTGTTGGTTGTTTAATGTTTGCTGCGATTGTGAGCAGGCCAGATATAATGTTTGCAGTAAGTGTTGCCAGTCGTTATCTTGCTGAACATTCTCTTTTACATTGGAATGGTGTAAAACGTATTATAAAATATTTGAAAAATACTCTTGATTACGGAATTCGTTACTCAGCTTCCGATAATAATTTGCCGTTATTACTTGGATATTCGGATGCTGATTTTGCAAATGATGTTCAGACACGTCGTTCAACTAGTGGTTACCTATTCAAGAGTAATGGATCAATTGTAACTTGGTGCAGTCAACGCCAACCAACTGTATCGCTGTCAACAACAGAAGCAGAGTACATTTCTTTATCATTAGGTGTGAAAGAAGTATTATGGTTGCAACGTTTACTTTATGATATTTGTGATGTTCAAGTGAAACCGACAGCGACAACAATGTTTGTTGATAACCAAAGTGCAATTAAGTTGTGTCATAATCCTGAATTTCACAAACGCACCAAGCATATTGATATAAAATATCATTTTGCTAGAGAAAAATTCCAAGAAGGATTTATAAATGTCAATTACATTTCTACAAAGAATCAGTTAGCAGATATATTAACAAAAGCACTATCAAGAGTCAATTTTGAATATTTAAGAAATGAAATTGGTATGGCAAATATTAATAATTGATTTTTATTTATTATAATTTTTTTTTTTTTTACTTTTAAGTATGTTACTAAGTATTCAATTAGTGGGAGTGTTAAGGATGTTAAATTTAATATTTAGTAAATAGAAAATAGATGGCTTGTTAAAAAAAAAAATATACATAAATAGTTACTGTATGTCACTTGTCAATATAAGATGATTTACTAATGATTATAATATTTATATTACAATAAATCAGTTACTTTCTCATCCAATGTCTTCACTCTATTATAATTTTAACAAAAACGTCCATAACTCCTAAACGGTGCGCTCCTACAGTAAAAAACTACGACCTAACGAATTTATAGAGAAATTAATAAGCCACAAGTCTTTTTTTTATTTTTTGCCCTACGACCAAAAATAAGGACGCTAGGAGCGATACAACTGAAAATTTACATTTTCCAAGGAAACGTGTTTTTTTCTCTCATCTCTTGCGAATATCTGAATAAACGTTGGTTCTAGGAAAAAAACTGGTAGGGATCTATTAGAAAGATTATACTTAATATGGTGATGAATTTGCTTTCTTGAAAAATTCCTGTAGGATTAATGGTTTCGCTGCTATATGCGTTTAAAGACAAAATTTCGATTTCGCCTGACAAAAAAAGAAAAACTAATTAATTTTTTTCAAATTAAATATCATGGGGTCAAGATATGGCTAGGCAATCTAGTCGCGATCTATTAGCCTACATGTTATCTTTCATAAAAACTATTTTTTATGTGAATAACAGATGAGGGTAGGTATTAACTTCCGGCATAACCGGATCTTGCAGTAGAAAGAATTCAGAGGTAATAACCTATTTTTTACCGTCAAACACTGGACTATAATAGTCTAAGAGCCAGTGAATTTTTCTGGTACTAATTTTTTCAGTCAGTGAATGTCAATAGGATTGTTCAGTAAAAAATCGTATATTATGTACAGGGAGGGCTTTTCCGATAGGCTGAGTCAGAAAATGCCTTGGAAGTGCGTTCCACTTTCTTTTTACAGTAATGAAATTAGTTCTACTAACAAGCCGTATACTAAAATTAACGAAAAAAACAGTTTGGCTGATCTCTGTAGGCACAGCAAAACAGGGTGTAATTAGTTTCATGTTATTAAAAAAAACTGGTAATGGGGACCGACTAGACAAATAAAAAAACCTATATGACTTTTTCTTTTAGGAGAACTTTGAAAAAAAAACTGACCTTAGTCAACAATTTGAATGTTAAGATAGGAGACATTTGAGAACTACTGCTTTTATGGGTCAATGGACATATAGTTCCGAATCATAGAAGTGTCTTATTACTTTTAAAAAGACATAAAAAAGTATAAATATTACCAACTTTGTCTCGCCGCCGCCGGGCGGTCTCAAAGCAAGAAGCGCGGCTCTTTGACGGGACCGCTTCAACCGAAATTTTTATACTAAATTAAAAAATGTAAATAATTCGTTATCTCATCTCTTTCTACACAACTAGTCCAATCAATGAATGCCCAAAAGGGGATTGTAGAGGACATGGAGGAGGGTAAAATTTTCCTCTTCAGGAATGTGTGAATAAAAACATTTTGAATGTTTAAAATTCTAAAAAATGCATCGGATCGGCACCATTAGCGTACATACACCAAAATTTGATTTGGTTATTGATGGGGGATTTCTCATACATAAGCTCATCTGGCAAAGTTTCCTCGATTTGTGGTGGATACGTGAAATTCGTCAAGACCCACTAATATGATTTTTAATTTTTTTCCGCATATTTTGATACCGCAGGTGGCTTTGCCTTTGTAGCAGGCGAATGTTTTTCTGGTCATAAGTAGATCCTAATTTCTTCTATACTTGAGTAAAATTTGATTCAAGTCGGAAACAAAATAAAAAATTTATAAGGGTGTCTTCATTTTAAGTGAATCACCCTGTATATTTAATGTATAGATTTCGACGAAATATTACGTTAGTATAATGCAAGCAATCCCAATAGTGATCGATGTATCGCCTATCTAAGCGGTGTCGTTGAGACACATTAGCTGCAGAACGCAGAGTCTACGCCTTCCTACAGGCATCTCGCCCCGCATAATGTCATAACCCCTCACACTATTAAGAATAACTCAACTATAAATATGTACAGTTATAAAATAAAAATTGTTTTGTCACTGTGATTTATTAGCAAACCACGGTAAATCGCTTTGATAGAAATATACAATTAATTTATTTATTAATTATCTAGAAAATATCTAAGAAAATGGATTTAATTATGTTTAATTTTGCATAGATTACCCTTTCCCGTACGATGCATCGTTTCCGAGTTATAAGCGAAAAATTGAAAAAAGGAACCTTTCTACTCCTAGCCCAGACGACAGAGAACATTTTTGTAGTGAAACCCACAAAAAGTTGCAAACCGGATAATTTTTTTTTTAATGAGTTCGTGAAAATGTATAGAATAATATCCTAGGAAGTTTACATTCCGCTCGGATGCAGAACATAAAAAAAAAGTGAAAAAAAATTTTTTTTCCAATTTTTTCAAAATTTTTAAATTAAGTCAGCAGGAAAAAATAAAAAATAAAAAATACAGATAGACCACGTATTTCTGAACAAAAAATATCCTAATAAAATTTTTCGCTAAAGCCACGGTATTCCTGGAAAAAAATAGTGAAGTAACCTTGTCACTCTGCGCGGCTAGCGCACGGTTAAATGCATACTATGGAACCTCTAAAAATTCGTAGCTGTTCTATCAAGTAAAATAAAGCTTTTTTCTCTTTCTGATTACACGTTTTAAACATTTTTGTGTGAACATTAGTGAATAGGAGGATAAATAGTGAGTATGGAGGGAAAATATATAATTATCAATGCATACACAGACACCACACATACCCGCTGAATCGCTCGCATGCATTTTTACGTGCCTTTACTGTATTGTATTTATTACAGGTACACCTATCCACATTTCAGATATATCCAATGGATTCCTTATACATTTGTTAATGTATTGGAAAAGTTCCAGAATTTGTATTCAAAACAATCAAAGATATTTTCATAGTTATAAGGATAAGATCGTGAAAATCGCAATTTCTTATCATGATCTGATTGATCATATTTTCGAAAAAATGCATACAAGTAAACAATTTTGTGTTTGAACATTCGAAAAATACACATTTTTTCCGAAATAGTGATATTTTATTTTTTCTAATGGGTCAATTACTCGACAAGTTACATACAGCCTCCAATACATATATTTATCAAAAAAAATCATCAAGCAAGGAAATTAAAATGATTTGAGATGTACTTTTTTTTTAATCCTCGTCACTACAACGTAATAAACCATAGTAATCATGAAATATACATACTTTTCAACAGTTCTCAATGAAGAAAGAATTTTTTTGAAGGGCTTTTATTTTTTCTAATATTGTTTATTGCGACGATTGTGTTCGGGCGTGATAATATATATAAGTATATTTTTCCCATCCATCCTTTGCTTGTATTGTTTAAAACAAAAAAGCATCAGAAAGCTACAATTTCCATCTTTTAAATGAACCAACACTTGTAGAGATTGAACAAATTCTGATTTAGTGACATGTAATTCAGTGCGTCGGTGTCACAGTCGTGCGTATTCAAGCGCGTGCACGCATGGATCTCGCTCCGAGTTATAACGTTACACTTAACTATTTTTTTCCGGGAAAACCGTGGCTTTAACGATAAATTTTGTTAGAACATTTTTTTGTTCATAAATACATGATCCATCCATCTGTATTTTTTTATTATTTTCTAGCTTGATTTAATTTCAAAATTTTGAAAAAATGGATGAAAGAAAAATTTTTTTTTTCACTTTTTTTTTATGTTCTGCACCCGAGCGAAATGTACTTTTCGGGATATTATTCTACACACTTTCACGAACCCATTAAAAAAAAGTTTACACAGTTTGCATTTTTTTGTGGGTAAATACCTACGTCGACTGGGCTATCCCCCTGAAGTGGCGGAACTAGGGGCAGGGACTTTTATTATGTTTAACTACCCCCAACACATTTCTGAAGAGGAAAATTCTCCCCTCCTCCATGTCCTCTACAACTCTTTCCTTGACTTGACTAAACCGCAAGTAGGGTTTAAACAGAGGATTTGTGTTTTTTAATTTGGAACAAAATTATTGGAGGTTTTATTGTTGTTTATAATTTATAATATTCAAATGTACTTTATTAACATTTGTAACATAAATAGGTGCTCTGGGTAAAAAGTTTTAAAAAATGAGTAATTATTTCATGAAATTGGAAAGCGTTAGACGTCCGAGCTACGATAACAGAAAATAGTTGCATATTTTAAGTTAGGAAAAATCTGATTTTTTATAACGAATTGCGCGCATACTTTTTTCTAATCAGGTATCAATAACTAAAAATTCAGTCCTTGATCTTTATAAATCAATGTAAACAATAACAAACACATTAGAACAAAACAGCGAATAATAATAATAATAATGCCTTTATTGCCCAACAGGTAACACCCAATAATAGAACAATTCTTTTGAATTTGTCACAAAACCACAAAAGTTACTCATAATAATAAAGTTTAAACACCTAACCCAGCAGCGACTTTGATTTGAAAGTGACAGCAATGTGACAGCGCGGTGGGCAGAGACATTCGAGAAATCTAGAGTAATTGGTAGCTAATAAATTATTGTGGATTTACATAAATTGTTCGAAATTACCTCCATCGGCATCGGCTTTTCAGCACCTCGAACTAAGGACATATGCACTCCATTCAACACATTTGGTAAATTAGGATCGTTTTTTATGGTTTCTATGCACATTAAAATACATTGCTGCAATTGTTCTAAATAAGCATCAATTGGATCAGGTAACCAAGTATTTAACGACGGTAAATCAACAAAATAAATCTTAACTATAAATACAGTGGCTCTAAATCCAAAAAGAACAAAAGCAACATAGAAAAACAACGAACGAGTAGGTCGTACGTACATATTTAATCCAATACGCGTCTGAAATTAAGATTGCAGCGCCTGTGCGATTGACATCGGAACTAATTCCTGTGTGATAGGTGTTTTGTTTACATTTAAATCTTTGTATTTTCGGTGATTTAAAAGGTATTTTATAAATAAATTTCAATGAAAATATATGTATAGAAATTGATTTTATTAAAGCGATATAAACAATAAAAAAAATCTTGCATAATTCAGCTGAAATACCAAAAAGAAGAGCTAGTGTAACATAAGACAAATTACATTTTAATTTGGTAAATAGTAAGACAATTCTCTCTTTTACTGTTAATCTACGAGCTCTTTTGTCTCTAAAAACAGACTGCACAACCTCCACTATTGTGTCCAGACCTCTATTCTCCAGTCGTGAGAATGATCATTTCGGGAGAAAGGAAAGAGAAAGAAATAGGAAACATAATGAAATAAAAAGAGAAAAAATACCTCGATTCACTTCTCCTAAGCTGGAGAATAGGACCCCTGGAGATTAAAACTGTTAAGTCCAGTAAAACAGTTCAGCTTACTATCTGTTGTTAACAGAGTACACAACGTAAATATTTCCGGAGTATTTACTTGAACTTGGAAGTCACAAAAACTTTTTGGTCCAACATAATTAGGTTGTGCCTGTAGTACTTGCAATAAACTCTCATCTTCTTGGGTATTTTCATTTTCTTCACAATCACACTGATCGTCGAATGGTCGTGTCGGGGACCGTTTCTGCCAACACAAGCCTTCTTTGAAATCGTTCAGACCTATTGGATGGTCCAGGAATGGTATCATTATGACTTACAGTAAATTTCTTGATGGGACTGCTGTTTTTTTCAAGATTTTATTTTTTTTACTGTGTTCTAAAAATAAGACAATGTCTATTTAACCTTAACCTCAACATACAATAAATACCTCCTTGATAAAAATAATCATCTTCTGTGAAATGAAGTGAACAAACCTTCATGCACTTTGTCACTGGCTTTCCAATTTTTAATTTTATTATCCAGGCTTTTAGCCTATCCACAAAATCCTTCCCCCAAAAACTGTTATCCATCTTCACGCGGTGTTTGCCGGCTTCGGTAAACAAATGTTTTTGCCCAAAACGAACACTGAGGAACTGAATAATATTGATTCATATTGTTTTCAATTTTAATTGAATCCAATCGACAATAAAAACAACGCAAACAATTATGACACAAGCAAAAATGAAAGTTTTCACTTGTCATCTCACACAAAGTAGTTCGTAATCGGCACCGTAGGTGGCGTATCGCTTATTTTGAATCGCGTATAACGACATAAACTAAAATATTGCTTGACAATAACACAAGAGACAAGGGACAGTACCTATCTGCACAAATGTCAGAGTATCATGCGCGACCAGACGAGACGATATAAAGCCTATAACAATATTCCAGCAATTCTCAAACAATATTTTTAAACATTTTCAAAATTTTTGTTTACCTACCTTAATCAAATATAGTGTATATACTATATAGCTTAAGTAATTAGATATACAAAAATATATTAAATAGTCATATAACCAATTATGAGAGCGAGTTGTACCAAACATCCCCAACCCGGTGTTAAGCTAACCCCGTATGAAAATTTAACACTGGTTTAAAAGTTTTGCGAGTTGTACCATCTGATTTAACCCTGGTGTTAACAAACCCAAAAATAACTAAGTATAAACACAGAATAAAGAACTATAAGAAGCGACATTTTCCGCACCGCCTTTGATGTTTCTTGATCAATTTTTGTGACCTTCACCATCTTTTTGTAGATATTTGCCTCCGTTCGTTTATTATTTTAACCTAACATTCTGTGACATATATCCAACAATTCAACTATATATTTCAATAAATGAACAGCCGGAAATACCTACAAGAAGTTGGCGTTAATGGAATTTGGACGGAAAGCTTAAGTGTCGCTTCTGGTAGTTCTCTTTTCCGTGAAATAAGTGCCAGAGTGCAAGTTGCTAGCGATGCGAGGGTGTTGGCAGTCGAGTTACATAAAAAACTTGTCAAGTTGTGTCAAATGCATTATAAATATTAATGTAACACAGGTAGTAGGTTATACCTTTAATGAAAATGGACAATTTTGAGTTGGAGGAAGAAATAAGGGCTCATAAAGCTATCATTAAGTAATGACAATGTACACTGTATACTCAAGACGGAAGTGTCAAAATTTGAAATGACATTTTTGCTAACCCCGTCTTATACCCACCCCACGATCTAGTTTAAGTTTTACAGGGTTAAGTGCGTCTCATAACCTTAAAATTCAAGGTTAGCGTTTTGGTACAGCGCGACATTGCCCATTTTTAACACGGGGTTAGGCCTAACCGCGTGTTGGTATAACTCGCCCTGAATTTCGAAATTAGGACATGATGCCACGGGGGCTTTGATTTGTTGTAACATGGTGGTACCAATTCTCCTTCTGTTTCACAAGTGAAACATCTGGTTTATTTAATCTGTGGCTTAGGTATACCTAGCTGCTACCCAACTGCTTCCTAACTGCCTAGCCTGACCTAACCTAACTGCGTACGTGCTCGCTCCCTACGTGTTCCAAATTCCCAACCAATATACCCCCCACCACTGCAAAACCGGAAAACAAAAAGTATTGTAATTTTTATCAACCCTCTAAAAATGAAGTGATATGGCAGGATGGTGTAAAAAAATATGTAAGAATTTTCCTGCATTGCATTCTCCTCTTACTTCTCTCTATTTTGGATGTTATTTGCGTTTTTATATTTTCGTAGTTCCACATTCCACTAGTTTGACGCATTGTCGACGTAGGGTAAAGTCACCAGTGAACGAACATGCACCAGTGAATGAACAATTTCACATATATTGGGAAATATTTAGTAATAGGTCTATTGGCAGATAATAACACCTCAATTTTAGACTATTTCCCCTTGCTGTGATACCATTGGCTAATTTTAGTCATGTGATCCGTTAATTCCATGATGGCCTAAAGTTGACATGGTCGCGAACTGTAGTGGTGAGTGGCGTAGCTAGTAAGGCCCTACTGTAGACCCACCTGTTTACGGAAATATTTCTAATTTTACCAGAATATGGTGAGTGACCAATTATTTATTACCCTAGATTAAAAAGGTGTAAGAATTATGTCTAGATATTCAAAACCGAATAAAGGTTATGTTTTTATTTAAATATCGCTGTGTTCATTCACTGGTTCGCGTTTTCGCTAAAAAGCAATGAATGAACATTGTGTTCATTCACTGGATTTAGACACAATACTGAGTATTTCAATGATCTATATACCAAAATCTTCGGAAATTCAAGCTGAATGTAAAAATATAAGCTAAACCTGCATTTTAACTGTCTATCCAGTAAATGAACAGGGTGTTTTGGTAGTGTTCATTCACTGATCTAGCAATGGCGCTTCATGTCCCAATTAATGAACATACACAGTTTTATGTCATATTATTACCACGTACCTAGAAGATCATTTTTATTTCTTCTAGATGTCTACGTATAATGATAACAAGTCGTATGTCCGATTTAGATACTCAGAAAAGGTATAGCAATTGAGGAGGTTAGAAGTAGTCAAATTAGTCAAAATGCAGCCTCAAAAGAAATACACTATTCCGAAGAGTACTCTGAACAACAAACTATGAAATAACGTTCCCTTAGAATGCAAAATGGGACCACCAACAATCCTGACTCAAGAAGAGGAAACAAAATTGGAAAAATGGATAATTGCATAATTAATTGGGAAAGCCAAACTTGGCTTTCCCATGCACCACAATGAAGTCCAACTGGCAGTACAAAAAGCTCTGAAAGATCTAAGCCGCGAGAACCCATGTAATGATGACAAATCTGGAAAAAAAAGTGGTTGAACAAGACTGCTACCCAAAGCCAGCTAATTCCAGAGATTTTTTCATAGTCAAGGATATAAACAAATATTTCAATATCTAGTTCATTTATTGGGTCTTCCTTGTTCATTCAGTAGAACTTTGTGTTCATTTACTGGGGTTTTCTGTATTTTGTATTTTTATAATTAATAAAAAAATTTCAAATTTTTCCATGGTAATTCTGTTGCTTTTAACAGAATCAGTAATAAATATTTCACATTTTGAAATTTTCCCTAGGTTTTATAGATTATAAATATATTGACAATGTAGTCTATAACATCATAACTTCCTTAAATGTTCATTCACTGGTGACTTTACCCTACGGAACCCTCTTAAGAGCTTATCATAATTCAAAATTCAGATTCAAAAAGTTTTTATGAACTTCAGAGCTTACCTAATTGAGCGGGTATTATTTAATACTCTGGTACTCCTCTGGTGAGGCTTTGGTGATTGTAAATAACGGCCAGATTTGTTTTTTCATGGATTTGTAGTATAGACTATCATGGGAAAAATTTTCAGGACTGTGAAATTAAGGGAAATAATTATTTATTTCTGCAAATTTCGAGGTGCCGCCAGACTTATTTGCTAATTTCATAAATCAACCAGTCTTGTTTTTAACTATATTCGATGATAATACCGAGAGATCGAGAAAGACTGAACGTGACGTCACACGGAAAAGTCACTAAAATTATCAAAATTGATTTATATTCTACATACATTATTAAAACTAATTTCCTATGTTGCTAGGAGTAACGACTGGTTCTCTAGTCACTGTTACCAATCTGATGTCTGTCATTTTAGTGAATGTTATTATTATTGGCTTGTGTTTGATTTATCATTTACCTCTCTTTTTGACTAATAAATCAGTGTTTTTCAATGCAATCAGTTCACTGTCACTTGTGTGGTAAGTTAATAAAGAAACTCGCATTTTGTGTAAATACTGTAATTGACTATATTTAAGGTTACTGTCGCCAACGTGAAAATGCTGAAAGTACCAGAAAATAGTACATATGTATGCAGAATGTAGGCGGCACAAAGACAGGCCTGTAGCTAGAAAGTACTTTCAGGTCGGGCAAATAATTTTTCAGGGGGGGCTGGGCCAAAAATTTTTTTAGTCCGAAAAATTCTCGATCTCCCTCTATCAATTTATATAATAAGTTTCAAACCTGTAAAAATAATAAGGGTAACGTATCCGAGCAATCGATCTGATTTTCTGATCAGCGAATTTATTGAAATACTTCAGCCAGATTTACTTTTGTTCACCGAGATAAGCCAGGTTGCTTTTTCAGTAAGTAAATCTAAAAGATTCATAACGGGAAGAATAAGTTCAACTCATTTAGATTTTCCACCTATGGAACCCACCGGAAAATTTTTGCCAGATTTGTTGATTAGTATCACTAACAAAACAATCCTATGACATTCACCAAATGGAAAAATAAGTACCAAAGAAATTCACTAGCTCTTAAACTATAAATATTTACAATTTTTGCCGACACAAATTAATTATACTACCTTTTTATACAAAATCTGACGAAGATGTCAATCTTAATCCATTATCAATAAAACAGATATTAAGCAAGGGTCCTTTTTTTAATCTGTAAAGGTATTTATGCAACAGTTCCCTCTTTGTTTGACATCCTTTATTTATGGATTATTTTTTCTGTTAGATGACCAATGATTTTAATTGAAATTATATCAGATTTTTTCTTGGCAATAATAGTGACAACTACATTTCAAATATTAATATTCCTTTGTCTTTTCTTATTTTTTAAAGTGACCATCCTGTATATTTTTAACTAAAAGAATGTCAGGTTTCCTCGTTGATAGTGCGAACTACAGTCCAAATATTATTTACACCATAGTTTATTAATTAATTATTTTTTAGAGTGACACGCTGTATATTTTTCATATTTTTTTTCCTTCATAGTTGTCTTAACTGCATGCGAAATATTGTCGTCTGTTACATTTTTTTTCATTGTATTTTAGGGGTCACCAACCTAATATTTTAATTTTTTTATAGTTGTATTAACTACATGAGAAACATTATTGCTCTCCTCTACATTTTTTCGAGTGACCACCCTGTATATTTTTCATATTTTTCTTCCTTGCTGTTGTGTTAACGACTTGGGAAATATTATCGTCCTTTGCGACATTTTTTTTCATAATTTTTTCACCAAAATTGACTTCAGCGCGTCAAAATTCTTCAGAAAAATTAGATCAGAACCTTAGGACAAGACCTTTTTTTTGCCCTTTTTTACTGGATAAAAGGGGTGGTAGAGGGAACGATAGAAAATTTATTTTTGTCCAAAATTGGCTTCGGCGCGTCAAAATACTTCAGAGAAGTCAGATTAGAACCTTAGGACAAGCCTTTTTTAGGGAATAGAAGGAGGTAGAGGGACACTGACACGGTAGAATTTTTGTTGTCCAAAATTGGGTTCAGCGCGTCAAAATACTTCAGAAAGTTAGATCAGTACCTTAGGACAAGACCTTCTTTTGCCCTTTTTAGGAGATAAGAGAGGTGAGAAAAACTGACACGATAGAAAAATGTCCAAGACCTTTTTTTTTTTTTGAGACCTGCGTTATTTTTTAACAGATCAAGATTAAACTTGGCATGTGCCACACGTTACAAAAACAACATCTTTTGCCTATCTATCAAGTTTCTACGACTTCTCGTTTCACCGGAAGTGACCTCAACTCTTGATTCTTATATATTTGCATATTACTATATATTTTTGTATTTTTTGGACTCTAGAGGTCGTTCGGTCATTCTGCTTATGATGTAGTAATTTCATGACTGCTTATTTTGGAATTTTTACAACCAACTTCAATTACTACTCTAAATTCAGAAAATATGTATTGGATTCTTATAATGTTGAGTTGTGTTAAAAATAGATTCAAAGTTGATAAAATCACTTTTTCGAAATTACTCAAAATATTCAAATCTATAACTTTCATACTACAACTACAACAAGATATTATTGTTTTGTTAAATCAACGCGAATTAATAAGGCGGTGAAATTATCTACTCTTTTACTTTCAAGATATAGTTCTGCTCAATAACATTTGTATTGGATGTACTAACAAGTGCAAGAATGGCTAGATAACGCTGAAAAGTCCGGAACGGTATCATTTTTTTTTGCAGACACCAAGTATGTGATAATAATACATTAGATTTCTATTTATATTGTACTAAAACAGAATTTTATTTACGAATAGTTAACAAATTATTGATTGAAATCGAAGTCGCAGATCGATTAGTCTGTAGGCAGCATTAGTATTATCAGAGCAGCTACACAGCGGGCATAATACCGTGCGTGTAATTTCCCATTAGGCATGTACATCCACGTAGCGCGATAGATATGACAACATAGCTGCCGTAAATTCCTCCGTTGAGCGGAGCCTTCCAGTCTGTTATTTCATTTTAGCCAGCTGGCACGCGCGATGTTGTAATTTTACTCCCTATGCCTAGCGTTCGGCTACACGCACGGTATGATATCACGCTAGCCTCTCCTGAGGGAACGTTTTCTAGTCTCGCTTCATCAGAACAAGTTCTGTTATGGACAACTTTCTGATAAAATGAATTTAAATTTTCTATTGTTACAGTAGTAAATAATTATTACGCTCATTTTCAGTTGAAAATACAATTTTGTGGACAGACCTATTGTGACCTCTGAAAAATGAAATGAATACCTTTAGTTTCGACCATAATTTTCACTCTTGGCATAGTATGAGTACTTATTAGGGTGGTTCTTACTTTTACGTTTTTGCGGCAACCTGAGAATGGTTCCTCCATGAAAGAATACTCCCTGTGAAAGTGCATCCCGATCGCATTGCGTTAAGGGAAGCCACAACGCGCTCCTTTTCAGACGGTAGGAATCTTATGTTAATGCTTCCTCAACAGATGGTTTTCTATCAATTCTTTGTGACAAATTTTGCAGAAAAACAACAAAATGTCACTGAATAACATATTATTTATAAAAAAATCAATCTCTTAAAATGGAAAAAGTTATCTTATAATCGAATACAACTTGGAGAATATACTGCTTTTGCTCGTCGTTTTTTGTCAACAAACTATTATATTCGTATTAATTCAACTTCCCGTACGTGACATTATAGGCGATTTTAATTTTTTTTACAAGAAAAATCAATTTTAAATAACTTTCGTTTGTATCTTATCAAACGGATTTATTTTTAGATATTGCTGATCTAAATCAAACTTTGGAAAAAAATCTCCAGCTTTCATAGAAATAAAATTTTCTAGGTTACTATTACGCAAAGATGTGGTTATATCAGGACTCAGTTAAAACTGCTTTGTGTTGTTATCTATCAACTATCTTTGGAGCAAGGTGCCATAAATATTTTTTGTTGTTGTTGAATGCTGGTCGCAACAAGCCTTGATCGGTAGGTTTGCATTCCTAAAGATTAAAAAAACACAAATCTTGGTAAGTGTTGTCAGTGGTGATGAGACATCAAGCTTTTAAAATTTAAGAAGAAAAATCTTTTTTACGTTCTGATGTACCGGACATGATGCATCGCTCCTGAAGATTGAAAGAATATTCTCATGAATAATACTAATACTAGTTCCAGAAACTCTTTATAATCTTCCCGGGGTTGTCGTTCTACATCTTTGAAAGTACGCTGTATCAACTTGAAAATTTCGCCTGTATTTTCTCTTTGGTCACTGGCGTACGGGTTTTCAAAGCCAGATTTGAAAGAGCTTTGATTCAGTTCAGCCCAATTTATCTTGGAACTTTTTGTAAATTAGTACCAAGGGACCGCTTGTTGCTCCAAATTTTTCCTCAAACGTCCCTCAGATGGCCAACCTGTGAATGTGGTATCGGCAAACCAGACGCAATAGAACTCTTTCCAGAAACTGTTCTAGTACAGCACAAGTGTCTTGCGTAATATCCTGGAGACCCCAATCGGAAAAAAATTCGTGAACCGTTGTTGGTTACGACCTTCGGTTCCGGACTTCAATATTTGTTCCAGAGTTTCATTAGTGACGACCATAGGAAGTTTAGCTGCCGTTTTTTCCACGATCGATAATGTGAGCTGAGATGAGAACTTTCCATTCCAGTGAATAACGACAGATTTCAGTTCGACTTGTTTAAATGCCGCTATTAGATCTTCGCCTTATTCTGTGCCCAAAAGTCTTCTGTAATTCTAAATCTAAAGTTATGTTAGAAACAATATCATTAAAATCCTCTCCAGGACCTTCCTTAATCGTGAAAATTAACCTAACGGCTTATCTATCGCTGATTTTTCACTTGACCAGTACTGACATTAATTTTGGTGTTAAAATTTGCCGACGCGCTCTCTTTATTTTTGATGATCTAGCTTCGGTTTAAGCGACCTTCCCGAGTTCAGAATACATGCTTGTTTCTGGGACTACTAGACCAGGATCGTCCAATTCCATAGTTAAAGTTGGGAAGACTGACTACTCCAGGCATTAGAGACCATATAGGGCCCTTACCTGGAAAAATTCATGGTAGTTCTGGAAATGGGCTTACTTTACGTTTTTTGGAGCGCTAAATCTGAATGTCAACTTTCCACCAAAAATTCCCCCCTCAACCTCCTCAAATTTAGAGAAAAAACTCAAAAATTGGTTTTTGATTTTTTTATCGTTTTTTTTTCATTTTAGAGAGAAAATACCCAGACATTCAGAAAGTAAACAAAATTTACAACAAAAAAAGTTTCTTGACATTTTGACGCAAGACGAACAGGAGGGGGGGCGGGGGGCGAGTGGGTCCCAAAACATGCGCCTCGGTGCCGCGCGTGCATTTAGGTATCATACGGCAACTCCACAGTTGCTCTCTCGTCTTTCGATCTTCTTGGTGCACCCCCCTCCCCTACCACACCCTTAGAGCTAGCATGCTGTTGTCAAGAGACCCTTCCCTTTTTCCCCCACCCATGACACCTGTATGCTGCTCGAGAATTGATATAGTCAACCTGTTGATCGAGTTCGCAGTTTTTTAGCCGTTTTATCCACACTTTTCATTGTTTATTGTTTTCATTGCTTTAAAAAAACGTTTTGATAAGCATGAGAACTGTTTTCTCGTAATATTTTAAACATGGTTGATGTGACTTTAGATTGTTTAATTTGCGAGAAACCGTTATCGATCACAACAGTGAACGTGACGGAAAACGGTTTAAAATCTTTTCAGGCGGCGAGTCTAAAGCGGAAAGATAGTAAATATGATCTTTTAACCGGGCGTACGACGATTGTGGTACATAGGAAGTGTCAAAGGTCATACGTTAACGAGAAACTAATCGCATCGTAGGTAAAAAACATACCAGTGCCGGAATATCCCGTTGATTCCGCGAAGGCGGAATCATGGAATATTCCGTTTCGCATGCTGATGAGTAAGGTAGCATATTTTCACGTGCTAAATACAGTAATATAACAACTAATTTAGGTGTTTAAGTTAATTGTTGCCCGCTCATGTTAAAAATAATTGCGGAAATAGCTATTAAGTAGTACTTATTGCATTCTTATATTTCTGTTTTACTTCATTCACTTCTTATCAATACTTCCCGTCCTTGGCCTTTAATTCTACGTTTCCCTTCCATAAATTCCTGATCAATTCCATACATGAAGCTTGGTCAGCCTTTATTACGTTGTCGGGTCAGAAACTGTTTGCCTTCAAATCTTGAAACAAAGTCTTTCTCTTTCCGTCGTTGGGTTTCGGTTGTCTTCTTTTATAAGTCTTTCCATTCGTGGTAAAGATTTCCTAACTTGGTGATGCGGTTTTCCAATAATTTTTGTTGGAATTCTTACCTTTTCCTAAAAAACTGATATTTCACAAGCTAATAACGAATCACAACTTTTGCACTTTCACGTAGCATTAACTTCACTTGTCTGAAAATGAAAAATATATCACTTAATACTTTATTAGATGGAACTTTACTTACAGTGATCGCATGAGCGTAATGCCCAAGAAGATACATTCAGTCAGTATGACACAAAGCAACTCTCGCTGTATCGCAATTAAACACTTTCGGTATTTCTTTGAACTCACTCACAGTATAAGACACGGTGCGATACTGTTGAAGCCACAGTTGTTAGCACGTACTTACCTATTTCTTAGAATTGTTCAATTTCACAATATGGGATCTTCCAAGAAATTGAGATTGAGAATCTTGGGGGCGTTTGTAGCATGTTTTCCCCTTAACTGATTTAATTCAGATTTTACAGGGATTATTATTTTTTAGGAATTGGAACCATTTTGAGGGATGTCGCAAAATATACTCAATTTTCTTTTCGTCAAGTATTAATAAAGACCACACGAATACTTGTATTATAAAGCAAAATTGGACTTATTCAAAATACTCCAGTCATCAGGTACTTATAATGCAGTCAATCCGGCGTTGAATTAGATTTTTATTTGGGTTTCATAGGGGAGCGTTGAAAAACCAATACAAGTAAACTGAATAAAGAAGTCTTTTATTTACCTCTAGTGTAATGTAGTATTCATTTTTGTTAACTTTGTCAATTTGGGTAAATAATAAATGCTTTATTATTATTATTATTATTATTATTATTAAGTAACTAGGAAATTGATTATAAAAAAGTTAAGAAGAATTTTTATCGCAGGATTGAAAATAAGAATTATTTCACCCCAACTTTTTTCAATCCCTAATTCTTATCTATTTCTGCTCATACCTTTTTTATTATTTATATTACGCCGAAAAGTTATTAATACAAGTTGTAGAGAATTGCATTATCTACAAAAATGTTGTTTAAAAATATTTAAATAAAAACACTAATTGCATCCTTATTTTTTAGATGGTGGCGGAATGAAAACACACCTAGGCGCGGAAATTCAGTTTTACATTCCCCTACGAAACTTAAAAAAAAATCTCTGCCTACCCAAAATGCACAGTATCGTACCGGTTTGACTGCAATTTTACTTAAAATAAGTAATAAGTAAAAAAAATCGAGTCTAAAGTTACTTCCCTAGATCCCTTAGGCTGTCGACGTGATGATTGGACTATAATAATTTGCTTTATTTCTATTAAACAAAACGGGAATATGTAATCCCCCGTTATAATCCCACAGGTTAAAATATGAACTGTCTTGTCTTTAGGTAAATTTCAAGTTTCAAAAAGTATGTATTTTCAAGTGTTCAATAATACAAATATCTCTATGTATTATATAAAAGTAAGTATGAAAAATATTGGTATTTTCATTCTTCTCCCTCAAATAAACTGTTCCTAATAGTTCCCGATAGCTGCATGGCCAATGGGAAATACCCAAAGCCAATCCAAACCCGAAGAAAGTTCCTAATATTGGAAATAAAGTATAAAAGAAACATTTTCAATGTGTATTAAAATTTAATAATAAGATTATATTTTTTTTCTGAAATCGATTAAGAATATTTATTTTCTCGGCGCAATTTCAGACCCCAAAATAATGTTCTAGTATTTTAATCAGTTGCCAAGAAACTATCAGAAAAAAGTTCGGGAAAGTTAACTTTCCCGGACTGGTATTTATACAGGGTGTAAAGTTTCATGTCATTAAAAAAAACTGGTGGTGGGGAACTCCCGCCTTCCCCTTTAGGTGCTAATTCTCCATGCAAAAATAGTAAGAAAAGTTCCTATAAACATGTGTCCGGAAATGCTTCCTAAGGGAGCTACGGCCCTCTAAGAATGGCGTAAAATAGGTGTTTTTACTAATTATCTCGGAAATGATTTGGGACAACTTTATGAAACTTGGTTAACTTTTTTCGATTAATAAAGGTTATTATTTTACGCCTACTTTGAAAAATAAATAATGCACATTTAGCAAACGAATACGCAATATTTCGTTTAGACTGCTTTTACTCGAAAACGGCTTGCCATGTGGCTAATTGTAAAGAGGCCCTTTTTTATGCAGAATTAACCAGGGAATCATAATTAGGGATTAAAATACTAAAAATGTCAAATGGAAAAGTTAATATGTAGAAACAAAGAACACCTTGTTTCTCCGCCCCTGGATAAAATTAATTTTGGCTAATACTGTAAAACAAATTATTATTAATCGAGAAAAGTTAACCAAGTTTCATAAAGTTGTCCCAAATCATTTCCGAGATAATTAGTAAAAACACATTTTTTTGGGCCATCCTTAGAGGGCCGTAGCTCCCTTAGGAAGCATTTCCCGACACATGTTTATAGGAACTTTTCTTACTATTTTTGCATGGAGAATTAGCACCTAAAGGGGAAGGCGGGAGTTTCGGGACACCCTGTATAACATGGGGCCTAAAACCAATAGTTTTAAAAAGAAATAAACAAAAATTTCGAAAATTTTCAGTAAAATTGTTTGAGAACTGCTGGAATGTTGGGATAGGCTTTTATATTCGTGTATGTCGGCGCCTCTAACCATCAAATACGCTAATACGGCTCTTTCAAAGGACCGCGTTCCTTTGTTAGAGACCGCGCGTCGACGAGGACACGAGTTGATAGTCACACTTTTTTATGACTTTTTAAAATTAGGTAAGGTAAGTTCTTTAGTGGTGCGGTATTTTAGTTTCTGTGGGCATTTCGTTAAGTACACACGTGGAAGCCGTTCGTTGTTTTGTATGTTACTTTGTTCTTTTGAATTTTGGACCACGTATTTACAGTCAAGGTTTATTTTATTGACTTACCGTTCAAGTCGTTAAGTTCTTGATTACGTACAGACACTACTTGTTCGTTCTTTTTGTGTTTGTTTTGGATTTTGGACCAAGTTTTTATTTTTATTTTCTTTATTGATAACGTCAGTTAATAGTTTAGTGTGGTGTTTTAATGGGCATAGAAACCATAAAAAATGATCCTAATTTACCAAATGTGCTAAACGGAGTGCGTATGTCCTTAGTTTAGGGTGATCATACGTCCGGAATTTCGCTGGAAAGTCCAGCATTTTGGAGTACTGTCCAGCATTTACAAGTGTCCAGCAAAAGTCCAGCAATCAGACCATACGTCCGGAATTTCGCTGGAAAGTCTTTCAAGTGTCCAGCAAAGGTCCAGCATTCAGGTTATAAAATATTTCCCCCCGGTCATCGAAAAATGTTGGGATCAAGAAATTATTTTTCGGATTTCTGCCTCCGCTCATCAATTTTTTTCCCAGCAGAAGTGTCCAGCATTCACTTAACAAAAATTTGGTAATCCTACCTTAGTTCGACGTGCCGAAAAGTGTATTGATGCAAGACGGAAGCTATTTCGAACAATTTATGTAAATCAACTCTATTGGTAAGTTCTAGATTTATCGAATAATTTTAGTTTTCGATACCTGATCTGATTATTCATTTTTTAAGCTTTTAACCCAGAACACTCATTTAGGTTACAAATGTTAATAAATCACATTTAAATCTGATAAATTATAAACAACAATAAAAGCTCCAATATTTTGTTCTAAATTAAAAAAAAATTAGCGTAACTCTTCTGGAAACTGAACCAACTTCTGCCAAATGCATGCTAACCGCATCTATGAGTGTCTCAGACCCTTTCTGAAGAAGTGCCGAGAACACTTCATCCGGTCCTGGACTTTTGAACAGGTCAAAGGTGGAAATAGCCCACTTGACTCTTTCCACCCTTGAGGCTGAGAAAATTTTGATAATAATTAATTACTACGGAGGAGCAATGGGGACAGAGATAATTGCAATCATCTACAGTGAAGCATAAATTTCCACGTGTAAATCGAAAAGTATTAGCAATAAATAAAACTGTTGTATTGACAGATTAGTGAAAACTCGAAAAAATCGAATAAAAGTCATTCTTTTAAAGAAATAATATTATCGTAAGTCAGTTTTATTGATTATAGGAAATTGATATTAAGTATGAATAATATCGAAACAACGGAACAGACATTTTTCCGAAATTCGAGAATCTTTTTCAAAGTTCGAGCTAATGTAATTTTTTTTTAATCGACCGTGGAAGAAAATTGTTTAAAAAGAAGATTTGGGAAATTTTATGATCTACAGTATTGATAATAGCCAATTACTACACAGGAGCAACGAGGATAAAGACAATTGCAAAAATGTGCAGTGAAGCACAAATTTTCACCACCGTAACATATTAATAATTAATTTTAAATACAAGTCGTAGCTTTGTCTTTGTTTATTTTCAACAATATTAGTAATACCTAATTTTAGGGTAGAACTAACAGAAAAGGAGAAATTGAGAAAAACCTATTTTGACTGTCATTTTTTTCAAAATGGTGGTCGTCGTGCCGGACACGATATTTTTGTGAAAAACATTATTTAATGATTGGGTTAAGCCCCTCTATAGTATAAAAGAAGAAAATCTCTTGTGGGAATTACTCGTAGGTCAAATGGCAAATTGACTGTACTAAATTACTCCAGGCATTAGAGACCATATAGGGCCCTTAAATGGAAAAATTCATGGTAGTCCTGGAAATAGGTTTACTTTACGTTTTTTGAAGCGCTGAATCCGAATTTTTAACTTCCCATCAAAAATTCCCTCCGGAACCCCTTCAAATTTAGAAAAAAAATGTTTTTTATCTTTTTTTTTCTTCGTTTTGGGAAAAAGATACCTAGAAATTCGGAAAGTAGACAAAATTTGCAAGAAAATAGGTCCTTTGAAATTTTCGTTGAACGAACGGGGAAGCGCTAGCACGCTAGCGCTGCGGGACTGCATGCACAAAGCTCAGTCAAAGTTAAAGATTGCAGGTTTGTTGGGGGTTCCTGAAATAATAATGCCATCACCATTCTTAGCGACAAGTTGAGCCTTGATTGTTTTAATGTGAGGTTTATAGTCACATTTAATTTGATCTACAAGTTGTTTAAACGAAAGTTGACACTCGTGTTCATTTTCTTCGAGAAAGAAAATACGTACTTCATGGCAGCTTGCACTTCAAATCCAAAAGCCCCACGGTTCTTCTTCACAGGTTCTTCAGATTTGGGTTTTAGAATTAGAGTAAGCTTTTTCATGTAGGACAAATGATACCAAGCTTGTTCCGCCACTAAATCGCCTTCCACAGGAGTCAAGCGACGCACAATTTTATCACCCCCATCTAGTTTCCGATTTTTCGCAAAATCTATGGTTTTATTCGGTATATTTAGCTGACGTACATTATGCACAGTCGCTCTGGAAGCAAACGACTTTGCTGTTCAAAATAATTAACCGATATTATTTCACCGCATAAAAAACAATTCTGTTTGAAAGAAAAACTCTGTGCCGCGGAATCACGGGATATTCCGGCAATGGTCTGCTTTTTACATACGATGCGATTAGCTTCTCGTTAACGTATAAGGGCCTCCTGACAACAGCATGCTAGTTCGAGAAGCGCGGCAGGGAAGCGGGGTACCCCAAGAAGATCGAAAGACGAGAGAGCAACTGTGGAGTTGCCGTATGATACCTAACGCCGCGGCGCATGTTTCGGCACCCACTCGCTCCCCTCGTTCATCGTACGTCAAAATGTCAAAGGACCTTTTTTGTTGTAAATTTTGTTTGTTTTCCGAATATCTGGGTATTTTTTCTCTAAAACGAAAAAAAAACGATAAAAAAATAAAAAACCATTTTTTTTTCTAAATTTGAGTGGGTTCTGGGGGGAATTTTTGGTGGGAAGTTGAAAATTTGGATTCAGCAAGCCAAAAAACATAAAGTAAGCTTATTTCCAGAACTACCATGAATTTTTCTAGGTAAAATTCTCTAATGCCTGGAGTAAATTGCATAATAGAAAGATTTTGTGGGGATGTGAGTCGACTTGATCAGTGTCCGATTCAAGTTCAAACTGCGACGCACGTGTGGAGTGCTTCATTCGAACTGCATAGACTATAACTACTAAAACGCACAAAAGTCAGCTGTCTATAGAAGGCGCTTGTCCGAAAGTAACAGTAGTACCACAGAAGACCTATACCAGAAACGACTCTCTGGCCTTCCCGCCAATATTGAATTTTATGCGCATATGTCATATGTCGGTGGTATTATTGTCAACCTATAAATCCGCAGGTTTCTAAATTCACCGGTGGAGCGTACCGGTAAGCAATAACATTATATGATTGGCTATTTTGAAAACCAAAGTCAAAATCAGCTTCGAATTTTATCTACCAATGCGTCCAGCGGCGAATTTAGAAAGGGGCGGATTTATAGGTTAACAATACCACCGACAAATGCCGAAGATGACCAATTTACCAATCAAAGGGTGCGTTTGCACGCACTCAGTAATTTAGTCGAGTCGCTTAGTAACTTAGTACTCGACCAATGCGGACAGCGTGTTTTAGTCAAGTAATTTAGTGGAAAGCAATTACTAAATTACTGGACCGTCTCTCTACTCGACTAAATTACTGGATGCGTGCAAACGCACCCAAACATCGAACGTGCCTCCGACAGTGACGCTTCTGGTATAGGTCTTCTGTGGTAGTACTGTCGTGAGCAAAAAAAAAAAGACAACTATTTTTTTTTAATGTAAATCTGTCTCTATTTGCACTCTTGCAATGAATTTTGACAATTAACTGACAATGTCACATAAATTAAAGTTAGATGTACACAACTAGATTTTAGCAAAAATACGTTATGCGACTTGTCCCATTTTTTTTGCACAGGACAGTAGAAATAGTACAAATATACATTCAAATAAGGATTTAATGATAAAATAGCCAGGTTTCAGACTTGATCGACTATTATTAGGTCATTTTGAGAAAGAAAGACGAGAAAAATGATAACACAAACACGGAAAGTTAAGGGAGTTTTAGATTGTTGTTCAGTATAACTAAACCTCTATTTGCAAATTTTCGGTTTTGCAATATTTTTTCAGAGATAAAAATCTAATATTCCTAGGCTATTGATAAAATAATTCGTTTTTTTTATAAAATAAAACAAAGAATTGTTCTGTCAGTTTACAATGTCACTCATTTGGCAGCATGATCTGCCTCCAAAATCCTTAGTTATAATAGATTTTAACACTTTCATCAAAATTTTCAGTAGAAATGGTTTCTAATCTCATGTATGCGACAATAATTAGAAACACTTATAGACAGGCCCATAACCAATAAAACTAGAATAAACTTAAAAAATAACAAGAAATGAGAAGAAATGTAGAGATTGATTTACCTACAGTGAAAACTAAATATACAGTGCAGTATAGTGATACAAATAGCACTGTCAGAGGGGAAGAATTAAGACCAAAAGTTAAAACGGGGACAATCACAGTAAGGAAGGTAAGTTACTAATAGTTGCTTTTAGTATGGGCGGGTTAACGCACAAAGTAGGAAAAAACCATTTTCTAGTCACAAACCACTATGTGTAGGCAACCAGGCAACCCTAACGTATGTTCAATTGATTTTGGAAGCAGTTTCACGTCTTTAGTAAGGTCAGTGAATAATGGGGTATTTTTCATTTTTTTAAAATTCAGTTTTGGTGATATATATCAAGTAATGTTATTATTTTAACAAATACTGCATAATCAATTTAAACCAAAACAATAATTCCTTAAATAAAAATAAGAAATAAGAATACGCCCGTCTAGACACAGATTTCAAATTATTTTATTTGGAGAGAAATAATTTAGCCAATAATAGACAACTTTCTCTTAGACTGTAACTATCTTATATGAATGCCAAATTGTGTATTTACTTTACATTATTTTACCTATTCTACTTCTATTTTGCTCAATATCTTGAGAATCAATAAATATATACATGTATTTAGAAGGAATTAAAAGGTATTTATGTTTGCTATTATTTAGAAGTAAAGTTAAAAATGTAAACAAAACGACGAGGATTATGTGGCAACACTATATAAAAACGGCTCTCCACCTCTTCCAACTTTGCTTGCTGCTGTCAGTTGTCACTTCTTGTCACAATACCAGTGAAAGAGACATATTGGTTAGATTTATTTGTCGTTTGTTTATGTGAATATGTGGCGTTCGACTTCGTTATTTTATATTTTATCAATAAACTACTAAGGTAGAGTTGAATTTTGTGAAAGAAGATTCATCCAATTTGCCCAAAGTTAATTATGACATGCTAGTTTCTTTCGATAAACAATATTTGGATTTTTTGTCAGCAAACGTGAAAAATCAACACGTCGGCGTCGTTAGAACACATCTGTCATTTGACTAGCCGTTGACATTGTTGCCATATTGCTAAAAAATCTAATCTGCATTAAAAATTATTTAAAATATTTAATAATTCACGCCTATTTTTATTTTTTAGATCACAAAATTAAACTTCGTAGATAAATATATTAACATTGATTTAATAAATAAGCTTTATACTCCTATTTTCTTCAATTATCTTTACTAGAACTAGAGAAGAAATTTCAATTTGGTAACACCACACTATTTTGAATAAAACCATTCTATCAGCAAATCAACACAGACTACCTACGTCATCGGCAGATTACTTACGTCACCAATTTAAAACGCTTTTCGTGCCACTTATTTTAAATCTTGTTTTCTCAAAAAATTGATAATTATTTTCGCGGAAATCTGTATTGGAAAGCTTGTTTATACATATTCTTTTATATTATTCAATAAAAAAAAAATTGGAAAATATCCCATTACAAAAGTTTTAAAATTTTGAGAAATGATTGAGTAAGATATATAGAAACAATAAAATTCATTTTTTCTAGTGTTTGCAAAATCCGGAATATTGTTAATATTGCAAAAAAACGAAATTTTACAATAATTTGCATAAAAAACTTTACAAAGAGCAGCAAAGTTGTAAAATTGTTTTTTGTGGTATATCCCACAAATATTGAGATTTGTAGAAAATGGGAATGCACAACGCGTCATTTTTCAAAAATTAATGTTTTTGTTAATAAGACTCGAAGACAAAAATCTCAAAAGTGCAGCAAACTGTTATGAAAGTCTCAATTATTGCTTCTAAAAACTTCGTAAATTTGCTAAATTTTCTGTTACAAAAGTTTAAAAATTGGTTAGCAAATGTTAAATTCAAATTATTACATCTTAGGATTGCTAACACTTATATGAAACGGAACTTTGCAAAATTAATAGTAATAGTGATTTTGAACTTTTTGTACCCAAAAAGAAAAAAATTAAAATGTTTAGCAAATAGATTACAATGTTTGAAACATTATTCCTTACTTAAATAGAAATTTGCTACTCTATATCGAAAGTACGCAAATCATTTTTCGTATATATACGTGAAATATTTCCTGAGAGAATTTGCTATCGCCTCGCCCAACGGCAAGGGTATAGAAAAGGGAGCGCGGGTGGTGTAGAGGTGGTAATTACCTCCCCCCCCCCCAAGAAGGGCTAGAACATAAAAAGTCAAGCAAGAGTTAGGGTGGCTTATCTGCAGATATAAAATTGTATTGCGCTTATGCTTTATTTTGGTTTGTAGCGTGCTTTCACAAGTTAAATTTATTGCCACTTGACGCTTTATAGAAAAGAGAAAGTTAACATAAATTGTAATTCTGTCCTGACCCCTTGATAAGGTACTCAGGTCATATATTTTGTATAATGGTTTTATTAAAGTTAATAGATTTATTATATCATTTATCGCTATGATTGACACATTTTGTAAACACCGCTTTTATTTTTTTTTACTTTTCCCCCCTACAAAAAATATATGTACGCTCTTGCGCAACAAAGGAATGTGCAATGGATAGATCGTCACATGTCATAATACAGTCAGAGCAGAAATCGTCAAATCATAAATTAGTCCGAATAAGTGCGGGAGTTTTAAACCTTTGGGAATTTGTAAACTTCGATGCCCTGAATGAAATAAGAAAAAATGCAAAATGTTATCTCAGCCGCCGGCGCCGCCATATTGAAAAAATGGCACATAAAAACAGTTTCTTTAAATATCTCGCTTCGGGTGCCTCATACGGCAAAAAATGTTCTTATGAAAGTAAAAGAGCATTAAATTTTCTATAAAATATGTCCTACATTTTTTCGTTTAGTTTCGGTGCAGCAGCTCATCGAAGTCAAGCATTCTTGATAAAATTATGATATTTTGCAATTTCTCGATTTAGTGCGAATTTTACGAAGGAGTACACAGTGCCGTAAACGATCAGGATCCAGAATTTTGCCAAAGTTTGAAACATGGACACTAATTGTTAAGATTTGAGTCAAAATAATAAAGAAAATAAAGAAAATTGTTCTTCAATAACTTAAAAAATTTAATAATAATGAATTATCTGTAGATAACTGTAAGATAATAATAAAATATTGTTTTTTTTTTCAAGTTTTCTCCATTCTGTGAGAAACGCCAACACTTTTGAAGCTTTTGACCTATATAGCCGGGATCAGCAAGATAAATTAACCATCGAGGACCGGACTATATCTACATTCGCAAATTTTACAGTAGATGCCATTAACGTTTGTGAGGAAACGGGAAAATTTCTATGTCGAGCAAGTCATAAAGAGCAGCAAACTTTTAAATATCAATCACAACCAGTTTCACAATTGTTAGTTAACTAATGGTTAAGATTTGACCAATAGTTTATTATAAAAATCTGCGACATTAACAGCCTGTTTTACAATTGGTGGTTAATTAATAGTTAGGATTTGACCAACGATTTATTACTATAAAGTTGGTAAAATTGTGTTTACTAATAACTTTCAGGTTCTAGTTAGTCAACCAAAAAGACAACCAACGATTGTGAAACTGGCTCTCAGCGTGACTCTCCTCACCTCCAGATTTGCAAAGCTTTTGCTTAATTTCTTGGAATGAAAAAAATGCTGACGACCGAATATTGCACGTATATTTTACGAAATATGATTTGCCTACTTTCTGTAGAATAGTAAATTTCTGTTTACGTAAGGAATATTATTTCAAACGTAATCTATTTGCTAAACTTTGGAAATTTTTTTTGGATTGCAAAAAGTGCAAGTCACTATTATTATTGATTTTGCAAGGTTCCGTTTCATATAAGTATTAGCAAACCTAATATAAGATGTAACAAGCTAATTTACTGAGCTTTTTATATAAGTGTTACACATTCTATAGGATACTCTTTGCAGTTTTCTTGTAAATAATTTTAGTTTTTGGACATCCTAAATTTTGTGATACCAACTTTGTTGTAAAAAAAAAATATGAAAAAAAATTGAAAAAAAATACCCAACCTGTCTGGGATTCGAACACAGGATCTTTGGATTTCAAGGCAAAACTTTAGCCACTGGACCATCACACATTACTACAAAAGTTGAATGTCTGTAATATATATCTTACGAGTATCATATTTCAACGCATTAGATATATTATTATAAAATATATATTAGTAAAATGCAGAAACAAAAAAAAATATATTAGAGAGGTAACATTTCGCAAGATTTCTATTTAAGTACAAGAGACAAAAATTAACAAAATATATTTTTTTTAAATTAAATGATTAATAACTTTCTTATTTACTGATTGAGGGTCCTCTAGCTAACACTAACTTACTTTCCAAATTTCAATACAGTCGGACTTCTTAAGTTATCGTGCTTACAAAAAACGTGATGGACGGACGGACGGACGGACGGACAAGACAGACGGACATTTTGAAAGTTGTTCAGAATTTATTCACCGACGCAATGATATGAAATTTTTTTCTCTACGAGCGATATTTCCGGTTTTAGAAATGTGCCGATCAAATGCAATATAGGTACTCTTCGTTTTTGCGAAGAGTATAATAATTTGTATCCAACATTTTCTAACCGATTTTTAAACTTTTGGTACACAAAGTGAACAATGCAAAGATTGCGCTATTAAGATAATATAATACTAAGTTCCGTGTAACAGAAAATTTAGCAAACTTACGAAGTTGTTAGAGGCAACAATTGAAACTTTCATAGCAATTTGCTGCACTTTCGAGATTTTTGTCTTCGAGTTATTAACAAAAACATGCATTTTTGAAAAATGTATATGTTTATCATTCCCAAATTTTCGACAAATCTCAATATTTACGACAACTTTGCTCCTTTAGAATTTTTTTTCTGGAAATTATTATAAAATTAAGTGTTTTGCAATTTTAACAATGTTCCGGACTTTGCAAACAGTAGCAAAATTGAGCTTTGTTGTTTTTATATCTTACTCAGTCATTTCTCAAAATTTAAAAACTTTTGTAATTATTACAAGTTAAATGTTCTCAGTGACTGGACTACTTGCTTCTTTACTGTGGACTATCGTCTGAAGGAAATGTATTAATGTTTTCATAGAAAATTAAATTTTCGGTCGTATCTTCAAAAGGAAGCCTCGCCCTGAGAATTCTCTCACAATACACATACATATTGGTATTAAAATGGCTATTCAACTCTCTCGCCAGACATTATTTTTGTGGGTTTAACAAATTTAAAACATTTTTTTTTTCAAAAAGGCAAACATTTACCTCAAGATACATATGAAGCAACCTAACAAGGCTAGGTGCGAAAAACCCTTAGGTAGGTAGGACCTCATCAAAAAAGATCGTAAGACAAAATATTCGAGAGCTTTTGGTCCATAAGACAAGTATGATATTTCAAAGAAAAGGATCATAATTTGTTTCGTCAACTCTTTCGTTCTCGTGTTTTATTTGCTAAACTCACTTTCGGAAATGTCTCCCTTGACCTCTAATACCACATCAATGAATTATAAATTCTTGTAAAATTCTTCTCGAACTTTTAATTTATTGATGTGGTATTAAAGGTCAAAGGAGCCATTTCCGAAAGTTTCTTTGATCAAGAAGACACATACTTTTTATCCAATTTGACCGAATAATTTTTTCACTTGTTATTTTTAGGTGGAATTTCCGACCCCTTCGCCAACATTTTTCAAGCTTTATTTTTTCTATACTATTTTTATTAAAACAACAAGTATTTTTTGTGCAAGATATTATAAACGGCTATTAGAGTATCACAAGTATCACAATATAAAGTGACTCGAAATCTATAACATATTAAAAATTCAGCTAATTTGACCGGGACCACTTTTCCATATAAGCGGGGTCCCTTATGAGTGCATGAAAATGTCGACATTACCAAAGTTTAAATCTTTCATCTCTCACTACCTTCTTAGGGAGGTAAAAACTGCATTTTTCTATGCCAATCACATTTAGTGCCGGTACTTCAATCTCCCGTTAAATCTATTCCACAGATAAACCCCATGGGAACAATTATTGACACAATTGTATCCGAGGAAATTCTCTGGAGAATAAATTTAACAGGAGATGAAAGTACCGGGCCTTAATGGCCAACAAATTTATTTTATTTATATTGTAAAATTATGATTGTCGACATTACCAAAGGTTGAATCATTCAATCCCCATCACAACTTACTACCCCTTCAGTGAGGTAAAAACTGCCTTATCCTATATATTGTAACAAAACGTCCTCAAAGTTGATTGCGTCATTCACCAGAACTGATCATATGAGACTTGTCAGCTTCTTTTAAAATGTACAGACGCATATAACCCATTAAGGATGATGTGTCCTAGCTCCTCCTAAATTACAAAAAGACTTAAAAATATATGTTTTATCTCACTCAATATCCCGCTGGCTGTTAGAGATATCGAACTGGAGATGAAAGTACCGGGCCTTAATGGCCAACAAATTTATTTTATTTATATTGTAAAGTTATGATTGTCGACATTACCGAAGGTTGAGTCATTCAATCCCTATCACAACTTACTACCCCTTCAGTGAGGAAAAACTGCCTTATCCTATATATTGTAACAAAATGTCCTCAAAGTTGATTTTGTCATTCACCAGAACTGATCATATGAGACTTGCCAGCTTCTTTCAAAATGTACAGACGGCATATAACCCATTAAGGATAATGTGTCCTAGCTCCAAAAAAATTGAAAATATATGTTTTATCTCACTCAATATCCTACTGGCTGTTAGAGATATCGAACTTAAATTTTAACAAGGTATTCTTTCAACTTTTTCCTTCGCTATATATCACTGATAAAAGTACTAGTAAAATTACCGAGTCCCTAATTAAATACTTTACTAAGTAAATTTCCCATGACATGATTATTCAGTAAAAATACATTTTTACTGAATAATATCGGTTCAAGTAATGTTCAGGTGTAACTTTAATTTTACTTTGAAATTTTAATGCTTTTCCCTGGGCAAACTTATTTTACCCCAGAAAATGTCAACACAATGAAAATTCAATCACCAGTACATTAAAATATCAGCACACGTATCTGAATTTTCCAACTCTGATGTCATCACTTCCTCAGACAGTTATTTTGCTTCACCTGATCACTAATGATGTGTGTGCCCCTCGTATGAATAACTTGTTTGTTCTATTGTTTTCTCTTATAATAAGTTTTAGTTGTTTTGGAACAGATCAAGCAACTGGTGAGTATTATTACATTTATTTATCCTGTATGCCAAGAATATATAATCCTTTGAGTTTTCTCACAAACTTATGCGAGGTTATATTGTTGTTATATACGCTCTCCTTTAGAAAAGCGTTCGCCAGCTGATGACATTTGGAAAATCTAAAGCTGATTCCATTGTAGTCTTTTTTTACTTTTTGTTCTAGGTGGGAATGAAGAGGCGTCAAGTTATTTTTTATCTGTAGAAAGGGCGATAATTTATCAAAAAGAAGAATGGTTTTCAGACATCTTAAAAGCTATTTTGTCACATATTATGTGTTTAATGTGCATTACTTCAGGCTGTTTCTTCCACCCTAGAATTTCTACAAAGGTACTTACTCAAAATTCACCCAGACCAAGGCACAAAAAGCTCAACTTTTAGTACGTCAAAAAAGACCTAATGAAATGGTTGTCCGAATGACCAAATTGAAGCATGCAGTGATAGTGGTACAATTTTTGCCCTTTCTAAGGTGAGAGAGAATAGGATATTATAGAGTAATTAAACAAAGAACTATAAATTTATTTTGTTCCAGATATTTTTGACGAAGTTTAATGGAAGACGTAACGGAGTCTATTTTATTATCTATTTTTCAGAGTTTTGTTTAATCTGTGTTGTATTTTGTAGTTTGTTTTAAAAAATCTGAAAATACATTATTCTACTTTAATTTTCGGAGAAGTATAATATATTAGGTATTAGACAAATTTTGGATGGTAAATCTGAAACAGAATTATTATTAGTAGAAGGTAATCCTATATTTTTTCGCACTCGGCATAGTTTCGACGAAACAAAGTTGTCCATTATTAACAGCCAATTTCGCAGTCGTTGTTTGACTAACCAGAACTTGAAAGTTATAATTATTAGTAAACACGACTTTATCAGACATTCTTACCTTAATAGTAATAAATCACAGATTTTCATAATAAACTATTGGTCAAATCATAATCGTTAGTTAACCAACGATTGTGAAACTGGATGTACGAGGCATACTACAGCTGCAAAAATTGTTTTTATTATTTCTTGATAATAGCATCAGTGTCAAATACGTTTCGAATGCGAAAAGTGTCGTTTTAGTTAAGGGTGCTACTAATTATTCTGTAAAATTACTGGATAAATTTATTACCTGCATATAAAAAGTAATTTTGAAAATTACCTGATGAAATTCATTCTTGTACAAAAATTACTAAGTAAAGTACCATTCATCTAATTTTCACTATTATTAATCATTTCTCAAATAACACAACTATATACAATAGCACAAATCTAGAAGTAGATACTGATGCAAAGTATATGCGAATTCATATACTTTCTCCATAAAACGACATACTTTTTACATGCGATTCAGTTGCAAATCTTTCCAATTCTTTGGTATTTGTATGATCTTTTTATATGCATAGCGCATGTAAAAAGTATAAAGTGTACATAAGAATAGTAACACATTGTAGACTATATTAAGTAGGTATATACATTTTATTTGTAGTTTGCATGTGAAAAGCATAATAATAGTGATACTAATTATATATTTTATATGAATATTTTTATCTTTTGGATGGAAGGAAAATAAAGAATATATGGTAATGTTGTTCCATATTAACGTATAGTACAGTAACTAGAGGATTTAACTTGGGAATAATATCATATTCATTCATTTTTGGCAGTATTATATTAAATGCTTCACAGAAAAGTTTCTATATTGTACGGGGGCTTGCTAATTTATAGGGGGTGGATGCCACCCCTTCTCAGGGGGTGGCACTTAAAAAATATATATATTTATTGGAGCTGAAAAAGAATCAAGTTTTAAGAAGAAAAGGTTCTATGCAATTTTTCACATAAATTGATAGTTTTTAAGTTATAACAACTTCAAAATTGCGATTTTAGCTTTAAAAAATAAGGTATTTCCAAACGGCTTTCGTCAAGTATCTCGACAAGTATTACTTTATCGAAAAAATGTTACAGACCAGTTACAGAAAGTGCAAACTGGGAATTAATTATATTTTTTGTTTATTGATGTAGGATTAATAATTTCGGAGATATTTAAGTTTATGTTTTGCATTCAAGAATTTCGAAATTACCTTTAAAGTATAAAATGCATTTCTTTTTAAAGCAAGTGCTTTAAATGAGCAAAAAAATTTGAGCATCTAGGTAATGCTACATTTTAACGAAAAACTGTATTTGAGATTATTATTTTAAATTACTAGCTAATTAGAGTAACAAAATGGCGATCTTTTTTTATAAAAAAATATAAACACGCATATTTTTCCGTCATCACTTCTTTATCTCTTATGCTACAGAAACGAGTAAAAAATAACTTGAAAGCGCAATTAATTGTCTTTAATGTCATTTCTTAGCATGCGTGACGTAGGTGTCACAGTTTCTGAGATATTTAACATTTAAACCGGATTTTTCATCTCATAAACGTTCGGACGCCATTTGTAAACTTTCATATCTCCGAAGCTATTAAATCTATGTAAATAAATAAAAAATCGAAATTCATTATTAGTTTATGAGCTTTATTTTTGGTCTCTACCCAGTTTTCAATAAAACTAATATTTATTGAGATATTTGGAAAATACCTTTATAGTTTAAACTGTAATTTTTTCTAAAGCAAGTGCTGTAAACAAACGAAAAAATTTGAGAATCTACGTTATGGGAGACATATTAATGAGAAACAGTGTTTGAAATTCCTTTTTTTTATTTACTGGCTAATTACAGTAACAAAATGGCGACTTTGTTATTAAAAAAATGTGAAGACGCACATTGCTTCGGTCATAACTTCTTTGTTTTTTATGCCACAGAAACAAATTAAAAAACAGTTGAAAGCTTAATTAATAACCTATTTTTTTTTTTAACTATTTAACGTCGGCCTATTTCCGCTAATATATATATATATATATATATAAATTAGCAAGCCCCCGCACAATATAGAAACTTTTCTGTGAAGCATTTACTATTATATTGCCAAAAATGAACGAAATCCGTTCAATATGATATTATTCCGAAGTTTTGCATATTTCTTATCTCTAGGTACTGTATTAGTATATATACAGTGTATCCCCGGATTGTGTTTACGATGGGTGTAATATACAAAAAAAAAATTAGTAAGGCTTTCATTTTCTGCAGTCTTGGTCTACTTGACGTAAAATGGATTTTTACCAAATTTCAGTTAAAATGGGATCTAACTCGCGAACTTAATCTAAGAAGAAAATAAAACAAAATAAATAATTGTAGGTAAACTAGTCTTTCTGTTAATTTTACAGAAAAATTCTATTTGGATAAAATATTTGGCATTGAAAGTTAGAGCCATATGCCAACTTTCATTACATTTGAAAAAAAAATAATACTATTTAAAGTAAATAACTTTTTATTTTTTAACATAATTAACAATTTCAACGAATTCAACTAGAAACCTAATCAAATAGTACCCCACCTAAATTACTACATAATTCCACCCTTCTTTGAATTATTTGCAACTTCTAATTTCTTCAGGAGATATTATTATTCTTATTATTATTATTTTTTTTTTTTGTTCAAATGCAATGAAAGTAGCATATGGCTCTAACTTTCAATGCCAAATATTTTATCCAAATAGAATTTTTCCATAAAATTAACGGAAAGACCAGTTTACCCACAATGATTTATTTTCTTTTATTTTCTTCTTAGATTAACTCCGCGAGTTAGATTCCATTTTAACTGAAATTTGGTAAACATCCTGCAAACCGAGACTGCAGAAAATGAAAGCCGTACTAAATTTTTTTTTGGTATTTTACACCTATCGCAAACACGATCCGGGGACACACTGTATATATCCAATATTGCTTACCACACTCCAATTTACTCTCACGGGGGTTGCCTGATGATTATTAAATTCATTTTTACTTACATTTTTACCAATATCCCAATTTCATAGAAAACTTCAGATTATTCGCTCGAGCCAGTCGTTAGAAAAAGAATAAAAACAAAAACACTATTTTTTGCCGCCTACGAGGGGTAAACTTTAGTTTTGAGGTTAAAACAACACTTTTACCAGGTTTATTTAAAAATACAAGCTTAGGACATTTCACCTATATTAACCGGGATACCCTTTGCTAATACAAAATTTGCCGGTAAATTGTATATACTTTGTTCATATGCTTTTTACAGTCATAAAAGTATGTGCAATTCTGCTACATATTTCAGCTTAGTCTGATGCTGAGTAATATAGTATATACTATTATCATAAGAATTAGAATCATGCCCAAAAAGTATATTTATAAATCGTACATACCAAGGACAAACTGTGTTATGTGGGTTATATTTGATGTAAATTAATAATAGTCCAGTCAACGAATGGCCCAAAGGGGGTGTAGAGTGCGTGAGCAGGGGCCTAATCGATTCCTTTAGAAAGTTGTTCAGGGTGCTTAGGGAGTGAACATACTGAAAGTCCTGGCGTTTAGGAGGTGAGCCGGAGGGGAGAGGGCACAAAGAAAGTCCCACTTTTGGTTTTTTCGCTTATATCTCGAAACCGGTGCATCGCAGGGAAAAAATCTTATACCAAATGAAAGCTCATGAAATTTTCTACAACTTTCATTTTATATACTTCTTTCGAATTCGCAACCGATTTCGAGGTACACGCTCCGGAAAAGTGAAAATTTTCGAAAAACAGATTTTTAGCTCACATTTTTCATCAAATATTCCCTTGGCACTGTTCAATGAAAGTGGGATGAGGAAGGCAACCAAATCTGCCCTGTACACCATGTTCGAGCCTACCGATAAGGCTGTCTCAGATGAACATAGTACTAGACGGAGGATTCCTACTGCACAGAGTGCAAAAAGATGCCTCCGTTACCACCATTTGTGATGGATATATCACCTCATTTTTCTTATACCACATGTAAAACATCGATACCTGTGAAACAAGAAGATTTTCCAATCCTACCACCAAAAGTCAGTTCATCTCCTTACTACATATAAAGCTTCAGGAGAATGGGATACAGACTCTCCAAGCCAAAGATAAATCTGACATCCTTATCGTGAAAACTGCTGTGGAACAATCCACTCACAGTTCTGTGGCTGTCGGTGGTGAGGATGTGAACCTCGCTGTCCTTTTGATAGCTTCCACTCCTCCAACCCAAAACATCTTGCAGCTGAAACCCGGCCGAGGGAAAACAAAAACAATGGCACTGTCCACCCAAGAGATGCAGCAGCATGGATATGAACACATCCTGTTCTTACAACATCTTCAACTTTAAGGAAAAGCAAGATGGGCTTCTCAAAATTGTTTACTAGTGAAATATTTTTGTCGAACTCCTCTATACGTTTCCTTAAATATATAAGGAATAAAAACCAGACTGCAACCAACAGCTATTCTCCGGACTAATGCCCCGCCGAGCGCTGAATTACGAATCACAAGCCTGGCCGCGTTAAGTGCAATAACTGTGTATTTCCACAAAACGCTAAAGTTTCGATTTTAATAGACACCAGCCGAAAGACTTATTCCTACTTAAAGGAGCTCTCGTTCCAGCCACCCCATACCACTTGCAGACTGCAGTTTCGAGCTATTGGCTCTCGTCAGTGCAAGGTAGATCTGAGATGGCTGGAACGAGGCATTTGTTCACTCTTGGTACATGACGATATTTATAAAACCACGACATGCAGCAAAAATGGCAGGCTCCATCTAGCGGCTAATGTCCACTACAATCGAAACAGCAGTACCCCTGACATGGGCATAGTTAGTAGGTATGCTTTTAGAGGGCAGACCTACCTTGCACTAACGAGAGCCAATAGCTCGAAACTGCAGTCTGCAAGTGGTATGGAGTGGCTGGCACAGCTCCTTTAAGTAGGAATAAGTCTTTCGGCTGGTGTCTATTAAAATCGAAACTTTAGCGTTTTGTGGCAATACACAGTTATTGCACTTAACGTGGCCAGGCTTGTAATTCGTAATTCAGCGCTCGGCGGGGCATTAGTCCGGAGAATAGCTGTTGGTTGCAGTCTGGTTTTTATTCCTTATATATTTAAGGAAACGTATAGAGGAGTTCGACAAAAATATTTCACTAGTAAATATTCTGCCCTCTAAAAGCATACCTACTTCTCAAAATTGTATTTAAAGTCAGAAATCATCAAGGAAGCGGCAGTGATCTTTTACACACCTCCTCTACTCAAGGCTGGGAAGATTTGCTTCCTCAAATGGTATGGGGCACCATCAGCAAGACGGACCTTTCTCAACCACTACCGCTTCCCGTCGGTCATTAGGTCAGTGACAAATATTAAGCCTGACATCATCTTCCTCTCACAAACTGAGAGTGCAGCTAAACAGCATTGCAGGCGCACCTGCCATCAAGTGCAGCAGTGACTCGGGAATGAGCTGCCCCCTCAAGAGTGGGGGTGGAAACATGTAGGAGACATCCTGGTGCCAATTACAACAGAAGATCCACCAGCACCGGAGGTCCTACTGAACGATATTTTGCCGCTGCAACAAGGATTATGGTAGTGGATGACGGAAAGCAATGCTGAACTGTTCTGCGGTATATCTCCACTGCCAAGGGAAATGCCTCAACGGCGTGCCTGTTTACGACGAGGACGACGATAAAGACGACGTAGAGCCCCTTCAGCAAGAACCACCCACCACTGAGGATCAGGTAAAAGTCTGTTTTTCGAAAATTTTCACTTTTTCGGAGCGTGTACCTCGAAAACGGTTACGAATTCGAAAAAAGTATATAAAATCAAAGTTGTAGAGAATTTTATGAACTTTCATTTGGTATCAGAAAATTTTTCCCTGCGATGCACTATTTTCGAGATATAAGCGAAAAAACCAAAAGTGGGACTTTCTTTGTGCCCCCTCTCCTCCGGCTCATCTCCTAGACGTCAGGACTTTCAGTATGTTCACTCCCTAAGCACCCTGAACAACTTTCTAAAGGAATCACTTAGGTCCCTGCTCCCACACTCTACACCTCCTTTATTGACTGAGCTATAAAGTAATATTCAGTAATGATATGGTAATTTTACATATTAATATTACAAAATTATGTAAAATTACAGAGGGTGATGAATATAAGTATCGATTTAAAAAACTTCCTTGACCATTAAACTTCACTTCTATCTTTAATAACAAAAGAGTTTCTCTTACTATGTTTTACAATTGTATTTTTTGTGAGACATGTATTAGTTTAGAATTAAAAAAAAAGACCTGGTAGAGGATTTTTACTTCAGATAATAAACAGAAAGAATGCCAAAGGAACGTATTCATAAAATTAGAAAACAATATCTAATAGTGCACGGAAACTGAGTGAGGATAAAAACTATTTATTTTCATGCCTCTCTAAGCTTTGATAAAATATGCTTATTTCTCCCATTTTTCAGTTTCGAATTAATTGGCGAACTTGAAATTCGAAAATTTGACGCAAGAATCTGTTTTTCGTCCTTGTAATTTAGTCGACGCGACCCCCTACTTTTAAAATGCATCCTGCGAGTGCTAGATTCCCTACTACCTGTTCCCTCATAACTTTAAGACCAATTTTAACGAAGTTTTCTGTGAACATTAGGCTTTACACTAAGGATGCACTGTCGAGGCTTCTTAATTTATAAACTGATTTTAATAGGTTGTTCAAGATATATCCAAAGTTTTAGAAGATCTTATAGGCCATTTGCATATAATTGAAAGAAGACACGATTCATATTCTGATGTCATTCCTATGTTAGAGAAAAACCTTAAAAACACTCAAAGAAGAAATTCTGAAATCCAAAGACAATTAGCGGAATCTAGTACATTTAGCTTATGTTCTGAAATACACAGCGACATGAGAGCAAAATCTGGAAAAAACTGTTCTGATAGGAGATTTAAAATTAGTTCTCCAAAATTAGGTGGAAAGTAAGTATACAATTCAATACTTATTATATTTCTTGCCTCATGTTTATCCTGATACACCATTCGACATTCGAAAACGATATTTATATATGATCAGAAATATTTCCTCTATTTATTTTGTTGGATGAAATTCAATTTCAAATCCAAATTAACTGTAATTTAGATGTTCACTGCAGGTAAAAAACTGAAAAAAAATTAGCCAAGAAATGTTCAAGGGCTACCTTACTAGCTAGCTAACTAACTTATAGAGTCACGAGCCAACGAGCCTACGTCAAAATCAGCCCTTTTCCCTGCGTTCCGCACAAGAACTTTAGTAACTTTTGAATGAATGATGGGATCGTAATAAAAAAACATTTTAAAAAGGAAAAGGGCAGCTTTCATTACCATATAATAAATTTTTAAGAGCAAAATTTGTTTTTTGCAATGAAAAACAGGTTCAAACTTTTTTCTCATTTTTTGAGCAAATTTTCGACGAAGATTTGTACTGTCGTGAGCGAAAGAAATAGGACAACTATTTTTTTCTAATGTAAATCTGTCACTATTTGCACACTTGCAATGAATTTTGACAAATAACTGACAATGTCACAAAAATTAAAGTTAGATGTACACAACTAGATTTTAGCAAAAAAATACGTTATAAGACTTGTCCCATTTTTTTTGCGCACGACAGTACCTGCTCATTTGATGTCTCGACCACTACACAAAATATCACTATACAGAGTATTTAGTAAAGCGATGTCAGTCCTGAACGGTATTTAGTGACATCAACATCACATACTAAATGAGAAAGAAAAAAAAAGCTATACAGTCCAATCCATTTGTTTGAAAAATCTTGATTAAGGCACCTACGTACAGCAACCGAATAATGTATAGCACTATTTATTTTTTCTTCCTTATTTAGTATTTGATCTTCTTTGTCGAATGACTACTGTGGGCGAGTCGCACATATCTTTTACTAGAGTAAACGAGTCGCTACACATACCCCTTCCGTTAAAAAAACGATCAATCAATCAAAGTATCAATGGCGAAACGTACCTTCTTAACAGGTTTTACAGTGACATCGCATTTGTCTGACAGTAAATATGCTGGTTTAATTCTATCAATATTTACTGTGACAGTTTTAGTTCCTTTAACAAAAGTAATTAATTTGTCTGTACGGGACAACACTTTAAACGGTCCATCATACAGCGGAGTAAAAGATTTCTTAAAACGTTCTCTCCGAACGAAAACAAAATTTACCTTTTTAGTAAACCTAACTGACTTTTATACAGGGCCAGTTGAAAAGTGAGGAATTTTAAATTTGGCTATTGAAAAACACCCTATATGAGGTATCGAGCTAAAATTTTGTAAAGGGGTATCTGAGACAACTGCGAATCGAATACGGCATCCAATTTGCCAATAAAAAATTGCGTCGAGTCGAAAAGAGTCGATCTCGACATTTCGACCCATTTAGAGGAGCTTAGTAGGCCTTGAAAATATGAACATTACAAATTTTTCAGAACAGTCGAACAAAGCTCATCGAGCACTATACTGCCCTGCTATGACAAGAAGTCGTATCTGAGAAAATGTAATTTTAGAGAAATCAACTATTTTCTGAATTATGTTATGCCATCTAAATTTCATAATTCATGATTTTCATTTTTGGCAAATAAATATGTGTCCCTATTATCAGTGTAACCATATAATAAAACATTGTATATATGTTAAGTTACGACAAATAAATCTGGTAATGATTGGATATGATTTTTGAGCTTAGTGAATAGGTCTATTTTGTAGATACGACACATATTCGTTATGTATATTCACTAGTTTTGCTTTAGATACGACTTCTATATTTTGTACAGTGGTGAGGATCACTGATACGGTGCAAATGCAATTAAAATCTCAAAAATTAATTTTTTGCAGTTACGACTTGTCTTAGCAGGGCAGTATATCTCAAAAAAAAATTAAAACTCGGCTAAAGCGTTCCAAAATAACGGGGAGTTGCGGTATTAAATAGCACACACTGTATGTAGATATAGATATAAGTCTTAAAAAAAAATAAATATTGGGGAAAGTTTTTTTGGTAGCATTGTAAAATTCAAGTTTTCGTCGTCGAGAGGGCACTACCTTAGCCGCCATTTCCATTAAAAGCGACAAAGAATACGTGGACTCTGCTGGACATTGAGGAGTCATTAGTAGACAAAGCCGGGTGGGAGGCAAGTTTATTTCTCATTTTTTAAACGCATTTCCACGCCACCTTTTGGCAGAATTATTACCGCGTTTCATTTAAAGTGGTGTCAATAGCAACGTTTTCTTCAACATTGTTCAGAGGTTTCATATACCTAAAGCATTGGGTGCACGTTTCCGTATGTTATTAATTTCGATGGACATCAAGGAATAATAATATAATATACATAGTGCGCCACTTAAAACTCCCCAGACTTGTAACTTTTTTATTTTTGAAGCGATGACCTTGCTGGGCACATCAAATTGTAGACATTTTTAAAGCCTTTAAACATGCATACAGAGTGATTTAAAAACAATTTCTTGAAAAAATTGTTAAGAAAGGAAACTTAGTTTCTTTGACATTTTTAAAGCCTTTAAACATGCATACAGAGTGATTTAAAAACAATTTCTTGAAAAAATTGTTAAGAAAGGAAACTTAGTTTCTTTGAATAATTTTTTTACCGCACCTTGTACATGAAATGTGTTAATGTTTTCTTATAAAGGCTTTAATTAGCTTCAATTTATGTTATTAAAAAAAAAAAAATTATAAAAATTTTGCAATTTCCTATTATTTAGTACATTTTAATAAAGTTTGTTTTTAAAAATATTTATTTCTTTTGTTTTTTGTTGCTGTCTTGTTACGTTGAGGATTGTTTGTGACAGGTCTTACAAATAAAGCATAAAATTATTATTTACATTTTTTCAGTTATTTTTAAAAAAATCAGTTTGGAATCGGAAGGAGTGCTTTTAATTTCTTTCTCTAAAACCAAAAAGAATTTCGAATATGACGTAATAACAAAAATTGAAGCTAATTAAAACCTTTATTAAAAAACATTAACACAGTTCATGTACAGGATGAGGTAAAAAAATATTCAGAAAGTTACAAGCCTGAGAAGTTTTAAGTGGCGCACCCTGTATATAAAAACGCAACACTCCGAGCAATCCGATTCATAAATCCCCCTTGAAAAATTTGACCCCGGACATTTAATTCGGAATCTCCATTTGGCAACTCTGTAATGTAGACTCCGAATCGCAGCTATGAGTTGGCTCTAAGTGATGTGTAGTGGAATAAAAATGTTCATGCATGTAACAAATATATTACTTATTGTACACTTTACTTATTGTGCAAGGAAACATGGACAAGATGACACAAGGCGATGAAATGTTACTAATATTTCATAATTTCGTTAATTTTATATTGTTTGAGAATATCTCATTCTGTGTTTACTATAAAATATATCTACACGCAAAAGCCGTCTCTTGATTTTCTCACAGAGATTCGCGAATACTAACCTGCCGATGCGTGCGTAAAAGAATGACGCGAGGTTTAATGTGGAATCTTATCCATAGACTTATACAGATTCGACAAATGTAGTTTTATATATCCTGTGATAAACGAGAGCAAGAAAGAAAACAGAGAAATTAGGAAAAGAAAGATGAATGTACTGCTCCCAGCATGTTCCACACTTCGTGAAATCTTATTTTTGTCAGCTGGTCGTGTTTCAACGTACACAGAGAAACATTATGAAAATTTACAGTGTAATTGCAACATGGCTAACGGAAAAATACATTATATGTTAGAGAAATATTAGGCCGGCCTACTAACTACAGAATTATAAACATACGCCATGTAAATTTACATAAATAAGATAATATTTCATTCACGTTAACAAATTTTTCACAAATCGTGTAAATATAACTGGTGATATTACACTTAGCAAATACAATTTCGTTAGGGATTAAAAATTCGCTACATCTGGTGTAAGTATCCACACCTGTGGATCCCCCGCATGCGCGGATGATCATGTTATTCACATTTTAGGCACATTTTAGCTTTGATGGCCTGTTAGTCCCTTGTTGTAAACCAGAAAAAGGCGAAATGCCCAAAAGTTCTGCTACCGGACCGCAAGACATCTCCCCCGTTTTCGAGGGCGGGGAACACGTTGGTGACAATATTTTCTGGCTACCAACTACTACCTCTAAACCGAGAAAACCACGCCTTTTTCCGATGTTCCGATGCTAGGTTTGCAAGTGGTTGTCGGATCGGGTTTATCTTTGGTCAATTCGAATAAAGTAAGTGAACATTGGCCACCTCGTGGGTTGCAACTAACTAATACCGAAATGCCACGAAAACAACGAAAATCAGCTGAAAAGCGGTATACCCTCGTTTTCGAGGGCGGGGAATACGATGGTGACCATATTTCCCGACCTACCATTCACCCACTACCCCCGATAACTACCCCCTTTTCCGATTTTCAGGGGCTAGGCTCGGATCATTTTTCTTTATTAATTCGAATAAAATAGGTGACCTAACCCACTCGGTTGAAACTACCCCAACATCGAAATGCCACAGAAACAACGAAAATCAGCTGAAAAGCAGTATACCCCCGTTTTCGAGGGCGGGAAATACGATGGTGACAATATTTCCCGATCTACCCTTCACCCATTACCCCTAAACCTGCAAAACGTCCCTCTTTTCCACCCCCAATAATGAAATAGCACGACAACGGCGATAATAAGCTCTTATATTTTGTTAAAACCCGCTGCCTAAGGATTCACTACTTCCACATCCAGATTATCTATCCAAGTTTCTTACAACGAAAAAAACAAAAAAGCAACTACGATGATTTGCAACGGATTCGGAAATCTGTGTCTAGACGGGCGTATTCTTATTTTTTGTTTTTATTTAAGAAATTATTGTTTTGGTTTAAATTGATTATGCAGTAATTGTTACAATAATAACATTACTTGATATATATCACCAAAACTAAATTTAAAAAAAAAATGGAAAATACCCCATTCATGCTTCAGCAAGACGAGAATGAATATACGTAAATTTTTCCCGACAGAGGCAGCCATATGCGAGCATGCTCTTAGGGTATACTATCAGTGTCAAGCCTGGCTTTTGAATAGGGATTGCATTACCGGTTAACCGGTTAACCGGTTAACCGGTTATTAGGACAAAAAACACATGACGATAATTACCGGTTATTTTAATTTTTTACCGGTTATTTCGGTAAATTTTGAACTTGCGATATGTCACGTATTCAACGTTTCTATTTATGTCACTGACTAGTATTTACTAAATATAGAGTGACTGTCCCAACACCAAGCACTTTTAACAATAAATAAATAATATTATAAAAAGTAAACTCCAAACACCAAGCCCTGAGAAATACAAGAGAGACATTGACAATATCTTACGACAGAAAATTGAATATTTCACTGCCGTAAATATCCGTGGAATACATTTAGAAGTATGTTATTACCAATTTTTATTAACTTATCAACCCACCAATATCGATTGAGAAGGGCATCTTCAGCTGGTGGTATTCTATGCACAAATATCAGACGACTAACAGATATAGCTTTGAAAAACTAACCCTTTTAATAGGCTATTTTTAAAAAATATTGTATTTTTAGATCAGGTATTCAGTAAATGCCCTATTTGAGTTTATGTTCATAATTTTTGTTATTTAAGTGGTTATTTTTGTTATTTACAGAATAATTATTTATTTAAGTTTATTACATTTATATTTGTTCTTTTTGATAAATTAACTCATATATAAAAAGTCTATTTGACAGTCACATTTTTGTCACTTTGACAGCGATAAAAAAGGTGCATCGTTTTTTATCACCGATAAAAATGCCTATTCTTCAAAAGCAGAGTACACCTAGTAGTCGCACGTCACTCTGAAATCTGTACTGTCAGCTATAATTTTTAAGTATTGTGGAAACTATACTGTACGATATGAGTCGTTTTGAGAAAATTATAATAATTTTTAATAAATTATTGTTGTTGTTCGTTCACATTCATATTCTGTCGTTAATTTATCTTGCCAAAAAACACTCGAGCTTTTCTTTTATGGATAAATTTCTTTTTAACTCAAAATTTTGCCAATCAGTAATTTTGCTCGAAAAAATTACATTTGACAAAATCCCTCAACCTCCGGTCTCGTGATTTTTTCGTGTCAGTTTTTCCTATAAAATTGGCAAAATTATATCGTTACAAGGATAAATTTGTGCGATAAAAAAAAGGTCTTGTAATTTTACTGTTGATAAATTAACTCTTGTATAATAAAGTCTATTTGACAGTCACATTTTTGTCACTTTGACAGCAATAAAAAAGGTGCATCGTTTTTTATCACCGATAAAAATGCCTGTTCCTCAAAAGCAGAGCACATCTAGTAGCCGTACGGCACTTTAAAATCTGTACTGTCAGCTATAATTTACGAGTATTCGACATGTGTGGAAACTAGAGAAGAAAATATTGAAATCAGTACACCAAACCAAACAATTTATAACAACTGTGTTTTTAATAACTGTTCCTTCAAATAATTGTATAAATAAAGATAATTATTGTTGTTGTTCGTTCACATATTCTGTCGTTAATTCATCTTGCCAAAAAACACTCGAGCTTTTCTTTTATGGATAAATTTCTTTTAACTCAAAATTTTGCCAATCAGTTATTTTGCTCGATAAACTGACATTTGACAAAATCGCTCGACCTCCGGTCTCACGATTTTTTCATGTCAGTTTTTCTTATAAAATCACTGATTGGCAAAATTATTTCGTTACAAAGAGAAATTTATCCGATAAAAAAAGCTCTTGTGATTTTACTGTTGATAAAAAACCTTTTGTTTATTCATTATATCAAATATACGTATATAAAAATGTTTTTTGTTAAATTTGGATAATTTTGTACATGAAAAAAGACAATTGCCATTTTCATCCATTCTAAAAATTACCGGTAAATACCGGTTAACCGGTTATTTACATTTTTATTTACCGATTTACCGGTTATTAAAATTTCCGGTAAATTGCAATCCCTACTTTTGAATATGGATATAAATCCGGTAAATTGGGGACGAACTATGGAAATGGATTTTTAGAAGCAAAATTCTCTTCAGAGAAGCTCATTCCAGATTCATTTTTTAACCAAAATAATTATACTTGTATGAGTGGATGTGTTAAGCGATGTGGTTATGAAAAGCTAGGTATTATAGTCCGGGAGCCCGTGTATAAAATGACTGACTATCCGGCGAACTTTGACAATATGAAAAATGGATTGTTCGTATATAAGTTAGCAATGAATGGACCGTCAACTGGTTGGGTAGCGGTGGGGGTGGCTGTCAAAGGGTTGAAAACACGTAAAAAAAAATGAGAAAAAAAACTATCCGGCGAACGCTGAAACTTATATGAGGGGAAGATTATGTCATATAATGAAAGTAGAACATAGTCAGCTGCACGGGGGGCGGTGGATTTACCGTCAGCTAATCAATCAAACAGATCCAAAAACATGAAAATTTAAATTATTCGGCGAACTTTAAAATTTGGGTATAAGATAATATTTATACTTAAATTCATGAAAAACATAGTCAGCTGCAAGGATGTGGGTGGAAAAGTCGTCAGCTGGTACAGAACAGTGCTGAGTGTTGATGACCTGAGAGGCAGAGCGCATCACCTTTCTTGCATCAGCTGACGAATTTTCCACTCACATACTTACAGCTGACTGTGTTTATCGTTAATTTTAGTATGAATATTATCATATACCCGAATTTCAAAGTTCCCCATAAAGACTTAATTAGTAATATCGATATTGATAACTTAATGTTAGAAAACGTGCGTGCGGCATTCCCGAGTTTCTTTTTTTAATTTGATTAAATATTCAAGTTATTATTAATATACATTATTTTATGAGAATACAAATTAATACATTCGTACATTTCAAAATTATACAGAACGATCTACTCAGCAAATTTATTTAGTTTAGAGAAAATAAAAATAAATTTATTCGGCTTCCGATAACAGATCTTCCTCATTCTCATTTTCATCCAACCCATCATTCTCTTGATGCTTAGTGGGTGAAAGATCATTTTTCTCTTTGTCACTCGCATCTAAAAAAAATAATTATTTATAAAAAATTGATTAAGATTATAATAGGATGAAAAGTGAAAAGCACAAATGATATAATACCTTCTGTACAATTTCCGATTTCGACGGAGGCGAGAGAAATGCATCAAAATTTTTGTCTGGTAACTGAAATTCGTTATCATTTTCGCTAAATTTAGATACCGTAGTAAATGTATCTACACGAGCATCATTGACGTTTTTTATAGCTTAAAACCCATACATCGTGCAAACAAACTTCTCTATTATGTTAACGACATTATTTAGGTTCTCCTCTGGTAAATTATTCAAACTTTTAAATGCTTCAATAACTTCTTTTAGAAGCTCTTTCAATGTATTGGGCAAGTGATGAAATGGCTCCGTTCTTAGGTAGTAAAACCCTAAATGCTGAAAACTGCTATAGTTATTGAGTTCGAAACGACGATATCCAATCTAGTGTCACTCAAGAAACCGTCGTGTTCTAGTCACGAGGAGGCGGACACTAAAATGATTTTTCACGTATAAATGAGAACACCAGTGTGGTCATAAGTTCAGATATTGACATTCCTGTCATCATGCTGGGAAACATGGAAAATGTACATAATAATGTGAAAATTTGGATAAAAATGGAGATAAAGAAACGTAGGAAATAAAGAACGATTTTTATACCTAACCGATTTGTATTCAGCACTTGGCGACGACTTGTGTAACGCATTGCCTGCTTTCCACGGTTTCGCGGAATGTGATTATAATCCCGCATTTTTTAAGAAAGGAAAAAAAGCATTTTACTACATTAAGAAAAGATCAAGAGTTTAGTGAAGCATTTAAAAGTTCGAATAATTTACCAGAGGAGAACCTAAATAATGTCGTTAACATAATAGAGAAGTTTGTTTGCACGATTTATGGGTTTAAAGCTATAAAAAACGTCAATGATGCTCATGTAGCTAGGTGTATAAATTTAGCGAAAATGATAACGAATTCCGGTTACCAGACAAAAATTTTGATGCATCTCTCTCGCCACCGTCGAAATTGGAACTTGTACAGCACGTTTTAAGAACTGTGTATATATGTATACGATTTGGAACAACGCACACAAACAAGGGCCATCTACATTAGATCCCTTGGTTATGGGTGACAGCTTGAGGAAAACAAATTTAACTTGCAAGTGATTAGATGGAGATTAATTATCTCCATAAGAGGAAATGATTATTCGAGATGCCGAAAATACTGAAGGTATTATATCATTTGTGCTTTTCACTTTTCATCCTATTATAATCTTAATCAATTTTTTAAAAATAATTATTTTTTTTAGATGCGAGTGACAAAGAGAAAAATGATCTTTCACCCACTGAACATCAAGATAGTGATGAGTTGGATGAAAATGAGAATGAGGAAGATCTGTTATCGGAAGCCGAATAAATTTATTTTTATTTTCTCTAAACTAAATAAATTTTCTGAGCAGATCATTCTGTATAATTTTGAAATGTACGAATGTATTAATTTGTATTCTCATAAAATAATGTATATTAATAATAAATTGAATATTTAATCAAATTAAAAGAGATACTCGGAAATGCCGCACGCACATGTTTTAACATTAAGTTATCAATAACGATATTACTAATTAAATCTTTATGGCGAACTTTGAAATTCGGGTATATGATAATATTCATACTAAGATTAACGATAAACACAATCAGCTGCAAGTATGTGGGTGGAAAATTCGTCAGCTGATGCAAGAAAGGTGATGCGCGCTGCCTCGCAGGCGATCAACACTCAGCACTGTTCTGTACCAGCTGACGACTTTTCCACCCACATACTTGCAGCTGACTATGTTTTTCGTGAATTTCAGTATAAGTAATATCTTATACCCAAATTTTAAAGTTCGCCGAATAATTTAAATTTTCATGTTTATGGACCTGTTTAATCGATCTGCTGACGGTAAATCCACCGCCCCCCGTCCAGCTGACTATGTTCTACTTTCATTATGTAACATAATCTTCCCCTCATATAAGTTTCAGCGTTCGCCGGATAGTTTTTTTTCTCAATTTTTTTTTACGTGTCTTCAACCCTTTGACAGCCACCCCCCACCGCTACCCAACCAGCTGACGGTCCATTCATTGCTAACTTATATACGAACAATCCATTTCACATATTTTTAAAGTTCGCCGGATAGTCAGTCATTTTATACACGGGCTCCCGGCCTATTAAAGGTAGCTCGTTCTGTAAGAATTGTAAGGGTACCGACTATAATAATTGCGTGCATGTAGAGGAATCACTTGAACGGTATGATGATAATCTTGATTACGACATAAATTTAATTCCAGAAATAATAATGTCTGATAATGGTAACGATGTCAATGATGATAATTTTAGTGATGATGGTAATGACGATGAAGATGATAATTATGAATGTAACGAGACGGATTGTGATGTCCATATTGACTCGGACGAACAGTGCGATAATAATTGTAAGCGTCGAAAGATCTATTAGCATAGAATAAGAATTGTATATAATGAACCAAATGTAATGAATGATCATTGAATGAATAAAAACGAGAATATTTTTACATACAGTATGTCCGATTGAGTTCGCTATAAGTGAAATGGACAAAAAAATTTCGAATTTTTTTTTCATATTTGTAGGTTCACCCCTGCTTATCTAAAAAGTAATTTCGGGTGTACTTTTGTTTTTTTTAAATCATGTAGGCCATGACAGTTAAGCAAAAATGAATTTTATGTTAGGTAAAGTACCTTTTCTGTAAAATATAGAGGAAAATGTCATTAAGGAAAGTTATTCAGATTAAAAAGTTGTAGTCCTATACAAAATTTCAAGAACATACGCCTACTTTGATAATTTTGATTTTTTCAATATAATTGCATTTTACGAAAAAAGAAAAATAGTATGCCAGTTTACTAAAGTGTTTGATCTAGTACATAATGAAGTAAACACTTTAGTAAATCGGAAACATCTTTTTTTTGTAAAATGCAGTTATACATGGTGGACCATTAATAATAGGCCATAGTTCAAGGGTAGATTCTTTGGACCAAAATATGAGGATATAACCAAACATGCTTTAGTAAATTGTTGCTGTGGAAAAAGATACACGGTGTCAAAATTGCAATTTCTTTTTTTTCTTTTTTTTTGCAATATTTCAACCACCAAAGCACATTTTTCAATAAATACAATTTTTCCTTTTCAAATTGGGTTTGTTTTCAAGGAATTTTTAAGATCTATGCTGCAGTTTTCTCGAAAACGGTTGGAATTATCAAGTTCTATCGTAGAAATGATTCCTGCGTAAGATTTTCTAGTCCAAAGTGCCACTACGTCTCGTAATAAAAAAAGAAAAAAATCTTCATCATCAGGTATAGGTCACGAGGCGCTCTCCACGGGCTAGAGTCATGTAATCCATAAATTATTGTTTCTTACCAAATTGGGAGAAGATCGGTCAAGAGATAGTTGAAATATTGCAAAAGAAGAAAAAAAAATACAATTTTGACACCCTGTATCTTTTTCCACAGAAACAATTTACTAAAGCATGTTTGCTTATATCCTCATTTTTTAGTCCAAAAAAATCTACCCTTGAACTATGGCCTATTATGGCCACCCTGTATTGAAAAAAATCAAAAATCATCAAAGTAGGCGTATGTTCTTGAAATTTTGCATAGGACTATAACTTTTTAATCTGAATAACTTTTCTTAATGACATTTTCCTGTATATTTTACAAAAAAGGTATTTTACCTAACATGAAATTCGTTTTTGCTTAACTGGCATGGCCTATATGATTTTAAAAAACAAAAGTACACCCAAAATTACTTTTTAGATAAGCAGCCAAATATGAAAAAAAATTCGAAAATTGTATGCCCATTTCACCTATAGTGAACTCAATCGGGGACACACTGTATACAAAAACATAGCTCCACAAAATAAAAATAGTGGTCTGTTCCTGGAACTCCATCCATGATAGATAGATAGATTTTATTCATGTTAAAATTTTTTTATAAAATTGTACACACGTCAAACAGTTACACTTACAAATAGGTAAAACACAATACAATAGATTTAAAATTATGTAAAAATGGCCGAAATTATAATAAATGGAATAAAAAGCTATATAAGAATCAAACAAAAAAATATAGTGTTTGTCTTATCACAGAACAAAAGTTTAAGTAAAATTACAATTTCTCTCACTATATCTTCATTTGAGAAGAATGCATTTTTTATCAGAAAACCTTTTATTGTGGATCTAAATTTTTGTTTAGGTAAAACTCTAATACGGTCATCTAATAAGTTGTATAATTTAATACCATGGTAATTAACACCAGTCTGCCCTCTAGTTAGCCTTGTGAACTCGGTTCTTATATTATCTCTACGACGTGTTTCATAGTGATGAAAGTCAGCATGGGTGTTAAAAGTAGGTAAGTTATCATGGACATGTGTAATACATTGTAACGCGTAAATGCTAGGTAAGGTGAGTATTTTAAGTGAAATAAAGAGTTGTTTGGTGTCATCCCGGTATCCCAAACCACCCACAATCCTGATTGCCCTCCTCTGGAGACCAAAAATTCTATGTCTACCAGAAGAATGCCCCCAGGCGAGAATGGCATAAGATAGTCGAGAGTGACATAATGCATAATACGCAGTTTTTAATACATCCGACGAAACTGTATTTGACAATTGCCTAAGAGCATATATACCTTTAGATAGTTGCTCAGCAAGATAATCAACATGGTCATTCCATCGTAAACATGGATCAATAAGGACACCTAGAAACTTTGTACAAGTGGGGTTATTTGGTACATTGCTCAAATCGCGAGTACTTGAAATAAGTTTTACAGTTTTCTCTTCGTTAAGTGCAAGAGCATTAGGTGTAAACCATTTTTTGCATTAGATAATACATTGTCACATTTTAACATTAAGTTCTCCAAGTTAGGGTCAGAGATTTGTAAAGTCGAGTCATCTGCATAAAAGATGCAATTGACATTCTCGAAGGCATTTGGCACATCATTAATATAAATCAGGAATAAAACTGGTCCCAAAATTGAACCCTGTGGAACCCCCGAATTTATATGTAGAAGATATTTCATTTAATCTGACTGATTGCATACGATTTTCTAGATAGGATTTGATAAGTTGGATACTTGTCCTGTTAAAGTTGTATTTGTTTAATTTCTGGATCAGCAAGACATGAGATACACAATCAAATGCTTTGCTGAGGTCATAAAACAAGGAGGCGGAATAATATCCTTTTTCAAAGCAGTCTAAGGTGTAATCGGTAAACTTAATGATAGCATCTGTTGTAGATAGATTTTTACGGAAACCAAATTATAATTTATATAATATTTTATTTTTCTCTAGATATTCAGTGATCTGAATTTTCATAATTTTTTCGAAAATTTTTGCAAAAATAGGGAGAAGAGAAATCGGTCTATAATTATTAATGTCCTCTGGATCACCTTTTTTGAAAACTGGGATAACCGACGCGATCTTGAGTAAATCTGGAAATACTCCGGTCCGTAAGCTTTCATTAATTAATTTTGTTAATGGAATTATAATATGGTTTTTTATAGTGATTAGAGCTATATTTAAGCCGTATATATCCTTACTGTTACTATTTTTCAGAGAACTTAATATGTGTCTTACCTCAATGTACGTGACCTCGCGAAATGCAAAAGGTTCAGGTGTGTCTATCTGTTTAACATATTGTAATGGATCAATATCTAGTAGCGGGAGACCACCAATAACCCGTTCCGCAACACCGACGGAAAAGTTATTGAAATCTTTCGGTTTAATAGTTAACTCCGATTGCGACATTTTTTGTTTCCTCGAGGAGTTTATTATTTCCCATACAGTTTTTGCCGGGTTTCCAGATTTCTTTATGTAGCTATCATTTGACTGGATTCGTTTATTTTTTAAAGCATTTTTATATGTTAGTTTGAAATCATTTCTAATTTTTTTATTTTGCTCAGTATTGTGCCGTTTGCAAACTTCATTTAGAAATTGTAAATGATTCCGCATTTGCCTTAGATCGTCTGTATACCATGCAACTTTCGACGAGTTTATGTTTCCAAAGCGTACTAACCTTTCAGGAAAAGAGATATTGTAGGCCTGTAGAGTAGTATTTAAAAATACTTGAAATTTTTCATTGATTTCGACATGCTGAACACGAATCAGGTGTTCGTTTAGCTCCATCACCCACCATTTTTCTGTAAATTGCGAAAATAACCTAAAAAAATTTTAGGTTAATTTCGGGTTTTACTAAAAATTGGTGGGTGATGGAGCAAAACGGACACCTGATTCGTATTCAGCATGTCGAAACATATAGAGGTTGCCCAATGGAGTCCCAGTAACATACAATTTTTTTCTTGTGTGTGCCTGTGTAAGGGTAAAAACACAAAGAAAGCAGGCAACCTGCTTACTGGTAGTCAGTGCCGATAAGCGCCAATAATTAAGTACGCTTTTAAAAGAAAGCAGGTTGCCTGCTTACTGGTAGCCGGCTTTGTCTATGTACGGGAACATTTAAAAGCGTACTTAAAGATTGGCGCTTATAGGCGCTGCCTACCAGTAAGCAGGCAACCTGCTTTCTTTGTGTTTTTACCCTGATACATGAATATCCCCGGATCCTCCGCCATTTTATAGAAAACCGCGTATGCGAATATTATTACACAAACTCACACAAGAAAAGTGAAAAGTGGGCTGTTTCTGGGCTCCATTGGGTAAGCCCTATGTATTTCGACATACTGAATGCGAATCAGGTGTTCGCTTAGCTCCATCAACCGCCAATTTTTAGTAAATCACGAAAATAACCTAAATTATTAGTTGTTTTTAGGTTATTTTCGCGATTTACAAAAAAATGGTGGGTGATGGAGCTAAACGGACACCCGATTCGTGTTCAGCACGTCGAAATACATACATAATTCATTCAGCCAGTGAAGTTCCAGGAACAGACAACTTTTTTTATTTTGTGAAGCTGTGTAATTAATGAAAACATAAAAATATCTAATATATACCAATAGGGCGGTCCTTATTTATTCTTGAGGAAAAAAATATTTTCGAATTTAGTTTGGGCCACCCTCCACAACGTTTTCAATTGCTAAAAAAATAATGTGGGTGAAATCTGAGCGAAATCGGATACGGGGAAAACGTGCCACCCACCACCCCTAGATTTAATATTTCTTGAAATTCCCCACATTGTTATATTTGGTTTTTCTAAGTAAACAATAGGTATAACTGACACCCTGAAGATAATTTATAATAGTTTAGGAAGAGGAAAGCGAATTATTTGATAAAACTGCTTAGGGTTTTTTGTTATTATTTCAATGTTATATGAGTTTAATGTATTTATTTCATCTTAGAGCAAATCGTCCAAATGACGACATCTTCAAGCAGCAGTGAAAGTCCTCGTGCTTCGAGTTCAACACAAGAAACTCAAGATGATGCTTCAAAATATATGACGCAATCGGAACCTGGGCCATCGCAACCCAAGAAGAAGAGAGCACGCCGTGAAATAATCACCCCAAAATTGGTTGCAATGTTCGATAAATGTAGAATTAGTAATGGAGACGCGGTTCATATTTTATTCGCGGCTGCGGAGGCCTTTGGGCAAGATGTGCAAAATTTAGTAATAAACAAATCCTCTATTCGGCACTGTAGAGAAAAACTGCGTAAAAAGCGGGCTGGCATTCTTAAAACTCAATTCAAACAATCTGAATTACAAGCGGTTGTGGTCCATTGGGATGGAAAAATTCTTCCTGTTATTGTTACGAGTGGAGATTCTGAGCAAATACTCGGAGTACGTGCATTACAAGCTGGAACCGGAAAGGAGCAGGCATCCGCTGTTTATGAGGTGCTTGATGATTCGGGCCTTTTAAAAACTATTAAGGCGCTATGCTTCGACCCAATTGCGTCAAATACAGGACGATTAAAAGGAACCTGCATTTTATTGGAGCAGCTTAGGGATGGGGAACTTTTGTACCTCCCTTGTAGACACCATATCTACGAGCTAGTTCTCAGAGGAGTCTTCGAAGAAAAAATGGGTAAAACTACAGGTCCAACTGTCCAAATCTTTAAACGCTTTCAACAGTATTGGGCTAAGATTAACAAACATTATTTTAAGTTCGGATTTAAAGACGGATATGTTCTTTCATTTTTAAATGATACAAAAGAGGTAGTCACATTTGTGACATCTGCTCTGGAAAATCAGCAAAAGCAGCCTCAAGAAGATTATAGAGAATTTTTGGAGTTGTCCTTAATATTCTTGGGTGAAATTCCTCCTCGTGGAATATCTTTTCGGATTCCTGGGGCCATTCACCACGCGAGATGGATGGCAAATGCTATTTATTGCTTAAAGATTTTCTTGTTCCGCGATGAATTCCCATTGACAGATGAAGAGAGAAGAGGTCTTTCAGATATATGTATTTTTGTCGTGAAAGTTTATATTGAAGCCTGGTTTTGCGCGCCACTTGCCACCGAAGCGCCTTATCAGGACCTCCGCTTTTTAAATAAGCTTTATGACTATAAGGCCGTCGATCCCGAGATATCCAGTGTTGCGTTGAAAAAATTTCATAAGCATTTATGGTACATAAGTCCAGAAGCAGTTGTCTTAGCATTCTTCGATTTAAAATCGTCAGAGGAATCCAAAGTGAAAATGGTTGAGGCCCTAGGTGAGAAAGAGGATCTGGAAGAAACATTGGATGTGGAAGAAGAATCATCGGATGTGGAAGAAAAGCCATTAGATATAGAAGAAGAATCATCATATGGTAAAAGTATCAAGCGAATAGAGATAGGGGAAAATGAAATTTCAAAGTTTGTGGAGAACACATTTATTGAAAATTTTGTTACTATCGAAACCCGAAAGTTTTTCAAACGATTTCACATAAATGATGACTTTCTTGAAACTTGGTCTAAAAACGATAGTTTTAACAAAGGATATTGTTAAAAAAATCAAAGTTGTTAATGATACAGCAGAGCGGGGTGTTAAGTTATTGACAGATTACAATAATGTAATAACAAAAGATGAGGAATAAAAACAATTCGTCTTGCAAGTTGTAAAAGATTACAGAACTCGATTTCCCGATTTTAAAAAGGAGACCTTATTCCAAAAATTATAATCAAATTAATGACTTTTCATAAATAAAATGTATATTATTTATTTTCAGTCACTACTAACTCGATTGTCAGTAGCAAGCTTTGAAAAAATAAATATCGAAATTTATTAAAATTTATTTGAATCTCCCAGAAAAAAGGCACGTTTTCTCGTTATCCGATTGAGTTCAGATTTTGCACAACATTTTTTTAAGTATTGAAACCAATCTAGGGGGTGGCCCGCAAAAAAACATAAAGTCAAAAAATAAGGACCGCCCTAATATACCAATGACTCGTCTCAATTAATTCCCTATAAACCACTGAAGTAAAGTTCACTTCGTGTAAAGGTTGCTTGAGCTTTGTTAGTTGGGTCTCGTCTGATCCAGGTTTACATATTTTATTGGAATTGATGAGAAAATAATCTTATCCGACAAGCCCTCGCAAGCCTAGCACCGGAAAATCTGAAAAGGGGGTGAAGGGTAGGTCGGGAAATGCCGTCACTATCGTATTCTCCGCCCTCGAAAACGGGGGTAACCGCTTTCCAGCTGATTTTCGTGGTATTTCGTTATTAATTTCAACCCTCCGAGGGTGGGTTAGGTCACCTGAGGTAAATATTTACGTATTTTATTCAAATTGGCCAAAAAAACCGATCCGACAAACCCTTGCAAGCCTAGCACCAGAAAATCGGAAAAGGGGGTATTTTTTTCGGTTTAGGGGTAGTGGTTGGAGGGTAGGTCAGAAAATATTGTCACCATCGTATTCCCTTCCCTTCCCTCGAAAACGTGGGGGTAGATGCGGTCCGGAACAAAAGCTTTACCTCAAAGGACTATTCAGAGAAATGGTTGTTAACCTCAAACGAGATTAATTACTTTGCTTCAACCAAGATTAATTTACCCGTGCTCAAGTATTCTTATTCTCAAATATAGTATGTTCTACACAAGCGTCGACTATCATGGCGCCTGCCACCTTGTGTTGTGTGCAGTTAATGGAGAATCATTTACAGTGCAAGGGCTTTGTTTTGTCTGATGTGTGGTATACAAATAGTGAAATAAGGAAGAAATACTATAAGTGCACTACAATTGGTAAAATCACTTGCATTAATTTTCCGATGCTTGAAAACATTATTTCTTGAAGCCATTCGATTCAGCTCGATGGGAATAGTATTTGTGAGTATTTTTAAGGTCATCCAATTTATTTAAAAAGTTATATAAGAATGGGGTATTTTCCATTTTTTTTAAATTCAGTTTTGGTAATATATATCAAGTAATGTTATTATTTCAGTAATTACTGCATAATCAATTTAAACCAAAACAATAATTCCTTAAATAAAAAATCGGCAGCTACTGGAAGCGGCTGGAACCTCCCCACACGGTGGATCCTTATCAGCTGTATTTGGATATTACTTCGGAAATCAGAGCACTGAGCAAACAGATAAATTACACGTGACTTTGGAGCCATTTATTTCATCAACAAATATCGAACGAACTGAAGCGGACTACAAGAAATCTGTTAAAACATAACCTCTCATGTTTGTTTATGTTGCATGTTAATCAATTGCCGGATATTATAAGGGTATTAACAGATAACGTTTCGAAGATTTTGTAAAATATTGGATAATGAAAAAAAAATAATAACACAGAATTTAGCCCAAATGACGCTCTAACCAACAAGTCAATAACATTATGGACTGTTCAAGCAGACTACGCAGGCGTCAAATTAAAATCTTCCTGCTCGATCAAAAAGGTCGAGCAATTCGAGCTTCGTCCGAGGCCTTTATTTTGTAATATTCGAACGTTTAAGATTTAGCTCAGTTAACTCGATTTGCAATGAACGATTGTGACGTGTCCCATCAATCAGACGTAATATCCGAACACGGCTATAAACAATTATTACCTTAAAAAAAAAACAACTAAAATAAGTTTTGACATTGTCAAAAATATTTGGGTTGGTAACCTTTACGACTGTTGATTTTTAGGTTATGAAATATATTTAGTGACATAACATGTTTAAGTTTTTCAAGTTTATTCACATTTTTAATGTTTGACTACGCATTTTCAGCTTGGAGCCACAGTGACTCCAAGCAGATAGTTAAAAAACTCATGCAAATAATTTTTCTATATAGACCATCTTAGGATGACGTCACGATAAGTCGACCATATTGCCTGAGGGATAACCAAACTTTTTATTCAAATGTAAACAAAGAAGTAATCTCAGTTTTAAATGTGAAATAAAAATAAAACACCATCTTTTTTTGCGACAAGGTGCGATTGTGAGATAAGGTTTATTTTGAATGTAAAAAAGATTAGAAGAAAGGTAAAGAAATCACTTTCTGGCAGAGTCTATTGAATACTACATACGGATAATATAACAAGCTTATCACTGAAATCTAGCACTTAGTTATTTAAATGTAAACTTGCCTTGCCCATAACAATGAATACATTTGAGTTTATCTTTCTTGCACAAACTTCTTGCACAAATCCGGCCTCATAATATTTATATGCTTGTAAAGATTTGTATGCCTTTAACTGCTGATCTGCGAAGAAGCTGTGAGTCGACATTAAGTAATTTACCATATTAATTACGGACACACAAGGTAAAATAGACAAATCTGCAGAAAGGTCTCCAGTCTCCACTCCAAGGATGTATGGGTCAATATTGTCTATTATTTGGATTTTCTCATCGTAGCGACACTTTACATCACCCATAAGGGTTGGATAATATTCACTATATGACATTATTACGAAAACACACACAGTTTCTCAAGAAAATCAGAAAAAAATATATAAAACCACGCAAACTGCGTTTTGTTGTCCCTCAAGCAAAATGTCAAAATTGTCAAAACCATGTAACCTAAAAATGGTTGATTAATAAAAAAATATATTGCTAATTACAGGTTAGATTTCTAACCCACAAAAAGAGTCCTATTTTATTAGGACAAAGTATTTAGGACTTCATAAACATTACACTGTACTAGATTTTAGTTGAAAGTACGGGAACCAGGCAGAAATTTTAATAATAGCTACGTAATATTCTTAAATCTTAAGAAATACATATTTTTGAGGTTAGCTGTGACGTCACGTACCATAAGCTATAAATCAACATTCACAAAGGTTACCAACCCAAATATTTTTGACAGATGGCAAAATACGTTTTCCCCTAACAATAATACCAATTTTTTGGATGCTGTCATATGTGCACATATAACGAATTATTTTTAATTTTTTTAACGGAAACCAAATCGAAAGGGTGCAAGTGTGATATATCGTTGAAATTGGAATTTATACTGCTTTTTAATGGTTCAATTACAAATTCTAAGTAATCATAAAATAAACAACTTGTGCCAAAATGGCACTAAACGTAATCCGATCTCAACCAAAACCTTTTCAGATCTTCTGGAGCACTAAAGAAATCCTCATGTAAAAGTTTCATCCAAATCTGTTTAGTAGCTTCGTAGCTATCGTGCTAATACACAGGCATTAGTCACAAACCACTTTTTTGGGTTTCCGGGACCTCGAAATCGTAAAGATTTGATGTTATCTCAGTTTTCGATTTTGGATTAATTGTAGTAACCTCCCACAATTATTGTGGGGAGGTTAATAAACACAACACTATAAAAATTAAGTTCGTAGGCAAGAGCACTTAATAATTTTGATTATTGATACGGGAAACAACTAAACGAAAACATCCGTTCGTTGGTAATGGGTGGTAGGGATGGCCATCTTTTGGAAAAACCATATAACTCTTGGTGGGCAGCTTCCCTGCCAGATGTGGCCGGAGTAGTGTTCATGGTGGATCGTTTAAGTTTGAGTTGATATATTTTGTTTTATCTTCTGGCCTCGGCCGATTTTTCACTAAATCGGTTGGGGAAGTAAGCTGTCAAATTTTTGGTTTCAATGTTTTTCTGGGGGAATTTGGTTTTTGGCAGTTTTCGAAAAAATATTTTAGGTTGGTACCAATGTCTTAAATTATTTTTAAGTTATGTAGCACTATTTTTAGGTTATGTTGCCGGAAGAATTTCCGGCGGGATGGCGGAAGTAGCGGAAATAGTTTTTAAAATATAATGTCACTTTTAAAGTTTTATTGGAAAAACTCACCGAAAACGTTCCGGTGAGATTGCTTATACTTGTAGGGCTTGTGAGCGGTTCACGAAGGCTTCTCACACCTTCCGTGGGCTTTATGAACGTCGAAAAAACTTGTAATGTCTCGATGCACTTGACACTCAAATTTACTAAGCATACAGTCTGCACGCTTTAACACACTAGTCTATTGAACGTTAGGTTAGACCACAGAGTACAATAACTATACAGAGGCGAAGGCTAGCCTTCCCGCCAAAACCAAATTTGTATACTCATCGCCATTTCTTAATTGTTTAACAATCAACCTCACTTTTATCTTGACACTGTTGATGTTTATCGTGTTAAGTTTGGATTTGTGAATTTTTTTTTCCACTCATTTTGGAATATTGAAAACATTAACCGAGAATTAAAATTCTCATAAATAAAACCTAGTGTACAACTCAATTGAAAATAGGCGCCAATTATAAGCAATTCAAATCGTAATATTTTTCAATCCAACTCGAAATACACTGTCTTTTCAGTGTATCCTTAAATGGAGATCTGCACACGACGTCATAGCTAACCTCAAAAATATATATTTCTTAAAATTTAAAAGTACTACGTAGCTATTATTAAAATTTCTGCCTGGTTCCCATACTTTCGACCAAAATCTAGTTTGTCACAATAAAATAAAACGCATTTTGCAGGTTAGAAATCTAACCTATTAAAAGAAATAAACAACATATCTCTCAGTGTAGACCAGGGTGTATTAAATCGGTGATGCGACGACAACCCTCACAGTGGCTTAATAAGTGCTTACTTCGTACATATTGGCTCAACTAAGTTCTCTCATTACTTACGCATAGATAGATAATTTTATAGGTTCTGTGCATACGTACATACAGTGTTGCATACATTCCCGGCTTCTTGTTTTTGACAAGAGTCCAGTGACATCTGACATTAAGTAGCTAAATTAAAACATTGAAAGAATATATGTAACACTACATGCAGTATTAGGCAATCCAAACCACGTGACTTCCAACATGGCGCTGAGGGCAAACATCCGGCAATCCTTTATTTTCATTCGTTAAATGAGTTTTTTTTCGGTTGCCTTGGCTACGTTTCCGCGAGTTAATTAAAATAAACCCCATGTTTGCCCTCAGCGCCATATTGAAAAATAATTTTGACAGGTCGTTGGATTGCCTAATTAGGCGATCCAAACCACGTGACTTCCAACATGGCGCTGAGGGCAAACATTCGGCAATCCTTTATTTTCATTCGTTAAATGAGTTTTTTTTCGGTTGCCTTGGCTACGTTTCCGCGAGTTAATTAAAATAAACCCCATGTTTGCCCTCAGCGCCATATTGAAAAATAATTTTGACAGGTCGTTGGATTGCCTAATTGCACGTGTCGTCACAATTAACCTCAAAAATATATATTTCTTAAGATTTACAGATATTACGTAACTATTATTAAAATTTCTGCCTGGATCCTGTACTTTCAACCAAAGTCAAGTTCAAAGTAATATGTATGAAGTTTTAAATAGTTTGTCACAATAAAATAAGACACTTTTGCAGGTTAGGAATCTAACCTATAATTAGCAGTCTATTTTTATTAATCAACAATATTGAAAAATTATTTGCGTGAATTTTTAAATATTTGCTTGGAGCCAGTATGGCTCCAAGCTAAAAATGCCTATACAAACATTAAATATGAGAATAAACGAAAACACCTTAAAATTTGAGGTTATGTTAGTTATACGATGCACATGCCCGGGTAATTGTAGGACCGTATTGCTCGCGCCATCTATTAAAGTAAATAGAAACCATGCACTTACGAAGCCATTATTATAATAGGAAAGTGCCGGACCACCTATTTAATACACCGTGGTGTAGACGCAACTGGTACGCAAGGTCACAGAAAACGAGCCATCAAAACTGAAAGGAACCGCCAAAGACTTCGCCTCTGTGCAGTTACTGTATTCTGTGGTTCCACTATAAAATATATTTTACACAAGAAGCGTGTTATTTGGTTTTTAATTTTTTTTACGGAAACCAAAGCTAAAGAGTGCAAGTGTTATATATCGTTGAAATCGGAATTTTTACTGCTTTTCAATGGTTCGATTATAAATTGTAAGTAATCATAAAATAACCAACTTGTTGTGCCAAAACAGCAACAAACGTAATCCGATCTCAACCAAAACCTTTTCAGATCTTCTGGAGCACTAAAGAAACCCTCATGCAAAGTTTCATCCAAATCCGTTTAGTGGCTTCGCCGCTATCGTGCTAACAGACATACACACACACACACACACACACACACACACACACACACATACACACACACAGACATTTTTCAAAAACAACTTTTTTGGGTTCCTGGGACCTCAAAACGTAAAGATTTGATGTTATCTCAATTTTCGATTTTGGACTAATTGTAGTAACCTCCCACAATTTTATTGTGGGGAGGTTAAAATAAGAAAGAAGAATACGCCCATCTAGACGCAGATTTCAAATGATTTTATTTCGCGGGAAATAATTTAACCAATAACAGACAACTTTCGCTTAGACTGTAACTATCTTATATGAATGCCAAATTGTGTATTTACTTTACATTATTTTACCTATAATACTTCTATTTTGCTCAGTATCTTGAAAATCGATACATGTATTTAGCAAGAATTAAAAGGTATTTATATTTGTTATTATTTAGAAGTTATATTGAAAATGTAAAAAAAATTCGCGGCGATGATTATGTTGCAACATTGTAAAAAAACGGCTCTCTTCTAACCAGGGTGTATTAAATAGGTGACGCGACGACAACCCTTACAGTGGCTTCATAAGTGCTTACTTTGCACATAATATAATAGATGGCAGGACCAATAAGTTCTCTCATTACTTACGCAGAGATAGATAATTTTACAGGTTCTGTGCATACGTTCATACAGTGTTGCATGCATTCCTGGCCTTTTGTTTTTTGTTTAGTGAAACAAGAGTCCAGTGACATCTGACGTTAAGGAGCTAAATTAAAACATTGAAAGAATATATGCAACACTACATGCAGCATTGCACATGTCGCCACAGCTAACCTCAAAAATATATATTTCTTAAGATTTACAAGTATTACGTAGCTATTATTAAAATTTCTGCCTGGTTCCTGTACTTTCAACCAAAATCAAGTTCAACGTAATGTGTATGAAGTTTTAAATAGTTTGTCACGATAAAATAAGACACTTTTTGCAGGTTAGGAATCTAACCTATAATTAGCAGTCCATTTTTATGAATCAACAATATTGAAAAATTCTTTGCGTGAATTTTTAAATATTTGCTTGGAGCCAGTATGAACCACCTATTTAATACACCGTGCTTCTAACTCTCAACTTTGCTTGCTTACTGCCAGTTGTCAATTTTTGTCATAATACAAGTGAAAGAAACATCGGTTAGATTTATTTGTTGTTTTTTATGTGGCGTTTGATTTCATTATTTTATATTTTATCAATAAACTATTAAAATGGAGTTGAATTTTGTGAAACGAGATTCATTCAATCTGCCCAAAGTTGATTACGACATGATAGATTCTTTCTATAAACAAAATTTGGATTTTTGTCAGCAAACTTGAAAAATGTGAAAACGCAAAGGTAAACACTTCTATTTAAGTAAGTAAGTACACTTATTATTAGTAAGTGTATTTTAATTAACAGTACTGCAACTAGTATGTGGCTGACTAATCGTAATTTTTATAAATTGTTGGTATTAGCCTATATAGTGGAGTAATATCGCCGGGCTAGCTCGTCTATTTCATGAATAAGCGACCTCCAACGTAGAACCAGATAAAATTCATATAATTATGTAAAACATGTTTAGGGCAATATGAAATGGAAAATTAGAACTTTTTTTAGTAGAGCATTTTTTTTAAATGGCCGTTAATCCCGCCTCAGACTCGGTGCTTTTTAACACACACGACCTTTTGAAAAAAAGTATATAAGCTATCCCTTTGATACTTTACATGTTTGTGGGAAACTTTACAGCGCTTCGAATGGTTTATTTGAAAAATTATCACCAATTAACCAGAAAATATTTATAAACTTGTTATTTGCAAAATTTTGCAGCTACAACTTCACTCTGCGGCTAGCTATATGAAATAATAAAAATTTCTAAATACATTCAGCGAATGAAATATAGTATAAAGAATGAAAAAGTTAAAAAAAAAAAATTTTGGAGATAGTATTATTAGTTTGCGAGTTCTCGATTTTTAAGTTCTAAAGTGACACAAATTGTTACATAGTAATCCCGCGCCGGCCGGCTGGCGGTGCTTCGCTATTCACCGTCTCGCCTCTCATCAAACACTTCAACGCTGTGTTTTGTGATGAACTTGTTTAATACAATATATTAGCAAAAAAAATAATTGCTGTAGTTTTGTTAAAAGTGTCGTGCAAATTAGTTTTTGATAGTGTAATTATATAGCTGCCTGAAAATTTTAAATAACAATATTTTGGGTGTAAATATTACAACGTAAATATTATTAGAGCTACTGCATAGATAACATTCTCAATATCATACAATCGTTAATTTCAGTTTTGGCAACATGTCCGAAAATTATCTAATTTGTGGAGATCCCTGTAATTCTTTTGAGAGAAATACAGTTAATACCACAACACAAAAAGGGTTATTAAAGTTAATAGACGTTACAGAAGAACGAAAAGATCGATTGGCGAAGAATATTCTGAAACACAAAAAAATGCTTTTAAGTGGCAAAGAAAATTTTAAATATCATATTTCATGTCGGGCTTCCTATATTAACCAACCAAACTTAAATTTAAGAGGAACCGATTCAGAAAGTGTAGATGGTAGTAATATAGATATAAAAGGACCACGGAAGCATTATACTCTTCGCCGATTTACTGATCTTTTTATTGTATAATTGTTACATATTGTATAGGATACTCTTCGCAGTTTTCTTGTAAATAATGTTAGATTTTGGACATTCTAAATTTTGTGATACCAACTTTTCTGTGAAAAAAAATATGAAAAAAAACACCCTGTCAGGGATTTGAACACAAGACCATTGGATTGCCAAGGCAAAACTTTACCCATTGGACCATCAGACATCAGTATACAAATTGAATGTCTGTAGTATATATCATTCGAGTATTATATTTTACCGAATTAGATATATTATTATGAAATATATATATATATATATATATATATATATATATATATATATATATATATTTCATAATAATATATCTAATTCGGTAAAATATAATACTCGAATGATATATACTACAGACATTCAATTTGTATACTGATGTCTGATGGTCCAATGGGTAAAGTTTTGCCTTGGCAATCCAATGGTCTTGTGTTCAAATCCCTGACAGGGTGTTTTTTTTCATATTTTTTTTCACAGAAAAGTTGGTATCACAAAATTTAGAATGTCCAAAATCTAACATTATTTACAAGAAAACTGCGAAGAGTATCCTATACAATATGTAACAATTATACAATAAAAAGATCAGTAAATCGGCGAAGAGTATAATGCTTCCGTGGTCCTTTTATATCTATATTACTACCATCTACACTTTCTGAATCGGTTCCTCTTAAATTTAAGTTTGGTTGGTTAATATAGGAAGCCCGACATGAAATATGATATTTAAAATTTTCTTTGCCACTTAAAAGCATTTTTTTGTGTTTCAGAATATTCTTCGCCAATCGATCTTTTCGTTCTTCTGTAACGTCTATTAACTTTAATAACCCTTTTTGTGTTGTGGTATTAACTGTATTTCTCTCAAAAGAATTACAGGGATCTCCACAAATTAGATAATTTTCGGACATGTTGCCAAAACTGAAATTAACGATTGTATGATATTGAGAATGTTATCTATGCAGTAGCTCTAATAATATTTACGTTGTAATATTTACACCCAAAATATTGTTATTTAAAATTTTCAGGCAGCTATATAATTACACTATCAAAAACTAATTTGCACGACACTTTTAACAAAACTACAGCAATTATTTTTTTTGCTAATATATTGTATTAAACAAGTTCATCACAAAACACAGCGTTGAAGTGTTTGATGAGAGGCGAGACGGTGAATAGCGAAGCACCGCCAGCCGGCCGGCGCGGGATTACTATGTAACAATTTGTGTCACTTTAGAACTTAAAAATCGAGAACTCGCAAACTAATAATACTATCTCCAAAATTTTTTTTTTTTAACTTTTTCATTCTTTATACTATATTTCATTCGCTGAATGTATTTAGAAATTTTTATTATTTCATATAGCTAGCCGCAGAGTGAAGTTGTAGCTGCAAAATTTTGCAAATAACAAGTTTATAAATATTTTCTGGTTAATTGGTGATAATTTTTCAAATAAACCATTCGAAGCGCTGTAAAGTTTCCCACAAACATGTAAAGTATCAAAGGGATAGCTTATATACTTTTTTTCAAAAGGTCGTGTGTGTTAAAAAGCACCGAGTCTGAGGCGGGATTAACGGCCATTTAAAAAAAATGCTCTACTAAAAAAAGTTCTAATTTTCCATTTCATATTGCCCTAAACATGTTTTACATAATTATATGAATTTTATCTGGTTCTACGTTGGAGGTCGCTTATTCATGAAATAGACGAGCTAGCCCGGCGATATTACTCCACTATATAGGCTAATACCAACAATTTATAAAAATTACGATTAGTCAGCCACATACTAGTTGCAGTACTGTTAATTAAAATACACTTACTAATAATAAGTGTACTTACTTACTTAAATAGAAGTGTTTACCTTTGCGTTTTCACATTTTTCAAGTTTGCTGACAAAAATCCAAATTTTGTTTATAGAAAGAATCTATCATGTCGTAATCAACTTTGGGCAGATTGAATGAATCTCGTTTCACAAAATTCAACTCCATTTTAATAGTTTATTGATAAAATATAAAATAATGAAATCAAACGCCACATAAAAAACAACAAATAAATCTAACCGATGTTTCTTTCACTTGTATTATGACAAAAATTGACAACTGGCAGTAAGCAAGCAAAGTTGAGAGTTAGAAGCACGGTGTATTAAATAGGTGGTTCATACTGGCTCCAAGCAAATATTTAAAAATTCACGCAAAGAATTTTTCAATATTGTTGATTCATAAAAATGGACTGCTAATTATAGGTTAGATTCCTAACCTGCAAAAAGTGTCTTATTTTATCGTGACAAACTATTTAAAACTTCATACACATTACGTTGAACTTGATTTTGGTTGAAAGTACAGGAACCAGGCAGAAATTTTAATAATAGCTACGTAATACTTGTAAATCTTAAGAAATATATATTTTTGAGGTTAGCTGTGGCGACATGTGCAATGCTGCATGTAGTGTTGCATATATTCTTTCAATGTTTTAATTTAGCTCCTTAACGTCAGATGTCACTGGACTCTTGTTTCACTAAACAAAAAACAAAAGGCCAGGAATGCATGCAACACTGTATGAACGTATGCACAGAACCTGTAAAATTATCTATCTCTGCGTAAGTAATGAGAGAACTTATTGGTCCTGCCATCTATTATATTATGTGCAAAGTAAGCACTTATGAAGCCACTGTAAGGGTTGTCGTCGCGTCACCTATTTAATACACCCTGGTTAGAAGAGAGCCGTTTTTTTACAATGTTGCAACATAATCATCGCCGCGAATTTTTTTTACATTTTCAATATAACTTCTAAATAATAACAAATATAAATACCTTTTAATTCTTGCTAAATACATGTATCGATTTTCAAGATACTGAGCAAAATAGAAGTATTATAGGTAAAATAATGTAAAGTAAATACACAATTTGGCATTCATATAAGATAGTTACAGTCTAAGCGAAAGTTGTCTGTTATTGGTTAAATTATTTCCCGCGAAATAAAATCATTTGAAATCTGCGTCTAGATGGGCGTATTCTTCTTTCTTATTTTAACCTCCCCACAATAAAATTGTGGGAGGTTACTACAATTAGTCCAAAATCGAAAATTGAGATAACATCAAATCTTTACGTTTTGAGGTCCCAGGAACCCAAAAAAGTTGTTTTTGAAAAATGTCTGTGTGTGTGTATGTGTGTGTGTGTGTGTGTGTGTGTGTGTGTGTGTGTGTATGTCTGTTAGCACGATAGCGGCGAAGCCACTAAACGGATTTGGATGAAACTTTGCATGAGGGTTTCTTTAGTGCTCCAGAAGATCTGAAAAGGTTTTGGTTGAGATCGGATTACGTTTGTTGCTGTTTTGGCACAACAAGTTGGTTATTTTATGATTACTTACAATTTATAATCGAACCATTGAAAAGCAGTAAAAATTCCGATTTCAACGATATATAACACTTGCACTCTTTAGCTTTGGTTTCCGTAAAAAAAATTAAAAACCAAATAACACGCTTCTTGTGTAAAATATATTTTATAGTGGAACCACAGAATACAGTAACTGCACAGAGGCGAAGTCTTTGGCGGTTCCTTTCAGTTTTGATGGCTCGTTTTCTGTGACCTTGCGTACCAGTTGCGTCTACACCACGGTGTATTAAATAGGTGGTCCGGCACTTTCCTATTATAATAATGGCTTCGTAAGTGCATGGTTTCTATTTACTTTAATAGATGGCGCGAGCAATACGGTCCTACAATTACCCGGGCATGTGCATCGTATAACTAACATAACCTCAAATTTTAAGGTGTTTTCGTTTATTCTCATATTTAATGTTTGTATAGGCATTTTTAGCTTGGAGCCATACTGGCTCCAAGCAAATATTTAAAAATTCACGCAAATAATTTTTCAATATTGTTGATTAATAAAAATAGACTGCTAATTATAGGTTAGATTCCTAACCTGCAAAAGTGTCTTATTTTATTGTGACAAACTATTTAAAACTTCATACATATTACTTTGAACTTGACTTTGGTTGAAAGTACAGGATCCAGGCAGAAATTTTAATAATAGTTACGTAATATCTGTAAATCTTAAGAAATATATATTTTTGAGGTTAATTGTGACGACACGTGCAATTAGGCAATCCAACGACCTGTCAAAATTATTTTTCAATATGGCGCTGAGGGCAAACATGGGGTTTATTTTAATTAACTCGCGGAAACGTAGCCAAGGCAACCGAAAAAAAACTCATTTAACGAATGAAAATAAAGGATTGCCGAATGTTTGCCCTCAGCGCCATGTTGGAAGTCACGTGGTTTGGATCGCCTAATTAGGCAATCCAACGACCTGTCAAAATTATTTTTCAATATGGCGCTGAGGGCAAACATGGGGTTTATTTTAATTAACTCGCGGAAACGTAGCCAAGGCAACCGAAAAAAAACTCATTTAACGAATGAAAATAAAGGATTGCCGGATGTTTGCCCTCAGCGCCATGTTGGAAGTCACGTGGTTTGGATTGCCTAATACTGCATGTAGTGTTACATATATTCTTTCAATGTTTTAATTTAGCTACTTAATGTCAGATGTCACTGGACTCTTGTCAAAAACAAGAAGCCGGGAATGTATGCAACACTGTATGTACGTATGCACAGAACCTATAAAATTATCTATCTATGCGTAAGTAATGAGAGAACTTAGTTGAGCCAATATGTACGAAGTAAGCACTTATTAAGCCACTGTGAGGGTTGTCGTCGCATCACCGATTTAATACACCCTGGTCTACACTGAGAGATATGTTGTTTATTTCTTTTAATAGGTTAGATTTCTAACCTGCAAAATGCGTTTTATTTTAGATATATTATTATGAAATATATATATATATATATATATATATATATATAGCTACTTAATGTCAGATGTCACTGGACTCTTGTCAAAAACAAGAAGCCGGGAATGTATGCAACACTGTATGTACGTATGCACAGAACCTATAAAATTATCTATCTATGCGTAAGTAATGAGAGAACTTAGTTGAGCCAATATGTACGAAGTAAGCACTTATTAAGCCACTGTGAGGGTTGTCGTCGCATCACCGATTTAATACACCCTGGTCTACACTGAGAGATATGTTGTTTATTTCTTTTAATAGGTTAGATTTCTAACCTGCAAAATGCGTTTTATTTTAGATATATTATTATGAAATATATATATATATATATATATATATATATATATATATATATATATATATATATATATATATATATATATATATATATATATATATATATATATATATATATATATATATATATATATATATATATATATATATATATATATATATATATATATATATATATATATATATATATATATATATATATATATATATATATATTATAGTAGAGCAGCATATATAGTTCCGTGGCGAAGTTAATGAAGGGGGTATGTAGGGGTGATATTTCAATAAAAAATTACCTCTTGATGTATTATTTTCATGGTGTCACTTTGGGATGTGCGGCGGGTAGCATTTATAACGTCATCAAGATGGCAGCAAATGAGATTTCGGAGAATGGCAATATCTCAGTTATTTATTGGTCGATTTTCTTCTGCGAGGGCTCATATTAAAGATAATTAAAATTTCAATAAAAGATGTTCTTAAACTATTTACTCTAAAGTAAACAGTAACGGCTCGTTTTTAATGATATATAAATTATATTAAACTTTTCAGTTAAATTATTAGTATTTAATTATTTTTATCATTATTTAATTGACGATTTACTTTCAAATTAGAGTAAAGTAATGTATTTGAAGTTAATTAGAGAATATTGTATATTCATGCAACGTTAGATAATTTAAATTTCTATAATAAACATTCTTAAAATATTTGCTCTAAAATAAACAGTAACGGTTCGTTTTTAATAATAGATAATTTGTATTCCATTATTAAATTCTGTTAAATTATTAATATTTAATTGTCTTTATTATTATTTATTTCACAATTTACTTCCAAATTTGAGTAGAATTATATATTTAATGTATGGGTTTAAAAGAGGCAATTGGGTCGTTAAAAAAACTAGCAATCCATTTTGTGCTCTTGGAGCAGATGAAGCACTCGAACAAGAAAACAGAACTTTGAAGGTTACCAGTGGTTTGGTAGGTATCACTCAACATCCAAAAGCCCTAGCACGATATTTTTTAACAGCACTAGAACTTCATCGTATATCTAATGAGACATCAAACATGGCACGGATTGTAGGACAAACATCACACAAACACAATGATGATTCGAAAGAAGTAATACTTAGAGAAGATATTGCAATAAACATATCACGTATTTAGCTTAAACGGGTAGGAAATCCTTTTTCTTACGAAGATTCTGAACTTATTAATATTGCAACCAAGGCTGTCTTCTCAGATTTTATTAAAAGAGATGTCAGTAAGTTTCGTACCCTTGGTACAAAGCAGTATGATGAATTCAAAATGGAAAGGCTTATATCTGACAGTAGCACAATCAATTTATGGGATTCAATTAAGAGGAATAAATTAAATTTGTGTTTAAGCGCCAAAAGAAAAATTAGAATACAAGAGGCTGGTATTGTTAAAAATTTAAAAGCAGACAGATAATTGTTTTCTCGGCTGCTAGTTGTAGCAGATCACAACGCATAGATTTATGCGAGACAATAGGTGCATATGAATTTTCTGCTGTACCAAAATCACTTTATAATTACGACGGTATTATGCATCTGTGTTCTCAAAAAAGTAAACTGGTTGACATTTTAAAATCAATTCCACCACTACCACGAAGCAAGGGTCTACATAACGAAATCTCTTCAAAAGCAATTTTAATTAATACCTCCGAGGAAAGAACGTTTTCTGTAGCGGTTGTTGACGGAATGGCAGAGCTTCAAGCGTTGGATAAAGGCAAGGACTGTTAACTACACAGGATAGCTCATCTCCACGGATTTATTCCCCCAAGGTCATACGCGATTAGCCAGGTTGTGACGTCGACAACGGTCCCGGTCTGCTAGCGGCTCACACCAGCGGTCCTTTTTAAAATAGATACTACCTTTTGTGGGATGCTGTTTTATGTTATTTTTTTTTTAGCTAAATAGATCTCGATATTTTTTGAACGGTAAACTAAAAATTTCTAGTTTTTTTTCTAACACAGTTATCATATAGACATGTATATATTATGTAACAGTCCATGGCCGTAGAGCCCGTGGCGCAATCAACTACCGTCGCACCGAGAAATGAACAGCTTAACACGTCACAAACGGTCCAAAAAGAGTGGGGGAATGGACAACGTTACGCTTATGGAGATGAGCTATCCTGTGTAGTTAACAATCCTTGGGATAAAGGTAAGTACATTAACACATGCAGAGATTTAGCAGCAGCATTTACGAAGAAAATAGAAAGGAAGTATTGGAACTACAGTGAAGTGCACCTTGTGTACGATACATATAAAGAAGGCTCCATAAAGCAAACGACAAAGCAAAAGAGAACACAGGGAATTGTTCCTACTCGATATAAAATTGCGAATAGCACAAACATAGTCAACGTAGCTATGTCAAAACTGCGATCGCATATGTATACCAAGGACGAATTAACTGCATACCTAGCAGAAAAACTTCTACATCATGCGCAACTAACGAAGAAAGACTTTGTAGTCGCATGGCGTTCGGAAATTGCCTCATCACATGGCTCTTTCAATCAACTTCGAAGCACGCAAGAAGAGGCAGGAACTAAAATAATTCTTCATACTATTAATGCCCCTGATAGAGGAGCAACCAAACTATACATATTTGCACAAGACACAGACATTTTGGTTCTTAGCATAAGAAGATACCCGCAACTTCCCACCGCATCGTACTTTGTATCCAATTCCAAGGAAGTTATATCAGTTGCAGATTTATACACTTCATTAGGTACATTAAAGGCTTCTCCACTACCAGCTTTTCATGCGTTGTCTGGATCCGATTCTACAGGTACATTACTAGGCAAAGGTAAACTTTCATATTGGAAAGCATTCAGTGCAACTACAGTAGATACGTTTTTGGCTTTTTCTTCAATAGGAACCGAACACACAATTTCTGATCACGTAATGACAATACTAGAAGCATTCATCTGCCAAATCTACTAGCCTAAAACGAGTTATGTTGGTCCATGTTTTCTAAGAAACAGACAAGCTGGGAAAAGTTGCCACCAACAAGAAATGCTTTTATACCTGCAATGAAGAGAGTCAACTACCCGGTAATGATCTGGAACCAAGACTGTAATCCTAAGCCAATAATTCCGTCCCCTACTGAACATGGAAGGACTATGGAAAACGGACAGGTGATTCCTGTTCTCTGTGAAATGCCGTCCGCTCCGGACTCCATTCTCAAGTTGGTCAGATGCTCATGTATAAAAAATAAGTGTAATTCGCCGTGTAAATGTTCTGCAGGCAGCCTAGTGTGTATGTGTGAATGTGGAGGCATAGACGAACTTTGTGATAACCATTCACATATTGTACCAGAGAAGTCAGATTATGACGACAATGATAATTGATGACAAACGATATCATCAACGACATCATTTAGATGCCTATTTAATGACATTACTGTTATTTTCCAATTATTCAGATTTGTAATTTCATTTTACTTTTAAACAAAATAAAATATGTTTTTTGTAAAAAATATAATATTTATTGAAAATATCGTGTAAAATTGCATTTATTCAGTGTTCAGAGTTCCTGAAGTAAAGATCACTGAAGATGTACTTTGCAATCATAAGTGAAACGTCGAAATGTATTTCTAACATGACTGCTGTCATGATTTATGAACCATGATTTCTTAGCAATATTTATTGGTTATATTTCCTAATAATATAAAAAAAGGTCCAGTTATTGCGTTCCAAAACGATATTTACCCAAATATTTTAAATACCTACTGTTTACTTAAGAGAAAACATTGAAATTATCTTTTTTATATACATTTTAATTATCTTTAATATGAGGTATCACAAAAGAAAATTGGCTAATAAATAACTGAGATATTGTCAATTTTATAAATCTCAGTGGCGGCCATCTTGTTGACGCCATCAATGCTATACGCCACACATCAAGAAGTGACACCATAGAAATTATTCATGTGTGGATAGTTTATTACCAAAAAAGCAACCCCCCACCTCTCCTTCATTAATACCGCCACGGAGGGTAATTTTCCAACATATGCTTCTATGCTAGTAGTAAAATGTATAAACAAAAAAAATATATACAGAATAAAACATTTCGCAAGATTTATATTTAAGTACAAATGACAAAAATTAAGAAAACATATTATTAAGGTTATCGTTTAAGAATTACAGGGTTCGCTACATCTATTAGGTTAAAAAAAATAAAATAAATAATACTAAAGAATACGGAAAATTACAAACTAGCTTTCGAACAACAAAATCGTGACGGAGCAAAAGTTACAGAAGATAGAACGATTTACTTTCTTACTTTAGATCTTCAGCAAACCATGCCGCTGCCAAAATTAAGTACATCGAAAGCATTTTACCTTTGTCAAATGTGGTTTTACAACCTTGGCATACATACATTGAGGAATACTGAAAAAAAAAACATTCTTTTTCACATGGACTGAAGATATGGCCAGCCGTGAAAGCCTAGAAATTGCTAGTTGCTTACATACCTTTTCACAAATTTACAATGAATATTTCCAAGAAAAGATCGATCACATTATAATATGGCCCGACTCCTGTGGTGGACAAAATAAAAACTTCAATTTCATTACACTTTACCAGTTGTTGATTTTAAAGAGATAATTTAAAATTATCGACCGTAAATTTTCGGAGGTGGGACAATCATATTTAGATTCAGACAGAGACTTTGCCAGAGTCGAGAAAATTTTAAGGAAACATCAAAACATCTACGTTCCGGACCAGTATCGATAAATTTTAAGAACTCCCAAAAACGCCGTTGTCATAGATATGAAGAATCATTTCAAGGATATTGATGGAATTGCCTCAAAACTCAATTTGTACAACAGGAAGAAAAACTTGAACAATGAAAAGGTTTATTTTCACTACGGTATAAAATGACACCTATGGGTGCTACTATTACATCACTAGATGAAATGACTCCATTTTACAAAGTCGATATTTTAAAGAAAAGGAATATGCATAAGATAAATTCCGACTGTATTGCTCTAACGGTGTTTAATGAAAACAAGGGCAGTCTAAGTGTAGGAAAACTGGCCAATCATAAAGAATTTTTTAAAATTTTCGAAAATAATGACAACTGACAACTTTAGTTATTTGTCTCTGAAAAGTACATCAAATGTCAATATCATCGCAAAATGCAAGCTATATAGTCGTTATAACAAAAAAGTTCTCGCCTAAAAACTTTCGAGTTGTGACATAACACCTTTATCCACTTAGCTCTTCAATTGTAATAATAATCTGCTGACCGATAATATTGAAGAACATGTAGAAGACATTTAGAATATTTTTGACTTTAATTTATTTAAAAAATAATTGTCAGTTTTGCTTTTAGGTATGAAGCTCATCAAAGCACGGATTTGCGTCGCCTACTATCGAGGCCACCGGCATGTATGTAAACGTCGCGCGTCGGCGTCGTCTGAGCTGCTAGCTAGAGACGTCGCGTTTCTATAAATCGGGCGCTGATTGAAAATTTGATAACTAGAGGACTATTCAACCGATTAACAATTTTCTTTTTTTAAAAACTTGTTCATTCTCTGGACTACATTTTATTCGCTGCATGTGTATAGAAATTTCCAATATTTCGCAGAGTTTGTTGCAGTGTAAAATTTTAGGTACACAATTTTAGAAATTCGAAGTTTTGGAACACTTTTTGGTAAATCAGTAGATATTTTAAAAATATCAAACACATCATCCGAAACGCCCTAGAATTACCTACAACTACATTAAAAAATCAAAACGTTAGCCTGTATAGTTTTTTTTTAATGGCAATGTGTGTATTAAAAAACACGTATTTTCGAACTGGGTCGGCGGCGGGTTTAACGGCCATTTTAAAAATTTTGCTCTACTAAAAAATGTTCTAATTTTCCATTTCATATTGTCCTAAACATGCTCTACACAACTGTTTGCGTCTCATCTGGTTCTACGTCGATGGTCACATGCATGCATAATTTCGCTGGGATTTTATTCCACTAATAATTGAAATCAAACCTGATGAAAATTCGAGGCAAATCAACACGACGCTTAGAACCAACACCACCTAGAGATTAAAGCCAGACAACCAGCTGACATGACGTCACGCTTCAAAGGCTGTCAAGTCTAGTGTCAAATAAAACAAATCATTGTTGAATTTGCATTTTAGTAGTATTGTATCTTATTGTTTATTCTGTGTTTTAAACGTGTAAATGTGATCTAAAACCCACTTTAATAAAACAGTCGACAAATAATACATTCCAGTGATAGTTATAAAATACTTAATTGCCGTGCAAAATGGTAAACAAATGCTGCGTTCCTCGCTGTACTGGTAATTATGCCACCGGGGAAAAGGTACACGTTTTTAAATGATAAAAAACTGAGAAACAAATGGTTTAAAGCTATTCATCGAGAAAACTTTAAAATTTCTATGCACTTTGTGGTGAGTTATTACTTTTAAGTCTCTCGTAATCTAAATCGAACGAAACTAAAATGGAGGATAGGTTTTCACTTATCTTATATGAGTGACCAAATACGCTTTTCGTTAGTTAGTTTTGCCACAGAATTTAATTATTAAAAAAAAAACATTTTACTTTATAAGAATTAGTAGAAGCAAATTAGAAGTGATTTTTATTGTTCTAATTACGTCCAAATGTATTATGTATCTCAATATCTAAAACCAATATATGCATATTTTTTATTATAGTATAAGTAAAACATCACTCTATGCTTAAAAACAGCAAATATTACCGCAGGTAATAAATATTTCTTATTTGGGAGTAGTCACATGTAGTATAATAGCATTGCTTTAACGCATTACGCCGTATATGCTGGACCTTCCTTCAGTGACGTCACCAGCTGGTTGTCTGGCTTTAATCTCTATCATTAGGAGGAATGCATAGGTTTAGTAAAATATTTCGCCGTCAGGTGATTACCGATCGGCTTTGGGATACACTATTCATTCTGTTCTGTGCTTTGCAGTTTTGATGTGTTGAAATAAGTTTGTTTATTTGAAACCTACAGAAAATGGATAGTTTAGGTGAACTAAAAGAAAAGCTTTTAAAGAAATAGTAAACAAAGATGCACAGAAAATGAGGTTATGTTGCAGTACCCAAACGCGACTCTGACGCCGCCTACATGCATTCGGTCTGTGAAATGTTGGGCTTTTTAGATGGGCTTTTTGTAATTTGAGAGCAACTATCCACTTTCTTCTAAAACTGCTGCATACTGGAAACTGGTGAAACTTTAAATTTTTATTTTTTCTATAATAGGAAGTGCATTGAGGCACACAAGAATTGCTTGGCATTTTTAAGGAAGTAGTAAACAAAGATGCACAGAAAATGAGGTTATGTTGCAGTACCCAAACGCGATTCTGACGCCGCCCAAAGACTGTTAACTACACAGAATAGCTTATCTCCACGAATTTATTCCCCCAAGGTCATACGCGATTAGTCAGGTTGTGACGTCGACAACGGTCCCGGTCTGCTAGCGGCTCGCACCAGCCAGCGGTCCTTTTTAAAATAGATACTACCTTTTGTGGGATGCTGTTTTAGGTTATTTTTTTTTAAGCTAAATAGATCTCGATATTTTATGAACAGTAAACTAAAAATTTCTAGTTTTTTTTCTAACACAGTTATCATATATACACATGTATGTTACGTAACAGTCCATGGCCGTAGAGCCCATGGCGCAATCAACTACCGTCGCACCGAGAAATGAACAGCATGACACGTCACAAACGGTCCAAAAAGAGAGGGGGAATGGACAACGTTACGCTTATGGAGATGAGCTATCCTGTGTAGTTAACAGTCCTTGGACGCCGCCTACAAAGTAAGTTAGTGTTAGCTATTGTTTTTGAAGAAAATCGATCAGTAAATAAAAAAGTTATTTATTATTTAATTAAAAAAAAAATCTCTTAATTTTTGTCTCTTGTACTAAAATGGAAATCTTGAGAAAGATTATTTCCGTAATATATTTTTTTTTGTTTATGAATTTTACTAATATATATTTCATAGAAGTACGAGTTGAAATCGCTATGTATGATTGTCGAAAGATATATATCACAGACAATCAATTTTTGTAGCAATAGCTGGTGGCGCAGCGGCTAAATTATTGATTGATTGCTTTGAGTTGCAATCCAAAGGTCCCGTGTTCGAATCTCACACAGGTTGGATATTTTTTTTTTCATTTTTTTTTTTTCATATAATCTTTTTCACAACAAAGATGGTATAACAAAATTTAGGATGTCCAAAAACTAACATTATTTACAAGAAAACTGCGAAGAGTATCCTATAGAATGTGTAACAATTATATATAAAAAGCTCAGTAAATTGGCGAAGAGTACGTTTTTAGCTTGTTTTAACTTCTGTTTTCTCAAAAAATTAATAATTATTTTCGCAGAAATCTGTATTGGAAGGCTTGTTTGTACATATTCTATGATATTATTCAATAAAAAAAAAATAGGAAAATACCCCATTGTTAAAAATTAGAGGATAGTGATTTTTAACCTTTCGTCGCTTACGTAGCGAGAACGGTAATAGATACAACATAAATGCACTGAACCATTTTGTAGACAATCGAATTTTCTACAAAGAAGTCTACGAGGGCATCTATCTTATTTTAGGATCTACATGTGTTCGTATGCAAACGATGATCATTCTTTGCGCACTTTTCAGTGGCCCTGGCTATAATAATAATAATGAAGGACGATAAAGTTTAAAAATATTTAAATCAATTCAAAACAATAAAGATTTTTCAGCACTCGATGGGGCTTAAAAATCCAAAATCAGACTCCTCTATTTTTTTCTTAAAAAGTAAGAATTGAAATGTATTTTTTTTATTTATTAAGTAAAAAAAAATTAATACCTATTAAGGAAGAAAAAGTTATATCGCATGCTCTTTCTGATGGTGCTATTGAAAAAATTGTATTCATTATTTTTAAATAAACAAATTGTTATAAACAATTTTTGAAACTTGTCATATTTTTTTTAATTGTTTTTTTTTTTCGAATAATAGTTTAGAATTTACTATTTTTTATTACCATTCAAAATTAAATTTTTTTCAATAACACCATCAGAATGAGCATGCGAAAAAATCAACAACTTTTCGATCCTTATATTCGTTCATATTTTATAAACAAAAAAAATATACTTCAACAATAAATAATAACTTTTTTAAGAAAAAAATACATTTTATTTGAACTGTTTATAGGAACATTTAAATAAACAATTATTTGAAAAATCATGATCCGCTTGGAGAGTAGGACGAAAAATTGTAATTTTTAACTTTACACGCGGGCGTCTGTAGCTCCTCAACTATAGTATAAATAAATATATATAAATATGTTGGAATACCATATTCAACAATAATTACACAGCCCCACAAAAAAAAAGTTCAGACCAGCGAATCAGACCCATGTATTCCTATGTATGTTCGGTCGCTGAATCCGAATCTGAGGTCAAAAAAATTCGTACACCCCCAAAATCTTTAGCTAGAGCCAAAAAACACCTCTGGACTGGGGTAAAAAGAATATTAAGCTACGAGAATAGTTGTTACATTCTGATCGATCGAATTATACAAATTAAGATTAATCAGCAGAGTACATACAATAGATATTAAACACACCCCCAGTGAGGGGCGAAAACTAGCCCCCATTTATAAAAATCGATCCAAAACAATAATGACTCCTGAAAAAGCTCAAAATGTCTAAGTTTTGTTAAAGTGATAAAAAACTGCATCAGGTCCGACATAATCTTCATAAACTGCCCCTATAGGGTTGAGAACAACCACCCTTAAGTTTAAAGGACACAAAACAAGAGAAAACGTAAAATCCAACAGGATTTCTATTTTGCGTAGTACTCTAAAATAGAACTAGAAACTTACGTACCATCAACGTCCTACAGTGTCAACCCTCAGAGATGGTGTGAAAATTACGCCTTATGTAAGATTTATCCATAAAAAGTTACAGTGACTTCTATAAAAATTCGAAACACCTGCGTTGTGTGGAAGTGAGACTATGTTCGACACTGTGCTTGAAAACCACCCCCACGGGTTGCGAGATGCCATCCCTATATCCGCAGGATGTTGGAAAAACGGAGAGAAACTAACCGGATTTACATTTTTATGGATGCTATGATTAGGAAAAATCGTGATGCACACTTCCAGCGTCCTACCTCCACGGGGGTGGTTCTAAAGCACAGCGTCGAACATAGTCTAGTTTCTTCTCACTTCCACACAACGCAGGTGTTTCGAATTTTTATAGAAGTCACTGTAACTTTTTATAGATAAATCTTACATAGGGGGTAGTTTTCACACTATCTGAGGGTTGACACTGTAGGACGTTGATGGTACGTAAGTTTCTAGTTCTATTTTAGAGTACTACGCAAAATAGAAATCCTGTTGGATTTTACGTTTTCTCTTGTTTTGTGTCCTTTAAACTTAGAGGTGGTTGTTCTCAACCCGCCTATAAGAGCAGTTTATGAAGATTACGTCGGATCTGATGCAGTTTCTTATCACTTTAACAAAACTTAGACATTTCGAGCTTTTTCAGCAGTCATTACTGTTGGATCGATTATTTTATAAATGGAGGTTAGTTTTCACCCTCACTGGGGGTGTGTTTCATATCTATTATATGTACGCTGCTGTTTAACCTTAATTTGTATAATTCGATCGATTAGGATGTAACAACTATTCTCGTAGCTTAATATTCTTTTTACCCCAGTTCGGGGGTGTTTTTTGGCTCTAGCTAAATAATTTGGGGGTGTACGAATTTTTTTGACCTCGGATTCGGATTCAGCGACCGAAAATACATGGGTCTGGTTCGCTGGTCTGAACTTTTTTTTTGTGGGGCTGTGGTATTTAAGTTTAAAAACAGTCTTCATGCAGTGCTTAAATATAAATTAAACCATTAGGTCAGCAGTTATGAGTTCGGGGAATTCAATATCGAATGTTTAACGGACGAAATATTGTCGTTGAAATAACAAATAAGTTTTTAGTTAATCTAAAAGATTATACGTCAGAATACACATCTTAATTTCTTTGTTTTGTAATTTGGTTGTTATACGGGATATAAATAAACTCATATTGTACTCAAATTGCGTCTTTTTATTATTACCTCCCAGGTGTTTCGAACAAAATATATCGTATTAAACTTTTTTGTAGAAAATTCAACGCTCTACAAAGAAGGTCCAGTACAGTTTTTGTCATTTATAATATCATAAGTGATATGATTTTGTCGGCAAATTTAGTGATTATTAAGTGAATTTGTTGCTTGGCAATTTCGTGACTGACATTGACAGATGAAAATAACGAGCCGTCAGGCGAGTTATTTTTACCTGTTGGCCGTAATTACAATGCACCCACAAGTGGTCGCATTGCGATGCCTGGACCTAACACGAATTCTCAACAATCCCGGCTCATTCACAATCTCATCATATTCGAAAGCATTGTCCCCTTCTTCTTCTTGGTTGCTTTGAACGTATGATGGAGCCATTTTAAATTGGAATTTGGCAAATGTAAATCTATTAAATAATCTAAATCTAGTACGTGAAAATCAGTCAAATGATTCTCCTGAAATAATATCCATCTTCCATACCTAAATCACAGCCTTTCCGCTTCTACTCTAGCTTGAAGAAGGAATTACATAATATACAGATAATGGCAGCCAGGTACGTACATATAGCAGATTGAATGCGCAAAGATACAAAGGTATTTCAATGGTGGGGGCTTGATCGAGACGGGTATCGCATTCTAAAATCCGGCCCGCTGTACGTACTTGTCTGCCGTTACCTGTATATGCGTTCCGATTGCTTTTCTAAGTTTCAACCCACTAAACAAGATATTATTACTTTAATATAACATCAACGTTGTCAGAAAGTATTCTGTCATACTATTAAATGTTCTTTAATGTAACTAATATTACTTAAATATTTGTTTAATATTTCGAAATGTAACATTTCTCAGTTACGTTGTTGTAATATAAATATCATATTGCAAGAGAACATTAAAAATGTTACTTCCATTTAACATTGCATAACATTACGGATACATTCTTTGTTTGCTGGGAAAGTAAGTCATTCTTATATAAAGCCTAACATGCCGCACGTAGGATTTATTTTCTGCATGAATAAGGTTTAAGGTTTAAAGTTTAATGTATTATAAATAAGCAAAAACTACCTATTCTACTTAAAGGTGTCACAAATATCTTAAAAAATAAAATAAACTTTTTTGTACTAAGATTATGATGCGTCCGGTATCAAGCTAGCATCAATGTTCTATTAATCGATACACGTACTTACTTATTTACTAGGATAGTGAATTTTAATAAAGCTACTTATATACATGATGTATTATATTGAAGTAAACGTGTTGTACATTCGAAAAACGTGATTTGATGTCACTTCCGGCAAAACCGGAAGTTCAGGCACATCAATCTAAATCCAAATAATGGTAAATAGTCTAGTTATTCATTTCCAGCAGTTATCATTTCAATACCTGTAGTACGTTTTAAGAAATCGCTGATACAGTATCGAGTGGTAGGTCCAGACTTTGGAGCGGTCTATCGGAGAAACTGTCCATAATTTGAAGTTTTGCCAGAGGAACTTATTGTTGAACTGTAAACATATCAAAAATTCATCAAATTATTATATTCCCGCACATTTTTTACAACTGACGTTTATAAAAATTATTGTAATGACACCGACTTGTTGAATCGGTTAGTATGTCTTCAAAAAAACAAAGGAAAATTTGCCGCTGAAAAGCAGATTGGTTGCTTCATTCTGGCTTCTTATTGGTTGAGCAATCCTGGCAAAATTTTGAATGTTAAATTTTGTCGATACGAAATTATTTTTTGATTAAAATGATAGATTTTGATTGGACGAAATTTATAGGAATGAAATAGTCATATCTATTACCGTTTTCGCTACGCAAGCAAGCGGTGGAAGGCCAAAAAACACTATCCCCGACTTTTCAAAAATATTTTTCTAATTATGTTTAATCACAAATACTACTCAGATCGAATTTTTCCGAGTACCGGTAAATTAATGCAAGTGATTAATGTGGGACCCTCACAGGTACAGAAATTATACTCTTGATAAAAAATTTCTTGAAAAAAAAAACTCTTTTAACACTGTTAAAATGTAGGTAAAACATACAGGCTTCGTAAAAAACACAAAATTCAGCTTTAAAAATTTTTTAATTTGTTTTTGAATTAACCAAAACAAAGTGCGTCCAAACAAGATAGATAGATAGATGTCTTTATTGGTTCTTTACATATACCCAAACGGGTGTGGAACATGTCACAAAACTACCCTAGTAGCACAAATACGCCACTAGGGTATACTAGCTTATTGTATAAAATATTGTATATATATATAAAATACGTAAAAGTAATAAAACAAATGAGTTAAAAAAAAATACACTATATCTCGACATACACGTATCAAAAAATACTAACACATGAATTAAAAACATATTTAAAATGCTACAGGTCACTAAAATCATCATTGAAAAACTCGTCCAGAGTGTAGTAAGCTTTTCTCAGAAGCATGGCCTTCAAATTTGTTTGCACTTCTTTAATTGTACCATTTCTTAAAGTGTAGGGAAGTTTATTATAAATTTTTATTAAGGTATATGGCATATTTTTTTGAATAAAAGTAAAACTTGTTTTGATATTTAAAAGATCATTCTTGTTCCTTGTGTCATATACGTGATTTCTATCATGAATCGCAAACAGAGAAGTATTCCGCACAACAAAAATAATGGACTCATAGATGTAGTGACTGATTAAGGTAAGTATCTTTTTTTCAATAAAAATTGGCTTACAACTAACTGTTTGTTTAATGTTCAAAATATTTCTCAGACATCTCTTTTGTAGCACAAATATATGGCTTGTTCCGCCCCAGAAGATAATGCCATATCTGAGTCTGGATTCTACATAAGCATAATAAGCTATAAAAGCTGCCTCAACATTAATGTTTTGCGCTATCACTTTTAGAGCATAACAATACTTGGCTATATTATTTGTGAGGTCGTCCGTATGGGCTTTCCAGTCAAGTCTAGCATCAATTTTGATTCCCAAGAAAGTCATTGCCGGCATAGTTGTCAACGTACTAATGCCATTATCAAATGTTTTTTCAGTATTAGAGGTATTACATGTAAAAGCTATTGCTTGTGTTTTATCTTTATTCAGTTTGAGATTTATGGAGGTAAAATATATTTCTAAAACGTCTAATGTTGGTAAAACCTTTTCTTCTAGGATTAAGGAGTCATCTGAATGCATAACTAATGTGCAGTCATCAGCATATTGGACTACATATTCGTCAAGTATCATACTTAAGTCATTAGTGTATAAAATGTATAGTAACGGTCCTAAGATTGACCCTTGCGGAACACCTCTTTTTATTTTTAATTTTTCAGATTTTTGTAACTCTCCATTACTGTCCATTTCAACTATACATTGTAATCTATTACTCAAATATGATACCAACAGTTTTAAAGCAATGCCTCTAATTCCGTGTTTTTCTAGTTTCGTAATTAAAATGCTATGGTCTACACTATCAAATGCTTTTGATAAGTCCAAACCTATAACAACTGTACGTTCCTTGTTGTTCAGGGAGTTAATTACTTCACACAAAGCTTGATAACATGCTCTAATTGTAGACTTGTTTTTCCTAAATCCATTTTGGGTATTGCTTAATAAACTTTGGCTCTCTAGATAATTTATTAACCGTGAGTATATAATTTTCTCAAAAACTTTGCTTATATTTGAAAGTAACGTAATAGGCCTATAATTATTAATAATACTTTTATCTTCCTTTTTCTTGTATACAGCTTTTACATTGGCAATTTTTAGCTTTTCTGGGAATATTCCTGTTTGCAATGATAAATTTATTATATAACTCAGTAGACTAGATACCTCTGTCGCAACATGTTTCAGAAGTTTTACAGGTATTTCATCTTCCCCTGTAGACTTTGTGTTTTTCAAATTCTTTATTACATTGTATACTTCTTCTGGGCATGTAGGCGACAGAAATATATTAGTCCCTGAATATTTTACATTATCTAACACAAGTGTATTAGAATTTATGTCAGAGCAGACATTTACAAAATAGTTGTTGACGTCGTTTAATACTGTGTATTTATTATTTTCTTGTGTGTTAATATTCTGTAGTATAGAATCATTATTGCAAGGTTTAGAGCCTGTATAATTTTTTACAAGGTCCCATACTGCTTTGCTTTTGTTGTTTGCCAAATTAATATATGCGATATTAGTACGTCTTTTTGCCTCAGATATTACTTTCTTTAGAATACCACAATAATTTTTATACTCCAGTTCTGAAATTTCCCCACATATTTTTTGTTTGTATAATTTTCTTTTTGTATTGCAAGATGTTTTGATTCCTTTTGTTTGTTTTGTTTTTTTGGTGTATTTTATAGTTTTTTTAGGAAAAATTATGTTCATAATTGTTAAAAAATTTTGAACAAATAGCTCATAGGCTTGATTGGGATCTTTATAATTAGTTATTTCATTCCAGTCAGTGGATATTATTTCTTGTTTGAATTGTTGGAGTTTTGCAGTGGAGAACACTCTCTGCCTGCGTATCTTTTTGAAATCGACTGTTTTTCCTGGAAAATCAATTTTCAGGATCTGAGCTTCATGATCACTTAATGCAGTTGTTATAACTTCTCCTACATGAGGGTTTTCAAAATTAATAAAGATATTGTCTAATAATGTAGCCGATGTTTTTGTTATTCTAGTTGGTTCATTTATTGTTTGCGTTAAATTATATGTCTGTAAAAGAGTTAAAAACATCTGAATGTTTGTCTTATTTTCCTCTAGTAAATCTAGATTAAAGTCTCCACATAAAATTATTTTATAATTTTTAAAGTCATTTTGAGCAGTATCTAATATGTCGGTTAAAATTTGAAAGAAAGTTTCAAGATTACCTTTAGGAGGTCTATAAATGCATATAACTATAGCTTTGAAAGTTTTACATACAATGGACGAGCATTCAATGACACCCTCCACACTTTTTTGTTTCAGCTCCTGAATCTCCTCACCGTCCACACCATCACGAAGGAAAATGCAGGATCCGCCATGGGCCATATTGTTCCTGGAATAAGTAGCTTTTAAGTTGTAGCCTTCTAATTTAATTGAAAACAAAGATGTAAAATCTAGGTAATTTCCGTGCACCCCCCCCCCCCCCACCCCGATCTTTGGGGACAATGTTTTTCATAAAGATTAAAGCCTAAAGAACAATTTAAGACATGTCCCCAAAAAGAAAAACTGGCTGTACTTTCAAAATGGAGTCCTTTAAAAAAAAATTGCAAATATTGTTTTGTCATTTAACACAAAAACTAAAAAAAGATGGAGAAAAACTTTCTACATAAAAAACAAAGTGCATAAAATTTTCTACAATTTCGTTCCTATACAATATTTGTATAGGAGTTACCATTTTCCAGATACCATTGTTACCGTTTTCTGCAAATTATGATATTATTATTATTAATAATTTTTTTCAGTTTATTTTATTTTTTGTTATGTTAATAATATAAAGTTATATTACAATAATTGTCACATTTATTTCCTGTAAGTGATTTACCCATATATGAATTTCCATGTTTTCTTAATTTCGGACTCATTTATCTGGAAAATGGTAACTCCTATCAAAATATTGTATAGGAACAAGATTGTAGAAAATTTTATGTACGTTGTTTTTTGTGAAAAAAGTTTTTGTCCAACCTTTTTAGTTTTTGTGTTAAATGACAAAAACAACATTGACAGTTTTTTTTAACATATGGCCGCCATTTTGAAAGTATAGCCAGTTTTTTTTTAGAACATGTCTTAAATTGTTCCTTAGGCTTTAATCTTTATGAAAAACATTGTCCCCAAGGATCGGGCGGGGGGTGCACGTACAGCTAGGAAGGGCTCCCGACTATCACGGATGCTGCAAAAAGATAGTTGCAAAAATTTTTATTTTTTTTGTTTTTCAACTAATTTTTCACTGCCTAATTAACAACAAGTCGGTGTCATTACAAACCGTACAAGATATACAAAAAATTACTTTATTCTTTGCTTGTATTGAGCGTCTTTTACTTTGGCTATTTCAAAATTATTAAATTATATACAAACTATTTGAATTTTTGAAATTTGATTTTTTTGTTTTGTTGCGGACCCTAAGTACCTATTTTACTAAAACTATAATAGCATTAAAATTGATTTCTTTTAAAAGCAAAACTTTTTATGAAGCAATAATAAAAAAGTATTCCATTATTTTGTTAACCAAATCTAATGTGGTGGCTTAGAGCATAAGCAGAATCGTGACCTGCGCCAAATTTTGCAGAGTTCTTATATACCCTCAGTACTATCAATTCAGGGGGGGTGCCCGATTTGTGCCATCTTGAAATACGACGCTATCTTTGTTTTCTTTGGACTGTAACTCTAAATTTTCGACTTTTATTTGGTTTTTACTAAATATATCTCCCCAACTTCTGGGTGCAAAAAGGATTTAATTTAAACTGCTACAATTTGAGACCAGAGCTGCTTTTGTAACTTTAATATTTTGAGAGATACAAGCTCCAAAGTTTTGGACTTTTTCCAGGTTATTACGAAAATCGGTTGGGTTTGCCTCGACACTATTCTAATCAATTTCAAACTAGACTAAATTTCCTACAACTTTAGACTAAATCTGCCCTTGTAACTTTAATATTTTGCTAGATGCAAGCATCCAGACTTTCTAAATACTCTTCATAGCATGTCAAGTGCGTCAAAGCGATCCTTCGGGGTTCTATTCACACAAAAAGAAACGAAGAGACATGGCAACCAATTTGGATGTTTATACCGGAAGCAAGCAAAAGCTGTAGGGAATTAATCAAGTACGAATGTAAGGCTGAACCCCGTGCTCTAAGAATTGCGTTTGTAATAATACTGCACTTTCCTGCACAGCTCTTTGTCGTTGCAAAGGCCATTGTGAATAGTAAACAACATTATAAATATAATAATAACAACATCAGGTATAAATATAATTTATATGATTATTTTCTTAATAGTTATTCTGTAATTTTCTTTTTTTATTGAAACGTTTGTAACATGGTCAAATACATTATCTCAGCAAATCGTGATTGTATCGATGTCTTTCTTTATTCACATTGTAGCCTATTTATTCTTCTTAAACACTAATAAAATAATGTTTGCTGTAAAACTGACTGCATTGGAGACATTTAGCAAAACCGACAAAAATATGTATTTTCGAACATGAAAAAAGTCCAGAACTTTGGAGGCTTGTATCTTGCAAAATATTAAAGTTACCAAAGCGGCTCTGGTCTCAAATTGTAGCAAATTTAGTTTAAATTAAATTCTTTTTGCTACTGGAGATATTTAGTAAAAATCAAATAATAGTCGAAAATTTACAGGTACAGTCCAGAGAAAACACAGATGGCGCCGTATTTCAAGATGGCGGACACTGAAATGATAGTACTGAGGGTATAGAAGAAGTGTGCAAAATGTGAAGCTTTAATCCAGCAGGTAACGATCTCTTCGCTAAGCCACCACACTAATTTGCATATAAGAGCAGAATTATTTCTTATAGTTAAATTGTGTTACCAAGTCTTTCTAGTTTGCTGTACATTTTTATAATTATTTATTTATTTCTCTATAGTAAAAAATATTTTTGCTATTTAGCATTTATGTTGCGTTTTATGAATTCGTTGTTTTATTTTATAAAATGTGAATGTGTTGTTATGTTATATATACAGGGTGATTCGTAAGTAGTGGTCCATAGAGCAACAGTGGGTTTCTGATATTAAAATATTACGATTTAACTAAACTTACCTTAGTATAAAAGTTGATATTAACAGAGATACAGGGCGTTAAAGTCAATATTATATTTTTAATTTTCTCATATAACTTTTGAAGTTTTTCAAGTATTGTGAAAATTGGTAAATGGGTGTTTCTTAAGATAAAAAATTCAAATCTGCTCCCATTTTTTGTGTAGATCCTAGAGGACGCCAAGCATTGTTTAAGGTGTAAATGTACTCTTAACTTTTTTACCCGTAACGTTATCCTTTTTTTTATTAAAAAATCCGAAACCTATCTCATTTTAGCGAAAAAAAGTATACTTGTCATTAGTCTTAGAAATTGACAGTTAAAAATTGTAATGTTGACACTATTACGTAGAATTAAAGCATGAATTATCAAGTTAATTAATTTTATTTGAAAAACAATAAGAAAAAAATTAATTAAACAAAATTATGGTTTAAACAAGGATTCAACGAACAAAAAACAGAATGGGAAAGGAAACTCTACAAAATATATTATTATTTCAGAGTAAATGTTCAATATCTCTACCGTTCTCCTCGATACACTTATCCATACGATTTATAAAAGATCGCCTCATATTAAATAATACTATTGGATCAAAAAAGGCTGCTGCTGCCTTGATTTCTTGCCAAAGTTGTGCGTGGGTATTTATAGGATTTTTGTAAACAAGATCTTTCATTGCGCCCCATATACCGAAATCCAATGGGTTAAAATCTGGATTACTTGCAGGCCAAGGAAACGGACTACCACGACCAATCCAGCGCTCATGAAAAATGGTGTTTAAATAAATTCGTACTTGATTGGAAAAATGTGGCGGAGCACCATCCTGCATGAACAACATATTTTGTCTCAAATTCAGTGGTAGTGCATCCAACATATCAATAAAATCATCTTGTAAAAAGCATAAAGAATTGTTACCATTTAAATTTCTTGGCAATTCATGTGGTCCTAGAAAACGGTCCCCAATGATCCCACACCAAACATTGATTTTGAACTTATGTTGAAAATATCGTTCTCGCTTTATATGAGGATTTTCAACTTCCCAAAAATGGTTATTTCTTAAATTGAAGATACCTCGGCGGGTAAATGCAGCTTGATCCGTAAATAATATTCTGTTGACGAATGAGTGGTCAATATTTTGTCTGTTCCGAATATTACTTGCAAACTGATATCTAGTGGAAGATCGACAGACAATAAATTTTGAACGGGCGTAAAATGGAATGGATGGTATTTTTCTGCATGCAATATTTTTAGAATGGAAGTTTTACTGATTCCTGTAGTTGCACATAATCGTCTTGTACTAACTTGTGGATCATCTGCAATGCGAATTAATATATCTTCTTCTTGGTCAGGCGTAATAATTTTCGGTCGACCTAAATTATCACGTTTAGGATGAAATGAACCACTTTCGCCTAAATTTCGAAATCAATCGCTACTCACGTTGCGCAGCACGTCCATTGTAATTCAGTTGACAATAAATATTAACCATATCTCTCATATCTGAGTTTGAATAATTATTATGTCGCGGCATGTCCTGATTTTCGTTAATTAACTGATATTAAGAAAAATAGATAAATAAATTTGCAAAAAACGAATGTCACGACAATTTTTAAATGTCAAAAGTATTGTTGGCATCGGCGCCTACTACGTTAATATTCCTTATAATGATTTATGAGGGCGAATGTTAAAATGCGATTTTCTCGAAAACGGTCAATTTCTAAGACTAATGACAAGTATACTTTTTTTTTTTCGCTAAAATGAGATAGGTTTAGGATTTTTTAATAAAAAAAGGGATAACGTTACGGGTAAAAAAGTTAAGAGTACATTTACACCTTAAACAATGCTTATGTGGCGCCCTCTAGGATCTACACAAAAAATGGGAGCAGATTTGAATTTTTCATCTCCAAAAACACCCATTAACCAATTTTCACAACAATACTTGAAAAACTTTCAAAAGTTATATGAGAAAATTAAAAATATAATATTGACTTTAACGCCCTGTATCTCTATTAATATCAACTTTTGTACTAAGGTAAGTTTAGTTAAATCGTAATATTTTAATATCAGAAACCCACTGTTGCTCTATGGACCATTACTTACGGACCACCCTGTATATATAAAAATAATGCATTTACCTACCTATGTATTGTTATTTTTACATTGTACAATTCCCATTTTTTGAGTTTGTTGAACATTTACTATTATGTGTGTTTACTTTTATTCATAATAAAAATCTTAAAACAACATTGTTTTTTATTGTACTTCCACATCCAGTGAAAGTCTAGTAACGACAAATTTTTTAATTTTTACTGTTCAAATAGGCTTAAAATGTCATGAAACGTCGAGATTTTAAGTTCGAGCAAAGAAAATTCTGTCTGTCTGTCTGTAACTTTTTTTGTGCGCACGATTACTCTGAAACCGTTTAAGATATCGAATTGATTTTGTACACGTATTTTAAAGAGTTCTGGAACTAGATTATATTTTCATCTTATTCTGTTGACGGGTTGGAGGGTAAATTGGGGTAAATAGATAAATCAAGCAGGTAAGAGTCCATAAAATTGGTATGTAGTATATACAAGAGAAGCTAATATCACAAAAAATTACTACCGCCATCCCATTATAGAAGAGGGTGAAAAAAAAAATTGAGGTTCAGTGTGTGTACAAGTACCAAAGGCTTCAAAATATTTTTTTTACTTCATCCATCCCCACTACCACCACCCCACTACCGATGTGGAATATCGTTTTAGACGATTTCAAATATTATATTAAATTTCCATAAACAATTATTTCCACATATAAAATTTTTTCGTTGTGAGAGGCTTGGGCAGCAAATTTGGATGTGGAAATAGTGATTTCTTAGGCAACGGTTTTTTCTGACATAAACTGAAAACACTTTAAGGAGCATTTCATATTGATAATTCTCAGAGAACTACTGTTGTATATAGTGAGCGCATCTTGTATATCCACTAAATTGAGGAATCAGTTTTCTTAAGGTAAGTCGTTTAACATTAAATTATTGTTCCATTAGAGTTAATATCTTTTTTTTTATATATATAGTATTGGAAAAATCTAATAACTTAAAACTTTTTTCTAGACTTAGGTACAAATTAAAGGTGTAAGATGGGTCAACAATATACATGCAGAAAATATTTTGAACCAAGAATGTAATATTTATATAATTATACAGAAACAAACATTTTTCTTCATGTGAAACAAATACCTGTTTCAAGAAATAATAAGTTAGCAATTTACTAACTTGAGACTAACTTGAGAGAGAGTTCTTGAGACAAAAGAATTTGTTTTAAATGAATAATTTATTTATTTGCGTATGGAGTTCGTCTAGAGATCCTAAAGTGAATAGACGCGCTTTAGAAACGGTCCTAGTAAACCGAATAAAAACCCGCTCATAAGCTGGCCCAAATAGGTGAAAATTACGCTCTTTGTTAAGTGATAAATTCTGCGTGGAGTGCTGCATATTAGCATAACAACAATTAAGTGATATAGCTAATATTTAATTAATATGGGTGCAAAGTGAAAACAGGCTGACAAAGACCCTCGAACTACCGAACAACCAGGAAGCAATACATCACAGTCAAGCGGAAGGCATTCGAAGATAACAGAAGTAAAACTAAGTTCCCAATTTTTACCACTTAATCTATTTACGATTTATGTACTTAAGAATTTCATAAACAAACCGAGGTCAGGTAATAACTAAAAATAAGTCAATAAACAATTCTTTCTAGCAATTTTACATATGAGCCTAGCCAGGGGCGTACCATCAGGGTAACAGTACACCGCGTCAAATTAAATCAATTTAAATATATAATAAAAATTGGATAAAATTGGTGCCCATTAACTTGGTTTAGTGCTATTAAAAATTAAAAAACTTAATGCATGCTATAAAAACATACTGACTGTTTATACTTCTGGTAAGGCTAAGGAAGTGTATTAAAAGTCCAGGACCGTAATAGTAACAAGCAAAAAGTAAGCAAGAAATAATAACCAGAAAACACAAAACAATATATCTACTACAGAACTTAGGAACAAAAACACATCAGCTACTGGTATAAAAAATTGACTGCGACGGGAACTCTCTATATGTAGCACTAAGCCATAAGTTAAAAGGATAAAACATAACAACCCGTCTTTTACCAGCCCCTTTTTATGTGCCATCACTTGGGCTGGATACAGTAAAAGATATAATTTTGAGTTGTCAGGTGAGTGCTGGGTGTGTGAACAGTAATACATATCTCGGGACGTGCGATTGGCGATTTTGTGAGTAGTGATTGATTTCGTATATAATCCAGAACTAAGTACAGTGGTTTTGATGTAATGCAATAGAACAAGTTAAAAAGGAAAGGAAATGGAAGGGAAGAGAAGTATCGCAGATAAGTGATGTTGATTTTTGACTTTCTGTTTGTGTCTGTTTTAATAGGGGTGTATTTTGTGGCGTTCCATGTTTTTTTTTGCGTTGTGGGTGTTATAATATAGTCTTGAAAATCTGGTTCAAACAGCTTTCATGGAGGATAGTCTGAGAAGTGTTTATACATTCAAGCCCTTGAAAGTGTTGACCGCTGGCGCCATGATTTGTGGTGGGCAGTAAATTATTAAAGTGTCGCCGTGATATCTCTGTGTAGACTCGCAAAGCTATATACATTTTTTTTTATCATACTTACATAACAATTAAGTGATATAGCTAATATTTAATTAATAATGGGTGATTAAATCTCTCAGTGCAAAGAAGTGAAAAAAGAGTGAAAAAGACCGTTGTTAAATGAAAATATTCTACATAGAGTGGTACATATTAGCACAACAGTCGTAATAATCAAATGCGTTACCCTTAAAGTATGGTCATAATATTTTCTTAGGTAAATTATCAAGTGAGGTTTTTCAGGTCAAAATTGCGCTCGTTGTTAAGTGAAAAATTCTACATTGATTAAATTCTACACTAAAAATAGGGAAACCAGGTTACACATGGAAGACAACAACCGAGAGGATCATGAACAAAGAAAGCGAGGGGAAAAATGAATTCCACAAAGAAATCGCAACGATATATACTCCACCTGAACCAGAAACCGAGGAATCAGAAGACTTAGAAGAAAAAGAAGATTTGTAGAAGCAGGGATACAAAAAGAGGAGCACAAACACTCCACATCATGACACAATGCGGCCACGCATTTCACACTATATACTCGAAAGAAGCAGAAACACAAATAGAGGAGCATAAATACTCCATATCACGACACAACGCGGCAACATATTTCACAAGAAGACTCAGAAAAGGCAGAAGTAAAGAACCAAAAACACAAGAAAGGGATCCTGAACGCTCGCAAGACACAATGCGGTAACGCATCTCACAAATACCTACACCTACCATCCCACATTTCTTTACCATGCGCCATGTGTCTCTCGCTGCTGGCAAGAAGCATGACCCTAATCCAACCCAGCGTGGACGTAGCAGGTCCAGTTGTATAACGAGTGGCAACAACACCTACCGCACGCTGGTAAATCAATCAATCAAGAATTTGTGTATTTGCGTATACAGTTTGACCCACGGGAACACCTTCGTAGCTCAGTTATTAGTCATTAAATTTCAACCAAATTTGGATCGGTGTCAAAGACCTTTAGTATATCTTGTTTGAATTAAGCAAAACTTATTTCAGTCATTGGCGCGCATTTTTATTAAGAAGGGAAATGTCGATTTTTCGAAAAGTCTTATTAGGCATAATTTTTTTACTGAAAAACGAATGCAATATTATTGATCGTCATGGCATGCTTTAGAACCTCTATATCCAAAATTTAATGATATTTTGATTTATAGCTTTAGAATTACGGCACACCTAAAATTATACTTTTCGAGTATTAAATAATTAATAACGGGGAAACGAATTGTTTTTAAGAAAAAAGTGATTTTTCATTTTCTATTTATATTCACTTTTTCTACCACCCGTCAAATTTCGTAGGCTAAAAATTCGAAAAACAATTCGTTTCTATGTTATTAATTTATTTATATTTGAAAAACGTAATTTTAAAGGGGCCGTAATTCGAAAACGATAAATCAAAATGTCGTTAAATTTTTGATATAGGGGTTCTAAAGCATGCTGATCAATAATATTGCATTAAATTTTTCGGTAAAAAAAACGCCTAATATGACTTTTCTAAAAATCAACCATTTTCTTTCTTAATAAAAATGCACGTCAATGGCTGAAATCAGTTTAGTTTTATACAAAAAAGATATAAATATATTTGATATTGATTCAAATTTAGTTAAAATTGGATGAGTAATAAGTAAGTTACGAAGGTGTTACCGTGAAAAATAGGACACACTACACACTGTATATATGTTCTTGATTCGAAAAATTTTTTGTATGCACAGGAAACCACTTATTAAAGAAAATATATAATCTTAAATAGAACTGTAACATATTTTTAAATCAAGCCTTTACCACTACTTGAAATTAGAATATCTGCATTTATTACAAAGTTTTTATTTCATTGAAATCAAATATTGAATATTCTTAAACAAATATTCTATATACTTCTGTAGAACTACGCCAGAATTTATTTTAGTTATAGCTGAAATTGCTATAATCTAAATATAAACTTTTTTCAAATATGAAAGTATTATAGTAAATATGTAGTAGTATCATTAAAATAAGAACAAGATATACTTAAAATGAGATCTATTTTTACCTTAAAACAACCACTACGCTTTCCTCGATTTCAATAATGGCTTAATCTTAGATGGAGAAGAAGCTAATTTCATTCTGTAAGAACAGGATAATACTAGAAGCAAGTGTTATTTTATTTGAGGAATAGTAAAACTAAGATGTTCTTGAATAAAGTCTATTAATCTTGTAATTAGTTGAGCTTTTTTCCTTGCGCACTGCACACAAGATAAACGTCATCAGGACGCCGTAAACGACTATGATGGATGAAAAAATCAAGGGAATATAGCCCTTATAAACTGCCATTCATAGTTGGCCACAAGATAAATAATTATTTACCTACAGTAGGTACAGGAGCACGGTATATTATGAAAATAACCGACGCATTAGATACGGTGCTTATGGCGGTATATTAAACTAACTAACTTACTTTTAAATTGCGCAGGGTATTACTTAAAATATTTTCAGAACGGAAAATATGTAAAAAGTAATAAATTTGGTAATTTGAACTAATAATTTCTAAAGGTCAAAAATGGATCGTTGTATATATTAATCAATTTGTGTGATAAATCGCCGTCATTGTAACAGAAACATCTAAAAAAAAATTATTTATTTTTTTATTGCATCTTTGAACCATTGGGTATTGTTTTGACATTTTGCTGTTAGTAATGCATTGTTGAAGAGTTATCTAAGTACGAAAATTAAAATCTATGCCATTGAATTAGTGGTAATTTTAAAATTTAATTTTGAATATGCAAATTTGGGGTTTTTCAATAAAAAGTGAAAAATTGAAATATCTCGAATACTAAAAATTTTTCCATATAACACATGTGAGTTGAAATGATTGAAAATTAGGACCTCTAATAACTCTTGACAGAAATACGTCAAGTTATCAGTAACCCTGTATATATAAATGTGCTTAGCTCGATGAAAACTGTCGCTAGCTTATAGACTATTATAAATGTGTTGAAACGTATAGAAAAAAGCTAATTTTGACATTGGCGCATTGGCTCGTGACCCCATAACATTGATTCTTATTTTACGCAGCAACGGTTGCATGTAGGAAATTGTTGGTAAGGGATATTTTTTGTGTAAAATTATGTGCTCTTAAATCTTCATCTCTACGATTTTTTTGTATTTTACGTGTTTAAGAGTTATTTAAACAGAAACTATTTTTGCGAGTTTGATGCTACTTTGTTTTATGTTGCAACCAGGTAGCTTTAAGAACTATTTTGTACACTTGTCTACTGTCAAAAACCTAGTTCTGTGCAAAATTTCACGTAAGAATTATTTAATCCCAGCTTTTGCCACTATTTTTTCTGAAAGGACTGCATTAGTGAGACACTTGGAATAAATGAACAGTAAATTGACGCATACATACACATTATTAATATACAGTTTCAGAAAACGAAATACATTTCATCGAGAGCAGTGCGACAAGAGATTGGGCGAACTAATTCCATTAAGTACTAGAAAACCATTGTACAGCGATCCCTTAGGGACATTAAGAAGAGAAGTTCAACGAGCTATACGAAAAGGAAATACTTTTACAGTTCGAGGTGTACACTTCCAAGCAGTTCGTAGAGCGCTTCTAAATAGAGGCTGGGTTGAAAAAATACATTTTTTTTCCCAAAGAGGTGAAATAAATCAAGAATTTAGAACTTTTCGACACTACACCATTCCGCAACTAGTATCTCTTATGCGAATTCACGATGACGCAGACATTTGCAGCAGAATAATTAAGTCTAAGTTACTAACAAATCATCAAGTCGACCTTTATTGGGCTTTAAGCAATGATATTTTTAAGGAATGTCCAGATGACATTAAATTAACAAAAATCAACATGTTCAAGAAAGAATTGTCTAGTTTCATTACTAGAGAGTGTGTGTATAACGTCTTTAAAAATACATTTTGGTTTCAAATTCCTAGCACGTCCAATACTACTATTATTCACCATCCAAGAACTTACAATCTTACCCAAAATGTGGATACTCCAGAATTTATAAAAGATTTCAGTATGACCGCTTCAATGTCTTTATTGAAATGGGTCGTGAAGAACAGTATCACTCAAGAGTGTAAAATAGTAAGCCCATCAGGAAAAGTACCAATGACAGTATTTGATTTCGCTGTAAACGAATGTTATAAGTTTATTAAATTGGTCAAGCAAGAAGGTAAGCACAAACCTAGAATATGTAAATATGTAACGATTTTTTATATTTTACTATCCTAAAGATATATAACGAAAAACAAAAATCAACTAAAGTACTGTATAGTCTTTTGCAAAATATAAGCAGCATTTGCACCCTCTTTTTCTATTGATTACAGTTTACTATTTCATCACACAAAAACTTAACTTAACGATGCGCTGTCTAAATAAGTCTCTCCCACCGAATCAGATTGGTCGCAATATACAGGGTGGGCCATTAATAATCGGCCATAGTTGAAGGGTGATTCTTTGTACCAAAATATGAGGATATAACCAAACATGCTTTAGTAAATTGTTGCTGTGGAAAAAGATACAAAGTGCCAAAATTGCAATTTTTTTTCTATTTTTTTTGCAATATCTCAACTACCTCTTGACCGATCTTCTCCCAATTTGGTAAGGGAACATTTTTTAAGCTAAGAAACAATAATTTATGTATTATATCACGCTAGCCCGTGGAGGGCGCCTCATGAGCTATACCTGACGATGAACAGTATTTCTCTTTTTTTACGAAACGTAGTGACTAGGAAAATCTCATGCAGGAGTCATTTCTACGTAAGAAAGGTACACTTGACAGAACTAGATAATTCCCACCGTTTTCGAAAAAACTGCCGCAAGAATTCTTTGAAAACAAACTCAATTTGAAAAGGAAAAGTTGTATTTATTGAATAGTGTGCTTTGGTGACGCCTTAGTTCTGTCAAAATGTCAAGCTAATGAAATTGTACGCAAATGATACACAGACGTCACCAAAGCATACTTTCAATAAATACAATTTTTCCTTTTCAAATTGGGTTTGTTTTCAAGGAATTTTTGAGACCTGTGTGGCAGTTTTCTCGAAAACGTTTGAAATTATCAAGTGTTATCAAGTGTACCTTTTTTTACGTAGAAATGACTTCTGCGTGAGATTTTCTAGTCAAAATTGCCACTACGTTTCGTTAAAAAAAAGAGAAATAATATTCATCCTCAGGCATAGCTCATGAGGTGTCCTCCATGGGCTAGCGTGATGTGATACATAAATTATTGTTTTTTAGCTTAAAAAATGTTTTCTTACCAAATTGGGAGAAGATCGGTCAAGAGGTAGTTGAGATATTGCAAAAGAAAAGAAAAAAAAAAATTACAATTTTGACACCATGTATCTTTTTCCACAGCAACAATTTACTAAATCATGTTTGGTTATATCCTCATATTTTGGTCCAAAGAATCTACCTTTGAACTATGGCCTATTATTAATGGTCCACCCTGTATGTTACTGATTTAATATTTGGTCGAATTCGGCACTTATTTGTTGTTAGTTCATTTTAAATTTACGTTGATTTACAGATAATACAGCCTGTAGAGCAAAAAACGTAAATATTCCATGAAGACATTTTTTGTTTGTATAATGGAGAGGTTACCACAATTGTGGAGCATTTTTCCAAATTGGAACAACTCCATTTCTTGAGCTATTAACTTACGGTTCAAGAAAAAAGAAAATCCGAGATAGTTATGACCTAAGGACATATTTGACATAGATACTCTTAGTTACTAGCTAATTAGTGAAAATATAAAGTTATGAGTTTTAAAAGAATTCTAGGGCCTAACCAAGGTTTTCATAACTTTACTCATTTTTTCTAAATGTGACTTACTCCCATTTGAAAAAATGCTCCACAATTATTAATTAATGTTTCCACAAAAATATCGTGTCGGCTACGGCCGCCATGTTGAAGAAATGACAGTCAAAATAGGTTTATCTCAATTATCTCCTTTCCTATTCTGCCGTCCTTAGCTTAAACGTGGTAAGTCGTTAAATGTTAAAACTGAGAAAATTAAGATTTTATACACTTGATTATGTCACGTTTATGTAGTTTCAGCGTATTCTCTTATTATACTCTTCGCAAAAACGAAGAGTATATTGTATTTGATCGGCACATTTCTAAAATCGTAAATATCGCTCGTAGAGAAAAAATTTTCATATCATTGTGTTAGTGAACGAATTCTGAACAACTTTCAAAATGTCCGTCTGTCCGTCTGTCCGTCTGTCCGTCTGTCCGTCCGTCTGTCCGTCCGTCACGTTTCTTGTAAGCACGATAACTTAAGAAAGAAAAGTCCGATTGTATTGAAATTTAGAAAATAAGTTAGTGTTAGCTAGAGGAAGAACCCTATTGTTTTTGAAGAAAATCGATCAGTAAATAAAAAAGTTATTAATTATTTAATTTAAAAAAAAAATTTTTTTGTTAATTTTTGTGGCTTGTACTAAAATGGAAATCGCGAGATATTATTTCCATAACAAATTTTTTTTTGTGTATGAAGTTTACTAATATTTCTTAGAAGTGAAATATGTATGAATGTCGACAGATATATATTACAGACAATCAATTTTCCGAGCAACAGGTGGTGGCGCAGCGGCTAAAGCTTTTTGTTGCAATCCAAGGGTCCCGTGTTCGAATCCCGCAGGTTGGATTTTTTTTCATTTTTTTTTCATACAATTTTTTTCACAACAAAGTTTATATCACAAAATTTAGGATGTCCAAAAACTAACATTATTTACAAGAAAACTGCGAAGAGTATCCTATAGAATGTGTAACAATTATATATAAAAAGCTCAGTAAATTGGCGAAGAGTACGTTTTTAGCTTGTTTAATTTTCCATTTTGTATCTACCTAGTAATAAATAACATATTTATCAGCATTCGTAAATTATATTTGTTGGCTCAAATTTTGCAAAAAAACTCAAAAAACGAACTTACCACGTTTTAGTGATGTAGGATGGCATACTTATTTTTTGGAATAATTCAATAAAAAAAGCAGATACCACTTTCTAAGCTAGTGTACACTTGTAGAATGATGCTTAGGATACATATTTGGCCTTATCTCAATTTTTGTAAAAATCGAACTTACCACGTTTAAGCTAAGGACGGCAGTATTTGTTCTACCCTAAATAAAGTAATAAAGTACCTATTAACAATAATGTAGAAAATGAAAAAAGCTGCAACTTTTGTTTATAAAATTTTTCACTATTGTTCATATTTTACGATCTATAGCCGTCAGAAAGGCGAAAATTTTGGCACATTTTTGTAATTATATCTGTCCTCGTTGCACCTATATGTAGTAATTAGTTATTATTATCAATATTGTAGATTAAAAAATTTACCAAAACTTTTGTTTAAATAGTTTTCTTCATAGTGAACTGTTTTAAAATTATAGCAGCTTGAATTTAAAAAAAAATATGAAACTTTCGAGCTGCTGTAACTTATAAATAACTGATAGTGCAAGTAAATTGTTTAAAGAAGAATGTTGGGAAAGGATCCCGCAGAAACCTTATGAAAATTGGGTCTCAGTCAAATTGTCTAAAATTAAAATATCTTATAGTTTATGACCTCCTAATCAAAAGTCCGAAGAATTGACAGTTTTTGAAATACGCGGTACGCGGGATGGAAGGTCACCAATCGCCTTCTCTGAGGCAACTAGGCATGCATGAGGAATAGATTTCTGTGTGTTTGTCTATACGTGCGAGCTTGGACAGGTCGATTTTTATTTTCAGTTACGCAACTTCTGGTGCAATTTATAATTTTTGTTTTACATCCCCCATCCTCACTCCAACTTATTTTTTCAAAGAGCAACCTTTGTCATGCCTCGAAAAAGAAAGGTATTTTAATAGACCATTCAAAGGCATAAAGAAAATCGAAGTCTGTCAATCTCCTGGTCTTACACCTCTCGACTTTTTTTGGGGGGTAATTTAAAAGGTTGCGTCCATAATAATAAGTCAAATAATTTGGAAGATCTGAAAGTTAGAATACGGGCGGATATTGGTTGAATACGCCAAACGGCATTCCATAGCTATTGACGACATTTTCAACATTGTCTAGCTGTTAGCGGAGCTCAGTTTGAATATCTTATTAGATAATTTGTTAATTTTCTTTCAATAATAAACTTTGTGTTCGTGAAGCAAATCACATGACGGATATCGATTGTCTTTACGCCGGCGCCGCACCGTTGAATAGCCTATGTAAATATTTTTTCCTTGAGGTATCACAAACGGTATAGGTTGCTATTTGAAAAAAAAAAGTTGGGGTGGCTGGGGTGGAGGTATGTAGAACTAAAAATTATAAATTGCACCAGAAGTTGCGTAATTGAAAATGAAAATCGACCTGTTCAAGCACTCACGCCTAGACAAACACACAAACTTCCAGTGGCGGCTGGTGAAATTTCAATATCTTTTTTCTCGTCTGAGGCGCATGGGACCCATACGAAATATAGGAAATAGCATCTAGAGAAGCACTTCTCTAAAAATATTGAAAAAGCAGTTTGCGAAAAAAATTTTTAAAATTCGGTAGCCTCCGCTGGTCTAAGAAGTCCTGTTTAAAAAATTTGTTTTTGTCATATACATTTTACTTTTCATAAAAATACAGCAATACGTTTTGGAGTTTATGAAAATATTGAAATACAATGAACTGAAATGTAATTTACAATTTAACAAATTACAATATTTCAGTTCGTTGTATCTCAGTTAGTAATGAAAATATTTCCATAAATTCCAAAACGTATTGTATTTGTATGAAAAGTCAAATGTATATGACAAAAAAAAATTAAACGGGAGTCCCTAGACCAGGGGAGGCTACCGAATTTTAAAACATTTTTTCGCAAACTGCTTTTTCAAAATTTTTTAGGGGTCATTAGAAAGTGTTTTTCTAGATGTTATTTCCTATATTTCATATGGGTCCCTACGCCACAGACGAGAAAAAAAAATATTGAAATTTCACCAGCCGCCACTGCAGACTTCTATTCTTCATGCATGTCTAGTTGCCTCAGAAAAGGCGTATTGCAAAAACTGTCCATTTTTCGGTCTTGCACCCACGAGGACTTTTGATCATAAACTATAACATATCTTAATTTCAGACAATTTGACTGAGAACCAATTTCCATAAGGTTTAGTCCAGTCAATGAATGGTTTCTAGAGGGAAATGCTGAGATCACAATTTTTGATTAGAGGGCTGTGTTGGACTGTTTAGGAGCTAAACATATCAAAAGTCCCCAAACGTAGGAGGTGGGGGGGGTGCAGGGGGGCACTAAGAAGGTCCTGGTTTTTGGTTTTTCGTTCATATCTCGAAAACGGTTAGCCCTAATCAAAAAGGTTATATGCAAAATTAAAGCTGACTAAATTTTCTACAATAATGTTTCTATTATTTTTTTTTCGTATCTGCTATGGTTCAGTAATAAATTCTATATCTTTTGACTGTATTCTAACTTTATTATAAATTTATTATAAATTGAAAATAAATTTTAATAATCATCGTAGAAAAAAATTTCTTGTACAGATATCCGTTTCACAACAGATTGAACTGAAATATCGAATAAAAAATTTCTTTGCGTCTGTAAGTGTGTGTACGTGTATATCTATGTATGCGTGTATACCGCTTCTTGTAAACACGATAACTTCTTTTAGACTTAAAATATTTAATTACAATTTGGAACATATGTAAAACAGCATATTACAATAATCCCTATTGAAATTGGGCCATATCTGCAATACATGGTGATAACCAGAGGCCTACAATTCTCACTTCATAATAATGTTATTAAAAATACCATGTTCCATATTTTAGGATAACACTGCTATATCATCTAATTTAAATAAAGTTGGTTTGCCTAACATACACCCGGTATATTGCTGTTTAGAAATCTTATACATCTTCTTATTTTTGTATACTTAGTAATATTTTGCTCTGAAATTAAAATAAGTTTGTAGGCTTCTGGTTATCACCATGTATTACAGATATGGCCCAATTTCAATAAGGATTATGGTAATATGCTGTTTTACATATGTTCCAAATTGAAATCAAATATTTTAAATCTAACAGAAGTTATCGTTTTTACAAGAAACGGTATACACGCACACATAGATATATGCGCATACACGCAAAGACATTTTTTATTCGATATTTCAGTTCAGTCTGCTGTGAAACGGATATCCGTACAAGAAATTTTTTTCTACGATGATTATTAAAATTTATTTTCAATTTATGGTAAAGTTAGAATACAGTCAAAAGATATACAATTCATTACTGAACCATAATAGATACGAAAAAAATTAATAGAAACATTATTGTAGAAAATTTAGTCAGCTTTAATATTGGAGCTAACCGTTTTCGAGATATGAGCGAAAAAACAAAAACCGGGACCTTCTTCGTGACCCCCTGCATCCCCCCCCCACTTCCTACTTTCGGGGACTTTTGGTATGTTCACCTCCTAAACACTCCAAACACAGCCCTTAAGTCAAAAGTTGTAATCTCGGCATTTCCCTCTAGACCCCCTTATTGAACGTTCATTGACTGGGCTAGTTTCTGCAGGGTCCTTTATAATCTACAATATTGATAATAGCTAATTAGTACGTAGGTGCAATTAGTGCGGAAGCTAGGCGGCCTTTCCGGCACGTCATCGTTATATCTGACTCCCTTTTAAAACGTGAATATAAACTCCTTTAAGAATAAAATAGCCTAGAAAGTTATTACTATTAATAAATATATCATACACTCTTAAATACTGTTACTGTTTACACCCTTTTTGTAAACACCCTGTATAGTGGAGCCGAAAATTATAAACCAGGGTAACACTAATCACTAATTTATTAACTTACGTACTAATTACAACAAATTAATTACTGTACTAATATAACACTGAGTTCTATACTTATCCAGTCACTTGATCACTTGGTCTCACTCTCTGATCGTCTGAACTGTACATCATTGTCTGAACTCAAACTGCTCTGCTTCTCCATTCTTTTATATACCCAAAGATGAGAGTTCTAGAATCGTATGTAATGATGTCATCACTCTCCAGATGTTTCTATAATTGGAACTTAGAGTAAATCTCCACAGATGTCTCTGGAGGTATAAAGCTTCTCACGATACAGAGAAATTTAACACTTTTGGCTGACTTGAGTTTCTACCGTATCTCAGATGTACTGTATCATTTTTATATTTAAAAATTTTCATAAGTCTCCTGACTGAGAAAGCATGCACCTTAAGACCAAATTCCCGTCAGAACAATTTCTACGCGTATATAAGGACGAAGATGCGGACGAAGATGCGGACGATTTTACGCGAAATTGACGTTACTGTCGCATCTCGGAGGCTATGAATCATTGTTAAAAGTTTTGTCATTTTTTGTAATCTTAATACAAGCCTTATTAACAAAAAAAATATGCTCTATAGAACAAAACGACCGTCGAACAAGTTTTTACTTTCAGATATAAGGGACCGCATCCTGCTCGTTTCTGTCAATTTAATGCAATTTCCAGCTTCTGCATCTCAGGTTTAGATATCACTGATTATTTCACTCATTAGCGTGAGAGTTAATGAAAGCCCGTTTACTGACAACTTTGCACTGATCAACTGTCATTATTAGTGATAAACTAAGCTAGATCGGCTTTTGACAGTACCAACACGAAAAATGTATCGCTCTAATTTTTTGTATCGGCACATCGACAAATATCGCGGTAATATTTTGACGTCTTGCTTAATGAAATGTTTTCCGGAAATAGAACCATTCATGCTTTTAAGTTTTATCCATAAATTGTTAACGTAACTTGTAAATTGTAGTGTTGTATACTTAGTAATATGATAATATAAACATAACATAAATAAACAACATAAGTTGTCAACTCCAAAGGCTGTGTATAATATACAGCTAAGGACAAGTTATACACAGCTTTCAATAGATTATAATAACAAAATAATAATTATCACAAGTTAAATACTAATGCCTTATTGAGCAGGCAAATCAATTATTTCATGTTAAACACAAATATACTTACGTAAGGTGAATCCATAACAAAGTAACAAGACGTTAATAATTCGAGAAACCAAAACTATACTGTACCCTACATTTCAATAATTCATAACACTTATTCCAATTCAACTCTCTACTTAACTAAACAACCTTAAATTAATTTTTACCCTCCTAAATCAGCGTTACTGTTACTAGATGGCAGTACCAGAACCATATTTCATTTCTCTTTGATCAGCTTAAAATAGAACATAAGAGTAGAACATTGGTAGTGCTCTATCTGTCTTTATGCATAATGTAATTGGCCTAAGAGCTGTTTACAGTGAAGACTCTCAGCAGTTTTGAACCAGTCTATGCATTACAATACCTATAGTTCAAGGTATATTGGTTTATCGATTGTCATTACATTTAAAATATGACGAATTCCGAGTACTTTTAAGTTTCTGCAGCTGCGATTGAATTATCCTATTTTGTTTTTTTATTAGATGAGTCGGTTTGAAAATACATTATTATATGACGTAAATAATGAAATTGAAAGTAAACACTAAAAAAATATAAGAAAACGTCTGGAGGCAGTCAATGGCAAAACTTAATGTTAAAGATTTTTTATGTACCTACTTTATTTATTTGTGAAATATTCTCCCCAAATACCACTTGTGCTTTTAAACTTAATCTACAAATTTTTTGTCAACCTAAGTTGCCAAAAGGTTACATTATTCGTGTAAATTGGCAGTTTATTACCAAAGATTAAATCCCTCCCGCTAATGCGCTCACAATTTAATCAGACAATAACTGTTGATTTACACTCTTTATATTACCAGGCAACAACGCTTTCGAAAAAATTTTACCGATAAAATTCTAAGCACTAGTTATATTACATATGATAAATGTTCTGCCAATTTATGACCTACAAATCTTAGTCAGTTCTGCAACACGTTTGATATGTCTATTTACCGTTCCGTTCTTTAAGAAGTTGATTGTGAACATTCAGAACTACTTTTTGAGTACTAGAATAAAGATAATTTTTCTTCCGCATTCCTCTTTTTTCAAAGAGTTCAGGATTATTGCAATCCGCTTCAGACGAACGGGCGTTATAAAATCATTATTACGAGCAATATTTTCAGCACCTTCGATGATGTCATGATTATCTTCTTGTTGAAATGGGGGCCAAATATTATTACCGGGTACCACAAATGGGCGCCAGATAGCCATAATATAAAGACGAAAACCAAAAAACGGTAAACACTTAATTTACATGAATAAATACTGGAAGTTTAAAATGATGTGCACTTAATTGTAACCAAAATTCAACTAAATATTTGAATAATTTTATTTTGCATTTATCAAAAAAAAATGTTACAAAAAAATTATTCAGATTATAATTAATTACAATTCAGCACCTTTGATTTAATTAAATATAAAAGCATCGAAATAGCCTGTCAAGTGATTTGAACAGAACCGAAAAATGGGGCGGTATACCATTGTAATTAATTGTTGATTAAAATATATTATTGAAGTATATCTTTTGCCTTAAACCCTTCAAAAATACAGCGGTAAGAAAAACTTGCGTCTAACCTTATGGGTAATTTGAACGATGGCTCAATATTACACCCTTGCCACTATCTTTATAGTATTTTTTATAACAGTAAATTAAACAATAAACAGTAGTACTGTAGTAAAGGAAGCCGCAAATGGTCCTTATATTTTGCAAAAGACTTTAAATAAAAGTGACTAATGTTCACTTTAAAAAATATCACAAAATTATAAGCAAATATTTCGACATAAAAATAAAATAATAGTATTAAGCGAGAGGCAAGCCACAGCCCAAAATTTATAAACTAGATTTCCCCTTTTGAAACGACTAAAGTCTGCCCCAGCAGCCATTCCCAGCTGCCCATTCCAGAAGTTTTCAAACAACTTTATTAAAATTTCTTTTTATTTCTTTTCTCGAAAACTGTGGGCCTCGTGTTATATAAGATTTTTTGTTTATCTGGGCGTTCTCTACTACCAGTCTTTTTAATAACGTGAAACTAATTACACTCTATACATGAAACAAAGAATTCTTGATTCAAAACATTATTTTTATCAGTGTAGCCATTATCCCTAATACCACAGGCACAAGAAAATAAAAAAATGTCGAGTGTTAGAAGGCAGACCTATGTATTCCCATGCATTTTGACCTGCTGAACACGAATCCGATGTCCGTTTTGCCGGATTGGTTCTTGCTTTTTGCTAACCTCAAAAAACACCTTTAAAATGCCCGAAAAATCCTAAACAAGTAAATAAAAAGTTTAAATGAGCTGATCACTATCTACAGTGTGTTTCACTTCTCGTGAAGACACCTCTGTATCTTTTTTATTTGTGGCCGAATTCATTTCAAATTTTTATCAGCCATACAACTCCATAAGAAGACTTTATTCAACACATAAATGCCGCCTAGATCTAAAACGCCGGCCTACTGCGATAAAAAGAAAACAGTAATTTTCGAAAAATCATAGTAGGCTTAGAGATAGACAAAAATTATATTAATAAAAGTTGTTCAGAATCACTTGATATGCCCCCTTGTAAAATTTTGTGAAAATCGGGATATAAAAAAAAAATTGTTTCACTTCTCGTGACCGAATTCATTTCAAATTTTTATCAGCCATACAACTCCATAGGGCGATTTTATCTAACACCTAAAGATAACTTTTTCCAACAAATGAAAGTTGTGAACAAAAATCGGCATTGCAATAAAACGCTAAAAGGGATACTTTATTATTGCACATCAAATTAAATGTAATATCGTTTTCTTTTTTTCAATCGTCTTATAATACTTGGAAATCTGTATGTAAGTATGTATTATGTATGGATGAATCAAATTTACCCACCTCCCGTTATCCAATCGAGCTGAAATTTTGCATACACGTGTAATTAAATAATAAATAATTTCAATAATAATTGGGTGACTTTCATTTGCTGTAAAAAGTTCTCTTTATGTGTTAGATGGAATCATCTCATGGAGTTCTATAGCTGGTGAAAATCTGAAATGAATTCGGCTACAAATAAAGAAGATATAGGCGTGTCTTCACGAGAAGTGAAACATTTTTTTTTGAAAATATTCCGATTTGTACAAAATTTTACAGGGGAGGCATATCAAGTGATTCCGAACAACTTTTATTAACAAAATTTTTGTCTATCTCTAAGCCTACTATGATTTCTCGAAAATTGCTATTTTCTTTTTTCGCAGTAGGCCGGCGTTTTAGATCTAGGCGGCATTTATCTGTTGAATAAAGTCGTCTTATAGAGTTGTATTGCTAATAAAAATTTGAAATGAATTCGGGGTGTCTTCACGAGAAGTGAAACAAAAATTTATTTTTTGAAAATATTCCGATTTTCACAAAATTTTATAGAGGGGCATAATAAGTGATTCTGAACAACTTTTATTAACAAAATTTTTGTCTATCTCTAAGCCTACCATGATTTCTCGAAAATTACTGTTCTTTTTATCGCAGTAGGCCGGCGTTTTAGATCTAGGCGGCATTTATGTGTTGAATAAAGTCTTCTTATGGAGTTGTATGGCTGATAAAAATTTGAAATGAATTCGGCCAGAAATAAAAAAGATACAGGGGTGTCTTCACGAGAAGTGAAACAAAAATTTATTTTTTGAAAATATTCCGATTTTCACAAAATTTTATAGAGGGGCATAATAAGTGATTCTGAACAACTTTTATTAACAAAATTTTTGTCTATCTCTAAGCCTACCATGATTTCTCGAAAATTACTGTTCTTTTTATCGCAGTAGGCCGGCGTTTTAGATCTAGGCGGCATTTATGTGTTGAATAAAGTCGTCTTATGGAGTTGTATGGCTGATAAAAATTTGAAATGAATTCGGTCACAAATAAAAAAGATACGAGAAGTGAAACAAAAATTTATTTTTTGAAAATATTCCGATTTTCATAAAATTTTACAGGGCGGCATATTAAGTGATTCTGAACAACTTTTATTAACAAAATTTTTATCTATCTCTAAACCTACTATGATTTCTCGAAAATTGCTATTTTCTTTTTTTCGCAGTAGGCCGGCGTTTTAGATCTGGGCGGCATTTATGTGTTGAATAAAGTCGTCTTATGGAGTTGTATGGCTGATAAAAATTTGAAATGAATTCGGTCACAAATAAAAAAGATACGAGAAGTGAAACAAAAATTTATTTTTTGAAAATATTCCGATTTTCATAAAATTTTACAGGGCGGCATATTAAGTGATTCTGAACAACTTTTATTAACAAAATTTTTATCTATCTCTAAACCTACTATGATTTCTCGAAAATTGCTATTTTCTTTTTTTCGCAGTCGGCCGGCGTTTTAGATCTGGGCGGCATTTATGTGTTGAATAAAGTCTTCTTATGGAGTTGTATGGCTGATAAAGATTTGAAATGAATTCGGCCAGAAATAAAAAAGATACAGGGGTGTCTTCACGAGAAGTGAAACAAAAATTTATTTTTTGAAAATATTCCGATTTTCACAAAATTTTACAGGGGGGCATATTAAGTGATTCTGAACAACTTTTATTAACAAAATTTTTATCTATCTCTAAGCCTACTATGATTTCTCGAAAATTACTGTTTTCTTTTTATCGCAGTAGGCCGGCGTTTCAGATCTAGGCGGAATTTATGTATTGAATAAAGTCTTCTTATGGAGTTGTATGGCTGATAAAAATTTGAAATGAATTCGGCCACAAATAAAAAAGATACAGGGGTGTCTTCACGAGAAGTGAAACAAAAATTTATTTTTTGAAAATATTCCGATTTTCACAAAATTTTACAGAGGGGCATATTAAGTGATTCTGAACAACTTTTATTAACAAAATTTTTGTCTATCTCTAAGCCTACTATGATTTCTCGAAAATTACTGTTTTCTTTTTATCGCAGTAGGCCGGCGTTTTAGATCTAGGCGGCATTTATGTGTTGAATAAAGTCTTCTTATGGAGTTGTATGGCTGATAAAAATTTGAAATGAATTCGGCCAGAAATAAAAAAGATACAGGGGTGTCTTCACGAGAAGTGAAATAAAAATTTATTTTTTGAAAATATTCCGATTTTCACAAAATTTTACAGGGGGGCATATTAAGTGATTCTGAACAACTTTTATTAACAAAATTTTTATCTATCTCTAAGCCTACTATGATTTCTCGAAAATTACTGTTTTCTTTTTATCGCAGTAGGCCGGCGTTTCAGATCTAGGCGGAATTTATGTGTTGAATAAAGTCTTCTTATGGAGTTGTATGGCTGATAAAAATTTGAAATGAATTCGGCCACAAATAAAAAAGATACAGGGGTGTCTTCACGAGAAGTGAAATACACTGTATATCTATACGTAATTTGGGGCGCTGAAACTGAATATGAGGTCAGAATTAGCCGATCAGTTAGGAATTTTGACATAACCTCAAAAAACACCTAAAAAATGCCCAAAAATCCAAAACGAATAAATTAAAAGCTTAAACCAAGAACTTTAAAACTAACATAACCTAAGGCAAGAGCACTACACCAAAAACTCCTAAGAAATGCCCAAAAATCCAAAACGAATAAATTAAAAGCTTAAACCAAGAACTTTAGAACTAACATAACCTAAGGCAAGAGCATTACACCAAGAACTTTAAACCTTACATAACCTAAGGTAAGAGCTTTAAACCAAGAACTTTAAACTAAGAATTTTTAACCCAACATAACCTGAGTCAAGAACTTTAAACCAAAAACTTAAACCTATTATAGATTAAGACAAGACTGTTAAGTTCCTAAGGCAAGAACTATTAAGGTTTAGAGTTTTTGGTTTAGAGTTCTTTGTGTAAAGTTCCTGTCTTAGAACATGTTACATTTATATTTCTTGTTGCAAAGTTCTTGCCTTAAGTTTTGTTAGATTTAGAGTTCTTGGTTTAAAGTTATTTGTGTGTTTTTAGTAAATTCGATGTTCTACAATATCAAAAAAAAAATCAGCGATAAGATAAAAAAATATTTATCTAAAATGTTATAGTATGGAAATAGTGGATAAAGGTTTTCCATGGTACCTTGTATCATATGTTATAAGATGTTGGACAAATGCAAAGAACGTTAAAAAGTAAAATAAAAATTCCAACAATATGGAAGGAGCCTGGAATCCGTGCAGACAATTTAGTATCAAGTGATGTTCGTTCTAGCTCATACAGAAAAAGAGAAGAAGACTTTAGAAAATATTTTACACAAGGAAAAGAACGCTTGCTCTTATATTGTCATAATGAAGAAAGGTTGATGAATATACTTAAACCTATCACATATAGATTCTAAATAAATATTTTTTATTTTATCGTTGATTTTTTTTTTCGATTTTTCGGAACCTCGAATTTACTACAAACAAAACAGAAGGAATTCGCATTATTTACACAGTTGTGCAAATTTCTTGTACTCATAGGAAGCCAAGTTTCCCACTTCACTAGAGCTGCGGTTGCATGATGACGACGCCCGCGGTCCCGCTTTCCCAACCTGATCGGCCGCCGATACTGGGGTTTCCCTCCCCCGGATCGTAAACTCTTTCTCTACTTTTGCCATGACGGGATTTTTCTTACCTAGGAACTTAGCCGAAATAAATCGTCGATGAAACAGAATAAACAATTCTAAACAGCTCTAAGAAAAAAAAAGTAAAAAATCATCAAGGGAGGTTGTAGGTAAATGTTAAGATATTCCTCTCTCAACACACTAAATATGGATTTTATAAGATATTCAATCGTCGCGCATAAATTCTGGCCTTGGATTCGGTTTTAGTGCTCCAGATTACGTATAGATATAGTGATCAGTTCATGTAAGCTTTTTATTTACTTGTTTGGGATTTTTCGGGCATTTTTTAGGTGTTTTTTGAGGTTATGTCAAAATTTCTAACTGATCGGCCAATTCTGACCTCAGATTCGTTCTCAGCGCCCAAAAATACGTATGGAAATTTTGGTCAGCTCATTTAAGCTTTTTGTTTACTTGTTAGAGATTTTTCGGGCAGTCTTAGGGTGTTTTTTGAGGTTAGGAAAAATGCAAGAGCCAATCCGGCAAAACGGACATCGGATTCGTGTTCAGCGGGTCGAAATGCATGGGAGTACATAGGTCTGCCTTCTAGCACACCGAATTTTTTTTTGTGTGCCTGTGTAATTATTAGCACAAGTTTATACGACTGGTTGGTTGAGAGGGGAGCGGATTTGACCCTCACTCAGGAGTTCCGGATTCGATTCCTGGCCGTGGCACTGGGATTTTTTCAGAAGAAAAAATTAGTATACTCGGTCGGATACTGGATGTGTTTGTTGTCTCCAAATGTGTAGCACCTCCCGCACAAGGCTCTTCCAAAGTCTTCAGGAATAAAGGGGATCGTATCCCAGGCAGCAGACTGACGTCATTTTGACGTCATTTTTTATGACATTGGTCGAAGACGTCAGGTGACGAAAAAATGACGTCTCAGTAACGTCATACTGCGACGCGAATTATGACGTCGATGTGACGTATCTGTGACGCCATTTTTTCGTAAGTGGGATCGTATCCCAGGCAGCAGACTGATGTTATTTTTTTATGACATTGGTCGACGACGTTAGGTGATGAAAAAATGACTTCTCAGTAACGTCATATTGTGATGAATAATGACGTCGTGTTGAGACGCCGATGTGACGTATCGGTGATGCCTTTTTTCACTTTAGACGAGTTTATGCATTACCACGTACTTTGTTGAAGAAATTATTTCTAGATAATGCCACATACAAAATCACCTACAAGAATCAGTCGCTCTTTATCTTGAATACTCTAATGAATTTTTATAATTTTTTTTATCTATTTATTTAACGACGCTACCAAGACCTATTACCGATGTCAGGAGACAGGCTACCCCCATTCCCAACCTGGAAATTTTGCCGAACCTCTTCTCTGTCGAAGAGTAGGGATCTTTTACTTGCCAACATTTAATAGACAATGGACCGACTGCTTTACACCCTCTCCGAAGAATAGTACACTACGTAATCCTCATCTCAAATTACACAGCTTCTACGTATACACTGATATACAAGCCGCTAGAAGATGGGACGAGATGGCAGTGTTTAGTTGTTTTCCATCTAAGTACTAACTGCGATGAATGTTGCTTAACTTCATCTATCGAAATACATACAAGACGTCTCTATGCTCGTCTCAATTTATAGAAAATAACTGATATAAATTGTATGTTCAAATTCAATTCACCTCCTAGAATGCTTAAGATTCGCGTGTCATTTTGCACCAGATTGCAGGTTTATTATATTTCTCAAATATACATTCATTTCAATTAATCAACAATAGTTTACATATGTTCAGATAAACGTCACTTAATGACGTCATTTTTACGTCATTCCAGTGGTCAAAATGACGTCTCGGGTGACCAAAAAATGACGTCAAAATGTCTGCTGCCTGGTCTCACCCAACAATACATGAATTCATTCCGACGTCATTTAATTTGTAGTAGGTAGCGAACAAATAACAGATGAGTATCTGAGTATCTGATGAGTATGAGTATATGAGTATTAATTTTTGCTTTTTTTCTTTCATAATCCAAGATATCACTACATGTGAAGAAGTTCCAGAAGAAGATTGGAACAAATTTTTAGAAAACTTTTACAAAATTTTGCACAATGAAAACCATTTCACTCAAGACAGTACATTTTCTGAAATCGAAATGATTAGGAAATCGAATTATATTCTGGGCCAGTTAAAAGAATACTGGCCTTTTCTGGAAATGGATGGCACAATGAATGTTTGGATTTTAAAGCCAGCAAATGGAAGACTAGAACGTGGATTCCATGTTGTGCACAAATTGGATTATGTTCTTAATTTTATCCAGTCAAATCCTAACAGCAAATACGTTATTCAGAAGTATATTGGTAAGTTAAAACTTTATGAACCTGAAATTATACACAATTGCAAATTAAACTTGTTTACGACTGATATTTTCAGTTTATTTTAATAAAATAATTTTGGCAAAAATGCACAGTACTTTTTAACCGACCTCACAAAATGTATATTTAATTTATATTTTATTTATATAATGTAACATATCTTATCTACCCAAGTTGTCGCCCCAAAGATGAATAAATATTATACAAAATGAGAAGTTTCTCAATTTGAACTGTATGTATGTTTTAAACTTCCCCATCCACAAAAATGGGGAGGTTACTGAAATTGATCCGAAATCGAAAACTAAGATAACACCACTATCTTACGTTTTGAGGTCCCATCAGACGAACATGAAAAAATGGTTTTTAAATAATGTAGATGTTATACTAATTTCAAACATATGCCAAGTAACAATTTCTCGTCTTACCGACGTTGCTATTGGCATTTGGCGACAGTATTTAACATAGTGGAGGCACGTTAGACGTACATCATCTAAAATCTCGGAAAACGGTTAACCAAGACCGATTTTGATGAAACTTTTAAACCTCTAAAGTGACATTTAAAAAATGTTTACCCATTAAATAGTATGCTTTTGTCTCATTATTTGTTTAAACAAATTATTGTTAATAAAAAATGTTAAAATGAAGAAAAAAAATATTTACAGAACGGTGTTTTGCGTTTTGTTTTTTGCGTTGTGTTTTGAAAACTACGAATTTTATCGAAAAGCATATAAAAACATGTAACTTGAGTACTATGAAATACCTTAAACCTGCCCAGTTTGGTCAAAAATTGACTGGTTAAGGTTTAGTGGTTCTTTCATTCCTCTCCAAAAGTCAAATTTCAACGCGCGTTTTTGGTGATTAACTCAAAAACTAATAGGCCAGTCGGCAGAGGTTTTGAGTAGAAAAAAAATCGGAAAAAGCTGGAAACTTTTAATCGCTTCATTTGGACATTAAATATAAAGTATCAAGTTTCCTACAATGAGAGTGGACCGGAATGTTTCGAAAGGATCCCGCAGAATCCTTATGCGACATGGCTTCCGGTCAAACTTGTTGAAAATCTGGATTCTGGTAATTCTTGATGTGTAGAACAAAAGATCTCAAGGGCACTAAGTCATAAAGACTCATAGTTTTGAGATATAGCCTTCTAAAGTTGGACTTTACGTGCTTTCTGTAGCATATCTCTGGACTATATCTCAAAATCATGAGTTTCTACGACTTAGTGCCTTTGAGAACTTTTGTGCTACACATCAAGAACTACCAGAATCCAGAGATTCAAATAGTTTGACCGGAAGCCATTCCCCATAACGATTTAACTATGCACGTAAAATCCAACTTCAAAGGGCTATATCTCAAAACCATGAATTTTTAGGACTTAGTGCCCTTGCGAACTTTCGTTCTACACATCAAGAACTACCAGAATCCAGACTTTCAAAGAATTTGACCGAAAGCTATTTTCCTTAAGGATTTAACTATGCTGTAGAAATGCACGTAAAGTCCAACTTCAGAGGGCTATATCTCAGAACCATGAGATTTTAGGATTTAGTGCCCTTGAGAACTTTTGTTCTGCACATCAAGAACTATCAGAATCCAGAGTTTCAAAGAGTTTGACCGAAAGCCATTTCCCATAAGGATTTTGCGGGGTCCTTTTCCGAAACAGGTGCAAGAAATCAGTTTTTCGCAATTTTCTCGTTTTCAATGTGTTTTACAGTAATAAAGGTTACATATTAAAGTGAAGAAGATAAAATTCTCTACAAAAAACTTATTTAACATTTTATTTTTGGGGCAATAGTGTCGGAGCTAGCACCGCGAGAAGTCGAGAACCTCATTATAAGTATTGATAATAATTACATGATTTACTGTGTATAATTATTGTACAATGAAATAAATGACCTAAATGACATGTCAAACCACAGTTAAATAAAATAAAGAGTACTTAATTTGATAATTTAGTAATTTGGTTAGGGACCCAAAAAAAAATAATGGAATGTGGACAGGAAAAAAATCTTTTGTTTGAGTAAGAACAATTAATGAAGTCATTGTTTTCTTATGCATTTTTAACCCTTTCACTGCTCAAGACGAGTATACTCGCCAACGGGTTAACTGCTCCAGACGAGATAACTCGCGGTTCAAAATTAAATAGAATCTGACTGCTCCAGCCGGATTTTCTCGCGGTGTTCAGGTTTATGGGTGGGAATCGGCCGATTGCAATCGCGCTGCAATTTTTTTTTACCATAGTACCATATCAAAATAATTCTTTTGGTTTGTATACGTTATGATTTATGATTTTTTTCAAAATGACATGCTTTATTGTGACAATTTTTTTTAACTGAAAAAAACAAATAAAAAAAAAATACTCCTTCGAACCATACTGCTCCAGACGACTATACTCGCTAGCAGCAAAATAACTGCGCACAGCACCAGCCACTTCATTTGGACCGTCCGCAGTGAAAGGGTTAAGGAAAACCATTTGGAAATTCTCCAGATAAATAAGTCCAAAATTAAGAAAATATAGAAATTCATATATCGGTAAATCACTTAGAGGAAATAACTGTGACAATTATTGTAAGGCGTATAATATAACTTTATATTATTAACATAACAAAAATAAAATAAACTGAAAAAATTTAATAACAATAATAATATTGTAATTTGCAGACATTTATCTCGAAAACGGTAACAATGATATCTGGAAAATGGTAACTCCTATCCAAATATTGTATAGGAACAAAATTATAGAAAATTTTATGCACTTTGTTTTTTGTGCAGAGAGTTTTTCTCCATCTTTTTTAGTTTTTGTGTTAAATGATAAAAACAATACTTGCATTTTTTTTTAAATGGACGCCATTTTGAAAGTACAGCAAGTTTTTTTTTTAGGACATGTCTTAAATTGTTCCTTGAACTTTAATCTTTGTGAAAAACATTGTCCCCAAGGATAGGGGGGTGCACGGACAGTTGGGATGGGCTCCCGTAGTATTACGTTTTATATTGAATCTTATATTTTATCTTAAGAGCTGAATCATTTATCTGGAAAATGGTAACTCCTATCCAAATATTGTATAGGAACAAAATTGTAGAAAATTTTATGCATTTTGTTTTTTATGCAGAAAGTTTTTCTTCATCTTTTTTAGTTTTTGTGTTAAATGACAAAAACCATATTTGCAAATTTTTTTTCTAGGACATGTCTTAAATTGTTCCTTAGGCTTTAATCTTTATGAAAAACATTGTCCCCAAGGATCGGGGGGGGGGGGTGCACGTACACTTAGGGTGGGCTCCCGTAGTATATGGGAACAACTCTTACAATAATAGATATATAGTTAAGTTTTGTAACACTAAATAGATTTTTATTTAATATTTTTTTATTTCCGAAACAGTTCAAACTTTTCGATTATTGGTATCTATATAGAGATCTGTAGTTAAAAAAACAAACATCTTATTTGAAAGTAATATGAATAAGGCACATTAATACTTTTTTTTTTTCAGAACGTCCACTTTTAATACACAATACAAGATTCGACATAAAGCTGTGGTTTTTAATAAGCAATTCTCTACCACTGACAATCTGGATTTATAAGTAAGAAATTACGTAAAATTATCTATTTTTTAGTTAATCATATTAATTAAAGAAATTATTGTTGTTTTACAAAAGTTCGTATTAATATTTTAATCTTTATCTTTATTCCAAAACTACTCTATCAAAAACATCTCTAATCAGTCAGTGTAACAATGATAAAATATACCCATGATACTATGGATACTAAATAGGAGATATATGCTCTGCATAGTTATCTTCAGGTCTATTAAAGGGATCTACAGACGATCCAGCTGCCGGGACCCAACATTGTCGGTACGCTTTGAAGATAATTGGAATTCTAGCGGACCAGTTCACTTTTACGAATGAGTTCAAAGCATGCCGACACACGCCGCACCGCACCGCCAAAGACGCCGACATTTTTTACACGTTTAACAAGTGTGTAGTCAACTTTACAAGTATAAAGGTAATTGTTTTATTGCCGACCATTTGTACGCGCCGACTTATTCCTTTGTCGGCATAACCGGAGCTTTTGATATTTCTATAGGACTTCTCTTCAGCGTCTATTATACCAGCTTTTGATCCGCTAGCGCTGTGCGAATAGCGTATATAACTCCCTAGTCACTTTCAAATCGAGCCTGTGGCAGCCGCGCGTCATATGTCTACCTAAAAATACATCGAAAGCTGAAAGTTGCAGGCAGATGTTTTATTTTTTAACATCATAGAATTCAAATGCATTTGTCAGCATTTTTTCATTTTGCAATAAGGCAGCTGTGGGTTTCAATGTTGGTGAAAATGTTATAGAACATCCCAGAATCGACCTAAGTCGGAGACTAGATGAAAGAAAAGTTCATTTAAAGACATTTTAGAGAGAGAGAGCATAACTAAACAAAGACAGACAAAAAAGGCACAACACGTGGCGCCGGAAAAAAAATTACTAAGGGCCAATTTAAATTTTCGAAGAATTTTTCCCTTCGTTTTTAATATAGCAGACATTTCAATTCCGATTATTGGAGCTGATTTTTTATCCAATTTTGGTTTAGTAGTCGATTTGAAAAGGGCACGATTAATTGATAATATTACCAATTTATCAATTAACTGTTTTGTTAAAAATAGTCCTTTAGACTCTTTTAAATTATTTCCTTTAGCGAATGAATTCAATGGATTACTTTTACAGTTTCCTACCTTAATAAGTTCGCCAAATTATAATTTGCCTGTTAAGCATTCAGTTGTGAATCATATTATTACAGAAGGATATTTACCTTTTTCTCGTCCACGTAGATTAGACAATGTAAAGTTTAAAATAGCTCAAAATGAATTTAATAATATGGTTGAGTTGGGTATTTGTAAACCTTCATCGTCATCTGTTTCTTCGCCTCTTCATTTAGTGGCTAAAAAAGAGCACAATGATTGACGGCCGTGTGGAGATTATCGACAACTGAATTTAATTACAGTTCCAGACCGGCATCCATTACCTCACTCACATTCACGATTTTAACTATCGATGATATGGTAATACTATTTTCTCGAAAATTGATTTAGTTCGAGCTTATCATCAAATACCAGTCGCAGAGAATGACGTTCATAAGACAGATATTACTACTTCTTTCGGTTTATTCGAATTCTCACGAATTCCTTTCGGTTTACGTAATGCTGGACAAACTTTTCAAAGATTTATGAACGAGGTACTTACGGGTTTGCCTTTCGTTTTTGTCTATCTAGACGGCATTTTAATTGCGAGTGAATCAAATTCGCAACATTTGGAACATTTAAGAGTTGTTTTTGAATGATTAGATCGATACGGAATAAATATTAAACCGTCTAAATGTATATTAGGAACTGATAGTTTAACCTTTTTAGGACATCATATTTCTTCACAAGGCATTTTACCTTCTTCTGAAAGAGTTGATGTCATTAATAATTTTCCCTCACCAACAACTCTTAAACAACTTCAACGTTTTATAGGTATGGTAAACTTTTATCATCGTTTCGTACCTAACTTTGCTGAAATCTTAGTTCCTTTGCATTCTTTCTGCACTAATTTATCCCATGATAAAATTAAGAAAATAAATGATTTTCCTATTGCATGTATGGATAGTTTCTTAAAAGCCAAAAGCGCTATAGTTGATGCAATTATTTTAGCTCATCCTTGTTGTAATGATAATACATTATTATCACTTACGGTTGATTGTTCAAATATCTCTATGGGGGCAGTTTTAGAGCAACGAGATAACAAAGAGGTATTAACTCCTTTAGCTTTCTCTTTGCATAAACTGACCATGACACAGGCAAGATACTCAGTTTTCGACAAAGAACTTTTATCCTTATACTCTGCTATTAAACATTTTAAATATTTACTGGAAGGTCGTAAATTTATTTGTTTTACTGACCATAAACCTTTGGTCAATGCTTTGTTCACAAAAGCTGAGAGATCTCCAAGACAAATCCGTCATTTGGAATATATTGCTCAATTTTCGTGCGAAATTAAGCATATTAAAGGCAAGAATAATATCATAGCTGACACTTTATCACGTATATATGACACATCTTCTTTAGAGCAATGTATTTTACCAATTCAGACAGAAAAATATCCTTTGATTAATGTCAATTTTGATTTGAAATTATTAAGCAAAGCACAAGAGAAAGATTCTGACCTTAAACACTTATTATCAAATCAATCTTCAAATTCTGAATATACTTTCAATTTGAAAAGAATTAAAATTCCAAATCTGGATGAATTTATTTGATGCGATGTGTCTTGTCCAAAACTTCGACCTTATGTTCCAATTATTTACAGGAGAACAATATTTAATATATTTCATGGTCTATCTCATCCTGGAATTAAAGCTACTAGGATTTTAGTAACTAATAACTATTTTTGGCCGAAAATGTCTACTGATTGCAATTTATGGGCCAAGTCGTGCGTTAACTGTCAGACTTGTAAAGTCACACGTCACGTTAGAAGCCCGCTTGGAAATTTCGAAATTCCTAAATGCAGATTCGACCATATACATATGGATTTAGTAGGACCATTACCTCCTTCCAAAGGTTATTCTTACATCCTTACAGTAATCGAACGTTTTACCAGATGGCCAGAAGCTTATCCTCTGCGTGATATTACTGCAGAAACTGTAGCACGCACATTGTTTCAAAATTTTGTGTGTCGTTACGGTGTACCTTTAACCGTGACAACTGATCAGGGAGTTCAATTCAAATCCAAATTATTTAGCGCGTTTTCAAAATTTTGGGTTTTCGCAGAATTCGTACAACTACTTCCCAGCCGCAAAGTAACGGATTACTTGAACGTTTTCGCAGAACTCTTAAAGCTGCATTAACAGCTAGGGCTAATACATCACATTGGGTGGACGAACTTCCAATTGTTTTATTAGCTTTCAGGACGATTCCCAAAGAAGATCTGCAATGTTCTTCTGCCGAACTTATTTACGGTCAAACTCTACGGTTACCTGGTGAATTTTTTATTAAGTCGTACGATACACCAGACTTGCCTTTATTTATTGGCAGATTACGCAATTACTTTAATAATTTAAAATATTTTTTCCAATTTCTCATGTTAATTATAAAACATTTTTGTTTATCCTGAGATTTCCAAATGTGATTTCATATTTGTTCGTAAAGAGCGTTATAAACGTACATTTACTCCACTGTACGAGGGTCCGTTTAAAGTTTTATCCCATACAGACAAGTTAATTACCTTTGATAAAAGAAATAAAGTTGTAACTGTCAACATTGACAGAGTCAAACCAGCTTTTTTGTTAGTTGACGGATGTGATGTTCCACCTACTCGTGCTAAGAAAGTGCGTTTTGCAATAGATACGCTAATTGATTGATTGCTCTTTTTATTAACGGGAGGGAGGGTGTATGTAGCAACTTGATTACCGTAGATTAAGCGTTTGAGTTGTCATGGAACCAAAAAGAAAAACAAAATCAGAGAATAACAACTTTAAAAATATATTACATCATCAAGTTATTAATTGATATATAATATGATATTATTCATAAGAGAACAATGTTAATTCTTTATCTTTTATTTAATATATGTTCTTAAATAATGAAATATTTTATTATGGTACATACTACCATAATTGGTGACTCTAGAAATTTTATGTCCAGGCCATGGGAGTGAAAGTATATTATGGCCATGGAAAAATGTACCGAAAATAAAAGTATAATTTTGGTCAAAGAAAAAAAATATATTATACTTTTTCAAAAGTGTGCCAAAGTTGGACTAATCCAAGTGACAAAGTTATAGAGAAATCCGTTTTGTGCATAAATAAGATAAAAGCTATTTTGTCAAAAAGTCGCTCGAAGGCGAAGTCGTGTCATATCCAATATATTGAACCTATGTGAGGACCGGTACGTCGCGAGACTGACAGAAAGTTGCAAACTCATATATAGTTGAATTTATATTGAACCCCGTTCTCGTGAATGATATAATCACGATACAAGAACCTTGAAACTAATCATAAGCGACCCAAAATTTTATAAGTAAAATATTTTTATACTATTTCAAGTCAGCCATAATAATAACCCAGAAATACTTTCATCAATTTCTAGAGAAATTGTGTGAATCTTTTCTACTAAATCGATTGTTAGCGCACGCTCTCCATTTAAAACTGTTAAAGAAGTGACCGATCTTGCCCTACTTGGGGAGGCGATTCTGTTCGAATTATATAATTTGTTAGATAGGATATCGCGTAATTTCACTGTACTTATTTTAAACCTAATTAATAAATGGTATTCTTTGAATTTTTGCATTTTATTGATTGTACGACCTGTTCCGATAGACCGGAATCGAGTAAATTGAACCCCACAAGTTTGAATCTCAGTACTCCGGCTACCTTACGGAAGCTCGAGAGGGATTTTTTTATCAAAACAATTCATAGATCGTTAAGCGTAAAATCCATTACCATTAGGTAAATAAGTTAAATTTCCTCGAGAGAAAGACCCATTATTTATTTATTTATTTTTTTTTTGAGAGAGCATGGTTAATAAACTACGGTCTTAACTATCAAATATCTCTGATCTCGAACCCGCCTGGGAGTAGAAGACCACATAAGAACAAGGGAGAACGCGACTGGCGCCCTTAATAAATAAATTGGTGTCGCGTCACTCAGACGTTGTGTGCCAGGTTCTTCTACAAGAATACCTCCAAAATAGTTGATGCAACGTATGATCTTTTGCGCCGTTGGTTTTTCAACGGGTTATAAGCTATTGGTATATTAGTTGCTATTTAATTTCTTTTTATTTAATATCAAATTTTAATTCAGTTAAGCAGTTAAGAATGAAAGATATTTATTCTAATATGTGTAATTTTAACAGTTTTTCTTCGAGATAAATTGCCGGGTTCTTTAAATTTTCTATTAAGAAAATACATTTTGCATCTGTAAAATAGCGTTTTCGCAGTATGATTTAATTCAGTAGCACTGGACATATCAATGTGTTCTCTCATGTAATTATTACAAATATTTAATGACTCTACTCTCCATTGATTTGCACAAAAATCTTATTAATTTTTTGACACTGCAAGAAAATCTAAATTCGATATCATTAAACAACACTCTAAGATACAGCAGGCGCGGATCCAAGGGGGGGGGGCAATGGCCGCTTTGTCGAAATTACCCGGCATATGTTTTTTACACCATTTCTAAGTAGCAAAGTAATTTTATAAAGGTTGTATAAACTACTATAAAATAAATTATTTATTTTGCTATTTGGGTTTTTTATCAGGTACTTTTCAATATTTGTCAATTTGTGCAAGTGCCCCCCCTCCTTAGGGAGCTCCTGGATCCGCCCATGAGGTACAGTTCTATTCATAAAAAAAGCGTACAAATATTAGAATGAGAGGCGAGCTTTATCATTCTTGTGTAAAGCCGGCTTGTCACATGTCATAGGTTGTCAGAAATCAAATCATTGATAACCTATGTCATGTGATAATCTCCAATAACAATCATTTACATCAGCCGGTTTTACACAAAGATAAAGCTCGCCTCTCATTCTAATACTTGTACGCTTTTTTAATGAATACAACTGTACATAGTTTCTACACCATTAATTCTCTGCGCGTTCCGTATAATTAATTACAATTTTCTCGAAAACTGTTCATTCTAGAAAAAAAAAAGGAATTAAAGCTACTAAAAAAATTAGCTCCATTCTTTATATTCAAATGTCCTCGATATACTTGGTATCTATTTCGAAAGACAAAAAATGTATCGCTTGTTATATTCACACCTGTAAATTTTCTCCGTTTATGGACATAGCCTCAAAAAAATATCATATTTTCTACACTTATTAAATTTTTCCTTATTATTAACACATTTTGCTAACAAGTATATAGAGTGAAAATTTAGAAGAACATTAGACATTGCGTCTCACGGATGCGACGCCAATTTATTGATTAAGGGTGCCAGTCGCGTTCTCCCTTGATTGTGTGTGGATACTTCCACTCCCACTTGAGTTCAATTTATTTAAGATATGTTTGACGGACTTTCTGTAGATTGCTAACTAACTACCTTCTCTCCCAATTTGACTTCTCTGGCGATGCACTTTAGCTTACCTATCTAACAATGTAATGGATTTGTGTTTAGAGATCTCTTAATCACTTTTATAGAAAATCCCTCTCGAGCTTTCGCGATCCGATCGGTGTTTTGAATTACAGACTTGCGGGGTCAGGAGACACCCGATACTCAACCCCGATCTAACACACAAAAACCCGCGAGGGAAAAGTTGAAAAGTTAATCATTCAATCAGTAAAATGCAACAGTTCAAATAATATCATTTATTGGTTAAATCCAAAATAAATACAAATAATGTTATGCAACATCCTATCTAAAGAAAATATAAAAATTTCGCTTCCCAAGCAGGGCAAGTGACATGACCTCACTTTCGAGTGACTTCATGAAAATGACCTTTTTATCTTACTTATGCATAAGGCTGATGGATGAATTTAAATTTGCTTTATTCGAGAAAGCGACTTGATCATATTTACTAATTTTTGAATAATAATGGCATATAGACGCTACGCGCCTTTGCCACATTTTTCGGTTCTCGTCTTTCAGTACGTCACGTCGCCTCATCAAAATTTTATTTTCATTCTTTTGAATGATATCCACAACGACTGTGTCTCCAACTTCCCAGTTTCGTGAAGCGATAGAGGATTTAAAATATTTGAAAAGCATTTTCCAAGTTCGCATTCGGAGTACTTCTTAAAATAATATATTTTTTTCTTGTCCACAAAAATATTTACTAAGTGAATTTTTTCCATATAATATGTTTTTCCCGTGACCAAAAATATACTTTTATTTTTAATACACTTTTCCCATGACCAACACATACTTTTACTCTTACGTCTTGGACATAAACGCATTTTTCTAAGTGAAAATTCGGCGCTTATTCGAATTTTCACTTAATTGTGGCTCACGCCTCTACGAACATGTTTAAGTCTTTTCGTGCCAGTCTTCGGTGCGGATGCCTTTAAATATGGTTAGTTGTCTTTTAGAAAGTCGAACTTTTTATTTACGCTTCGACTTAGGTCGGTTCTGAGAGGTTCTCAACACTAACACGGTGAATATTTGAGGTTATTTCATTAATTGTTTTTGAGTTAGAGCGAGTGAAACAAAAAAATAATTGTTTCTATTATTTTATAATTTTCTTACATTATTAGCTCTATCTTTCGTTTCGACCAACCAAAACGCAATTTTTTATTTCATCGAAGGGTAAGCTTGTAAACGCTTCAGTTAAAGTGATTTTAGTTTACATCTACAAAAAAAATTACCGCTGAACTAGTTGACTCCTACGTGACGTAACAGCGGACACTGCTGTAAGGGGGGGAATTCTACGTGAGAGCGTACCCTCTCTTTCATAGTATCATGAAATATACCTATTGCACATTGACTCCATAAAATGTATTCCAGGTACTGTTACATACGTTTTAATATGATGCAGGCAAGACAAGATGTTGATCTTCAAACGGCTAATTTGGTGCAGACCCCATGTGAAAGAAATTTCACAGACTTTCAATGTCCCCACGAGAATATATGGAATACTGATCAATTTAAAACATATTTATCAGGTAAGTAAATAGACATTTAGGAAATTTAATTTTTGATTTAAAGTTATCCGAAATTAACTAAAACATATGACAATGTGTATATATATATACAGGGTGCCGAGTGGCCCACCGAAAACAGTCAAACTCGGTTTTGTGCCTTTTTAAATGAAAGAGGAGAAAATATCAGGACTCGTCAACTTATTTCCGGGATGTGCCGCGCAGTCACGTTCTGTTGTGCCGGAGGCACAAAAAAGGTATAATTCAAAATAAATTTTACCCTCCCCCGCTCCTTAATTTTTCAATTTGGAGAAAAAAATGTTTCTTAGAGGTAATTTTTTTTTCAATTCCTGACTATGGGCCTGAGTACACATAATTTTCGAGTTTTAGTGCCGCCCAGTGAGAATTACTTAAAATATTCTCTGGAGCAGGGATGATTTGTACCCTGAAAATTTCAAGCTTAAAAAAATGCCTATAAAACGGCGCTAAACTTTTTAAATTTGAGCCACTCGTCTAATAACTGCAAATTAAAGAAATTCAGACAAATTGGTTACTACTTATTACTCTGTTCAGTGTCAGGGTTATTCATTATTTTTAGGCCACCCTTTATTATCGTTATTATTGCAGATAGAAAAAAAAAGTTTCGGACGAAAGTTGTAGGGCTGTAACTGAACCCCTTTAATAAGTTAATAGAAGCACAGTGGCGTGCAGAAATTGAGGGATACAATAAACAACAATATTTTTTTAAATGTATATTGTTGAATTTTTTAATTATTCTTTTTTTTCTGATTTCAAAAATGTGACATATGATAGTCCTATCTTTAACCATTTGCGAGTTATTGAACAATGAAAATCGTATAATAAGCTATTATTAAACGAAGGGAAATTACAATTATTAAAGTAGTCTATGAAAATGACAAATATTCTGTTACTATATGAAACGTTGACAGATTTAATAACAGAATACTTGTCATTTTCATAGACTACTTTAATAGTTTAATTTCCGTTCGTATAATAAATAGTTTTTACAATTAATTATTTTTTATTTGTTTGCTTTCATCATGATTAGAGAATATTATTTAGGTATTATGCAAATCACAACTTACACACTTTTTATTTATTATGAAAATACCTACTTTCTGTATATTGTTGCCCTAATCTGGGCACGCTAATATACTAGTCAGGTAAATACTTTAAAACACTCATTATTGGAGAATCAATCAAAACAACTACTCTTCTAGCTAATACTGACGAAGTATTGAATTACATGATACGATTCTTAGCATTTTAAAGAAAAAAATGTATTGAAAATACTTTAATCATTTATTCAAATTTAATCATTCACACTTTTTTATTTAATATGAAGTTATCTACAGGCACCAATATACAGAAAGTAGATAACTTCATATTAAATAAAAAAGTGTAAATGATTAAATTTGAATAAATGATTAAAGTATTTTCAATATATTTTTTTCTTTAAAATGCTAAGAATCGTATCATGTAATTCAATACTTCGTCAGTATTAGCTAGAAGAGTAGTTGTTTTGATTGATTCTCCAATAATGAGTGTTTTAAAGTATTTACCTGACTAGTATATTAGCGTGCCCAGATTAGGGCAACAATATACAGAAAGTAGGTATTTTCATAATAAATAAAAAGTGTGTAAGTAATGATTTGCACAATACCTAAATAATATTCTCTAATTGTAATAAATAGCTTAAATACTATTTTCAATGTTCAATAACTCTAAAACGGTTAAAGATAGGGCTATCATATGTCATATTTTTGAAATCAGAAAAAAGGGTAATTCAAAAATTCAACAATAAACAAATATTATTGCTCCTTCAATTTCTGCACGCCACTGTGCTTCTATTAACTTATTGAAGGGGTTCAGTTATAGCCCTACAACTTTTGTCAGAAACTTTTTTTCTATCTCCAATAATAACGATAATAAAGGGTGGCCTAAATATAATGAATAACCCTGTACATTTCATACATCAATAAAAGCACTTGTTACTGGACTTTGCAAAGAATGTATGAAATGACTTGACCGCATTTGTTTGTAATACGATTTTGTATAGTACCGGAAATCGGTACCAGCAGGAAAATATGTATGTGGTGCGACGCTACAGAACGGAGACCCGAATTTCACTATATTGTACGCGCATTTACGTTTTCAGTTTTAATCTACGTGCTCAGTTCTAATGGTGGAACTAGGAGGGCTAGGGGGGCACTCTGCCCCCCCCCCCCCCTGGCTTCATGATGTGGCACGTCTGCTTTGGGATATCAGGGAATTTTATTAACGCTCATAAAATTTTTTGCCCCTTTCTTATCAAAAAAAAAAAATCCTTTTGCGCCCGCCCTCGCTCATTAAAAAAAAATTCTCATTTTGCGCCCCCGTTCATCAAAACATTTGCTTCCATTTTTAAATAAATAAAAATAAATTCTCAAATAAATAATATTATCAATAATAATTATTATTAAAATTATTATCAGTATCAGTGGCCACAAAAAAAATAAGTAAAGACATAAATAATAAACTCGATATCATTTTCACTATAAATAAACACAAAAACGGACATAAATGATAAACTAGATATCACTATCACTTCTTCAATCACAAAGTCACAATCAATTCCTCCTCTGAATCCTCTGCGATCTCACCCTCTTCTTCATTTCAGAAGAACTATCCTCCTCTAAATTTATAAAACTTATTATCCTCATCTCTGTGAAATTGACAAATTTTTACATAGTCATCTTCAGTTCTAATCACTTTGCCAATTCTTTTTTCCCAACCTTCCTTGGTAATTTTGAACACTTCATTTTAATTAACTCTACAACTTTCGTATTTCCTTTTATTTTCTGACATTTTTTTCAACTTTCCCCAAATTAATTCGATTGGGTTGAAAGTACAGTAATATATGTGGTAATTTCAAAACTTTGTGGCCATATCCTTCATCTATACTATCTATATAACACCAGGGAGGCGCCCATGGGGGCTATACCCCCTCCAATGTTGAATGAGTTGGGGAAATCGCCACAAGTCCAAAAATCGGGTATAATTGCAAAAACTAAATGAATTGATAAAAATAAACACCTAATGCCTAATGACACGATGACTTTGTTCATTTAATAATTTTAATTGATATTATTTATGACTAGATGCGACTGGTGCGAGAGCACCGACCCGTCGACGGACGACTGACGGGCCAACAAAATATACCAAATGTGTAATCCCTTCAATCAGAAATGCAAATATTGTTTAATAATAATTGTGAAACAGTGAAAGTGTGAAAGATGTTAAACAGGCTTGCCAAATGAAATTTCTCAAATTATCATTTGAAGTGATTAAGTTTGCTGTTACCGTAGGACATTCAATTGCTACAAATGAGTGAAAATTTAACTTTCTAAAATTATTAAAAAACGAGATCCGCTCTAGAATGGCAAATGATCGATTGAGTAGTTTAATGATTACAAAAAGCGTAACTGATATATGTGAAAATCTTGTGATAAACCATATTTTTCTGTGCTGGGCTGAATTAAAGGAGGGAAGAACATGTGTAGTCTAGGTTGAGCTTTGAACTAAACATACAATTGACGATTTGCACGAAAGAAAGTTTGGTAAAAAGTGTCTGGATTGGTATGTCTGTAATTCACTGGACATGTTAACCAACTCATCTAATTTCCAAACTTTGCAACAATTAAATACCTATAATATAATAATCATAACATTGTTTTCATTATCTTTAATGTTAAACCTACTTCCATTGAATATAAATCATATTTATTAGGTTGTTTCGTAGTCTACAATATTTTAAAAATACCGAATTATGCAATTTGTCAAACACTGTTTCCAACTCTGATTCGAATAGCAGGAATAACCTGAAAACAAGATTAACTTTCAAAATAAGGTCTCAATCTGTCAAAATTGACTTTACTAATTTGTTTATTTTCTGGGTTGAGTAAGACAGCTGAAATTTCAAAGATTTTGGTAATTTCGAAAGACAGTTTAAATTTGTTTTGCAGCTTATTCTTTAGGCTGTGATTCTCTTACATACTCTTTGTCTCCGACATTATATTTAGTACGATTTTCAGGGACGTTTATCGAATCTAATTTTGGCTTTTTGCTTTTGAGTTTCCGTTCGATCTCTAGCAATTTTATAGTAATGGGAGATACGATTGTTTAAATCTCTGACGTATTTTGTTATCAATTCTTTTTGGTTATACAAGGTTTCGGGTGGTCTGTTAGACGTTTGCCCAAATACAAGTTCGTATGGGGTGAAACCGTGTGTTTTATTTACCGAATTGTTATAGCATATTACCGCATATGGTAAAATTGTGAAAGGATGTTCGTACAGGTGTTCAGTTTTATGAATTTTTATCATTTCAGCTAAGGTAGCAAGAAATCTTTCTATGGATCCGTTGGATTGGGAATGTCCTACGCTTGAGTACGTCAGTTTTATGTCATAGAGGGTACAAAGGTCTTTAAGCAAGTGGTTGTCAAATTCGCCACCGTAATCGCAATGGATTCTTAACGGGGTACCATAATGTTGAAAGTATAACAACAAAGTGTTTACGACGGATTTTGCGGATTTATCCGGGACTGCATAGGCTTGCGTGAAATTAGTCAATTCGTCGCGTATGGTTAAAGCGTAATTTCGAGTGGGGGATTCAAATAAATCGATATTAATTCTTTCGATTGGTGTTCTTGGGGTTTATGTGATTACTAGAGGGTTATTAAGACTTTTCCGGCATACTTTAGTCTTTTGACATAGTCGGGGAGCCCTCCCTAGCTGTACGTGCACTGTAGTACACAGGGGTAGGGGGTGAGAGGGGAAAACTTTAAAATCCCACCCTACGCCCGCAATAATAGATAAAATGAATAATAAAATAAAAATACCTCCCTCAATAGGGGTTGGTAGTTTCGCTGCCACCACCCTGTATTAACAGGGAAAATTTTGAAAGGTAACGGTCTTCGAAGCGGGGTGTCGTGAGCCCTGTTTGGTTAATTGGAGTGGGAGAGAACTTTCTCTGAGAATAAAACTAAGTTCTGTTAATTTAAATTGACTTTAATGAAATGAATAATAAACACAAAATACAAAAGAAATTTAGAGAAACACATCAATAGTTAACAAAACCTTACTAGACCGAAAATATTGATATGAGGGTAAAATTTACCAAAACATTTAATTCATAAAAATAAACTGCAGAGAGCATTTAACCCTCCTGCCGTGAGCATTTCAATGATTGCAGTGCGGGGACATTTAATAATACCTATGAAACACTAATATATTTGAAATCTTTACTCACCCCTGGCTGCAACACTCACTTTATATTATGTCCGAGTTTCGCGGACGCGTCATAATCTTTTAATACCTAATTTATTTTCAAAATTTCCAAGTGAAGGTTAATATTGTGACAATTAAAATTCACACCCGTGGCACCGGGCCCTTAGATTGCGAAAAACGCCAATCTCCATTATTAATAAGAATGAAAACAAAATTCACTTGGCTAAACAAAAGATTATAACATATTTTAAACTTATTTAAGTTATTCGGGCTTGTCCATCCGCTCACGGTCGAAGTCACGGGACAAGTCGTCCCTTCCCTCTCCTGCAAGGTTTCAGCTGTGTCTTTTGCTGTGATAGCATATTTTCCAACTGGCAAACGTATGACATATATATACAGGGTGTTACAGCCCCCCCCGATCCTTGGGTACAACGTTTTTCATAAAAATTAAAGCCTAAGGAATAATTTAAAACATGTCCTAAAAAAAACTGGCTGCACTTTCAAAATGGCGGCCATATGTAAAAAAACTGTTGCTAATGTTGTTTTTGTCATTTAACACAAGAACTAAAAAAGATGGACAAAAACTTTTTTCGCAAAAAACAACGTGCATAAAATTTTCTACAATTTTGTGAACATTATTTTGATTGGAGTTACCATTTTCCAGATAAATGAGTCCAAACTTAAGAAAACATGGAAATTCATATATCGGTAAATCACTTAGAGGAAATAACTGACAATTATTGTAAGGCGTATAATATAACTTTATATTATTAACATAAAATAAAATAAAGTAAACTGAAAAATAATAATAATAATAATAATATTATAATTTGCAGACATTTATCTCGAAAACGGTAACAATGGGTTATGAGCAGATTAGGGTTAAAAGTGTTGATAATGACATCTTTTGGATTCTGTTGGCTCATTCCAATAAAATGAAATGTAAATTAGTCTTTGATACCGGATTTGGCAATAAAATAAGGCTTATTAACATATCCGCATTAGCAGAAGAGTATGGACCTCAAAAATGTTCGGCATTACTGGACCTTCATTCATTTACTAATTGCCATTAGACAGAAATGTGGTGACAAAGATTTGTCTTTATCAGTTGACACTAAAGTTGATTTTTGGAGAATGGAGAACCTCTTGGTGTTCAGCAGATAAAATACTGCCTCAATCGCTTTTTTAGTTTTCGTGTTAAATGACAAAAACAATATTTGCAATTTTTTTTTAAACGGACACCATTTTGAAAGTACAGCCAGTTTTTTTTTAGGACATGCCTTAAATTGGTCTTTAGGCTTAAATCTTTATGAAAAACATTGTCCCCAAGGATCGGGGATCCCGTAGTAACAAGTATCGCAATTTTTTATAAAATTTTCTACGTCTTTAGTTAAACCTTGCCAAGTGTATTTTTCTTTAATTCTCCGAATTGTTTCGTTTATTCCGCGGTGTAGATTATTTTTACCTCTATGATATTGTTCTAGGATTATCAGGAGTTTGAACAACATTTTGGCAAATTATTACTTTTGTCTTTTTCTGCAAAAATGAATGATAAAATTTCAAGTATAGGGAGGTCTAAATTATTTTCGACAAAGTATGTCTTAGAAAGATCCAAAACATCTTGATTTTTAAATAATGCCAAAAATAGATGTTCAATTACAGATTCAATATCAAAAGGTAACGGGATGATAAAATATCTCCTATGTCTGACCGTCTTGCTCGATACAATATTGATCTTGTTATTATAGAATTCGGGGTTTTCCTTGAATATGTCCTCGATAATTTTGTGATGGAGGTCTTGTAATAGCCTATATAGGTGCCCGCGTACATAAATGCAATTTATACATATCCTCGTATAACTTTTTGTACGGCATAATTGCGCCTAGTCTATCACTTTTTTCCTCTAAGAAAATTTTCGTAAACGCGGCGTTCCTCCGCGGCATGAAAAAGACGATTTCCACGCGTCGGGCTGGAAAATCGGAAAATATATTTTGTTGGACAATTTGAGAATTGGATTCTAGATATATATTCTATATATTTCTACAAACTGTCCGACAAAAATGAATTGTCGGACAAAATATATTTGCCGATTTTCCAGTCCGACGTGTGGAAATCATCTTTTCCATGCCAAGGAGGAACGCCGGATTTACGAAAATTTTCGCAGAGGAAAAAAGTGATAGACTAGGCGCAATTATGCCGTACAAGAAGTTATACGAGGATATGTATAAATTGCATTTATGTACGCGGGCACCTAGACTACATAAGTTATTTTGTTGAAAGAAAGTTATAATATTTTTGTGTTCTCTATATAATAGATGTTTGTTCGAGGCTTTCATTTTTGAATAATCTATTAAAGATGTTGTTTTATACAAGTTGGAAAAGGTTTCAAATTCTTGGGCAATTTGGTCATCGGTAAATCTAGCGTTATCGCCTCGGGTTTCGTCATCTGATTCATCATTCGATTCATCGTCTCAGTTAGCGGCTAGGATTTTGGAACGAAATTTGGAACAATCATTAAAGCGGTTAATTTTGATTCGGGACGAGGCCGTCTGCGTTTTTGTTTATTTTTCCGGGTTTATATATGACTTCGTAGTCGTATTCTTCGAATTTAAGGCGCCAGCGAGCTAATCTACTACCTGGATCCTTATAGAAAATAGCCAGGTAAGTGGTCTGTGGTGGGTTATCAGTTTAAACTTTCTACTGAATAGGTATGGCCTAAAATGCTTTACTGACCACACGATAGCCAAAAGTTCACGTTCTATCGTGGAGTATTTAGTTTCTGCGTTGCATAAAACTCGGGAAGCGTAAGCAATAGGTAAATTTTTACCAATTGGTCCTTGGGAGAGGACAGAACCGACTTCAAATGCGCTCGCATCGGTAGTCAGTATGAAAGGTTCGGCAAAATTTGGGTAGATTAATATTGGTGATGTAGTTAGTGTTTGTTTCAATAATTTTGGCAATCATTATTAAAGTCGAAAGGAACATCTTTTTGCAGGAGTTTTGTCAAGGGTTTAGAAATTTTGGAAAAGTTTGGAATGAATCTTCTATGATAGCTTGCTAGTTCTAAAAATGATTTGATTTCTTTTTGGTTCTTAGGTTGTGGAAAATTTAGAATGGCATCGGCTTTGGTTTCACGCCGTCTTTTGTGTCCTAGATAGGCGACTTCTTTGCGTAGGAATTCGCATTTGTCTGGTTGAATTTTGAGGTTGGCTTTTTGAAGGCGTTTAAAAACTTCTATTAGCCGGGAAACGTGTTCATGAATGGTAGAAGAGTAAATAATGATGTCGTCCATACAGACGAGACACCGTTCATTTTGGATGCCTAATAAAATATTGTCCATCACTCTTTGAAACGCTGATGGGGCATTTTTGAGTTCAAATGGCATTCATACGAATTCATAATGACCGTTTACGACCGTGAAAGGAGTCTTTTGAATGTCTGCGGGATTAATTTCAATTTGGTGAAAACCAGAAGGCAAATCTAGGGTTGTGAAATATTGGCATTTGCCAAGTTGGTCTAAAAGGTCGGAAATGTTGGGCAAAGGATATTTATCATCGATTGTAACTTCGTTGAGTTTTCGGTAGTCAACTACAACGCGCTATTTCTGTTTGCCAGAAGCGTCCAGTTTTTTGGGTCTACCCAAACTGGGGAAGACCAAGGTGAGATTGAATGTTGAATAATACCTTGACTTAACATTTTCGATACTTGGGACTCATCTTCTTCTTTATGGACCTGGGGATAGCGATACGATTTCGTAAATATCGGTCGGGAATTGTCGGTGTCAATAGGGTGTTTGATTTCATTGGTAAAGGTTAAATTGTCTCCTTCTAAATAGAATATATCTTGGAAATCTAAACAAAGCTGCGTTACTATTTCGGCCTCTTCTTCGTTTAGATGATCTAAGCGTAATTGGTTTCTAATTTCAAAGGATCTGTCTGTCGTTAGGTATTGGTCAGGGTTGTGCGTGTTTAAGTTAAACGTTGACTTAAATTTTTGTAAAGGTTCTAAATTTAAATTAGAAAAATCGACAGTCTTCGGGATGACATTAGCATTGATTATTGTCGTTAAAAATTCTCCGTTTTCGTTTACTCTAACAAGAGCCTTAGGTAAACGGACTTTTTCATTTTCCTGCGTTTGCAAAATAGCGTCAGTTTCTAAGGTTACATTTTAGTTTATAAATTATTTCAGTACGGCCGTCAACTTGGATTTTATTTTGATTAGGGTTGTGGTTTGATTGAATTTTGTCACCTTCGGGTCTTGACGAATCGTCGGTTACTTTGAAAAGTGGAACCGTTCTAAAATTGGTTATTAATCGTTTATTTTTTGTCTACGATACAATGATAGTGCTGTAGGAAATCAACTCCTATCAGTCCATCAAAATTGACATCTAGGTCGTAGATATAAACTGTATGTGGGTCGTTGTCCGTGAAGGGTTTAAGAACAGATTCACTAATAGTAATTTTCTGATCGGTTATACCTTGTATAATTACATTTTCTGAAAATTTTCGTTTATAATTTTCCGCTGTTTTTGGTTTAAAGATAGAAATACCCGCGCCAGTATCGATTAGAATTTTGAATTTATTCGTGATGTCTTTAATGTAGTATACATTTTTTGAATTTACGGTCGACAATGAGTGTGATATTGTTTCTACATGAACCCTTGTTCCGGGAAGTTCAGGAACGGGTCTGTTTCCTGAACAGAAATCCTGAGAATTGGTATTATAATCCTCTTGTGGCGTTTGAGAATTAGCAGTATAATTCTCGTATTCATTTTGCCAAATATCGATGTGGTTTGTTTGTGGATTTTGGTATAATTTTCTTGCGGAAAATATTGATCGTTAAAATCAGTTTGATAATTTTGGAAATCATTGAATTGCTGATTGTCGAAATTATAAGGTTCATTATAATAATTAGTATGTTCGTAGTTTAGAGGGTCATAGTAATTGTCGAAATTAACGTGATGCGTTCTTTGTGAGTTTTGACCGTTGATATTTCGATTTTGTTGTTGATTTGGGAATCTTTGTTGGAAGATGGGTTTCGGCCTTATTACCAAAGGTCTATTTTGTTGTGGATTATTTTCTGGCTGAAAATTTTGCGGAGAAAATTGCCTTTGATTATTTTGGCTGGAAAAATTCTGCAAATTTGGTCTTGAAATTTGCGCTTGATTAGAATAAGCGTTTGGAATGAAACTAGGAGATGAAAATTTTTGATTTTGCCTTGTGCGGCATTCGTTAATTGTATATCCATTTCTTTTGCAGAAAGAACAGAATTTTTGTGAAATTAGAGGACGTTTCGCTTGAGTTTGAATGGGATTTTTATTCGGATTAAATTTGCTGAATTTCTGAGATTCAAAATATGATAATTGTAGTTCTTTTTATACTCGGAGAGTTGCATCGAGTACAGTAGCTGGCTGTGGGTCACTATCAGTTAGGCTTCTTGTTCTAACGGTGTTCACAGAATCCTACCGACTACGCCAATTGTTAGATCACGATATACATTAAAGACTTTTTTAAAAACTTTGATTAAATTAAGAAAAGTCAACGTTGACTCTTGGAATGAAAATTATATTATATTGAAGTGTTTATTACGTCATGAGTATATGAACTAACTACAAAAGGTTATCTATCTTATTTATATCCTTTTTTGGCTGTACTTAGTCAGCATTAATCCATTCCCAAGACAAGCAACAAGGAAATGTGATATTTACATATCAGCGATAAATAATAAGAGGGAATTCGTTATCAACACGTAGCTGAAATATGATATGCTGAGATAGTTTAAAAGGAATAAAAGTCACGTACAAGTTTTATACAGAGTACCAAATATTATATAACATATACATATCATGTCGAATGCTATTTGGGAACATAGTTAAAATTTTATGTTCATTCTTATGAATGATATCCATAATGACTGTATCTTCATGGTCATTATCTTTTATGGAGGAATTAAAAAGTTAAAAATAAATACGTAAAAGTATATTGTTTATTATTCCTTGACCAAAAATTATACTTTTACTAATTATACTTATTTTTGGTTCATTTTTCCATGACCACAATATACTTTCACTCTCCCACATAGCACAGAAATATTCTAAGAAGGTGCACAGAATGTTTGCTCGGAACGTTTCAATATTCTGAGAATATTCTCACAACATGAAAATCATTACCATAGAATGTGCCATGCACATTACAAAGTGGAGTGTTTTAAATGTTCCTAGAACATTTCAGGTATGTTTTCCCAGGTAGCAAAGGCACTTGAAAATGACGTGACTAGTTAGTAGTCTACTTGATAAAAATGAAGTAATTAATGCATAAATAAGTATTGTCCTATGAATTTGTTTGTTAGCCATCCGTATATTTTATTTACATTAACATATCTAATTAATTATCTAATATTGTTTACCATCACTCCAATTTTTTTCTCACAAGGGTTGTCTGCAAATTATACTATATTGTATTAAATTATTAAATTCATTTTATTTTACTTACCTTTACCAATTGCTGTCGGCAGGGGTCGAACCGCTGCACGTCCAACCTTCTGATTTGGAAGTCAACAAAAAAAAAAAAAAACAAAACAAATTTATTTGACATTTCTTGTTACAAGAATGCACCTCATCGGATCCCGGCCCGGAGCCAACCAGACAACCACGGCGCGTAGCGTCGTAGAAAATGTGTGGTTGGACGAGGCGGGTCCGATTTGGCTTAACGATAATGCTTGTTGCAGCTAGGACACCTGTCCGCCTTAGGCAGACTTAAAACTAGGTTAAAATTAGGGAATGTGCTCGCACGAGCCTAAAACTAATGAATAAAAAACTTAAAACTAACACTTGCACTGCACTTACAAATTTTTGGTTGCTGATACGGGAAAACAGAATTAAACGAAAAAACCCGTTCGAGCAAATGACGTCCTTGTGGTCTGATCGCCGTCAAGGAAGGTAGGGTAGTTAAAAGGGTTGAATTTAAAAAGTTTGGATTTACAGGATGTTATCGGCCTAGAGGGAATTTAGAAAGACAAAAAGGGAACAAAAAGGTTAAAAGAACAAAATTGTACAAATATAAAGAAGGGGTTGGAAAGTTAAAGTTGAGAAAAGATAAATAATAGAGTAGGGTTAGGTTTTCGTAGAAGGAAGTGTGGCTAGGGAAGCTGCCGGAAGATAGGCAACGCCTGGTACGGTAGGGGGTGTCTTATATCGAAAAGTATGGCATTATGCTGTCTGATTCGGGTAATGTTGCGGGTAAGCGGGCTACCGTCCAGTTTAAACTGGTAGAATTTTTGCGAAGTTTCTTGGACGTAGTCCGCTAGTGGGGTTATGTCGTGGCAACGTGCATAGAGATTTCTGAGGGAGGTGTACCTACCAGAGTCTGAAATGAGGCGCATAAATTTGTGTTCTAATACTCTTAACTTCCGCATTGTCGTGACCGGGATGCTGCACCATACCGGCGCCGCGTATGTGATGGCCGGCCTGATTACCATCGTGTACAACAACTTTTTATTAGTCCTGTTGAGTCCGCTGCCCCGTGCCAGGAGCGGATACAGACTCCTGGACATGGAGTAGACTTTGCGTATCGTAAGTCAACGGTTTAACTCACTCGGCCACTGAAGTTACACATGCTAGTACCTACTTAAAGACCATAACTATAGTTAAAATCCGAAACAAATTTTTTCTGATCTCAAACTTGATGAGCGATGAGCTGTTGATGAGCTGTTTTAAGATTTTATAGTTGAGGTACTTATACAAACCTAGGAAACGTGTTGGATAAAAAACGGTAAAGATATAATATCGTCATCTACAATATTTAATGGTCTAAACAGACCTAAAATTGGAAAAAATATATTCGTATATCGGTTTTATAAGCAATTATTACCCTTATTTTAACAAAAAAAAAAAACGGGCTGAGCAGGGGTCGAACTGCCGACCTCGTGACTTGTAGGACAACAACAACAACAACAAAACAAATTTATTAGGTGTTTAACGAACATAAATGCGCCTCGCCGGATCCCGGCCCGGAGCCAGCCCGACAATCACGGCGTGACTTGCAGGACAACGCCTTAACTTATTCGACCACTAACGTCTTGAGAATATTTATTTAAAGACTTAATAGTTGGAACACACAACGGCTAGATTTTGCTTTTTAATACATTTTAATCTAATTTTATTATTAAAAGAGCTCGATATCTGCACAAATAAATTGTCGAATCTTTGCAAACTCTTTCGAATATAAATTATTTTGGATATAATTAGTAGTGTATTAGTCATTATTCTTTTCGTAGTTGTTCATGATCCTCTTAGTCGTGAAGTTTTTTATTACAAAAAAGACATATAAATTAAGGTATCATTATTTCTGAGAAACAAATAAGTACTTAAATAAATACTTGTATTTAGTATACTAAAATAATTATAATAATAGTTAAAAATATAACCACTGTTATAAAGGAATCGCATCAAAATTTTTTGTGGAACGTACCACGAACGTTCTTTTAAAATATTATAGAAATATTTGATCAAAAATGTTTCATGAATATTCCAAACTAGATAAAAATATTTATGGGGGTTCTAGGAATATTTCAGGTGAATATTCTGTTTACAGAATATTGTCACTTAATGAGAATATTCTCAAAATATTCTGTGCTGTGTGGGCTCATGGCCCGGACCAAAACGTATTTTCCTAAGTGAAAATTGGGTGTTTCTTCGAATTTTCACCTGGTTGTGCCTTATGCCTGAATGAACTCATATCGGTCTTTTTGTGCTAGCTTATTAGACCAGACAAATCTCAGTGTAAAATGGATTTGACGTGAACTATTTGGGGACAGTTATTTGTTTATCGCAATGGATAGCTCTATTAATATAGGATAAGTACATAAAGTCGCAAAAAATCCCGACGTGAGCTAAAGCCGCCATTTAGAAAAAATGACAGCCAGAGACATTTTCTTTAAAATCATATATCTTAGTAACCGTTGCTCCGATTTTAGATTTCTTTTTTTTTTGTTCCATTCCTCACTTCACATTTTACAGAAACTATGATTACATATTTTACGAGAAATTAAACGATAAACTTAGGAAATTAAAAAACAATTTAAATATTACGGAAACTTAAACTTTTGTAAACTCGAGACGTTTGTACTGAAATTTCTAGTCAATTTTTCAAAAAATAATTTTAATAAAAGTTCTAGAGCATACAATTAGCTTTCATTTGTTTTTTGGCCAATGTTACTAACTCAAATATTAACGGAGTAATAGTTATTTATATATAAAATTGTGATCATTTGACACGGTGATCATAAACAAAGCTGACAACTGGATCAATCTCAAAAACCTAGCTGAAAAAAATTTCAAAATAGTGAAAAACTGGTTTGACTATAACTACCTTACAATTAACGGTAATAAAACCAAATATCTCCCATTTACATCGTACCATAATAACTTACCGAACTTTGGTCCTCTCCAGATCAGCCACGATGATAAATTATTAATGACCATTGATGAAGCAGAACATATAAAATATTTAGGAATTATAATAGATAAACACCTTAGATGGAACCTACAAATAAATAACATTGTTAGAAAACTACGGCCTCTCCTTCCAAAATTCAAATACCTAAAGTCGTTTCTAAGCATACGTCAGCTTGATATATTATACTTCTCCCTTGTGCAGTCACAACTTGTCTATGGAATTATTGGATGGGGTGGAGTTAACAACAATTACCTAAAAATATTAAATACCATCCAAAAATGGTTTTTAAAAATAATCCACAATAAAAATATTACTTACCCCACCAATGCCTTGTTCAACGAGGCAAAAAAATTGGACATTAGACAACTTTTTTGCAAAAAAATTTTATTAACTTTATTCAAGAACAAACATCAAACAATAATCTATCACGAACATTGCCACAATACCCGTAACAAACACATAACCACACTAAAAACTAAAGTAAACAAATCGATAGGACAAAAAAAATCCTCTTATCTTGCTGCTTATATCTATGATTTAATTCCGCCCGACATAAAAACTATATCTTCATATAATATCTATAAAAAGAAAATCAACTTATGGTTATCGAATACACCAAGACTAATAGTACATCAAATATTTGAAAAAAGAAATACATAAACTTACCTGTAAAAAAATAAAATTCTAATTCTCACGCATATACACATTTTGAATCAACATGTATCTGTCTGGGAAAGCCCACGTGCGTATATTTATTTATTTTTATAACTAAATACATTGTGTAATAAACTGTAAGTAATTAGCCGAACCCCACTATACAAGTACCTAGTACTTTCTGGGGTCCTCACTGTTTATTTACAAAACGAGACGAGCGAAACATATTACTGTTGTTGCTATTGTTGTTATATACTTATTACTATTGTTATTGTTATTAGTATTATTATTATTTTTGTTATTGTTACATACCTATGTACTTTATAATGTATTTGGTAAATAAACATTATTATTATTATTATTATTATTATTATTATTATTTTTAATAATGTACATTAAGGTATAAAGGGTGTCCAGTCAGTGTTCTCTCGGAAGATTGTGCAAAACGGCTAACTTTATAAAAAACTTTGTCAACAAAACTTTCACTGTTTCGTTTCTACTACAACTTAAAATTATTTTCAATTATACAAGGGGTCACAAAAACGAGTCACACAAGAAAGTATAATATTTTTAAATAGAACAGCCTGCATTTCCTTAACGCCAGTTAAACCTCCAAGGACCCTGTATTACACCCTAAAATATTTTGCCAAGTTATTTTTTTTTCTGTTTTTTTTTGGGCAGTTTACAAACATTTTTGACTGGCATATCTCCGCGATTTATTAATCGTTATTTCTAAAAATGTGGGATGTTGTTTGATAATGATGTATTTACTGAAAAACATTTTTGAAATAAATCTTTAGTATACCGGGTGTCCAAAATATTTGCGTACCTACATTTCATGATATTTAATTATTATTTTTCTCATTTTTTCTTAAATGGATTGCCTAAGTATACTTTTTTTACATAAATGAATAAAACACACAATTCCTCACATTTTAATATCTCTTTGTTTCTATTTCAAACGTTTTTTGAGATATGATTATATCAAATAATTTTTGCGTAAATTAAGTTGCTCTTTATTTTAGCATTAAAATCTATATTTTGTTTTACATTTTTTTTCAATTTTTTTAAATGGAATGCCTATAATTCTTTTAAATGGATGAGTAACGCTTACAATTTCTCACATTTTGATATCGTACACTTTCTTTTATGAACGGTTCTTGAGCAATAATTTTTTTTTCACGATATTGAAACTAACCTAACAACTGCTCAAAATGTCCACCATTTTGATTCAGGTAACACTGAGGTCTCTTGATAAATGAGCGCCTTACACAGTGTAACATATCAACATTTATACGATTGACACACCGACGAATCCTTTCCATCATATCTTCTCGAATCATTGGTTCTACTTTTTAAACGTCTGACTTCACAAATCCCCAAAGAAAAAAAACCCACTGAAGTCAGGTCGGGTGACTTAGGCGGCCATGTAATGAGACCTAACATGATTTAATAAAATAATAAATTAGATATTATTTAACAGTTTATTAAAATATTGGACCTCCTGTTCCTATCCACCTTCAGGAAACTGATTACTAATGGCCTGACGAACGTTTCGACGAACTAAAATGTGGTGGTGCACCGGCCTTGAAGTTGTAATCACATATTATTTGTAATGTAATCAGGAATATGCTCGATTATCTGTGGAAACGTATTTTGCGTAAAATCTAAGAAGACTGCTCCATTCACATTTCCCTCAAAAAAGCGAGGATGAATAACATAATCATGTACATACAATTCCTCCCCTTACATTTAATCTCTGGTTCCGATTCAAAAAAATGTTTGTAATTTGCCAAAAAAAACAGGAAAAAAATTATAACTTAGCAACGCTGCATCCGATTGGCAAAAAATTTTAGAGGCTTAACTGGCGCCAAAAAATTAGAGGGTATTCCATTAAGAAAATTATACATTCTTGCCCTGTCAAAAAATCCTATTTCAAACTTATAGAAACCATTTCAAACTTTTTCAAACTTATAGATAATTATACATTTTTTATGGGTAATCAATGATTATCTATAAGTTTGAAATAGGATTTTTTGACAGGGTGTGTAACTCCTTTTTGTGACACCTTGTATAATTGAAAATAATTTCACGTTGTAGTAGAGATGAAACATTGAATGTTTTGTTGAAAAAGTTTTTGTATAGAGTTACCCGTTTTTGCACAATCTTCCGAGGAAGCACTAACTGGATACCTTGTATATTTCCAAGAACTCAAGTCTTATTTTCTTCAGTTATCTTCTATTTTATACCCAAAGATGTAATAACACTTTCGATTGTACATGAAAAGGGGAAGAGAGCAAAAAAAAGAAATCTAGAATCGGAGCAATGGTTACTGAGATATGTCCTTCTAAAAGAAACGGTTCTGGCGGCCATTTTTTCTAAATGGTGCCTTTAGCTCACATTGGGATTTTTCGGGACTTTTATATCCTCATTCTACATGAATAAAGCTATCCATTTCGATAAAGAAATAGCTGTCCCCAGATAGTTCACACTCAAAACTGGATTTGCCTGCACTATATGGCTCTGAAGCCTTTCGGACTTGTATATTATGATCGAAAATGTCTTTAAATGAATTTTTTTACCTCAGTCGAATTTTTATTTTGCCTTCAATTCTGGGAGGTTCTACAACAAGAACAAAACTACGAACAGAACTGATTCTGGCGCATTTATTCTCTATAATCTGGTTCATAATTGTAAATCGAAGTTATAATTGTAGATCGTATCTATAATTGTAGGTCGAAATTACAATTGTAAGACGAAATTACAATTGTAGTTCGAAGTTACAATTGTAGGTCGAAGTTAGAATTGTAGGTCAAAGTAACAATTGTAGGTCGGAGCTACAATCTTTTAGTTAAAATTGCAACAATCAAAGTGAATTTTGGTTGAAACTTGTGCAAATTGTTATTGGCACCTCTACGCCTTCGTATTTTAGAGACAATTTTAAAGAATGGTACTAGGCTATTGAAAACTAAAGAATGAAAAATTTTTTTTTCTCGTGCGAAAATCAAAAAAAATTTTTGTTGATTTCAACAGTCTGGTATCATTCTATCAAGTTGTCTCTAAAAGCCTATCAAAGAATTTTTGAATCGATTCCGGGATATAGGAGAAATCGAATTATGAAATCATTTTCTTAAGCACGCACTGCCAGTACCGCCACCCTTAAATCAAATTTACTAAATTTTAATTTAAGGCCTTTGACCTTAAAAAATTCAAAAGTTTTCTAAGCTTTCCAGAAGAACAAAATACTTTCTCAAAACATTCAAAATAAAAACTAAAAATAGCATGATAGACTCACACAAATTAAACAAATAGATAATGTGTATGTACGGATAGCAAAAATTTAAACAAAACATGAAGAAATTAATTGCTGTAATATTCAATAACATCTCAGAACCACAAACAAAAAAACAATCACAGTTATTTTTGTATTTAGAATGTGAATGCATTCCAATTCCATCCATATGTGGACACACAGTATGGAAATATATTTAAACATGTTTTTAAATTATTTATTGTTGTATTTTATTCTATGATTTCAACATGTGTATTTTATTCTATAATTTCAACATCTTTTATCTTTTTATTTATCAAGCCTAATTATAGTCGAGTCAATGAAGGTTTTCACTTCTTAATTCTCAGCAACAGCTCCGACTTTGATCATTCCTTTTTAAAATGTCTTTCTTAATATTATTCAAAATCAGAAACATCCCAAGTGGCGCAAATAATTATTTATATTGCTTGAACAAAAATAACTTTTACAGGAAAAATCTATTTTTTATGTTTTTTTTCCCGGTATTCATGAAAAAGTTAATTTAGTCCAGTGTTTGAAGATTTTTCGTTCAGAATTCTTTCGGATAAAACCGATTGACGTGAAACTTGAACAGTAATTAGGGAATGGCTCAAGGAACAAAAGTTATATAGTGCCGATGTGTGCTTTTACCCTGGGGGTGGATGCCACTCTTTCTCGGAGGTGGAAATTATTATGTTCAGTCAGAGTCAATACTTTTTGAGTTATTCTTGAAATTATTATAAGCAAAAATGAAGCCTATAAAACAACAGATTGATTGATTTTTTTTTTTATTTCTGTAGTTGCAATATGAACCGAGTTGTGGCTATTGAAGACGAATTTTTGTTCTCCGAAAACTGAATTCGATTCTTTCAACGTTAAATAATGGAAAAACGGAAAATTTTTGGAGGAAAACATATGACATTTTTAAAAGTACTTGAAAAGACCTTTAAAATGAACTATGGTAAAAACTAATGGAGTTATGATGAAAATAAAATGGTTGTCTCTTTTTCTTTCGGAGAAAAAATCAGCAATAAAACCAATGGCTTCACCGCAAGAATTGAAAAACCAGTCGCATTTTTTCGGTGAAATTTTCGGAGCATGTAAATTGTTTTGAAGTGGATCATCCAAACAGTGCGATATTAATCCTTTTTTTGCATTGTTTCACTGGATATGATACAACGTCCGCGTTCTACAATAAAGGCAAAAACATATTTTTACGATCTTATAGAGATCAGGTGAATATATTTTATAATAGTACTTCAAAGCTGGAAGAAACTTTAGAAGCCGGTAGGTACTGCACAATATTACTGTATGGAGCTACTAAAGAGATACAGTTAAAAAAATTGAGCCGTGTCGAAGACTTATCAGCGTTTCTTGAGTAGATGCGCTGATGATTGGATGATTGGTTTTTCAATGATAACTTCCTTAATTTTTAAGCTACTCAATCGCTCCAAAAATCATGTTACAGGGAACATTAAGGGCAACAAGGCATGTAAAGTTGAACTTTCTTGAACTTCTCATTTTTGAGTTTAAAGGGATCGGGCAAGGTGGTCATATCGCACTCAAATGCAAACTTATAACGGTGATATCTCAATTAATTTTTATCCTAGAGAAATAAAAACAAAACAAAATTTTCAGTAAAAAAAACCTAAATTTTTGTACTCTAGCATTTTTTACTTACCTTCTTTAGTTTTTGAATTAAGTATTGTGAAAAAGTGAGAATTTTTAAAGAAATTTCAAAAATAATTTCAAATTTGAACCAAACTTTTTTCAAATATAGGCATCCTAAGCCAGTCAAACTTCTAGAACATATTGTAGTACTTAAATAAAGTAAATTGTAAATGTATTACGTTCAATTTCAATTCTTGCGGTGAAGCCATTCACAAAAAAGAGACAACCATTTTATTTTCGTCATAACTCTGTTAGTTTTTATGCTAACAACTTTTACCAAAGTTCATTTTAAGTCTTTTCAAGTACTTTTAAAAATGTCTAATATGTTTTCCTCCAAAAATTTTCCGTTTTTCCGTTATTTAACATTGAAGGGATCGAATTCAGTTTTCGGCGAACAAAAAGTCACCTTCAACGAGCCATAACTCGGTTCATATTGCATCTACAGAAATTTTAAAAAAATCAATTGATTTTTGTTATTTTATAGGCTTCATTTTTGCTTATGATAAAAGAACATCCATTGCTTAGAATTCATTCCTCTATCGATTTCTGCAGTTACTTCGAACATAATAATTTCCACCCCCGAGAAGGGGTGGCATCCACCCCCGGGGTAAACGCACACATCGGCACTATATAACTTTTGTTCCTTGAGCCATTCCCTAATTACTGTCCAAGTTTCACGTTAATCGGTTTTATCCGAACGAATTCTGAGCGAAAAACCTTCAAACTAAACTAAATTAACTTTTTCATGAATATCGGAAAAAAACAAAAAGAAATGGATTTTTCCTGTAAAAATTGTTTAAACAATATAAATAATTATCAACCCGAGTGTGAGAAACATTTCTGAACTTAAATTTTCAATAAAAACAACTCAATGTTTTATAAATATCGCGAAAAAAAAATTTTTAAATATATTTTTTTTGTAAATATTGTTATTATTGTTTAAACAATATAAATAATTATTTGCGCCACTTGGGATGTTTCTGATTTTGAATAATATTAAAAAAACACACATTTAAAAAAAAAATGATCAAAATCGGAGCTGTTGCTGAGAATTGAGAGGTTTTAACGATTTTTAGGCTTTATTGACTCGACTATTAGTTAATATTTTGTTTTAGATATTGGCTATCCCATTGTATACGATGATATAATTTATCCCGGCATGCAGTGCTGTATAATTACAGCTATTTTAATCCAACAAAATAAAGTATTGCGAAGAAGAAATTGTTTTAAACTATGTAGAGGAGACTTCATATTAACAGAAGATTTTCAACCATGGTTACTGAAAATAAATGACAATCCGATCTATAGTAATTCAACTCCTTTCGCTTCAAAACTATATCCAATACTTTTGGAAGACGTAATAAAAGGTAATCTAATAATTTAAACAATAATATATACAGAATGAGTCAGTAGTGTGTGGACGGTCAATATCTCCTCAACCTCCTCAAATTTGAAAAAACCGCTGCCCAAGGAATCACTACTTCCACATCCAGATTTTCTATCCAAGTCACTCACAACGAAAAAATTTAGCTTATCTTGTATATACTAAATACCAATTTTATGGACTCTTAAGGACTCTTACCTGCTTGATTTACCTATTTACCCCATTTTACCCCCCCAACCCTTCGACGGAACAAGATAAAAATATAATCTAGTTTCAGATCTCGTTAAAGTACATATGTGTACCAAATTTCAAGTCAATATCTTAAACGGTTCCAGAGTAAACGTGCGCCCAAAAAAAGTTAGACAGAAATTTTTTTTTCGCTCAAACTTAAAATCTCGACGTTTCATGACATTCTAAGCCTATTTGAACAATAAAAAATTTTAAAAATTTTTTTGTATACTTCCATTGGAAATAAAATTTTTGAGATCAAGAGTGGCATATTCTAAAATTATGTGTATTTCACAGAGTGGTGGCAAACTATAATACTAACATTTTTTAAATATTTTTTTTATATATTCATATTAGTACAGTAAAAGTCGACCTTCTCTATAGGGGGTGTTCACAAATAAGTCTCGGCAAGCTGATTTTTTTCAGGGTTGATGGAGTGGTGTCTCCCGAGTATCCAACCTAAAAGTCGCAGTCCACACCCCTTGTAGGGTGTTTCAATAGGGGTGGTTTCTTATTTTTTTTTTAATTTTTCTTTTTCCAGCTTGTACATAATAATATTCTCTACAACTATGCCTAATAAAATTTTTTGGTAACTTTGATTTTTGACGGTCCAGCGCTCATTATATGGGAAAACATTCACCATATTTATTTATTATGGTTCAGGAAATATACAAACAAAAGGCTGAATAGCTGGTTTTTGCAGAGTTGATTGAGAACTGTCTCCTGAGGCTCCAACCAAAAAATCGCAGTCCAACCCCAAAATCTCCACAGCGTTATTTCCTTATAATTATTTTTTTTAATGTTGATATTAACCAGTAGTGGCCTCATTAAATGAAAAATGTATGCGGCTACAATATTGATTTTTTTCTGTTGCTCAAAGATATATATACCTTCCGGGGAAATCTCGTAAACAAAAACGCGCCTAGAACTGTACCTCAAGGGTGGTGCGGAAATGAGTTCAATTGACAATTTACATGTAAAGCACATCACTGAAAACACAAAGTTACTTGGACATTACATCCCATTTGTTCCAACCGTTGCGTCGTACCTCAAAATTTTATTTGAACATCTCTATTATACAGTGTGTCCACGGATGGACTTAACTATACTTATAAAAATGGTTATTTTCAATTTTTCGAAAAAACTTATTCTTAATAGTTTCTTTTGCTTGTTATATAAATACGATTCACGTTGAGAAAATTTGATTTTGTTGTACAGGGCGCGCAAAAATGATAAAAATTTGGATTTTCAAAATAAAAAATTTTAAAATCAAACTTTTTGAGGCATTGCAATTAAGAAGCTTAAAAGCAGTATTCGCAAAGCCAAATATATTTTTTTCATGGGAGTTATTGTTACTAAGTTATTTGATAGTAAAAATAGACAGAACAAATTTTTTTTTAAATTAAATGTGAGAAAATAATCAATAAAGTATTTATTTAACTTAAGTATTTATACAGTGAGATAAATAACAAACAGTAACGTCCTTACTCAACATGAAACCCTCCTACGTCAACCCATTGCTCCATCCTTTTTCGAAATTCGTTAAAAACATTGTGAAGAATATTTGGTGTCACTGTAGCAATGGCATCAGTGATTCTGTTTTTTAAAATCTCAGTATTATCTTGCATGTCAGTTGCATGCACTTTTGGCTTAAGATACCCCCACAGAAAATAATCCATTGCGGTGAGGTCCGGAGACCGCGCTGGCCAGTTTATCTGTCCATGGCGCTCAATCCACTTTTCGGGGAAATGTTCATTTAACCAATCGGTGACAATCATTGCACTATGCGCTGAGCAGCCGACCTGTTGGAATATCATATGTCTTCTAAATTCCAATCCATTTGTGGCAAAAAATATTCACCAAGAATTTCTAAATGATAATTTGCATTAAGCCTTCCTTCCAAGAAAAATTGACCAATTACTTTATTGAACGTTAACGCACACAATACGTTGACTTTCTTAAATTTTTGGCCGTTTGTATGAATCCTGAAGTGTGGATTTTCTTTTACCCAAAAGGGACAATTTTGACTGGAGATTATCCCATTTGTTGTAAATGTAGATTCGTCACTGAATATTATATGATGGTGAAAATTACGGCTTTCCATTATGCGTTCACCCATTAGTAAAGAGAATTCAAGTCGATAGGAATCATCAGTATCATCGCCATCTTGAAGTTTATGGATAAAGATTGGTTTGAATGCGTGAAATTTATTTGCGGACAGAATATTGTGTACGTGACTCTTATATACACCACCCATCTGACTCGCTCTTGCTCTCAAAGGAAGTCGGAGATTATTGCGAACTGATTCTAACACTAAAATTGTTGTAGCATCATTTCCATCATGTCTTTTTTTAGTTTTTTCACATCTTTAACATCACCATAAACATCGAATTTACGAACCATATTTCTTAAAGCATTTTCAGAACCTTGTACACCTGGAAACTTCCTGTGGAAAACTTCTATCGCGTATTTATAGGACACTTCTCCAATACCATAACACTTGATCAAATAAATGCGCTGCTCTAGGGTCAACATTTTTCTAAAGATATTAATTGACAAATGTTAACAAATAACAATGTCACCTAAGCATTATTTCACAACGGCAATCTTGATTAATAATCACAACATGAGATAGCGGTCCACTTCTACTAAAAATTAATTCAATGAAATAGGACCTGAGTTGAAAAACTATGAAACAACATTTACACCCAAACTTATTAATAATAATTACAAACAACGTTTTATTACAAGTAATAATTAGTCTTTAAAACATATTAATCGATAACAAGATATGGGGAAAAATCGATTTAATTTTTAATATCAAATAAATTAGTAACAATAACTTCCTTGAAAAAAATTTATTTGGCTTTGCGATTACTGCTTTTAAGCTCCTTTACCCCATTGCCTCAAAAAGTTTTATTTTAAAATTTTTTATTTTGAAAATCCAAATTTTTATCATTTTTGCGCGCCCTGTACAACAAAATCAAATTTTCTCAACGTGAATCGTATTTATATAACAAGCAAAAGAAATTATGAAGAATAAGTTTTTTTCGAAAAATTGAAAATAACCATTTTTATAAGTATAGTTAAGTCCATCCGTGGACACACTGTATATGCTTAAATGTTAAAAAATAAACAACCTGAAAAAGCGGTGCGACTTTTATTAAGTAGAAGTGGATATTTTTTAAATAAAGAGACTACTCCTATTGCGCTAAACCTCGAAGGGGTTGGACTGCGATTTTTTGGTTGAAGACTCAGGAGATAGTTCTCAATCAACCCTGCAAAAACCAGCTATTCAGCCTTTTGTTTGTATATTTCCTGAACCATAATAAATAAATATGGTGAATGTTTTCCCATATAATGGGCGCTGAACCGTCAAAAATCAAAGTTACCAAAAAATTTTATTAGGCAAAGTTATAGAGAATATTATGTACAAGATGGAAAAAGAATATTTCAAAAAAAAAATAAGAAACAACCCCTATTGCAACAGCCTACGAGAGGTTTGGACTGTGACTTTTTGGTCGGATACTCCATCGACCCTGAAAAAATCAGCTTGCCGGGAAAAATTTTTTTGAAAAATGATATCTTTATTGGACTATATTTGACTCTTAATTCTTATTGTTGGGCTCATACTGCGGCATTGCCACGTTATTTCACTTTTTCCGAAAAAAAAAACAAAAAAAAAACTTTTGAGGTCAAGAGTAAAATCTGCAAAAACGTATTTTCATAAATTTGAGAGTTTGGTATAATAGTAATGGTATAATATTCGCCACAAGATAAGTTTTCCTACTGTGGCTTATTGCAATCAAATTGTTTTGTATTTCGCATTTTGCAATAACGTACATTGTTCAATGTATTTTGCAATAATGTATCATTATTTAAATGTGATCTTATAAACTACAAGCAGTAGTGTTATACATGAGAGCATAGAAATAAGGAATTAATGTGTATTTATTTGAAATAAGTTTTTTATATTTTCAACTGTATTTTCGTGAATTTGTCATACTAAAATAAATGAAGTCAAATTGTAGGTAATTCAGTTATTTTTTAACTTTTTATAATATGATTTTCACTTACAAGTAGCCACTTCAAGACATTTACAAAATGCTATGTGAACGGGGGCAATTTATAAAATATGACGATGATAATATTTTGGAAATCATATTTAACGCACAGAAATTAAAAACAAAAAAGAAATTATAGATCTTTGTTTTTGGTGTCTCGGCTGTTTTTAATAGCTCTCATAGTTTTTGAGATACACGCAAAAACCCAGCAAACACTCATAATTGGCACATAAATGGTCACGTGCACCATCTCCAGCATTATCATATTGGTACTTTTATGAAAACCCATAAACGGACTTAAAGCGAAATGTCCCACCAGCCAGCAGCTTGGCCATCCTTCAATTTGTCAACAATGTACAATAATAGGCCAACAAAGGTCCACTGATGATGCCACCCTTTGGCCAACATATTTTTAGCTGTAATCCTCCCAAACATTATTTAATATATTGGATTATAGGAACACTTTCAATCAGCAGGGCCATAGCGAAGAGTTACCCCCTCAACTTTGTCAGACTTAGCAAAAGTTGGAAATTTGAGACGTAAGTTGGCAATTTTTATTGAACAAATTTTTTTTAGAATTTCTCTCCCCCCCTCGCTTATCAATTTTTTTTTGGAGGAATTACACAGCCACACAAAAAAAAAGTTCTGTGCAGCGGACCAAATTATATGGATATGGTGTATTTTTCGGCGCTGAATCCGAATCCGTGGTCAAAAAAAAAATATCTATCGCGTCAATTTTGTTTTTTAGTCAAAGACATCCCTTAAAATGGTGTAAAATCATAGAAATAATGTAATAACATAATGAAGTGTGAAAAATGGTAGATGTTTTGTAGCCGAGAGTAGAGAATGCAAATTCGAGCCACAGTAAGCTATTTCTATAAATTAAACCGAAATTCGCCCTTATGGGGGAGTGAAAACTGTGTGAAAAGACGCAGGTGAGTGTAAATAACATGTACAAAGGACAAATTTTTGTATCTCTTAGTGCAAAATATTTGACTCTGGTGCGACAACCAGCCATTATTCTCAATCCTATGCAGGGTTAAAACTACCCCCACCCCTCGTAGGTTTCAAACCGGTAAAAAAAATTCAGGCAGGGTGAACAAATATGGAGTAAATTCATTCCAATCCCGAATACATGAATAGAGACTACCCAGACTAAGGGTGGTAAGAGCTATCCCCATGCTCAAATGTTACATATGGGAGCTATTAAAATTCGGAAAGGGTCAAATACTTGTAGCTCATTGTGCCAAATATATAAATCTGGTACGACAACCATCAAATCTTTTTAATAAGGTTAAAAATCACCTCTATTGGGGTGGGGGTAAAATCTACCCCCACATACGGACGGAAATAGATAGACGGAAATTTAGTTAATTTAGGTATATAGCTTACATAGATAGAAAAAAAATGGTCACTGAAGAGATAACATCCTACATCTGTGACTAAAAAAATAGGAAAAGAAAACCACGGAAAAGATATTTTGGAGATAAGAGAGAAAAACCATAAGAAAAGAAAGTATTTGGATTGATGGTCCAAAGTATAATATAACCTCCTCGGGCCCACAACTAATTTGTCTTAAAATATTAATATCATTATTAGTTTACTTATTATTTAATTCCATAATATACGTCTTCTTGTAAGTTAGATTTTAATTGTCTATATTGTAGTTAAATCATTATAGCACATTATTTGGTACATTATTTAACATATGGTAATAGGTTTAATCTTATTTAATGCACGTACATAATTATTATAAATTGCACATTATCACAAGTTGTTGTTATGTGTACTTTCTGAATAAATTTACTACATTTTGATTTAATAATTAATAGTATTTTCTGGGTTAAGTGGAAGAGCGGGTGTACTACTGTACCACCGAACTTCGCCCTTTCATTTGTGTTTGATTAATTTTTTTGCCCACATTTTCGAAAAAGTTTTTGGGTTTTCTGAAAAATTGGGTATCATATATGATATGTTGGGTCTTTAACACAAGAATGAAATAATTTTAGGTCTCAAATTTATTTATGGAATTTAGAAAAACAGTTTCGCTGAACACTACAGCATAAAAATACATTACAAACTTTACATTTTGAAAATGTCAGGTTTTTGCAGCCCGCATAGCTGCACTCTGACCTCGATTCTTGATGGGTTGATGGGTTTTGGAATATTTTCTGGCAACAACGGTGGTTGAGGGGGTTGATATTTGTCCAGTTTCGGTCCAACAGTTGTCCTCTTCCATTTTCTTTTTTTTCCTTTTGGAAGTAATTTTATCAACGGTTCGTCGTCATTGTATTCGTCTTCACTTTCCATGGTGTCGTCACCACTTTCATTTTTACTTTCTAATACTATTTCCTCTTGATCTTGGCTGGCTGCGGTCCCAGCAAAATCATTCTCTTCTTCCTCCTCATCACAAAGAAGATTATCATCCACCTCCGAATCATCCAAGTCTATATTATCGACCAACAGCTGCAGTTCTTCCTGCGTCAGCGAACCTAGAAGTAGTTTGCAATATTTATATTTTTGTATTGAGACGGACCCAAGGTATCAGTATTGATAACTTAAGTTCAAGGGTAAAAAAAAATAGATTTCAGCTAAGTCAGTCAAATGCAACAATTACTATCCAGAACTAACATTATTTCATTCAATTTGATAACTAAAATCAATAACTACAGACTACTTACGTTTCAAACGATTTATTTCCTTAATAGTTGCCATAACTCAAGTGTCCACTCACATAAACAAATCAATATTGAGGTTAAAACGCGTCCGATTCGCATGCCAAATTTTGTTCGCAATTCTGGGCGCATATCATATATGATACGCGCAGGCACAATTCATGATTCCCAACTATGAGTCGAGAAAAAAATTTAGAATTGAGGTATCATATATGATGCCTGGGGTCCGAGGAGAATAAATAGGAAAAAGAATAGTTTTACACAGATTAATAGATAGATAAGTTGATGAATGTGAAGATAAACAGTTGAATAAGCAGATATGGTATAAGAAATAAAAAACAACTGGTCAATGCTTGATGTATGAATTTACTCCATTTTTATCTACCCTGCCTAAAACTACAAGTGCCTGAATCTTTGTTCCAGGATATTAGAAGTAATGAAATCCGTCCGTGTGTGGGGGTAGTTTTTACCCCTCCCCCAATAGGGGTAATTTTCAACCTTATTAAGATTGGGTGGTTGTCATACCAGATTCGTATATTTGACACGATGAGCTACAAGTATTTGACCCTTTCCGAATTTCAATAGCACCTATATGCATCATTTGAGCATGGGGGTAGGTCTTACTAAGGGTAGACTCTAGTCATGTGTCGGTGGTTGGAACGAATTCGCTCCATATTTGTTCACCCTGCTTAAAACTACAAAAGCTTCATTTTTTTTTCCAGTTTTGAAACCTATGAGGGGTGGGGGTAGTTTTAACCCTCCATAGGGTTGATTCGCTACCCTTTGAGAGTAATGGCTGGTTGTCGCACCAGAGTCAAATATTTTGCACTAAGAGGTACAAAAATTTGTCCTTTGTACATGTTATTTACACTCACCTGAGTTTTAGGGGTAATTTTCACTACCCATAAGGGCGGATTTCGGTTTAATTTCGGTTTAATTTATAGAAATAGCTTACTGTGGCTCGAATTTATATTCTCTACTCTCGACTACAAAACATCTACCTACCATTTTTCACACTTCATTAAGTTATTACATTATTTCTATGATTTTACACCATTTTAAGGGATGTTTTTGACTAAAAACAAAATTAACACGATAGATTTTTTTTGACCACGGATTCGGATTCAGCGTTGAAAAATACACTATATCCATATAATTTGATCCGCTGCACGGAGCTTTTTTTTTGTGTGTGGCTGTGTTATTATTTAATTATTCAGAGTTGGCTTGTTCAGTTTATGAAGTTGGCAAATTTGGAAAAATAACCCCCCAAAAAAGTTGTTGATCAGCCACATATTTTGCATAACCTACTAGATTCTAGTATATATTTTTTTTGTCTAAAATTTACATAGAACCCAATAAGTTATAAAAGTATTATAATCCAATATTGAAAAATCTGTAAGATACTGGACCAGTTAATGAGGTCATTATGGATATTTTGTGAATTGAAAAGTTTGGAAATGTCAGGTATCAATAAAAGTAAAAAAGTTGGAAGCTAACAATAAATTATTTATTATAAATAAGAAAGTTAAAACAATAAAATTTATATGACAACAGAAACAAACATCTTTCCTTATTATTAGGCTAAATGTTGAGATGCAGGATTTTGTCCAAACTTATTTTATATAAAACACTTATTTGAAAGCGATCGTGATGAGAACTAGTTGATGAAGAACTTCAGTTAACTGTTTTTCTATAATCACACACTATAATCAACCATATAAGATCACAACACACTTTGTTACACAAAATATGGGTAACTAAAAGACTTAACAAACTATCCAAACAACAAAGTTAGCTTACACAAATTTTAACGCCAGGGCCAAGAATAGAACGAACAAGCAAATGGCGATTACTGTTCGGTGACGCCTTTGAGAGATTTTTTCCATTTTACACAATGCGCATGCGTAATCGTTTAATTACCTTCGCTGGCCCTTTGGGTAAAAATTACTGGTACTTTAATATTAGCCTGCAAAAGTACCATCAACGTATAAACTGAAACAGCATTTTTTATGGTTGCAAAATAATTGACCATTTCTGATCATTATGTGGCAATTCATAACATGAAGTTATGGTACGCCTGCATATAATTTATTATAGGCCACAATTTTTGTGTTTGCTGGGAAATTCAAAATGGTGTTTTGAATTGGCGAGCTACTGACGCATTTTTGATTCCACATGGAAAAAATTATATTTTCGGAAGTTGCTTATTTACTTTTTCTTATCTTACTGAGCCAAGAATGATTTGAAAATATAATAATTTATTAATATAGGATAGCGCAACGCTTTGAAGAAATTCAAGAATATATTTACAATATAATTTCAATGGAACCGAGTATATTCGTAAGACCAATTTTGTTTCAGAGCTGTTCCTTAGCACTGTGCTATTTTTCGACTCTGAATCCGAATCTGTAGTTAAAAAAAAATCTAAACATCCCTTAAAATGGTGTAAAATCATAGAAATAATGTAATAACTCTTAATGAAGTGTGAAAAATGGTAGATGTTTTGTAGTCGAGAGTAGAGAATATAAATTCGAGCCACAGTAAGCTATTTCTATAAATTAAACCGAATTCCGCCCTTATGGGGCATGAAAACTTCTGCTAAAACTCAAAAGACGCAGGTGAGGGTGAATAACATGTGCAAAGGTCAAATTTTTGTATATCTTAGTGCAAAATATTTGACTCTGGTGCGACAACCAGCCATTACTCTCAAATGGTAGATAATCAACCCTATGGAAGGTTAAAACTACCTCCACCCCTCATAGGTTTAAAAAAAAAATTGAGGCTTTTGTAGTTTTAAGCAGGGTGAACAAATATGGAGTAAATTCGTTCCAACCACCGAGACATGACTAGAGTCTACCCCCATGCTCAAATGATGCATATAGGTGCTATTAAAATTCGGAAAGGGTCAAATACTTGTAGCTCATCGTCAAATATACAAATCTGGTACGACAACCACCCAATCTTAATAAGGTTGAAAATTACCCTTATTGGGGGAAGGGGTAAAAACTACCCCCACAGACGGACGGATTTCATTACTTCAAATATCCTGGAACAGGAATTCAGGCATTATAGTTTTAGGCAGGGTAGATAAAAATGGAGTAAATTCATACATTAAGCATTAACCAGTTGTGTTTTATTTATTATACCATACCTGCTTATTCAACTGTTTATCTACAACATTTATCAACTTATCTATCTTTGAATCTGTGTAAAGTTATTCTTTTTCCTATTTATATCATACTTTCGACCATCAATCCAAATATTTTCTTTTCTTATGATTTTTCTCTCTTATCTTCAAAATATCTTTTCCGTGGTTTTCTTTTCTTTTTTTTTAGTCATAGATATATGATGTTATCTCTTCAGTGACCATTTTTTTCTATTTATGTAGCTATATACCTAAATTTACTAAATTTCCGTCTATTTCCGTCCGTATGTGGGAGGTAGTGTTTACTTCCCACCCGTAGTAGCGGTGATTTTCAACCTTATTAAAAACATTGGGTGGTTGTCATACCAAATTTATATATTTGGCACAATGAGCTACAAGTATTTGACCCGTTCCGAATTTTAATAGCACCCATATGTAACATTTGAGCAAAGCTCTTATCACCCTTTAAGGGTAGTCTCTAGTCATGTATTGGTCGTTGGAAAGAATTTACTCCATATTTGTTCATAGTCCACTGAAATTAGGAAAAAAAAACGCCGTTTTAAAGAAAGATTTTGAACAGCAGTTTCTTTGCATAGATAGTAAGTACTCAACTTTTAGAACAATTTTTTGCTTATGCACAGAAAAAAAAGACATGATTTTTGAGATATATACATATATATATACGTTTTTTCATTTAGATTTTCATATTTCGAAAAGAACACGTTTTTAAAGCTAAACGAACACAGGTAAACGTGTTCAGAATACGATTTCTTACAAAAAAGCTTCTATACATTTTCCCGATTATCCCATTGGTTTTTCCGGAAAAGCGACTTGAAAAATATATGTGTTTTTTTTATTTTGAATGCAAATATCTCGAAAAGCACGCGATTTTAGGGCTAAATGAACATAAATAAACTTATTCAGAATGAGATTTTCTACAAAAAAGCTCTTATACATTTTTCGATTATCCCTTTGGTTTTTCCGGAAAAACTTCTTGAAGAATATATACCTATTTGCTTTTTCGTAATTTTTTTTTTTATTATTATTTGGACGTATATATCTCGGAAAATACGCATTTTTAAGGCTAATGAACATTACTAAACTTGTTCAGAATGTGATTTCCCACAAAAAAGGTTCTGTATATTTGAGAGACGTCAAAATGAAAAAAAAACAGGAAAAGCAAATATACTCTTCAACATTCACGCGCGCGACTCTGAATAGTAAAGAGCTGTCAGATAGTGGATTCATTAAATTGAATTAATAGTGATTATAAACATTTAAAAGTGACGAAAAGACATTTTTATATAAAATTAAGTGCCTCAACACATTAAAGACTGTTTCCGCCGCCGACTTTGAGGGCTTTTTCACCGCGAAAATGTTCCAAGAACAAGCGCGAGTTCAATTGGTGAAAGTGAGACAGAAACACAACCTGAAAAATCAACAGATAAGGACTGGAGAATAAAAACTGGAAAAAAAAGAAGCGGGAGACTAAAAACATTATCACAACGTAAAAAAGCCATTGTCAGCTTATCTCAATCTGGGACTTCAAAACAAACAATTAATGCACCTATTTTTAAACAGCCAACACAACAGAATAAAACCTTACAAAATACAGATGATAGGATGGAAACGTCTAGTACACCCCAAAATAACTACACAACACAAAATCAAAACAGACCAAAAAATATCTGTTGCTATGCAAAACATTTTTCGTAAAAAATATAATAATGCCTATTATGTTATGTTACAACTCCTGAGGGCACAACTAGAACAAGACTTGCAGGCATATGGTGCTCAATGTTTCCCAATGTCCAAGACTTCACAATACAAACAAGGAAAGGTTTTATTATTGTCAGACAACATAAAAGAACACATAGTAAAGGCACTGGATCACCTGAAAAAAGATAAGGAAATCTCAACTTTTGAGGAGAGTACTATTCCACAAACTACAACACACCAAACAACAACACAATCATATTCTGCGGTTATATCTCAGGTGGATATAGATATAAAAGAAAAAGAAATAAATGAAATCTTATTACTTAACAGCAACATAGTACACCATTATTGCAAACGCATAATATCAAAAAAAGAACCAACAATCCCTCATTATTTATACGAATAATTACAGGTGACGTAAGATCATACGAAAAACTAATTAACGAAGGAGTATATTACAAATGCAGATATTTTGCGGTTTACCCCAGCCACCCACCAGAACCTCTACCAGTCCCGTGTGCAAAATGTTCCATGTTTACACATACCACTGACCAGTGTAACACTCCAATAAAATGCTCAAAATGCCACGGAGACCATAAAGACATTGAGTGTAAAACCAATATTCCACCTACTTGTAAAGCATGTGGCTCTACAGAACACGTTGCTTGGTCCATAAAATGTCCACAAACGCCTACCAAACCCATCGATGGAATACCGAATGTTAAAATTCGCTCTATAAACAAAAAATCAGCTGACCTGGACAAAAAAGTTACAAGAAAGTTATCACAATCCATGACCATATTATTGACACTTACACAAATAAGATAAATAAACCTAAAAATAACAACCGTCAGGAACTATTGGCTAAACTACAAAAAAAGGTTTATTGATCAATACAACATTAACACCGTTCCCACATTTGTAGGAAACCGTCTTTACATACTCATGTTTGATCTGAATTCTGAAAACGATACACCCACAGAACCAAGCGAAGGTATTCAAATTCACCGGGATGTCTAAAATTAAAATACTTTATGCCAACATCAACAGTTACAACTCTAAAAAACATTTAATAAACTACTATGCAGAACATAACGATATCAAATGCAACATGTTTGTGGAAACCAAAACTGCAATAAGTACATCGACTAATTATAAGGACTGGATTACAATTCAAAAAAATGGTAACGTTGTAACACAAATATAAGAGGAGGTAGTTTAATTCAAAGTGAAACGAAACCATACACTACAACATGCCCTTCAAGAACAACAAAATTCACATATTTTTAACTTATATCCATCCAAATAGTGCAACTATTGAAGACAATTTGTTTGTGAAAGCCTCACAATATGAATATGCCATTATAATTGGTGATTTCAACGTCAACAATAGAAAGAAAAAATAAATACAGCATTTTCTAAATAATTCAGACTTTGTGCAAATATCAACTCCACCAACATTCATTATGGCAAACAATGAAAATTCCACTCCCAACTTGTTTTTCTGTACAAAAAATATTAGACAAAATATTTCCGACGTTCACCTAATTCCAGACCTGTGCTCTGATCATCTAGCCATAGAATTCTGTCTCGACCTTGACCAACCTCCTATGGACTATGATGAGGAAATAAAATATAATTTTAACAAGTGTAATATGGAACGTGTAAATGCACAAATGTTACAATATATAAATCATGCAACTCCAATATCCCCTCAATACATTACATTCTTTCTGGAGAAACTTAATCAAACTGTCAGTGAAAACACACCAAAATTCACGAAAAAATACTTCTCACATAGACCACCGCCATTCATAATTAAATTAATCAAGATTAAGAAACAACAATACCGTGAAATCAAAAACAATAATGAACCAGTTCTAAAGAGAAAATTTAATGACCTTAACAAAGACATCCACAAACTGATACTACAATACAGATCTTCCCAATACTTAGAAGTGTGTCATGAAATAAATGTGTCAAAAAGAAAAAAATACTGGAACCAAATAAAAAAACTATCAAAATATCGTAAACATAATAATAGTCAGTTTCTAATAGAAAATAATAAAACATTAACAGCAGATCAGGAAATTGCAGACACATTTGCAAATCATTTTAAAAAATCATACCAATTTAGTGAAAATGTCAAATTTGACGCAAATCACCATAATGAAGTCGATGATTGGTACAACTTATATTTCGAAGAAAAGCATTTTGAAGATATTCCTCCGATAGATGCAGATGAGTACTATGCTGCAACCGTAAGAAAAAAGAACACTACACCCGGATATGACAATATATCATACGGTATATTAAAAAAACTAAACACAGATATACACGAAGAAATAATGCGAATATACAACTACTGCTTACTGAACTCATATTTTCCTCCAGAATGGAAAAATCTTGATCACTCTAATATAGCCAACTACCGACCCATTTCCTTGTTACCAGTAATCGGGAAAAATTTTGAAACGATCATTAAAAAAAGAATAGAAGCATCTGTTGGTAATTACATACCCAACTATCAGTTTGGCTTCAGACATGGATCATCCACAATACACCCCCTAATAGTATTAACCAATAATGTCCAAACCAACAATAAACTAGGAAACAAGTCGGCTGCCATCTTTCTTGATATAAACAAAGCTTTAGACAGTGTTTGGCACCACGGACTTCTGTATAAATTACATCAAATTCAGTGCCCAGACTATATCATATGGATTTTAAAACACTATCTCTCAAACCGATCTCTTCAAGTCCAAGTTAAAAACAAATTGTCCACTCCATTTAGTCCTAAACAAGGTTTACCACAGGGTTCTCCCCTTTCTCCGCTACTCTACAATATTTTCTGCTATGACATATACAGGGTGTCCCGAATTGCATAGGCCAAACTTCACTAAGCAATACAACTTTTCAAAATAAGAAAAAAGTTCTTATAAACATGGGTCGGGAAGTGCTTAGTTTCCGAGACACAAGGTGTTCAAGTAATTCTCCTGAAAATGTTTTTTTATGAATATTTTCGAAACATCTAAAGATAAACAAATGATAATTTACACAGGAATTTAACTTTTTATGCTTTTTAAGACAAAATGACAACTATGTACGAAAATAATTCAGGAGCGGGTGAAACTGGGGGGCCTAGGTATAATTTAGCCCCAACTTTATTGCGTGACATTTTTACATTAATTTATGAGCAGAACATAAAAATTTGAAGTTTTCTACACAAAAAAAGTCTCTTGTGTTTTTTCTCTAAAATTATCAGTTTTTGAGTAAATTTTATCTGAACTTTATTAATTATTAACCATTATTACCAGCATTCCTGGTATGCAGGAGTGTGCCATGATTGTAATGTTTGTAACAAATGAAAAATAATCTAGCATGCAATGCCAGAATGACAATAATGACATTGTTGTTTTTTGTGTTTTCTGTAGTTCATTGTTCTGTAGTTTTATTATTTCCTTTTGGAAAGTGTTCTATTGAAAAGTAAAAAAATGGTCATGTTTAGTAATGTGGAGTACGCGGATATTCATTTTATTTATGGATATTGTAATGGAAACACGAATGCCGCGGTACGCGAATATCGCAGAAGATTTCCTAATAGAAGGAAACCATCTAAAGATGTTTTTATTTGAACCCACCTAGAATTTAGAAATGTTGGACTTAAAAGTGGTCCAAGAAATGAAAAACAGCGAAATGGGCGATTTAAAAACATAATTTTGGCCAAATTTAACAATAACAATAAATTAAGTATCAGAAGAGCGGTCCAACAGCTGCGTGCGCAAGCTGTGCATGTTTCCAAAAACAAAGTTTTTCGGATTCTGAACAAAGACCACAGAATAGCTTTTCGAATGCAGCCAGTCCAAAGCCTTCAACCAGGTGATTCCGAAAGGCGTATCAATTTTTGTAATTGGTTTATAAATGCCATGGAACAAGATCCCAATTTCGGAAGTAAAATTATTTGGACTGATGAAGCTACCTTTAACCGTAATGGATCGGTTAATTTTAATAATTTAAGAATCTGGGCTCATCGGAATCCTCATATAATTCGCCCTAGGACATTTCAATAGGAGTTTAGCGTTAATGTATGGTGTGGTGTTATAAACGGGACTTTTTGTCGGCCCCACATCCTTCCTCCCCGTTGGACCATTATTTAGTGATTTTTTAAATAACCATTTTTTTCAATATCTCGAGGATATTCCTCTTAATTTAAGAAATGAATGCTGGTTTCAAATGGACGGAGCTCCTGCACATTTTGCTGTTGAGAACCGTTTGTGGGTAAACAATAATTATCCTGAACGGTGGATCGGTCGATTAGGTGCAAGAGCCTGGCCACCCCGTTCACCGGATTTAACTCCAGTTGATTTTTTTGTCTGAGGCTATTTAAAGGACAAAGTCTACGCAAACCCTGTAAACACAAGAGAAGAGTTAATAGAAAGAATTCTCGAAGAATGTGAAAATTTGCGGGCTAATCCTTCTGCGATATTCGCGTACCGCGGCATTCGCGTTTCCATTACAATATCCATAAATAAAATGAATATCCGCGTACTCCACATTACTAAACATGACCATTTTTTTACTTTTCAATAGAACACTTTCCAAAAGGAAATAATAAAACTACAGAACAATGAACTACAGAAAACACAAAAAACAACAATGTCATTATTGTCATTCTGGCATTGCATGCTAGATTATTTTTTATTTGTTACAAACATTACAATCATGGCACACTCCTGCATACCAGAAATGCTGGTAATAATGGTTACTAATTAATAAAGTTCAGATAAGATTTACTCAAAAACTGATAATTTTAGAGAAAAAACACAAGAGACTTTTTCTGTGTAGAAAACTTCAAATTTTTGAGTTCTGCTCATACATTAATGTAAAAGTGTCACACAATAAAGTTGGGGCTAAATTATACCTAGCCCCCCCCCCCCCAGTTTCACCCGCTCCTGAATGATTTTCGAACATAGTTGTCATTTTGTCTTAAAAAGCATAAAAAGTTAAATTCCTGTGTAAATTATCATTTGTTTATCTTTAGACGTTTCGAAAATATTCATGAAAAAACATTTTCAGGAGAATTACTTGAACACCCTGTATCTCAGAAACTAAGCACTTCCCGACCCATGTTTATAGAAACTTTTTTTCTTATTTTGGAAAGTTGTATTGCTTAGTGAAGTTTGGCTATGCAATTCGGGACACCCTGTATAATTACAATCTGGAACATCCACGGAATGTTGACCATAATGCATATATGCTACAATTTGCTGACGATAATTGCCTGGTCCCCATGGGAAATCTTTGAGAGAAACCATTGAAAAACTTCAACAACTCAGATAATACAATATTCTGGATGAAGAAATGGCGCACTATTCCAAATCCAAATAAATCTCATCTGATTATATTTAACCATAGAATTACAGATAATTCTCCATCAATTAATCTAATTCAACAGACACTCCGACCTTCTCAATCTTGCAAGTACCTAGATATCAATATTGACAGCAAGCTAAATTTTAAGTCTCACACAAAATGGTGTAAACAAAGTGTTGTATCAAGATACTTTAGATCCCTTACATATAGGAATGAAGGTTTAAATAGGTCAACGGCATGTAATATATACAAAATGATTTGCCGACCCATACTGGAATATGGTTTCATTCTATTTGGAAATTGTCGAAAGCCAGCCTTATATAACATCGAAGTAGGGGAAAGAAGTAGTCTGAGGAAGATCACGAAAATTAGGCATCCCAATAATCCCTTGCACAATCCCTCTAATAACCTTCTTTACCAAAAAACCAAAATTGAACCTATACTCTCCAGATTCCAAAGACTCTCAAAAAAAATCTCCAGCAATTTATCTAACATCGAATTAACAAATCCTTTAATTTACCCAACAAATCCCAACATCCCACCCAAAAGAGTATTCCCTACCCAAACAATCTACAAATCCCTTGTGTTATTACGTAATCAACAATAGTATAAAATACACTTATTATATTTCATTACTAGTTTTTTTTTTTTGTAAAAACCTTATAAACATAAGATGTGTTATATTTGTTTTAAATTAATAAGTATTGTAAATATAATATAATGTACACAGGCTGGAAGACAGGTCGTTAGCCAATTGGAATTTCCAATAAAACTTTGTACTACTACTATATTCTTCAAGAAGCTTTTCCAGAAAAACCAATGGGATAATCGGAAAAATGTATAGAACCTTTTTTGCAGGAAATCTCATTCTGAACAAGTTTACTTATGTTCATTTGGCCCTAAAATCGCGTACTTCTCGAGATATTTGCATTCAAAATAAAAAATACACGATAAAAACACACACATATATATATTTTTCAAGTCGCTTTTCCAGAAAAGCCAGTGGGATAATCGGAAAAATGTATAGAAACTTTTTCGTAGGAAGTCATATTCTGAACATGTTTACCTATGTTCGTTTAGCCTTAAAAACGCGTACTTTCTAAATGAAAAAAAACACGAAAAAACGTATATATATGTATATATCTCAAAAATCATTTCTTCTTTTTTCTGCTCATAAGCAAAACCTTGAATACTTACTTCCTATGCAGAGAAACTGCTGTTCAGAATTTTTCTCCGCTATTTTTCTAATTTGAGTGGACTATCACCCTGCCTGAATTTTTTTCCCGTTTTGAAACCTATAAGAGGTGGGGGTAGTTTTAACCCTCCATAGGATTAAGTCTCTACCCTTTGAGAGTAATGGCTGGTTGTCGCACCAGAGTAAAATATTTTGCACTAAGAGATACAAAAATTTGGCCTTTGTACATGGTATTTACACTCACCTGCGTCTTTTGAGCTTTAGCGGTAGTTTTCACTCCCCCATAAGTGCGGATTTCGGTTTAATTTATAGAAATAGCTTACTGTTGCTTGAATTTATATTCTCTACTCTCGACTACAAAACATCTACCATTTTTCACACTTCATTAAGAGTTATCACATCATTTCTGTGATTTTACACCATTTTAAGGGATGTTTTTGGCCAAAAAACAAAACTGACATGATAGATTTTTTTTGGACCACAGATTCTGATTCAGCTTCGAAAAATACACCATATCCATATAATTTGATCCGCTGCACAGACCTTTTTTTTGTGTAAAATGTAGCTGGCAGGGGCTTCCACCAAGTATACAGGGTACGTAAGAAAGTGATTATATGGACAATTTCAAGCATAAAAGTTCTAATGAAAGTATGCCCTAAAATGCTTCATAAGGAAGTTACAACTCTATAAAGGTGGTGTCCAAATAGTCCAGATTCTGGAGACGTTTAACTTTCAGTCCTAAGTACCTGTCAGACATACAGCTGAAAAGTATCGTACTCGAAGTAAAATTGTCTGCTGAATCCGCATCCGGAGGGCGCATAAAAATCGGGGATTGCCTTAATCCGCGAATTTACCCTTATTTCGGAAATTGTGAAGAAGTGTATTTTTAAAATATAACTTGCGTTTTTTCCCACAAAACATAAGCTAAAAATCTATTCTTTTTTCTTTTAATTTTAGCTTACAATACACTTAATGTAACAGTGTAGTCAAAACACATCTAATATTTATAAAAATTTTAGAAAAGAGTATCACGTGAACCTCTACGCAGTCGGCGCATTGAAAAATGTAGCATGCGAGATTTTTTTTTTATTTTGGGAAATTGACAAACACTAGATCGTAGACCAAGATTATTTTTAGTGATTGATTCATACTGATATTTTTAGTGAAACGGAAGATATGAATTTTTTTAATTTGGCCGTCCTGTGATCGAGCGCGCTATGAATCGAAACCGACGGATGCCGGCACTCATTTGCGTTATATTTAATTATTTGGTACTGCTTTAGTAGGTACAATATTCCTGTTAGGTTTTACCGGCTTTTTTTGTTTAAAATATGAAGTTATTAATGTGGTTGTTTAAAATGCCTTAGGTTTAATTTTCATCATAACTTTAGAAACACTTAAATTATTATGTATGCAGGTATCTAACCTGTATAAATGAAATTGTCTCTAAATATGATAAGTATGAATGCATTTATATCAGCTTAGCAAAATACATAACAATTAATAATTAGAAATTACTATAATTAGAATCAGCTTATATCTTGAAAATGCGAAGATTCATAACTGCGAGGAAGCCGATATGGTTATATTCTCCATACTAAAATTTTGTGTTTTGGAAGAGCAGCAATAGTGGCAAGCAACAGATATTTTTTGTTGTCATTATTTTTGTACAGCAAAATGAAAGTAAAGTTGTGGCTTCAAAAGTTCGATTCGTATATGTTCTGCAATAAAATAATTGAAGATGCAGCAACAGGCACTCATACCTCTCCTCCTTACATCGACCATTTTTATGTCTACCTATGTGCTTAGTGGGTGGAATAACACAAGCCACACATTTGGGAAGGAAAAAAAGACAGAATTTAAGACGGCAATTGAAAATTGAGAAACGCTCAATCCTCTGGCAAAATATATAAATGACGTGGACGATTGCAACGTCATTGAATTTATAAACACTGGCTCCATATTCTTTAAATGCACATTTATTTTTAAACTGCAATAGCGATATAGAGTTTTACCACCTACTGAAGACGCATTTTATGAATATGCCAAGATATGTGCCTGTATACACTCCTTATTTGGAAGAAAACAGGTAACATGTCTCCAAAACGTCCAAATGTTCTTCAGTATGATTAGACCTCAACAAAAGGTGCACTGATACTGATACCTACCACGTGTAAGAAACAATCGAAGCCAGTCACTTCTAAGTAGTCGTTTGCAAGTGTAAGAATAATATTTGCAACAAGAGGTGTTTCTGCAAGAGAACTGGAGAACTGGTTTTGCATTATTTTTGGTAAATGCACTGATGAAAACATATAATTAAAATAACTTCTAATTATTAATTGTAATGTATTTCGCTTAGCTGATACAAACCACTGCCTAATATAAGGAATCACTACTTCCACATTCAGATTTTCTATCCAAGTCTGTACCAAATTTCAAGTCAATATCTTAAACCGTTCCAGAGTAATCGTACGGCCAAAGAAAGTTACAGACAAGACGGACTGACAGAATTTTTTAAATTTTAAATAACTATATCTTTTAAACAAAATTAGGCCAGTAAAATCTGACACAGGAATATTGTACCTATTAATACAGTACCAAATAACTAAATATAATGCAAAAGAGTGCCCGCATAAGTCAGTTTCAACTAGAGATGGGCACGTGACGTGAATTTCACCGTGTCACGCCGTGTCACGGCGTGAGCGTGTACATTTAAGGTACCATATCACGGAAGATTTCGTGAGTGTGCGTGAGTCAAAAGATCCCGTGCGTGAGATAATATTCACGCCGTGACACGACGCCCCATCTCTGCTTTAAAACTTCAACTTGTCGTGTCGTGACAAGAATAAGAAGCGAAGCGATAGACGGAAGACGGAACACGAGCGCGAGAAGGGAGGGAAAAGGACAGGAGACAGGATGAATGACGCAACATTCAAATCAAACTGCGTAATTGCAATCTCTCTACTGCATTCGCCAGTCGCCTAGCCCTCCTGGCCTGGTCTGGTCACTCTGGTCCAGAGATGGGCACGTGACGTGAATTTCACCGTGTCACGGCGTGAGCGTGTACATTTAAGGTACCAAATCACGGAAGATTTCGTGAGTGTGCGTGAGTCAAAAGATCCCGTGCGTGAGTTTGCCTTAACATATATCAGTCGTGCGTGAGTGTGCGTGAGCGTGAGTCAAAATCGACTCACGCGCCCATCTCTAGTTTCAACTAGGAGCGCGCTCGATCGCAGGACGGTCAAATTTAAAAAAATCTTCCGTTTCACTCAAAATATCAGTATTAATCAATCATTAAAAATAATTTTGGTGTTTTCTTATAAATTTGTACGATCTAGTTTTTGTCAATTTCCCAGAATAAAAAAAAAACTCGCAGGTTACATTTTTCAATGCGCCGGTTGTGTAGAGGTTTACGACATGTTTTTTTCTAAAATTTCTATAAGTATTGGATGTGTCTTGACTACACTGTTGCGTTAAATGCACTGTGAGCTACAATTTGAAAAAAATAATAGATTTTTAGCTTATTTTTGTGGGAGAACACACAAGTTATATTTTAAAAATTCAGTTTTTCACAATTTCCGAAAATTCGCGGATTAAGGATATGCGCGCCCGTGTGCAAGTCTTCATTCGGCGCCCCTTACTCCATGAACTATGCGTTCAGTAATTTTTATTGGGAAGTAATTTTGCGCCCCCAGGCATCGCACGCCCGTTAGGCGTGGGCCTTATACTAGTTGAGTCAATGAAGCCTAAAAATCGTCAAAACCTCTTAGTTCTCAGCAATAGCTCCGATTTTGGTCGTTCTTTTTTTAAAATATGTCTTTTTTAATATTATTTAAAATCAGAAACATCTCAAGTGGCGCAAATAATTATTTATATTGTTTAAAGAATAATAACAATATTTAAAAAAAAATATATTTAAAAAAAATTTTTTCGCGATATTTATAAAACATTGAGTTGTTTTTATTGAAAATCTAAGTTAAAAAATGTCTCTCACAGTCAGGGCTGATAATTATTTATATTGTTTAAACAATAATAACAACTTTTACATAAAAAATCTATTTTTTTATGTTTTTTTCCCGATATTCATGAAAAAGTTAATTTAGTCCAGTGTTTAAAGGTTTTTCGCTCAGAATTCTTTCGGAAGGCAATCCCCAATTTTTATGCGCCCTCCGGATTCGGATTTAGCAGACAATTTTACATCGAATATGACACTTTTCAGCCATATGTCTGACAGGTACTTAGGCTTCAAAAACTAAGCCTTAAATTGGAGCTGAGATTCCTGACTAAAAAGGCAATTTTCAAATATGTCGGCAACTAAATCTAACTTTTATCTAAAAATAATAATTCACTACAATGTATTTTGATAGTTTCAAATAATTATATGATTGTTATGAAAATCCTACTTTCTTTATTTTTATAGAGTTGTAGCTTCCTCATGAAGCATTTTAGGGCACACCTTCATTAGAACTTTTATTATGCTTGAAATTGGCCATACAATTACCTCCTAAATTTTCTTACATACCCTGTATACTTGGTGGAAACGTACCGTACTGCCCCTGCCAGCTGCATTTTTCAAACGTTATACTCAGGCCCGCGCCTAAGGATATGCGTGCCCGTGTGCAAGTCTTCATTCGGCGCCCCTTACTCCACGAACTATGCGTTCAGTAATTTTTATTGGGAAGTAATTTTGCGCCCCCAGAAGCAGGCGCCCGCGTGCGCTGCACGCATCGCACGCCCGTTAGTCGCGGGCCTGGTTATGTCGGAGAGCAGCCAATCTGTAGGAAGCATTTTAAAAGTAGTCTATACAACTCGCGAACACCCACCTAAAAAACAGATGATATTATGTAAAATGACCTTCTGGATTTGATATTTGAGTTCGCCCGTTAATTTGAGATTGCCAAATCGGTCAATTCGCAAATTTTTTGAAAAATTTTAAAATTATGTGTTAATTTTTGTTTTGCACATAACACATCATATCTTTTTTATTTTAATTTCGATTTAGACCAATATTTTACACATTATCCCTCCAATATTCTTGGACAGGCTGACGGCAAAGGATATAGTGTAACTAATAATATAGTGCCTAAAAAAAATATAATTACCCTCTATTGTCGCGGTTTTTTAAAATTTGCATTGAAAAATACCCGATCGAGGAAACTTTTTTATTTTTAAAGAGAGAGTTATAGTATAAACGAGAAAGATGTTCCATATACTTTAAACAAACTTTTTTATAAAGAGATTTTTTTGAAATTCGGCTCATGTAACGAGATGACGCTGTTGAATGCGGCCGCCCAACTCGTCCGCATTAATTTAAAGCATAACTTCTGTTAACGTCGCCCATCTGTGGTGTCGTTTAAGGGATCAAGTGAGTCTACGGATTATTTAGTTTCTATTTGCAATTAAATGTTATAAAATTATGTAGATAATCTTGAAACATACACATTAAAAAATATATTTTCATTAATTATAACAGCAAGTGGGTACTAAAGATTACATTTTCCTTCGCATAAACAACTTATGTTACATTGCACGTTTGCTTTGCTACACTTGCAGCTTGTAGTACAGTTATATAATTTACATTTACAAAATGGAGTTAACTCAATAAAATTGGGTTTTGAGCTTTTTGAAATCATCTTTGGAAATAAGATTTCCTCCTTTAGGTACCATCCAAAATCTAAAACATTTGGAATTCTGGGCTTAATTTGGTAGGCTGTCTTGTAAATAGCACATTGCAGAAATGTCCTTTTTACTTGTATTCTCTGTACTATTACAATTTCTGATTTTCTTTTATAAGCAGTTCAGTTCGGGTACCCGATCTTCTACATTGTGCATGGTAAACTGAATTTAGTGATAAAAATAAATTTTTCTGTTCTAAATATTGTTTTAGAGCCACAGAAATGTCATCGGATTTTGCATTTGATCTCTATATTTCTAAAACCGTAAATATCGCTCGCAGACAAAAAATTTTCATACCATTGTGTTAGTGAACGAATTCTGAACAACTTTCGAAATGTCCGTCTGTCTGTCCGTCCATCATGTTTCTTGTAAGCACGATAACTGAAGAAAGAAAATTCCGATTGTACTGAAATTTGGACAGTAAATTAGTGTTAGCTAGAGGAAGAACCCTATTTGAACAAAATCGATCGGTAAATAAAAATGTTATTACTTAATGATTTAAATTTGAAAAAAATTTTTTTTAATTTTTATGTTTTTGTAATTGAATTTAGAAATCTGGTGAAATGATATCTCATTTTAATATCTAAATATTTATATATTTTACAAATATGCATTTCATAATGTAGGTAATATACAACCGTGAAAATATGATTTTAGCTCGTGTCTTATAATGTAAAAATTTACATTCTTTTACGTGTAAGGTGGTGGTGTAGTTCTTTTGATTCGGAATCGAAACCCAAATGGGGTTTGGTATAGTTTTTTTACCAAGTCTTTTACCAACTAAGATCGTATTATAAAATTAAAAAAGTCCAAAAGTAACATTATTTACAAAAAACTGCGAAAAGTATCCTATTGAATGTATAACAATTATATAAAAATCCAGTGAACAGGCGAAGAGTACGTTTTTAGCTTGTTTCCTTTGATTTCCTATCCGAGTAATTATAATTTATTATGCCAAACTATGTGTTTATAACGCACTAAATATAAGGACTGAGACAAAAAGCACTTTCAACTTAACATAAATGGACACTGGAAAATAATAATCACCCGGCACGTGTCTGCGTTTAGCTCTAAATGCGATTGCGGCCGATTCATAGTAGCGCGCATTCGTTCGGACGCTGAAACAATCAATATTTCGAAAAGGGAGCAAAATTTCAAAAAAAAACTTCTTATAAAAGATTTTATTTAGTTCATTCGGAACATTTTCTTCGGTTATAGTAGGCACCTAACTTTAAAAATAAAAAAGATACCTCGATCGGACATTTTACTCTACAAATTTTAAAGATTTTGCGTCAAAGAAAAGTTGTTATTTTTTTTTGCCAACTAATTATTTTTTAGGTAAAGTTTTTTACTTTCAACATATCAAAGAATAGTTAGAGAATATTATGTAAAAAAATTTAAAAATTCTGAAGTAAAATAAAAAATATATGACGTGTTATATGAAAAACAAAAAATAACCCATAATTTTTATTTTTTTTAGAAAATTGCCAATTTGGTCATATTGGCAATCTCAAATCAATGGGCGAATTCAAAAATCAAGTTTAGCAGGTTATTTTACATCAGATTACCTATTTTTTAGGTGGGTGTTCGCGAGTTGTATAGAGGGTGTCGAATTCAGAGGGTCTGGTCTTCCACTATTATACTAGTTGAGTCAATGAAGCCTAAAAATCGTCAAAACCTCTTAATTCTCAGCAATAGCTCCGATTTTGATCGTTCTTTTTGTAAAACGTGTCTTTTTTAATATTATTTAAAATCAGAAACATCCCAAGTGGCGCAAATAATTATTTATATTGTTTAAAGAATAATAACAATATTTACAAAAAAAATATTTAAAAAAATTTTTTTCGCGATATTTATAAAACATTGAGTTGTTTTTATTGAAAATCTAAGTTAAAAAATATTTCTCACAGTCAGGGCTGATAATTATTTATATTGTTTAAACAATAATAACAACTTTTACATAAAAAATCTATTTTTTTATGTTTTTTTCCTGATATTCATGAAAAAGTTAATTTAGTCCAGTGTTTAAAGGTTTTTCGCTCAGAATTCTTTCGGATAAAACCGATTGACGTGAAATTTGGACAGTAATTAGGGAATGGCTCAAGGAACAAAAGTTATATAGTGCCGATGTGTGCTTTTACCCTGGAGGCCACCCCTTCCGGGGGGTGGAAATTATTATGTTCAAAGTAACTGTAGAAATCGATAGAGGAGTGAATTCTAAGCAATAGATGTTCTATAAAATTTTTTCGACGTGTCAATACGATTTTTCACTAATAACTCGACGTTTTACCAAAAAAATTATAAGCAAAAATGAAGCCTATAAAATAACAAATCGATTGTTTTTTTTTTAATTTCTGTAGATGCAATACGAACCGAGTTATGGCTCATCGAAGGTGACTTTTTGTTCGCCGAAAACTGAATTCGAATAACGAAAAAACGGAAAATTTTTGGAGGAAAACATATAAGACATTTTTAAAAGTACTTGAAAGGACCTTTAAAATGAACTTTGGTAAAAGTCGTTAGCATAAAAACTAACAGAGTTATGATGAAAATAAAATGATTGTCTCTTTTCTTCGGAGAAAAAGCAATGAAACCAATCGCTTCACCGCAAGAATTGAAACTGAACATAATCCATTTACAATTTACGTTATTTAAGTACTAACAATATGTTCTAGAAGTTTGACTGATTTAGGATGCTTATATTTGAAAAAAAGTTTGATTTAAATTTGAAATGATTTTTGAAATTTCTTAAAAAATTTTAATTTTTTCACAATAATTCAAAGATCAAATACTAGAGTACAAAAAGTTTGTTTTTTTTTTACTGAAGATTTTGTTTTTTTTTTATTTCTCTAGGATAAAAATTAATTGAGATATCACCGTTATAAGTTTGCATTTTAGTGCGATGACCACCTTCCCCGAGCCCTTCAAACTCAAAAATCTCAAAAACGAAAGGTTCATTCAACTTTACATGCCTTGTAGCCCTTAAAGTGCCCTATAAAATGAATTTTGGAGCTATTGAATAGCTTAAAAATTAAGTTATTATTAAGTTATTGAAAAATCAATCATAGCGCATCTGCTTGAAAAACGTATCTCTTTAGCAACTCCGTACAGTAATATTGTGCAGTACCTACCGGCTTCTAAAATTTGTACTTTAGCATTTTTTATGTATCTTCTTTAGTCTTTGAATTATTGTGAAAAAATGAAAATTTTTTAAGAAATTTCAAAAATCATTTCAAATTTGAATCACTTTTTTTCAAATATAGGCATCCTAAACCGGTCAAATTTCTAGAACATATTGTTAGTACTTAATAAAGTAAATTGTAAATGGATTACATTCAATTTCAACTCTTGCGGTGAAGCCATTGGTTTCATTGCTGATTTTTTCTCCGAAAAAAAGAGACAACCATTTTATTTTCATCACAACTCCATTCGTTTTTATGCAAACGATTTTTACTAAAGTTCATTTTAAAGGCCTTTTCAAGTACTTTTAAAAATGTCTCATATTTTCCTCCAAAAATTTTCCGTTTTTCCGATATTTAACGTTGAAAGAATCGAATTCAGTTTTCGGTGAACAAAAAGTCACCTTCAACGAGCTATAACTCGGTTCGCATTGCACCTATAGAAATAAAAAAAACCGCTGCCCAAGGAATCACTACTTCCACATCCAGATTATCTATCCAAGTCACTCACAACGAAAAAACTTTGTATGTGAAAATAATTGTTTATGGAACTTTAATAATATATTTGAAATCTTCTACCCCAAAAACCCATAAAACGATACCCCACATCGGTAGTGGGGTGGGGGGTGGTAGTGGGGGGTGGACGAAGTAAAAAAATATTTTGAGGTTTCTGGTTCCTGTACATACACTAAATCACAATTTCTATTCATCCCCTTTAATAAGGGGGTGGGGGTGGTAATGGGGGTGGCTAATGCCAATTTTATTTTTGAGACCTTAGCTTCTCTTGTATATACTAAATACCAATTTCGTGGACTCTTACCTGCTTGATTTACCCATTTACCCCAAATTTACCCCAATTTACACCCCAACCCTTCGACGGAACAAGACGAAAATATAATCTAGTTCTAGATCTCGTTAAAGTACATATGTGTACCAAATTTCAAGTCAATATCCAGAGTAAACGTGCGCACAAAAAAAAATTAGACAGACAGACAGACCGACAGACAGATAGACCGACAGACAGAAATTTTTTTTCGCTCAAACTTAAAATCTCGACGTTTCATGACATTTTAAGCCTATTTGGACAATAAAATTTTTTTAAAATTTTTTTGTCGTTACTATACTTCCACTGGACGTGGAAGTAATAAAATCAATCAACCTGTTGTTTTATAGGCTTCATTTTTGCTTATAATAATAATTTCTTTGGTAAAACGTAAAGTTTTCGAGTTATTAATGAAAAATCGTTCTAAAACATGCATTTTTTAGATGAAAAATCAACATTTTCAATCAGGAATAACTTAAAAATAACTCAAAATCGAAAAAATTGCATAAAACATTCATAGCTTAGAATTCATTCCTCTATCGATTTCTTCAGTTACTTTGAACATAATAATTTCCATCCCCGAGAAGGGGTGGCATCCACCCCCAAGACAAAAGCACACATCAGCATTATTTAATTTTTTTTTCCTTGAGCCATTCCCTAATTCCTTTCCAAATTTCACGTTAATCGGTTTTATCCGAAAGAATTCTGAGCGAAAAACCTCCAAAAACTGGACTAAATTAACTTTTTCATGAATATCGGGAAAAAAATATGAAAAAATAGATTTTTCTGGGAAAAGTTGTTATTATTGTTCAAACAATATAAATAATTATCAACCCCGACTGTGAGAAACATTTTTTAACTTAAATTTTTAATAAAAACAACTTAATGTTTGATAAAAATATATTTCTTTGTAAATATTGTTATTATTGTTTAACACGTTAACGACGGGGGTTATTTTTCAGAAACATTAATTTGGTACATTTCTTGTTGTCAAGTACTAGATTTTTTTTTAGATTACTCTGAAGGAGCGGGCGATTGGCCTTCCCCCACTGCGACCTGTAAGGTCTATTGTAGTACTCCTTTTTGTGTGCCTCAGGGCTCCCCATCCAAACATGGTCTTCCTAGACTTCGAGTCTGTTGATAAGGGCCCCCAGGCACGGTTATCAGCCTCTGTCTTTCTCTCGCCGAGCCGCCTCAGTCCAGTCAGGCTTTTACAGCTCAGCATATGGACTGAGATCTCCAGCGAGAACTTGGGTCACCATTCCAAGCGCTGGACGCGACCAACGTTGCTTAACATCGCTGATCGAGTGCCGGCGCCTAGATCAATTCAATTCAATTCAAAACAAATTTATTATAAGTTTTAGTTTACAATAATGCGCCTCAGTCGGGCCCAATTTAGAGCCGACCACACCACCACGGCGCGCAACGTCGTGGTAGATGAGTGGTCGGGTGAAGAGGGCTCGGCTTTGGCTATAACAATAATTCACGAGGGTTAGTTAGGCCTCCTGTCTTGCATGAGAAAACTTACGCCTAACAATTTGGGTGATATAACTAAGAATAGTTTAAAAACACTTATAGCTACTTAAAACTAGATTTAAAAACTTGTGTTAAGGGCGCGCGCACAACACACGCGCACTTGTTTTTATGCAGTTTTGGTTGGTGACACAGGGAAAAACTCAAAGAAAAAACCCGTTCGAACAAGTCACAGTCTTCATCCGGTGGTCTGCCCGCCTCCGGAAAGGTAGGGTGAAGGGGAGAGTGTGATTTTAAAAGTTGGGATTTGCTGGAGGTTATTGGTCTAAAGGGGATTTGGAAAGACAAAAAGGGACAAAAAGAACAAAAATGTAACAAAACAACAAAAATTGAATAAAGGGAATAGAGAGGGGTTTAAGGTAAAAGGTGGTGAAATTAGAGTAAAGGGTGGTGAAAGGGAAATTGTGGCATAGGATAGGTTTGGCTAGGGAAGTTGCCGAAAGATGGGCAACGCCTGGTATGGTAATGTGTGTTTTAGATCGAAAAGTATGGCATTATGCTGTCTGATTCGTGTGATGTCTCGGGTTAGCGGACTGTCGCCCAATTTGAATTGATAGAATTTTTGGGAGGATTCCCGGACGAAGTCCGCTAGTGGGGTTATGTCGTGGCAACGTGCATAGAGGTCTCTGAGGGAGGTGTACCTGTCTGAGTCTGAAATGAGGCGCATAAATTTGTGTTCCAAGACTTTGAATTTGTTCATTGTCGTGGCCGGGATGCTGCACCACACCGGCGCCGCGTATGTGATGGCCGGCCTGATCACCATCGTGTACAACAGCTTTTTGTTCGTCCTGTTTAGTCCGCTACCCCGCGCCAGGAGCGGGTACAGACTCCTGGACATGGAGTAGACCTTACGTACCGTCTCGTTAATGTGTGTATTGAAAGTCAGCCGTCTGTCTAAGTTGACCCCCAAATATTTCACGCACCGCTTAATTGGAATTTGGCGGCCCCCTATCGAAAGTGGTGTGAGAATTCTGTTCTCGGTGAAGCGGCGCGTGAAAAGAATCGACTCCGATTTCTCGGCGTTGATCCGAATCTTCCACTTGTCGTAATACGCCGTGGCGCGAGCCATGTGCGCCTTCAGCAGCATATTTGCTGCTTGTGCGTTGTGTGAATGCGCGTACATGGCCGTGTCGTCGGCGTACTTGGCAAGGTTCGTATTCGGGAACTCCGGGAAGTCGGAGACGTACAGGTTGTACAGTTTTGGCGACAGGCACGACCCCTGGGGGACGCCCGCGCGGATGTCCCGCCGAGTTGAGAGTTTGTTATTCACCCTGACCCGCAGCGATCTGCCTGTCAGGAAGGAGTGAATAAGTTTGATGATGTGCGTCGGAAAGTTGAGCGTGTTCAGTTTGTAGAGTAAGCCCGGGATCCATACGGTATCGAAGGCTTTCTCAATATCGAGGAGCACCATCACGGTGCTCTTTCCGCGGTTGCACTGCACTTTGACGTCATTCACGATCCTGACGACCTGGTGTACAGTGCCCCTGCCTTTCTTGAAACCGAACTGACATTCGTCGTCGATGTGGAGTTCATCCTGGGCAGAGTCTAGTCTGACCAGGATGACCTTCTCCACCAACTTAGAGATCGCCGACAGCAGCGAGATCGGTCGATAACTGCCGGCGAGTTTGGCGTCTTTGTTCGCTTTCAAGATCGGCACGACCACGGCACACTTCCACTGACTTGGCCAGTGTTGTAGCCGCAGGATCGCGTTGACAATGTACGTCAATTGTACAATGCCTTTCCGCGGAAGATATTTGAGCAGCCTGTATTCGATACAGTCTGCCCCCGGGGCCTTGTCGTTGGGTAGAGTCCGGACAATGCCTGCTACCTCCGAGGGCTTGGTCATGACTTTTAGAAATTCACATCTGGTCAATTGGATGTCATGGCCAATTAGTTCGTTAATGTCATTTTCGATGCGGTCGTGTTCCGGATTGTTGGGTATCTGTGGGTTGTGAATGTCCGCAAAATGGTTAGCTAGGTCTTCCACTTTTTGGGCGTCTGTCATTGCTGTCTGTCCGTTAGCGTTAGTCAGCGCGGGTATGGCCACCCGCGTATTTTTCATGGCCCTCGACAGTTTCCACAGCGAGTTGTCCTGAGGATTCAACGCCTCCAGCCTATCCCGCCATTTCCGGTTTTTTGCGGTGTTGATGGCGGTCCTGATCCGCCGTTGCAGCCTACCCATCTCGGCCTTAGCGTCGACATCGCGATTTCGCTGCCAAAGCCGTCGCAGTCGGTTCTTCTCCCGTATGTCTTGTATGACCGCTGCGTCGAGTCGGTCTTTGTACGGGTTGATGGTGATAGTGGTCGCAACACTCTGCTTGGCGCCCTGCACTATCCTTGTGAACTCCTCCACCACATTTTCCAGCTCGGCGGGTGTGGTGATGTTGTTTGCAAGTGTCATGTTTGTGTTAATGTGTGTCTTATAGAGACGCCAGTCGGCGTCCCTATAAGATGTGACGTTTCGTGTGATGTCTTCCCTCGACATGTTGTTCAATTCTAACAGAATTGGGTTGTGGTCGGATGCGAGTTCCTCCAGCGCCACGGGTGGCGTGGAGTTCCTCACACCCTTGTTGACCACGATGTCGAGGGTGGTTGGCGTTGCACCGTTGTCCGGAAAATGTGTGGGATCGTCCGGATGTTGCAGTACGACATTATGATTACTCACGTAATCATACAGAGTGTTGCCGTTGGCGTTGTTGCGATGGCAGTTCCATGCGTTATGTCGAGCGTTAAAGTCGCCTATGAGCAAGCAGCGCGGGCTTGCGTTTAGCAAATTCTCAATACAACCCGCCGTGAACCCGTTCGAGGGCCGGTTATACGCGGCGACAATACTCATGCCGCCTTCCAGCGTCACACACACGTTCTCTACGGAGGTGTTCCGCAGACAACGGTGCGTGTGCGCAATATCAGACTTTATGAGTACGGCCACTCCGCCGCCTCTGTTAATGTCGGCCCTATCCTTTCTGATGGTCGTGTACCCTCGGACGCGCAGTTTGCCCCGTCTGTCAAGTTTCGTCTCGTTCAGAAGCATAATGTCGATTTTATGCCTCGTCAAGTAATTGATTAAAAAGGGAATTTTGTTACCTATTCCATTGGCGTTCCATGAGGAAACCTTCAGTTTAAAAGGCATCGGCGGGCAGGTCTCTGTAGAAGGCCGTGACCACCTGGAACTTGTCAAGAGCGCAGGTGCAGCTCTCGAGCTTTTCATTGAGTTCATCCATGTAGCTCAGGAGGCGATCAATGTCGACCAGTGAGGCCATCCTCGCCGTCGCATCTCGGAGTCGACGGAGTCCGTCCAGGCCGGAGTCTGATGGGTTGGTGGGGGGCGGGCTCCGCTGGCTCGTCCGCGGCGGCGGGGATGGTCCCGCTGGTCGTCTAGTTTGGGGCAGCGGTGGGAATTCCTCTCTTGTGGGGGGCCTCACCTGCTGCGGCTCTAGATGGGTGAGGGGGAGGGGCTGCAACTGTGTGCTCCTTGGTTGAGTCCAGGCGTTGGTTTTCGGGAGTGGTGCCGCGACGTACCGTGTCTGGGGAGGGGGAAGAGCTCTCACCTGTCTTAGGTCGATGGCTTCCATCTTCCTCCTATACACAGTGCAAGTAACACTGTTGGCCGTGTGGCTTCCGCCACAGTTGACACAGACCGCCGGTTCGTCCCGCGGCTTGGTACACTCCTTCGTGAGGTGGGAACTGGCGCATTTTACACAGCGGGGGGTCGCGTGACAGTTTGAGGTAGCGTGCCCCCACTGCTGGCATCTGTGGCACTGAATTATTCTTTTTGTGTTGGCCTGACGTTCCCACGTCACGGAGGTGTGGTCCAAGCAGCGGACCCGGGCCTGCATCTCCCTCAGTGTTACTTCGTTTGATGTTACCACCATGTATAGGGGGTTTCTAGTGCCCCTCATCGTGTAAATTTCTTTGACCCTAATCTTGTGGGCCGATTCGAGCTCTTCTTTCAAGTCCTTCACGTCGACTTCATGGTATATGCCTCGGAGCACGAAGGCATGCGTTTTCTCGTCTTTGGGCGTGTATGTATGATAGTCGACGCGTCCCTCCTCCAGAAACTCGTTGACTGTCTTCCAGTCTGCTTTGTTGGCCAATTGCAACATTGTGGACTGCGCGGAGTGTTTCCACAGGTGCACGCCCCTCAGCCTGTCCTTCAAGAAGCTATTCACTTTTTTGTGGTCGTTCAGACGTCCGTGTATTACAATGGGGGGTGGTTTTTTAGGGGCAGGCTTTGGGGCTGTTGCGGCCTCCGCTGCATCCCTGGCGATTTCATCTTTGCTCGGCTGTGGCGGCACCACGTCCATATCTTCTTCGACGCGCACCGGCCCGGCGTGGCGGTTTTCAGTGGGGATTGGGACGTTCTTATTGTCGGGGGGAGCCATCTTCCTACCGGATCCGGGGTGCGTGAAAATCGGGTTCTGATCATCTTTAACGGCAATCCGCCTCTTCTTGTTCGTTGATTCCTTGAGTTTGAAAATCCCCGCCATTTCGTTAACCGGTTCTTGGCTCGTTTTAGTAGGGGCGGCGCTACAGGTTGGAGAGGGGGTGGCTTGAGAGGCCGAAGGTGTTTTCGGGTCTTGCGTCGATTCTGGTTTGTTTCGTTTGGCTGCCCGCCGTCTCAGAGTGACTGAGGACGTAGAGACGTCACTCTCGTCGCCCGACATTTTTGTTGGCCTCGGGAGGGAAGGCCACCCTTTCGAGAAGCTGCTCGGATCCAGACTGGGCGGGATTTGACCGGGTGTTGCAAGCTCCAGGACGCTTGGTTTGAGATACAGTTTATAAGGTTCGGTCCGTCCGACCGGGCTGTCGTCGCGAGCGGGGGGGGAGTGCTCTGACATCAGCGGGGGATTTTTTGAGGGGGAATCAATTTTTTTTTTTTGACAGCTGTCAAAGTGACAGCTGTCAAACGATTTTGTCTGGGAACTTTTATGTGACAGCTGTCAAAGTGACAGCTGTCAGACGATTTCGTCTGTCGACTTTCCAGTGACAGCTGTCAAAGTGACAGCCGAGCCGCCTCAGTCCAGTCAGGCTTTTACAGCTCAGCATATGGACTGAGATCTCCAGCGAGAACTTGGGTCACCATTCCAAGCGCTGGACGCGACCAACGTTGCTTAACATCGCTGATCGAGTGCCGGCGCCTAGATCGGAGCCCGTACAGAGAGCCGCTGTCAAGTACTAAGGCATTATTTAATAACGTTACTTGACTCCGGCGTCAAGAATGCATTCTAAGACTAAAAAACCGCTGCCCAAGGAATCACTACTTCCACATCCGGATTTTCTATCCAAGTCACACAACGAAAAAATTTTGTATCTGGAAATAATTGTTTATGGAACTTTAATAATATAATATTTGAAATCCTCTACCCCAAAAACCCATAAAACGATACCCCACATCGGTAGTGGGGTGGGGGTGGTGACATCGGGTGAGAGTGGGGGGTGGATAAAAGTAAAAAAATATTTTGAGGTTTCTGGTTATTGTACACACACTAAATCACATTTTTTTTCATCCCCTTTAATAATGGGGTGGGGGTGGTAATGGGGGTGGCTAATGCTAAAATTTTTTTTGAGACCTTAGCTTCTCTTGTCTATACTAAATATCAATTTTATGGATTCTTACCTGCTTGATTTACCTCTTTACTCCAAATTTACCCCAATTTACCCCCAAACCCTTCGACTGAATAAGATGAAAATATAATCTAGTTCTAGATCTCGTTAAAGTACATATGTGTACCAAATTTCAAGTCAATATCTCAAACGGTTCCAGAGTAAACGTGCGCACAAAAAAAAGTTACAGACCGACAGACAGAAATTTTTTTTTCGCTCAAACTTGAAATCTCGACGTTTCATGACATTCCAAGCCTATTTGAACAATAAAAATTTTTTAAAATTTTTTTGTCGTTACTATACTTCCACTGGATGTGGAAGTAATTATAGTAGCTCTAAAATGGAAAACTGTAATCTCGGTATCATTACGGTAAATAATTTTATTAATACTCTCCAAGAGCTGTCGCTAGCCCGCACTTGACTTCGGAAACAAGAACCGTCATTGAGAAATGGAAAAATTTTGAAACTGAAATGTATGTATGCTCACTTGGTTATATATTCCCGTCCACAACTAATGTACTATGAAATTGATCGCCGTGTGTATAGAGTGACCTGTTACTTGACCCCGGAGGTAGGTACCGTAGTTAACGTGTTAAACAAGATAAATAATTATTTGCGCCACTTGGGATGTTTCTAATTTTGAATAATATTAAAAAAGATAAAATGAGTTAAGAAATGTCATGCTTTTCTGACGTTTGAAGAAAAAAACTTTTTTAGGTAGATATATTTCAGATTTCACACAAATGTTAATGAAATGAAACAGAACAAAAATACGAAGTGATATAAAATAAAGAATGCTGGGGTAACTGCCCCAGTAGTGGCCATACAAGTCCATTTTTAATGTTTGATAAAGCCTATAATGTGTACCCATTATCATATTTTAACATTTCAATATATGAATAAAGAGGCTGATATATGCAGTACATGACTGTATATGGCACATAACACAAATAACAAAAAATTATTTTTGTTAATTTTTTATATAAAAACATGTCGTTTGCATCAGTAATGGCCATGGTTGTGTGGGTGGTGAAACCCCCTCTACATCAGTAATGGCCACCCACAAAAAAATTTATATTTTTAAGTAAATTTCGTAATAAATATACAAAACAATTTTGATTTGTTGATATTTATTCATTTCTCTAACAATAAATAAACCCCTATTATTTTTTAAAACTGGTTCTGTTATGTTGCTGATGACGTTTTCATTGAAATAATAAAGAATATCGTCCTTTTCTGGCCATTTCAATCCAACCCTGCTTTTTTCATAGACTTGACTTCAGCGCCTTCTGCATCTTTTTTGAGGATTAATCCTGTAGCAACAAAAGTTAATAAATAGGCACCTACATAAAGTTCAATCATTATCGTAAAACTAGAATAAGGTAAGTAGAATGTAGTGCATTATAAGGTTAGTAGTCGTTTAGCCATATCTAAGATAAGTAGACAGGCCCCCCCGTATGGGGGGGGGTCTATTGGGTAGTGAGTTTAGGGGCTCGGGCTTCCGAGGGGCCCGTAGCGGAAGCCCCCCCAGAGATTTTGGCATTTTTTTTTCAAATTTCTCCTCCCCACACATTAATTATTAAACGCTGGCACCCGTTGGCTTCTGAGGGGCCCTCCAGAGATTTTGGCAAATTTTTTTTTCAAATTTCTCTCCCCTGCCCATCAATTATTAAGCGCGGGGACCCGCCAGAGATTTGGCAATTTTTTTTTTTTTTAATTTCTCCTCCAAGCTCATCAATTATTAAGCGCGGGGCCCGTTGGCTTCTTAGGGGCCGCCAGAGATTTTGGCAAATATTTTTTTAAATTTCTCCCTTCCGCTCATTACTTATTAAGCACGGAGCCCGCCAGAGACTTTGGCAAAAAATGTTTCTCAAATTTCTGCCCCCTCCTCATCCATTATTAAGCTCGGCGGCCCCTACCCAGCAAACATAAATATATAGCATATACGTAAATGCTACGTAAACTAAGTTTCGCAGAAGTAACATGCTATGTAAAATGTGACGCATAATCATATGTGCATACTCTGCGAAATGTCAGCAACATGTGCATATGATTTTTACATAGTGAAGAGATAACACTGTGACCTCACGGTATGGAACAAATGACGTAGCGTGTATGTATATTCAACCACTTGCTATGTAAAGCATACGTAACTAATTTTATCTCTTTATGATATAGCATATATGTATATTCAACCACTTGATAGTGACCTTACGCTACGTAACTTATATACTTTTTATCTCTTTATGATGTAGCATGTATATATTTTATCTACCTACCTTATGTTCAAAATAGCATATCCCAGCACTTTTTAAATATTGATACTACACAATTGGATTTTTAAAGTTAGATATATGAATAAAGTTCCTTATAAGTTATACAGAAAAATATATTTCTTTAGAAAATTACCGAAGTTGACACCAAGTTTTATTTTTAAGCCGGATACCTTATTTAGAGAGCCGAGTAGTTTTATATTTTGAATGAAAATTTTTTTGTAAAAAATGGTTATATTTAAAATATAAAACTATTTAACTTTCTAAAAATGTTCAGAGGTATTCTACTTAAAAATAAAAGTTGATGTCTCCTCCAGTTATTTCCTAAAGAATATCAATTTTTCTGGCCAATTCATGAGGAATTTATATTCATATATTTAACTCCAAGAATCCAGTTCCCTAGTATCAATATTTAAAAAGTACTATAGGGTGCTATTTTGAACGGTAGGTATATAAAACAAATACATGCTACATCAAAAAGATAAAAGTATGTAATGCAAGATATGGTTGTCTGATTTGTCAACATATATTAGCTTAGGAAAGATTCTCGAATTGAATGACATTTTAAACTAAGTTAATTAGTATCAACAAAGTTTTAATTCCATCTTAATCTCTGCATATTCCAGTAGGTAAACCAGGCATTAGGCGTTGTCCTCGACGTTGTCATCTATATGTTCTTTAGAAAGCAGCTATACGATATTTTTTCTTCTCCAATGATGTATACCTACCTACCTACCTTGCCTTGCATTCCTAGTAAAGCTCAAATTTCATTTAATTTATTTTATTAACTGTTGATTTATAAGAGATTAATACTAGTGTCTTTTGTGTAACTAATCTATATTCAAGTTAACTAAGTATCTACAATAAGTGTTAAGCATTTCTCGGGTCGTTTCTGATTGTACTCGTTCTTTGGTCAGCCTTCGTCACTCTGACATTTGCTACTTGAACATCAGTTACACAACCTGTGGAAATAATTGAAATATTAGTCTATTTCATATACGGGGTGCACCATTTAAAACTCCCCAGACTTGTAATTTTCTTATTTTTTAAGGCACATCAAATTGTAGATATTTTTAAAGCATTTAAAAAAAATTTTTTTTTGAAAAAATTGTTAAGAAAGAAATCTTAATTTCCTTGAATATTTTTTTACGTCACCCTGTACATGAACTGCGTTAATGTTTTCTTATAAAGGTTTTAATTAGCTTCAATTTATATTATTACGTCATATTCGAAATTCTTTTTGGTTTTAGAGTAAGGAATCAAAAACACTCCAAACTGATTTTTTTTAAATTACTTTGAAAGGAATGTAAATAATAATTTTATGCTTTATCTGTAAAAGACATATCACAAACAAAATTCAGCGTAATAAAACAGTAACAAAAAACTAAAAAAAAAAAATTTTAAAAACATTAAAATGTACTAAGTAGGAAATTGCAATTTTTTTGTTTTTTAAGTATTTTTAATTTTAATAACATAAATTGAAGCTAATTAAAAAACCTTTCTAAGAAAACAATAACACAGCCCATGCACAGGGTGAGGTAAAAAAATATTCAAAGAAATTAAGTTTCCTTTCTTAACCATTCAAAAAAAAATAATCACTCTGTATGGATATTTAAAGCCTTCAAAAATGTCTACAAGTTGATGTGCCCAACATGGTCATCGCTTCGAAAATAAAAATGTTACAAGTCTGGGGAGTTTTAAGTGGCGCACCCTGTATAGTGTAGTAAATCTGATTATATAGCTTGTATCCCTTTACTAAATTGTGAAGAAAACTAGATGCAAACTATTTTGATCAATTTGTTAAGTTATTAAACAATTTATGATAGCTTAAATAGATAATAATGTATATATTTTAACAAAACTTTACGAAGACACGCTTCCAATGGAATGGAAAATTTGAGGTCGATCCGATAAGTTTCAGAAGTATACTGCTGCCGATGATGTGCTCAAAGTGCTGTCATTCAATCCGAAAGTCTGCCTCAAAGTTGAGTTTACACTGTTAAAACCCAGCTATTTAAAATCAGATTTGTCTAATCTGCCAGAGATGGTGGTTTGGGAACTATTGGAGCATTTCAACATAAGAGTATGCAGCATATAACTGCTGAAAAAAAGGGGAATGTAAATGCAACTAGGAGTGAATGACTTCACGCAGCGTCTATATTCTTAATAGTTTGATAATAATGATAATAATAATTGATAATAATAACCTGATAATAATAATTTTAAAGCCTCTAGAGATCTTAGAATATGCATAAGTTGTAGACGAGTGCATCAATCTTGTGAGAATCCCATGATAAAAGTAGTTTCTTTAACAGTCATATAAACAAATTGTTAATTAACGCCACTGAAAAGTAAACAATCAACGATTCAATTTTCGAACTTGTTACTGTTTCTTAAACTTTTTTTGTATAAATATTAAATTATATTATACTATTACATTCACCGAGAGCCGTTTGATATAAGAAAATGTGCGGGGTCCTTTACCAAGATGATTTAATTCTACCAGAAGCATATTTTTAATAATGACAAATCTTAATTGTCTTAATTTATTGCAACAAAACTAACCATAAAGGTTCAGACAATTTTAGTTTTCTTCGTAGTTTTATAATGATCAAATTAATTTTTTTAATGGCGATACAAGCAATATCATTAATCACAAGACAACACAACACATGCGCTTTTGATCAGAACCATCTAATCCTGTTTTTTAGCATGTTGAAACCGATTCTGATACTAAAAAAAAAATTATCAGTTTTTGGTTACCACCCCTGTTATCCCCTAAAAAGGGGCAATAGTTTTGTCCTAAGGTTCTGATCTAATTTTTCTGAAGTATTTTGACGTGCTGAAGCCAATTTTGGACAAAAGAAAAATTGCAGGAAAATATTAGCCTACTTTACACATACAAAACCTTGAAATATATGTATAATACAATAACGAACACAAAGTAGGTGCTATAAGATGTCGGTAAACAATAACCATACCTATGCATAGTACTTCTCAAAAGCTTTTGGTCACTATTAAGATCTGGGTTTCCTTGAATTACAACTTCTTACGCTGGATTCAGTTGAACTTAATAATGTGGGAACAGCACCAACATACAGCATTGGTGTAACAAAATCCATGTAATGATATAATTGTCTGTCGAGAATAACGATTGCCCGTGAAATAATTCTAACCTATAAAAAGATTACGTTTCATTTAAATAAATATCTTTATAAAAACGGTACAACACAAACTTACTTTTGGGTCATTCACTGGAAAACGTACATGGATATGTACACCAAATTCGCAAACAAGAGGGCATGTTTATGTTTGCACCTAACCTCTACACTAATAAAACGTCCAAATAAAATATTTAAAAAGTCACAACGCTTCATGGTTCACAGTTCTGCATCAAAGTTATTAAAAGACATCCACAATTTTTCACAAAAATGATTAAAAAACACAAACGTTAGATTTTACATCATTTTACACTGGCGTGCTGCGTGAGCGTGACTGACGCGTTCCATGACTTCGATGTCATAAAATGAAGTAGGTAAACATTTTTAAGTAAAATGATGTAGCAAATATGTAAACTTGTGTATTAATCTTACCTCTCAGAGAGGTAAAGTTACATTATAGACCAGGTCGATAATTTTTGAGACCAAAAAAAATTATAGTAGGATGAAACCCATTGGAAAAGGTAGAGAATATAACAAAAATGAAAGGAAAAATAATTTACGGGCGATCTGAGGTCGGGAAGGGGAAGGGGGTGAGTTTTTAAGGGTAAAAAACGGTTTATATCGATTTCCGGCAAAACTACAAGTCCTATAAAAAAAAGTTAAATAGCAAAGTTGTAGGTAATAAAAAGATCTACAACTTTTGTTTTTACACTTTTTTCACATAACCTCAAAATTTAAGTGAAAAATTCAAATAACCAAGTTTTTGGTTTTTTATTTTTATCTTTTGCAAAAAAATTTATTTTTTCACGAAATTTGGTGAAAACTTACCTTTTTATGTCCCAAATACACAGTAATTTTTTTTATTTAAAATATTCATTTTTTCACCTTATTTTGACTTAATATCGAAAAAGCACCCTAATTTTCAATCGAAAATTCTCACGTCAAAATATCTGCTTTTTTAAAAAAGTCGGTGGTCTTTTCGTTCGTTGAAATCTCTACTTTCTGATGGTATAAAAAAAATATACATTACTATGGTAAATGTTCTCAGTAAATGCAAATAAACGAAAAAAACTCGAATCCGAAAATTTTTTTTTTTAATCATTATGTACAATTTTGAGCTATTTATTAAACTTACACTTTAATTACTCGAAAAACGTAAGATTTCATGTTACATTGATAAACAAAAAAATTGCTAATCGAAATATACTAACTACTAAAATAGCTCAAAATTGTACATGATTCAAAAAAAAATTTTCGGATTCGAGTTTTTTTCGTTTATTTGCATTTTCTGAGAACATTTACCATAGTAATGTATATTTTTTTTATACCATCAGAAAGTAGAGATTTCAACGAACAAAAAGCCCACCGACTTTTTTAAAAAAGCAGATATTTTGACGTGAGAATTTTCGATTGAAAATAAGGGTGCTTTTTCGATATTAAGTCAAAATAAGGTGAAAAAATGAATATTTTAAATCAAAAAAATTACTGTGTTTGGGACATAAAAAGGTAAGTTTTCACTAAATTTCGTGAAAAAATAAATTTTTTTGCAAAAGATAAAAATAAAAAACCAAAAACTTGGTTATTTGAATTTTTCACATAAATTTTGAGGTTATGAAGTGTAAAAACAAAAGTTGTAGATCTTTTTATTACCTACAACTTTGCCATTTAACTTTTTTTCATTGGACTTGTAGTTTTGCCGGAAATCGAGATAAACCGTTTTTTACCCTTAAAAACTCACCCCCTTCCCCTTCCCGACCTCAGATCGCCCGTAAATTATTTTTCCTTTCATTTTTGTTATATTCTCTAGCTTTTCCAATGGGTTTCATCCTACTATAATTTTTTTTCACTTTTAACCATTTTCAAAATTATCGACCCTGGTCTATTAATGTTTACTGGGTAGTGAGGGCCCGCCAGAGATTTTGACAAAAAAAAAATTCACTCAACAGTTATTAGGCGTGGGGGGCCGCCAGTGAATTTGGTACCGGGGCCCATGATTTGATGCGGGGGGCTGCAAGTAGATACAATGCATTAATCTGTACCTTAAAAATATTGGCAAATATGTATGTGGCCATTACTGAAATGTGCATGTTTAGAAATGCCCATGGCCTATGGCCACCACTAAAACGTTTTTAATTTTTCTGTGCGAGTAGTGGCCACCCCCTATAATACCACACAATAATAAAAAAATACATATGTCGCAACCTTTATTATATTTTAACTTACCTGCAATTTAAAAAATCACCAAACCCACAAAATAATATTTATGTTAACTACAATAAAGTTTAAGGCAGTATAATCAGCACCTTCCTTATAAACAAGTTTAAACAGCTAACTGACAAGAGGCCATTTTGAAAATATTGTAGTGATTAGTGATGGGCGATATATCACGAACTGTGATTTAATCACTGATATTAAGAAATCACAGGTAACGACTGTTAGTAAAGTTGGCAGAAAAGCGTGACGTGATCACGACTTTCCTTCCGTATTTCGTTCCCTTGCCGTGGTTCAACCAAGACCAATATAATAATTAACAATTTCTCCTGTACGTCGTATTATGAAAGTCGTGATCACATCACGTTTTAAATTCACTGATATAAGAAAATCACAGTAACGATTTACGTTGTGATTGAAAAATCACGATATCGCCCATCACTAGTAGTGATGGGCCAAGATTGGTAGACTATGAGGTTCCTTAATATGCAGCTTTTAGGCGAAGAAGTCAGTGCGGGGGTGAAAGGTCAGACTATCTTTGTTCTTCGAACGCGCAGTAGCGGCGCAATTATCTCACTCTAGAAGAACCGTCCGTACTGGCCCGAAATATGGCGTGACGTTACTATGATCTGTAGTGTTACATTCTACAACTTATCATCATTACCAGCATGCAGAACGGTGACTCAAAATGCGAGGATAATTACCACCGACCTCAAAAGCGGGTTATTGCGAGTCCGTTCCAGTTACGAATTCTTTGCTTAATTAACATTACACAAATTCTTACAATATTTTGAATAAGGCTCTGCATCTGGGGTGATCTCACACCAGCTGTTCATTGGCTAATGCCATTTTTTGGTGGGGATTGTGAGTTATTAGGCCACCTTAAAGTCTACCAGCCTTGGTGATGGGCTGCTAAATAGCAGTCTGCTATTTTTTAACTGCTATTTGCTTCATAGCAATAGCAACTGCTACGAGCTCTGATAAATAACTGCTACTTTTATAGCAGATTGAAATCACACGCTGAGTGCCAACGCGATTTTGCAGCAACACAAGCAGGCTGCGTCCAAGCGGGTCCACACAGCACTTAGGAAGGGAATATGTAATTCATGTAAAACTATTTTATTTTAATAATATTTAACACATGATTATGTTCGTCTGCTCAAATATTTTAGAGAAATATAAAAAATAAACTAGTAAATGTTATACAGATGATAATTTATATTTTGAAACTAATCATCCATACAGCAATTGCGTTTTTTTTTTAATAAAGATTCATTTGTTATCTGTTAATGATTTTCCGTTAAATTAATAAATGGTCAATTTCTAGTTTTGAAATGACTTATTTAATTTTAAGGCCACTGTTAGACTATAAAAGTTCTTGAACAAAGATCTTTTATAAAAGATATTTTATGAATAATTTGATAGATATTTTATCTCGTAAAATATCTTTTATAAAAAATCTTTGTCAAAGGACTTTTGTAGTCTAATGATGGCCTAAGCAATTTGTCTGAAAATCATTTAAAATTCCAGCCTGTATCAAAAAGGCGGGAATACAGCGCTACCCGCGACGTAAGTTTTGCTGTTTAAAAAATCCCTGAGAGTTGCCTATCTATATCTTAGATAATATTCTTAATCTATGTTGTCTTATTTAACATTGAAGTGATATTAGCCGCGGAATTGTCACTAGAATGGTGCAATATGATCTACTAAACAATTTAACTACAAAAGTTGAGAGTTTTGACCTATCTGTTAATAATTATTCACATTTTAAAGTAAAAAGTGGCCATTACTGGGGCATTTAAGCCCAGTTCAGATAGTCGCGAATTGCGATTTGCGAATATTGTTCTGATTGGTCACCCGCCCACATTTTCGTTTAAACTGACCAATCACTCGGCGATCAGAATAATATTCGCAATTCGCGACTATCTGAACTGGGCTTTACCCTACCATAATAGAGCATTATTTCAATTTTAAAAAGGGCAATACTTGCGAATAGTTGAAACGCTATTTCTTCAAATAAATTCCGACAAACTCTCTAACTCTTACCGTCTTTATGCCTTTTCCCTGCATTTTAAAAAACATTTCTAAAATTTTCAAATTCCCTGACATTCCAGATGGGTGGCAACAGTGCTTTATGCCAAATTGTACAATACATTAAAATACTCTTTTTTTTTGAGTATCAAAAGCTTGCCCGAGGTAATGGCTTCATAAGTGCATGGTTTCTATTTACTTTAGTAGAGGGCGCAAGCTATAAAGTCTGGGCATGTGCATCGTATAACTAACATAACCCCAAATTTTTAGGTTTTTTCGTTTATTCTCATTTTTAATACTGGCTCCAAGCAAATATTTAAAAATTCACGCAAATAATTTTTCAATATTGTTGATTAATAAAAATAGACTGCTAATTATAGGTTAGATTCCTAACCTGCAAAAAGTGTCTTATTTTATTGCGACAAACTATTAAGGGCCAGTTGTATAGGTTTAGTTTAAACTACAAGCTACAGTTAAACTTGGGTTAGGCCTCTAATTCTATTGTATAAGTGACTGTAACGGCCACCTAGAGTTTAACTAATCAACTGGTGGATGGAGTACCGGTTAAATACATGCGCAAATTGACAAATGTCTGGTGTGATGTTTTTATAACCTCAATACTGTGCAGTCCTTCTTTTCACTGGATCCATTTTTAAGGAGTAATATTCCCAACCCACAGAAAATATATATATTATTATTTTATATATTTTTTTCTATTTGGTTGTTAACTGTCAGTAGTAATAACAAAAAGTATTAATATTTTAGCGAAGTTTGCGAAAAAACGGAAATATTCATATTTTAATAAAGTTCGCTTAAATTAACTGTAAGATATACAAGGAGCATACTGCAACTAATCTAGTTTAAACTTTTGATTAAACTTGGGTTTAAACTACAGTTTAAACAGTTTAATACAACTGGCCCTTAAAACTTCATACACATTACGTTGAACTTGATTTTGGTTGAAAGTACAGGAACCAGGCAGAAATATTAATAATAGCTACGTAATACTTGTAAATCTTAAGAAATATATATTTTTGAGGTTAGCTGTGACGACACGTGCAATGCTGCAGGTAGTGTTGCATATATTCTTTCAATGTTTTAATTTAGCTACTTAATGTCAGATGTCACTGGACTCCTGTTTCGCTAAACAAGAACAAAAAGCCGGGAATGTATGCAACACTGTATGCACGTATGCACAGAACTTATAAAATTATCTTTTTATGCGTAAATAATGAGAGATCTTATTGGTCCTGCCATCTATTACATTATGTACAAAGTAAGCACTTATGAAGCCACTGTGAGGGTTGTCGTCGCATCACCTCGGGCGGGGTGTATTTAATACACCCCGCCCGAGGTGCAGAAAACTTAATTTAAGTTTCAACCAAGCGCGAATCCAGGGAGGTCATGACGTCCCCCAAAACATCAGGAGTGTATAAAATATTCTAGTCTTTTATTGCTGATTAACCAGCGAAACCAATAAAATATAAAAGCAAACCGTAAAAAATAACATTAACGTATATGTTACATGTATGTAATAATTTATAATTTGTATTATCTTTAAGAAAATTATAGTTAAAACCTGCTCGATGGCCTGGTCTGCCACTGCACTGTGCAGTTGTCAGACCAGGGGCCAGGGCCAGGCCATCGGGCAGGTTTTAAATCTAATTTTCTACAATTCAACTATGACATTAACCTATGTGCAATATGAATTAATGAATTTGATATTCTCTTTTATATTTTTTTACTTTTTTGTATTCTGTTTTCTGTTGTTTTCTTAAATGACAATATGAATTTGTTTATTTGTTATTCGGTTTACATTTTTTATATATTCTTTTGTTGTATCAAATGATTTTTTTTTTTAATTAAAAACACATTTATTTTGTTTTTGTTTTACTTTTAACAAAATCCTGTTATTGATCTGAAAAATTAAATTTGTTTTGACGAAACTCAGTTTCCAATTTTCGCCTGTGATACATTTTTCCTGTGGGAGCAGAGCTCTGTTCATGACAAAAAAAAAATAATAATAATTTTTGCAATTACATGGAAAAAGGAAAAGGAAAATTCGATTGATGAAACCTATTTTTCGAAGAAACTGTTTTTGCAACTCATGTTTGTTTTAGCTTTTAGAGCGTTTGATCTTGAAATATACCGAATTTTCGCCTGCGGCGCATTTTTAAATATTATCCCCTTTTGATGTTATAATTCATTAATTCATGGAATGACCCCCCCCCCCTAAAATAGAGATCTGGATCCCCGCCTCGTTTCAACAAAGTATCAAATAGTAGAGCGCCTGGGGGTCTTGACCTCGGACTTCTGTTACAGTGAATGAATTTATATGATCGAGGTGGGATTTTGTTTTTTATACTATAAATTTCAAAGTTTACCAAAAATTTTTTTGTGCTTTTGATTTTATCATTATTTGAACAAAAGACTATAAAAAATTAATATTTTGGCATATACTTTTATTTTAAATAATTTTTTTTTTTTATGTATACGTTGAATTTCACCTAAATATACACAGAAGAATATCTTTCAAATGTACCTGAGTGTAATAAAGGTCGTAGGGACCTTAAACAGGTAGTAAAACGTGGAGGGGAGAACGACAGTGACAGCTGCAATGTTCTACTTTACGGACGTAGTTCTAGATTTTTAATTGCAAAAATCAAGTTAGTTGTCCGTTATAGCCAAGATATTATTGAAGGCATAGAACATTTTTGTGATATATCGTTCAAGAAAATTACTGGAGATAAAGATACAAATTGATACGATGCTTTTGAAAAAGGTTTAAATGTAATGAAGAAAACAGAGGGTAAAAATTTTCGCGAATTGAAATTATCAAGGAAAGATATAATAAATCCTTTATTGGCGAAAAATAACAAAATTAAAATTCATGACGATGTGATTCCTGTTGATTCATTGCTGCTGTTTCAACGTATTTGTATTTTAAAAAAAAAAAACGATGAAGAGCTTAAAAATTATATGAATTATGAACTCGCACCTTATCCGCTTGCTCTATTTGAAAATGGCGAACTGCGAAAGACAAAAAAATCAACTTTTTACGAGTTATTCCCGGAAATTTCCATTAATTTAAAAAGTCTAGACAATGTTCATTACGTCATTGATGGAGGCATGTTATTACATCGTTGCAAATGGCCAATAACAATTCTGCAAAAATTAAAGATTTGAATGTGTTGAGGTTCAATTCTTTCATAAAAGCAACGGCCAAAAATACAAGAGTTCTTTTGTCGTCATTACCTCCTACAACTGATGCAGCATTTGAACACCTAAAGAGAGTGTACCTGCAAATCCAGATATGGCTAGGAAATGACGTAGATATTGAAAATTGGGGATGGAAGTATTCCAATAACATGTTCATCCCAATAACAATGAATCAATTGCCGGCTCCGGATAATCTATTGCAAATGTTATTTTGTAATTGCAAAGAGGGATGTGGAGCTGCTTGTGGATGTAGGAAGAGTGGCTTATATTGTAGTGTAGCATGTCTACAGTGCAGCGAAAATAGTTGTTTTAATACTCCATCTTTCATTCAAATAAATGAAGTCGAAGAAAATATTTGATATGGACAAAAATGTAAATTATTTAAATAAACAGATATTTTATTAATAATTTTCTTTTTTATTTAATTTTCCTTAATTTACTTCTTTTCCCCGATTACTGTCTTTATATAATAGATACGTTATCTTAATTTCATTATACAAAAATACTCTACAGCCTAATATGTATTATACTATTTGAATTGTAGTACAGTAACTAGAGGTTTTAACTTCGGAATAATGTCATATTGAACGGATTTCGTTCATTTTTGGCAGTATAATAGTAAATGCTTCACAGAAAAGTTTCTATATTGTACGGGGGCTTGCTAATTTATAGGGGGTGGATGCCACCCCCTCTTAAAAAATATTTATATTTATTGGAGCTGAAACAGAATCAAATTTTAAGAAGAAAAGGTTCTATGCAATTTTTCACATAAATTGATAGTTTTTAAATTATAACGACTTCAAAATTATGATTTTAGCTTTAAAAAAAGGTATTTGAAAGCGCAATTAATTGTCTTTAATTTCATTTCTTAGCATGCGTCACAATTTCTGAGATATTTAACATTTAAACTGCATTTTTCGTCTTATGAACGTTCGGACGCCATTTGTAAACTTTCATATCTCCGAAACTATTAAATCTATGTCGCTACCCATTTTTCAATAAAACTAATATTTATTGAGATATTTGGAAAAGAAAAAAAAAGAATTGCGTTTTGTCGAAAATACCTTTACAGTTTAAACTGTATTTTTTTCTAACGCAAGTACTGTATACAAACCAGACAATTTGAGCATCTACGTCATGCTATATATTAATGAGAAACAGTGTTTGAAATTCCTTTTTTTTTAATTACTGGCTAATTACAGTAACAAAATGGCGAAGTTGTTATTAAAAAAATATGTAGACGCACATTGCTTCGGTCATAACTTCTTTGTTTTTTATGCTACAGAGACAAATAAAAAAACAGTTGAAAGCATAATTAATAACCTATTATTCTACCTTGACGTAGGTGTCACAGTTTCTGAGATATTTAACTCTCACTATAAATAATTATCTTATCAACACTTGAATGCCAAATGTAAACTTAAATATCTCCAAAATTATTAATTCTACATCAATAAACAAAAGATATAATTAATTCCCAGTTTGTACTTTCTATAATTGGTCTGTAACATTTTTTCTATAAAGTAATACTTTTCGAGATACTTGACGAAAGCCGTTTGGAAATACCTTTCTTTTTTAAGCTAAAATCGCAATTTTGAAGTAGTTATAACTTAAAAACTACCAATTTATGTGAAAAATTGCATAGAACCTTTTCTTCTTAAAATTTGATTCTACTTCAGCTCCAATAAATATATATATTTTTAAATGCCACCCCTAAAGAGGGGGTGGCATCCACCCCCTATAAGTTAGCAAGCCCCCGCACAATATAGAAACTTTTCTGTGAAGAATTTACTATTATACTGCCAAAAATGAACGAAATCCGTTCAATAAGACATTATTCCGAAGTTTTGCATATTTTTTACCTCTAGGTACTGTATTGTTGCAATTATCAATTTTTTTTTATTCAAATCAAGATCACAATTTTTTAATAGGTAAACTTTTTTATATATATTATTAGCTAAACATTCCATTTTGAATTTTTAAATTTCATTCACTGTAACTGAAATCCGAGGTTTTCATGTTTTTAACGTTCCAGGCACTCCACTAAAAATTGTCCTTACCTTTTGTTTTTACATTCTTCCCTTAAACAAAAAAAGTTCAACAGATAATATTCATCTATCATAAGAAATCTACACGTGGTAGATTTTTAGAACTATCTTTAATATATCCTTGTTTTTCCAATTTGCAGCTCTTTCAAGTTAAACAAATAGAAGTTATAGGACAACAGAAAATAATATATTTTGGAAGTTAAAGTTGACAACTTTTATTTTGATAGGCAAAAATTATATCATCAGCAAACAAAATACTAATTTTGCAAATAAATATGAAATTCGTTAATACACATGCGATGTAGGTGACATCACCACAAACACTAGTCGAAGAGGGATCGCCCTGAATTTGATAGTTCGACACATGCTACGCGACTTTCAGATATACAAAAACAGACAGTTGATTCTTTTGTCAAAACACCTCACAAACTATATTTGTGAGGACGCGATTTGATTTGGAATTACGAAATAGGAAAATATTGCACTTTTTAATTTTATTACGAAAAATACTATTTGCACTTTTCTCATGTGTTCACTCCTCTATAATTGTCAGTTGTTGTCCTAAAAACTTGATATTTTAGTATTACAATATTCAAACCTTTCCAGTGGTGTATGCAAAAATAATATTTGTTATGCTATGATTGAAAAATAAATAAATATTAATGGAAGAGTTGAGATTTTTTTGTAATTTATAGCGGAAGTTTGAATCGAGATAACTTTTTATTTTTCAAAATGAGCATACTGTAAGCGAGCAAATTGTAGCTAATAATATGTGAAAAAGGCCTTATAATACAAACATTGCTCTGACACGCAATCCCTAACTGTAGTGGACAATAGAGTTTTCATTTATTATGTTCTATGTGGGTATAGAGGAGTGTTTAGTTCACATCTGTTTGTTTTTTTTTAGGATATATTATTGTAAATATTGTTAGAATTTAAAAAATAATAATATAATAATAATAATAGTTTTATTTTCAACTGGTTTATAACTGTAGAAGTATAACATAAGGAGATGAGATATTTTTGCTGTAGACGTATGCAGGACAGGAAACCATACAGTATTGAATCTACTAATTTCAAAAAAACTAAATTTTGGAAATCCCATCATTTGGTGAAATTAATGAAAGTGGCGCATATGTTATTGGAGATAAGCTTTGTAAAGAAATATCCAATATATATAATATAACGGCCAACATGTGTATTAATTTAAAATATCGCCTTTTAAATATGTATTATTTTTCACTGAAAAACTACTGCCCAAGGAATCACTACTTCCACATCCAGATTTTTTCTCAAAAAGATAAAAATTTTGATACTATATTTGCATTCCACTCTGTGGAAATAACTGTTTATGAAACTTTAATAAGATAAATATTTGAAATCGTCAACCCCAAAAACCTGTAACACGATATGCCATATCGGTAGTAGGGGTGGTGATAGGCAGTGGCGGATCTAAGGTAAAAGGCTCAGGTGGCAAACGCTTTGAAGGGCCCATGTTTTCGGATGGTAACCTATATAATCTACAGTATAAGGGCCTTGAGGGCCCTTTTGCACGGGAGGCCCAGGTGGCATTTGCTCATTGGCCGCCTGGTTAGATCCACCACTGGTGATAGAGGGTGGCAATGAAGGTGGATGAAGCAAAAAAAATTGTTGAGGCCTTTGGTTCTTGTACAGACACTAAATCACAATTTTATTTTTTTCACCTCTTTTAATAATAGGGTGTGGGTGGCTAATGCCAAAAAAATGTTTAATAAAATATGTAATATAAAAGTGTATCAACATTGCCGCTCATAGTTAAAACGTGACAAGAATAACAATAATTTTTTTTTTATACACTTTTATATTCACATATTTTATTAATTTCTTAATAATACATAACAGTAACAAAGTATTGGCACGATCAGGGAAATTTTTCTTATGTTGTGGACACTCAACCTTTCAGGGAGTGGTTTACAATAGACATACCTATAGAGAACATAATTTTTAAAAAATTTTCAGCTCCTCCGTTTTTGGTATAGCGGTTAAATTAAGGGCCTGCTGCATCGGTAACCCAGGATTTAAAGTAGCTCGTACAACGCTCAAACTTATTACACTTCTATCACCACCAAACTGTTATAAACAACGATTAATTCAGACCTTAAACTACATTTCACTCACTTATACTACACTCTATTTTCAATAATAAAGTTTTAATGCCGCGACCAAAGAGTAAATAATATAATATTATAAAGACGCGACACTCGAAAAGAGAAGCTCGTTTCTCGAGAGAGACAAACAAGATGCCAAATTAAATCTCCCGTAGTTTTTTTACGCATGCGTCAGCAGGTTAGCTTTCCCGAATCTGTGTCAGAAATTCCAGAGACAGCTTTTACGTAGGTAAAAACTGAATAAGACATTCCCAAACAATATAAAAACCACGAAATATTATTAACATTTCATCGCTTTGTCATCTTGTTCATGTTTCCTTGTGCAATACGTAAAGTGTCACATGCATGAAAATTTTTACTCGATTACACATCACTTAGAGCCAACACTGGTTTTTGATGTCTTTCACAGGAGCGGTTCTGGGTTTATATTGCAGAGTTGACAGATTTAAATGCCCAAGGTCAAATTTTCAAGGGAGATTTATAAATGGGATTGCTCGGAGTGTCGCGTCTTTATAGTATTATATTACTAGTCTTTGCCGCTACCTCCGATTAAAGAACTTATATCTAGATACATAATGGCTACCTTTTCTTCATATACCTTATTTGCTCCTAACATAGTCACATTATATGTCCATTAAAATGGATAGATGAACATCACATCCCATAGGCAACAGAGGCGGGTATGTGTAGAAGGGAAAATGTACAATATTGTACCTATTTTATGTGATAATTATTGGTTAACTTCTAGGAATATTAACGCAGATTGAAAAAATACAATAGGTAAAGATGTTTTATTCAAGGGAAATATGCATTGGAAGGATATTATTTATAATATTATTATTAAAACTATAAACTGAACCTCATCATGTTACGACTATGACCTACTTACTTATGAAACGATCGATTTCTGCAAATGGCACAGCACTGTTGCATGTTGCACTAAATTGTCACTAAACTGTCTAAATATGAACAGAGAATATTATTTAGGTATTAGGCAAATCACAACTTAAGATAAAAAGACTTCTTCACCACATTTTGATTGAAAAACACGAAAAACACTTATTAACATTAATGACGTATACTGTCAAATCGTGTCAAATTGAGATTATGATAATCGAACTGAAGCCGACCGTGTACGAGCGGCCGCGAATGCGCCGATGGGCCAATCAGCAACTTATGGGAAGAAGTGCCTTAGATTGGGAGTCTTTCGGGATCATAAAATTCATGCCATTATGTATCTAGATAAAAGTTCTTTAATCGGAGGCCGCTACTGAAAAATCCATGTGATCTCAAATGCAAATTTTGGAAGCAGATATTTATTTCTTTGGTGCAATTTTGTATTTGGCAGTTGATTCATCATGTTTCAGAGTATGTGTCTAAACTTTCAAGCCGAGTCAATGGTTATAAACAAAGTTAGGAAATGAGAAGTGTAAAAAATTGCCTTTTTGAGAAATTTCATAAGTAGAAAAGTGCAATATTTTTTCCGATTTCGCAATTCCGTATCGAATCAAGATCTCCATAATTGAATTTGGCACATCATTTTACATAAGAACATGACTTGATGTTTTGTATATTCGCAATTTGCATAGGCCCCTTTTATTTTTCACATTTTGAGGGTCTCGCTCCTCAACTACATTAGAGTAAATTGAATTATTAATTTTTGTACAAAGTGCAGTTTAAAAATCTTATTTACCAAAACGTATTAAAAACTGTATATTTTCAAATATGCTACTTAGCATTTAAATTCGTCTGTTATATTGTAAAGGTCCATTCACAAATTATATTACATTATGCTTAACTTAGTTTCATTTTACAGTTGTAGTTGATTATGAAGAAAATGACGCAGCCAGCACCGGAGGATTTCAACTCATATATGAGGAAAAATTAGATAAGCCACGGCCCAATGAAGGTCTCGTTTCCATAACAAATCAAGATAGAACTGGTTACTTCTACACACCACCCTTAAAGGAAATATACAACTTTATTGATCAAAGATCAGTAGTCACACCCAATATAAAAACTTTAATAGAAACAGAAACTGCTGATTGTATAAAGCAAATTGGACATGGAATTAAAAAAACACTAGAGGATTTATTACCTCTAATAGCACATAGTAAAAAGAAGAAAAGGCATAAAACAGAAAATAGGGGCGTATCTGTTAATGAAATTAGCAAAACGCGAGAAACCCAAACTACACAAAATGCAAATCCGGTCAATTTATTAAGAGTAAAAAGCTCTACCAGCCTTTCTAGTTTTTATTTAAATGATCCTGAGAAGTTTGGGCTAGAAAAAAATATTAGAAACACATCTATTGGAACCGTTCTCACTCTGCCGGTTGATAATTCAAAAAATTCAAAATGGAGCAAAAGTCCTTCTCAAAGCATCACAGTTAGACATATAAACAGCACCTTAGCTGACCACAAGATAAATAATTTAAACAATGCTAAAATTCAAGTACAACAAAAAAAAATTATTTAACTTGATAATAATTCATAAGAGCCATAGTTAATGACACTGGATGGGCAGATATAGAAAAAGTAAAAAATCTACCCTAGAGATAAAAATCCACGCAGTAAACAAACTTGTGAAACACATTATTGCCCATTTAATTTTTTAAGAAAATAAAAAAAAAACTTAATTATTGTAATACCCACTGGAACTGACAGAAGCATTTGTACTATTATTAAAACAACAATTTACTCTAGAAACTTGTACTTGCACTTTATAGAAAATACAACAGTAATTCTTTATACTGTTTAACTTAGTCTTATTTATCTATTGTACGAATAAATGTTTTTGTAAATTTTTAAGATTTTAAATAATGTCCACTTCACATGTTAAACACTAACACTAGCTAAATAACGGGTTTCAAAGAAAATGATAATTTAGGCCTTGAATTATTTTTCCCTAATATTTTTTTCTGTTCCTCTTTTGTCCTTTTCTCCTGTTCTTTTCGTAGTCTCTGCCTCTCCTCATCTATTTTTCTTTGTTCTTCCACCATTGCTAACCTTTCTTCTGCCTAAAACAAAAATTTTCAATTACCATATTATACAGGGTGTCCATTAAAGAATGAGCCATACCTCGACAGTAGGTTCCATGAGTAAAAATAAGCTTCCTTAAAAAGTTATGGGACGTCTAATGCAAATTTTTTTATGTTTCTTTTAATTCGTTTTGTTTTCTTCATTTTCTTTTTTTTTAACTAACCATTCATTTAACCTAAATTATTTTACTGTTAGATTTAACCATGTACCTACTAGATTAAAATAATTTAAATTTAACATAATTATATTGTGCCGCAAGAAATTGAAATGCATATTTCTTGAAAATGGTGCATTTTACAGATATAAAACAAGTGTACCATTTCTACGTAAAATTGAACACGGCACTTAAAAAAATTACTTTATTTGAAAGTTTATCCTCAAAAAATAATAATCAAAACATAACAAAAATTAGACGTTTCCAACGCCCTCTACGATATTCGTCTAAATTATTATTAACATGACCGTTTAAGAACATTCCAAAAAAACCCTATATACTAAATTGGGATCAAGTCGCGTAAATAGTGACAGAGATATAACAAAAAATTTAAAAAAAATTCCTTTGACGTCGCATAACTTTTTAAGGATGTTACCAAGGTATGTTTAGCTAAAATGACTTATTTTTGTTCAAGGGACCTACTGTTGAGGTATGGCCCATTCTTTAATGGACACCTTACATATGTAGAATTAGAAAAGTATGTTTAGAATTCCAACTTGGCCAGGAACCCAGAAATCAGTCACATCGTGGATTGTCCGATTCCATTTTGTTCTATGCTAAAATTAATTCTAAGAGAAAAAAGCTGATAAGACAAAAAAAATTAGAGCTGGTTGTAAGTATCAACTAAGGGCAAGTTGCATTGACCAAGTTTAACCTAAAATCAGCTTGATCAAAGATCAAGATCCAAGGTTACAATTGGGTTGTTGCACTAAGTTAAAATGTTAATAGAATCTGTATTTAACAATAACATTTCTTCATAAAAAATCATTGAAAATATGTAAAAGTTGAAAATAAAGTCTTATAATATTACAATATCGATTTTAAAAATACATGCATTTAAAACGAAGGTGACAACATAACGGCAGTCTGTAGAGAAGTCAGTTATTAAACGAAACTGTTGATAGGGACCTCCGATTAAAGAACTTATATCTAGATACATAATTGTACTGATTTATATGATGCTGAGATAGTTACAATCTAAGGCACTTCTTCCCATAAGTTCTTGATTGGCTAGTCGATCTATTTGCGACCAATTCGGGCACGATCGGTTCAGTTCAATTATCATAATCTCAGTTTGACACTTTTGACAGTATCCGAAATTAATATTAATAAATGAAAATATGGTGAAGAAGTCTTTTTATTTTAAGTTGTGATTTGCTTAATACCTAAATAATATTCTCTATTCATATTTACAGTTTAGTGACAATATATTTAGTGCAAAGTGCTGTGCCGTTTGCAGAAAGCAGTTTAGAAAAGAAGAAAATCAATCGTTCCATAGTCGTAACATGATGAAGTCCAGTTTACAGTTATAAAGTGAATACCAATTAAATTTTAATATCCTTTCAATACATATTTATCTTACTGTATTATCTTACTGTAATATCGTATGCCTATATCACATTGTATAAAGAGCCGGTAATGCAGGAATTGCAATAATTCATTTTAATGAAAATATTTACCATTCTACACATTTTGTGCCACTGTTGCCTATGGGATCTGATGTTCATCTATCCATTTTAATGGACAAGGTATATAGTGAAAAGATAACCTGTTATGTATCTAGATATAAGTTCTTTAATCGGACATAGGGACGGAGAAAAAAGAGAATAACGTCAATTGAATTTGACACTATATTTAATAAGTTTGTTCAAAAACCCCACACAATATGCACCAACTATATGCTCTTCAACGTATGTATAGTCTCACTCTATCTCCTTCTATTATCTACACTGGTGCAGTAGTTCAGACTGTGTGAACAAACCTAATGTCAAATTCAATTGACGTTTCTAGGTTATATTTAGGTTTATTTTAGGGGCATAAAGTTATTGATCTATTGATTGAGTTATCTGATATTTATAATCAAAACTATAGCTGTAACGTACCTCGTGGCTTTTGCACCTCTAACCTCTGCAATGCTAAAACGATCATCTCTTTTTAAAAATTCACTCACCATAAATATATCTATAGATGGTAAAATATCAAAATTGGCTTTTACAAATCCTGCCTCAGTCATTTTGAAAGAAAATAAATAGCAAATGCTAAAAACTTCTAATTAAATGTCAAATTCAATTTTGACATTTGAGGTTATTATTGCCAACAATATCAACGCGTTCCTCTTCTTCTGCTCTGCATATAACTTCACATCTAACTGCCGTTATGATGTCACTTCCGTTTTCGTGGTACATTCAAACAGTCGAACTTTAATAATTTTTTTTAATATGTTGCGCTTAGAATTTTTCTTTCAAATTAAATATATAACAAAATTAACGCCTCCACTACCATATTTCACCATTTTTGAAAATTCGTCAACAACCCAATTGTTACAAGAATCAAAGTTAGTTGAATAACTCCATATTAAATAGTGGAGTCAAATTAGGACTAAAAAATTTGCAATGTGAATTATCTGGTCAGGGCAGTTTTTTGTTTCAACGTGTTCAGGGGATCAACTTAAGTTCACAGTTCAGTTTTGCAATTTCTGTTAAGTCGGCGTATTGTTTATTTAATAGTATATTACGTAATGAGTGTTGTAAAAAGCAGCAGCGAGTACGTATTTCCATGAGTGCGTAATTGCCTTACAACTCGAATTATGTACTGTACTTTACCTACGATCATATTTATTTATTTATTTAGTAAAATCTGGATTTAGTTTACTAGTCAACAATATTATTCAACAAATATTATGTCAGTTTTGACAGCGTTTGAAAATTTCGTAGGCGCATTTGTTTTTTTAAACCCCACGTTAGCGATTTAAGCCACCTATAATTGCATTCCTATGGAAAACAACAAAAAAAAGGAAAATGTTCATTATGAACTGTACAATAAAAGTACATAAACTACATAAACTCATTGCAATTGTTATTATTATTTAAAAAAAAGTTGTATATTGCATAATTATGTACTTCTAAACAAATCACTGTTCTTTAAAAAATAATGGATAATATTCAATGAAATTTTTGGGAAATATAGCTCTTATAAAGTACAATCACCTCTTAAAATTTCAAATCAAAATGATTATTAAAACTCAAATATACAATGGGCCTTTCCCACATTTTTTTTTTTATTGAATATTTGAAAAGTTCTCTTTAAAAAAACTCACCCGTATTTTTTCTTTTTTACGAAATTTGCTTCTTTTCTACAGAAAAAATTATTATGTTATATGAATTTAAAATTGGCGGCAATATTTCTGCACTGATGACGAAATGGGGGGAACGACCAATCAGTATACTCTAGCACCCTTGGTAGAGGCTACATATGAGCAGATTGTACGCATGATACAAAGGATACAAGGTATGACATTGCGCATGTGGGCGGAGCCAAATCGACAGTTGCTTCGTCACGCGGTGATAATTTTCTACCCGCTTCCTTCCTAAAAGTGAGTTTGCCGACGTTTGTGGAAGTTGTTTTTTGGATTATTTTACTCATTTTAGTGTTCTTGCAATAACCTTCAGTTATAAAAATGCGTTGTGCATTGGCATCATGTAAAAGTGACAATATGTTTAAAACGTATTTATGCGGAGATAAAGCTCATTTATAAAGAACAATGCTTACTAAGGACACTACGAATCCCTATTTATTCAAAATTCCAATGAGTTCAGGCAAATCCATGATACAAATTCTTTGTATCATGAGGAAAATCCTATGTAATTTAAAATCCCGCTATCACCGTGTGACGTATTGCGCGAACCGGACCGAATTTGGCGCACTATCTAGCATACCTTTCTATTCTTTGTATCATGGATTGTACGTATAAGTGTTTGTCTCTTTCTATCTTTACCGAATTGACAGACATGTCATCAAGCTTTGTTAGTTCTAGTCTAGTGACGTGTGAAACTACAGAAACTTTTCTTTGATATATTTACTATCAAGTTGCCAAAAATGAATGAAATCTAAATCATATGACATTATTCCAAAGTTAAAACCTCTAGTTACTGTACTAATATATAATAATACATTTATAGTCAGGTATTTCATACCTGCTGAATTTATAAAACTAAATAGGTATGTACAAAAACTGAATAAAAACGTTAAAATATGATTCATTTCACTTTTGTAGTATACAAATTACAGTTAATAAATCTAAACAACTAGGTTTAAGTGTTTTATTTTCTTTTACATTTATTGAATAATTTTTAAAATCATTATTAAGGTACTTGTATACTAAAATGAACTTTTACAGTTTTAAATGTAATTTGGTATACTAATAAATAAAGTGATTTTACACTTGAATTTTCAATAAAAATAAAATCGTCCATTTAGTTTCGGAGTAATTGATTCGGAAAGTTTGACTTTTTTAGGAAAAGATGCCTTATTTGACGTAGTAGAGATCGGCTCAAGTTTATTTTCGCTCTTATTACGACAATTTTTGAGAAATATGCTTCGAAAACTAACATAACATTAAGTAGTTTCTTATTAACACTCTGTTAAAACCCTGAAAAAATCGTCCGTCTAGTATAAAAGTTATTAGAACTTTAATCAATTTTAAGACCTACGTTTGTGTAAATGAAACAGCTGTTGAAATTGATTGACAACGTTGCATATTAAGAAGATGGCGTGAATATTTAAATTTTTAAAAAGTATAAGATTAAAAATTAGTATAAATCCTCTTTAGATTTGTCGCCTACAAATTTTTCTGAAAAATTGATGAATATCGAGATATCCGAGTAAATGGGGAAAATTTCACTTTTTCTTAGGAAATGCATGTAAATCTTAAAAATATTATTTTGCCAGAAACTTTTGTTTTAAAGGGCCGAGATTAATCAAGTATCTAGGTAATACATGATATTAAGTGGACATCGTATATGAGATCGATTTTAATTAATTACCAATTAATTACGGTGACGAAATGGCGAAATTTTACAGAAAAAAGAAAAGTCCCAATTTCCGCCCCCTCTAATTCCCTAATTTTTGTCGGGATCCAAAAAATAAAAGAAAGAGTTTTAACAAATTTAATTCTATTTAAATTAGCTAGAATAGTCTTTTGGCGTAGGAGTCAAGATTAAGAAGTTTCCAAATTTTGAAGCACAAAATTTGAGATTTTTTGCCCTAAATCGTCGACATTTCAGTAAATATCTCCGTAACGAAGAGAAAAATTAAGATTCTGATGGTAGCAAAGGATTCGCAGTGAAAGATACTTGTTTGACCTAATTTTTTATTTCGAGCTGGCTCTTACCATTTCGGACATATCTGCGAAGAATTGTAAAAAACAGCCTGCCATTTAGGAGACGAAAAATTACAAAAACATGCGATCTTGACACGTTCATATTTTTCGAAAAACACCAGCGGGACGGCCATACGATGTCGCGACGTAAAGAGGGAGACTTCCAGTTAAACCTCATCGTAAATTGCATATCGAAATTGAAAAATTCGGCTCGGCTCGAACGAAATATAGCCAGATTAAATGTAGCAGATTAGTATATGACAGTTATGACAATCGTATTTAATACAGTGTTGCCAAATCCTTTTACTCTATCTCTCTCGCGTTTTAATTTATAAAATCTACCGCTAGATTCGCTCTTATCAGTATACAAGTACCTTAAATCTAAAGATTTATCAGTAACAGTTATTTTATTTAAGTAAACAGGAATTGTCATTCACCATTTCACTGTCAATAATAGGGAGATTGTCATTTGCTGCCTTCTCAAAACCTGTCTCCATTTTTTTTTGTCTACACAGTACACACACACACACTTTTAAATAATTAAGAAACACAGTTATGAAGTCAAAATACTAAATCCGTGAGAACATAACCTATCTATTTATTTTATTTCCATCATTGTTGCCAAGTGTCAGTTATTTGTTGGGAGCCAACATGTTGAATGTGTGTCTCTTCTGTTAATTCTTATCATTTTTATTATAGGAAGTGGTATTATTCAATGGAAATTCATTATTTTCAAAAGCGGAGATAAAAAGTAGACATTCTTTAGTGAAATAATTAAAGCATTTCCTCTAACGTTAAACATTCATATACATTATGCAACATCGAAATAGTCTCATCGGCTGGTTTCCAGACGAGATCTAAAATTCAGAAACATCAAGAGGTTCGGTTAATTTTCGGATACGGCATCTGCATCATAACTTTAAATTTTAAGTTTTTCAAGTTTATTCTCATTTTAAATGTTTGTATACGCATTTTCAGCTTGAAGCCGTACTTGGCTCCAAGCAAATATTTAAAAATTCACGTAAATAATTTTTCAATATTGTTGATTAATAAAAAATAGACTGTTAATTACAACCTACAAAAAGAGTCCTATTTTATTAGGACAAGGTATTTAGAACTTCATAAACATTACACTGAACTAGACTTTAGTTGAAAATACGGGAACCAAGCAGAAAATTTTAATAATAGCTGGGTAATACTCTTAAATCTTAAGAAACACATATTTTTGAGGTTAGCTGTAACGTCACGTGCAAATGCCCTATGAATCCAGAAATTGTTTAATTTTGATTGGAGTTCCCCATGACGTAATTTGAGCGCGTTTATTTGTTCGAAATATGGAGTGAATTAGACAATATTTTTATTTTTAAAATATCCATTTAAAATTAAAATATCATACGATATGACGTGTATATACAATATTTATTAGGTGCTAATAAATGATTTATGACAAAATAATCATCAAGTTCCATTACATGGGAAAGGCCCATTGTTGCTAAAACTTTGCACCCTTGTGAAATAAGTAATTTAAGATAACGGAGAGTTTTTTGTCAAAATTTAAACACTTTTTATTGCATTTGTTTACAATTTTCGACATTGTAGTTACAAATTCAAGTAAGTCTCTGGTTTTTTATGAAATCAAAAATGATAAAGGAGTAATGAAAGCAAATTAAAAAAGCCAACTTTAAAAAATATATATATATATATATATATATATATATATATATATATATATAATGCTCTGGAGCTGAGATATGTTAGTTTTTACGTTTGGGTCACTTATAAATAAACAAATCGATATTTCTTATTGAAATTTGGCCTGATAATACTCAAATGTCTATTATTTTGTCTCTGCTACTTGAAAATAATCGAAAGCTACAATTGTTAAAAGATAATATATACAGGCCTGAAAGTATCGAGTTTGTTAGAGATCCAAAAATCAATAAATATGTATTATTTTTTACAAGAGAAAATTAAATTTCATGGATAAATATATTAAAACTGATTTAATAAATAAGCTTTATACTCCTGTTTTCTACAAATATCCTCACTAGAACTAGAGAAGGAATTTCAACTTGGCAACACCGCACTGTTTTGTATAAAACCATTCTATAAAAAAATCCATACAGTTCAACTAGTTATTATAACTTCTGTTTTCTCAAAAAATTGATAATTATTTTTGCGGAAATCTGTATTGGGAGGCTTGTTTGTACATATTCTATGATATTATTCAATAAAAAAAAAAAAATAGGAAAATACCCCATTTAGACCAGGCAAATCTCAGTGTAAAATGGGTTTGGCGTGAACTATTTGGGGACAGTTATTTGTTTATTGCAACGGATAGCTATATTAATGTAGAATAAGTACATAAAGTCGCAAAAAATCCCGACGTGAGCTAAAACCGCCATTTAGAAAAAATGACCGCCAGAGACATTTTCTTTAAAATTATATATCTTAGTAACCGTTGCTCCGATTTTAGATTTCTTTTTTTTTGTTCCATTCCTCACTTCACATTTTACAGAAAGTATGATTACATATTTTACGATAAATTAAACGATAAACTTAGGAAATTTAAAAATAATTTAAATATTAGGGAAATTTAAACTTTTGTAAACTCGAGACGTTTGTACTGAAATTTCTAGTCAATTTTTGGAAAAATAATTTTAATAAAAGTTCTAGAGCACACAATTAGCTTTAATTTGTTTTTTGGCCGATGATACTAACTCAAATATTAACGGAGTAATAGTTATTTATATATAAAATTGTAATCATTTTTGATAATGTACATTAAGGTATAAAGGGTGTCCAGTCAGTGTTCTCTCGGAAGATTGTGCAAAACGGCTAACTTTATAAATAAACTTTCTTAACAAAACTTACAATGTTTCGTCTCTACTACAACTTAAAATTATTTTAAATTATACAAGGTGTCACAAAAACGAGTCACACAAGAAAGTATAATTTTTTTAAATAGAACAGCCTGCATTTCCTTAACGCCAGTTAAGCCTCCAAGGGCCCTGTATTACACCCTAAAATATTTTGCCAAGTTATTTTTTTCTGTTTTTTTGGGCAGTTTGCAAACATTTTTGACTGGCATATCTCCGCGATTTATTAATCGTTATTTCTAAAAATGTGGGATGTTGTTTGACAATGATGTATTTACTAAAAAACATTTTTGAAATAAATCTTTAGTATATCGGGTGTCCAAAATATTTGCGTACGTTTCTTGATATTTAATTATAATTTTTCTCATTTTTTTTTTTAAATGGAATGCCTAAGTATACTTTTTCTACATGAATGAATAAAACATTACAATTCCTCACATTTTAATATCTCTTTGTTTCTATTTCAAACATTTTTTGAGATATAATTATATCAAATAATTTTTGCGTAAATTAAGGTTATCTTTATTTTAGCATTAAAATCTATATTTTGTTTTACATTTTTTTCCATTTTTTTAAATGGAATGCCTATAAGTCTTTTAAATGGATGAGTAACGCTTACAATTTCTCACATTTTGATATCATACACTTTCTTTTATGAACGGTTCTTGAGCAATAATTTTTTTCACGATATTGAAACTAACCTAACAACTGCTCAAAATGTCCACCATTTTGATTCAGGTAAAACTGAGGTCTCTTGATAAATGAGCGCCTTACACAGTGTAACATACCAACATTTATACGGTTGAAACACCGACGAATCCTTTCCATCATATCTTCTCGAGTCGTTGGTTCTACTTTATAAACGTCTGACTTCACAAATCCCCAAAGAAAAAACCCACTGAAGTCAGGTCGGGTGACTCAGGCGGCCATGTAATGAGACCTAACATAATTTAATAAAATAATAAATTAGATATTATTTAACAGTTTATTAAAATATTGGACCTCCTCTTCCGATCCACCTTTCAGGAAACTGATTACTAATGGCCTGACGAACATTTCTACTAAAATGTGGTGGTGCACCTTCAAATTGTAACCACATATTATTTGTAATGTAATCAGAAATATGCTCGATTATTTGCGGAAACGTATTTTGCGTAAAATCTAAGAAGACTGCTCCATTCACATTTCCCTCAAAAAAGCGAGGATGAACAACATAATCATGTACAATTCCTTCCCTTACATTTAAACTCTGGTTCTGATTTTTCTGTGAAACATGAGGGTTTTCTCTGGCATAATAATGGAAATTGTGCCTATTCACAAATCCGTTGCGATGAAACGTTGATTCATCCGTGAACAACACAAATTTGAAAAATTCTTCATTTTCTCCAATTTGGTTTTGAACCCACTGGCAAAAATTTAGTCTACGATTTAAATCCACATCCCAAAGCTCTTGATGCAGATGAGCTCGATAGGGGTGAAACATATTTTTACGAAGACAAAAGGAAACACTAGATTCACAGACCTCTAAATCGCTACTTAACTCTCCAACACTTGCCGTAGAATTTTCGAGTACAATACATTTCGTCGTCTCGCCTTCTTTCCATATGCAAAATTTCCAGTATGTTCAAAACGTTCTTTCAAATTTTCTAGAGACCTCACATCAGGACATCTCCTATAGGGATATTTTTGACCATACATTCTTGATGCCAATAAACAATTTCCATCATATTCACCAATAACATAACATTTACCATAGATATTAAATCTTATTGACAATAATTATAATTCGTATTTTTAAATATTAACAATATTAATTCAACTTAATCACGATAATCTTAAACACATTAGAGAAATGTCATAGAATAGAGTGAAAAACAAGCGTAAAACAAAAGACCAAAGCCATACTAGATTTTAATGCTAAAATAAAAAGCACCTCAATTTACGCAAAATTTATTTGAAATAATCATATCTCAAAAACGGTTTGAAATAAAAAAAATTAAGTGTATAATATTAGAATGTGGGGAATTTTATGCTTTATTCATCCATGTAAAAAAACATCCCATTTAAAAAATTTGAGAAAAATAATAATTAAATAACAAGAAATGTAAACAAATATTTTGGACACCCGGTATAATAATAATTTATTTCAAAAATGTTTTTCAGTAAATTCATCATTATCGAATAACACCCTACATTTTTAGAAAAAAAAAAATTAATAAATTACGGAGATATGGTAGTCAAAAAAATGTTTGTAATTTGCCAAAAAAACAGGAAAAAAATTATAACTTGGCAACGCTGCATCCGATTGGCAAAAAATTTCATGGTGTAATTCAGAACCCTTAGACGCGTAACTGGCCCTAAAAAATTAGAGAGTATTCTATTAAAAAAATTATACATTCTTGTGTAACTCCTTTTTGTGACACCTTGTATAATTGAAAATAATTTCATGTTATAGCAGAGATGAAACATTGAAAGTTTTGTTAAAAAAGTTTTTTTATAAAGTTACCTGTTTTTGCACAATCTTCCGAGGAAGCATTAACTGGACACCTTGTATATTTCCAAGAACTCAAGTCTTATTTTCTTCAGTTATCTTCTATTTTATGCCCAAAGATGTAATAATACTTTCGATTGTACATAAAAAGGGGAAGAGAACAAAAAAAAAGAAATCTAAAATCGGAGCAATGGTTACTGAGATATGTCCTTCTAAAAGAAACTGTTCTGGCGGCCATTTTTCTAAAAGGTGGCTTTAGCTCACATCGGGATTTTCCGGGACTTTTATATCTTCATTCTGCATAAATAGAGCTATCCATTTCGATAAAGAAATAGCTGTCCCCAGATAGTTCATACTCAAAACTGGATTTGCCTGCACTAATTGTATATTTGAGCCGTTTTAGTAATCATTTTGATTTGAAATTTTAAGTGGTGATTGTACTTTATAAGAGCTATATTTTTTCAAAATTTCATTGAATATTATCCATTATTTTTCAAATAGCACTGATTTGTTTAAAAACTCATAATTTGGCAATGTTAAATTTTGTTTAAATAATAACAATTGGAATGAATTATAGTTTATGTACTTTTATTGCACAGCTCAAAACGAACCTTTTTTCTCTTTTTATTATTTTCCATAGGACTTCTAGATTTCGAGATATTTAAAGAAAACCGATGGAAAACATTGTTTAAATAAACAATACGCCAACCTCGCAGTAACTGCAAAACTGAGCTGTGAACTTAATTAGATCCCCTGAACACGTTAAAACAGAAAAACTGCCCTGACCAAACAATTCACATAAAAATCCAAATTTGACTCCACTAAAAGGGATACAGCTATGCATTACGATCATCTCATTTCGTTTGTTTTGTTTTGGAATACATGCAAAAAGTGGTGTAATCAGGAGAATTTCTACTGTTTTCATATTATTTTTTTGTGGTGTTATATATACATAATAAAATGGATGTAAAGAAAGTATTTTGACATAAAAACGAGTGGGTGCAATGTACTACCGGTATTTACAAAAAGCTGCGAAATTAGGAAATTTAATTCCCATGAAAACCACATTTTTAGAGTGGTTATAAGGCAAGGTGAGTCTATGTTTAATTTCAATGGACCGAAATAGTGTGACGTTTCACTCCCACTCTAACTATTTCATCCTATTTCTAACATCGACCTTATTATCACTGTATATAAGACACTGGTCAAAACTGAATTTGAAATTTCAGAAAATCTGTGAATATTTAACTATTGAATTATTATACAAATGTTTTAACTTTAAAAGCTGCGCCTTCTTGTAATAAAACTGTAATTTTAAAGTCCTCTTGAAATTTTTTCAGAAATTAATTTTTTATTGCGCACGCGTGTATACGTATGTCGAGCATATCTGCATCTTTTTATTTGTTTACCTGGACTGGTTTAGGGTTATGTGTAGTGGATTATTTCTTTTATAATTTTCAAGGATTTTACATTACAGTATTTAAAGTATTTGCATTCCAAATTTGTACTGGAGTCAATAATAATATATTTCAACGGTATCGTAAGTACCTACATTTGTGATTGAAATTGTAACAAAGTAATTTTTAAATATGTATGTACCTATTATACACTTACCTATTTTTAGCATTGAAAAATGGTTCAAAAACACGTATTACATTTTTCTGCGATTGCTCAATTTTTTAAAGATAAAGGAAAACTCATGGTCAAGGCAGAAAGTTCTGTTGAAGCGGGCCACGTGAAAGGAATGATTTATGATCCTGAAGTACCGATTGTTAAGGGAAAAGTTCATGCTAGCATGAGAGATAGAATCTATAGAGGTGTGTGCATTTTTTTTAATAAGTATGATATTTTACTTTTAACATAATTAACACGTTAACTGCGATGAGAAATTTGATGCCTCTCCAATATTGCGATACATGTCCTCAAAGATATGTAAGAAAACTGTACTAACATGCGATACATATCTCCGAGGATATGTAAACTATTTCGAGATTACTGCCCTCTAGACTAGAGTAGGTTGAATTATAAAAACTTTTAATGCTGAAATCTGTTAGTTCGATAGTCAATTAATATGGTACTGCAGCCGTACATATCTCTGAGGACTAGAACCGCATATGAATGAGGAAATGAACAACTACAGTTTTAAGGTTTATTTGTAAGCAAACATTCGTAACAAATGAAATATTTTCAACCAATGTGTGATATATATTATAATATGATATTTCAAATATAATATGTATTACAGTAAGGAAGGCATAACAGTCCGGTTTCTTCGGACAATTGTCACAAAAGATGATTACACGCCGAATTTCTTATCCGCTTCCCGACTGGATAACGTTGCCCTCAGCTTATTATAGCACCCTCTGCAGGGTTCCTTTTCTTTTTACCAGGTCCCTCAGATTTGATAAAAGTATGTGTTCTATTTCGTGCATTAGGTGTAGTATTTTTTTATATTCTCAGTAAGTTGCACGTTGCACCAATTGCTTCCGAAATTCAATTATACCTAATTTTGTATCAGATACCAGATTTGTAGGGGATCTTTTGACCTTTAAAGATTTATGGTAGGAACTATTGTCAAGCCCATTACCAGTGTAACTCCTAAAAATTTGCTGATTTCAAATTTATTGGTGTCAGTCCATGACTTACTCCTAGAATTATTTGATAGACGTTTGTTGAGTTTGTTTGAGTAATAACTTATTCAAGCAATTCATCATTAACAAAGTGCTTAAAAATATCTTAAGACCTTTCATAATACAAATCAAAAGGAACATTTGTAGGACTACCGATTATATCCCACTCTTCACTACCAACAGGTGTTTCTAAGATATCCGTTTCATCCTCGTCAGAATCAAAATTAGTTTCGGTTTGAATACCACTATTAAAATCAAGGTTTAATTCCTCCTCCTCCAAATGTTCATCAGGGCGGGATGGGAGTATAAAAATCCCCAAAAAAAAATTTTGATGAGCGGGGAGACAAATCCAAAAAAAAAAAATATTTCGTTTCCCGAATAAATTCTTTAAATTAGAAGTCTAAAGTTACAAAGTAAGCCAGTAAAACTTCATACAAAAAATTAACTGACACAATGAAAGTAGCACTAACGAACTAACACAGGCAACGCTGTACGGATGTCTGTTTTTTCGGTAGCTGATAGATACATAAGCGCAGACTCACGTACCGACTTACTAAAACCTGTACATATCCTCGAGGATATGTGCCGCAAGTGAACTATGTTTTTTTATTCATATGCATTACATAACCCTCGCGATATGTATTGTATTGTTTCTGATATGAATTCAGTAACTTCCGACGATTCTAAAGCTATATTTGAAGTGGTAAAATTCTAAGTATAAGTAGTTAAGTCTGGTTTCGCATGCTGGAAGGTTATGTCAGATTTGTAGCGCGCATATCAAAATAATTCAATACATATCATGGGGGATATGTATCGCAGCTAACGTGTTAATTGTTTTCAGATATTTTCGAATAACGATGAAAATATAACAGATGCAGAATGTACTTGTCCAAGGGGATTATGGTTATGACATCATATGGCTGCTCCGGCTCTCTTTGCACACTATAATATTTCTGTAAAAGTACGAACATGCCAAAGATGCTACGCAGCTATAGAAGTTCAGGCCGCAGTTTCAGTCGATGCATCGAAGCCATCAATTTGTGCTAGGAGCAGTTCACCCTGCTAACATCCACGGTATGCGCGGTCATATATTTAAATGAATAGATTTGTTTTACACATTGATGGCTTCGATGCATCTACTGAAATTGCGGCCTGAACTTCTAGCTACGTAGCAACTTCGGCATGTTCGTATCTAACAAATGAAGCGTGCGCATGGAATATGTCATATTTACTAGACACAATATTAAACTATTTTAATCATGTATATATTTAATAGAAAGAAGTTCTGAATAAATGATACAATATGTAATTTCTTTATTTGAAAAATACTTACAAATAAACATTTAAAATTTAAATACGAGGTTAGAGGCAAGGCCCCCACAAGGGAGGGTCAGTAGGTACTGTGGTACCCGGTCCCGGTTAGACTAGTAAATGCAATCCTAGCTCATTTAAGACCTGGACAATTTTTTTTTTCAAATTTCTCCTAGGCGCGGGGGCCTGCCGAATTTGGTACCGGGGCCTGGTTAGAGGACGAAAATCTATGATAACGATAACAGTATAAAATAATGGAAAGCAATTCAAATAAAAATATATAAAACAAAACAGGCTTTGAGGTTAGAGAGCAAAGAAATAATCAAAGAACTACGTTCTCAATAATTTCCAGACACTTGTAGAACGCATGCGCAGAAATAACCATTTAGAAAATATTTTTTTATTTATTCTCCGTAGAGAAAATTGATTGCCAAATGTAAAAAACTTATAATCCAGCTCTATTTTTATACTAAATTATTATTATAGTTAAATATGAAAAATAACGTACCAATACTTAGATACATTTTTAAGTAATTTATTTTGACCCTTAAAACACATGTACATAAGGCATGCTTCAAAGAGTGGATGGAAAGCAATTCAAATTAACCTCCTCGTGCATGACGTCACGACTATTGTGGTCCATAGAGCCAGAATAAGGTGTTTTATAAAATAATGGAACTTACATTAAAGTACCTACACAAAACTTTTTTTACCTCTCTGTTTGTCTTTTTATGTATGATTTACTACTTAAAAGATTTATTCTTTTATGTAGAGTGAAATATACGTTTCTTTCTCCATTGAACCACTTAATAAGGGGAAGTATAATATAAAAAAATAGAAAATAAATATAAATAAAATGTAACAGCTGACTCTTTAAATATTCTATTGTATGTCATTGACGGTTTATTCTGCCATTTAGCTAAATGTAACGTTCCCATATCAACCATATTTAACTAGAGGTTAGTAATAAAATTACTAAAAACTGAAATGGTGATATTCTAAGAATCGTTGCCATATGTCATTCCGATATATGTTGACTGTAGTTGAGTTATCATCAAGAATAAATAGAAAAACTATTATTAAAAATATTAGCAAATTCAAAAAGAATTCGCCGCAAACACTACTAATAAAGATTTTTTCTGTTTGGCAAATTTTAGGTTAATTTTTCAAGGACTCTAAAATTTAAAATTTGGATATTTGACATTTAAGTTAAATGACGGTCTAACATTTTGTTGGTAATACACTTTTTTGCCACTAAAACACCTTTTAGGTTAAATCTCTCTTTAAAAGCGTGGACAATACCGACCATTAATGTTTAATAACTTTAGTATCTGTTGTTCATGTTACTAAATGAGGAAGAAAAAAGAAAAGCTATTCCGTCCAATCCATTTGTTTGAAAAATTTTCATTAAGGCACCTACGTACAGCAACCGAATAATGTATAGAAGCACTATTTATTTAAAGAATAACTTTTCTTTTTTCTTCCTCATTAGTATCTGATGTTCCTTAAGTCGAATAGCCAGGGAGATAGTGACAGTTTTCGTGAAATCATTTCTATAAAGCTAGTTTTTTTTTCCCAAGAAAGTTTAGATAGTATCTATGATGAATGTGCAATTCTACTAATCTACAAGTGTTGCAAAAATGAGTAAAAAATTAAACAACATGTTGCGAAAAGAGATATCGATTTTCTGAAACGTCACAAAATGCTACTTCGTGCTGAGCTGAATTTTCGAACTTCGTCGTGCAATTTACGATCAGGTTTATCTGGGAGACTTCCTCTTTACGTCGCAACATCGTACGGCCGTCCCAATGGTGTTTTTCGAAAAATATGAACGTGTCAAGATTGCATGTTTTTGCAATTTTTTCGGCTCCGAAATGTAAGCTGTTTTTTTTGTTATTTTTCACAGATATCTCCGAAACAGTGGGCGTTAGCTCGATATAAAAAATAAGGTCAAATGAGTATTTTCCACTATGAATCTTTTTGCTACCGGAATTTTGATTTTTTTTTCGTTTCGGAGGTAACTACTGCTACGCTATCCAAATTGCCAATAAAAAATTGCCTAATAGTCGATATCGAAATTTCTACCCATTTAGAGGAGCTTAGTAGGCCATGAAAATACGAAAATTACAAATTTTTCAAAACAGTCAAATAAAGCTCATCGAGCACTATACTTAAAAAAAAAAATTTAAATTGGCCAACGCATTCCAAATTAATGGTGTTAACTAGCACACGCTGTATATATATTATTTGCATTACTATTATTATATTACTACTATAAAACGCTATGAAGCAAATGTGCAAGTATGGTAGTTGTATTAGTATTAAAATCCTAGCCAAGTCAAAAGTAAAAATATTAATTAAAAGAAAACTGTTTTTATAGTTCAATAGTTACAATGTAATATAATACATTACATAGTTTCTAATTTTTTTAGATCCCACGGAACCAAGTACCTCATGGTACTCGTATTGTGTCAAAAGGTTTCCCCTGTTACTCCTATAGAAAAAAATAGATTACTTTAAGAGAGATTCAGATATAAAAAATATAGCACCTGCCTGTCAGAATACTGTAGTGACACCACCATTACTTTCGCCAGTGGAAACTGAAAATTTTGATGGTGCTAAAATTCTCCTTGTAAAATTAAGGACAACAAAACTGTTGTCAAACATTAATGCGAATGAAAAACTTCAATTAGCATTACAAAAATTGAAAACCACTCTAAAGATGAATTTAAACCCCATTGCGAGCAATTTTTAAGTCGAAAATATTGCAAATTTTGTGAAAGGCCGAGTAAATCTTTTAGAGAGATCCAAACACGCCGCCCCCCTGTATGGGGAGGTCTATTGGGTACTGAGTTTAGGGGCCCGGGCTTTCAAAATAAAAAATATGTTGTTATTGCTATTAAATAACACAGCCACACAAAAAAAATAAAGTGTCTTGACCCCAGAGACTGACTAGGTAGACTTTATGTTTTTCGGGTCGCTGAATCCGAATCCGGGGTCCATTTGATCCCATGTCATCAGGTTTAAGGTCATTTGAAGGTCAAATTGAGATATGACCGTGAAAAATTCCGTAAAAAATTTGTTTTTATGTTTTTGAGGTTGCTGAAACCGAATCCGGGGTTTATTTGATCCCGTGTCGTCAGGTTTAAGGTCATTTGAAGGTCAAATTGAGATATGACCGTGAAAAATTCCGTAAAAAATTTATGTCTATGTTTTTGAGGTTGCTGAATCCGAATCCGGGGTTTATTTGATCCCATGTCATCAGGTTTAAGGTCATTTGAAGGTCAAATTGAGATATGACCATGAAAAATTCCGTACAAAATTTATGTTCATGTTCTTGAGGTTGCTGAATCCGAATCCGGGGTTTATTTGATCCCATGTCATCAGGTTTAAGGTCATTTGAAGGTCAAATTTAGATGACCGTGAAAAATTCCGTAAAAAATTTATGTTTATGTTTTTGAGGTTGCTGAATCCAAATCCGGGGTTTATTTGATACCATCATGTCAGAATCAAGGTCAAATGAAGGTCAAACACATGAAATTCAATAATACAATCTTTTTTGACCCCGGATTCTGAAAAAGCAGAAAATTTTACGTCCAAATACATCCTGAACGGTTCATGGAACCGATTTCTTAGATCATTTGTTGGTTATCAAGCGGTCAAATGCTTATTTTCCATTTCTTAGCTGATATATCGATTGTAAATCGAAAACTTGCGTCTATGTTTAGTAAGTTTTTGTGGTCGCTTGTCACGATCCCGGTATCCATTTGATACCGTGATGTATAAACTGAGGTCAAACGCTATAATTCGAATGATATAATTTTTTGGACCCTGAAAGATCATCTGCAGGTCAAATACAGATTTCTTTTGACTCTTTCAATTGTGAAACCGTCAACATTAGCGTTACCCGATTTACACCACGAGGAGGTTGCGTGAACGGATTTTGTACATCATAACGGGTTTACTCCGTTGCCCGCCGTCACCGCAAGGAGGTGCCCTGGATGCAGACACAAGTGCTATGCTGATTTGGGTGTAAAGGTTGTTCCATGCAAAGAAATTTCATGATAAGTTGCAGAGCGAGAAAATGAGTTCCATAATTACAGTGGCATGGTTTGGAGTTGTGAAGCTCAACAACTTTAATTATAAAGAACAGAATTTTTGCTATGAGAGACAAAGTAATAAAATTATGGCGTTACTCGGTTATGGGATTAATGAGCAATGTGGTCATTCGAGTAAACAGATTCATCAGCTTTCATCGTCTGTAATCCCCATTTTATAACTACGGGATCAGGTTTTTAGAGCTATTAGGTTATTGGGTTATTAAATTTTGAGGCTATTGAATTCAGCAGATTTGGATTTAGGTCTTTGGACTTAAAAATGTAGTTTAAAACATGTCAAAATAGTTTATTTAATACCTCCATATGAAACCCAAAGTTCGGTTCGACTCAGATCAAGACGTATTTGGACGTAAGATTTTTTTGTTCTTTGAGAATACGGGGTTAAAAAATTTATATCATTCGAATTATGGCGTTTGACCTTCGATTGACTTTGGTTTATACGTCATGGTATCAAATGGATACCGGGATCGTGATAAGCGACCACAAAAACCTGAAGGTCACTAGTCATAGACGCAAGGTTTCGATTTACAATCGATATATCAGCTAAGAAATGGAAAATAAGCATTTGACCTCTTGATAACCAACAAATGACCTAAGAAATCGGTTCCATGAACCGTTCAGGATGTATTTGGACGTAAAATTTTCTGCTTTTTCAGAATCCGGGGTCAAAAAAGATTGTATTATTGAATTTCATGTGTTTGACCTTCATTTGACCTTGATTCTGACATGATGGTATCAAATAAATCCCCTATCTCAATTTGACCTTCAAATGACCTTAAACCTGATGACATGGGATCAAATGGACCTCGGATTCGGATTCAGCAACCTCAAAAACATAAACATAAATTTTTTACGGAATTTTTCACAGTCATATCTCAATTTAACCTTCAATTGACCTTAAACCTGATGACATGGGATCAAATAAACCCCGGATTCGGATTCAGCAACCTCAAAAACATAGACATACATTTTTTACGGAATTTTTCACGGTCATATCGCAATTTGACCTTCAAATGACCTTAAACCTGATGACATGGGATCAAATGGACCCCGGATTCGGATTCAGCAACCCGAAAAACATAAAGTTTACCTAGTCAGTCTCTGGGGTCAAGACACTTTATTTTTTTTGTGTGCTGTGTAATTAATTCCATAATTATGCCAGATTTTGACTTGTTGACCCACTCATTTCCCTGAGATCTGTGTTCTGTCTCAATGTGTATTATTTAGCTTTGGAATAAATTTATTTTTAAAAAGAATGTTTATGTTGCAAATTTCCTCACTGTATATCATATTGTATAAGAACTTTTAAATTCGATATGTCTTGAAACAGGAAATATCCACTTTGCTTGTGTTGAAATTGAGCATCTATAATCTCTGATCTATGCCTATAGGCACTGAGCGAATATTGCTTAGCAGCTCCTCGCTGCAGAGAGAATCGATGGTAGTCAGCTGTCAATCTGTTCAATGGATACTATTATATATTTCGGCTCTCAGCTTGTAAAATTTACACATTGCTGTGAAGCTAAGTGTAAAACAAATTTAGAATTGTTCCGCCTTAAACAAATTTTAAACGTCGACGAAAGAAAGTGTCATACAGCCGGAATTTCGGTAATAAAAGGCCGTGTTATTCGACGGAGGTATGTTGCTCTCAACCCATATTTGGTTAGTTTAAAGGTAAGTAGCCAATATTTATAAAACAATGAAGCTTTAAAGAGTAGCGCATGAGACCATGGTTGATTTTTTTGTAGGTTGAAAGGACAAGCAAGCACAAAAGCAGTCGTGAATGTCAATGATCCAAACGTACATGGTCTGCTCATACAAATTGTTGACGCGTCATTTTTGCGCAGCTATTTTCTTACATCAAACCCTTGCCTCTATACTTTGAGTTTGTGGTTACTGAAGGGCAAAGACGGATTCACGTGATGGGACGTCACACTATTTGGGAGGTTTTCGGGGAATTTACACACCGGTGTCCCATCAATTGAATGCAGGTAATAGGACGCGCGACAATTAGACGCGGTAAAATAGAGCGTGTTACATTGGATGCGTTTATTAAAAATAATCATATTGCATATCCTTGTCATGATTACTAACGGTGGTTGCTGGTTATGCGAACAGAAGCATTTTGGCCTACTTGCGAGGAATTGCCCAACTGCAAGTGTAAATAAATTATATTTTATAATTTCTATGTTATTATATTTTGATAATTTTTTTGGATGATTATTTTCTTATGTTAACCATATTTTTAGTGTAACCTATTTTTCATGGTGAGTCTGTTTCTATTGTGACGTGTTTCCACCCCTAGGAACCCACCCTTGCAAATTCCGTGGGTTCCAAAAATTATAACAAGAGATGTCCACTAACACACTTTATTAAATAATTTACTGGATACTTCACAATACTATTATTAATTTAAATGAACTTTACTGACTAAAAATAACGTTTATCACTTTGTTTTCACTTTGGAGTCTTAACCTCACTTGTCAAATTCAAACTTCTCTACTTTCTGAACTACCCGCCGAGAATACGGTCTTTTATACCAAAAAATGACATATCTCGATTTTTCTGTGATAACGCCGCCATTCTCTAGATAATTCCGAATATCATCAGTCTAGAACTTCTGGTAGGTTCTTTCTCGAGTAGGTGCAAATACATCTGAATTAATTGAAGGGGTTGCAACACATCACACTATGTTGTATTTGTAATTACTATTATTATTTACGTTGAGTTAGGTTAGTGTGTATACATGATTTTTTTTAAAAAACGTGTCCAATGTTACACGTCCTATTTTACCGTGTCCAATTGTCGCGCATCCAATTCATCGCGTCCAATTGACGTGGATTCAACAAACCATGTACGTTTCAGTCATGGTCTGGCTGGGGTTGCACAATCTATAATAACCCTACATTGAGTATGTAATTTAAATGGTGTAGGCATACTATGAATAACAATTTCTTTGCTTGGTTAAAATATGAAGTTTGCAGTTTTTCCGACTAGCTCTCTCAAAATGAAAATAAAAATTTTGAAGCTGAAGTTCTGCGCAATCCAAATAACATTGCTACAGCACAATAAGAAACACCTTGTTTTATTTTCATGACAAACAAGAGAAGTTTATTAGAAACATTAAGTTCATCGTTTCTATGAGTCACTGAGAAACTGTACAAGCAATATGTCATTGTTAGCACCACCAATACTAATAGTAAGCTGTTGGTCACTTGTTACCGATTCATACTCATGAAAACCACTGCAATTTAAATCTAACTGAAATGCAGGTTCCGTTTTGCCAGAAAAACCTGTAAACAAATTCGGTTTTGTCTACCAGTGGTAAAAATATAGTTGAATTTTTGGATATTATGTCACAGAATGTTAGATTAAAATAATAAATGAACTGACGGGAATAGGTACAAAAAGATGGTGAAGGTCACAAAAATTGATCAAAAAACATCAAAGGCAGAGCGGAGAGTATCGCTTCTGGTAGTTCCTTATTCTGTGGCGATATCTTGGATACGAACAAAGTGTAATTCGTGAAATAGTGGGGTAAAGGAGAATGTACTGTGAGGTCTAAAGTGTTCACTGACTAATAATGGTGTCGATTAGTTAGTACGACATATTATGAATATGACTTTCCTTTAATATCTTACAGCTTGTACTGCGTGTTCGAGAAAAATAAAAACACGTGTTCTTTGTTTTAAATATACAAAATGGTATCTCCGAAATTTGTGAAAATACCTATTACAGTGAGAGAATTGTACTCTGAACAATTTCCTAAGTGCCACACAGAAGGAAATCGTTTTCCCAAACTTTGCACAAAATTGTGGAGCACGGTCTCGTTGCATTTTTTAAACAATTGTAAAATTTCATAAATCAACATTATACAGTTATATGCAATGTAATTGTGCATCATGCATGTATACTTTATTTTCTCAACATAAAGATTTCATTACAATTAATTTTTTTGTAACAAATTGGGGAAATTCAGAGTCAAATGTATTTATTTTTACTCAACATGTACTGTTAAACAAAGGACACCGCAGGTTTTATAGGTAAATTGGTGGCCTGTCAAATTTGATCAATTTCTGATATGTTGTAGTTCAACTGATTCTGAACAATAAGTTCCTCTGGCAAAACTTCAAATTATGGACAGTCTCTCCAATAGACGGCTCCAAAGTCTGGACTTATACTCTATCAACGATTTCTCAAAAGGTACTGCAGGTATTGAAATAATAACTGCTGGGAATGAATAACCAGACTATTTATCATTATTTGGTCCAAGATTGATGTACCTGAACTTCCAGTTTTGCAGGAAGTGACGTCAAATCACATTTTTCGAATGCACAACACCCTCTTACTTCAATTTGATACATCATATATATAAGTAGTTTATTACAATTCACTATCCTAGCAAATAAGTAAATACGTGCATTGATTGATAGAACATTGATGCTAGCTTGATACCAGGTACGTCATAATCTTGGTACAAAACAAAGTTGATTTTATTTTTCAAGATATAAAATTGCAGTTATATCTAGTCAATGAAAACTAATTATTTTTTTTTATAGCATGTGCTGTAATTAATAAATTCCACGGCTTAGTTTATATGGTAGGAGCAGATAACGAATTGGCTCGAAGACTATTGGAAAAAGCTCGAGAATCGAACCTTCTTCAAGCTAGAGTAGAAGCGCAAAGGCTGCGATTTAGACATGGAAGATGGATATTATTGGAGGAGAATCATGTGCCTGATTTTCTCGTACTAGATTTAGATTATTTACGAGATTTGACATTTGGCACATTCCAAAATAAAATGGCTCCATCATATGTTCAAGACAACCAAGAAGAAGGGGATAACGCTTTTGAATATGATTAAAGTGTGAATGAGCCGAGATTGTTGCGAATTCGCGTTAGATCTAGGCATCGCAATGCGATTAAGTATCAATTGTGGGTGCAACATAATTACGACCAACAAATGGGACAAGTAGGAGAAGTTGTTGTACGTCAAGAAACAATTGTATCCTATTATTGTACTTGCAATATTGGAAGTTGAAGCAGTAGGAACAGTATGAACTTGTTGCCATGTAGCAAGTGTGATTTGGTGTTTAAAATATGCATGACACGAAGCATATGTAAAATATCCATCCGTGAATATCTTAAGGGAAGTTGAACATGCTGAAGACCATGACTAGTGATGGGCGATATATCACGAACTGTGATTTAATCACTGATATTAAGAAATCACAGGTAACGACTGTTATTAAAGTTGGCAGAAAAGCGTGACGTGATCACGACTTTCCGTATTTCGTACCCTTGCCGTGCTCTTGCCAATATATCTTTCACGATATTTACTTTGAGTCGATTATTGTCTGCGGCCGTATGTATTAACACGTAAAGCAAGCGATCCCGTGCCTTAGCGTCGTTAGATACGCATTTCACACTATTTAGATATTTATGTAAGTATCTTTATGCATGCCTTTTATTGACTGGCGATGCGATGTGGCGATTGGGGGGGGGCAGGGTCGTGACGGAACATTTTTGTTATAGTACCAGAAGTAATTAACTACTAAAACCACGCGTAAAAACATTTTATATGATTAAATATACAATTTTATTGCAAATATTGAGCATTTACGTTTCGGCATGAAATATGAATAAAAATATGGAATTCGACAATAAGCAAATGAAAACATATTTAAAAACATCCTTATGTATTATAAAACAACAAAAAAAATAACATTAAAAAATAAATTTACCATTTTAAATTAACAAAAATTCGTGTAAAATAAACATAAATATAAACAAGAAATTTATTAATGCTTCCGAAATATTAATGTTTGTACAACTTTACAAAAATATCCTATTATCAAGTTCCATTCAAAACCTATAGTGCTTTTGCTTTATTACCAATCCATACATCAGGTTATTTGGATAAACAAATCATAATATATATTATACATATTGTGCATATCTGCAGCAGCACAGATTACCAAAGTAGCTAATTCACCATTCACCGTCTATCGGCGCTTAGGGAATGATTAACAATTTTTCCCGTACGTCGTATGAAAGTCGTGATAACATCACGTCTTAAATTCACTGATATAAGAAAATCACAGTAACAATTTACGTTGTGATTGAAAAATCACGATATCGCCCATCACTAACCATGACGCAATGGACGTTGTCGAAGTTTAGTGACTAAACTAGATTTAAATTAGTAACTTATAGTTATACGAAACTTATATTCTTAATCGTTATTTTTGTTCTCTTAAAGCCCTATTCACCGTCACAATTTTGAATGATTATTAATAATTTTTTAACAGTAGAGCAATTGAAACAAAAAAATTACATGCAATTTCGCGTCGCCAGCGATTTTTCCTTCACACTCAATGATACTTTTTATATTTTACTTACAATAGCGCCTTTTACATACATTAATTATTTTAAGTTACTTTTTCTAAAATACCTTGTTCATTTTATATATATTTTAGTTCACATTGCTGCGAATGGGGCTTGTATTCATTTTTTTAAAATTATTTTTAATCTAATATGGCCTCGTTCCATGCAGCCTTTCATTGCGCCTCGCACTGTGTTTGTCTGGCTGGCACCGACATGTGCTAAGGAAGGAATGCTGTTTTTTGTTAATTAATTTGAAATAAAGTCTTCTAGTTTAATTTCTATTATAAATATACTTTAAGGTCTCAAAAATAATTAGTGGCCATTGACTAGAAACAACTGCTATTTTATATCTTATAAAATAAAATCAACTTTGTTTTGTACCAAGATTATGATGTACCCGGTATCAAACTAGCATCAAAATTCTATCAATCAATGCACGTACTTACTTATTTACTAAGATAGTGAATTTTAATAAAGCTGTGATGTATTAAATTGAAGTAAACGGATGTTGTGCATTCAAAAAACGTGATTTGACGTCACTTCTGGCAAAACCGGAAGTTCAGGCACATTAATCTGAGACCAAATAATGGTAAATAGTCTGGTTATTCATTTCCATCAGTTATCATTTCAATACCTGCAGTATGTTTTGAGAAATCGTTGTTACAGTATCGAGGGGTAGCTCCAGTCTTTGGAGCCTATTGGAGAAACTGTCCATAATTTGAAGTTTTGCCAAAGGAACTTATTGTTCAGAAACGGTTGAACTACAACATATCAAAAATTCACCAAATTTGACAGGCCACCAATTTACCTATAAAATGCGCAGTGTCCTTTATGAAATTCTGAGTTCCGACTTTCCACTGTACAATAACAGTAATAATCGTCTAATGTTATCAATGTCATTGCGAGAAACAGCGTAATTTAATGGAATACTATTTACAATTAGTTCTCTGCCACTATTTTAAGTTTGAGTGATTGTTGCACATAAAGATAATAGTCTGATTACACAGCCACACACAAAAAAAAGTGTATTTGGACCCTTTGAAACCGAATCCGAAGTCAGAATTGTCAGATTCTCTCGCTCGTTTTTCACCCCTAATCCCAAAAAACACCCCCAAAACAAACAAAAAAAGTGGTCTGGCCTGCGGACCAGACCAGTGTATCCTTATGTATTGGACCCGCTGAAACCAAATTCGAAGTCAGAATTGTCAGATTGGTTCGTTTTTCACCCCTAACCCCCCCAAAAAAACACCCACCCTAAAAATGGTCTGTCCGGAGGACCATACCAGTGGCAGTGTATCCTTATGTATTTATTTATTTAAATTACACTGTTCTACAGGTGAAATACCCAATTACAGAACAGGAGGGTATGATAAGTATAATATAAAAATTAAAATACTAAGAGAAAAGACTAAAACAGTAGTTGAGGCAAATATAAATCATAATAATATAATCATTTAGAGAAAGAAAAACAAAGTCATTTATTCCAAGTAAATGACCCTTATTTTACTAAGGCTGCAAGAAAATATATCTAACCGACTTCCTAGTAGATTGCAATTATTGCACATTGTATACCGGGTGACACAGGAGATATGTAACACCCCGTAGCATGTTTATTTAAAAAGATATAATTTTGTAATTTGGTATACTTATATAATGTCTGATTGTCCTTTTTTTAGTACAAACAAGAAATTTTTTCCACTTCCGGTTTCACCGGAAGTGACATCTACTTTGTTATTTTAAATGGCACCCTGTATATATTTTTTTCCTATCTGATTCTCCTTAAATTCCTCTTTTTAACACTGTATAGCAAGATGGCATTTGTTTTTAAAATGGCTACTGAAAACCATTTTATTGCATTAAGTCAAGTTGGCTATGGTATGAAATGTAGCGGTAATTAATGCTTAGTGTGCTGCAAAATCAAAAGAACGTGGTACACAATTTTGTGTTTCATATTTGTTTTGTTCTAATCAGTAGTCGAAAAGACTTTCTACAATTTATATATTAAAGAAAAATCTCTAGATTAAATCCACGAAATCACAAAAACTAAGATAGAAACACTAATTTTAAATTTTATCCATTTGTAAAATATTTAATCATATTTCACTTTTACCAATTAGATGGCCCACGGATTTTACGCCACTTGATTTTTCATATGAGGCCATCTCAAGGAAATAGTTTATAAAACTCCACTGCAAAATAGGGAAGACTTAAAAATTAGAGTTAGGTTAGCAATAAATGAGATTACTGAATTGCAGTTAGAAAATGTGCTTAGATAGAGGTACTGTTCAAGAATTCGACGCTGCAGGGAAAATAATTGCCAGCATTTTGAGATTCTTCGAAAACAATTTTATTTTATTTAAAAGCAAGCAAAATCAGACATAACAACGAATTGTATTGGGTAAAAGTGAAAGATGAATAAATATTTTACAAATGGGTCAAATTTAAAATTAGTGTTTCTATCTTAGTTTTTATGGTTTCGGGGATTTAGTCTAGAGATTTTTATTTAATATAAAAATTCTACAAAGTCTCTTCGGCTACTGATTAGAACAAAACAAATATGAAACACAAAATTGTGTACCAGGGTTCTTTTGATATCGCAGCACATTAAGTATTAATTACCGCCACATTTCATTCCATAGCCAACTTGACTTAAAGCAATAAAATGGTTTTCAGCAGCCATTTTAAAAACGAATGTCATCTTAGTATACATAGTTGAAAAGAGAACTTTAAGTAGAATCAGATAGGAAAAAAATATATACAGGGTGCCATTTAAAATAACGAAGTAGATGTCATTTCCGGTGAAACCGGAAGTGGAAAAAATTTCTTGTTTGTAGCAAAAAAAGGACAATCACGCATTATATAAGTCTACCAAATTTCAAAATAATATCTTTTTAAATAAACATGCTACGGGGTGTTACATATCTCCTGTGTCACCCGGTATATAGGTGAATGTTGAAGTACGTTTGTACGCGCTGTGGGCAGGTAGATGGTTACTTTATCACGGGAGGATAATCTGGGAACATAAAAGTTTAATTGAGATACAATGTGTCTGGGCAATCGATTTTATAATGAATAATTTTAGATAAAAATGTTTGTGAGTAATACACCCGTAGTTGTAAGAGACTTACTGTTGAATGTTTCTAAAGTAGTTCATTTTGCGGTATGCCTAAAGGTGGGTACACGCCATCCGCTTTAAAAGACAGCAGTTTAAGAAGTCTACGCTGAACATTTTCGAGATTATCGATGTGTACATTATACTGTGGATACCATACAATCGCAGCATATTCAAGTTTGTGTCTCACAAAACAGTTATATAACATTTTAATGATGTTTGGGTCCACAAAATCTCTGCTGTTTAATGCTATAAATCCATAGGATTTGTATGCCTCACACACTATCGTCTCGATATGCTTACTAAATGACAGTTTTTATCAAAAATTACACCTAGGTCGCGAAAGATATTTGGATGCTCCAATGCTGTACCTTCGAGAGTATAATTGAATGTCAAAGTAGAGGTTTTTAATGTGTATAACATTACGTTACACTTTTGTGGATTAAGCGGTAGTTTATTTAATAAGCACCAATTTGAAATCTTGTCCAAATTGTGCTGAATTCTTTCACAGTCCTCGACATTCCTAACCACGTCAAATATTTTTAAGTCGTCCGCATAAAGAAGGCAGTTCACATCTATATCTATAACGATATCATTAATGAATATGTTGAAAAGCAGGGGACCCAGGACAGATCCTTGGGGAACCCCTGAAGTTGCAATGTATTCAACAGACCTGAAACCACTAAATACTACGTACTGTTTCCTGTGAGAAAGATATGATACAAATAGCAATATAAGCGAAGGGGAAAGTCCGAATAGTGTAAGCTTTTGTAGCAGTATGTTATAGAGTGAGATCCCAGAGCCGCCAGACCTACGTCATTTTAGCAAAGCTAATATTTTGACAACAAATAGTGTAATATCTAGTTAAGAACGTATGCGTATTTGCTAGTTTGAAAGCGGGGCCCTTTTGCAGGAAACAGGTATAAAAGGTACATACAAATTTTACTCAGTACGTTAAATTATGATAGCTGGATTATTTTACAAGTGACAAGCTAACTACATGGTGTCAGCATCAACCTCCGAAACTTAAAGTCCGAGGTTCGATCCCTGAGCGTTCTCAGTTTTTTTTTCAAATATACGTACTAAGAAAAAAAGTTATGCCAAAAATAATAAATATTTCCCTATCGGTTGTCTCTTTCTTGGTAATCTCCACTTTAAGTTATTATTTGTTGAAAAAAAAAAAAAGCTGAGAATGCTCAGGATCGAACCTCGGACCTTAAGATTCGGAGGTTGACGCTTACACTACGTCGTTAGTGTGTCACGTGGAGAATAAACCAGCTATCATACTTAGTACTGAGTAAAATTTGTATGTACCTTTTGTACCTGTTTTCTGCAAAAGGACCCCGCTTTCAAACTAGCAAATACGCATACGTTCTTAATTAGATATTACACTATTTGTTATCAAAATATTAGCTTTGCTAAAATGACGTAGGTCTGGCAGCTCTGGGATCTTGGACTATTATGATCAAGTCTGTCTAATGCCTTGGAGAAGTCTGCGTACACATCAGTTTGAGTCTGCATGTCAATCGATTTAGCAATGAATTGCGTTATGACAGTTAAATTCGTCGTAGTAGATCGACCTGAGAGTCTATTGCTGACATGATGATAGATATTGTTATGTAATAAAAATTCGAGAGCTTTACTAAGGTTACACAGTATAGAAATTGGTCGAAAGTTGGTTATGTCATGTTTGTCACCTTTCTTATAAATAATAATAATAATAATAATAATAATAATGTTTATTTCCATATTTCAAAAATATACATTTTATTTACATATAGCAGTTTATGCACATAAGCTCTGTATGAGCTTGATTTGTGCAACAAAGCAAAATTAAATAGGACAAGTCTTATAACGTATTTTTGATAAAATCTAGTTGTGTACATCGTAACTTTAATTTTTGTGACATTGTCAGTTAGTTGTCATAATTCATTGGAAGTGTGCAAATAGAGAGAAATTTACATTAGAAAAAAATAGTTGTCCTATTTAATTTTGCTCACGACAGTACAAGTCTTCAAACACAAATTGAACAAAATACATAATGAGGTGGCGAGAACATAGGCACAGTCCCTAACTAAGAAAGCTGGAACTGCATCAGGACCAGTCGTCATCTTAGGTTTAATCTGCTTTAAAGCGGCGAGAACATCGCTGAACTCAAATACACTTATGTGTAACTGAGAATTAAGTAAAAATTCTTCATCGTCCGAGGATAGATCAGATGAAGGCGTGAATGATTTACTAAAAAAATCGGCATATGAGTTCAAAATATCTGTTGGATTATCTAGCTTATTATCACCGTAAAACATATTGTCAGATATATTGGTTGATCCTTTTTTGCTCTTTATGTACGCCCAACATTTATTTGGATCACTCTGTATATTATTTTCAGCTGAACGTATATAGTTCTTGTAGGAGATATTAATATCCAGTTTTATTTTAGCCCGCAATCGCTTAAATTCATCAAAGGTAATAAGGTCATTATTTTGTTTAAAATTATTTAGTAGTTTGGCTTTAAGTTTAATATTTTTAATTATCTCAGATGTGAACCAAGGTGGATATCGTCTATTATGTTGCGAGATAAACTTGGGGACATAAAGATCAAAGCTACTATATAACTTATCATAGAAATAGGTACAGGCATCCTCAACATCATGAAGAGTGGACATAAAACTCCAGTCGATATTAGAAATTGATTCATACAACAATAAGAAATTGGCTTTCTTAAAATTGTAACAGTTGCTGTAATTGACAGGAAAGTTGTGCTTTAAATTAGTGCTGAGGGTAACGCTAAATGAAATTTCTAACGCTGGATGATGATTGTCCTCGTCCACTAGTGGTTCAAGGGATTTTTCAACAGTGCACACCTTGTTATATATAACCAAATCAAGTATTCTGTTGTTGTCATTATGAATAAAATTATGTTGCGATGTATTAAAAATATTTAAAAAGTTATTTAATACTAATATTTGCCGATTGGCTTGAGAGTCCTGTAAGTACGAAACATACCTGGAAATATTAAAGTCTCCAACAATTAATACATCGTTATTATACAGACAGGCCAGTGCTTCAATAGCTTCAAATAGGTACACATAATCCTCGTGTACAGTGGTTGGAGGTATATAAATATTGATAATGTATAGCGATTGTGAATTTTCACACCAACGACGTCGATCAGTGATAGCTTATTGAACTGTGGTGTATTTAAATCAAGAATACTTGAGGAGAAGGCATCACTTACGGCTATTAGAACTCCACTACCTTTTTTTGCGATTGCTACTTGAAAAATCTCTGTCGGAGCGATATACGAAGGGGTATTTAGTGGAAAACAATTCACTGCTGTTAATAGAAGGATCGAGCCAAGTTTCGGTTAATGCGATGACAGTATTCATGTAAAGGCAGAGAGTTTAAAATTTTATCCGTTTTGCTTCTAAGCCCGCGGGTGTTTTGATAATAAACAACAAAATCACTATGCGCCTTATCGCTATTGGCGAGAGTACCATTAGCCACTGGAAAATTGTTATTAGAAAAAGTCGGATACAATGATTGCTATTGACCTGATAATAGGATATCATTTCTGAGTTTATCCCGCGCCTGAGTGTATGCCGTACAGTTATCTTTATCCCAAACCGCATGATTAGTAGCGATATTACTGTTTTTAACTTTTCATTTGGAACAGTTAGAGCAACAGAGCACTTTAGACTTACATTGCTTAATGTTGTGACTCACTGCAAAGTGGACAGACTAATGCTTTTTTACAATTATTTGCAGAGTGATGATTTGTAGCATCTGTATATCTCAATTGCATCAAAAACACTGCAGCTATCATAACCTATAAATAAATTGCCAGCCTTAGTAACTTTGTCATACGAGAATCTGTCCAATTGGAGTATGACTTGGAACATGTCTTTGTTTTTCTTGGTAGGAAAAATTTTAATAACTTTACATTCAGAATTGCTTAAAAAGAAATCTGCATTGCACTTTTTTATGTAAGTAACCCGTTGATCTTCGCAATAGTTGTCTGTCAGTCCAACAATACGAACACTGGGATTGATGCCGTTGATTTCCTGAATTTCATAAGAGTCCGATAATTTTTCTTCCACTATTTTCTTGACTTTTTCATTGTCGTCCTTATTTTTACATCCAATCAGAAAACCTCCGTTTTTAACGTTTTTCACTTTTGATAATTAAATGTCTGACTCTATAGGGTTTACATGCTGTATAACATCTGATTTTGTCTGCGTAATCGGCTGCTCAATGTTTTTTGGCTTGATAATAAGAGCTGGTTGTGTCTTATTTTTTAAAACATCAGAATACCGAAGTTGATTCACAGCAGGTAAATTTTCCCTCGCGGGTTTACATAGGTCAGATTTCAGAGCCGTTATTTTTTCATTTAGAACTGACAGTGCACTTTCAACCTTATTATCAAGTAACTTACATAAGTCGGCCTGGTTAACAACCATACAGTTATCGGTGCATTCTACACACTTCCAGGAGAGCCCTTTAATAGTATTTAGTAGGTGGGCAATATCAGCCGCCTTAGTGAACAGGTAGCATGAACTTGTTTTTTGCAGACAGCACAAAACACGCAAGGTTTATTCCTGCTTATTGGAGCACTACAGGAATCACAAACTGTCATTGTGAGATATTGTACATTTCATATGCCAATAACCCACTAAAGAAAAACAGAGTCTGTTTTCAGAAAGTCTCAATAATATACTTAGACACTAAGAAGTTCATCGACTAATTACGTCGAATACTATTTACGCGACACTTGTTTTTTACTTTAAGTAATTGTTCCTTATTTGCGCCCTTTGATTTACTTAACACTTTACATTTATTTATTACTCATAACTTTTATACTAAACACGTCCGCTCAGTACGAAGGTTCGACTATTTAGTAAGGGTAAGGATACATGGTCTGGTCCACTTTTTTTTTGTTTTGGGGCATTTTTTGGGGTTAGGGGTGAAAAACGAGCGAATCTGGCAATTCTGACTTCGGATTCGGTTTCAGCGGGTCCAAATACATAAGGATACACTGATTTGGTCCACAGGCCAGACCACTTTTGGGGGGGGGGTATTTTTTTGGGGTTTCCAATAGGAAAATTCTAACTTCGGATTCGGTTTCAGCGGGTCCAAATACATAAGGATACACTGATATGGTCTGCAGACCAGACCACTTTTTTTGGGGGGGTGATTTTTGGGAAACGAGCGAATCTGACAATTCTGACTTGTCAAAATACATAAGAATCCACTGGTATGGTCTGCAGGTCAGACTACTTTTTTTTTTTTGGGGGGGGGGGTGTTTTTTTGGGGTTAGGGGTGAAAAAAGAAGTAATCTGACAATTCTGACTTCGGATTCGGTTTCAGCGGATCCAAATACATAAGGATACACTGGTCTGGTCCGCAGACTAGACCACTTTTTTTTTTTTTTTTGTGGCTGTGTTATCTTCATAATTGGGGTTTTGAAAAATATTTGCAGTGAATAATAGTAGATGGAGCTAACAATTTGATTTTTCAGTTGCTACCCTAAGACTAGCTTATTAGGGTAAATTGAGGCTCTATCGGCGAATTTGGTCAGTCAGACAGAATGGAGCCGGTGTATGCGTTAAGAGTGTGTAACAATTATAATGCGGTTTTCTGTAATTGTTAAAATAATTCACCAGAGCAGATTTTTAAATCATAAAACACCGGGCATGCACTAGTGATGGGAAATATGACTGTTTTCAAAGATTCGTATCGTACCGACTCCGTATGCAAAAAGATTCGTACCAGAAGTTTCATATTTCGTATTAAACACATCTCATGATGCTAGATGTGCGAGACGTACCCACCCCATATACAAAAACATTCGTACCAAAAGTTTCGTATTCGTATTTCGTACTAAACGCATGCTAGTATGTGATAGAATCAAACTGCATATAATTGTACTATTGTATAATTGAACTGGTATATCGTATATTGGTATAGAGCATCTGTGGCACGTGACTTTACGGGCGTGCTTGGAGGTAAAACAAAACAAAAATCTTAAAATCATAATCTCAAAATATTTGGTAAGTCTGTAAACTGTAATACTTTGCTTTATTGTGTAAGACATATTATCAGGAATATTTGTGTTTTTTGCGTGTGCTCTAAGAAAATTTGACTTTCATTATCTATAGTGATTATTATTACACCTTGGATGCTGAAAGTGCTACTAGACACAGAGAAAAAATCGTCCTAATTAGTATATACCTGCACTTAACAGACATCAAACAATGCAGCAGTAATAGAACATTTTCCTAAGACAATATATCCAGATATCACTAATTAACAAATTGACTGCCATCACGGTCTATAAGACCAAGGTTTTTATTGTCTGTGAGGCCAACTTGGTTTATAAGTTCGAGTGCTTATATTTGCCCTGTACGCCGACTCTGTCTTTAAGACCAGGTCACATTTTCAGGATCTCCACGCCAGCCACTCGGTCCGGCACACTTCTGTCGGTATAAGGCGCTATAGGATATACACATTTTTTTTTCAAAATATTGTGTCAACGTAGCTATTCATAGTGTATTAGCCAATGGCATTCATGGCCTGGGGGGATATTTTTTTTTGGTTAACCCCTTGCTATCAGACATTTGTCTTAACCCTTTCACTTCGCACTACTGTTTCAAAGCTGCCCATCATATTAAGCATTTATTTACCGCTTGCGAACATATTCGTCAAGAGCATTCTATGAAACGAAAAAGTACCCATCGTTTTGCATGTTTAACGTGTTTTTATATCGTTGTGAATATCTCAAAATATCATGCGTGCGAGTGAACCATTCTATCTAACAGAAAAGGAAACAAAAAATCGTTTTTTTTTTAATGGTTTTTATCATTGTTCAGGTAGAGCAGCTCGATCCTATTTTTATTAAGAAAGCGAGTATACCCGTCTAGAGCAGTTAACCAGTCGGTGAATATATGCATCAAGAGCAGTGAAAGGGTTAACCCGTATGGCAGTCAATGTGTTAAGTACTAAAGTACTATGATGTATTATTTGTTTGTCCTCCAGGCAGATACCTTATTGATTTGCATATGCAACATTTTGGTCTTAAAACAAATCCTTGAAACTATTGCGAAATATAAACAAATAATATGTGATAGTCTAGGATAAACATAAGCGGTTCATTTTTTGATTTTTTTATTTTATTTATTATGAATCTCTACAGAAATGTCAGGAATTGGGAAGGGAAGGGTGAACGCATGAAACTAGTAATCAGATAGCGATACTACAGCACCAACATTGCCCCATCTCAACAATACAAGTCAAAATCAAATACGAAATAAGAAATAATTTTGTACAGCATTGTTCTAGTTACGAGTACGAATACGAAACCATATCGATTGTTAAAGATTCGTACCATACGAATCATCGAAAAGAGTCGTATTATTATATGATTAATACAAATACGACACCACTAGTATGCACTTTTGGCTGTTTTTAATTTCAAAGTTATAAGCATAAAAATTGTATTTACCAATTTCTTTTGGGCTTCTTCGATCTTTCTCTGATTTTCTTCTAATATTTTCTCCACCATTTCCTGCTTTTTCCTTTCTTCTTCCTATAAAACATTTATTTAAATTAATAATCGCACACAGCCATATTGTGTCCGCTCCTAGCTCACTTTCAGTTATACATATCCTTGCATTAGAGAATATAGACAAAAAAAAACAATCAATGCAAAGGTATGCACAAACAATCATTTCTGGCAAAACAATGGGGATTTAAAGATTGAGCATAATCACAATTTGCAAAAATATAAAATTTTATAATTATCTACTCAATCTTTTGGCGAGGAAGTTTAAGACGAATTAACTAAAGAAATATTGTCACTTTTAAGTGTCATGTATCAATAGGGCAAATTCGAAGTCTAATTATGATTTTGTTTTAGTGTGCAGAGCAGTTTTTTAAATATAATACATTGTATAATTTAGAGATATGAGCAAATAAAATTGTTCTAATATTTGAAAATAATAAATTATTCATTCATAATATGATGAAATAATTACGCCCACTATAAAAATAAAGTGTGTCAAAATATGTTAAACAATTTTTTGCAAATTAATATTACTGTCATAATTCCCAACATCTGTTATGTGTAAGTAACACTCAAAACATTGAGAAATTACTCTAGTCAATATCATTGGTATTAATACATGACCAAGTGTTTTAATGTTTCATTATTTGTAAGCCCATATCCATGTGAATTTATAATTAACATGCCCGCAGACACTAAAAATGAAATTTGAAATACATTTTCCGATATGTTTCAAAATTAAAAAATAACATATTTACTGTGCAAATGTTGACTTAATGGTAATTAAGGAGGAAAGCTTTTTATAATAACTTTGTAAAATAATAATTTCCTTCCAAGAAAATAAAGTACATTTTCTAGTGTTGGCTAGACATAAACATCGATTAATGGCAATATCTGCAAATTTGCTACATAAGGTCAGTTCCACTTAGTAATGTTGTACCATTGGTGTATCGTTTCACAACCAAATAATTGAGCAGGCGTTACTTCTGTATTGTTTGATGACGAGTTCAGTTCTATGATATTTACAAAGTAACTAGCGCTATGTGTGCCTAAAAGATGCTATGTTGCACTTTATCCATTACCTCATTCAGATTGGAATCTAAGTCATACTTCAGAAACCATTATAAAATAGTCCATATTTCAACTGGTGCTGCCAATGTATTTTTCAGCATACAGTACCAATTATAGTTGGAATGCCAAATACATATAGGGTATGCATTGAACCATTAATAATTTATGGTTTTGGAACAAACCTACCAAATGCTGTTATTTTCATCGAAACAAATTAATTGAAAAACATAATGTATTAAATTTAAAAAAAAACTAGTATACAGTGTGTCCCAGGATAGATGTAACAAGCTAAAAACTACATTTTGATATGCTTTTTATCCCTGTTGGGCTGATTCAGTACTTTTTTTTTCTTTTTGCATTGACTAAAGTAAAGGCTAACTACATTTTGAAATACAGAAAGGGCATCGGTTATATTGTGGTCATGTATCTTTGTAAATAACATCAATTTATTTTTAATTTTTCGAAAAACCCAAAAAGGTCTGTGCCTTATATCGGTTATAGCGATTGATCGATGGAATACTTAATTTTCGATTTTTATTAGGAAACTGTTGGATATTTGTAGAATCTACCAAAAAATTAACTTTTCCAGGATTTGTAGATTCGCTTTTGTTTTGTCAAATTTCTCACAAACGTCACCTAATAGACCCCATTTTTGAAAATCAAAATCGGACCTTGGGTTCGGGAGTTATCAATATCTATGGAAAATCATACTCGGCCTTGGAAAAAATACTTGCGGTCAACGGATTCAGGCCGCAAGCAATAGACTTCATTTGTGGCCGTGTACCTTCGAACCCACCAAGGCTCATCGAAATCGATCAATATCTTGGACAGTTATCGTGCTTCCTAGCCCGATTTCGAGAAAACCAGTTTTTGCAAAAAAAATCAATTTCCATTTGTTTTTCGACATTGTCTCCGGTATACTTATCTGTAGACCGTTGCTAGCGGCACCATCTCTTTTTTGAAATATCTCGATCCGACTGCCAGTTACCGAGTTATTCAATTTTTCCCGAAAAACTTGAAACGTCTATATCGGGTACTTCCGGTTTCCGAACGGAGCCGAACTTCCAGCGTTAAGGTTTTCTAAAGGCCTCCTATTAACCACCTAAGTTTCATCGAAATCCGAAAACGGATTAGGGGGGCTGAGCGTGACAGACAGACAGACCGACTGACCGACGGACGGAATTTTCTAAATTCGCTCTCGAGTCGATAGATACGACTTTCGTTTCGATCCGACGTTTTTTTCGGATTTCGATGGTCCGCTGGAAAAATGCAAAACCTATACTACATTTTTTTTTCAAAATGTAGTAACAAGAAGTGTAATGGACCAAAAATTTTGGAATTTTCGAATGGTATTTGGGGATTGAGTCCTGCTTGTTGTAAAACTAAAGTATACCAAAAAGGACGTAATTTGGTGTTCTACAGGGTGTTTTATAAGCAAAGTTGTAAAAATCACCACTAATAAAGTACCTTTATTTTTCAAAATATGAAAAAATTCCACTAAGAAAAGTTATTTAGAATGCAATTTTATACCTCTATACCAAAGTTCAGAAATATAAAATTATTTTTTTGAAACTTTCAAATTTTCAATAAATTAGTATTTTATTTTGAACCATTCAATTAAAACTGCATAGAAATCATTTTTTGTGAATTAATATTTAAAGTTATGTAGAAGCTAAAAGTAGGCTATGAGAAAAGCAGTGGATACACATTTATCATTTATTATTGACATATCTGTCAAACGTAGTCAATATTATCCTTAATTTCTGTTTCAAATTAACGAACCAAGCATAAAGATTTGTCACATACTCAGGCTATGAGACTAATTAAAAAGTTTCTGGCCACTGGTGGTGTTCTTTACATGAAAAGAAAAATAAAAGCATATGATGAAGACAATGTTGGGGCTATTATAGCTCATGCCTCTGTTATAGAAAATCCTAGGATGCCACTAAGAGAGAGATCAGCTCATTAATATTAGCAAGTCTGAACTCCAAAGAATTTACAAGGCAAAGGCATATAAAGCAAATTATAAACATACGCTTGAAGAGGGAGATGACGGCTGTAGGTTGGATTTTTGTCTGACCATTGGAGAAAAAATCATGGAAGAGAGATTTTTTCATCATTTCATAATTTTCTCAGATGAATCCACATTCACAACCAATGGTGTTGTTTCATCTCAGAATTGTTGGCTTTGGGCTTCTGAAAATCCAAATTTTAGAATTCATTGTAGAAGACAATATTATAAAAAAGTGAATGTGTGGTGTGCCGTTTCTTATCACGTTTGAGTTATTGGACCTTATTTCATTGAGGGAAGGTTAAATCAGCACACTTATTTACAGCTTCTTGAAAGATTTTCTGAAGAACATTAAAAAATTTTAAGAGATATGCCTTTAGTTCATTTTCAACATGATGGTTGCCCTGGCCACTCCACAGAAATGATTAATCGGTGGTTGAATCTAAATTTTGGAGAAAATTGGATTGCCAGGAATGGACCGATCAAGTGGCCGGCGAGATCCCCAGACCTATCAATATTGGATTTCTTTTTATGGGGTCGCCTCAAGCAGTTGGTTTACGCTGAACCACTTCCTAACGATGTAGCAGTATTGAAGCAGAGAATTACAAATGCCGTAAACTCCATACCGTTAGACCATATTCGAAACAGTTTTAAGGACTTTAGGCAAAGGATCGAAATGTGTGTGGATGTGGGTGGTAGCTACGTCGAATAATAAAAAAATTGTAAACATTGTTTTGTATTGGTCAATAATTTATTTGTTTGTGAATCTGTTATGTTTTTGACATTTATTAGTTGTTATAATTTTTAAACCTCATTAATCTTCTGTTAGTAATTGTTTCTTGTTTTACAATTAGTTCAATTAACATTACACCTTCTTACATCTCGTATATTCATTTTTTTATTTACCAATAGCCTACTTTTTGAGATGATTAACATTTGCTCCTACACAACTTTAAATATGAATTCAACTCTTAATTCGCAAAAAAATGGGAAGTTTCAAAAAAAAATTTTATATTCCTGAAATTTGGTATAGAGGTATAAAATTGCATTCTAAATAACTTTTCTTAGTGGAATTTTTTCATATTTTGAAAAATAAAGGTACTTTATTAGTGGTGATTTTTACAACTTTGCTTATAAAACACCCTGTAGAACACCAAATCAAGTCATTTTTGGTATACTTTAGTTTTACAACAAGCAGGACTCAATCCCCAAATACCATTCCAAACTTTCAAAATTTTTGGTCCATTACACCTCTTGTTACATCTATCCTGGGACACACTGTATATTACATCAAGATGTAAAAAAGTACTACAAAGCATGCGTTAACTAATTCATAAGAAAATAAGATAAAAAATGGTTTCTGTGTCCCAAAAACATTAAAAAACAAAAGAGAGAATGTAAAAATAGAAAGATAGAAAAATATGAAGATTTCCCACCACAATTCCATGGGACTCCACGGATTTAACACCACATGAGTCAATGGCCTGCCTTGCTTACGACGAGATGATGTCAGACATAAAAATTAATTTTTGAATACGTCCAAATAGGATTTTATTTTTACACCTATAATGTGGCTTAACTGTCAATGAACTCTGGTATTACTAAAATACAGAAAGTTACAATACGTCAAACACAAAATGCACCACACATATAGTAGACAACTCCCAAATTCAGAACCAAGGCTGTCCGGAAAGTAGTTACACATTTAGAAAAACACAGACATACATTCATAACCACTAACATTGTCTGTGTCGAGGCTGGGGCTTGAACTCAGTACACGATCGACAATGTGACCAGCATATTCGCCACGTATTACGCCTTGTCCAATTGAGGTACCAGGCAGTGTTGATTGTGGTAAAAAAATATTGTTGATATACATCAGTATCAGTATCGTATATTGCCAATACTGATGATATATTGATACGTACCACATGCGATCAACTCTCTAAATATTAAAATTACAATGTTTGCTGACGATGCAACATTAAGTAAAAAGTTAAACAAACATGAACATCCACAACCAGATATTACAAAAAGGTAAATCCTGGTTTACACCTAATCAACTCTTGTTAAATGAGTGTAAAACCTTATCATTAACTTTTGAGTCTAGAAAGACCAATCAAATGGAGCAAAGTGTAAAATTTTTAGAGGTTCAAGTTGATGCTAATCTAATCTGAGCTGAATATTTTGATAAACTCCAGAGCAAATTAAATAAGATGGTATATGCAATTAAAAGAATAAAAGACTGCTAATTAAAATGCACCCCGACTTGGGCCAATGCATTCCACACACATATAGAAAAGGTATTGGTAATACAAAAATCAGTTGTAAGAAGCTAAATATGATCATAGTTGCAGTCAATATTCGCATCTCTGAAAATAATGACTGTATTTTCACTATTTTCAGTAGTAATATATCAATCCCTGTTAGATGTTCATAAAAATTTAAATAAATGGTGTGCCCATGCTGGTGTTCATGAATATGACACTCGCAATAAAATAAATCTAGACCCACCAGTAAACACGGGTATCAAATTTCACAAATCCCTGCCAGTGGAATTTCATAAGTTGCCATTGAAAATATTTAAAAGTAAAGTAAAAGATTTATGAAAAAGAAATCCATTAAGTATATAGTTTGAAGGAATTCTTCCATATTGATTTTGATGACAGACACGAAATAAATTATCATGTGTTAGCCTGTTATATTTGCAATATTGTCTTTTCTATATCACTGTTTTATTATCATTTTGTTTTTAATCTAATTTAATGTATTTTAAATGTGCTGACATGTAGGCTAAATTTTATCAGTTTTATCATTTTAATTTGTATAACTTTACATTGTTTGCATGTCTATGGAATTTGTATTTAAAAGACAGGATTTTGCAGAGTGAGAGGAAAATATGTGTTTATTTTCGGTTTGTAATAAAAATTTAAAAAATCATAAATGGTATAATCTTTAAAATAGATTCAGATACTTCTCATTGCTCTAAGGATTGCGTATACAGTTTTTACCATAAATTTTGTATAGAGTTAAATGCCATACTCTAATAATGAAATTAGGAAATATTTTCATTGAAAAACTCAAGTACAACAGAAATTTACAATAAAAAAAATATATAGTTGTATTCATTAGAACAATAGCAATTATTTAAAACAGTTTTAAAGATTATACTGTTTGGTTTTTTAATTATTTGTAATAAATTGAAAATAAACGCACATTTCCCTCTCACTCTGCCAAATCCTGTCGTTAATAAAACCTATAAAATATGTTTATCTTTTACATTTTGTTTAACACTAATATGTATCGCATGTATTGTATATAACATTACTTTATTTTGACGAGTCTATAAAATTTATATTTTCTTAAGACCAATAAATATGATTATTACTATTATTAGCAGCGAAAAAAATTCCACCATTTTTTATGTTCTTCGGCTATATTTAATTTTAAAAATAACAGAGAATAAACAGTATCAAACTAATGTACTAAGCCTTCATAATAAATGAAATTAATTAAGAAGAAAGAATAGAAAAGAACAAAATGTTTACTTACGAATTCATTAAAATTTTTATTCTTAACGAGACGATCAATTTCCCCTTACATTTCTTTGAATATGCCCTCCCAATTGTTTGCTATTGATATTATTAAATATACCTCTTCTTCAATTATCGAATGCAAAAATTCATAAGATACCTGCGTCATAAATATTTGGTTATAGGTTAAAATATTGTGTAGCTTATGCTAATATTATATTATTATTATTATAAATATAATACGGTTTAAAATCAATCATACATATTTGTGAGTGAATAAATATCGTGTAATATTTGGAGCACACACGTTCAAATATCTTTTAAAAATTACACAGACATAGATGTTTAACATTATGTTTCAACATAAACTTTTACACCTGCTGTATTAGGTTGATTGAAGTGTTTCCATATTTATTATTGTCATTACATCAATGACTTCGACAAAATGATACATGTTGATAGTGTTGATACATATTGATGCTTACAGACAGTGCTTTGGTGAAGTAGTGGATAAAATCAGTAAGAAGTGTAAACATTTTTTTGGGAACGCCGCGCAGAGATGTCAAGGGATTCATATTTAATGCCACCTTTTGATATATTTTTTAAATTTTTTTGGCAAATTTTCACATGCCAGTAATATACTTTTTAAATGCAACATGTTTTCTTACAGAATTTGAAAGAACGCATTTTTTTACATACAATACTGTAAATATTGATGTAGGTTACATAAGGAAATTTTCAAGAAAAACTGTATTGAAATTTGAAAATATTAACTTTACTAGAAATGAAGATATTTCAAAAACAACTGATTTTAATGTTCAAATTGCGCTTCATTCGCAGCTCGACATTAGTCAAGATGGTTAATAAATTCATTTTGAACATTGTCGATATTTCCGGTGATATGCGCCATATTTATTGACGAATTCTTTCCTTTAAATCTTCCACATTCACTGGGCGATTCACGTATACTTTGCTTTTAAGGTATCCCCGTAGAAAGTAATCAAAGAATTTGGAAATACTTCTTTTAAATAGGCTTGGATAGGGGCTATGCAATGGGAAGGTGCTCCATCTTGTTGAAAGAAATCGTTTCTCAGAAGGTCGGGTTCTTCTGGATCTGGATACAAAGTTAGTGCAGGGATGAGAGTGTCTTGAAGAAAATGCAAATAAGGACCCAGAATTTTTCCATTAATTAGCCCACACCACACATTCACCTTTTGAATGCGATACTCCATCGTCCAGTGGGGATTCTCGGCAATAACGACAATTTTGTCTATTGACATGGCCATTTAGAGCAAAGGTAGCTTCATCCAAAAAAAACTTCTTTTTACAATTAAATTGCATAATTCTTGCAGTTGTTCACCGAATCGCCAATCAAAATCGTCTTCAGATAATTCATAAACGAGACATACCTTATGGGGATGGTACTTTGTTTTCTTGTGTATTTTATGAACAGTGGACACTACCATAGGAGAATTAGGAGTAAAGTCCTTAAGCGTGGAAAGAGGACTTCAGGGTTGGCACACAAAAACCCGAGTGGGTGGTTTTTGTAAACATTTTAGTATTGGGTCCTCTTAGTAATACAATGCAAAAAATGGCATGACAATTTATTCACTGGTGATCTCGTTCGGCATTTTTTACTTTTTACGCCTAACGATTCTCCAATATTTGGTGATGCCAATAAAGCACTTTTATTATTATTATTCATTAATACTTAACACTCCGAACACACTGTTTTTGTAAATTAGATATGAAAGTGATAGCCAAACAAGCATCAAATTTGTACATTCAAGACAATTTTAGCTTTTTATCACCAAAGGCATTAAAAAAAACCTAAGTCGTCTTGGTTACTGTCAGGCTGTGAATGGAGTGCAATTCGAACATTTAATCCAGTTGTTTTCTAAATTTTTTTCATTTCTAGTAAAGTTGGTATTTTCCTGATGTAACTTAAATCGATATTTACCTATTAAGGCAAAATAAAGGCTAAACCTCGGAATGAAAGTCGGAAAGCTGAAAATTTGCATAGACCTTTGTTTTAAAGTTCTCAAAAGTCTCATAAGATCTCGTGTCTGCTAGTCAAGATATCAAAGGTCAAAGGTCAAGAAAATCTTTTATTTGCAAATATCTCTCTTCCTATGCGTCGCATTCTGTTAGAGGTTATTACAAAATATGGAGAGCATAAAATTCTCTGCAAGTTTGGCTATATGCATTTTTTCGTGTGATTAACTGTTTTCGCGATATAGCGCAGAGAGTGGGAAGCGCGCATCCATTTAGAGGACAACGCCATGTAAACTGTGGAGCCAGATACATAGTACACTTAACAAAGTTAATTATATAATAAAAATATTATTGTTATTAAGTATTAATAAACTTAAAAAGAAATTATATTTATGAAAAATATTTATAAATATTATTTATAAATAAGAAATTTATGAGATAATATAAAGTAAAATTATATAAATTGTAAGTTATTGCAATTAAATATTTTAAATACATTATAAGTAATAAATACATTTTGAAGACTCTGTTTCAAATGATAGAAGTGTGATAGAAGAGCCGACAACATTATTGCAGCTGGACGAACTTGTCGAGAATTTCATGCTCTACAAGTTTTGTAATAACCTCCAATGACATGCAATGCATAGGGAGTGAGATATTTGCAAAAAAACGATTTTCGTGACCTTTGATATTTGATATCTTGGCTACCGGACACGAAATCTTATGACACTTTTCAGCCCGGCTTTAGAATGTCAAAACAAAGGACTACGAAAGCTTTCTGACTTTCATTCCGAGGTTTAATTCTTAATTGACTGGAGTAGTATTGTATGTAAAAAAAATGCGCTCTTTCAAATACCATATCAAAAAATGGAAGTTGCATTTAAAAAAAAATAGATGCTATGACGCTTTGTGAAAACTTGCACAAAAAAAATTATGAAAACATAAAAAACGGGGCACTCAATACATTCAATCTCAAGACTGTTCGAGCGAATTTCCCTAAAAAAATGTGTACACTTTGGATTGAATTTATCCACTACTTTACAAAAGCACTGTATACACGAACGAATAGACCTATATTCGTTATTCATCGAGATCCACTGAATATTACTTACAATACTTAGCAATATGTATCCATATATCCATTTCTTAAGTACTACTTATAAAGTGACAAAATTCATAGACATACTCAAAAAGTTCTAAACTTCCTCTTATCATTGCATAGAAATAAAGTGTTTTCATTCATAGCTAGGTATGGACCAGTGAGGAATAAATACAAATACAAATCCTGAATCATAGGTCTTAAGAGGTAAAAAGTACACAACCCAAAATTAAATAGGAACATTACTAGATAATCCAATAGGTCAAACTTATACCTCATGGGTATTTTGAAAGTTTCAACATACGGTCATTACTTTATACAATTTAAAAGAAAATTATAGATAATTTTTAAAGAAACTGGCGAATAAAGTCCTAAATTTGATGTTCCAAATATTTAAAATTTAAAAATGCATGATTTGCTTATTGTTTAGTTATTAATGAATGTCTCTGAAGTAATTTCCATAAACATCAAAATATTTGAACTCTATACTCGAAGTGCGCTCCGCCAACCACGTTGGCATCATCTGGGGATGATTAATACTCTTCTACTTCAATAATCTCCAGATGATGTCAGCATAGTTAGCGAAACGTGCTTCGAGTGAAGAGTTCAAATGTCGAGTGTAGTGTTCAAGACTCCGATTAAAGAACTTATATCTAGATACATAATTGTACTGATTTGTATGTTGCTGAGATAGTTACAATCTAAGGCACTTCTTCCCATAAGTTCTTGATTGGCTAGTCGAACTATTCACGGCCGATTCGGGCACGATCGGTTCCGTTAGATTATCATAATCTCAGTTTGACACTTTTGACAGTATCCGCCATTAATGTTAATAAGTGTTTTTCATGTTTTTCGATCAAAATGTGGTGAAGAAGTCTTTTTATTTTAAGTTGTGATTTACTTAATACCCAAATAATATTCTCTATTCATATTTATACAGTTTAGTGACAATATATTTAGTGCAAAATGGTGGAAGTGCTGTGCCGTTTGCAGAAAGCAGTTTAGAAAAGAAGAAAATCGATCGTTCCATAGTCGTAACATGATGAAGTTCAGTTTACAGTTATAAAGTGAATAGCAATTAAATTTTTTCAATACATATTTATCTTACTGTAATATCGTATGCATACATCACGTTGTGTAAAGAGCCGGTAATGCAGGAATTGCAATAATTTATTTTAATGAAAATATTTACCATTCTACACATTTTCTACACACACAACGCCACTGTTGCCTATGGGATGTGATGTTCATCTATTCTTTTTAATGGTCATATAATGTGACTATGTTAGGAGCAAACAAGGTATATAGTGAAAAGATAGCCTGTTATGTATCTAGATATAAGTTCTTTAATCGGAGGTTCAAGAAGTGTTTCGGCGTTCTATCCCTCTCCAAGATTATTAATTAAAATTGATTACAAGTTTATAATATCAATTTCTTTTAATTTTTGTAAAATATATATTGACAAAAACCTCATCTTACATCAACATTCAACATATCAATAAATTTAGTGCCTTATTCCAGCAATATTTCTATTTTAATTTGGGTGGTGTAAAAAAAAGATTTGATAATACCTGAGCCGCGACGTGTTGTTCCACTGCTATGGCTGCCAAATCGCCTTTGCTTCACTATGCTCACTCATGAAGACCCTTTAGCTTACATGCTATTGGCATATTAATTACATAACTTTTCGGGACAAAATGTAGACGAATTATCTACATTCTACCTATTTTATTTAGTTTGTTTTATTTTTCGAAGTTCCCAGTTGTAAGGTTTTTCGTCAAAACAGTTTAACAAGACTGCTTTAATTTATTAGAAAATTTCATTATATTTACACAGCCTATTCATGAAATAAATATTTGAATTAGTGGATGAATCTTAAATTTGTTCTATTTTTTTTTCAAATAACTTTACCATATTATTAGTATGTTTCTTCTCCAACAAGAAATTGTTTTAGATTTGCCTTCCTTAGGCTCGCATTAGACTATAAAAGTTTTTTGACACAGATCTTTTAAGTGATATTTTATGAGAAATATGATGGTGTAAGATCTGCATTACACTATAAAAGTTCTTTGACAAGATCTTTTATAAAAGATATTTTAAGAGAAATGTGATAGTGCAATAGACCAAATTTTATAAAATATGTTCGATATTTGGTAATATATGGTTGGTATCTTATAAAATTTGGGCTATTACACTATCACATTTCTCATAAAATATCTTTTATAAAAGATCTTTGTTAAAAAACTTGTAGTCTAATGCGGGCCTATCAGACCAAATTTTATAAGATATCGATCATATTTTATAAAATATTACACATTTTTCATAAAAAATATCTTTTATAAAAGATCTTTGTCAAAAAACTTTTATAGTCTAATGTGGGCCTTAGTACTGAATAACATTTTTAAGGACTACGTATTATACAGCGTGACTGATTTCATGTGACATATTTGATATATCTCTGGTTTTATGAAGAGTACAACAAATATTTAATAACAACAATAGTAATAATGCAGGTTACTGTATGATAAACAGCTAAGGCCAGGTGTTCACATGCTGGCTGACTGTTTTACCACCATTGAGAGGACACCAAAGCTATTCATTCGTGGTGGTACAATAATAAAAGTTAATAATAGGTGCCTTGCATGTGCCATATTTGAAATTAATTTATATACATTAATATAGTGTTACTAAACATTAGCAATTATCAAATCTGTTTTCATAATTTCTAACTGGAAAGTTTTAAATCATCGACTAATATCCGGGAGAAGGGGCAAATCTGAGAAAACACTCATATATATTGGACTTGACGTCATCAATCACTATATCTCTGCGAGTGCAATGATTCGGACATATAATTCGTGCACAGTTTGATGTTATTTCCTAAAATTATTTAGTTGTATTTGGTCTGTGATATTAAATTATAGTGTGTATTTAAGTGTACCATATTTAAAAGGGTTTTAATTGTTTTATACACAAAGGTCAATCGGATAATTTATGCCGTACGTCTGCCGGATGTATGCCATATGCTACTGTCACAAAAATATTCATAAATAAAAAAGTCCTAGATGAAAATGTTTTTTTTCAAACACTTATCCTGTATCTTGGCTTCAATCGCCTCGCTGTATATGAAAATTTTCAAAAATAAAAAAGTTTGTCACTTAGTCAAAATACGAGTACATTTTTAGCGAAGTAATAGTCGAGTAATAAGTTCATTGTTGTTTAAAGAAAATATTAAACAATTATCGATAGAAACAAAAAAACCATTGGAAGCACTTATTTGTGTACTTGAATTTAAAAAGAAATTCAGATCGATAGCTCAATTAGATTTGAAGATATGGCAGTGTAAATGTTAAAAAACACGATTTTTATAATCAATCAATTTCTCAAGTTTTTTCGAAATAAAAAATAACTGTACCACAAAAAAATATAATAAATAGCCATTTCTTCTGCAGAATTGTTCACTTTATAAAAACTATAAGGTCTGGTCTTGTTCTACGCTGATTTTTTTTAACGGATTTATAAAAACTTTAATGTTGAATACCGTCTGTAAAAGAAAAAATCCTTTACACACTGCATTTTGTATTAAGTAAAGATTCTAAAAATGCTAAAACTATATTTTGTACAAGAAGTCTATTCAAGCATCAATTTGTAAAAAAATCACCACACAAAACAATGTAGAATAAGGATAGTAATACCTAACATTGACACTAGCACCTCTGTCAGATTTTAATGATACTGAGTTATGGTAAATGCTCCATTCACATTGTACACAATATGTTTCTGGAATAGCATTTTGAGATATGAGCTCTGCTAATAACAAAAAATATAGCGAGGGGGCAGTTAAAAACTAGAGTTCAGCGAAAAAAGGCTTACAAGAAGTTCTAACATTAATTTTTGAAATTCATCTTATTCTTTTTTGAGTCATGAATATTTTATTAGCTTCAGGTGATGATCCGCAGAAAGTAATGCCATACAAGATAATAGACTGCACATATGGGAAGTAATAAATTCTGAAACTATCCTTTGACTCTCGCTGGGTTTTGACTTAAGTCTAATATGGATGCTTCAATTTTTATAAAAACGCCCAATAACTTGACACCATTAAACTTTCTACTGATCTATTTTGTAGACTAATGTATAGGGTAAATAGAGATAGATGGGGATTCAAGTGGATTTTGATTTCTGGGATTATTGAATACTATTAGACAAGTTCTTGCTGTGTGGAATTTTAGAAAAATTTCATTACACCAGTTTACCATTTTGTTTGCAACGTATCAAGCGTTGCAAACCTTTGTGATAGCCCTGGTGCATGATACTATGAAATATAAGATACGCTCGGTACGAGTACCAGCTTTTGACCTGCTGTGCGCATAGCGTCACCCTCTAGTCAACTTCAAATCGAGCCCGCGCCGGCAAGCATCTACCTAAAAATACATCGAAAATCATAATATAAGATGATTGCAGACAATTTTACTTTTTAATCACATAATTTTATAACTGCTTTTGTCAGCACTTTTCATTTCGCATAAGGCCATTGTGGGTTTAAATGTCTATGAAAACACCTCCAAAATAATTGGTGCAAGCACATATGATCTTTTGGACCGCTGACTTTTCGTGTAAGCTATTTATTGTTTTTATTTAATATCAAATTTTAATTCATTTAATTAAACACAACAAATAGTAGTAGTAAATAATATACTACTTTAGTTTAATTATTAAACAGTGCATTTATCTAACATTATTCAGGAAAATAGACAGTCAAGAATGAGAAATATTTATTGTTATTTCGAGATAAATTGCCGGATTCATTAATGTTTTCATTATGAAAAACATTTTGCATCTGCAAAATAACGTTTTCGCAGTATAACTTAATTCAATAACGCGGGATATATCAATGTGTTCTCTCATGGTAATTATTACAAATATTTAATAACCTCCATTGATTTGCTGAAAAATCTCAAGAAAATTTGAATTCGATTTCTTTAAACAACACTAACATACATTAGTTCTCACACCGCATTCTCTGTGCTGTATCGTTAGCGAGGGCGTTCCGTAACTTAATTGCAATTTTCGCGAAAACTGTTAATCCTAGAAAAAAAGTTTCAAATAAAAAAGTTAGCTCCATCTTTTATCTTCATATGCCCTCGATACACTTGGTATCTATTTCGAAAGACAAAAAAGTTTCTCGTTTGTTGTGTTCCCACCTGTAAATTTTCAGTTTATCAACATAGCCTTAGAAAAAAATCATATTTTCTACACTTATTAAAACTTGACATTCATATTAACACATTTTGTCAACAAAATATGGATTTATCACACGGCAAAAATTTGAGATTAATTCATTGTCCTGTTTTTTAATTAGAGCGCGTTAAAGGAAAAAATAATTGTATCTATTATTTTACAATTTTCTCATATTTTTGTCTCGAACAACCAAAAGAGTCGTATTTTTTTATTTTATCGAAGGATAAGCTTCTAAACACTTCGGTTAAGATAATTTTAGTTTACATCTAAACTAAAAATTGACCGCCGAACTAGTTGACTTTTACGTGACGTAACAACGGGAACTGCAGTAAGGGGAGGTATGTGTAAGAGCGTATCTCTATTTCTTAGAATCATGCCCCTGGTGTAACAAGATCAGCAATTATCACATGTGTGTCATCTGCAAATTGATAAGACTGTTTCGATATTAGATGGAGTTAATTGACCACGTTTTGGGTTTATATTTACGTTTGAAAATGGTCCTTGCTAATATTGTGCCTGACATGCGATTTCCGTTCTTTACAGATATCTTGTAGATAAGAATTCTTATCTCTTCTACAAAGAGTCTGAATTGTCCGTGTCAGTCCGATATCAAAGCAGTATCGACATCTTGAGCCTTCAGATTTTTCCTAGCTTGTACTTCAGTTAAAGCAGTTACCCAACGTTGTTTTATATTTCTACGTTTCTCTCGATTACTATTTAAAAACATGTTAACTTTGTTATATCACCGTAACGAAAGTTGCATATATATCTAATATCTACAGTGTGTCCCCGGATTGTGTTAGCGATAGGTGTAAAATACCAAAAAAAAAATTAGTACGGCTTTCATTTTCTGCAGTCTCGGTCTGCTTGGCGTAAAATGGATTTTTACCAAATTTCAGTTAAAATGGGATCTAACTAATACTTAGAAGTGTGTCATGAAATAAATGTGTCAAAAGGAAAAAGTACTGGAACCAAATAAAAAAACTATCAAAATATCGTAAACATAATAACAGTCAGTTTCTAATAGAAAATAATAAAACATTAATAGCAGATCAGGAAGTTGCAGACACATTTGCAAATCATTTTAAAAAATCATACCAATTTAGTGAAAATGTCAACTTTGACGCAAATCACCAGAATGAAGTCGATGATTGGTACAACTTATATTCCGAAGATATTCCTCCGATAGATGCAGATGAGTACTATGCTGCAACTGTAACAAAAAAGAACACTACACCCGGATATGACAATATATCATACGGTATATTAAAAAAACTAAACGCAGATATACACGATGAAATAATGCGAATATATAACTACTGCTTACTGAACTCTTTTTTTCCTCCAGAATGGAAAAAGGGTAGTGTGATTACAACACCAAAGAAAAATCTTGATCACTCTAATGTAGCCAACTACCGACCCATTACCTTGTTACCAGTAATCAGAAAAAATTTTGAAAAGATCATTAAAAAAAGATTAGAAGCATCTGTTGGTAATTACATACCCAACTATCAGTTTGGCTTCAGACATGGATCATCCACAATACACCCCCTAATAGTATTAACCAATAATGTCCAAACCAACAATAAACCAGGAAACAAGTCGGCTACCATCTTTCTTGATATAAACAAAGCCTTCGATAGTATTTGGCATCACATACTTCTGTATAAATTACATCAAATTCGGTGCCCAGACTATATCATATGGATTTTAAAACACTATCTATCAAACCGATCTCTTCAAGTCCAAGTTAAAAACAAATTGTCTACTCCATTTACTCATAAACAAGGTTTATCACAGGGTTCTCCCCTTTCTCCACTACTTTACAATATTTTCTGCTATGACATATATAATTACAATCTGGAACATCCACGGAATGTTGACCATAATGCATATATGCTACAATTTGCTGACGATAATTGCCTGGTCTCCCATGGGAAATCGTTGAGAGAAACCATTGAAAAACTTCAACAACTCTCAGATAATACAATATTCTGGATGAAGAAATGGCGCACTATTCTAAATCCAAATAAATCTCATCTGATTATATTTAACCATAGAATTACAGATAATTCTCCATCAATTATTCTACTTCAACAGACACTCCGACCTTCTCAATCTTGCAAGTACCTAGGTATCAACATTGACAGCAAGCTAAATTTTAAGTCTCACACAAAATGGTGTAAACAAAGTGTTGTATCAAGAACTAAACACTTTAGATCCCTTACATATAGAAATGAAGGTATAAATACGTCAACGGCATGTAATATATACAAAATGATTTGCCGACCCATACTGGAATATGGTTTCATTCTATTTGGAAATTGTCGAAAGCCAGCCTTAAAAAACATCGAAGTAGGGGAAAGAAGTAGTCTGAGGAAGATCACGAAAATTAGGCATCCCAATAATCCCTTGCACAATCCCTCTAATAACCTTCTTTACCAAAAAACCAAAATTGAACCTATACTCTCCAGATTCCAAAGACTCTCAAAAAAATTCTCCAGCAATTTATCTAACATCGAACAATCTACGAATCCCTTGTGTTATTACGTAATCAACAATAGTATAAAATACACTCATAATATTATATTTCATTACTAGTTTTTTTTTTTTTTTGTAAAAACCTTATAAACATAAAATGTGTTATATTTGTTTTAAATTAATAAGTATTGTAAATATAATATAATGTACACAGGCTGGAAGACTTAGGTCGTTAGCCAATTGGAATTTCCAATAAAGCTTTGTACTACTACTGGGATCTAACTCGCAGAGTTAATCTAAGAAGAAAATAAAAGAAATCATTGAAGGTAAACTGGTCTTTCTTTTAATTTTACGGAAAAATTCTATTTGAATAAAATATTTGGCATTGAAAGTTGGAGCCATATGCCAACTTTCACTGCATTTGAACAAAAAAAAAAGTACAGTACAAAAGTAAATATAGCTTTTTATTTTTTAACACAATTAACAATTTCAACGAATTCAAATAGAAACCTATTCAAATAGTACCCCACCTAAATTACTACATAATTTAATTCTTTGCAACTTCTAATTTCTTCAGGAGATATTATTATTATTATAATTTTTTTTTGTTCAAATGCAATGAAAGTTGGCCTATGGCTCTAACTTTCAATGCTAAATATTTTATCCAAATAGAATTTTTCCCTAAAAACAGAAAGACCAGTTTACCTACAATGATTTATTTTCTTTTATTTTCTTCTTAGATTAACTCCGCGAGTTAGATCCCATTTTAACTGAAATTTGGTAAAAATCCATTTTACATCAAGCAGACCGAGACTGCAGAAAATGAAAGCTGTACTATTTTTTTTTTTTGGTATTTTACATCTATCGCAAACACAATCCGGGGATACACTGTATATTTCTCTTTTAAAAAATTTAAAAAATGTACATATTTGAATTTTTCCTTTTGTTTCAGAATTAATTTTATATAAGATATATCACGTTATTGTATGTTTAAAATGCAGTAATTTTCATTAGGTATGTCATTTGTTGTCTTGCCATCATAATAACAGAGATATCTGCATGGACATATCAAATCAATCACACTGTATACAAAATGAGAAATAAATCTAAATCATAATTTACTTTGGAAAAAATCTATCGAAACATTTCTAATATTTAATGACAGAATAACTAAATAAGTAAATAAATAAATTAAATACACTTAATAAAATCGAGAATAAGCATCCATCAACATTATTTATTAGGGTTTATAATCAGTAATTTTCATTTTGTATGTAAATACTTTATCTCTTGAACAGCCTGTATAAATATTTCAATTTATAATAATGATAGAAAGATAAATTCACATTTTGTAAATAATATATGAACAGTCGTTCTTGATAATCAATATATAATTTATTTTTTAAATAAGTTATTTACACAATATCATTTATGAACATATGACAGACAACATACTGCATATTTAAGATGCCCTTGTAGCTTGTAAAACAGTAAAAATAAACTGACGACACAAATAATTACACTTTACAATTTTTTATTTATCTTTTTATCATTCTTGAATTTCGGAAGTAGCTATTTGTATAAATGATGATTTTACTTTTTCCAAAGTGAGGTTTTAATGTTTCACTATGCTAAAATTAAGGTATATGGGAAAAGGTACTATGCCCCTGTAAGTTTCTATTATACTTACAAAAACATGAAAAATGTTGAGTAGAATATTTCAACAAATACGACATACTTTTACGAAAGACAATCTATTTAGATTCAATGTAAATAACAATTATAAATATAGTTTTAAATAAAATGGTAAATTACTTCAGCCCGGGGCCGAAATTTTGATCTTACCTCTCTACGCTTTTCTTCTTCTTTCTGTTTTTCTCGTCTTCTTTCCAGATCTTCCATCATTTGTTTTTCCATTATTCTCTTGGCTTCTTCAACCCTCTTAGTAACCTCCCTTTCAATTTCATCCTTCCGCTTTTCTAGCTCTTCCTCCACCCGTTTCTTTACAAGGTCTTCTATTCTTTTAGCTGTCTCTTCTTCTATTAATCTTTGTTCAGCTTCTCTTTGTCGCCTCTGTCTTTCCATTTCTGCTAAACGTTCTACCTCGTCCATTTTTCGCAATTTATGCTTTTTACTAGGATGTCTATCGGTTTTTGTTAAGTCTATAGATGCCTCACTGCTAGATGTTGAAGATATGGAATGTGAACGCTTTCTAAAAAAAAAAAAAAAATGGGTATGTATATATTATATTATATAAGTGTGGGTAATTTAATAAAAAGATTACTTTACCTGGGCTTAATACTTTTATCTTTAACTTTGTCAGTTCTCTCGGGTCTATCTACATTCTTGTAACTTTTGTGACAACTAGCACTTCTCTCTCTAGATTTACTTCTTTTGTGGTGTTTACTTTTATGATGCTTCCTAGGTGACCGACTTCTAGATCGAGATCTTCCCATTTTTAGAAAAATAGAAAAACGTAATCACAAAATGTCTGTTCTTTATCAATTAATTATCACTACAAAACGCCATTAAAATAAAATTATTTTCGTTTTTGACAGATAACAGTACTCAGTGTTCAGAAATTTGTGGTTTAGGTTTGCACATGCGCCAATTAAGTGTAGTCAGGTCAATTCTCATTCAGGTCCAGATACATGATTTGCTGATGTGGTTGTGAATAGATAGGTAACTAGATTTCAAATGTAGTTTCGGTTTCTTAATGGGATTTATCAGTGGCGGTTCGTCAGGGGAGGCTGAGCCTCCCTTTGGAAGAAGCAGCATATCTTCCAATCTTCCAAAAATCGATTGTACTACCTCGGGGCTGGTGGGGAAACGTACAAATTTTAATCATATTGCAAGTTAATTGTCTTTCAAAATATCAAGCCTCCTCTGCAGCCGCCACTGGGATTTATGCAACAAAAATGCACTTCAAACGTTAACTTTCCCTACATTATAAATTTATTCCAAAATTAAAAGGTCCTTAAGAGGTATGGTGTATTCTATTAACATGCTCACATCGCCCAAGCAGCATTCAAAGTGATGGGAACTGGCATCTGAGGCATCGGAACTTTAATACAGTAGGAATGACATAACTGTTACTAAAGCCGTATTTCTTTGAGTAAATTTTTGTAATCATTTCAGTTAATCTCCTTTCTAATTGGTTTGAAAGGTTGATATAAGCTGCTTCAACCAATCAGAAACGAGAAGAAACTGATCTGATCTAAAGTACAATGTCAAAGAAATACGGCTTATATTTGCGGCTTTAAGGTAATATTCACTTTGTGGTATGCATATTTGTAGTAACAATTATGTAGATTCTACCGAATTCAGGCATTGTATAGTTATAACACTTTCAAGTAACTGCCGCAGAATCTTCAACGTCGCAGATACTACTCTGCATTACTTTGAAGCATCCTTAACTGCAAAGTGAAAATTGGTAGTAATGCCGACCGCCCAGCGTTACCAAAGGACCACTTCAAAGTAACGATAACTTCAAGTGTTCAATTTTAAGTCCCTGATACGTTGTTGGGAAATTTTCTGGAACCTCATCTTGAGTAAAATAGAGGTTATTTCTACGAACATAGGGTCTTTGAAGTTATTTTTACTACTCCCCACTAATTGAAAATGACTACAAAGTTATATATACCTTAAAAACCTACTATAAAGTGATATCAACTTTTAAGACAATTTATATCATTATTGGCATTGAATAAAATGGCAGCATCTGAAATGCTCACTAAAAGCAAAATAAAGTTTATCGGCACTCATCATTGTTTTATAGAAAACTGAAGAAACAGTTAAACAGTAGGAGAAATAGTGATTCTTCAGAATATGATACAAACATGAAAGATTATTTCGCCACACATGGGCTCAGCCAGGGGGGGAGCCATGGGGCCCGCCCCCCCCCCCCAAGCCGTCTTCCATGAGCCAAAAAATAAAGAAGCAGTACAAAGCAGTATCTAAATTATCCCTTGAAATAAATATTTTGTAATTATATAATGCCAATATTATCTAATAGACATCCGTTTTCAACCATTTTCTGAAAAATTTTCCTCATCCTCTGGGGAGGCCGGTTCTATTGCCCCCCCCCCAGATGAATTTTCTGGCTGCGCCACTGTCGCCACAGCAAAACCATCATCTTTGGTAACAAGTGCAAAAGTGTTCCCATCAACACAAGGAGAAGAGTAATCGAAAACAGTTGTAGTGATTAATTATACTTCACAGTCCTGTCCTCATTATTACCACTTGTAGTAGTGCTAACTTCTACCAATACCGTACAACGTTTAAAGAATTTTTCTTCGCCCGTAGTTATCCTGTCCCTGCGCCGGCCCTGTTGTGTCTTACTCGACGCGCCACCTATCGTGTTCATATCACATCCTCACTTTGTTAATTTGTACCATTCCGTAAACAACGAATTATATAACACAATGGAAAAAACTTCCAAAAAAGTCGAGAAATCGACCAGAAAATGAAAGAAAAATACGAAAATATTAAAGGAAATTAAGAAGTTACAAAAGAAAATGGAGTTGACTTCGTCAAGCAAGTATCTCATTGAATTTTTAGGTTTTTTAGCTTCCGCAAAATAGCGAACACGGACTAGTTTAAGAGAACTTGAAAAGTGGTATGATCACATGAAGTACCTAAACTTTTCACATGGAAATAGTTCTAGTTAGTCGATTTTATTGCAATGGTAAATCATAATAATAATTATACAAAGTGATCTGATCACGTGAAGTACCAATACTTTGTTCACCAAGGAATCCAGGAGCGATTTTTAAGGGAGAGATATGAGCAATCACTCCCTAAACTAATATAATATACTGCTGGCATAGTATGAAACAATTATAGAAATCATTATCCTTCAGAAATCCATAGATGACAAATGTGTTGCATTTTTCAGGGAAAGCCTGAAGCTGTTCGGCCATTGATAATAAGTGTTATCACACGAAGCACTATTTTCCCTTCTTTAAATAACGAGTTCTGCACCACAGATAATCCCTTAATTCAGGTTCTGACTCGGTTTCTAGTCTTGACTGACTCAAGAACCAGTGACTTATCAAATGAGGACGTAGTGCTTATCGAACAACATATTATCGAGCAGGTTAATGACAATATAATTTTTGGGTGAAGACCCACTAGGTAATATGCCTTAAGAACTCCTCACATTTCAGCTCGTTGGGCAGAAATAATTTAAACAGGCGCATTATTATGTGACTTGTACTAAGCAATGTCAATACATATTAGGTTTGTAATGGCACCGCACAGTAATCCCAACATTAGAAAGAAACACAAAGAAGGGGGAAGGGGATCGTAGAAACCAGAACGCAGACTCAAGTACCGACACAAGAAGAAGACATCAGAAGGAAACCCAAACATCATTATTAGAGGCAACAGACAAATATGCTGGTCGACTTAAATCACTTAACGAATGGCAAATACTAACAGATAATTCAATTATCCTATATATGATAAAAGGTATAAAAATAAACTTTTACATCCATCCCAAACCAAAATTGTTTGCCGAAAGTGAATCTGGGCAATGATATATCAAATTTTGAAAAAAGCATCGGTCACCTATTAAATATTGGGGCCATAGAAAGTTGTGTTCACAGAAAGGGGGAATTTCTTTCCTCGTATTCTTTTAAACAAAAACCAAGGGTGATTACAGGTTTATTCTAAATTTAAAAAACCTAAACAAGTTCGCTAATCCACCTCATTTTAAAATTGAAGATTATCGTACAGTTTTTAAAGCTAATCTCACAGAATTCCCTCCTCACAGCCAGTGACGTGAAAGGGTGTAAAATACTGAGGCAATACTTAGTCAGTTACCCACACTTGGTTTCGCAATCAATAAGGAAAAGAGAGTATTAACACTAAAAGACATGCACATGACAATTTCTAGGCTTCGAATATAATTCGGTAGATATAACAATATCAGTGCCGAGAGAGAAATGCGTCAAAATTTTAAAATTACTGAATAATTTTTTGAAATGTTCTAGTTGTAAAATTCGAAACCTGGCTGAAGTAATTAGTACATTAATAGCTATATGCCCAGGTGTACCCTATAGCTGGTTGTATACAAAAATATTAGAAAGGTAAAAAATGTTAGGTCTTAAAAGGAAGGGAAATTACAAGGGAATAATGATTATCAAACAACAGGTTAAGAAAGACCCACTACGGTGGTCAGTCACATACCAAATGCAAACAGTTCTATGAGATCTTTACATCATCAACTAATTACCTATACCAATGTTTTTACAACAGCTTGGGGTGCTTCCTGCGGAGACAAGATTATTCATGGTTTTTTGGCCTCCGTCATCAGTGATGAACTAAAGTATTTGCCGCTTTATTTACGCAAACCTAAAATTGCCGCCTCTAATAATAATAAGAAAGTTGCTAATTTCATATTGAATATATAAAAAAAGAAAAAAAAAAAAGTGTAACTTATTGTGACTTGTTTAATACCTAAATAATCATTTCCAAACATGATAAAAGCAAATAAATAAGAAATAATTAGGTAATTGTAAATATAATATGTATTAAAACAGTTTTCGCCATGATTTTCATGCGACAAAGTCATTAATGGTAGGCTGAAAGTCAATATCTACCGCCCCTAAATATCTGCCACTTTACGCATGTGCGTAATTGGCATATAGGGTAATCTAGCACTGGCCTCCGCAAGAACTATTTAGAATTTTTGGCTGCTGAAAATGGTCTTAAAACATTCACAAAAAACATGTGAAACTGCGATATTCTTTCTGAGGGTAGTCAGCATAACGGCCATTTTTTCACATAAACAAGGAGTAAAAATTGAAAATCTAAATACAAAAGCAAGAAACATCTGGCAATATTGTGAACAAAAAGGAATAAAAAGACTATGCTTCTTACATAAACTTAAAACTCAATATAGAAACAGATACAGAATCAAGGAGTCCCTCTGTAGATACTTAGTATGAGATCTCTACCTCTCACTTCAATATTATTTGTAAGAAATTTGGCATGCGAGATATATTTGTAATTCACCCAAATACAAAATGTAAATTATATGTCTCATGGCAACCAGATCCATACTCAATATGTACAGGTTTTACTATTTCTTGGGCCAAGATATTTTTTCTTGTGCTTTTCCTCCATTCTCCATGGTTCCCAAAGTTCTCAACAAGATTATTATTGAAGAGAAAGCTAGGGGGGCAGTGGTAATACCTAAATGGGAAAGCCAACCTTCGTTTCCCTTATTTTAAAACTGGTAGAAAAAGTCAACCCAAATCAGACACCTTTCAGAACATCACAGTCAATGTGGAGGAATATTTCACTGAAGACAGGTCTTTTATCTGACAGTCTTGTTTAAAACTGAACTTCCCGGAAGCTGGAATTCATGCAAGAATTGCCTCTATATCTGCGGGACTCTTAAATAGTATGAATTCTCCTACACAAGATGGTGGGAATTTTGTAAAAACAAGCAATAAGTTAACCCATTCGCTTATAATTCAGAACATTTTATACAATTCTTGAACGCATTAAATATAAAGGATAAGTCTTATTAAGCAATTAACAGCTGCAAATCGGCTCTTATACCTCAGTTTTCCGATCGCCAATAAAAACGAAGAATTAATAGATTCCTCAAAGGAATCTATAATATAAAACCTCAAAAAGCTAATCTTGTCCCGATATATTTGGAGAAAGCCCACATACAAATTGTTTTCTGAAAATACGAGTCGTAAGTCGGTGACACACTGCTAGCAATTATTTCAGCTCACCGGTTACAAACCTTTTCAAAATAAAATTTAAACATATAAAAAAGTTCGAGGACAGGTTTGAAATATATGTCCCTGATAGAGTTAAGACTACTGGAAAAGGAAGATACCAACCGCTAATCATTATACCCTTCAATGAAAGGACAAATTTGTGCCTTGCGAGTTTACTTACTGCCCACATAGAAAAGACAAAAGATTTCAGAACTACTGATAATGACACATTAATTCTTACCTATAAGAAGCCTCCATAACCCAGCAGCAGTGCAATCAATAAGCAGCTAGGTCAAAAAGGTACTTTTTCAAAAGTGGTGTTGATACGTATTCAAGGGTTGGTATATATTCAAGCTGTACTACTAGACACGCTGCAACCTCAGCGCAGCCCGCAAAAGGTCTGGGTGGTCAAGTAAATTCAGCACTTTTTTAGATTTTTTATAATAAGCCTACCAATATGTCGATACAAACTCATTTCCTCAGGGGATTTTAAAAGACTCGGCTACCTCAAGCCGAGTAGTTATACGAAGTTTTTTATTTTTACTATCAGTATCATTTTGTTCAGCCTTAAATGATAAGACTGTTTGCAGACTTTCTCAAGTCTTGTTTCTAGGATAAACTTTTGTATTCTTATTTTCCAAGTAAGTTTACAGTTAAGTAACTGCGACAAGTGTTATCAATTCCTGTAAAACGAAAAACGTGTTTTATATCTACGATAGAAATACATTTATAAAACGTATTTTTTCAAAACAACCCTCCAGCTCCATAGATCGTTTATTTTTTCTCTAAACATCTACAAGTGGTAATAATGAGGACAGGACTGTGAAGTATAATTAACAGATCAAACGACTTACCTGTAAGGAAATTTGATCCTAATTATACGAACAGTCCTGTCCGAAATTATTACACCCCTCCCAAGTGCCCAAAAATGTATACATATGTATAACGTATAACGAAACCCCCATTGAGATATAAAAACGATCTACAGATACAGGATTCTTTAAACTACAGTGAGGATGTGATATGAACACGATAGGTGGCGCGTCGAGTAAGACACAACAGGGCCGGCGCAGGGACAGGATAACTACGGGCGAAGAAAAATTCTTTAAACGTTGTACGGTATTGGTAGAAGTTAGCACTACTACAAGTGGTAATAATTTCGGACAGGACTGTTCGTATAATTAGGATCAAATTTCCTTACAGGTAAGTCGTTTGATCTGTTAATGATACTGTATACTGCTCGAAAATTACAACTTGTCTTTAACACACAGATTGACTGATAGTTCAGTTAGTGATCCACTGAGCATATTAAATGAATTTTCCGATTAAAAACTCCAAATTTAATAAATATTGTGTCGATGGGGAACGGACAATGTCGGTATAACGGCATAAGACATTGTTTATGTACAATAAATTGAATTGAATGAAATTAAATGTAAACTGATCACTAAAATATGAAAACTCATGTATTTTTTCCATTATTACACACCTTACGTTAATAAATATATTTATCCAACACTTTCATATAAAGCGATCTTTATTGATAAGATTTTGAAGGTATAAAGTGACTCATAAGTCACTAGTGAGATAAAGTAGTAAGCTAAAGTGAGGTAAAGTGATTTAGTCACTAAAGAATAATTTTAATATAAAATAAAGTCCAAGGAATTTATTTGTCTCCATTATATGGAAAATTAACAAAACAAAGAACCCATGCACTAACACTTATTTATTTATGTTAACATTTATTGTCATCATATTCGATTTTCCACAAGGAAAACTGCTCTTCTGTACACAATTTTCTCTATACTAGTAACGACGTCTGTATCCCCTGACTCGTGCTGCTCTCCCTGAATTTTTTTAGCAATAACAATCTTGTTGAGACTGAATCTTCCAAATAACCCTCCGCCACGGTGGATGATTTCCACACACCGTGACGTTTAAGGGTGGTAATGTCACCCCCAGCATTGGCCAAGAGTTGATGAGGAACGGCGCATGCTATGGACAGTATACAAATCTGCATTTGGCAATTGCAAATAATCAGCTACAATTCTTGGAATTTTTGAGAGCTTATTTAATCCAACGCATTGGACAGTGCACTTTCATCCCTTTTGAAAACTTACGAAAAATCTTTTGTGAGACACATTTTGCGGTCTTAAAGACATATTTCCTAATCGAATCAAGTGGGTTCACCGAAAATCTTTCATTTAAAACTGTGAAACTTCTTGATTTATTCGTCTTGGTATCCGGTATGGATATATATAGATATTATTCTTTATCTCATATCTTCGACGCAACGGCAGGCACCGCAAACTCCCAATATCAATGCAACCTAAAAAACCCAAACATTTAAATAGGTACATAAAAGCAAGATCATAATAAACACCTACCTCTCACATAAGATGCTCACCGTCATCGTCAGGGGCATCCATCAAATATTGTTCGATATGTGCTCTTTCCAAATAATATCAGATAATAAAAAGTACTTAAAAAGTATAATAATTGTTATTTTTATTCCACATATTCCCATCGCACACAGTGACACTTTAACAGTTATTACCGCGTTGCCAATTAAAAAAAAAATTACCTATATCGATTCTGCCAATTCTACCAACATGAAAATAAGTTGATAGCAACAGTTATTACTAAGATCTTATAGCGTCATTGGTCCCATTTGCTACATCTAGGTAAATATAACTACACAGTAAAATTGTTGTAGTTCCCGTCACCACTTTTAAAGTAACAACAACTATAACGTTGGTGGCATCTGCTACTTTATAGTAAATGTAACTTGTAGGGAAATAATTTTGGTTTTTGCAACCTCTAAGTTACTGCAATTAAAATCGTCATTTTTCTGTTGTTGAATGAAGACGCCATATTGACACAGATAAAAATATAATTCAATAATAAAAAAATTATTTTTATTATAGTCATTTACAAATATGTTTTCTAAATAGATTATTACTTTATAATATATAAAATTTAAAAAAAAAACGTTTTCCATAAAAAATTTTGCGGTTTTGTTTGTACACATAACCTTTGCAAAAAATTTTTTTTCCGAAAAAACCATTTTCTCGAGGGGGCGTCTTTTTTATCGAAGCATCATGATAACATTTTACAGAAAACAAGTGGTGGTTTTAATATCCACACCCAAGGTAAATGCAAAACATCATGATTTATAATATATGCTTATGCATGTTGTATATAATCACCTTAACTTGGACCTTGGACATATCATGTGCTTAAACTCAATAAGTCATTAATTTGCTATTCGAATAACAGAGAGCCAAATATATAGTTTGCGCTCTTATTTCGGTCAGCTGAGCTGTTCCAAAAGTTAGTCATTTCTACTACTTGGTTACATCACGTTTACGTAATAACCTAGTCTTCAACACGGTAATGGTAGAAGTACCGGAATAGTAATTTGCTACGTAATTATTATTCCCCATTTTGGTGAATACTTGGTAGAAGGATGGTTCCCATTACGTAACAGTCCTTAGTTGCGGAAACCTTTAAAGTTCCCCTAATGGCAACTATTACGTAGAAACTACTAAAATTGCTGCTTGGGCGCTGATACACGGAATCCATAACAGGACCGCCCCTTTATTATACCTCATCCACGAACGTCTTAAAGTTTATTTTAAGATGTTCGAGACTTCATGTCATCGAGTTAAATAGGAAAAGGTAAAGTTTATGGTATTTTTGTTTATATTTATTTTATTTTTGAGATTATGTGTTCCTACATACAATTTGGTTGAAAATTAATTGAATTTTGATAATTAACCACGTGATATCATGCTTCTCCACTTTCATTGAAGACCTCGCAATGGCACAGTTAAAAAGTAAAAAGTTGAACCTATTAGACTAAGAGCTAGTGAATATTTCGCACCATTACTCGAAGTAGGTTAAAAATTTGCCAAAAAGTTGCCATGGGGGTAATGAGTTGTCATCTCGAACGTTTCGACTTATGGGCAGAAGGGGGTGTAAGAACACCCCAAAAAGAGATATCGATTTTCTGAAATGTCACAAAATGTCACTTTTGATTCGTTCGTGGCGAGCCGAATTTTCGAATTTCGCTGTGCAATTTACGTTCAGGTTTATCTGGAAGACTTTCTCTTTACGCCGCAACATCCTACGTCCGTCCCAAAGGTGTTTTTCGAAAAATAAGAACGTGTCAAGATTGCATGTTTTTGCAATTTTTTCGGCTCCAAAATGCAAGCTGTTTTTTGCTATTTTTCGCAGATATTTCCGAAACGGTGGGAGTTAGCTCGAAATAAAAAATTAGGTCAAACGAGTATTTTCCACTATGAATCTTGTTGCTACCATCAGAATTTTGATTTTTTTATCTTTTCGGAGATAACTACTGAAATATCGGCCATGTACGGTGAAAAATCGCAAGTTTTGAGCTTCTACAGTTGGCAACTTTTTAATCTTGGCTCCTACGCCAAAAGACTACTCTAACTAATTTAAATAGAATTAAATTTGCAAACACCGTTTTTTTATTTTTTGAATTCCGACAAAAATGAAGGAATTAGAGGGGACGGGATTTGGGACTTTTTTTTTTTTCATGCACGCGTCATTTTGGCGCAACTTTCGTTTACGTCACACCGAATCACACTTTACTTAATTATTATTCTGAAACTTTTTACGTACTTACCTAAGTCTAATAATAACGAAATTAAACGGGGTTCTAACGTTCGCGCGACCACCCTGTACATGATGAAGCGGACGAGTCCTTATAAATGCATTATAATGCATTGTGGACGTATTTAATAGTCATGTGTATAACACCAATTTGAAAATATACATATGGAACCCAACAATCGTAGAGTGTAAATACATAAATTAACACATTTTAAGTATAACGATTAATCATCAATTAATAATAGTGATATGCATATACTTTTGAATAAGCAATACTTTATTTTGAAAATAATTGAACTTTATTAAACAGATTTCAACGAGTATCCCTAAATCTAAATGAACACAAAATAATTTTGTTAGTATTGATTAATTGACCTAAAATCAGTCTTCAAAAAGAGGACCTCGGGTAAGTACAATATTGTTTGATGATAATCAGAATAGGGAAGATGCATGAAATTTTAAAATGCTTGAAAAAGTGATTTGCTTTTAATTTCCATTACGCAGAAAATGATTATAACAAAAGAAATTCAAAATAAAACTTATTTTCCGTAAAATTAATATTTAGATTATGCTGTAATTTGTAAACAAAACCACGTGACTGCAAACGATTTCTTATTGGCGTGAAGTCAATGACGACATCCGTTATTCGGATAATTTGTCCAAAGTAGACGCAGTGTCCTAACCTCTCGCTGACGTCTGTCTACGAACTAATTTTGGAGAATCTTGAATGTAAAATTACTATATTTGTAGTGATAGGTACTCTTAGTTTTACATTTAGGCACAATGCAATATTTGTAATTCATAAGTCATAATAATGTTGTTCACTAGCTCATTAACCAAATAATAACACAATAACACCACAAACAAGAACTTGGTAAACTGACTGTAAACAATAAACAGTAAACTGACATTTGACAAACCCATCGAAATTGCTTTAGATATACGAAACTATAGAAGCATGTTTCTACGGAAAAAGAAACTTCCGTTCACTATTCCGTCCTTGTCTGGCAAGATCTGATTGGTTGAAGAAAACGTCCGATTGGCTTAAAAAATCATGCAACTTCTGTTGCAAATATGCACTTAAAGGTATTATTATTTAAATACTAGAAAGTATTTGAATATCGTATATCGAGTATTTGCCCAGCTCTGGTGATAATAATGTAAGCAGTATCTTTAAGGATATTTTTCCAACCCTAATTTGTGTCCAGGCCTGTTTGGAAGCAATCTGAGGAGATAGTGGCGGAGGTGCCTAATTACGTCATCAGTTCTAATCCCAAAATGGATGCAATCTTGCACAAATAAATGACATTTATTCAAATATTTCTTTTTATAAAGTTTAATTATTATATTAAATAAACTGACTATAACTTATATTTATCTTACTGTAACGTGGGTACTATTATTTTATTCCATATCAAAATTAATTTTTGTATATTGATGTAACTTTAGTTACAGTTTTCCAAACTCCAAAGTCTGAATTATTTTATTTTTGTAGGTATATTAATTAGTGAAATAATGAGGGAAATGCGAGCATTTTTATTTCGAAATGTGTTTAGTTCAAATAGTATTACACAAAAACGACACATCCGACATATTTCGTATATTCAGGGTCAAGAACCTGAGCCAAAAATAAGGGAATATTTTTATTATATAGACCATCAAGGAATGGTAAGAATAACTTTTACTTTGTTTTTGTTTATTTCTTTAGTTACGGTGTATTTTCTTAGGCCAGAGAACATAATGAAAACCACAGACATTATTATAAAAATAAGCTCCATTTTATTGCAAAATTCAAAATTCGTAACCACCAACAGGCGCCCACCAAAGGACAGGACCGTACTTCAATATTTTATTACACGTTCCAGGTGCGCGAACGGTCTGGTAGACTACCTATCGAAATAAAAGTGCACCATACAGAGTGTAACACTTTTCGTAGTAACACCTTGCAGCTCAGTTATTAGTCATCAACCAAATTTGGATCGGTATCACAGACCATTACTGTATCTTTTTTGAGTAAATCAAAACTTGTTTCAGTTATTGGTGTGCATTGTTATTAAGAAAAAAGGCGTTTATTATTCGAGAAATCATATTAGGCATTTTTTTTTTACTGAAAACATATGCAGTATTATTAATCAGCATGCTTTAGAATCCGTATATCCAATTTAACATTTTGATTCAGTGTCTCTGCCATAAAATTGGCTACATATGGGAAAATTTGTATTGAGATTTCAAAAAATCTCTATTGGGTGTTCATTACTGCATGTTCGACAACCAAAAAATGCATTTTGACCAGTGGCGGCTGGTGAAATTTCAATAATTTTTTTCTCGTCTGTGGCGCATGGGACCCATACGAAATATGGGAACTAACATCTAGAGAAGCACCCCTCTAACGACCTGTAAAAAATTTTGAAAAAGCAGTTTGCGAAAAATTTTTTCAAAATTCAATTGACCCCCTAGGTCTAGGGACTCCTGTTTAAAATTATTTTTTTATGTCATATACATTTTATTTTTCATAAAAATACAACAACAGGTTTTGAAGTTTATGAAAATATTTTCATTACTAACTGAAATACAACGAATTGAAATTTTATAATTTGTTACATTGTAAATTACAAAATTTCAGTTCATTGTATTTCAGTTAATAATGAAAATATTTTCATAAACTTCAAAACCTGTTGTTATATTTTTATGAAAAATCCCCCTAGACCTAGGGGGGTCAATTGAATTTTGAAAAATTTTTTCGCAAACTGCTTTTTCAAAATTTTTTACAGGTCGTTAGAGGGGTGCTTCTCTATATGTTATTTCCCATATTTCGTATGGGTCCCATGCGCCACAAGCGAGAAAAAAATTTTTGAAATTTCACCAGCCGCCCCTGATTTTGACAAGTCATGTGATCACCGGTTGGGCAGAAATGTAAAAAATAATTGGCGGTCAAATTTACAAGATATCGATAAAATTTTATTAAGGAAAAATGCTTGGAATCCAGTGAGGACCCCACATATAAATTTTGAACCAGATCTGAAAATAAAAGAAATAAAAATTTTTGAGAAATCATATATTCTTTTCTTACTTGGAAATACTTACCTTTTTTCAACTAAATTACATAGTTAAGTTTGTGTCAAAACAACTGAAATATTTCAGAAATAGATACTGCTGGAAATAAATATAAAAAAAGCAGTCTGGTCATATCGCTATCTATAGCCAACTTTATGGCAGACACTGTTTATGGTTTTCGAATTATGGCCCCCTTAAAATTACATTTTTCAAATACTAAATAATTTATAATTTGCCAATAACCCACAGAGAGTGATGAAATACAGTTAAAAAAATACAAATATCAATAGTGTAAACAAAATTATGTTAAACTATATCTAGACAATTCGGGACATATCGACGAAGAACATAACACATTTTAATAATAAACTCTCTTAACGATGTTGCAAAACACGCCTAAAACAGAAATGAAGTATTATACTCACGAACTTCCTCCATTCATTATACAGCTAATAAAAAGGAAAAGGAAAATATATCGAGAGTACAGAAACAACAATGACCCCCTATTGCGAAAACAGCTCAACAAATTCAACAAAAATATTCAAAACTTAATTACCGAATTTAAAATACACAAATGGATTGAAACATGCGAGGATATAAATAAACAAAAAGGTAAAAATTACTGGTATGAAATTAAAAAGTTGTCAAAATATAACAATAAAAACACAAGTAATAGACCAATAGTGGAGATCGGCGAAAGTTACGAAACCCCCGAAGAGAAAGCAGATATATTTGCAAAACATTTTGAAACTACTTATAAAAAAAGTAGTACAACTTCGATAATGGAAACTATACGGAAATAGAAATTTGGTTCAAAACATATATCACTGAAAGAATGCCATTAGAAAACTACAACATCGAGGAAGCCGATTACTTCGAGATATTAAATCAGGGAAAAACCACTGCCCCAGGTCACGACATGATATCAAAAAACATCTTAAAACAACTAGACCTTCAAATACACCGACACATCATCAAAATATATGAATTTTGTCTAATTAACCAATATATACCGGAAGAATGGAAACTTGGAACCATTGTCGCAATACCAAAACCAACATGGATCATGCCAAGACAACCAATTTCAGATCTATAACGCTCCTACCACTCATCGGAAAAAATTTCGAGAAAATATTGAAAAAGAAAATTGAAAAAAGAGTAGAACACCACATCCCCAGACACCAATTTGGATTTAAAACTAAATGTTCCACACTACACCCTCTGGTTACGCTAATCAACAATATTGAATGGAGGAAAAACTGCAGCTCTATTTATTGACATTGAAAAAGCATTTGGCACAAAGGCATAATTACCAAACTTTACAAGCTAGGCTGTCCAAAGTACCTTATATTATTACTAGACTGTTTTTTGAAAGACCGCCACCTAAAAGTAAAAGTTTCAACCTCATTCTCATATAAGTTCACACCAGAACAAGGGCTCAAGCAAGGTTCGCCACTCTCTCCATTGCTATACAATATTTTCTGTGCAGATATCTACAGTGTGTTTCACTTCTCGTGAAGCCACCCCTGTATCTTTTTTATTTGTGGCCGAATTAATTTCAAATTTTTATCAGCCATACAACTCCATAAGACGACTTTATTCAACATATAAATACCGCCTAGGTCTAAAACGCCGGCCTACTGCGATAAAAAGAAAATAGTAATTTTCGAGAAATCATAGTAGGCTTAGAGATAGATAAAAATTTTGTTAATGAAAGTTGTTCAGAATCACTTGATATGCCCCCCTGTAAAATTTTGTGAAAATCTGAATATTTTCAAAAAAAAATTTTTGTTTCACTTCTCGTGAAGACATCCCTGTATCTTTTTTATTTGTGACCGAATTCATTTCAAATTTTTACTAGCAATACACCTCCATAAGACGACTTTATTCAACACATAAATGCCGCCTAGATCTAAAACGCCGGTCTACTGCGATAAAAAGAAAATCGCTATTTTCGGGAAATCATAGTAGGCTTAGAGAGAAAAATTTCGTTAACAAAAGTTTTTGGGAATCACTTGATATGCCCCCCTGTAAAATTTTTAAAAAATCGGAATATTAAAAAAAAAAAAATTGTTTCACTTCTCGTGAAGACACCCTTGTATCTTTTTTATTTGTGGCCGAATTCATTTCAAATTTTCATCAGCTATAGAACTCCATGAGATGATTCCATCTAACACATAAAGAGAGCAGCAAATGAAAGTCATACACAATTATTATTGAAATTATTTATTATTTAATTACACGTGTATGCAAAATTTCAGCTCGATTGGATAACAGACATACAGATGTCCAAGTATTATAAGACGATTGAAAAAAGAAAACGATATTACATTTAAGTTGATGTGTAATAATAAAGTGTCCCTTTTAGCGTTTTATTGAATACCGATTTTTGTTCACGACATTCATTTGTTGGAAAAAGTTCTCTTTAGGTGTTAGATAAAATCGCCCTATGGAGTTGTATGGCTGATAAAAATTTGAAATGAATTCGGCTACAAATAGAAAAGATACAGGAGTGTCTTGAAAATATTCCGATTTTCACAAAATTTTACAAGGGGGCATATCAAGTGATTCCGAACAACTTTTATTAACAAAATTTTTGTCTATCTCTAAGCCTACTATGATATCTCGAAAATTGCTATTTTCTTTTTATCGCAGTAGGCCGGCGTTTTAGATCTAGGCGGCATTTATGTATTGAATAAAGTCGTCTTATGGAGTTGTATGGCTGATAAAAATTTGAAATTAATTCGGTCACAAATAAAAAAGATACGAGAAGTAAAACAAAAATTTTTTTTTGAAAATATTCCGATTTTCACAAAATTTTACAGGGGGGCATATCAAGTGATTCCGAACAACTTTTATTAACAAAATTTTTGTCTATCTCTAAGCCTACTATGATTTCTCGAAAATTGCTATTTTCTTTTTATCGCAGTAGGCCGGCGTTTTAGATCTAGGCGGCATTTATGTATTGAATAAATTCGTCTTAAGGAGTTGTGTGGCTGATAAAAATTTGAAATGAATTCGGCCACAAATAAAAAAGATACAGAGGTGTCTTCACGAGAAGTGAAACACACTGTATTACCACCCGTACAACGATGACCAAAATTTTTCACGCAGTGCTTATGTACTCCTGTTCGCCGATGATACGACCCTTATATCTCATAATACCTCTATCGCAAAAGCAACTCAAAGTCTACAAAACCTGGTACACCACACTACAAATTGGTTTAACAAATGGAGACTAAAACCTAACCCAGCTAAGTCCGTTTTTATTATTTTCAATCACAACCTTGGCCCGAACTCCCCAACGCTCAATATGTACAATCATTTGCTCTACCCAAAAACATCCACCAAATACCTAGGAATAATCATCGACCACAATATCAACTTTAATAGCCATATGGCACAAACTAAAAGAAACATTATTTCATGAGCAAAATACTTTAGATGCCTTGTGTATAAAAAAGGAGGAATCAACATCGAAACTGCCAGTAGGATATACAAAACGATCTGCAGATCCATGTTGGAGTATGGCCACGTAATCTTCTAAAACTGTAAAAACCCAGCGATACAAAAACTTAAGGTAGCAGAAACAAGTGCCTTTCGTTTAATAACCAAAATCCGCCACCCCAATAATCCCCTACATAATCCTCCCAATCAACTGTATACCAGCTAACAAATATTCAGCCAATAGAAGAGAGGCTAACTAATCTATCAACAAGGTTCTCCCGGAACAAACATAATAAAGCTTATGTGTTAGAATGGCAGAGCAAGATGGAAACACCCATTAAGAACATTATGGGAAATAATATAAACAGTTTTTTTTTCTCACATTAATTAATGATATTTTAATTTCTACTATGTTAATTGTTGATATGTTGTAGTCATTTGATGAAATCCGTCATTTCATGAAAAGCCTAGGCAGTACATGAACTGTCGGCATATCATGCAAATTCTTGAGGTTGCACGATCTGCCTAGGCATTTCATGAAACGCCGTGGTCGTCTCGGCACTTGACGTTTAAAGTCATTCTACATGATCTGCCACAAATTAGACTGGCAGATTGTGTTCTATTACTTGAGCCTTTTTGTTTTGTATATTACGGAAAGTAAGCGTGAAAAAGACTTGTTCAATGATCATTACAAAAATAGTATTATGGAGCAAAGCCCAATAAATGACCGTATCCATATAGGTTAGATTAAGTTATTATATGCGTGATTCGTAATTTCGTTAGCACTCTAAAACCTGAAATGTACCAAATAAATCTGAACCTAACCTCAAAATTAATTACATCCCCATCTTTCCCTCCTTGTAATGATCACTGAACAAGTCTTTCTCACTCTGAATTTCCACAAAAAACAAAACAAACAGCACAACATGGCTTCCGAGCAAACAAATCGACCGAAACGGCAACTAACCTAATGTCAAACACACAACACAACACAATCTGCTGGGTATCCGTCACTTCATGAACAGTCAACATCTAATTTGCGGCAGATCGTGTAGAACGACTTTAAACAACATGTGCCGAGACAACCACGGCGTTTCACGAAATGCCTAGGCAGATTGTGCAACGTCAAAAATTTACATGATTTGCCGGCAGTTCATGTACTGCCTAGGCTTTTCACGAAATGACGGATTTCATCAAATGACTATGACAGATACATTGAATATATTATAGTATAGGCTGAAGGACCTCGGTCAATGGCCTGTTGAATTGTATATGTCAATTCAATAACTTATTATTATTATTAATAACTTGGAAACAAATTGTATTTCGAAAAAGTCACATTTGACAAATGAGGTTATTTTGTGTGTATGTAAAGGTTACTTTATGCAGCCGCAAATAAGAAATAAGGAATAACAATAAGAAATAACCGTAACAAATAATATGTAAGGAAAATTAGGACATTTATGCAACACGTTTAAAAAATAAGAAATAAGCTTGTTGCACATGTATTTGGAAAACACATTTGTTTAGGAGTTTGTGTACTAAATATTTTAAGACTATTAAAAGTGAAAGTTCAACCAGTGTTGTAATGGCAATTATTAAAAGGAAGAAAAAATCTTGGTTTTCCAAAATATCCCGTTTGTGCGCAAGCGCGAAATAAGAAATAACAAATAACAATTAAGAAGTTGAAAGTAAACCAACTCTTATTCTTATTCTTATTTACTATTTGTTATTTTGTGCTGTATAAATTACTCAATAAGATTGTAAGGGATCTACTTCTTATTTGTTACTGTTATTTCTTATTGTTATTCCTTATTTCTTATTTGCGGCTGCATAAAGTAACCTTTATCAGATGTGTCAATATTTCAAAAATAATTATTTGTTTTTCCTGCAAAGGTAATATTTGCGAGGCACTTAAAATACAAAATTCTGATTGATTATTCTGTCATTTTTGTACATAAATACGAAAAATTTATTTGTAAATAAACTTACATTAGATACCTTTATTAAATTCATAATTTATTGATTGGATGTTAATAAGTCTTTTTGGTAACCTACATCACTTGTTTAGCAAGATTTAATAAATAATTATAAGTAATAATTGCATTATAATAACATTTGCCTTGCGTCATTATTAACAACAAACTGTTGTACTGTATATAATTATAATAAATTTTTGTCTTAATTATCACTATACATTTACAAATGTGGTTTTTTTATTAGCCTTATTATTAATACAAATAAATATTTTTAAAAATAATATATTATGCAGCTGTGCTGTGGATTTCTAATTCGATGAGAAAACCCTAATCAGACTTCAATTATTTGAGGGAAAGATAATAAATATATTTTTCCAAAATTTTAGCAATCTATATAACATAGTGGATGAAATTTATAGTACTATGTTTAATAGTTACACAAAACATGAGTTCACGATCGAATGTTCGGTTCATCTGGAAACGATACTGATTCGTTAATTTTTTAAGAATTCCTGTATATATTTTTACCTTCAGAATATATAGATGTAGGCAATTATTTCTATTATTATTATGCCGAATGATATCCTGATAGACAATGTAAAGCGAGAAATTATTTTAAACATCTTGAAAATCAGTTCCGAAGAGAGCCCAACAATGATCCCGAAGAAAATTTCATTCTTGACGAAAGAACGGAATTAATGTTTTGGTTCAAATAGAAGTTGACTGTTTCTTTAAGGCAAATTGGGTTCGAATTGGAAATCAGTCACCAAACAATAAGCCGAATTTTGCACAAATACCACTATAAATCTTTGAAATACCAATTGCCCCAGGACTTGTACGAAAATGATTACGAACGTAGGATGGAATATTGCAATTGGATTTTGCAGAATAACGTGTAGCCAAACAATGATTTTTGGGGAATAATTTTATTTTCGAACGAGTCTAGGTTTACAAGTTTGAGATTATTTAACCGACAAAATACAAAATATTGGTCACGAGAAAATCAACATTTATTACGGGAGGGTAACTTTCAAGTGCGGATCAGTTTCAATGTTTGGCTTGGAATAATTGGTAGTAGAATCATTGGTCCAATAATATTTGAAGGACTCGTGACTGGTGCCAGATACTTGAGATTCCTGCAAAATGAGATGATTGAGAACATAATTCAAGGATAGTAATTGATTACCTTCAACGGAGATTCGGAGAAAACGTAATTTCAATGAATGGTCCTGTGAGGTGGTCTCCAAGGTCACCTGATTTAACACCCCTTGATTTCTTTGTTTGGGGTCATTTAAAAAATATTGCCTACGCAACCGCCGTTACAACCCATGAAGACCTGGAGCTAAGAGTAAGACGCGCAATTAATAGCATAAGGGCCTAGCAATTGGCGAACGTTCTTCGAGAAACAGCTATGCGAGTTCAGAAAAGCATTGACGTTAATGGATAACATTTTGAACAATTGTAATGTTTTGTGTTCATATTTTATATTCCATTATAACAAGGTAATGGGCTCATTTAGCACTTTTTTTTTTATCTGATTATCGTACAGATCTTACAATTCTAAGACCCTGTGCAAAAAAACTAGAATTTTGTGAGACCTGTAAATCGTCTAAAAAAAATTATAAACATGGACCGCACGCCTTGTCGAATCTCGGCCGCGACGTCACTTAATAGCAACCCGCTAGTCGCACAGAGAAAGACTCGACGATCTCAAGCGGAATGCACGAGCTTTGATATGTTGCGCGACCGTTTCGTTTCCTATCCTCTGACGTCACGATGTTGGTCGCACCGCGCTCTTTAGAAGCGTATATTTCGAGAACCACATATCGGATTCATCTGAAATTTTCAACATTGCCTAATTTTAAATAATACTTTATCGACAAGTAACAATTACTAAATAAAATTCATTAAATGAGCCCATTAGAACAAAATTGTATTTTCTTATAGCTGTAATTTTGTTTGTATTTTAACATATGAATAAATTCCTTTTTAATAGTACTCATAAATGGTACCACTGTACGAATATGGTTCCATTTGAAAAAATTGAGTTTTGCCCCCAAAAACCATTTTGATGAACTTTATTTGCTCATAAATCACGTAATTTAGTATTTTTGACGAGATTTCGATGTTTTTAGTATTACACGGTTCATTTAGAATAAATTGGAACCGTCATGGCACACTTAAAGGGAAAACTAAAAATTATATTATAAAAAATATTGATGTTTAAAATGTCACTTATTTGGTATCGTTGGATTCAGAGAATTATACAGCATTCAAAAACGCAATATACAGGGTGTTCCATTTAAAAATCTAAAGTTAGTGTCACTTCCGGCGAAACCGGAAGTGAAAAAAGAAATCACTTGTATGTCAATAAGTACCGCTTATTATGTATATAGAATATCCCAAATTTCAATCATCTTCAAAACTAAAGGAGAAAAGGGGAGGTGTACCATGATCCTGTTACTCCCGGTATAGGTTACTACATTTATTCTGTTAGTAGATGAAGAATATTTTTCAAAAGTAGTGTTTGTAAAAAAAGAACTTATTTTGGTCATTGTTTAACAAAAATAAATTTTTTTCTTTAAACTGCAGGAAAATTTGAAAGTGAATGAATATTATGTTTTTTATTTCAAAGCAACATACTATAGAAAAACTTTCCAGATTTCAAATATAAAGATACGTGACGAAACCTTAATCTGTTATGGAAAAAGGAAGCTTTTAGTTGTACAAATATTTAGAACATTGTTTCCATTTCCATTCTAAATTACAGGTTTGATTTGAAATATTACTTGAGAATACTGTTTTTCCAATATTTGATATTTGAATTGGAGCAGCACTCAAATATGACATGACAAATCCAACTAAAATGACTGATTTCACACATTTCAAATCAAATACATTAATTCAATAAAGCTAAACAAAAATATGATTTCAACGATTGCTTGGGAGGCCAATTTTTTTGTAGAAATGCAATCTGTGTTATTGTAGAAGAACACAGTATCAGACGTCAAATTGACGCAACACCAATTTATATTTAGAAGGGCGCCAGCCGCGTTCTGCTCCGTTCTTCCACTCCCAAGTGGGTTTGAGATAAGATATACTTCGATAGACGAGTAATGGGTCAAGACTGCACTACCTCAGATCATTAACGACTCTCAAGAAGTGATTTCAATTTTTCACTGACAATAAGGGCTTTTACATCTCTAGGTTATTGCGATTTTTGCATAAAAAAAATCCCTATCGAAGTTTTCTCTCCGATGGGATTAGAATTTGACGTGATTTTGGTCTGTTTATAGAGTAATAAGTGGTCTGACTTCTTTTGGTTTCTGCAATTTTTGCATAAAAAAAATCCCTATCAAAGATTTCTTTCCGACGGGATTGGAATTTGACGTGATCTGTATATATTTACTTACTAATAATGGTCCCTGCACTTAAAGATTTCTGGAGAAATCGCATAAAAAAATTCCTATTAAGCTCCCATAAGGCGACCAGAACACTGAGTATTAGACTTAGGGAATCATGAGATCCCGATTAACTTAGTTGTTTAGGTCTTCCAAACGAAAACTCCAGGGATTAAGACTAGCAACAAGTCCTTACATCAATAAAATGCAATTAGTTCAAAGAATACCATTTATTTAATAAGTATAAAATAATACAGTATAATGTGAAAGAATCGCGCCTCCCCAACTAAGGCAAATTACCATAGAAGTGAGAGCGTGCGCTAACAATCGATTTGGTAGAAAAGATTAATTTAACCTCCTCGGGAGTTAATGCAAGCCTTTTAAAAAGAATTAAAAAACTTTGTGTTTTGGTAATTATGGCTGACTGAAAATAATATAAAAATATTTTATTTCAAAAATTTTAGTTCGCTTATGAATAGCTTAAAGGTCCTAGATCGTGACTTTATCATTCACAGGACGGAGTTCGACTAATACATGAATTTAATAACTTTCAGCCAGTCTTACGACATACTTGTCCCCATGCAGGTTCAATATAAGAAAAATGACAGCGACTCGTCTCCGAACGACTTTTGGGCAAAATGGACTTTTGAGTCCTTTGTGCACAAGGCGGTTTTCTCTATAACTTTATTATTTGAAAAGCCCTGCTATTGGCTTTCCTACCATCACTTTGTATGACCACCCAACGCACTCGACCAAATTGCGAGTCGCTGGGTGAATCCAAACTTGTTTTATGCGAGAAACCGGCCTTGTGCATTTTCACTGATTTTATGCCAATTTTTGCTTATAGGCACTACGCCGCTTTTGCCAAATTCGTCGGTTTCGCCCTTTTTATACATTGCCTTGTTAAAATTTTATAGTCAATCTTTAGAGCAAGGTATATGACTGATGTACTGTTGTGAGCAAAAAAAATAGAACAACTATTTTTTTCTAATGTAAATCTGTCTCTATTTGAATATGTAATGAGTAGCCGAAATAAAACAGTTAGCACTTTTATTTTATTTTTTATTGTAATGCTGTGGTTATTGCTATAGCAAATGATGGATGGTCAATGAGACAAGTTGCACTGCATTATAACATTAACAAAAATTTGGTGTTTAATATTTTAAAAAATAGGAGAATAAATGGCACAATAAGTATAAATCCTGGATCAGAGGTCAAAGGATTTCCAACTTAACAAGAAACTAACTATTAATATTTCGTCATTGTTAGATATATATTTCTTATCGAATCGAATATTTGGAGGTCAGTAAACACGAATATGACCGCTTTGTGTTGACTGGAAAGTTTTTTCGTCTGTAAAAACTACATTGTTCCAAAAATTTACATCATGCACTAAAAAGTCAAGCGCAAATCCTAGTCGAGCTTCTTCATGCTCAGCTTTAAGTAAGTATTTCTGTGCTGCTGGATGACAGCGTAGCTCCGATTCTCTTACTCGCCGGTGACTAGTACTACTCGATCCAGGAAAATTCGTTTCTTCAGCAGCCTGAATAACTGAGTAAAATGGATTTACTACTAATGTATTTACCAATTGCAAATCTTGTTGTTGAGTTGATATCCGTCGCCTGATCCAGGATTTCTACTAATCGTATCGTTTATTCTCCACTTTTTACTTCCACATCCAGTGGAAGTATAGTAACGACAAAAAAATTTTAAAAAAAATTTATTGTTCAAATAGGCTTAGAATGTCATGAAACGTCGAGATTTTAAGTTTGAGCAAAAAAAATTTCTGTCTGTCTGTCGGTCTGTCTGTAACTTTTTTTTTGTGCGCACGTTTACTCTGAAACCGTTTGAGATATTGACTTGAAATTTGGTACACATATGTACTTTAACTAGAACTAGATTATATTTTCATCTTGTTCCGTCGAAGGATTGGGGGTAAATTGGGGTAAATTTGGGGTAAATAAAATTGGTATTTAGTATATACAAGAGAAGCTAAGGTCTCAAAAAAAATTTTTCCATTAGTCACCCCCATTACCACCCCACCCTGTTATTAAAGGGGATGAAAAAAAATGTGATTTAGTGTGTGTACAAGAACCAGAAACCTCAAAATATTTTTTTTCTTCATCCACCGGATTTCGTTCATTTTTGGCAGTATAATAGTAAATGCTCCGCAGAAAAGTTTCTATATTGTGCGGAGGCTTGCTAACTTATAGGGGGTGGATGCTTCCCCCTCTCAGTGGGTGGCACTTAAAAAATAGATATATTTATTGGAGCTGAAGTAGAATCAAATTTTAAGAAGAAAAGGTTCTGTGCAATTTTTCACATAAATTGGTAGTTTTTAAGTTATAACGACTTCAAAATTGCGATTTTAGCTTAAAAAAAAGGTATTTCCAAACGGCTTTCGTCAAGTACGTAAGAATTGCCATGCTGCATGTAGTGTTTCATATATGGGGCCCGTGCACCATTTGATTTTTGATTTAGCTATTTAATGTCAGATGTCACTGGACTCTTATTTCACTAAACACAAACGAAATGCCGGAAATGTATGCAACACTGTATGCACGTATGCACAGAACCTGCAAAATTATCTTTCTATGCGTAAGTAACAACGGACGCTATTGCTCCTGCCATCTATTACATTATGTACAAAGTAAGCACTTATGAAGCCACTGTGCGGGCTCTTGTCGCATCACCTATTTAATACACCCTGGCCAGGACCGAAACGGTTAAATAATTGTAGCTTTGTGAACGCGCTTTACAATGATGATAAATAATAAAATTTTTATTGTTCAAATAGGCTTAGAATGTCATGAAACGTCGAGATTTTAAGTTTGAGCGAAAAAAAATTTCTGTCTGTCTGTAACTTTTTTGTGCGCATGTTTACTCTGGAACCGTTTAAGATATTGACTTGAAATTTGGTACACTTATGTACTTTAATGAGAACTGGAACTGATTATATTTTCAGATTGTTCCGTCTAAGGGTTGGGGGGGTAAATTGTGATAAATAGGTAAATCAAGCAGGTAAGAGTCCATAAAATTTGGTATTTAGTATATACAAGAGAAGCTAAAAAAGAGCTAATGCCAAAAATTTTTTTGGAATTAGCCACCCCCATTACTACCCCCCACCCCATTATTATAGGGGATGAAAAAAAAATTGTGATTTAGTGTATGTACAAGAACCACAAACCTCAAATAGTATATTGTGTATTTAGGTGTGAAAGCAATACATTCCCGGATGACGATGCAAATTGTTGGCCGACGACAACAAGCATCGAAGTCCAGGAATGTGCTTTCACACTGAAGTACACATACTATTTTTTCTGAAATCACAATGAATATTATTATAAATTGAGAAATTTGTATTAATACATAACATTTCTTCATTACAATCTAACTGCTTACTAATAAATGCAATTTTAATTTGAGTTGGTTTGTCTGCGTGTATTTATTTACTGTCTAAAATAAGAAGAATAAGAAACTGTATGGGAATGTTACTTTCCCAGCCTAGGCCTAGGCCGGGAAAGTAACATTTCCGTACGGTTTTGTTGATCGTTGCTTGGCAACGGATCTTTTCCGGTCTGTTTTCTGATAGTTTCTTAGCAATGGACTAAAATACTGGAACTGTGCATTTTTCGATAAGAAATCGCGCCGAAAATGTAGATATTGCCGATCGATTTCAGAAAAATATTTTTTTACTTCATCCACCCCCACTACCACCCCCCTATCACCCTACCCCACTACCGATGTGGGATATCGTTTTATGGGTTTTTGAGGTAGAGGATTTCAAATATTATATTATTAAAGTTCCATAAACAATTATTTCCACATACAAAATTTTTTCGTTGCGACTTGGATAGAAAACCCGAATGAGAAAGTAGTGATTCCTTAGGCAACGGTTTTTTATGTTATTTTGAAGTTAAATTTCGAGCATTTTTGTAATGCATTTTTTTACGAAAAAATGTATCAATATGCCAAACGATCATTGAAAAAAGAAGGTTTATTTATTCAACTATATGAATTTTATTTGAATACTGTTTTGAAAAATACTTTAAAATAATAAAATCAGTTGTTTCTAGATGATGCCCGTATGAAAAATTTCACATCCTGCTTTAAAGAAAAGAAGTTTCTGAAGTTTTTTTTCAATCAATTAAGATTTAACACTACTGGAAGATACAAGGAATTTCCATATGTTTCTCTCTGTGGCAAAGAAAGAAATTTTGTTAGATGTGATGACTACCCTATTGTATTTACCCATGTTATAACAAGACCTATAAATGGGCAACAGGAAACTCACTTAGCCTACAATCATGCTGGAGATTTATTATCATTAAAATTCCAACCAGAGAAAATTTGTATGTTTCCAAAGACAGGAAGGGTTTATCATCCAGCTCCAGAAAGAATAGGATCTATTGGTTTAGTACAATCGAAACTAGCTATAGAATTTAGTAAATTTTTTCAATTTGATGAAGGAGAAACCAATCCACCTACGCATTTTAAGTTTGATGGCAAAACATATATATTGGGTTCAAGTTGGTATTATGAGGCTGAAAAATATAAACCCAATCAAACAAATCAGTTTTAGTTTATTAAAAAAAATTAAATATTTTATAAAAAGCCTGTAAATATTTGTACAATAAAGATGATTAATTATTGTAATATTTCTTTCTTATCTCACTTTCTGGAAATTTAAACTATTAATTTTATATTATTCAACGAGAGTGTAATGATGGCTTACTCGCGAGAATGATGTTTACAGCAGATGAGTGTTGTAATTCATCCAACCGAGTAATAGATATTACACACGAGTAGAATACTATATACTATTTCTACGATTACTCATCACTTAAATCAAACTTGTGCACTAGTAGTTTTAAAATTTAAAGAAATCTAGATATATTGATATTTGCATGACAGATTGAATTGAGTCATAGCATAAGCAATATTTTTGAACTTTATATCATCTTTTGTGATTGTTCCACAACTGTTCAATATAATAATGAAAATGAACACTTGTGATTGATTCTAGCCCACTGAGTAATGAATTTATTACCTTTATTACCCATGGCTATGAGGAAGGATATAACGACTAACGACAGAACACGTTCTTATCGGCTTTATTAAAAAGCTGAACTTACTAAGTAAAAAACTTAGGAGCAGAGCTATTCTTAACAGCGTGACCACATTTAGTAGATTTCTACTTTTTTGATAAATTTTAAGAATTCTGTACCAAATTTTAGTAGGACAAAATTTTTCGGTAGATTTTGGTAGATTTTTGCTTTATGATCAGTGATGAACAGTCAATTTAAAAATATATATTATAATTACTTAATAAAACCATTTTCCCTAATCTATGTTTAAGAAGTAGAAAAACGTTTAATACTTGTTTAGTCTTGTTACCCAAGTTTTTATTTTCCTTAATTTTTAAGTAAGTGGAATTACTTACTCTTTGCATCAAAAAGACATTCTTTCAATTAAATAATGACTTCTATCAACAAAACTTTGGTATGGCCATGGGTTCTTCTTTATCTTCAATATTAAGTAATATTTTTATAGAAAATTTTGAAAAAAATAAATAATATTAATAACTTAATTTATAAACCTAGTGTGGCGGAGATATGTTGATGATATTTTTGCGCTATGGCCTTATAGCAAAAACATTTAAATAATTTTTTAAAACAGATTAACGAAAAAGAATCTTCAATTAATTTTATAATAGAAGTAGAGAATAATAATGAATTACATTTCTTAGATGTTTTAATTAAAAAGTTAGATAATAAATATGAAACCAGTGTTTATAGAAAACAAACACACACAAATAGATATTTGAATTTCAATTCAAATCAACATATTAGCGTTAAGAAAGTTGTTTTGTTTGTATGATAGAGCTAAAGTAATTTCTTCAAATGATGAAAGTTTAAATAACGAGAAAAAATTTATAAAAACCGTTCTATTGAATAATCAATACCCCGAGAGTTTTATTGATAGCCAGTTGGCAAACATTTAAAGTAGAGTAACCACTCAACATTTACAACCTGAATTTAGATCTTTAGCAGTAATTCCATACAAACACGGTTTATCGGATAAATTGCGAAAAATCGGAGATTTTCTGTACAAACAGTTTTTCAAACTGGAGCCACATTAAGATCTGTTTTATCAAAGACTAAACCGGTGAATACTGTTCAAAATTCCAAGGATTGTATTTATAGTGTTCCGTGTGAGTGCAGTAAGCATTATGTAGGTGAGTCATCTAGACCTTTCAATGTAAGGCTTGGTGAACACCGAGATTATGCTAGAAAGGAAGAATTTCAAAAATCAAAAATTTATGAACACGCGTGGGATAACAATCATAGGACTACGCAAAAATTTTGGAAAAAGAAAGCAACTCAACTAAAAGAAAACTTAAGGAATCCGGTATTATTGTGTTTTTTTTTTTTTTAACTGTTTAACGTCGGCCTATTTCCGCTACCAAGACCTATCACCGACGCCAGGAGACGAGCTACCCCCAACCTGGAAATTTTGCCGAACCTCTTCCCTTAAGAAGAGTAGGGATCTTTTACTTGCCTAACATTTAATAGACAAGGGACCGCCTGCTTTACATCCCCTCCGAAGGATGGTATATCCACTACGTAATCCTCGTCTGAAATTACGTAACTTCCGAGTATACACTGATATACAAGCCTCTAGAAGGTAGGACGAGAACGCTGTATTTCCCAAGATGGGAGCCCATCCAAGTACTAACCGCGCTCGACGTTGCTTCAACGGAATATCGACTGATATTCACATTGAAGTCGCCTCTACGCTCGCCCCTATTATTGTGTTAAATGAGGATAAATGTGTTTCTAATTATTCTATAGATTTCTGTACCAGCTGGTTGCCGATCCTCAGAGATGAAGTAAGTAAAAATAAAATAAATATAATTTAATGTCTCACGTGACTATGGAAATACATAAACAACAAACTGTCTGGTTCGACGAGCTCAAAAGTGAAAGTTTTGTAAACGGAAAAAGAACTATTTTCCGAAACGTCAACTGCCTTCATTTTAATTTTTTCTATTTATCATTTAACAATTTTGTTTCAGTTTATATATTTTTAGGTGTGAGACATTTTCTAGGAGAAGTATAAAAACCAGCCTCTATTTGATCCTTTTGGCGCAACCTTCCAAGTTCATAACGGGGTGTCCAAAAAAAGCAATGTGATTAACAATGCAATAATTTCGAATCGTGCTAACCCAAAATGTTTTATTATCCACGGTAAAGGTGTATGTAACTAATTCTAATGGATATCAACACATGGCTAGAGAGTATTAGATAAAGGATTGCAATCCAGTTTTATGACAAGTTTTATGTAATATATTAAGTTTAAGAAAACTGGGCGTGAAGTTAGAAATATCTGGAATTAACGTCTATTTCTAATGTTTATCATAAATGCCTTGTTAATATAAAGTTAATCAATAGTGAATACAAAGCGAATGTTCATTGTTTTGTAATTCCCGAAATTACAGTCTGCTGATCCTCTATCTGATCCTTTTGGCGCAACCTTCCAAGTTCATAACGGGGTGTCCAAAGAAAGCAATGTGATTAACAATGCAATAATTTCGAATCGTGCTAACCCAAAATGTTTTATTATCCACGGTAAAGGTGTATGTAACTAATTCTAATGGATATCAACACATGGCTAGAGAGTAACTAGATAAAGGATTGCAATCCAGTTTTATGACAAGTTTTATGTAATATCTTAAGTTTAAGAAAACTGGGCGTGAAGTTAGAAATATCTGGAATTAACGTCTATTTCTAATGTTTATCATAAATGCCTTGTTAATATAAAGTTAATCAATAGTGAATACAAAGCGAATGTTCATTGTTTTGTAATTCCCGAAATTACAGTCTGCTGAAGAAATTACCTGTATACACACTACATTTTGGCAACAAGGGCAAAACCTGCAAGTTTCACGGGATCGCAGACTGCACATTGGATATAAATAAATGCTCGTGACATCTATATTGTATTTAACCTCACTAATATTTTGTTAATACCTTTCCTATTTGAATAGAGCAGTCTATGTACAGTTTTTACTAATATCAGCTGATCAACAGATGTTTTTGCTCACGTTATCGAGTCCATTGTATGTGGTGACGAGTTAATATGCACCGAGCTAAAGAATAATGTTATAATGCTAACTAATAGAAAGCTATCATAAAATCTGTACCTAAATGTATATGGTTAGATACACATGACGTAATACGTCGCAGAGCACAGTGGTTCCGCGTTCAAGTAAAGATGCTTATACTTATAAAAAATAAGAAAATCGGTCACAGATCGTAGAGGTCACTACTAAACATGGTAGAGGTAGATCTACAACCAGTTCATTAACAAAGGGTGTACCAAAGGATCTGTGTTGGGGTCAATACTGTTTACATTATATAATAACGACCTAGTACACCAGATAGACGCAGGCACCAGCACAGTCTGTATGTTGACGATACAAGTCTAATAACTGCCTCTCAGACTGAGGAGAACTTAGAGGAGCTAGCTAACAAGGAAATTAATATATAAATGGTGTGAATCAAATGCTTTGATATTAAATGAGACTAAAACTAAGCATTTAGAAGAAGCTAATGAAGGGCTTAACCATTACTGAAAACTTGAATTGGACTAAATATATTACGAATAAATAAGTACAAGAACAAGAGTATGTACTAAGACACCTCTCATACAACTGTGATTTTGAAATATGTCGAACGTATTATTATTCAATGATGTATCCAAATTTTAAATATTCAATTTTAGTTTGGAGGTGTTCAGGACAGTTAAAACCATTATTAATAAGACAAAAGAGTTGCATACGAATTTTGTTTAAATTAAGGAGGAATATTTCTTGCAAACCCCACTATAGAAAATACAAAATACTAACTGTGCCATGTATATATATGTATCGAATAATGTATGTAAAACTTAATATTCAAAACTTTAATTTAAATGAGGTTGCGGCACATTATTATATACGGAACCCAGTATTAGCAACCACCAGGGCCAGGCTTGAATTATAGAGAAGGGGACCTCTTATTACTGCAGTGCGATTATATAATGCCCTGCCAAAGTGGGTGAAGACCATACAACAATTAACTCCCTTTAAAGCAGCTTTACTTTCATATTTTCTAGACAAGGCATATTATAGCATGAATGAATATTTTAATGAAACCGACTTATTGTAACAATTATCTATAGTGACATAATATAATCTGTTAGATTAAGATATTTTATCCATTTTTATATATTTTTTAAGGTTTTATCTATTATTAAGATTGTATATTTTGCATATTTTTTATTTTGTAAGGTGTTTATTACTGCTTAAATATATTATGATGGAGCTGTGACAATGTATTGTATGATAAGCTGAATAAAGTATTGTATTGTATTGTAAAAAAAAATAAATATATCAAATCAAAATAACTGAAATAACCTAAATATAGAAACACTTACTGACATTAGGGAAATTTTAGGCCCCTTAAATTTGCTAATACGTTAAACGTAAAATGTTATACTGAACATGCTCGAAAATAAGGGATTCCAGTATAAAGTTTTGAGTTTTTGGAACCATTATACTTTCTTGACATTAAGTGATGTACCTAAAGTCAGGTTATGTACACAAAAATAGCAATGTTGCCAAGGACTAATTTCCATGCTTTAATTTTATTAGATATTAGGAACACAATTAAAAAATATATAAAAAGTGTATTACATAGAACGGGAGTAATTTATTTTAAATGTAAGTAGGTATTAAGATATACATAAATTAAATATATAAATAGATATGAATATTCTCTATCTGGTAATGTTATTAAGAGTACCATATTTTAAAGTAAATAACGTAAAACTTTATCAGTTAGTAAATTATTTGTTTATCACTTCCACATCCAGAGGACGTATAGTACCGGCAAAAAAAATTTTGAAAATTTTTAGTTTTCAAATAGGCTTATAGAATGTCATGAAACGTCGAGATTTTAAGTTTGAGCGAAAAAAACAAATTCTGTCTGTTTGTATCTTTAAACCTAAGAAATATATATTTTTTTTAATACACGCAACAAGCTTTTAAGACAATTTTCTTTTTTTTAGTACACTCAAATAATAAAAGCTCGTTTTTAAAGTTTTTTTTTAAATAGGTATAATTTTATTTTTAAATTTTTAGTTACGTCTTAATTATTAGTTTTATATTCATTGCATGGCGTCATCCTTACTTAAAAGTACCGAATCCTCCGGCATTTCTTAGAATGCAACATCTGAGTGAAGACACTATCCCATCAAATTATAGTTTAAAAAACTAAAAAACACAGTTTTTGGTACCATATTATTGTATTGTCACCATAACTACATGTGTATGCAAAATTCCAGCCCAATTGGACGTCGTTAAGTGGTTCAAAATTGACTTGCAAGATTTGACCTAAACATATTAACATGCAAAGAGGGCAAGTTAAATAAAAGCTTATAAATAGGTTTTCCACAACCGGTATCATTTGTGCGAAAATTAAATCCTTAATGAATTGTTTGTTTTTACGCTACTGGTTTAGTTAACACTGTCAGTAATAAACATTTGGCCAATTTGTGTTCATATATCCATGTATTCATTATGTATCTACTACCTACAAGTAACACTAATACTCTTATTGCGATCTTCAAGGTCGCTTTAAAACTATACAATAAAACATCGAATAAAACCAAATGATCTTCAAAACAGCCTTAGGACCACCATAAAGCAGCTTCTAGCCAAAAAGGGCCCATCCTAAAATGGTCTTCAAGACTAAATTTTAAAACTATATTAAAACCATTTAGTTTTAATTTTATATTCTTAAATAGTTCTTCAAGGCAACTTTAAATTTATGTATTAAAACTTATTAAATGACGTTTTGCATTTAAAATATACTTGCAGCAGACTAAATTACCTTGATAATAATTATAATTAATCCAAAAATGGTTTCATTTTGTTTACTAAAGTCGGACAACTTTTATGTGTGAAATAGGCAAGTCTCTATAATGGCAGAGTGGTAATATTTTAAACGTAAAGCATATATAAAGCAGATCATAAATAATATTCAAATGCAAATTATTCTGGTAAAGAATTTATCAACGGATGGCACTTTTCTGACAAAATATAATAAAATACCTCTACATAACTTGAGCGCCATCAATTTAATGTTTTTTTTATTATTTAAAAAATATTAAAAAAATATCGTCAAATTTTATTTTGCATCTAAACATCTAAATGCATTTTATTATTAAATTGCATGCTTGGACACACCGTTTTTCAGTTATTTAAGAGGATGTAAGGCGCATATATTTCAATAATATTTTTTCTTTTGCTATTGAAAATGTCCATCATGGCCGAGTCTGTATTTTATATAACACATGGCGTGATCTAGATTAAAACTGATTGCAAGTTTATAGAACATTTTAAATCGTAACAGCGTTTTATTTACCACTTTAAGTACAATTACTCTCGCAGACGTCTATTTACTCTTCATTTTAAAACTGAGTTGTTTTAATATGTTCAAACTCGTGGCCTTATTGATTTAAAGTGGTCTGGCGCACGAATGAAATCCTAACCTTACAAATTGTGCCGGTTTTGTGATTACTGCATTTAGTGCATTACAGTTACCACCTCGTATTAATTTAAAATACTTGTCGCTAATATATTCCATTTTAAATGTTTTCTAATTTTCTTTCACGTATAAAGTAGGTACTCGTGGACTGCACTGGTTCATTAAATTAGCTTATGGAGAAGATGGCGTTTTCTCCGAATGTGGGTAGAATTAGTTTTAATAAAGTCGACAAAAACCCAACAGGCATTTCTTTTAACCAAATTGACTAAATTAAAACCTCTGAGCTTTAAAATATTCTTAATGTACTCTTTAAAAAGTAAAAATTGTTTTTGGATTTAATGTGGAATTTTATTGAGCATATAGGCTTAAGATAAAATAGTTTTCTTAATGAGTACATCAAGAGTACTCCATAAAACTACATTAAAACTATTTGTTCCAAAATGGATTGTTTTAAAACCAACTTGCTATTTAATCCTTTAAAAAAGCAAATTAGTTTTAAAATAGCCATGTCAAGAGTATTATAAAACCAGTATATGATCATTAGGGCGTTAAGAGCAAATAGTGTTTTTATTTTAATTTAAAGAGTGCATTAAATCCTTTGCATAAGAATAAGTGGTCTTTAAGAAGTTTTGCTTTATCTTAAGGTAACTTTAAAACCAATATCCTTTTATTAAACATATTAAAACACTTTTAAACCCTAAATAAATCAAGAGTGTCTTGCAATTGTTACTTGGGTATATCATTATTTTAGTCAATTCCTAATCCCGATCCCAAAATCCCGGGATTGTGTAAATTTGATCCCGAAACCCCAGATTGTATTATGACTCCGGGATTACAAACCCTAATTTCCAAATACAAAATTTTTTCGTTATGAGAGACTTAGATAGAAAATCTGGATGTGGAAGTAGTGATTCCTTGGGCAGCAGTTTTTTTTAATGACTGCGCATGAGCAGTATGGATAACGTTAATGTAAAATTAAAGGGCCTAAAATCTCCTTATTGAATAAGCTTACAAACTAGTATAATTAACATTTTTACCATTAAACGTACAAACGTGTTGGGATCTTTCAGTGAAAGTAAGCCTATTATTTGCATATCTATGCCAAATTTCAAATATTCTTGAGAACACACACTGAGAAAAAAGAAATCGAAAGTTAAAAAAAAAATATTACATTAATAAAACAAATCGAAACCCACCCCGATATAGGTTCTGACCATCTAGCCATTCAGATAACAATGGATTTGAATTTGCCAAACATACAACTGGACGCAGAGTTCAAAATAAATTATAATAAATGCGATATGGAAAAAGTAAATATTGAAATGAAAAACTATATTAATAACCAACATGATCCCATCAATGAAGAAATAATTAATGGACGTTAATATAAAAAAGGCATTTAAAATAAAATAAAATAAAAAAAATTCAATGATAAGCTCACAGAGTGTGTGGCACAACACTCCCCGAAAGTCAAAATAAATCACTATATACATGAATTACCACCATTTATAATAAGGCACTTAAAAAATGAAAGGAAAATGTACAGAGAGTACAAACAAAACCAAAATGCCAGCTTTAAAAGAAATTTAAACTCGTACAATAAAAACATACAAAAATTGATCCAACAGTATAAAGAAAATAAATGGATAGAAACGTGCAACGATATAAATAGACAACAGGGGAAGAATTATTGGCACCAAGTTAAAAAGCTCAGCAGATATAAATCAAAATCCCTTATGCCACAACTAGAAGACAATGGGCAAATCTTTACAACTGATTCGGAAAAGGCTGAGCATTTCGTAAAACACTTTGAAAAAGCATTTCAAAAAGGTAACGACATACATTTCGATCAAAACCAATACGAACAAGTAACAAACTGGTACACAAATTTTTTTGAAAATGAGAGAACTGAAAACCACAAAATAGAGGAAGACACCTATTATGAAATCATAAACGAAGGAAAAAGCACGACTCCAGGAGAAGACCACATAACGAAAAATTGTGTAAAAAAACTAGATCAAGAAATTCACCTGTTTATAATAAAATGCTACGAATACTGCCTAAACACACATTATTTCCCAGACAAATGGAAACGAGGAACTATAATAGCCATTGCAAAACCTAACACAGACCATAGCAAAGCAAGTAATTATAGGTCAATAACCTTGCTGTCGGTGTTGGCCAAAAACTTCGAAAAAATAATAAAAAACATTCTCAATAAACATGTACAAAATAAAATACCAAACTACCAATTCGGGTTTCAAGAAAAACGTTCAACAGTGCATCCTCTCACAATTTTAGTTTCTAATGTACAAACAGCGAAACTCTCAGGACAACACAGTGCTGCGATCTTTTTAGACATTAACAAGGCCTTCGACAGTGTGTGGCATGAAGGTATATTATACAAACTACATTTGTTAAACTGTCCAAAACATCTAATTTACTTAATAAAAGACTATCTGAATAATCGCAGCCTACAAGTTAAAATTAACGGCAAATACTCTAATAATTTCTCACCACAACAAGGAGTCCCCCAGGGCTCGCCACTTTCACCCCTCCTATACAATATATACTGCTACGATATATATAACAATAACAGGGCAAACCAAAACACATTTAACAAGGACCTCTATACCCTCCAATATGCTGATGATACCGCGCTGGTATCTCATAACAGCTCGATTACCTGTACGGTAACTAAATTACAACAACTTATGGACAGAACAACAACCTGGTTTAATGTATGGAGATTAAAAGCAAATCCAATTAAGTCACAGTTCATTATATTCAATCACACCCAAACTGACAATTCACCAACAATTTCAATAAATGGACAAACATTAAAAAATAAACCTGTTGCCAATTACTTGGGTATACACTTAGACCACAAGCTTAATTTCAACCACCACACAAACCTCATAAAGAAAAAATGCATAACCAGAGGACAACATTTCAGAAACTTGACATACAAAGATAAGGGAATAAACAAGAAAACAGCGGCACACATATATAAATCCATATGCAGACCAATTCTTGAATATGCACACCCATTATATATAAATTGCAGAAAACCAGCAATAAATAACCTTAAAGTAGCAGAAACATCCACCATACGCTCAATAACTAAAATCCGTCATCCAAGAAATGCCCTACATAACCCTCCAAATAATCTTCTCTACGAAGCAACAAATACCCAACCCATAGCCCAACGTCTTGTGCACCTCACCACTAAATTTGCAAAAAACGAACACACTCTGACTACGATGCAACCATTTTGTAAGACACGAGAACAACAACGCTCGAAGCACAAGTACCCCGAAAAAACCATATTGGAACTACTTAAAGCACTTAATGAAGAATAATTGCAAAGAAGAGTTTCCCTTTTTTCTTTTTTTTTTTTGTAAATCAAGATAATCATACTTTCTTATTATAACTTCCTATAAAATTATATGTAAAATATGTTTAAATATGCAACTGGCAGAAGGACTTCGGTCGATAGCCATTTGGTTTTACCAATAAAGTACTTTATTATTATTATTATTACATTATTTTGCCTAGAAGCCGGCATATCTAGGCAGTTGCTACCCAAAATTGACGCAGACGTAATACGAATTATTTAAAATCGTGGAAAACGGGAACCAAATTGTTTTTAATTTGTTCAAATCATATTGTCAGCTTTCAAAAAACCTAATTTGTATTCAAGTAGAATCAAGCAGTACTAACTATCTGTCTAAAAGAAAATGCGAGTCATCTTAAAATTTAAAAAAAAGGCAGTTGAAAAGCAGTCCCATGAAACACACAAGTATGTAAAAAAATATATATATTAAAATATTCCACATACCTTGTTCTTCAACTTCCATTTAAACAATTTCATACAACCAAGGAATTTCCGAGAAATGCTAAATAACAATGGACTACACTTATAAGACACTGATATGGGCGGTTACTTTAGTGAGATGCGCACACTTTCTATAACGAACTTGGAATCAATGCATTCCTTTTATTGCAATATATTTATAGTTTCATCAACTTTGATTATACACGAGTAAGTAATTGTGAAAAATATCACCATGCGATTTTTTATTTCTGACGTATGGGCGGAACCACTGTACGTATAGAGGTGTAAAGTTAAATACTAGGTCACTCATGTCCAGGATAAATCTAAAGAAAGTCTTAATTTTTAATGAGACATTGAACATATTACATAAACTACCCAAAGAAATATAACAAAAATAATTTCCACTTGTCTCATGTCACCCTTTATCAAGATGGTGGATCAAATCCGAAAATTCAGATATAGTTCCCAAACCAAATTTAATATTTTCTATGCATTCTATAATGGTGTAACGTGAAGAAGTACAAAACCTATTATTTATAAATATATTTTAAAAGTTTAAAACTGTCTCTTATAAAAAATTTAAACTCAACACAAATTTTATAACAATTAAGTAATATAAAAACAGCATTTGCTACTATGTCTTAAAACAATAAAAATAACAAATTACAACTTCATGTCATGATTCGCTTTCTGACTGAGGAGATGCAGGTCTGCCTAATGATTTATAAGTACCAGGTAGAACCCATGAATGGCCTACTTTACCAGTTTGTTGACCTACTTTACTAATTTGTTCTTCTTTGAAGGTGATCATCGACGCCTTTGTTTCATCATGTACTTCTGGGACGTACGGCTCAAAATGAATATAATGTTTATCTTCTGTAGGAGGCTCTTCATATAAACGTTCTTTACTTAGTTTTACGACTTCCTGTGCCCTTGCTTTAAAAGCATTTTGGTCGATTTTATATCTAAAATTAAAGCTAACTTAGAAAACTACAAAAATATGTATATAATAGTTAATCAAATAAATGGGTACTACTTGAATTTATTAATTGGTTAGTAATTGAAACTAACATTTCTGCAGCTTCCATATTGACAGCATGTGCGATACTGGCATCAACATTGTAAAAAGTCCATTGAATAAATTTTAAAACTTGCCATAAATGTTGTTCATTTTTATTCCATTTAGGAAAAGCATTTAATAGATTTAGTTCATTACCTACAGGATCTATCACAGGATGAAATATCTCAGACTGAAACACAACTTTCTAAAAAAAAATAAAAAAATAAAATATTATAAATCTGTCTTGATATATTTTAGCAGTTTGTGAAGCATACAACTTGAAAAAGAGACAATTAACTAATACGTTATGAATCATAAAAAAGATTTAAGGCAGCTTCATCATGAGACTGAACCACAAACAGCTATTTTGTGAGCTATACCCGCTGCATTATGTATATTTGATAGGCTTTATGTAACAAGTACATATTAGAAATGGATCATTGATCATTCTGGAACAAACTCTTAAAATTAATTATTGTTTGCTTCAAATTATATGAACAAGAACAATCGAAATTAGAATTAACTGGTTTAAATTGAACTATCATATAATGTAGCAGTTATTTTTTTAACAAAACAGCATGCGGTGTTAACAGGTTGAATGATAAACGAGCAGGTAAACACATTTTTAGAGAAAATCTCCCTACAGCCAGTTTCACAACCGTTAGGATTTGATCATAAAAAATCTGTTTCACAATTTCTGGTTGATTCAAAGGCCTTGCTTATCTAATGGCTAAGAAGAGTAGTATAGATGAGGTAAACCAACAATTCATGGTTAACTAAAAACAATCAATATAAAAATCCGAGCAGCTGGTGCAAACACACATTTTTGTTAAATTTAAACTTGGAATACACTATAAATAGTACAAAAACAAAAGGAACTATTTTTACAGTTTGAAACGTTCACGTTTGCTGTAAATTGAATTAAACATTTGTAAATTACTAATTAAATTAAACAATATCGATATTTTAAATAGCTACATATTTAAAAAAAAAACTCTGCACTTTGTGAGAAGAACACCAAACTTTCCAAATCCATAGTCAATGTTTAGGAAGGGGAGCCACCCTCAACAAAATGGTGGTTATGTTTCCCAAAATACCCGCAATAAAATTTAAATTTCATAATTATTTTGGTATATTAAAGTTGGGTGTCTAGTTATATGTTTTTAGAGATGCTGGATTCAAAAAAAGACGGTAAAACTTAGAACGAGATGTCAATATGGCGACCGAAATGGTCTCCGCGCAATAGTTATAATGTGATAGCGTTTTTATATTCTTTTTCAGTTGACGTCTTTTTCAAAAAATATTCAATTCCTTTTTATTAATTTTAAGTTGTATCAAGGTAAGATATGGCTCCTAATGAGAGGGTACAAAACATGAAATGACGCTACACAAATTTTGAAATAACTGTTTTAATTGAAATAGCATTACTTTCCTTCTTATTTACGTTTTTCTAGAGGCTTTGTGATTTATGAATTATTTTAGCTGACCTCCTTTTACTATATAGGGAACATAAAGAAGCATTTGTGAACATATTCGAAAAGTTAATGCCAACAACAAAAAAACTATTAATACTCAAAACTCTAATATTAACATATTCCATTTGAATATACAATGTATAACAAATAAACTTAATGGAATTGAAGCCTTTTTAGCGGAACATGAAGATAAATATGACTTCTTACTTTTCAATGAGCATCAAAAGAAGAGATAAAATCTGTAAGTATACAAAATTATAATTTAGCTTCTGAATTTAGCAGGTCTATACACAGGCATGGAGAAATAGCAATATTTGCTGCAAAGAAATACAAAGGACTTTCTCTTGCACCAGTAACAATTCTCAGTTGAGATACATTGTGAGATAACAGGTTTTGAAATGGATAATGTTTTACTCGCGACAACATATAGGTCGCCTACTGGAGATCTGGAAGTATTTTTAGAAAAAATGTCTGCTGCCTTAAATATTGTTATAGTTGACCAAAATGTTATAAGACACATAAAAAATCACAAAGCTTTGCCGCGAATCCCCTTAGGATAGAGCGGGGCATGCCTTATTTTTCCACATCATATTAAATAATAAATATAATGTATTACTTAATACATAAAACATCATTATTCTCATGTAAAGTATGTTCTGGCATGATTAAAATAGGAAATTGACGGAAACACACCTGTATCAATTATAATTACGCAACTCCCTCCTAACGGTCCTAATAAAACAAAAATTTAAAGATAACTTTTAGGTGCAGTTTCACAAATCAAATAAGTAATATTACTCGATCAATTGGGATTTGATATACCCAGAAGTAGCAAACCGTTCCATTTTCTATAGAGGGTGTTCCATTCATAGACGTCCAAAATAAACAAGGTGGATAAAGGACCGTAATTGCAACAATATTGACCATTACATATCGGACCCGATGTTGCACTGTTTATTTTTATTGTAAAAGAATGGTGCAATTCAAATCTCACATTTAATATTGCTAAAATTAACATAATAACATTTGGTTGCAATCTGGAAGAACTTTTCCTTGGAAGTCACATTCTGGAAAATAAAACTCATAAGAAGTTTCTGGATTGTACATTGGCAACAAATTAAATTTTCAAGAACATATAAGGAACCTGAATAATAAATTAGCCTCGGGATGTTATTCCATTCGCACAATTTCTACGGAAGTGAAATCCTCTACGGCAAAGACAGCTTGCTCTTCTCTAATAGTCAGACCTAAGATATGGTATCCCCTTTTGGGGATTATGCAATCAACAATTATTGAACAGGGAACTCAGTTTGCAAAAGCGAGCAATAAGATATACACTAGTGGCACCTAGAAATCTTGATCTCGATCCCTATAATAAGATAGAGTGAAATATAAATAGCAAAATAATGTACGTGAAAGAAAGCGATATATTAACATTGATGCCAGGCACTTTAGCATGTTAAGAGTTTCGCCGGCGACTAAAAGTAGCTAAAGAGAAAAGTGGCAACAGAGTAATTAAATCTGTTTCTTTTCGGCATATTATTTGTCTATTTCTCTTCTCTTCTACCTAACATTGGCATCAACTCAATATTTTAAATTGTATATGCAAAGCATATTCAAAATACTCCCATCCTCTATTTGTTGCTCACCGGATATTAATAGTAGTATCCATTTTTATCCACGAAATGGTGTGCTTATTTCATAAAAAACGAAATACTTTTGAATATGCAGAAAATTGCCGCATTACTCGCTAAGCAATTCTCTATCTTTTTCCCTCAAGAACGTGAGAAGATCCTTTACAACTACATGGTAATATATTTATGTTTAGAACGACGGCTATTTGGATGTGCCGTAGGCTGGGTCTGAAGCCAAAAATGATACATTGGTCTTAACTTTCGGTTGTCAGACCTATGGTTACCTATGCATCATGTGTATGGTGGCCAAAAACAGAAGAGAAAATAACACAAGGAAAGTTGCAGAAATTGCAACGCCTTGCCTGTTTAGGGACTACAGGACCAATGTGCTCCTGTCCCCCAGCAGCTATGGAGGCAATGATGGACTTACTTCCTCTGCATTTGCATGTAAGGAAGGCAGCACTTAGTACCTTAAGGCCGCATCAGGCACTTAAATTCAGACCAGGCAACCTGGTTGGTCACTTAAGAATTTTGGAGCTAATCCAATTCAAATTCATGACCAAACCCACTGACTCAATGCCAATCAAGCATGACTTTGACGCGCTAATTGAAAGTCGTCAGATGAGCAGATTCAAAGTACTGCGGTTGGAGAAAGAGTCACACATCTGGTACACAGAAGGATCCAAGATGGACGAAGGGGTTAGTGTGGGCGTAGCAAGGCCTAAATGCAGGCTATCTAAAGCCCTTGGTAACACCCCAACTATCTTCCAGGCAGAAATCTATGCTATAGATCAGTGTGCCCAGGAATGCCTAAGTAGAGGCACTCGAAGGGCAAAGATCTATATACTTTCAGATAGCCAGGCCCCACTAAAGGCTCTCAGGTCCTATACCTTCAAGTCTAAAATTGCCTGGGAATGCAGACCATCCCTAAAGCAACTGGCAAAAAATAACAAGGTCTTGATGTGGGTGCCAGGGCATAAGGGAATAGAAGGCAACGAATTGGCTGCTAGCCTCGCAAGAAAAGGAGGTGAGGCCCCATTTTTTGTACCCGAATCGTTCTGTTGCTTATCTAAGGGGCACATAACGGAGGAGGTCCAAAAATGGCAAAAGGAACAAAAGAAGTCCTACTGGAGGAATACTCCAGGCAAAAGACAAACAAAAAGATTTATAACCTATTTAACAAAGAATGCCATAAGGCTTCTCGAACTTGAAAAGTCCGACCTAAGGCTGATCACAGGCCTTCTAACTGACCATTACCCCATGAGATATCATCTCAAGAACATGGGCATGGCAGAAGACGACAAATGCAGATACTGTGAAGCTGCAACTGAGACTGCGGAACATATACTTGAATGCAAGGTATTAATCCGTATTAATCCGCATTAGACTAAAGTACCTAGAACAGGCAGAATTAACGCCTGAAGACAGGGAAATTATCTCCCAGGAAAATCACAAGCTTTGCAAAAAGTCTTGGAATTCCGGGCAACAACTAGTTGTAGAGTAATTCACAAAAGACCTTTTAGGTCGAAGTGAAGAAAGGCCAACTCAGGGCCAAGCGATCCCTTAAACAATCTACAATCTACAATGTCAGATAATATTCGTTTTGACTCTTTTTGACATCAACTGAAAAATTCACAACTTTTGACCAGTTTAACATTAATGCCCATTACGTTCGATGTATATTGCCTTTATGTTTATCAATTATAATTAGGGTCATAGTATGATAGTTGTTGAAATGGAAATTTTCCTGTATTACATTTTTTTTAATAGCTTGTAATGTATCAAGAAACATTTGAATTCTACACAAAATTTTGCAAACAATTTTTTTTATTCGATTGTTGTAATGAATTGAATGCTGTATTTGGTTACGCCAGTACACTATTCGGCTATCTTCAATAAAAAATTCACCTCTCTGCAGCAGTTATTCTTAATGTAGGAGGAGAAAAAATAGAAAAAAAACTTATAATTTTTAAACCATCCAAAATCAGACCTCATATCTTGGTCGATATTGTTGCTCTTGGGATCCTCTATCACTTTGCTCGTTTTGGACGTCTATAAACGAAACACTCTGTATACCTATAAATCAAAATAAAGTAAACGCGAAGTAAACGGAACACATAATTTTGAATGAATTATTTTTGATATCTCTACTTTCTTTCTCTAAATCAGTTTTTACTTACAGTTAGAAGTAAAATATACACGTCATTACACATAATGGTACAAAATAACAATGTTTCAACTAGTGTAAAATTTTTAAACAATGGACTAATCCTTTCCAATGATAAAAAATGTCACAGTCAACTCTAATTAAATATAACATCATAATTATATAATCAATAAAGAAAAATTCTTACGGGATGTTCACAATCCGGAAAATTTTCGTCTAATATTATATTAAATCGAAATACTCCATCTTCATAAGGCCCATTTCTGACATAAATTACTCCAAACCATACTGAAAATGTAAATATTGAGTAAGTTGACACAATTAAATATTAGTAAATAACTTACTAAGAGAATCTTCATTGGACGGAATCACATAGACACCATGTATATTTTCAGTTTGAATCATCTTACTAAAAAAATTCTAAATTGTTAAAACAATCCCAAATGCTTATCTACTAGCACAGTAGCAAAGACTAATAATATATAATATAATATAATAAAGACGCTACACTCGAAAACAGAAGCTCTTTTTTTGAGAGAGACAGACAATATGACAAATTAAACCTCTCGTCATTCTTTTATGGATGCATCAGCAAAGCAGAGACAGATTTATGTAGATATATTTTATTGTATATACCGAATGAGACATTCCCAGATAATACAGGGTGATTCACGAGGAATGTGCCATAGCCTAATGGCAGATAGAGCACTTCAAGGCGAGTCTAGATCATCAACGAAAAAAGTGTTTTGGCCACTGGTTAAGAGGATAGAGGGTGTTTTTCATTTGGTCTGAATATATCTGCAACGGTTGGATGCAACTGAATGAAATTTACCAGTAACATTCCTCAGCTGGAACTTGTCAGAATGGCCTACTTGGTTTTGAGAAATTTAGGGCCGGACTCGAAAAAAATCTGCTCTCGTTTTTGATAAAAAAGCACATTTTTCTATCGCATTTCTAAAAAATTATTAGCGGATTCGGAAAATACAGAAAAAATGCTATCGAATAGCGATTCAATTTAGACGGCATACCTAAACTGTTTCGGCAAAAAAAATCACAAAACAATTTAGCTCATCACGACTAACACTTTGACCAGGCATTATCTATGGAATGGTTCGATAGAATCTATTCAAATGCTTCAGATCCATATCCCTTCCAAAACTTTACATAATACTTAGCAAAAAACCATCCTACCCAGCAAGAAAAATACAAAGGTGTACTTGTGAAATTTTTTATTTGTTTCCCACTAAATTTAAAATGATAAAATCTGAATGGATTATGGGTATAATCTAGAAAAAGCACGCACACCTAAATGTGATAACACTTTGCAATGTTATCTTTTCCCCTAGTTGGCAGCTGAAGACCAAAGGTGAAAGAAACGTAGCAACCAGCCAAGCTCAGTGGTTGGGTCGAGGTTCGAGTCGTTTAAAAAACTGGTTCTGGGCACCAGCGTATTCAACAATACCTCAACAATATTTCTATAAGTAAAAACAAAACAAATAAGTTGTGATATTCTGTAAATATACTCAGGTATTTAAAAAACAATATAATTAATAAATTAGGATAAAAATACAATCTCTTTACAATTTTTAAGTGAAATTATGTTAAATGGAGAGAAACAAATTATTAAAAAATACTAAAAGAGTTTAAAAGTTAATACTAAGTGAAAATATCAGCTGGTTTACATTAATTTCTTCTGACCAAAATACTGCAGATGTTAGCTACAGAGATAGGTTGGCTTTGACTGACATTTTTTATAATTAATTATTTGTGGCATATTCATGATTTCTTAGTTTGTTGGGTATTTTGACATTGACAATAACGGGTTCCTATCTTGTGCTTTCTCGGGATGGTGTGTGGTCCAGGTATTCAAATAAAAAATAGGCAATTATGAGGGACTAGTCGATAATAAAAAAAATGAAGGGTAAGAATAGTAAATGACTAGGCAATAATACCAATATTTACTAACACTTTAACTTATATGACTCTAGACAAAAACTATAACATTTATTTAGAATTTACTGCAAAAAATTGAAGGAAAACACAAAAATACCCTCGGAATTACCAAGATATTAAGATTTAATATCAAAACTTATAAATTGTCCAAAATAGAAACTATAAATGTACTTTAAATAATACTACCCGTACCAAAATTCTACTATAAACAAAACCTCTGATGTCTGCAAATACACATCTAAAAAAGTTAGACATTATATAAAATAAATGCCTCCGCCTCTGTGGCGGCTATCTCAAAAGCACTCCTGTAAATGTTAAGCAAGTTGAAACCATTATAACACCCCTGCAAATCTCTGACGAAAGTACCTTAGTGATAACTTAACTATAGACTTAATAGCTAAACAGAGTCCACTCTTAGATATGGTACATAATCTTTTTATCATGACCCTCACAAATAAATATTGGGAAAAGAACCCCCCTTATAGTAAAAAGCTACATGGACATGCTACCGTACTCAGAAAAAATGTCCCAATCTGCCATTACTCCATGTTTTACCATCGAATTAGACTTGTTTTTGAAGGAAATTGAGACACACTACACAACAGATTATAAACATTTACTTGACATGATAAGAAATGCTGCTTTCCTGCTCGACTAAAAAATAAATGACCTGATTACCACTATATTTATAGTGATGGATCAAAAAACGGTAACAAGGTCGGATCTGCTTTTTACGACCCTATGAAAAATTATTAGGCGAAATACAAACTACCACCATATACATCTATTTTTACCGCCGAGATGACAGCAATTAGGGAAGCTATGAAGTACTGTCTACATACAGCTGACAAAAGCATTATTTTCACTGACAGCAAAAGTGTCGTACAGGCCTTAAATAATAAAAAAGCGTGCAAAAACAACAACATAATAATTGATATAAAAAATCTTCAAAACAATTTATAAACAACAATAAAATAATAGAAATAATGTGGGTAAGAGGTCACGCAGGACTTATATGTAATGAAATGGTAGACAAAATGGCAAAAGATGCCGACGAAAATGGCAACGAAATAGTAAACTTAAAACTCCCTAAGTTAGATTTCCACCAGTTAGTGAATGAAAGACTCGAAGATAAATGGCAACACCAATATTTAAACGAACCGACAGGAAAGTTCTATAAGACCATACAACCAAAAATCCATGGTTCTGCCTGTCAAATAATCGGAACTATATAAAAACATTAAATCAATTGAGAAGTGGGCATGTACTACACCAAGCATATCTGCACAAAATCGGGTTAAAAGATTCACCAGACTGCATATGTGAATTATGTGACACGTCACATATAATTTTAGACTGTCCTCTAAACCAATGTCAAATGAGTAGGATGTATGAAAAAATTAAGAAAGAAATTCCCTGTAAATATATCACTTTTGCTAGGAAGCAATAATATCAAGATATTTAATGCTCTCTATGGTTACTTAAAATAAATAGGATTTAAAACCTAGTGATTTTAACACTCTCATATCTCTACTGTTTTAACCTTTCCGTAGGCCCCCTCCTGTTCGTCTAAACCTGCCGTGAAAGCCTCCTCGGCAACTCACTATCTTGCTTGTATCACATGTGTTCCATGTTTAATTAGGATCTTAAAATGAAAATAAAAGTACATAGGTTTATACTATGATACATACTGTAAATAAGTCTGGCTGATTGGCACACCACCAAAGCCACCCAACAAAACTCAACCAACCAACCAACCAACCAAAACCTCTGATAGCAATAAAACGGATAATAAAAATCCATAGGTTACTATTGTTTTCAATTCCAAAATCAAATCAGGTATCTTTCTTAATTAAAACAATCATTTAGCTTATAATTCATTATTATTATTTTTTCTTCTTATCGACTAGGTAGAAAGGTTTTTTGCTATGTATTATATGAAGTCTTAGAAGAGATATGGATCTGAAGCATTTGAATAGACTCTATGAAATCATTCCATGATAATTGTGTGAGTCGTGATGTGCTAAATTGTTTTCTGAATTTTTTTTGCTGAAACGGTTTAGGTTTGCCGTTAAAATTGAATCGCTATTCTGATAGCATTTTTCTGTACTTTCTGAATAGTTTTCCAGAAATGCGATAGAAAATTATACTTTTTTGTCAAAAACGAGGAGGGCAGATTTTTTCCGAGTCAGGTCCTGGGTTTTTTAAAACCAAGTGGGCCATTCTGACAAGTCCCAGCTGAGGAATGTTACTGGTAAATTTCATTCGATTACATTCAATCGTTGCAGAGATATAGCTCTTTGAATATTCAGAACAAATGTATAAAACATCTTCTTAACCAGTGACCAAAACATTTTTTTTGTTGGTAATCTAGACTCGCCTTGAAGTGCTCTCTATCGCAAATCACTCTGTATAAAAGCGATAAAATGATGAAATATTATTAACATTTCATCGCCTTGTGTCATTTTGTCCATGTTTCCTTGTACAATACATAAAGCGTTATTTGTGCATATATGTTACACGCATGAAAATTTTTACTCGATTACACATCACTTAGAACCAACTCTGGTTTTAACGTCCTTCATAGCTGCGATTCGGGGTCTACATTAGAGTTGCCAAATGGATATGCTAAATTAAATTTCACAAAGGGAATTTATAAATGGGATTGCTCGGAGTGTTGCGTCTTTATATATATTATCTTATTAGTCTTTGGCAGGAGGGGGGTGGCTTTATTGAAAACTCATTGCTACAAATATTTTCTATGGATAGATTAATTATACTAAACTTAAATCAAGACAAAATAACATAAAACTGTGATGTGCCATACAAGCCATCTAGCTCCTGCATTATACTACCTATAAATAAAGTAAATGATAGTATTAAGTTCATTTTAAATTTTATTCCTGGTTAATCTTACTTAAATGCTAGTTGGGTTGCCACCTCTCCAACTGTAATTCAGGGAATCACCAAGTTGCTCCTATTTCTTTTGTCTCTGTATGGCTATTAGGAATCAGTTATTAGAACTTTATTCATTTTGTATACTCTAATAGATCTAAGCAGGCCCCCCCCGCATCAAATCATGGGCCCCGGTACTAACTTTACTGGCGGGCCCCCCCGCCTAATAATTGATACGCGGGAAAAAAATTTTTGAAAATCTCTGGCGGGCCCTCGCTACGAGCCCCTCGGAAACCAACGGACCCCCGTACTTAATAATTGCTGAGCGGGGGGTTAGGTTGATATGTGAGTGGGCTAAGTAACAGACCCTCCACTGCGACCATCTGGTCTATTGTGGCTCCTGGCTCCTGAGCGGGGGGGAGAAATAAAAAGAAATTTCCAAAATCTCTGGCGGGCTCCCACTACGGGCCCCTAAACTCAGTACCCAATAGACCCCCGTACGGGGGGCCTGGATCTAATTTCCGAAAGTAATTTGCAACAAAAAATGAGAATAAAAAAGAGAAACATGTGTGCATAACCCATAGGTTACTTTCTAGTTTCACTGCAGGTATCATTAAGTGTCATGTAAGACACATTTTTAACCCAATAATAGCCAAAGGTGTGTAAACGCAACTTTTCAACCAAATTTTTTTTTTCAAGGCCGAGATCAATATTTTACACTTCTAAGTTTTACAGAATGTATATGAACAGTTCAGAGAGTGTACGAATATTTTTGTTTTATTAAAATTATCTTTCTTTCATCTTTTAAAACTTTTTTGAATATGCCACAATTTAACTGGTTATGTACATCACCATCAAATTATTTTTTTTGCATTAGCAGTTATAAAATAACAGCAATTCTCTTATGCTATACATAAATAAAAACATACATTGTGATAGCTATATATATGTAATGGATGCGTATACGCACCTTTGGCCAAAAATTTTTTTTTCGATTTCTCCCTCTTCCCACTCATCATAAACATTTTTCGCCCCCCCCCCCCCCCCCGGCGGGCCCGGGGGGGGGAATTTTATTTGATATGGCTAGAATACCCAATCGATATCGACTTCCGTTTCATAGAAACTGTAATTTCGCTATTAACATCTCCATCTTTAGATGACTTTCTACCGATTTTTTTTTTCAATTTTTCTAAAACGGAAATCGATATAGAATCCTTCCGATAATGAAAACGTTAAGAGCGACGAAACCACATTTTTCATCTTATTCTCGGCTTTAACTTTTGTTACAACAAATATTTCGCATATGCGTCATATACAAAGCGTCTACTTTATTACAACTGCACTGCAAGTAGATATCAACGTTCCTTTTAGGAAAATTCGAAAAAAAAAACACCCCATGATGGAAACAATAAGAGTGAAACCTCAATTTTCAACTTATTTTGACTCTAGCACAAAATAGTACGACGATATCGCTTTCATATTCACAAGTCGATATCTCCTTCCGTTTTCGAAAAATCGACGAAAACCGTCGCAATAATAGAATATTGAACAGCAAACTAGAATAGCATACTCTAAGATCGGGCAGAAAAAAATACACCTGACAATAGAATCATTAAGGATCAAATAGGAAAACCACGACAAAGCGAGCCGCGTAGGAGGAAATGTCTGACGATGAAAAAATGAAATGAGGAAATGACGAATTGAGTAACGGCTGAACACGAAACGTCAAGTAATACTATTTATCTATGTGAGAAGTGCAAAATTTACCTGCACCCAGGTTGCTTCAAGATTTTTCAGAAAAAAAAATTATTCTGGTTCATTTCATTTTTATTTGCTTAATAATTTAAATGTCTATTTCAGCCAAAGGTATACCCACGTATGTGTTTTTTTTCAAATATTTATATATATTTTTTCTAATGCTAAATTAGTCTTAATTTATGTATTCTTAATGTACTTTAATAAAAATATCTCTAAAATGGCACCTTCTTATTGTCTTGGCCGTTAATGAGTTAATAGAGGCAGATTTTCAGAAATAGAAACAGAAATTTGAGAAATGGTCCTACAATGTGAAATGTGTTAAGTTATGTAGAAACCGATATAGACCAAATGTTACACACATCAGCTATTTTTTATATAAATATATTTTTTATAAAAAACAAGGCGATTATTTTTTACATTTTGCTAATTATATTTTTTTCTGCTACTATTTTCCTTACGGTATCGCAAACTTAAATAATTTTATTATTGTTATATTCTTTGCAGATATAAAAACGAAGAGTATATTGCATAAAATTTTCATATCATTGCATTAGTTAACTAAGTCTGAACAACTTTCAAAATGTCTGTCGGTAAATAAAAAAGTAATTTAAATTTAAAAAATTGTCTTTATTTCTTTATGCTTTGTGATTGAACAGATATCTTGTGAAACGTTACTTTCTATCGTTATATTTTTTATTAATATATATTTCATTATAATATAATATCCATCGAAATGTATGACTTTCAACTGCATAAGAAATTAGAAAGTTTGAAAGTAGCTGGCGGTGCACTGTGGGGAAATTCCGGATTTTGCTGGTCAAAAATCTCTAGAGACCTTAATATCCATTGGACCGGGACAATATTTTTTAAAAAAAGAGGTAATTAAATTCCCTACACATCTGTCGAATGGTGGCAAATTTTTAAATGACTCGGTCAACTTTTATTAATGACATAATAAAGTGTCAACTGTAAAAAAATATTAAAAATTTAAATAATGAACCAATTTCGCTAGATTCACATGAAAATTAAATTTCTTTGTATACACATAGTACATAAACTACATAGTAGTAAAATCAAACTGCCAAATACATAATTTGACAATATTTTTTTTTTACAGTTTCTTGACAGTTTATTAGGGTAAATGTGCCGGTTAGCCGGCCAGCATTAGTTGTCGGCCAATTCTTCATAAAATATAAAATAATAGTCAAGTCACAGACAAAGTTCATTAGTCGAATGTGTTCCTATTTTCGGCCACCTCTTCTGAACACGTGTTAAAAACTATATTTCATTCTAGCGGCAGAAAGTGAAATTAAAATTATTTAAATACCGGTCTTTAACAGCTGTTCTGTAACCCCCTATCAGATCTAGTAAAAGTGTAGTGTGACTACTGTTCGGAAATAGTAAGTATTTTTTGAATCCATTAGTTAACCTTTATCACTGAGTAGGCTTTTAAATTAAATTAATTATGATATAAAAAAAGAACAAACTCTGAATTAAAATCTTTGAGGTTAAATTTTATGTGGCCGGTAACTGGGCTTACGAGATGAGAGAAAATCCTGTTCTCGTCCACAGTGGCCAAGAAATGGTCTGATCATTTAATTATCTAACATCTTTTTCTATCGCATGTAAACTTATATTAAACTGCCTCATTTATTTTTTCTACTTATCTCTGTTGCACTGATATCACGCCCAGTTTACGGCCACAAAAAGCCGGGAATTTTAAAAAATAATTTAAAATTCTTTTGGTGGCCGAAAACGGGTTATGAACTTCCCATTTCTCGACCACCCAAGGATTAATACATATTTGATTGAAATGAATCAACATGAATCTATTTATTTGTTATTTTTTCTTACCAGATGCCAAGGGAAAACCAAAGAAATAAAATTGTGAAAAATGCTGTCAAAGCGAAAAATCGCAGGAGACTTTTTCAATATACAGAGGAGGTCCTTAATGCAGCATTACAAGAAATAAAAGGAAAAAAATCTGGAATTCGGGAAATTTTCCGAAAATTTGGGGTTCCAAGAAGCACTGTTCAGGATTACTTGAAAGGAAAGAAAGCAATGCAATATCGAAAAACTGGACCTCCACCTCTTCTGACGATTGAAGGCGAAGAGAAAATGGTGGACTGGGTTGTTAAAATAGCAAAATGTGGCTTTTCCATCAAAAAGCAGGACTTATTTGAAACAGTAGAAAAAATACTAAAAGATAGTGGCAACAAAAAAACGAAATTGCCATTAGGGAAGCAGAAGGAGTAAATAAGGCCCGTGCTATTGTTACAGAAGAAAATATAAGACAATGGTTTGCAGAACTGAAACGTTTTATAAAAGACAATAATTTACTTGATATTTTTAATGATCCCCAAAGGATATTTAATGGAGATGAGATGGGTTTTTCATTATGCCCAAAGACGGGCAAAGTTCTAGCCCCGAGAGGTTGCAAGGATTTGTATAGTGTGAAAGTCGGAAATGATAAAGAGAATATAACAGTATTGGTAGTGTTTAATGCATCTGGACAAATATGTCCACCACTAGTGGTTTTTCCATATATTAGACCACCAAAAATTGTCGTGGATTCGATGCCAGAAAGCTGGGTAAATCCGAAACAGGTTGGATGCAATCAATCGTTTTCTTCGAATATGTTGCCAATGAACTCGATAACTGGATAGAAGAAAACAAAATCAAGAGACCTATTATTCTCTTCATTAATGGCCATAAGTCGCACATGAGTATGTGAAAAAAAAAACATAATACTTTATGCTTTGCCACCTAACACGACACACTTACTTCAGCCAGCGGATGTTAGTGTTTTTCGGCCAGTAAAGCAAGAATAGAAAAAATATAGTCAGGAAATGGCAAAACAAACCAGAGAATGTAAACTCTACAGTAAATAAAACGAATTTTTGCAAATTGCTCCACGAAACGTTAGAAAATACAAATATGGAAAGTTGCATCAGAAGTGGATTTCGAAAATGTGGATTGTACCCACTAAATCCTGATAATGTCGACTACACTAAATGTGTACAAAATCAAATGGAGAAGATTATAAATAATGGCTTATTTTTGGAAGAAAGGGAGGAAGTAGGAAGTATAACAGCTCAAGACATTAAGTCTGCAGAAAAAGTTATAAAGAGCATCCAAAATATACTTGAAAGCTATGGCATTAACGTCAACGTAATCCAAGAAGAAATAAGACATATTATACAAATTGAACAATCAAAACCCCTAGAAAATGAAGAAGCAGTACATCTAGATAATGAAGAAATAAAACATCCAGAAACTGACAATTCAAAAAGTAATTTAGATGTAATAGACATTGGCGAATCTATTATTTTACCTTCTAATGGTATGGAAACTAAAAATCCTCTTGTTGAAGTGGGATCTATCTTACCAATAGCTCAGTTCAATATAATATCAAATATCAAAATAAAAAGTGCTGATTCACTATGGGATACAGAAGCAACAAATAAGGAGATCATATCATCAGAAAAAAACTATACTCCAATAATCCACGAAGAACATATTTTTAATGATAACAGTGCTAATCTAAACTTAATTCCTGTAAAAGAGAAGTCATTACAAGTATTATATCCACTTGATGAAAATTCGGCTAGCAGTTTGCAAGCAGGTACCAGTAAAATTCTCCCAGCAGCATCTAATACGAAACTGGAGGAAAGCCATGAGGGAGAGAAACCTCTATCATTAGCTGAGGCTTTTGGCAAACACTTAACCTATCCGGAACCCATTAAAAAGGGTGGCAATTCTAAATTAAAGGAAAAATTGCCAAGTGCCATCTCATCAAAAGTTTGGAGAGAATGCTATCTAAACAAGGAAAATATAAAAAAAGAAAAGATAGAAGCTGTCCTGAAGATAAAAAAAGAAAGAGGACAACAAAAACAAATAAAAGAATTAAAACAGAAGGGAGATTCAAAGAAAAAAAACAGAAAAGCAATCCACTACTACCAATAGTAAAGAAAACATAAATGGTGAAAAATCTACAAGCAAAAAAGAAATCTGGTCTGTTTGTACAGTCGAACTTATTAGTGACACAGAGGAAGATGATGAGAAAAATTTAGGGTGTGACCATTATACTAGATGGTTTCACATGAAGTGCACAGAATTCATTGGAATGCCATATGAAGAGGCCGCCACCAAAGAATACATATGTGATTATCGTACTTAATTATTTAATAAGTGTCACTTATTGAAAACAATGTTTATTTCAGACAATTCTGAGTCCATTTTATATTATCTAATATTTTTATCTATACTATGTAATTTTTATTGACTGTTACTTGTAAAAACAAAGTTCCTTTCAAATAAGTTAAGATTTTATTTTATGTATACTTTTATAAGAATAAACTATACCTACCTATTTTTAAATTTTAATTATTTTTTGTACTGTTTGTCCGAAAAATGGAATATGTAATACCTACGGTTCGGCCAGCGGCCGAGAACCGGTAACTCAATGGCCGACGCTGGGTCATCACTGGCCGAGAACAGGTCAAATCGTTACTTTTTCATAATTTATAGAATTTCACGTATTTGTATTTAAATTTATTATAATTCATATTTTGGAAACCATTCAGCATTCATCTAGGAAGTGCTTCATTAGAACATTATAGCATAGACTTAAATGTTTGTTATTGATGTTCATAACCTTACGTTAACTGGCCGACAACCGGCACATTTACCCTATGTCATTAATAAAAATTGACCCAGTCATTTAAAAATTTGCCCCGACAGATGTGTAGGGAATTTAACACGTTCACTGCGTTGTTGAAAAATCAATGTTAAATTTCCATGCGTTATCGGTCCCGGGAGACCGATACCAAGTTTTCGTCCTATGCGGTTACGGTCCCCGGAGACCGATATCTTAAAACCTACAAAAATTGAATTTTTGCCAAAAAAACTGCACTATCAAATCACTTGGCCAATAGAAATCTATTCTAAACTTTGTAAATTATGTATCGCAGCGTCAGTACTGGTTTCCGAAGACCATAACCGCATATAACCAATACATGTCTTTTGGCTCAATTGAAAGGCGTTTTTCTTGGATTTAAATTAAAACAGCCTTTATTTCTTACATATAAAAACAAAAATAGTGTTTATGGCTGTTCTGTATACATAACATAACGAAAATAAAAGAGCAAATATACGTCAATAACATTCAAAGTAGTTATTATTATTATTTAATTTTTGTGTAGTTCATTGAAGCAGTCTAAGCACATCCCTGGTTGGTTTGGGCAGTGCGCATAAAAACTTGTCACTTTTGATATCTTTTTATTTGCTGCTCGACTGTCCATTGTGAGGCGCAACTTTTTGTAACAACCATTGCACATTTTCCTTTTTTTTCTTCCTGGCCCGCGAGGTTTCACTAATTTGTGTGGAGCCCTTTTCGGCAATGAGGTACTTTTCTCTTCGTTTGCAACTTCTGGTTCACTTAGAAACAATATCGGTCTTAGGGGACCAATAGCGCACTACAGTAATACATATTACTTCTCCGGAGACCGATAGAACAATAATAGTTCCGTGGTACTGAAAATGCAACCAGCATCACATAGCTGTTTGAAAGGTTAAAATCCACCGGTTCGTTTGGAAGTTATCGCTCCCGCACCAGCGGTAGGTTTACATAAAAGTATTACGCACCAGGAGAATGTGCGCCATCGGTCCCCGGGGACCGGTAACGAATTGAACGTGTTAATTACCTTTAATTTTAAAAAAAACTATTTCGATCCGATGGATATTAAGGTCTCTAGAGACTTTTGAACAGTAAGATCCGGAATTTCCCCAGTGTGGTGGTCTGGAGGTTGCACTTTTGACTAATAATCTAAGGGTCGTGGGTTTGAAACACAAGTATGTTAAATTGTAATTCCTTTTTTTTTCCCCTAATTTTGCTGTTTCGCCAACTAAGTTGATATCATAAAATAAAAAATGTCTGAAACTAACATTATTTACAAAAAAACTATAAAGAGTATCCCATAGAATGTGCAATAATTATTTAAAAAGATCAATAAATCGACGAAGAGTATAATGTTTACTCTAGTTGTTATTTATAATGTACACCTAAGATCCAATGTGGCTTCCAAGTTCTACTATTACCGGTCTGTCGGTAAATAGTTCTTGCCAATTACTAGTGGAAATTACTGAACTTATCGAGGGCTCTCAAAAACTAAGGGAAGAATTAAATATATCCTCTGGTTACATCCAACGACGAACAGAAGATCACAATAAAAAATTTACAAGACATAATCACCAAAACAAAAGAACAAGAAAACAAAAGTAATGAAGTACTACTAAGTGAACATCGTAAAATGTCTGAAAAGCAGGAGGAATATAAACAAATAATAAAAGAATTAGAAATAATAAATAAAAATTTAAATAGTGAAATAAGAAAGTTAAATGAAGAAATAATCATATTGCAAAAGGATATAAATTTGGAAAGGCAGAAACAAAACGATGCATCTATAATTGAAGAAAACTCAGTGAGAAGTTATAAACCAATAAAAGCTGTAAATGAAATGCCAATAAATAAAAAAAAGATGTGGGACTGCAAAAAATAAAAAAAAATTACCTAGAAGATAAAATGGAAATATCGCAAGGCAACACTAAAATTATAGGTAAAATTAGTCAAGTAGTTATAACAGAAAAAATGAAAGCTGATAGAAGTAGTAAATGCAACATGGATGAAATGAAGAATAATGAGGTATATCACAGCATAACAGGTAGAATGGGTCAGGGAAAAAAAATTAACACACAAAACAACAAACATCAAGGTATTGAACCCGAAATCAATGAAGAAATAGAGGAGACATTAAACTCAAAAACAATATCAAAATCTTCAAGGAATTTGCCTCTTATGGAAAAGGCATCTGAGAAGAAGAAAATACTTATTATAGGCAATCAGTTTGGCAAAAATTGCTCATCAATATTATATGACTTATTAGATAATTCTGTATACTCGGTTGAGGCCTTAATCAAAACGAATGTAGGTATTACTAACCTTGCCACAGATATTTTCACATTAACAAAGGAATATAATTCGCTAGATTATGTTGTTTTAATGATTAATGAACATTGTATCACCAATACAGCAACTTTTAAATCATGTATGAGACAAATATTACCCATAAGTAAAATCACAAACTTACTTATACTGACTGAATGTAGGGAAACAAATGATTTTATATACGTCATTAATGACGCAATCACCACTTTCAAATATCTTAATAAAAATGTATCTGTTGACTACAAAAACCAATTGGCAATTAGTAATTTTAAAAAAATCTAAAATTAATGCATGCTATAAAATTAAACGATTTACCATGTTTAATGATATAAAAATAAATCAAAATCTTATTCTCATTAAACCATCAATAATGAACCAATCAAACTTTCAAAATGTAGTAATAGATAAAGTAACTAGCAACATAATTATAGCAGATAATTCAGATGTTGATGTATCTGCAAATAATGACATACAAATCAATTCAGACTTAACCAACGAGAATGGGAATAATAGTTCTTGCTATGCAAATCGTGATTTTTTAGAAGCAAGGTCAAAAAGAAAGAATTTAAGGTAATGCACCAAAATACACAAGGTATTGGAAACAAACTTGGGGAAATTGAAGTATTTTTAACAGAAATAAATTGTGATGTCCTCTGCGTATCTGAACATTGGTCAAAAAAAGAGGAAATTCAATCTCTTCAAATTCCAGGCTTCGTTCAAGGTGATTTTTATTGTAGAAAAAACTATAAAAATGGTGGTGCAGGCATATATGTTAAAGCAAATTATAAATTTAAAATCTTAAACTATATAAAAGAACTCTCAATCGACAAACATTTTGAATGTGTAGGAGTTAAAGTTTTTTTAGATGAATCGGATTCTGTCATTATTCTGAGTTTGTACAGAAGTCCAGATGGTAACATAAATGTATTTTTTGAAAATCTCTGTAATGCTCTAAATCTTATTGCAAACAGAAATCTACAAAACCATCTTGTACTTTGTGGGGATTTTAACATTAATTTTCTAAAGGCCTCAAAGAATCTTACCGGTCTACTAGACATCTTAAATTCTTTCTACTTGACGCCTACGATAAAAGGGTGTACTAGACTAACCAACTGTATTGATAACATATGCATACTTGTTGATGACAAACTGTACGATAGCAAGGTATTAAATAGTGCTATAGCTGATCACCACGCCCAGTTGTTAACTGTGTTGGTTGATGAAAATACAGATAAGGGTAAAATATATTATCAACGACAAATAAGTGACAATAATATAAGGTACTTGTGTTCACTGCTTGCAGAAGAAAATTGGGAAAATGTATTCAATTCAGATTTAGATGTGAATTCTGCTTTTGCTTTATTTCTAGACGACTTCAAATATTATTTTGAATTAGCTTTTCCATTAAAGAAAAAAAGGACAAGACAGCATACCAAAAAGGGCTGGTTGACAAGAGGCATAAGGGTGTCAGCGAGAAAATTAAAAGACTTGTATATTCTGAGCCAACAAGGGAATGAAGAAATTAAAAAAAATTATAGGAAATATAAATCGGTCTACAGGCAGGTAATAAATAAGGCAAAAAAGATGTATAATACTTCCATGATTTCTAATGCTCATAATAAATCAAAAGCAGCATGGAATATTTTAAATTTAAATAAAAATAAAAAGAATTGCCATGAAACTAACAAAGAAATTAAACTTACAGTTGATAATATTACTTTAATTAATAATCATGAGATATCTAACCAATTCAATAAATATTTTAACAATAATCCACTTGACTTAATACAAAATCTAGATAAACAAAAACACCTACGATAAATAGAAGAAATCAAAAATCCTTCTTTTTTGAACCTGTCACAGAAGCAGAAGTCCTAGAAGTGATTGCAGATTTAAAAAATTCGAATTCCTTAGGTGATGATGGTATTAGCAACAATTTGATTAAAAAATGTAAGAAATTAATTAGTAAACCATTAGCCTATTTAATAAATTGTTCTTTGAACCAAGGCATATTTCCAAATAAACTAAAACTGGCCAAAATAATACCTATATACAAATCCGGCAATAAAAATAAATTGGAAAACTATAGGCCCATTTCTATTCTAAGTCCTTTTGCGAAAATCTTTGAAAAAGTAGTTGCTTTTTTTGTTAAATATAATTTATTTAATCCTAAACAGTTTGGATTCCGAAAGGGCGTATCTACAACAACGGCTATTTTACATGTTTTAAATCTGCTATATAAGAACCTTGATCAGCGTCATAAATGTGTGGGCACAAATGTGTATGCTGACGACACTTCCCTGTTAATTTGTCACCCCAGAATAGAGGACGTAACTAAAAATGCTAATCTACAATTTCAGCAGATTCGTGAATGGTACAAAAGTAACAAGCTAAGATTAAATGTAAAAAAATCCAGTTTTATCAGATTTGATATATCTAACAAAAAAGTTGACAGTAGCTTATTAATAAAAACTGATGGTGGTTCATTAGAGCAAAAGAACAATTTAAAATTCTTGGGGTTACATATATCTAACAACTGTTCTTGGCATCTTCATATAGATTCAGTTTGTAACAAAATTGCGCCAGTTTGTTACTGTTTAAATCAATTGAGGAAAACTGTCGAACAGTCTGTTCTTTTAATGTACTATTATGCCCACTTTCACTCTGTGATTTCATATGGTGTTATTGCTTGGGGTGGATCCACTGAAAGTGAGAGAGTGTTCAAAATGCAGAAAAGAGCAATCAGACACATAGTAGGAGTAAATCAGAGAACCAGCTGTAAACCAATCTTTAAGGAATTAGGCATCCTAACTTTACCCAGCATCTATATACTTCAATTATTAATACATGCTAAATCTGAATTTAAGCCAAAATCACAATTATAATACTAGAAATAACTTAGTATTAGAAGTTCCACAGCATAATTTATCAATTTTTGAAAAAAGCCCTGAATACCTGGCTATTAAAGTTTATAATAAGCTGCCGAATGTATACAAAAATCTAAATGAAAAATCTTTTAAACATAATATGAAAAAAATACTAGTTGAAAAGTGTTATACAATTGGTGAATTTTTTTGTGATAATCTGTGATATTGTATCTTTATTTATCAATTATGTTCGTGTAGATATTGTTATAAATATTGTGTATTTACTATAATTTTATATCCATTTTTTGTGTGTTTGCTATAGATTGTCCAATGACGTACCATATATACATTTTTTTTTGTATCTGAAATGGTCAATAAAGATTATTATTATTATTATTATCCAGATAAACTGTCTGCTTGCAGTTGGAGCAGTAAATTGTTTAGCTTACAGTCCAGTGGGAAATTTTCAAAAGGAGGCAACTCAAAATTCATTACGTATTTGAATTTGATGGTACAGATACAATTTCCACGATTAATTCAAGCGTTTAGATTTAACATCATCTTGCTTGTCACAATTTACTTACTACTCGGCTAAAATAACATATTCTTGTCGATATACTTTATATACTTTGTTCAGTTCAGCATTTTGTCGATCAAATAAATTTTCTTTATGAGCAGGTGGCAGGACTCTTCGTAAAGAACCTTGCCTTTGAAAATTTTCATTGTTTTCGTTCTAAAAAGAAATTGATAATTTGTCTTAAATATACATTAACAATCTTTTACAAAAAATGTTACCTTTGGGGACCTTATAGGTGTACACATAATTAACTAACTAAACGCGTCAATAAAATATAATTGAACATGTGATAATTGCAATACACAATCATTAATAGATATATTTGTGTTATCATTTGATAATAATCCGAATAATCTCCCACGTAAACATCAAAAATTTTCAAATTCCCGAAGATAGCAACACATTTCTTCGTTCCTTCGTTGACAATTGACATTTGATTGCCACAACGATAGCACAGAAGACTAAACAATCTTCTGTGACTTCGTCACAGAAGAAGAAACAATTGATTCTTCTTCTGTGACTTCGTATGCAAAGGAAAGGAACTAATATTTAGAGATGAGTTGCTATTTAACAACCTGTTATTTTATAACTGTTATTTGTAAATAGCATTAGCAGCCTGTTATTTCTGTACGAAAATAACAGATAAGAAACACGACCGTTGAGTGAATAGACTCTTCAATCAACGACACGACGTAGTAAAAATGTTCTTGCTGACTGCTATTAAACTGTTATTCAGAAAACAGCAGTAGCAGATAATGAAATCGCAACGCAACCGCGCTAATGTAGTGAAGTTGAATATTATTGTGGGTATCTTGAGTTATCGGCTTTATGTATACATTTCTTAGTTGCTTTTTAATCATAACATATTCAAATCTTTTCGATTTTTTTCTCCGTGTGTATATATTCGATTACCCGCATACCAAGTTTAAAAATGAAGGAATGCCAGAGTTGAGTTGAATATTTTTGTAGAAATCTCGAGCCATCCGCTTTATGTACTGACTTTTAGCTGTTTTTTAAATCATAATGTGTTCAGAGCTTTTATATTTTCTTCTCCATATGTATATTTTCGTTTACCTGCATCTCCAATATTGTCATTGCATACGCTGTGTTTGGCGTGTTTCTATGCTGGTATTTCTTTATTAATTTAACATAACAGAATAATAATTAAAAGTTGAAGCTTAAAAAATGATGTATATAAATAAAATTATTTATATTTTATTTATATGTATATGAACGTAAGAAAAAAATCAATTAATACCTCTATAAAACATAAAAATCAAAGAATTTTTTCTGCCCGTCGGCCAGCGGCAGCAGCATAATGTATAATATAACGTCTATGAACATTGAACTAACAGTTGCAAACTGCGCGCTGCGGTATACCAATGTCAGTACTTCTCAGCGATCTGTTATTTTTAAACATTTACTTTAAACTGTTATTTCAAAATAGCAGTAGCAGTTTAAACCTGTTATTAAAAAATAACAGCTTTTATCCATCACTACTAATATTCTTTAATCTATGGTTGACACTGACACAGTGTTACCAATTGGTGGGTATTTACCCGAATTGCGGGGATTTTAGTGATGTGTGGGTATTTTGGTGGGTAATGGCTTCATGTGGGTAAAATGCGGGTATTTTGAGATATGGCACTAATGAACTCCATACATACTGGAGTGTTCTCGCATAGGGGGTGAAGTTCGCATCAGCAGGTTCTCTGTCTCTTTTGCCTAATACATAGATTAACAAATGCGAGTGAGACACAAAACCTTTCAGTCATTGTTCGAATTCACTCTATTAGCTATTTTCTTTCGTGCTCATTCAAAGCAGTGAACACAATCAGTAAGCTACCAATAGAGATCAAGGATTTCAAAGATACCTCGATTTGATTGGCTGTTTAGTGATTGCAATCAGTTTGTTCAGCACGAAAGAAAACAGCTATTATATAGAGCTCATTGGCTGGCGCTGCGCGCTGTGTCGACTTATATTTATTTTTGTATTATATTTATATTTTTGTTATTACATTGTTAGTTTTGTTATTTTTTAAAAGTTTCCATTGCGTTTTATATTTATTTAAAAAATACCCATTAAATTATGTATTTATATTGTTTTATTATCTTCCCATTCCTTCGTACGAGCAGCACTATTAAACCGGTAAAAATTTTTAGCATCAAGCCAAGCCACAAACAACCAAACAAGTGTAATGCCTATCTGTTTTTCCAGTGTGGGTATTTTGGTGGGTAATGCGGGTATTTTTTTCGTGATTTTGCGGGTATAGTGATGGGCGATATCGTGATTTTTCAATCACAACGTAAATCGTTACTGTGATTTTCTTATATCAGTGAATTTAAAGCGTGATGTGATCACGACTTTCATAATACGACGTACGAGAGAAATTGTTAATTGTTCCCTATCCCTAAATAAGCGCCGACAGACGGTGAATGGTGAATTAGCTACTTTTGGTAATCTGTGCTGCCGCAGATATGCATAATATGTATAATATATATTATGATTTGTTTATCCAAATAACCTCTCTGATATATGGATTGGTAATAAAGCAAAAGCATACTAGGTTTTGAATGGAACTTGATAATAGGATATTTTTGTAAAGTTGTAGTGTCGTGCGCAAAAAAATGGGACAATGGGACAGGTCTTATAACGCATTTTTGCTAAAATCTAGTTGTGTACATCTAACTGTAATTTTTGTGACATTGTCAGTTATTTGTCAAAATTCATTGCAAGTGTGCAAATAGAGACAGATTTACATTAGAAAAATATAGTTGTCCTATTTTTTTTTTGCTCACGACATAGTAGTACAAACATTAACATTTCGGAAGCATCAATAAATTTCTTGTTTATATTTATGTTTATTTAAAATGGTATATTTATTTTTTAATGTTATTTTTTTTGTTGTTTTATAATATACCTATAAGGATTTTTTTTTAAATGTTTTCATTTGCTTATTGTCGAATTCCATATTTTTATTCATATTTCATGCCGAAACGTAAATGCTCAATATTTTCAATAAAATTGCTAGTATATTTAATCATATAAAATATTTTTACGCATGGTTTTAGTAGTTATACTTCTGGTGTTATGTTATAACAAAAATGTTCCGTCACGACCCTGCCTCGAATCGCCACATCGCATCGCCAGTCAATAAAAGACAAAGATATTTATATAAATATCTAAATAATGTGAAATAACGCTAATAAGGCACGGGATCGCTTGCTTTACGTGTTAATACATACGGTCGCAAACAATAATCGACTCAAAGTAAATATCGTGAAATATCGTCTTGGTTAGACCACGGCAAGGGAACGAAATACGGAAAGTCGTGATCACGTCACGCTTTTCTTCCAACTTTACTAACAGTCGTTACCTGTGATTTCTTAATATCAGTGATTAAATCACAGTTCGTGATATATCGCCCATCACTATGCGGGTATTTAAAATCTACTCGTTGGCAACACTGCACTGACAGTTGTTTTGTTTTTAAGATTTAAGGTTAGAGTGGACGGAAGTGGTATTCCACAAATTAAAAAGTAACTTGAGTAAGTTTTGGGAATTGTAAATAAATAAGAATGGAAAATCAAAAGCAAGTAGTATTATCAAAAGGTATACTGGAAATGAAATTCATGAAAAAGAGTAAAGAGAAAGTTCAGAAGGAAATAGAGGATGCCGAGGGGCAAGCTATGTATTCTAATGAAATCACTGAAGAAATGAGACGCAGTGGAAACTTAGTCTTTATTGAAACTAGTATAACAAACTGTAAAAATCTGATTGAAGGTAGACTGTCTTTCGGCGGAGCAAATCCTGAAATTGAAAAAATTATGGCTACTGAATATAATATATTAGTGGGAGAAGAGGAAAAACGTAAAGAAAAAGATATCACAGATGCCGAGATGGCAGAAGGTTATTCATCTGTAGTTGACACTATTGGAAAGAAATTTGCTTCTTCAAAACAAAAAATAAAATATACTAAAGAAAAGAAAAAGAATTTTATGAAACCTGTCGATGAACCATTATATTAAGTGTGTAATTATAATTAACATGTAACTAAGTTATTTTGTATTAAATAGTTTTTTTTTAATAGTAAAATCAACATTTGTCTCATATTCTCTTGATTTTTCTTCTTGGGGTTTGCAATTTATACAGAGTGATCCATTTAAAAGCTGAACACCTCTCTAAAATGTTTATTTTGCTATTTGAATCAAATTTTACTCAAGTATAAAACAAATTAGGATCTAATTATGACGAGAATTTGCCTCCTACAAATGCAAAGTCACCTGCGGTACCAAAATATACGGAAACAATCAAAAAATCATATTAGGCATTTTTTTATCAGAAATTTTTTTGTCCAAAAACCATAAGTCCAAAATTTAATTAAAACTAAAAAATTGAAATTTAAACAAAACTGCAAATTACTTGACAACTACCTAGCAGCTTGGGTTTAATTTCAAACAAAATTGTCATAGTAGGTACACTTTTCTAAATAAAGAAACCCATTAAAATGATATTTTCGGACTTTGGCATTATTTTAATCAAAATTTCAATATTTTCCTATTTTGATTAAATTTTGGTACGGTTTTTGGACAATTCCGAACAAGTTTCATTAACACATTCGCTGCCGGCACCGCCCCAGGGGCGTTCATCCGATTTTGATAAAAACGCCGGGAACGTCCGAGAGGCGTTCTTCTATATACCCAAAAATTGTAATTAATTAAACAAAAAATAAAAGAAAAAAAAAAAGGAAAAACGAAAAGAAAAAAAACTAATTTTGTTTTTTAGTAGAGTGTCCACTAGCTAATACAAACATTAAATTAACAAATTGCAAAAGAAAATAGGTGGCACACGATCAATCGTCACTAATGAGCTCCGGCAGTGAATGTGTTAACAAAATTTTCCGATAAAAAAATGCCTAATATGATTTCTTGTTTTTTCCGCACACTTTGGTACCGCAGGTGACTTTACATCAGGAGGCGAATGTTTTTCTGGTCATAATTAGATCCTAATTTGTTCTATACTTGAGTAGAATTTGATTTAAATCGCACAATAAATAAAGATTTTAGAGAGGCTTTTAAATGGGTCACTCTGTATATATGTATATCGGGTGCCACAGGCTAGTGGCTCCCCCCTATATTTCCCTTATCCATTTGAAATTTGGGGTGCATAAACTACCTGGATGGATTTTTGGACATAAGAAACGGTATGAGACTATTTCCGGTTTACCTGAAAATGATACCAGAACTTTCGATTTTTAAATGTATATTTTTACATATTTGGATTTAAGACATTCTGAGTATTCCATGAGATTTTCGTGAATTTTTGAGTCGATGTTCAGTTTTTTTAAGCATTTTAAGACATTTGTATAGAGTGCTTTGGAATGCCAAAATTTCTACAGCAGGTAAAGTTCAAGGGAAAAATACAATTTCATTAATAACTATTTACGAAGCCTCCAAAATTGAACAAATCACTTTTTTATCGTAAACTTTTTTGTTTCAAATGGGAAGGTGGTGCCCAGTAAACATTAATGTAACTTTACCTCTCTGAGAGGTAAGATTAATAGAACATCTTTATATAAAATATTTTACATAATTTTACATAGCATATACGTAAAATAATATCATATTTAAGTGAACATATTAACTTAATTACTTATACACAAGTTTACATATTTGCTACATAATTTTACTTAAAAATGTTTACCTACTTCATTTTACGACATCGAAATCATGGAACGCGTCACACGCTCACGCAGCACGCCAGTGTAAAATGATGTAAAATCTAACTTTTGTGTTTTTTGATCATTTTTGTGAAAAATTGTGGATGTCTTTTAATAACTTTGATGCAGAACTGTGAACCATAAAGCGTTGTGACTTTTTTAAATATTACTTTATTTGGACGTTTTATTAGTGTAGAGGTTACGTGCAAACATAAACATGCCCTCTTGTTTGCGAATTTGGTGTACATACTTTTGGAGGTGCACCATTTTCCAGTGAATGACCCAAAAGTAAGTTTGTGTTGTACCGTTTTTATAAAGATATTTATTTAAATGAAACGTAATCTTTTTATAGGTTAGAATTATTTCATGGGCAATCGTTATTCTCGACAGACAATTATATCATTACATGGATTTTGTTACCCAAAAGCTGTATGTTGGTGCTGTCCCCACATTATTAAGTTCAACTGAATCCAGCGTAAGAAGTTGTAATTCAAGGAAACCCAGATCTTAATAGTGACCAAAAGCTTTTGCGAAGTACTATGCATAGGTATGGTTATTGTTTACCGACATCTTATAGCACCTATACTTTGTGTTCGTTATTGTATTGTACATATATTTCAAGGTTTTGTATATGTAAAGTAGGCTAATATTTTCCTGCAATTTTTCTTTTGTCCAAAATTGGCTTCAACACGTAAATATTTCAGAAAAATTAGATCAGAACCTTAGGACAAAACCATTGCCCCTTTTTAGGGGATAAAAGGGGTGGTAATCAAAAACCGATAAATTTTTTTTTAATATCAGAATCGTTTTCAACATGTTAAAAAACAGGATTAGATGGTTATCTGATCAAAAGCGCATCCCCTTTTTTTTTTTGGTGTCTTGTGATTAATGATATTGCTTGTATCGCCATTAAAAAAATTAATTTGATCATTATAAAACTACGAAGAAAACTGGAATTCTCAACCTTTATGGTTAATTTTGTTGCAAGAAATTAAGACAATTAAGATTTGTCATTATTAAAAATATGCGAGAAAATATATATATATAAATATAATCATCTTGGTAAAGGACCCCGCACATTTTCTTATATCAAATGGCTCTCGGTGAATGTAATAGTATAATATAATTTAATATTTATACAAAAAAAGCTTAAGAAACAGTAACAAGTTCGAAAATTGAATCGTTGATTGTTTACTTTTCAGTGGCGTTAATTAACAATTTGTTTATATGGCTGTTAAAGAAACTACTTTTATCATGGGATTCTCATAAGATTGATGCACTCGTCTACAATTTATGCATGAAAAAAGTACTGCTTTACACACTTGTTGCATAAATAAGTAGGTATTTTAAAATTATTTAAAACAATTTTTTGGCAATTATTTAACAAATGCATTTTTTTCATGCTTCACGGCTCCCAATTGGCGTAGAAAACCCCGTTTTTTAAAATTGTTTCTTTTTTTGTGATCTTTTGAAGCATTCTAATAATTTTTAATTGTTTAATTCTGAAAAAAAAATTCTTTATAAAAAATTTAAAATGATTTTAAATAGTTTAAAAAAAATTGTGTTAACACCACTGAAGAGTAGGAGAGAAATCTACATTCTAAAACAAATTGTTCTATGACTTGATGCACTTAAACAGTCAACGGTTCAATTTTCGACTTTGTTAGTGTCTTTTGGCGTTGTTATAAACATTTCCACTTGAAATTTGGTGTGATGATTTAATGGACTTATTTAGCATATTTTTTTATTACATTTTGCAAAAAAAATCTCTTAATTTTAGAGCGAAATTCAAAAAACCAGGATATTCTAAAATCTCTAGAGGCTTTAAAATTAATCAAGAATATAGACGCTGCGTGAAGTCATTCACTCCTAGTTGCATTTTCATTCCCCTTTTTTCGGCAGTTATATGCTGCATACTCTTATGTTGAAATACTCCAATAGTCCCCAAATCACCATCTCTGGCAGATTAGACAAATCTGATTTTAAATAGCTGGGTTTTAACAGTGTAAACTCAACTTTGAGGCAGACTTTTGGATTGAATGACAGCACTTTGACCTCAAATTTTCCATTCCATTGAAAGCGTGTTTTCGTAAAGTTTTGTTAAAATATATACATTATTATTTAAACTATCATAAATTGTTTAATAACTTAACAAATTGATCAAAATAGTTTGCATCTAGTTTTCTTCACAATTTAGTAAAGGGATACAAGCTATATAACCAGATTTACTACACTATACAGGATGCGCCACTTAAAACTCCCCAGACTTGTAACTTTTTTATTTTCGTAGCGATGACCATGTTGGGCACATCAACTTGTAGACATTTTTAAAGCCTTTAAATATCTATACAGAGTGATTATTATTTTTTTTTTGAATGGTTAAGAAAGGAAACTTAATTTCTTTGAATATTTTTTTACCTCACCTTGTACATGGACTGTGTTTTGTTTTCTTATAAAGGTTTTACTTAGCTCCAATTTATGTTATTAAAATAAAAAACTTAAAATATAAAAAATTTGCAATTTCCTACTTAGTACATTTTAATACAAGTTAGTTTTTAATAATTTTTTTAAATTTTTTGTTACTGTTTTATTACGCTGAATATTGTTTGTGATATGTCTTAAGTATAATAAAACATTAACGCAGTTCATGTACAGGGTGACGTAAAAAAATATTCAAGGAAATTAAGATTTCTTTCTTAACAATTTTTTCAAAAAAATTTTTTTTTAAATACTTTAAAAATATCTACAATTTGATGTGCCTTAAAAAATAAGAAAATTACAAGCCTGGGGAGTTTTAAATGGTGCACCCCGTATATGAAATAGACTAATATTTCAATTATTTTCACAGGTTGTGTAACTGATGTTCAAGTAGCAAATGTCAGAGTGACGAAGGCTGATGACCAAAGAACGAGTACAATCAGAAACGACCCGAGAAATGCTTAACACTTATTGTAGATACTTAGTTAACTTGAATATAGATTAGTTACACAAAAGACACTAGTATTAATCTCTCCTAAATCAACAGTTAATAAAATAAACTAAATGAAATTTGAGCTTTACTAGGAATGCAAGGCAAGGTAGGTAGGTAGGTGGGTATACATCATTAGAGAAGAAAAAATATCGTATAGCTGCTTTCTAAAGAACATATAGATGACAACGTCGAGGACAACGCCTAATGCCTGGTTTACCTACTGGGATATGCAGAGATTAAGATGGAATTGAAACTTTGTTGATACTAATTAACTTTTAGTTTAAACTGTCATTCAGTTCGAGAATCTTTCCTAAGCTAATATATGTTGACAACCATATGTTGTGTTATATACTTTTTATCTCTTTTTGATGTAGCATGTATTTGTTTTATATACCTACCACCATAATGTTCAAAATAGCACCCTGTAGTACTTTTTAAATATTGATACTAGAGAACTGCATTCTTGGAGTTCAATAAATGAATATAAATTCCTCATGAATTGTCCAGAAAAATTGATATTCTTTAGGAAATAACTGGAGGAGACATCAACTTTTATTTTTAAGTAGAATATCTCTGAACATTTTTAGAAAGTTAGATAGTTTTATATGTTAAATATAACCATTTTTTACAAAAAAAAAATTCATTCAAAATATAAAACTACTCAGCTCTCTAAATAAGGTATACGACTTAAAAATAAAACTTGGTGTCAACTTCGGTAATTTTCTAAAGAAATATATTTTTCTGTATAACTATTCATATATCTAACTTTAAAAATCCAATTGTGTAGTATCAATATTTAAAAAGTGCTGGGATATGCTATTTTGAACATACGGTAGGTAGATAAAATATATACATGCTACATCATAAAGAGATAAAAAGTATATAAGTTACGTAGCGTAAGGTCACTATCAAGTAGTTGAATATACATATATGCTACATCATGATGAGATAAAATTAGTTACGTATGCTTTACATAGCAAGTGGTTAGATATACATATACGCTACGTCATTTGTTCCATACCGTGAGGTCACAGTGTTACCTCTTCACTATGTAAAAATCATATGCACGTGTTGCTGACATTTCGCAGAGTATGCACATATGATTATGCGTCACATTTTACATAGCACGTTACTTCTGCGAAACTTAGTTTACGTAGCATTTACGTATATGCTATATATTTATGTTTGCTGGGTGGCTCATACTGTGTCAATAAATTATAGATTTTTTTCTGAATTCATTGATATCCATTTCAAATCTACGCTATTTGTTTTTCTATTTTATTGAATTTATTTAAAAATAAAAAATCACTTTCAATATAATTTTTTTTGAACGTTAACGCAGTTGCCTTTGCAAAAATCATATCTAATAATGAAATGTGAATAACTACCTTTTTGTGAATAATAGCCTTTTGGTTCTCTCTTGTGTTTCTCTTCTAGTGCAAAGTATAAGGATCAAGACAGAAAGAACCTTCCAGAAGTAAATCAACAAGTGAAGGAAAAGCGGCAAAAAAAGGCTGCGAAATTGTATCAAGGCTTCTAAAAAAGCTTGCCCGAAGAGCATGCGTGTCAAACTAGACTCTGATATCTGGAGAGATGGCTATAAGATCGTGATGAAACAAATGCTTGGCTTTCCTCCAAGACTCCAAATGTCCATGCAAATGACTCTTTCCCGTACACGACCCTATAAACTTCGATTGCGATACAACAGTGATATTCTTAGATTTCACGGTAGAAGAATTGCATATAGCTTGCAATAAGCTAAAAACAAACAAAGCACGAGGACCAGCGTACATCCCAGTGGTAGTCCTGAAAGAAGTAGTATATAATAAACCCGAATAAACCCTAAGGGTCTACAACGAACCAGCACGCAGAGGAGTATTCCCAGACCCAGAAGACTGGAAGCACGAAGCAGACTAAGCTTGTACTACTTAGGAAAAGAAATAAACCTCTAGACTAGTGTTGCCGTTCACCTCAGTAGAAATGTACTGCCATCTAGCCAGGAATTGTACTAAAACCCAGAAAATTGTACTAAAACTATTGAGTTCTAATTAACTGGTATATGGCTGTAATACAGTGCGTGTAATTGCCCATTAGGCATGTACATTCACGTAGCTACAATATAAACCTTTCTTCTCGATTATTCTTAGAAGTACTAAGTAATAGACCTTGGATAATATATTATTTAATTAGTAAAGATATTTGTTTTACTTTCAGTTACATGCATGTAGTACAAGTTCGGCTTAACTGATTATTTCAGTTTACTCTAACGATATATACCTAGTAGTAGAAGTGATAAATAAAACGTAATAAAAAGGGAATATTTAATAAAATAATAACGAACAAATGACTTACATAAAATTATGACATATTACATAACAATATATGAAAAATAAAATTCTTACAGAAATTACAATGGATTATATAGTCCCATCTATAGATACATTATAGACGAGGGGTTAACCGCTGGAAGAAATTGTGTACATCTTATTACATAGTTTATACCACCTCAATCTTCATTGCTTAATTTATATGACTTTCACAAAATTTACAGCAGCCAATTCCTTGACCATAAAGCGGCATTACATTTATGCAATGCAATGAAAAGGATGGCATGCAAAACTTTGCGCGAAAATTTTTGCACCTTGAAAGCGCTTTACACTACTGCAATATTTTGTGAAATCTTTGGGCCTACCAACCAAACGAAAAGAAAAACTTTTATGAGATAATGTTCGCAGTAAACAAGCAAATTATTAATCCCCGAATCTGATCTGTTGGTATAAAATAGTGACGTGCTTATTGTTTACTTTCGTGTTCTATTGTGTTTTCTACAAATAATAACTCTTTAAAACTTATGTTTGTTGCTTCAGTTCCTTTAATACTTGGGTTGGCAACCCAAATATTCCCAAATAAAGTAACTATATTGCATCTGCCATGCAATCAAATTAGAACACGCGCTAATTCAATGCAATGAAAAATATTGCCATCAGCTGATCGAAATAGCTCGATGTACGCATGCGCGCAATAAAAATTTGCATGCCACATGCAATATTGCATTAATGTAAAGTGGCTTATAGCCATAATTTTTCCTGCCCATCGTAGTGTTGGGCGAATTCGAATTAAAATACTCGGTTAATCCGAGTATCAAAATACTCGCTTGATTCCGAGTACTAAAATTTCATCCGAATAAAATATACTCGGATTAATTTTAAGTACAAAACAAAAAACAACTGTCAATCGTGCACTTGGATAATAAAATGTTTTTTAGATTTCTCCCCCCCCCCGCTCATCGAATCTGAGATCTGGGGAGAAAAATTACTATCAGTGCCACTTGCATTTGCTTTAACCACGATCGCAATTACTGTTGACAGAGTGGTTGAAAAATCGCGATATCACATCACTAATACCTATAATGAAAATTTAATTCGACATCGGATGATTAATCCGAATATTCTTGTCATCCGATTCCGTGTAATCCGAGTACTGAAATCATCCGAATATCTGCATCACTAGCCCATCGGCCAGTGGCAGCAGCATAATGTATAACATAGATTAAATAATATTATATGTTATAGATAGGCAACTCTCAAGGATTTTTTGAACAGCAAAACTTACGTCGAGAGTGGCGCTGTATTCCCGCCTTTTTTATATAGGCGGGAGTGTCATAGGCGGGAATTTTAAATGATTTTCAAACAAATTGCTTAGGCCATCATTAGACTACAAAAGTTCTTTAACAAAGATTTTTTATAAAAGATATTTTATGAGATGAAATATCTATCAAATTACTCATAAAATATCTTTTATAAAAGATCTTTGTCAAAGAACTTTTATAGTCTAACAGTGGCCTTAAAATTAAATAAGTCATTTCAAAACTAGAAATTGATCATTTATTAATTTAACGGAAAATCATTACAATAAATACAATAATATTTAAAAATACATTTAAAAAGTAACTAACGTAAGTAAAATTATTACAAAAGTATTAAGATGTTGAAACTGCCTTGAAATAAGTAAAATGTTAAAGTAACTAATGTACCAAAATACCTGTAATACAATTAAATAATAGCGGGTTTATATGTGCATGGATTTAGTGGCGCCAGTAGATATTGGCACGCCAGTAAAAAAATATTGCGCGTATAAACAGTTACTGGCGAGCATGCATCAATGCATGCAAGGTAAAAGCTTGCTCGCCAGTAACTGTTTATATGTGTAATATTTTTTTACTAGCGTGCCAATATCTACTGGCGCCACTAAATCCATGCACGTATAAACCCGCTATAATATACATTTTCACGTCCTTTACTAATATTAAGCGGTGTGAATCAGTCTTTTTGAAATTTAGATTTTTCATTATCATATAAGTTACAAAAAACTGACATTGATTGTGAAACGTAGTAATGTATTTGAATAATGTTAATCCAGAAGAAAAACATACGTATTTTTGTTTTTTTTACTTTTTTACACCATTCGACGGGAATGATTTCGATTTATAACAAATGTAAAAACTGACGTTGAAAAATTCACAGCAACTGCACATAGCTGCGATTGTATTTATTATGTAAATAATAAAATTTTGTACATGTCCTTCATTACAAGACTGAAAAACTTTTTCATCGGTAAACACAACATTGGTCCAAAACTCCAACGGGCGATAGACACAATTTAAACAAAACACAATGCAGGCTTGCTTGTTCTCCTGTTAATATGGTCTTCTTGGCACTTGTACAGTTTTTTATTTTCGATTTTCCTATCCTTCGGCTAGCTGCTAACCTCGACACTAGAAAATGTGTCATGAACACAGCGTCTCCTGCTGTTTGAAACGGATTTTGCCTCAAATAGCCAAGGAGTGCTTCATCTTGAACGAGATTTAAACTTCTCGATAGGCCTGAACCGTCTTTTCTCTTTACGCTACCTTCCTCTTCCCACTTTTCTTCACACTCATAACAGTACTTTTATTCAATTGATAATGGTTAGCAACTGCTCTGATAGACCATCTCTCTTTAATTTTAAAGAGAATTAAAATTTTTTCATGTTCAGTTAATTTTGGCATTGCGAAAATATGACACTGACAAATAAATAATGATTTAATAAGGCGAAAAATAGGTGTACGGGATTTCATTGCACAGAAGTGTACAACCCGTCAGTCTCGTTTTTAGTCAATTTCTTGGGAGTCACGTTCTTTGCAAATCAATAATACCTATGCATGTTGGAATTTTTCGAAGTCGCAACACGACGTGAACACAAACAACACTTATAACCCATTACAGTTTTTAATATTTAACAGAACAGTCAACAAATAAGCAAATGGACTCCTGCTCTATGGATTTAACATTGACATAGACATACTACACAATGGACTGCGCGTTCCTTATGTTAGAATGCAAGTGGAATGTTGTCAACCAAAAAGGATAAGATAGAGCGGAAGGCTCGCGTACACATGCCATCTGTCGAGTTTTAGGCAGCAACAACATATTTACAGGCATCGGCATCAATGAAAGAGATTGTTGTCTATACTATTGACCTTGCTGTTGGTCTATAATCAACAGGTGCGTTTTTTTGCTACAATTCTGACACCGGAATATCAAATCTTGTCGTTTTTTGCTCGCCATTCTGATTCCATACACATGAATGTCGATGCCATTATTCGTTATTTAAGAATCCTAAGAAATTTGTCGCCTCCCACCTAGGAATTTCAGTTTTGTCGTTTTATTGGTAAATATCATTCTGGTAATTCTAACTCTACCGGTCGTGGACAAAAAAACGCACCTAACCTTACAATCATGCAATGCGATCATAATAAATGTCACATGTAGAAAAAGCAAATGAGTATTATATGTGTAAAAAATTATAGTTTTGATTATAGTTATAAAGTATATAATGGTTGTGGCCTGCAATTTTTCAAACTGTCGTAGAAGAAACGATAAATATAAAGGGCATGGGTTTTTTATGGTCCCTAAGGAACTCGAAATGTGAGTAAGATCCCAGATGCCAGTTTGATTTGAAATTGTTATGAAAATATGCTACCAGCTTGGTACCCTCCGCCTTACGAAGATCTTTATCATGTACTTAGCATACAAATCTTGCAAATTGCTAGCACTTAGGGCGAGTTGTACCAACTAAAGGCGAGTTTATAAAAAAAGTCCCAGTCCTAACTTAGCCTATCTTAGTCTTAATTTTTTCCCTAAAAAGTTAAATGTACAGGTTACCCGTATGCCGTTTATAAAAGTCGCAATCCTGTCTTAGTCCTAACTTAACCTAAAATTTTTAGATTAATTTTTCCTAGGGGCTAATACCACTGAATAGATCAGAAATCAATTCCAATTGGCGTGAAAAGTTCGCGTATCTATTTTAGATAAAGGCCAGTTTTTATAAACCCGTCTTAAAATATCAGATATATTTTAGGGAAAAATTAAGACTAAGACAGGCTAAGTTAGGACTGGGACTTTTTTTATAAACTCGCCTTAAGTTCAAACCAAGTTCAGCTTGAGATGTTATTTCCCATATTTCGTATGGGTCCCACGCGCCACAAACGAGAAAAAAAAATTGAAATATCACCAGCCGCCACTGCATGATCATACCTTGATCATCAGTATATAGAAAGAATATAATTTTCTTGATTTTGATATTGATATTGTTAGATGAAAGCAGTTGATAAGATGTCTCGTAAGAGTCATTTTTTGTTGATATACTGGTATGATCAGACTTGGATCGATAGTATATGGAAAGAATGAATGGTTTCAGTGAAAGTTATCTGCTGAATTAGTACACAAAATAATATTTTTCGATAATTTGTAATGGTTGTATTTTGAGCTACCACCAATTAGTGATTTTTGTTTTACCCATTAATTTATTTTTAGTATACGATATACGATTTTTTTTTATTGGAGCTGACATGTTTATATTTGTTATTTTTTGTCAGTTTTGTGTCCGTTTTATTTATTAATTTTGTATGATTAATTTTTTTCAATTGCACACGTTGAATTCATTATGGCTAGAACTTTTATTTTCTGTTCAATACAACACTGTAGCATAACTATTGATCAGTGTTATACACATTTCTAGTTATAAGTTATTATACAGTGTCATTTGTAGAATATTTTATAAATTATTTATACTATTTAAATTCACTTATTACTAGTAATATTTGTTTTGTTAGTGCAGTGGCTATTTCTTAAAATAAAGTAATTTTTTTCACGTTTATCGCTTCTTTTTTCCTTAATTTTTAAGAAATCCAGTGGCACGAGTGCGGTGCCTCGAGAGTTTAAATTTCCCGGTAATGGCGGTAGTGGACAGTGGGAGATTTAGTTACGCATCTGACCTGCAGAGGGCGCCGGCTCGGTACTTCCGAATTTAAATTTCCCGCTAAAAATTGAAGGCTGAAAGTTCCTTTACGAGCTCGACCCGCGCAGGGTGCATGGATTGAAGACCTTGAGTTTCAAATTCCCGCTTTGTGTGGTTGTGGGGGGATTTCATGCTGCCTAGGACTCGCCCAGGTGGCGCAGGAAAACCTTGTACGGAAAAATACATTGTGGCCATATGGAACCTTCCACTCTATCCTATCCTTTTTGTTGTCAACATAATAGAGTCATTTTAGGCAACCCACATTACGCATTAAGGGCAAAAAGCTGCGTAATTCCATTAAAAACATAAGGTGTTGTTACAAATACGATTTTTGACTGGTTTTTAATTGAAAACAATATTAGTTATAATTGTTTATCACAAATATAGAAGAAATACAACAATTGTTCAAATTACAAAAAATTAAGTACATTTAAAAATAAAATAAAGATACCTACTAATTCCAAATTGTAATTTTAAATTTATGGCATATTTTGTAGTTAGTCCCTGAAATTAAACATAAATAAGTTATTTGTGAGAGTTGTGTGAATAATAAACATTCCCTTAATGCCCTTAATCTGTATTGCTGGTTGCCTAAGATGCTGACAACACAATTTTTTGGGACGCGCAGTCTAGTAGGTCGATGGGATTTAATAATTATTAGTTTAATAGGTGTTTTCTTTCTACCAACAATCTTAGCTAAGCTAAGTAGTTTTTCAGTCACGCCTGATGAGTGAAATATTCGTGTATGTACCACAGTTTGCGAGTGACATTAAAACTACTTAGCTTAGCTAAGATTGTTGGTAGAAAGAAAACACCTAATGTCCAAATCCAAAACACAAAGCACAGACATGTAAACAATAATGGCGCGACGACTGTCAGTCGGGCAAGATCCAAAGACATGTTTTTGCGATCTCGCGTCTTACCCCAATGCTTTAAGCGCCTTGAAGCGCTACGTCATCATATATTTCTCCGCAAAAATGAATGTCTTTTTAGCTTTTTTTAACAGTTTAGTTCTAACCATCTCTAACGTTCTTATGTCATATCCCTACTATTTTCCGCTTACACATTTTCTAGCGCCTTAGTGAGACCGCGCGATACCGCTTTAAGCGTAACGTCACAGCTTATTCGCTTGGATGGCTCCGCTTATCGCGGTTTGTAGCGTCTTAGGCGCAAAAACATGCCTCAGATTTGCGCAGCCGCCGTGATTCAAGTACAAGTAGCGACAGATCGACGGAAGTTCAAACTAAACACGCTGTTTTGAAATATAGTGGGAGTGCGCAGGGCCTGATGTATAATATAACGTATATGAAATAACAGTTGCAAACTGCGCGCTGTGGTATATCAATATCAGTACTTCTCAGAGATCTGTTATTTTTGAACAGTTACTTTAAACTGTTATTTCAAAATAGCAGTAGGAGTTTAAACCTGTTATTAATAAATAACAGCTTTTACCCATCACTAAATGGAACCACTTTGTACGGTCACGTGATGTATGATCATATCTACGAAATGTTACGATTACGTCCGATCCATAATCACCATTTCGTAGTTGCTATTTCTATCATGCCAGTGTAGCACTTTAGAAGAGTATATATCATGCGCTATTAAAATCACTAATCGCCGTGACTTTGTTTCCTTCGTCACTGTTGCTATCGGTGATTTTCTAATCACGGTGATTTAATCACCGGCAGTAATATCGCCCATCACTAATTTCTAGTGCACTCTTCGTGGTAGTGAGTTCGAGAGTACTGGTAGGTTTTATATTTTATCATTTTTTTAAATTAACTTCATTGCTACGATTAATATAACAAGCCACCCTTTCTATGTATAATCCTTAGATTTATTGTGTAAAATTAAAATTAATATACCTAGGAGCTATAGGCACAGTACAGGTACAAGTTTTAGGTTATAATGAATGAGGTCTATTTTAAAATGGTCTTGTCGGATAGAAAATAAAAGTAAATGGGCTACATATAAATATTTGCCGGTAGCACAGGTAGTTATTTTGAATTTATTTTTAACTACACAGCGCCACCAAAGTTATTAATACCAGCACGTTTTGAAAGGTTTGTCAGAGTTGATGATTATCTTCCTCATTTACAGGGTTGAGACGGTCGGAGAATGAAATTGTCGCAAGCCCGTTACCTCGCATTGCGCCTCACTGTTCCACAGGTATGTTTTAGTTATACGTACATAGGTCAATTATTTGTTAATTGTTATAAGTACATTACATAATCGGATAAATTACGATGGTAACTAATTATACTTCAGTTACAGAGTGGATATAGATTATTTAAATGTTCAGAAGTTCATATTGAAATATCTACCAGCAATTTCACCTTTAATCACTGTCATTTATCTTTAAGTTTCATATGAGCTGTTTGATTCACCTCAGCGTATTATCCAACACAACGTTGCCCTAATATTACAAGGTTGTATGTCATGTTTTTTTGCACGTTCCGACTTAGTAATATTAGTCCACCCGTCAGGTCATATAAATAAAAAGGCCTTACCAGGAATTAAGTCGGGAAGTTTTGAAATTTGGCAGGGTTGTAGATATAAGTAATAAGGTTGTAGATATAAGCAATATCTGCCGCTGGCGTAGCCATATTGCCAAGATGGCCACCAAAAACAGTTTTTGAAATATCTCCTTTACCTTGGGTTTTAAAGTCAAAAGACTTATTACAAAAATGAAAGAGGAACAAATTTTTTACAAATTATTCGTTTTTGTAATGTGCATAGTCTTTGCCTTTATCGCTTTTCAGTATTGCTTTGGCCCTATAGGGCAAGTATAACAACATTTCGTACCGGTCATTTTTGTTATCATTGCTCTGGGGCATATTATTTTGCAGACTGTGGAATTTAATAATAATAATAATAATAATAAAGCATTTATTGTGCATATATACATATAAATTAACATACACACAAAAGGACTAGGCACATTTAAATGATTTTAACCTAACCCTAAAAAAATAGTACAATAAATTACGATGAGGAATAATAAAATACAGCAAATACACAGAAACTTGTTTTAAAAAATATAAATATAAAATATTACTTAAAATTTTGTAAAGTCAGTATTATTTAAACTATTATCACATATAGCTTGCTCTAGTTTGGACTTCAGTGAAGCAACAGAGATGTTGTGGAATTCAGTAGGTAAATTATTTAGGATATAAGATGAAATATAAGAAAAGCTTCCCGAAAAAATAGCACTATGATGTAAAGGTACTGTGACTCGGTTAGTAATGTTTCGTAAGTGTCTGTCATGAACTTGATCACGTCTTATAATTTTGTTAGATAAGTACTCAGGTAATCCTGTTTGTAAAATCTTGTTAAGAAAGCATGAGTAGTGTACGAATCTAGCTTCGTTTTGTTTAAGTAGGCCCAAGTATCGAATGTAAGGTGTAGTATGAGCATAACGTGGTATATCAGTTAAAAACCGAATACAATGATTTTGCATTCTTTGAATACGTATTTTATTTTCAACCGACAAACACGGGCCATATACAATATCACCATAGTTCATTTGTGATATAACTAAATTATTAATTAGCATCTTTTTTGTCTCAACATCCAAATATTCTTTGAATGGGAAAAGCTGTTTTAAACTTAAATATGCTTTACAGCATATTAGATCAACATGCTTGGTAAATTTAAGCTGATTGTCAAAGGTAACTCCCAAGTTTCTTACATGCTCAACAGTTGGTATGTGTTCATTATTAATCATAAGTGAAAAATCTCTGACTTTATTAATATTTTGGTTAGAACCAATTAGAATGTGTTGACATTTATTTGGATTTAGCAGCAAGGTATTATCATAAGACCATTGCTTTATTTTATCTAAATCAGAGTTAATTTCATAAACTGCATTTTGTGCATTGTCAGGTGAGAAACTACTACTAAGCGAAATGTCGTCCGCAAACATATAAATATTACAATATTCAACAACATGTTGTAAATCGGAAATAAAAATAGAGAATAGCAAAGGGCCTAAAACAGATCCTTGCGGTACGCCTGAAGTAATAGAACGAGAAGCTGGCATATCAATTTTTTCTGAAGTTTGAAGAATAGTACATTGATTTCTATTAAATAAATAATTGTTTAGCCATTGTAAGCAGTTATCTCTAATACCGTAGTAATGAAGTTTTGCTAAAAGGCAGTTTAAATCAATTGAATCAAAAGCCTTGGTCATATCAAGAAGTGTTAAAGAATTAAGTTTATGGTTATCGATAGCCGTGATGAAATCGTCTGTCATTGAACAAAGAGAAGTTATTGTACTGAATCCTTTTCTATACACTGACTGTTTAGGTGGTAAAATGTTTAAAGCCTCAACGTTTTTACAGAAGAACAACGCCTGGCCATGGAAAACAATCTTTGTAATTTGAACAGATCTATGGTCTTCTCAACGGATCACCAAGGTTTGTTTAAAACGATTACTAAAAAATTTAAAGAAGGACTAGCAAAACTGGAAAGTAATGGACCTACCGCTGAACTGTGGGTGCAATATTTTCGCATGGTAACTTTGGTGAAGCAGTTTATAGAAGCAGAAAGAATGGGTATTTGGTAGCTTCATGCTGCCTTATTTCCACGCAAGCGGCCATCATAATTATGCAAAATCGTGTTATTATACTCTTCGCAAATACAAAAACGAAGAGTATATTGCATTTGATCGGCACATTTCTAAAACCGTAAATATCGCTCGCAGACAAAAAATTATCATGTCATTGTGTTAGCGAACGAATTTTGAACAACTTTCAAAATGTCCGTCCGTCCGTCGGCCCGTTTGTCCGTCACGTTTCTTGTAAGCACGATAACTCAAGAAAAATCTGATTGTACTGAAATTGGGACGGTAAGTTAGTGTTAGCTAGAGGAAGAGCCCTATTGTTTTTGAACAAAGTCGATCAGTAAATAAAAATGTTATTAACGATTTAAATTTGAAAAAACATTTTTTTTATTTTTTATGTTTTTGTAATTGAAATCTGGTGAAATGATATTTCATTTTAATATTTAAATATTTATACATTTTATAAATATACATTTCATAATGTAATATACAACCGTGGAAATATAATTTTAGCTCGTCTCTTATAATGTAAAAATTTACGTTTTTTTACCACTTAATAGTGGTGGTGTAGTTCTTACGCTTTTGACTCGGAATCCAAGGGTCCAGGGTTCGAAACCCAAATGGGGTACGGTATAGTTTTTTTATTTTTACTTTATTTTACACTGAGTCTTTTACCAACTAAGTACGAACTATAAAATTAAAAATGTCTAAAACTAACATTAATTACAAACAACTGCGAAGAGTATCCTATAGAATGTGTACCAATTATATAAAAAGTTCAGTGAACAGGCGAAGAGTACGTTTTTAGCTTGTTTATATTTGCAAGATATGATATCCTTAAAAGACAAAATGACTCCTGATGAGTACAATAAATCTACAACAGATGGCTTTTTCACAATCAGGCGCATCAATAAGTTTTGGTCTGTTGGTCAGATATGACCATTGAACAAACGTTAATTAATAAGGATGATGAAAGCTATTGGAGGGCTTACTCATGGACGAGGAATCACTGATAGCGTGTTAATAATGTGGACATTGGGAATGGTGTATTTCCACAGTGTATGCGATGATATTAAAAGATTTTGCAACGTTTCTTTTGCATCTTCAGAACATGTGGATATGAGAAGTTCACATATTATTCGAGACATGATGATGTTGCTTACGCAACACTCTCCTTTCCCAGACGTAAACGAAATGATGTCTATTTCCTCAGGAGTTATTGGAGATGAAAAAAACACCTTTAGACGAAACTAAACGAACATTTTCAACTTCACTCGTCTGCTGTACCTAAACCTTTGATTTCAGAGAAAACATACATCTAACATGTTTTATAGAAAATTTCATACTCTTTAGTTTTGGTATTTTGACTGTAGAGCGTACGGTAACAGAGATTTTTGAAAAAAAAACCGTTTTTGGAGGCCATCTTGTCAATATGGCAGCTCGAGCGGCAGTGCTTGCTTTGTGCAAAATGTGAATCTTAGTAGTAGATACCTATCTCTAGAATTATACCAAATATCAAAACTTCCCGAGTTAATTCCACCTAAAACTACCTGACGGATGGACTATATAATGAGGTTGTATGTTCGAAATCTTCGTTTTGCAAGCAAAACCTAGATGGCACCATGCATATTAAGTAAAATATTAAGAAAATTATAAAGGTATATGTGCTTTAATATGTTTAAAAAAAGTAACAGAGATGTATTACGTTTTACTCAAAATGTGTAAATAGTAACATGCAACCCCTTGTAATATTAGGGTGACGACAGTCGACAAATGAACGGAATCATTTGTAACAAAACCCAGATTCAGAATTAATAATAATAATAATAAATGTCCTTTATTGGTTAAAAAACACCAAAGAGCCATCGACTTAAGTCCTTCAGCCAGTACAAATTTTTACAAAATATGTGTATATATCTATCATATGTAATAGTCGGGGAGCCCGACCTAGCTGTACGTGCACCCCCCGCCCGATCCTTGCGGACAATGTTTTTCTTAAAGATTAAAACCTAAGGAACAATTTAAGACATGTCCTAAAAAAAAATTGGCTGTACTTTCAAAATGGCGGCCATATGTTAAAAAAAACTGTTGCCAATGTTGTTTTTGTCATTTAACACAAAAACTAAAAAAGATGGACAAAAACTTTTTTCACAAAAAACAACGTGCATAAAATTTTCTACAATTTTGTACCTATACAATATTTTGATAGGAGTTACCATTTTCCAGATAAATGAGTCCAAAATTAAGAAAACATGGAAATTCATATATCGGTGAATCACTTAGAAGAAATAACTGTGACAATTATTGTAAGGCGTATAATATAACTTTATATTATTAACATAAAAATAAAATAAAATAAACTGAAAAAATTAATAATAATAATAATAATATAATTTGCAGACATTTATCTCGAAAACCGTAACAGTGGTATCTGGAAAACGGTAACTTCTATCCAAATATTGTATAGGAACAAAATTGTAGAAAATTGTATGCACTTTATTTTTTGTGCAGAAAGTTTTTCTCCATCTTTTTTAGTTTTTGTGTTAAATGACAAAAACAATATTTGCATTTTTTTTTTTAGGACATATCTTAAATTGTTTCTTAGGCTTTAATCTTTATGAAAAACATTGTCCCCAAGGATCGGGGGGTTACACGGACAGTTAGGGTGGGCTTCTGTAGTGTTACGTTTTATGTTGAATTTTATATTTTACTTTAAGAGATGAATGTTCCTTAGGCTTTAATTTCTATGAAAAACATTTTCCTAAAGGATCGGGGGGGGGGGGGGGGGTGAACGGACACTTAGGATGGGCTCCCGTAGTATAAGTAGTATTGGAGAAATCTGATTCATAATACATTAAATAATATTTACAATACATATACAGGGTGATCTACCATGACATGCGGTATACAGCTGGGCCTGCTACGTCCACGCTGGGTTGGACTAAGGTCATGCTTGTTGCCAGCAGCGAGTGCCACATGGCGCATGGTAAGGGAATGTGGGATGGGAGGTGTAGGTATTTGTGAGATGCGTTACCGCATTGTGTCGTGAGGGAGCGTTGAGGGAGCGTTTAAGCTCCCTTTTGTGTTTGTGGTTCTGCACTCCTGCCTCTTCTTGGTTAAATATGTTGCCGCGCTGTGTCGTGATATGGAATGTTTCTGCTTCTTCGAGTCTTCTTTTTCTGAGTCTCCTGATTCCTCGGTTTCCGATACTAGGTTGAATTTGGGCCATGCTTGTTGCCAGCAGCGAGAGCCACATGACGCATGGTACAGGAGTGGGGGGTGGACAGTGCAGGTGTTTTTAAAATGCGTTGTCGCATTGTGTTCGTGATATTTAATGTTTATGCTTCTCTTTTTTGTGTTTCTGCTTCTACAGATTTTCTCCTTCCGAGTCTTCTGATTTCTCCTTTTCTGGTTCTAGTAGAGAATATATCTGCATGTAATTGTGAAATGCGTGGCCGCATTGTGTCATGATGTGGAGTGTTTATGCTCCTCTTTTTGTATTTCTGCTTCTACAAATCTTCTTCTATGTATTCTGATTCCTCGGTTTCTGGTTCTGGTAGGATATGTATCGCTGTGATTTCTTGGTGAAATTCCTTTTTTCTCCTCGCTTTTCTTTCCCAGTATGTTTGGTCCTTTCCTAGTTTGTTCATGATCCTATCGGTTGTTGTTTTCCACATGTAACCTGGTCTCCCTGTTTTTAGTGTAGAATTTAATGTAGAATTTTTCACTTATCAACGAGCGTAATTTTGACCTGAAAACCTCATTTGATAATTTACTTAAGAAAAATATTATGAAATCAGATTTACAACACTATGTTGTAACACCCACAACGTCAAAAAATATGCAATACCTATTAAATTACACACCAACAAAAAGTCAAGATCAACAACACTTCTCTGTGATACCTCTCCTCCCCTCCATTCCCCTCCCCTTTCGAACCGCTCTACCCCACCACACCAAGAACATTGCACCTAGCTCTGGATCATGTACAAAACCAATCACCTCACAAAATCGTCAATCATATGTCCCGAGGTATGCATCCCCCCTCAAACACCCATCACTCACCTAACTCAAAACTGTATCCTTCGCACCCTGTATCCAGACCAAGTGATGGCACACAAAAAGAGTTGTTATATTTTCTCCTTCCAGCGATGGCCCAGCACTCCACACAGACAGTTCCCATCTCCGTCGATCCCTCGCATCAGTAGCCGATGTGTCCTCGCTCCCACGCTCCGCAGTGGTTGTGCTTTCTGGAGAGCTGCTACCTCCCATCTACCCCCTGCTTTTCACTATTACGGTCCTAACCTCTTTAAACTTTTTAATAAACTTCCTCAGTCCCCCCAGAGCCGCACCAGAAGTATAAACAATGTTGTATGTTTCCATAGCATGGATGAGGCTTTCCAAATTCCAATGGCACCGAAATCAAGCCAATGGGCATCAATTCCATGGAAAATTTAAAAAAACCAAAAAAATTACCTTATTTTTTTGTAGACATGCGCCACCAATGACTTTCACCAATCTGACGTAACGCGATACAACCATACAACCTTTTATCAACTTGGGATTGACACTATTGACAGCAAAGCTGGAGAGGGTAGAAGTGACTTTTTGGTTTTAATCATCACACTACAAAAATAGGGAAATAAATCGAAAAGACATTGACCCTCTACAACAAGTAGATATAAGAGATATTTACTTAAACCCGTCAATAACACAAAAACACCAACTTTGGCGGTGCTTTGTACCTGCCGGTGTCCTGATTGTTCGACCAAAAGCAAAAAACCCGGCACTTTGACCGCACCTCCGGCTTAACTTTTCATGCCAATTAAAGAAATGTAAACATCTCCAATATGTTCTTTCACAAGTAAGTTCGTCGCCCTATTACTGACCTAGACAATAACAGTAGTGTACTGACCTAGACAATAACAGTAGTGTATCTTCCTAAGTTTTAACCATTTTTAATATACCAAAATACCTGCAATTTTGCAGGGATTTTCCCACATTGAAGACTAGTACTCCGTTTTATTTTCCACATATCATGGTAAATCACGTTGTATATATATATAAAAATGTGAATGTGAATACTAAATTTAAAACTAAATTTGTATCTTGACGTTCTTTCTCTTCTGCTGATAAGCAATGATTCCATAGTTTGTAAGTTATGTGGTTGCTTAGAAAATTTTCTTGACAATTTGGGTAGTCTGTCATCGATAGGCATAATTTTTATTTTTGCGTACAGAGATGCATTGAAAGGATGATACATGGGATTAGTAGGGTGACGAATTTTGGTCATAGCTCGCAGAGATGAAGTTTCAACGCAGGATTTCTACAGTAGTTCAGAAATAGTGTATTACCATGTTTCAGAATGGGTCTGCAGATGATTGTGTAAATCTTGGAATCAGTGCGGATATTTATACCTTTGTTTTTGTAGATTAAGAATCTAAAATATTTCGCTCTTGAAATACTTCTTCGTTTAATCATTCTGGTATGGAGGTATAAGTTTAATTTATTGTCTAGTTGAAAACCAAGATATTTGGCATTAGGTACTGGACGAATTTGATGGTTGTTGATGGTTAAGGTTGATGAGGAAATGGAGTATGGTTGAAGATGAATAATTGAGATTTGATATTTATTTAGCCATGCTTGTATTTGTAGTTTTTCCATGCATTTAATAATCGAATTGTTATGTACAATAAGAGCTGTATCGTCTGCATACTGCAGCAAGTAGGAGTTTCTGCTAGTTGTTATATTTGAGGCGATGTCATAACTCTTTTAGCTTAAAGAGTAGGCCTGGGTGCCACACACTATCAAATGCTTTTTTGATATTGAAGAATAGGGTGGCAGATTTTAGGTTGGTTAATTTAGATGTTTGAATATTGGAGATGAGAATTGTCAAAGGATGTGCGGTTGAGCTTTTTTTTTTAAATCCGAACTGATGTACAGGAATTTTGGCACGAACAATGTCAAGAATTTTATATTTGATGATTTTTTCTAATAATTTTCCTGATACAAGTAATGATGTTATGGGTCTATAGTTATCGACATCGGTGTGGTTTGTATTAGGAATAACTATTACATGTCCTTTTTTCCATTCTACCGGAAAACAAAACAAAATTTGTAAAGCTTGATTATGTATAAGTGTATTTCATAGTCTAATTTTTTGATAATATTTCAAGGTATGTTGTCATATCCGGGAGCAGTGTTTTTTTTTGGTGAGATAAGATTTGGAAATATTCTCTTTTTATAGTTTCATGCTTTAAAATTTATAATACATAAATTAAATACCATAATGTATTATACACCAAACAAATTATTTTTAGCAAATTTAAGTAAATATCAGAACTAAGGTTCATTCATTTTTATGATGCATTGGATCTAAACAAATACATGTAGGGACAGGGTCACATTTTGGATATTATGTGTTAATAAGAATCATGATTTAAAAAAAAATAAAAAATCACTGATTTATTTTTAAAAAATCATGATTTTTTTTCATTTAGAAAACGTTTATTTGACTTCTTAACTTTCCGTATTATATTTTCTTAATCAATAATAAAAAAAATCTCTATACATAATTATGTTAAAACTGAAAATTCACTTAAAAACTGTTTCGACTTGGCTCTGCAAGTCAAGAAGCCGCTTGCGAGCTTGTTGGAACTCATTGAAACTTGCAAATCCACAAATCCCAAACTGACTGAACGTTGACGCGTGATGTATACTAAAAATAAATGTCTAGTCGAGGCAGGAAAGAAGATAGTGTTTGGCAACATTTTGTAAAAAAAAGTTATGGGCAAATTTCGATGCCTTGCAATATGTAAAAAATGTAATAAGGAAATTCAGGCATTGTCGACAAGCTTAAAAACCATTGGAAAACCTGTATGAATCAATCAAGTGAATATGAAAAAATTAATGAGTACCAAGCCAGTACAATAACCCAGTCAATGAAGGTATTTACCCACAAAAATTTGCAAACTGAATAATTTTTTTTTAATGAGTTCGTGAAAGTGTATAGAATAATAACCTGTAAAGTTTAAATAAGTGCAAAAATGGGTGCAAAGTTACTAGTCTGGTCACAGATAAAGCGGCAAACATGGACAATATGAGGGAAAAAATTGCCGAGGCCCTGGATTACCTCATGGTGTTCTGTCCGTATACTGAATTTGCTTTCCAACCATTGTTTGTAAATCTGTGTCCACGCCACTAGCGACCAAAATGCAAAAGGCAGTTCTGGTGAGATCACTCGAGGTTGCACAAGGCTGAGTTTTAGAAGGCACCAACACCACGCTGAGCCAGTGTCTCATATCACCATTATTTGGAATGATATTGGAAGGCTAAAATGCCCCTACCGCTTCTAACTGATTATCATAATGATGATTGTTGATTGATGATAAAAGTAATAGAGTGAGATCCCAGAGCCGCCAGACCTACGTCATTTTAGCAAAGCTAATATTTTGACAACAAATAGTGTAATATCTAGTTAAGAACGTATGCGTATTTGCTAGTTTGAAAGCGGGGCCCTTTTGCAGAAAACAGGTACAAAAGGTACATACAAATTTTACTTAGTACGTTAAATTATGATAGCTGGATTATTTTACAAGTGACACGCTAACTACATGGTATAAGTGTCAACCTCCAAATCTTAAGGTCTGAGGTTCGATCCCTGAGCATTCTCAGTTTTTTTTTTCAAATATACGTACTAAGAAAAAAAGTTATGGCCAAAAATAATAAATATTTCCCTATCGGTTGTCTCTTTCTTGGTAATCGCCACCGTAAGTTAATATTTGTTGAAAAAAAGAAGCTGAGAACGCTCAGGATCGAACCTAGCCCGTCGGGCAGAGCGCGAAAAGCCTTCTCTTTCTTGACCTACCCAATACTGAAGTATAACCAGATGGGACCTTCACTACTTATTAAAGCATGTTATTTTACATAGGAAATAAAAATTGACGACACTCTCCATTGGTCGAGACCGAAGATATAAGAAAAAAACTAAAAAAAAAAAGAAATTTAGAAATTTAAGATTTAATCAAATATAACTTTAGAACTAAAACAGATAAAAATACAATTTTTTTTTGGTTTTGACAAATAAACATTGCTTTTTAATTTGAAGTATAATTTATTGCAATAATTAAAAAATTAACATAAAAAAACTATATAACGAGGTATTCAATTTTTTCTTTCACCAAAAACTGACACATTTAATAGGCTTCATTTTGTCTCGATTAATGCTGGATCTAATTTTTTAACTAAAAGCGCTACTGCCCTTGAAACACAACGAAGCACAGTACGGCGATGAAGACGCGAGGCTTCCTTTCCCGCCCCCGCTACTTTCTCGGCCCATCAAGAAACGTATCGGCTGCTGGCCTCATTATTTATTGTCTGGATAAATATTAATAAGTATATACTATTTTACTTACATGTAGGCTATTACAGTTTATGTATATTGTAGATTCATTTTTATCAATGGAGAAAAACTACATGTTTGTTTTACGAAACTGCTGAAAGCAGTGAAAATCTAATGGTAAAAAACCAACTGTTACTGGCATCAGGTCTATTATTAATTGTGCAAATGAAAGAAAATATGCAATTTCATTAAAATTTTTATAAAACAAAGTGGTGGCACTTATTTACACACCCTTCGATACCGATTTCATTATTCTTGTCCGACATCTTTTTGTAATAAATAACATTAGCAAAGATAATACGTATTGTCTCTGATATTAGTAATGCGATAAAAAAATGCAAGTGAGCCTTTATGTAGTTATAATAAAGAAAAAAAAATCAGTTTAAAATAAAATGGCATTGTCTGATTTGTGGAAAATCCAGAAAAATTAAGAATAAATTAAGAACATCTTTAAGTACCAGTTTGTACAGGAACGGGTGCGGAAACTAGAAAAAAATATATATTAAAGCTGCAGTGTCGCATTGTGATACAGAAATACAAGGCAGGTTACACATTTATTCAGATTTATTTGGGCTAATGGAAATTATCATAAAATTTATTATGCAAAATATATTAGCAAAAAAAAATTAAATGTGTACAAACTAAACAACTGAAAGAAAAAAATGAATTTAAAGTAGCGTTAAATATTTTATTTAAGGAGGTTTATCTTGCTGTTTTGCAAAAAAGAATTCTTAACTCTAATATTTCTAAAAACACGCCTTAATGATATATTTGAAGAAATGACGGAAGAAAAATTAGATTATTATAGCAGTGGAAATATAAGAAAGAGATTAGAAAAGCATTTAAGCAAACAAAGTGTTTTGTGAACACAAAGAAAATACAACAACAGTTCATTCAAGTGATAATAAAGCTAAAAGGATTTTTGTTGTCAGTCACAAGTGAATCAGGCGAAGAAAACTTGGTTCATGAGAATGAATTGACAATTCCTGATAAAGCTGCCAGTATCTTAAGAGAAGCTATAGCTGGATGTTTTAAAACTATAAAAAAAACACGACTACTAATCTGAATGAACATAAATGTAAACAAAAAGTTTCAGATTTGTTATAAACATTTATGTCGTGGATACTAAATATGTCAGGACAAACAAATTTGATTTAAACGTTATTTCTATAGTAATGGAATTTATATTAATACTTATGGAAAAAAAAACAAGCTTAGGCCATTTTTTTAATCCATAACATATCACTACATGTGTTTCGTGCCGTCAGAAGAAAAAGAACTTAATGATATGCTTTATTCTTTTGGCTATGGTTATTCCTACGGTGAAATACATTTTTAACGTCTTTAGCTAGTCACGTATTAGTAAAAACTGGTGACGACACTTTTATACCACCTGGAGTTCCTCCAGTAAGTTCGGAAGAAAACAATTACATTTATCGCAGCGATAATTTTGATCAAAACGAAGACAGGCTAGATGGTAAAAATCCCACTAGGAATAGTATTATTTAAAAAAAAGAACAGCCTATTTACACAAGTATATTTAGATCGTCTATCCAATTTTAACCCTTCCAGTTTACATGAAAACAAAAATATAGTTATGTACAAAAATCCAACTAATCGTTCAGAGCCTCTACGAGTTAGTGAAAGCATGGCAAATAATTGTTTTGATTATGTGGTTACCTCTGACATTTTATGGAAAATATTAAAATATACGAAGCAAAGTAAAAACTTTACTAGTTGGCATGATTCCACATCCAGTGGAAGTATAGTAACGACAAAAAAATTTAAAAAAATTTTTGTTGTTCAAATAGGCTTAGAATTTCATGAAACGTCGAGATTTCAAGTTTGAGCGAAAAAAAATTTGTCTGTCTGTCGGTCTGTAACTTTTTTTGTGCGCACGTTTACTCTGGAACCGTTTGAGATATTGACTTGAAATTTGATACACATATGTACTTTAACAAGATCTAGAACTAGATTGTATTTTCATCTTGTTCCGTCGAAGGGTTGGGGGGTAAATTGGGGTAAATTTGGAGTAAATAGGTAAATCAAGCAGATAAGAGTTCATAAAATTGATATTTAGTATAGACAAGAGAAGCTAAGGTCTCAAAAAAAATTTTGGCATTAGCCACCCCCATTACCACCCCCACCCCATTATTAAAGGGGATGAAAAAAAATGTGATTTAGTGTGTGTACAAGAACCAGAAACCTCAAAATATTTTTTTACTTTATTTATGGTGAACGCGGGATGTACCGGGAACGAGTGGGGAAGCCTCGCGACTCCGTCGCCGTAGCGCGCTTCGTTGTGTTTAAAAGGCTGTACCGCTTTTATTTACAGAGCTAGACGCAGCATTAATTGAGACAAAATGAAGTCTATGAAATTTGGCAGTTTTTGGTGAATAAAACATTCGAATAGCTCAATACATAAGCGAGTTACAATGAGTTAGATCTTTCAAAAAAATTGACAATTTGTGTATCATCTAAATCAACGTCAATTTTTTTATGTTAAAGTTATTATTTTTGTAATAAATTATACATCAAATTAAAGAGAATCGTTTGTACTATAAAACTAAAAAAAATATATAATTTTACCGTTTTTCGTTTGAAAGTTATTCGTGGTTGAATTTGAATTTTGTTATTTTCATTTTTTTTTGTTTTTTTCTTGTAACTTCAGTCTCGACCAATGGAGAGTGTCGTCAAAAGTGATTTCCTATGTAAAAAAACCTGCTGAATAAAATGAAATAGGTTTTATTTGGTTATACCTCGGTATTGGGTTAGTGAACGATAGAGCCAGCCATCCGACGTACTAACCTCGGACCTTAAGATTCGTGTCACATGGAAAATAAACCAGCTATCATACTTTAACGTACTGAGTAAAATTTTTATGTACCTTTTGTACCTGTTTTCTGCAAAAGGGCTCCGCTTTCAAACTAGCAAATACACATACGTTCTTAACTAGATATTACACTATTTGTTGTCAAAATATTAGCTTTGCTAAAATGACGTAGGTCTGGCAGCTCTGGGATCTTGGACTATAATAAAAAAGACAACAATTTGGTTAATAAAGCTGAATTTTTGAATTTTGCACATTTCTAAATCTAACAACTTTTCAGTATCAAGGGGCGGTTTTTAACATGCTTGCCGCCCCCAGCACTATTTTAAGATGCTGCCCCTACTGTTAAAAAATATAACTTTTTTTTTTTGAGAATCCCGCAACATACAAAGTAATACAATCATATTATAAGTATTTTCCTAAAAATAGCTGAGAGTACTGGTGGACATAACAGTAACACGTGTGTATTTTTAACCACCAATCACAAGTGTAAAAATATATTAGGAATATTTGTTTTAAATGTTTTGGAATTAAACTTTGGCGCCTTTCATTAAAAATTCATTAATACAATGAGAAAGACCGTTGACAGATATAACTGGCACATACTTAAAATACCTGTATGAACGTTGGCAGAGATGCTATATTTATGTCTGGTGTAGAAAAGTCTACTTCTATGCCTTTTAAAAGGTCTATAATACCTGACATTCTAAGGAATTCAGGATTGTTTTTTAAAACTGTTTGGAATTTCTACTGTACTGTCTCAGCAGTGTTTATGGATAATTGAAAAATGTCGATACAACCAGATTAAAATCTGGAAAGTTATCAAGTGTACACTTCATATATAAAATAAAAACCTATGTGTGTGCCAATTAGATTTGTTTCAGTTTGGCACAAGGACAGTTATCATTTAAATGTGACCGCTAAACAATGTCAGTTTATTAATAGCAGAAATATTTACTATTTATTTAGTGATAAATGATAGAAGTAGTATTTATTTAATTTGCTTATATTTTGAACTTGAAACCGACTATTTTTAAAGCTCATAATTTTGATGCGCATAATACGTTGATTGAATGGATCAATATACATTGGTTGATACACTTTTTTTTTTATCACTAATTTATTGTAACTTGGCACCTTACGAAGGTAATTACCGGATATTTACATACTAATTTTATGATTATAACTGTCACTTGGAATGAGATGGGATATTAAATATTTCGAATGTAAATTGAATAAAAATATTAATGAAATTGTATTAGTGTAGTAAAAATATTGAAGCGGTTAGAGCTGGGATTCTCCAAGCGGGTGGAAAATAATTCCAAATTAGAGTTAACAATTCTAAAATACATAAATATTGTTTAGTTATCACATTTTATGAAGGTTTATAACAAATATTCATTATCAGCAGACATGGCTAAAATATCTGAGTAAATCATGTGAATAAATGAATATAAAATAGTAAGTATACACACACACAACACCATGTTGTATAAATTAATAAACAAGCAAATCTGTATTAAAACATTATTTAAACATAATAATATATAATACTAGATATTACACCTACCTAATACCAAGTACCTCGTGAATACTTTGTATGATAAAGTTACGCAATTTCACCAAGAAGACTTATATTGAAAACTACAATAATATTACCAACACGTTTTCTTATAGACAATCAGACAAAAATGCCGGAATTCTTTCAATAAAAAAAAACCACAAATCAATTTAAATCTATATGATACCAGCAGCGGCCTCTTTTCGCAAGCTGTGACTACCGTGCATCTAGTGATAAGATCCGTTAATTGAAATTGTTACATCCATTTTAGATACAAATTGGCCGAGAGGGTAAAACCTTTTTTTACTCCTTGGAAGCACCCAAATATTTATGCTCTTAGAATGTCATGACATATCGAGATTTTATGTTTGAGCAAAAAAAATGTCTCTATTGGTCTCACCTTTTTTTGTGTGCACGATTACTCTGGAACAGAGTTGGAGGGTAAATGGGGGTAAATAGGTAAAACAAGCAAGTAGGAATCCATAAAATTGGGATTTAGTGTATTTACGAGGGACCAAGGTCTCAAAAATATTTTGGCATTTTGGGGGTGAAAAAATGAAAAATTGTGATTTAGTGTGTATAAAAGAACCAAAGAATTTTTTTTTGGCATCGGTCACTCCCACTATGACTCCTACTACTGTTATATAGGTTTATGGGGTAGATGATATCAAATATATTATTAAAATTCTGAACATTTATTTCCACATAGTCGAGTACAAATATATATAGTATCAAAATTTTTGTTGTAAGAGGTCAATCTGTATGTAGAAGTAGTGATTCCTTAGGCAGCGGTTTGTGTCATAAACTCAAACAGTTGTGTTTAAACAAATGAAATGTTTAAAATCTTCATGCATTAAAGTTTAATAAACCATCTTGTCACCTACAGCATCCATTTATCTCATTGACAGCTTTAAGAATAGCCATTTGAATATAACCGAAACTTGCAAAAACGCCAAAATTTTACAATTTTCGCAAAAATTTGTTTTTTTGAAAGAACCTTATATATAAACTTGAGGCTGGTTTGCAAAACAACGATTCGTTTCACTAATGTTAAAAATAGGGTGTTGAAAATTGTGAACATATTTATTGAAGGCCCCTAAGAAGATAAATCTAGGCTACTAAAATGACCTTTTATTTTATATTTTTTTTATAGTATGGATGTAATGGAAATTAGAGTCTTTCAAATTGCTCTAAAATATAACATTTTTTTATGCTTAATAAATAGAATTTTAAGCGTCATTAAAAGTAATTTATAATATAGGGCTTCTTATGAACCCTACCAAAAGTCAAGTATTACTAATAGGATCACAGCTTACAATTAGAGTAAATAGGATTAAAGAACTAAATCCGGTTCTTCAGTTGGACGAGTCCCAGCTGAAAATTTGGCGTAATAAATTTGCGTATTTTAATTAATTCAAAATTATCATTTACCAAACGGGTTATAGATTTGTCAAGTATTTTATATTATAGGCACTGAGCGAATATTGCGTAGCAGCCTCTGTAAGAATTGTAACACTTTCAATGGGAGTCAGCAGTCAATCCGTTCAATTTTAATAAAAAACCTAAATTGTGTTCAAACAGCACAGGTACTTGACAGCTGACTCCCACTGAAACTTTAGACATTCACCAATAGTGGCGCTAGTTGTAAATTCACTAAGTGCCTATATGAAGCTTCGACATGCCTATCAATTTTAAGACTTACTGTCGACAAGGATTTAGGTCCAATTTGTAAAAACCTTAATCTTGCCAATGTTTAATTATGGGAACTATACTGTGTCCCAAAAGTAAGGAATAAAATTCATATTTTTTTCTCACGTTTAGTTTTCAAAAAAACTCAAAAACAGGTCAATTAGTATATAAAAATCGTCGCCTTTCTGCATTATTTTTAAATAGACCCTCTACATTTATTAGTATAAATTGATAGCTCTTAAAAACGGATTCAGCGTATTTCTCTGTAACAGTTTAAAAAAAAAACGCTATAAAGAAAAGTTACAAAAAGGTATGAAAAGAAAACAATAATATTCATTACAAAAGGTCAGAGTGGGCGAGTCTCATATATCTTCTTACTAGAATAAGCGAGTCGCTACACCTTACTTCCACGGTGGAATTGTCCCCAATAAGAACCTATATCGTTGTCTATGTCATAATGTAACTGAAGAAGAAGAAGAACTTTAATGAATTAGGAAGAGACCTAATTCGCAAAAATCACGGAGTGGGCGACATCTACATTCTGACAGTATAACTTGTATAAGAGTGAACAACAAATCCATTTTCTATTGACATTTGATGGAAGGTTAACTTTGTTGCCGAAACTGTCAAAACAAATCTCAAAATTCACTTGATAAAATTATATTAGTCATTTTTTCATACTTGTCCGTTTTTTTAAATACATTAGGAAGCTATAAATACTACCAAACACAATTTTTCACTGTATTAAACTGTTTTTCTAATGTCACAAATGCCAATTATATGTCAAAACTTTGTTGTTCACTATTATAAGAGCGCTATCTGTTGGTGGGTAATTTTCACGAATATACATATAATAAAAAATACTATACGACAATTCCTCCTCCATCTTGATATTCATGGAGATAATAAAAAAAACGTCTGAGGACGACTTTTTTCAAATTAATATATTTCCTCAACTGAATGTAAGTAATAAGGTACACTCTAAAATTTATTTCAGTATTTTTTTGAAGGAATAAGTTTCAGTACAAATATTATTAAAATGCTTATAAAAACTTTCATGATCGATCTCTGCTGGTTTTTATTAAATGACACTCTGAAAAAACTACTGAATATTAGTCCACATGTCATCTGTCAACGTACCAAGTTTCATCAAAATCAATGTGGTGCAACGTGTTGAAAAAAAAATGAAATATAAGTGATCGTGCACTCGGCGACCACTACGTTATCATAAATTAAATTGGTTTTACTGATCGAGATGACTTTATTCTATGAATGGATTGCGCAAAGTACTTGTTTAAGTTTTTGACCTTCCTAAGCTGCCCTGCCAGAAGAGGTACAAAATTACTGTTCACTGGTACTTACTAGCTCACATAAGCAATTTCTTATTTAGGAGAAATCATGGGGAAAGAAATGATCTTCAAGTACGCTTTATGTCAAAAAAACATACATACAGGTCGAATTGAGAACCTCCTCATTTTTAAAATTTTATGAAGTTGGTTAAAAAGTACCTAACATTTTAACCCTTTCATTGCGCAGCGCGGTTTCACGTAATTCTCGTGTAGTGCGCAATAAATTGACCGCTTGTGAGTATACGCGCTTGGAGCACGCAGTTCCGATATTACGTTACTATTTGATTTGGTTTATTGTATGCATATACAAAATTGAAAGAAAAACAAAAACCAAGTGCTCTAGTTTCAATAATAATAATAATTTATTTTTAAAAAATGGTTAAAAACAGTACAAGTAAACATAAACATAAAAACAAAACAACGTTCTTATCAAAAACATTAAAGTACAACAGAAACTTGTGTAAGTATATAAAAATATATTAATAGTACATATACGCGTGTTAAATCGCTTTGAGCAGTCTGAACCAATTTAAAAACGACAGGCGAGTTAACGCGCTTGGAGCACAGAGGGCCCATTTATTTTTCGCGCATATACACGCTTTGAGCAGTGAAAGGGTTAAAAATGCAAGTAAGATTAAGATCACGACATATTAATAGTAAAACTTACAGATGTTACATTGAGCACAATTCTAATGGCACACAGCTATGAAGGGTTTTTCCTCTAGCTAACACTAACTTACTGTCCAATTTTTAATGCAGTTGGACTTTTCTTTTTTAAGTTATCATGCTTACAAGAAACGTGACGGATGGTCAGACGAACACACATTTTGAAAGTTGTTCAAAATTCGTTCACTAACACAATGAATGATATGAAGATTTTTTATCTACGAGCAATATTTACGATTTTAGAAATGTGCCGATCAAATGCAAATACTCTTCGTTTTCGTATTTGCGAAGAGTATATTAAGGTGTTATGTTAATGTGAAAAAAATAACCTATTCCTTCTTAAGCCACTGTCTACTTTTTATTTCACCGTATTATCTGGGAACGAGGATGACTAAATAAAAAGTGGTAATGTTGTCATAGAAGAAAGCAGTTTCTTTTTTTTTTTTGTAATTTAATATTTTCCACACATTTCTTTCTTTTCTTTCTTGTTAAGAAATACACCTAAATAAAATAAAATGTAAATATTCTCAGTAGTGATAAGTATTATTTAATGATGGGACGGATATACGGCCAGTTCAAAATCCAGCCCGGCCGGATATCTTGCCTTTTCAAGCAGTCGCTTTATCTACGAGCAGGCCGCGATATTTACAATTAAATTCAAGTCGCACCCGTATTGTCCTGTCCTGCCAATCTTGCACATTGCTGCAAGTAATTGTAATTACACGAAATGCGCATGGTACACCAGAACAGAACTAATAATAATTAATAATAAATATTTGTATGTGTGTACTTGGTTCTATCCACAGTTATAGTGTTTTTGTATTTATAAGGAACTTCATTCTCAGAACCAGTAACCAGCAACCGGCATCACGAAAGTTGTGTTTTAGTTTTCATTATTTTATTACTATTTAGTATTTATACCGTACTTACCTAGTAGTCTATTAGGACCAAAGAATTTGATTTTAAATTTTAATATTATTTATTATACAGTGTGTTTCCCCAATAACTTTTTTATTTTTTTTTCTGATTTCAATCAAATTTTAAGTACTGAAGTATGGAACAAATTAGGATCTACTTATAACCAGAAAAACATTCACTTCATGCAAATGCAAAGCCACCTGTGGTACCAATATATGCGGAGAAAATCGAAAAATTGTATTAGGCATATTTTTATCGGAAAATTTTGTTAATGAAACTTGTTCAGAATTGTACAAAAATCTTAAGGTCAAAATTTAATCAAAATAAAAAAAAATATATAAATTTTGATTAAAATAATGTCTGAAAATAAGTCCGAAAATATCATTTTAATAGTTTTTTTTTGTTTAGAAAACTGGACTATGACAATTTTGTTTGAAATTCAACCCAAGCTGCCAGGTAGTTGTCAAGCAATTCAGTTTTTTTTTAAATTATTACTTTTAAAATTTTTTAAATTTTAATTTTTCAATTTTTTACTTTTGATTAAATTTTGGGCATAAGGTTTTTGGATAATTCTGAACAAGTTTCATTAACAAAATTTTCCGATAAAGAAATGTCTAATTGATTTTTTTATTTTCTCCACATTTTGGTACCGCAGGTGGCTTTGCATTTATAGGAGGCGAATGTTTTTCTGGTAATAAGTAGATCTTAATTTGTTCTATACTTATGTAAAATTTGATTCAAATCGGAAAAAAAAATAAAAAAGATATTGGGGTGTTTACTACTATTGCAAGTGAAACATTTATGTTGTGTTTTGATTTTTTGATCTTTTGTTTTCAATGTTATTTAATATATTATATATCTATATTATCGATATGTAGGCCTATTGAACAATTTAAGACTTATTTTTTTATATTTGTTATTTATTTTGATTGTAGTTTCTAGTTCATTGTTAATTTTATAAATATTTTGATATATGACAATTAATAAATAACATTTAAGTTTCATGCATTTTGGACAGTTTTTATTTGGCCGGATGTTGACCGGATATTTTTTCATATCCGGCCGGAGCCGAATATCCAGTTTGGAAGCCGGATTGGCCGGATGCAGTAGCCGGACCGGATATCCGTCCCATCCCTAGTATTATTTATCTTCTCTAAATAATGTTGATGAATTAGTGAAGGCTCTTTCACAGTTAACCTGGTAGCTCTGAAACCTGGAATATGGAGACCATTACCAATGCGTGAAATGGTCTCGCGATACAATTAACCATCCAAATTTATCACCAGCAACAAATTATCGGTGGCAATTGCTAAATAAAAAATGGGAACCGATCATGTGTACTTTGTGAAGTGTTTTTATAAGAAGAACAGCAGTATACTTCGCCGCAAATATGCCACACACAGCCTACTCTGTAAGGAAATGTGTGAATGTAGAGGCAATTCTGAGATTCGGAAGATTCATCTGCCAAAGAATCTGACTGATCCTAACACGATCCTTGTATTTGAAAAAATAATTTTGCTAGCACTTTTGTGCTGTAACTAGAGTAGCTGGATCAACAAAACAATCGGAGTCATGTGGAAAAGGAGTGGGGTTTTCATGAGGGTGTAAAACTCACTAAAAATTTCGACTATATTTCTTACTACATAAGCAAAATGTGATTAATCCAGAAGTAATTTAGCCATTGTGATGTAAAATTCTATTCATAACCAAAATATAGCTTTCCACCTCTTGGTACATAATGTTATTCAGATACTCTTTTCAAAGGCACTGGAGATAAGAGAAATGACGGTGATCATGCATGCAAAATTATGTTTTCGATATCGACACTTATGAGGGCTTGGAGCAAAGAGAGTGGCTCTACTGAATAAACTGCAAAGGGGATAAAGTTGAGTAATTTGACTGAAATTCGCACGTCAGTGTCAATTATTGCAGTATTTTTAAAAGATCGGTGTAAAAATTTGAGAAAGATGTGCTAAATTTGAAAAATCTTTAAGAAAGAAGCTCTCAACTTCTATATTTTTTTCTATGTTTACATCATTGAAAAACAGTAAATAAAAAAAAACTGTTTCATGTACAGAGAAGTTATATAGAATTGCACCTAGATCGGCTAGTTCAAAGACCAATGACCTTAGTGCTTGATTAATCAAATTCTCACATGTTAAAGGTGACATTGTTTACAAACACTGTTGAACTTATATCTTAGTATCGATGTTTGACCTTGGCAGTTAACAGACATACCAAAGTCATAAAAGTGATTAGAGAAATAAAAAAGAAATCGATCCATTATTTAATTTACAATCATACAACAGGATTGAAAATAAAATCATATAATTAATAATAAAAATAATAATAAATGCTTTTATTTATTGTGATACAAATTAAAATACAGACAAACAAAATTAATACACAATGGAAAGGGCACAGTAATACACCAGCTCTTGCATTGGTAACTTGAGAAGAGAAATAGTTGTTGAATGTAATGTAGAAAAATCTCTAATAATAAGAGGGAGCAATGCGATCAAATCAGAGGGGAGTGGGCGGAAATTAGCCAATAAAGTACAGAGAGCTGTTGTGTTGGTTGTCTAGTTTTGGCTTTCGTACTTTCTTTACTATTGCTCTACCTACTTACAATCACACCTGAAAGGTCAAGAACACATCGAGACCAAGATTCAAATACACGAAATGAATGCGCACAGTTATAAATGCAATTTTTGCAATCATTTTTAATTATATTGAAGTGACTCCATCTACTAAAATAGCATTGTACTAAAAAAAAATTTCCAGCAAAAAACATTTTTTAGCGAACTGGCTCATGTTATTACTGAAACTGCTAAAACTGATCAAAAGATATTCTTGTAAGTAAATGAATACTACACTTCTATTAAAGAACATTTTTAGCTAAAACTTGTTTATTAGCCAATGTGAAGAGAGATCTTCCTAATAAACAAGTTTTAGCTAAAAATGTTCTTCAGTAGAAGTGTAGTATTAATTTACTTAAAGAATATCTTTTTTTCAGTTTAATAACGCCGGCCATTTGGCTAAAAACTGTTTTTCCCAGTCAAGATTTTTAGTACAGTGCTTTTTAATAGATGGTGCCACCTACAGCACTACAATAGGGCATCTGCATCATGTAACCAACATAACCTTAAATTTTAAGTTTTTCAAGTTTATTCTCATTTTTAATGTTTTTATACGCATTTTTAGCTTGAAGCCGTACTGGCTCCAAACAAATATTTAAAAATTCACGTAAATAATTTTTCAATATTGTTGATTAATAAAAATAGACTGCTAATTACAGGTTAGATTTCCAACCTACAAAAAGAGTCCTATTTTATTAGGACAAAGTATAAACATTAACATTACACTGAACTAGATTTTAGTTTAAAATACGGGAACTAGGCAGAAATTTTAATAACAGCTGCATAATACTCTTAAATCTTAAGAAACACATATTTTTGAGGGTAGCTGTGTCGTCACGTGCAATAGCCACACTGCCTACCCTTCACCCCACTTCAGCTTTAGCTTTACCGATGAAACTTTGTGATTGGCATAGAAAACTTTTGCATATATGAATTATGAATTATCTAGTTTCTTGCATTATATAAAGATGACCTAAAACAGCATTTTAAAACTCATAATTGCAGAATCAATGAAAACTACTCTTTTAGCAATACCAAGAATTATTGAATTATATGATAAAGTTCTAAGAAAAAAAAATTTTTCATTTGCTTAGCATGTGTGTCGATACAGTCCAAACGAAATGGTTTAACATTTATGATGGAATATATGGAATACTCTAATATTCCCTTTGTACATATATGTGCCATGAGTACTTGGGTAGGCAGCTAACAACGTCTGCCCCTAGAGAGCCTGTTGGGGGGTTAAGGCTGAAAATACAATGGAATATGATAAAATTGATATATATATATATATATATATATATATATATATATATATATCACAAGCAAAATTCATTGTTAATAGTTTGTTGTTTGGTGGTTTCACGAGTGACATCGACAGAAATTTCTCAAAGCCAAGACCTTAGTAAGGCAATAAATATTTCTAGTAATAATTAAATCACGAATGACTCAGGACTATTTTATTAATAATAATTTTCATAAAAGAGTTTTTAAATTGCTGTCAAGCCATTTGGTAAAAAACTCTACATGAAGAAATAAGATATAAACATATCCTCCTATAAACATAATATGTCTGAAAATAGCTACCACCTCCGAAGAGAAAGAAGAAAAAGTGGTTTTTATTCATTATGACAATTTTTTAATAAAACCTATTTAAATGATTCATATACTATATTCCAACCCGTTAGTTGTCCCCTAAATCAAAAAAGAGAAATGACAGACATCGTTGCTGCCTGTGTATCTATAATATAAAACAAGAGTTGCTGCTCAAGGCCATTCATAAATTGACCGGACAGTTTTTCCACTTCAGGACTAAGGATTTGGAATATAGGGTAACTGTTTATTACCATTAGTAAGGAGTACCATTATTACATAGTATTCTTCGCAGAATTTTATTTATATACATATAAGCGGGCAAGCCCATTAATATAATTAATAATAAGTTATAATTAAAAAAAGTGATTTTATTTCAGTATTAAATTATCAAAAAACTTTAATATCGTCTTATATTTATTTCCACATGCCAGTAGTTAGTTGTCACATATCTCATAAAACACTAAAACTTACAAACTGTACAAATGTTCATGTTATGTGATAATTTTTATGTGATTTTATTTTCGCTGTGCATGACTCTCACGAGAGTCGTTCCGTTCTTAGCGCAGTGCGCACGACTCTCATGTGAGCCAGGCCATATTATGTATTATTATTTTTATTAATATGCCAGTCAGCACTGAACAAGAAATTCTTGGCCAGGTGTGTATGGCTCTCCTGAGAATCAGTCCAAAAAACATGGAATACCCTGTATATACAATTTTTATTGACGCTACTCAATTTCGGACACCAAATTATACAATATATATTATGCAATAAAAACCAGTCAGCGTGGCGGGTGACCCACAGCCTGAACGGCCGCTGCAAAAGTGTTAATCATGTGACAGAAGAGAGCAATATTCCAATTAATACTATGATATATTGACATAAACTCATATACCAAGTTTCATAATTCTGTTTCAATGGGTTACTAGGATAATAAATAAAGGCCACTTTTTCTCCTCTTCGGAAGATGGTAGTTCCCTTAGGAAGCATACATAAAATAATTTAAAGAAATCAGCTATACTACTATATATACTATACTAAATAATATATACAAGCTTATAATTTTGGCACAATGGGCTCATTTAATGAATTTTATTTAGTAGTTGTTACTTCTTGTGGATAAAGTATTATTTAAAATGAGGCAATGTTGAAAATTTCAGATGAATCCGATATGTAGTTCTCAAAACATACGACTTCTAAAGAGGGAATTGGAAGCGTGGTGCGACCAACATCGTGACGTCGGAGGATAGGAAACGAAACGGTCGCGCAACATATCAAAGCTCATGCATTCCGCTTGAGATCGTCGAGTCTTTCTCTGTGCGACTAGTCTGTTCCTATCAAGTGATGTCACAGTCTAGATTCGACAAGGCGGGTGCAGTCCATGTTTATGATTTTTTTTTAGACGATTTACAGGTTTCACAAAATTCTAGTTTTTTGCACAGGGTCTTAGAATTTTAAGATATTTCCGATAATCAAAAAAAAAAGTGCTAAATGAGCCCATTATACCACAGGAAGTATTTAATATAATTATGCTATCTTAAAACAAAAAATCTGTTAAAGGCGATGTGGTATCAATAAAACTATTAAAAGTTGCGGATATAATTTTGTTATCAATTTAATAATGTTCTGCCAAGGAATTTCTCCAGATAGGTTAAAAAAATGCAGATATCAAGGCTATCTTTAAAAAGGATGATAAGACTGATTGGCAAAACTATTGTCCCATTGTACTCTCTTAATCTAAGAAGCAGAATATTGGAGAAATATATTTACCACAAAATTACAGAATATGTGAAAGAAAGGAATTTAATTTCTGAGTCTCAAAACGGCTTTAGAAGAGACAAGACAACTAACTATACTTGCAATTTACAAAGCTTTACCAATCTATACTGGACTCGGTAGACAACAATAAAGAAACAACTGCAGTATATATTGATCTGTCTAAAGCATTTGATAGTGTTGAGCATGATATCTTTTTTTTTGAAGTATATATATATCCAGAAACATGCCAACTATTCGCACATGTGACAGGTGGGGCAACATACTTTAAAATTCAAAAATCTTCCATTTTTGGCATTATTTGCAATATAACTCGCAGATGAAGCATTGTTCGAAAATATATCAAGAGATAGAACAGTTGAGAAAGTTGATTTTGAACATTTTATTATTCTTGACATTGTCCCAGAAAATTATTCGTTAAAGAGCTACTTTTTTTATCTTTTGATTTTTTTTAAGGTGAATATAATAAATATTAATACGATGTATATCATCGGTATAATGTAAATTATGTTTAAATGTCCAATTTACAGTTGAAATAAAATATATTTACAGACCTATATACAGTGTCTCCCAGGATAGATGTAACAGGAGGTGTAATGAACCAAAAATTTTGGAATGGTATTTGGGGATCGAGTCCTGCTTGTTGTAAAACTAAAGTATACCAAAAATGACTTGATTTAGTGTTCTACAGGGTGTTTTATCAGCAAAGTTGTAAAAATCACCAATAACAAAGTATCTTTATTTTTCAAAATATGAAAAAATTCCACTGAGAAAAGTTATTTAGAATACAATTTTATACCACTATACCAAATTTCAGGAATATAAAATTATTTTTTTGAAACTTCAATCCCCAAATACCATTCCAAAATTTTTGGTCCATTACACCTATTGTTACATCTATCCTGGGACAGACTGTATAATTCACATGTTAAACAGAAAGAAAAATAAAACCTTTCAGGTATTGAGGTATTAAAATGATGGGAAAATAAATAAACAAATATATATTTTCATAGACTATTTTATGCATAGTACAGTGTACATGTATAACTTAATAGAATAAAATGGAATAGAATAGAATAAGTTTATTTAACAAATTGTTCTACTACAATGTAATTGTTAAAAACTGAAACATTATGATAAATGAACTAAGTCCCCACATTAAGTGCTATTTAGAGCACTTGAGCAAGCATTGGGCACACAAAAAAATAAATATGCATTTAATGTGGGGGCTTAGTACATTTATCATAATAGGTGTTCGAAGTTCTTAAATATTTCTTAAACGGGAGAAATAAAATAAAATTCTAGGCTGTGTTTCTATCCTCGAAAATGTATCGCCTTATAAACATATGCATTAAGGGTCAAATTCCAGTGTGCTTGGCAGTCAACCCGTGTGTCATGACAGTGGTAACATCACAACTAATTGAGTCCATTGACAGGTGAGCAAGCATGCTCGCACTGCTCGCCACTCAACACGCTGTAACTTATGCGCTACTGTGCCAGTAAACTGGATCACTTTATCCTCCTGCTTCTTATTCGCAACATTTTGACAGCTGTTTTGTGACCGATGCATATTATTCCATTTTCTGTATGGCCCATTTGACAGCATCATGCCACCGGTTGTGATTGCCTGTTTGACATAGCCTCACCCAAGTTCTTTCCCATCAGTTTCTTGGTGATATCAGCTAACGTTTTGGCTTCGCCCCTTACCATCTGGTTTTCCCTGAATTTAACTATTCTATATTATCTTCTCTCTGGGACAGAATGCTAATAAATCACAGTCACAAAACAATCTTTATTTTATAACACAAGACGTATTTACTAACATAATATTTTGTCGAAATCTCTGCATTTCCTTAAATATACAGTGTGACTCACAAAATGAAGATGCCCTTATAACTTTTTTATTTTGTTTCCGATTTGAATCAAATTTCACTAAAGTATGGAACAAATTAGAATCTACTTATAACCAGAAAAACATTCGCCTGCTACAAAGGCATAGCCTTCTGTGGAACCAAAATATGCTGAAAAAAATAAAACATTTTGAATGTTAAAAATTCTAAAAAAATGCATCGGATCGGCGCCACAACCTTAAATACATCAAAATTTGATTTGGTTATGGATGGGGGATTTTTCATACATAAGCTCATCTGGGAAAGGGGGTCCTCAGTTTCCGCAATTTGTGGTGGATACGTGAAATTCGTCAAGACCCATTAATATGATTTTTAATATTTTTCAGCATATTTTGCTACCACAGGTGGCTTTGCCTTTGTAGCAGGCAAATCTTTTTCTGGTCATAAGTAGATCCTAATTTGTTCTATACTTGGGTGAAATTTGATTCAAATCGGAAACAAAAGTTATAAGGGCGTCTTCATTTTAAGTGAGTCACACCGTATATTTAAGGAAATGTATATAGAGTTGGGTAGTAACTCGTATGATTCGTATCATTGAATCGAATCCTGGCAGTGATTCGAATGGTACAAATCCCACAAAAGCAAAAGATTCGCATATTTCCTATCGATGTTGTAACCGTATCCGTTTGTACAATCAAGACAGTTCGGATTCTTGAAAGAATATTTCAGTACGAATTTTTTCTTGATACGGATTCGTTTGGTACGAATCCTTAAAAAGAGTCGAATCGCCCAACTCTAAATGTATAGATTTCGACAAAATATTATGTTAGTAAATACGTCGAGTGTTGTAAAATAAATATTGTTTTGTGACTGTGATTTATTAGCAGACCACGGTAAACCGCTTTGATAGAAATATTCAAGGTACCTAATACTTTTTCTTTAATTATCTATTTGGCTGGTGAATATCTCGTAAACTATAACACATAGGAAGAAAATGAATATAAACAATCTTGTAGGAAATTTAATTATGTTAAATTTTGCATAGATTACCTTTTTCCATATGACGCATAGTTTCCGAGATATAAGCGAAAAACCAAAAAATGGAACCTTTAAAGTGCCCCCCTCCCTCCCGCTCACCACCTAGGAGTGGAGACTTTTGATATGTTCATCTCCAGACTAGTTCAAACAAAGTTCCGAAGTCAAATTTTCTGTCCCTAAAATTTCCCTCTATAATCATTCGTTGCCTGGTCTAAAAATTCCAATCACTGGTTATGTAAGTCCATATGAAAAATGAATATAAAACTTGTACTTACAAATATTTTGTGATTTTTTTTTACAAATTAATGCACTTTTGGCTGATTACATTAATTAATACTTTGTTTTTTGTTTTTCAGAATGTACAAGTAACTAGCAATAGGAGTGCAGACAAACTGGTGTTTCCAACTGCATTTTTGCTCGCTGGCTTAGGAGTTGGAGTTTCATCCTTTAGTTTAAAGCAGTTGCTTTCAGCAAAAAAGATTGAAGTGAAATATGAATAGAATGTTTGTATCCCAGCCAGTTTTTCTCATGTGATTATTTTTTTTGGTATTGGTGTGTATGTGTTGTTAAATTACAACAGTTACCATTATGTACAATTTTAAACAAATTACAGTTTATAGTTATAAAAGATATTATTTTAAATTTATTTTTACTATAAACCTGGACATTTATTCTAGGTGTATCATAAAGTAGTTAATAAATTTTTAAGTTATCTTTTAAAATGTGTTTATTTTTAAATATTTTAACATTTTAAAAGAAATAGACTAGGTATTCACAAAAATATACTAGGCAGAGTTGAAGTAGTGGCATTGACCTAATACCAATATAACAATTGCAGTTGTAGTAATACAAAAAAACATGTATTTTCCCCTTATGGGTACATGAAAAAGTTTCGCATTAATTTTTAAACTTGCAGTATACATTAAAATGGAATCAAGTTGGTAGGCTGGTGTATCCTGATGAACATACGGCCGAGTCCTCACTTCCTGACCCACAGTTTTTAAAACATCACAAGAATTTGATAGCCTGGAAGCCTAAAATTAAATGAAAACATTAACATATTAGACAAATAAATATAAGCTAATGTGAGATTTTTAAAATTTACTTTTTATGAGATTCCAAGATTTATGATTTATGGCAAGCAAAAGTTCGTCTTATGATTGTTCTTTAGTGGGCAGATAACATGATTTATTAGAAGTCAGATTTTTCTCAATAAATCTGGAAATTAATTAATATCACTGAAACAGCTTAATATAGGTAGGTATTAGGAATATATTAACAAAAGTTACTCAGAATTTTTTTTTTTTTTTAAACCACATATAGTAGACAATCTCTAAATCCAAAGCCAAGGCTGTCCAGAAGGGGGTTACACATTTGGAAAAACGCAGACATACACATCCATACTCACCGGTGTTGTCAGCACCAGGGCTGGGGCTCGAACCCAGAACACGATAGACAGTCGGTCAGCATATTCTCCACTCAATATGCCTTAACGACTGAGCTACCGTGCGGTTGGATGTAGATTCTAACAATAATATACAGGGTGTTCCATTTAAATTGAAGAAGATGTTGCCAGTTTTGCCTAAGATTGGCAATACCACACTGTCAATATTTTAGGCTGACAGAGCATACTCTGTTACCTTGGTACCCAAATTTTCAAAAGAATAAGTTTATTTTTTTTTAAATGGGTTACTTTAATGGAGTGCCGTTAGATTTATACCTAGGAACCCGGTTCCTATGAATCAACTTTAATGAAACTTTTTGCATTGTGTTGCTAAAACCTAATATGTACTAAAATATTTATGGATTAAAAATTGACGTTTTTTTTTATTTAAAAGTTTATCGAGATCTACATAGTCGAGTCAATGAAACCTAAAAATTATCAAAACCTCTTAATTCTCAGCAACAGCTCCGATTTTGATCATTTCTTTTTTTAAATGTGTTTTTTAATATTATTTAAAATCAGAAACATCCCAAGTGGCGCAAATAATTATTTATATTGTTTAAACAATAATAACAATATTTACAAATATATTTAAAAAATTTTTTTTCACGATATTTATAAAACATTGGGTTGTTTTTATTGAAAATTTAATTTAAATAATGTTTCTTACAATCGGGGTTGAAAATTATTTATATTGTTAAAACAATAATAACAACTTTTACAGGAAAAACCTATTTTTTTGTTTTTTTCCCGATATTCATGAAAAAATTTATTTAGTTCAGTGTTTGAAGGTTTTTCGCTCAGAATTCTTTCGGATAGAACCGATTGATGTGAAATTTGGACAGTAATTAGGGAATGGCCCAAGGAACAAAAGTTATATATTGCTGTGTGCTTTTATCCTGGAGGTGGATGCCACGCCTTCTCGGGGGTGGGAATTATTATGTTCAAAGTAACTGCAGAAATCGATAGAGGAATGAATTCTAAGCAATAAATGTTCTATAAAGTTTTTTCGATGAGTCAATACTTTTTGAGTTATTCTTGATTGAAAATGTTGATTTTTCATCTAAAACATGCATGTTTTAGGGCGATTTTTCACTAATAACTTTATGTTTTACCAAAAAGATTATTATAAGTAAAAATGAAGCCTATAAAATAACAAATCGATTTTTTTTTATTTCTGTAGATGCAATATGAACCGAGTTAAGGCTCGGAAAAACCGAACATTTTTGGAGAAAAGCATATAAGACATTTTTAAAAGTACTTGAAAAGACCTTTAAAATGAATTTAGGTAAAAGTCGTTAGCATGAAAACTAATGGAGTTATGATGAGAATAAAATGGTTGTCTCTTTTCTTCGGAGAAAAAATCGGCAATGAAACCAATGGCTTCACCGCAAGAATTGAAATTGAACGTAATCCATTTACAATTTACTTTATTTAAGTACTAACAATATGTTCTAGAAGTTTGACCGGATGCCTATATTTGAAAAAAGTTTGATTCAAAGAAATGATTTTTGAAATTTCTTTAAAAATTTTCATTTTTTCACAATAACTCAAAGACTAAAGAAGATACGTAAAAAATGCTATAGTACAAATTTTAGAAGCCGGTAGGTACTGCACAATATTACTGTACGGAGCTGCTAAAGATATACATTTAAAAAAATTGAGCCGTGTCGAAGATTTATTAGCGTTTCTCGAGCAGATGCTATGATTGGTTTATCAATGATAACTTCCTTAATTTTTAAGCTATTCAATTGCTCCAAAAATCATTTTACAGGGAACGTTAAGGGCTACAAGGCATGTAAAGTTGACCTTCCTTGAACCTTTAGTTTTTGTGATTATTGAGTTTAAAGGGCTCGGGGAAGGTAGTCATCACACTCAAATGCAAACTTATAACGGTGATATCTTAATTAATTTTTATCGTAGAGAAATAAAAAAATAAATAAAATATTCAATAATAAAAACTTAAATATTTGTACTCTAGCATGTTTTACGTATCTTTAGTTTTTTAATTATTGGGAAAAAATGAAAAGTTTTTAAGACATTTAAAAAATCATTTCAAATTTGAATCGAACTTTTTTTCAAATAAAGGCATCCTAAACCGTTCAAAATTCTAGAACATACTGTTAGTACTTAAATAAAGTAAATTGTAAATGGATTACGTTCAATTTCAATTCTTGCGGTGAAGCCATTGGTTTCATTGCTGATTTTTTTCTTCGAAGAAAAGAGACAACCATTTTATTTTTTACCAAAGTTCATTTTAAGTATTCTTAAAGTATTTTTAAAAATGTCTTGTATGTTTTCCTCCAAAAATTTTCCGTTTTTCCGTTATTTAATGTTGAAAGAATCGAATCAGTTCTCTGCGAAGAAAAAGTCACCTTCATCGCGTATTGCATCTACAGAAATTTAAAAAAAAACCAGTCGATTTATTTTATAGGCTTCTTTTTGCTTATAATAATTTTTTTGGCAAAATGTAAAGTTTTCGAGTTATTAGTGAAAAATCGTTCTAAAACATGCATCTTTTAGATGAAAAATAAACATTTTCAATCAAGAATAATTCAAACAGTATTGACTTGTCGAAAAAATTGCATAGAACATTTATTGCTTAGAATTCATTCCTCTATCGAGTTCTGCAGTTACTTTGAACATAATAATTTCCACCCCCCAGAAGGGGTGGCATCCACCTCCAGGGTAAAAGCACACATCAGCAATATATAACTTTTGTTCCTTGGGCCATTCCCTAATTACTGTCAAAATTTCACATTGATGTAAAAGTTGTTATTTTTAACAATATAAAGTAAAAATTGGTATAATTGACTCGACTATGTAGAAGATCTCGATAAACTTTTAAATAAAAAAAAAACACGTCAATTTCTAATTCATAAACATTTTAATATTAGGTTTTAGTAACACAATGCAAAAAGTTTCATTAATGTTGATTCATAGGAACTGGGTTCCAAGGTTTTTTTAGTTTTCACGCCTTACGCCACTCCACTACTTATGCAGTTCTAAACTTGAGATTTTAATATGCTCAACTCAACTCGCAAAACGAAAATTCAAAGAGATGTTTTTTAGAAGGTTCATTGCAGCCATAAAAATCTTATATAGAAACTGTGAAAAGTACTGCATCAATGGTAGTAAATTTGATATCAAGAACCGTTGTGGTGTCACATCTCTAGCCGGTTATTTTTGGATAGCAGGACTTGCATTTTTACTTTTGAAATATAAATTTTACTTAATTCAGGGTTCATAGCGACCTGGAAAAGTCGGAGAATTTGAAGTTGATCAGGGAATTTGTAAAATTCAATGAAAAGTCAGGTAATTTTAGTAATTTTCATAAAAAATATTTTGAGTTTTGTACTTTTAGTTTCGTGCCTATTTAGTGATGCCGCAGTGGACCTCCGCTCATCAATTACACAGATCTACAAAAAAAATAAAAAACTCTGCTCCAAGGACTAAACCTATCATGCCTTAAGCATTTTTGTGTGCTGAATCGGAATTTTCAATTTAAAAAATTTTCTACCGCATAGATTTCGAATAAATCTCGGTTTTTATCGTCAAAATACGGTTTTTTGACAATTTTTGACATTTACTCAAAATCTACGCGGTAGAAAATTTTTTAAATTGAAAATTCGGTTTCAGTACACAAAAATACTTCAGTCATGATAGGCTTAGTCCTTGTAGCAGAACATTTTTTTTTGTTGACCTGTGTTATTAGACCTGGAAAAAACCTTCCAATAGTCCTGGCAAACCTGTATAAGTCAGGGAAATTAAGTCTGAAAAATTGTTATGAACCCTGTAATTCAGTGTTTTCACAAATTTTAAAATCTCATTGACTGTGAGGGTAATAATTAATGGGGTCGTTGCACGCATTTTTTTTTATTGCATATTCTGAAAATATAATGAAAAATATTAGACCCGTGTTTTTTGTTCTTTTTTTTTGTTGCATGCGTTTTAAGGAATGTAAATTAGCATCAAAGTTGAAATGATGACGTACAGCGGGCAACGCCGAATGCCTCCGAAAATAGTGGTGTGGTCCGCCGGACAGACCACTTTTTTTGGGGGGTGATACGAGCAAATCTGACAATTCTGACTTCGAATTCGGATTCAGCAGATCAAAATGCATAAAGATACACTGGTAAAGTCCGCCTGACAGACCACTTTCTTTTTGTTTTGAGGTCAGGGGTGAAAAACGAGCCAATCTGACAATTCTGACTTCGGATTCGGTTTCAGCAGGTCCAAATACATAAGGATACACTGTTCTGGTCCGCCAGACAGACCATTTTTTTGGGGGGGCGTTCTTTGGGGTTAGGGGTGAAAAACGACCTAATCTGACTTCGGTTTCGGTTTCAGCGGGTCCAAATACATACGGATACATTGGTCTGGTCCGCCGGACAGAAGACTTCTTTATTTTTGTGGGGCTGTGTAATTAAGAAAAGACTGGAAAATAATATTTGGAATGTAGTTGATGCTATTAGCCAGGAGGAAACCTGATACAGTTTTAATGAAAAATATACAGGGTAGTCACTTTAAAAAAAATAATTAAGAAAGACGGAGGAAAATAATTGGAATGTAGTTGTCATTATTGCCAGGAAGAAAATCTGATATACTCTTATTTAAAAAAAAAAATAAACAGTGTAGTCATCCTACAAAAAATAATAAATAAAAGGTGCTAAATAGCGAGGGAAGTTTTGCGTAAATATCGTTACAAATTTTTTTTAAATAGCAGGAATTTAGTAAAATATTTTGTAAAAACTAAATAGAAAAAAATTCATAAATATTCACACCTAATGAAATAATTTACGAGGTTAGCAATACTTGCCAAATAGTATTTTTAAATACGGAAGTAAAATTTGTGTGTAAACAATAAACGGTATTTTGTGGAAAACGTAATGTGATGTTATTGATGCTCTAGTTCAAATAAAAAATAAAAAATCATCAGGGACTGATGAACTATCATTGGTCACTATCTCTTATATTTTAGATTTAATTATGCAACCTCTGCTGTACTTAATAAATCAATCACTACACCAAGGATGTTTTCCGGATGTATTTAAAACCGCCTTAGTCCTACCAGTATATAAGAAGGGTGACTTAAACAATGTTGATAACTATAGACAAATTTCAATTCTTAATGCTCTATCAAAACTGTTTGAAAAAGTTGTCTGTCAGTGCCTCTCTATATATTTGGAGAACAATTCATTATTGACCAACTTTCAGCATGGTTTTAGAAAGAACAGATCTGTTGAGTCAGCTACTTGTGAATTACTGAATTTCGTTTACATAGAGCTTGTTAGGGGTAGATATGTTGCCTCATTACTTTTTGATCTGTCTAAGGCATTTGATTCCGTATGCCCAAATTTTTTAATAATGAAACTCAGTAGTTACAACTTACCAGGCAATTTAATTAGTTGGATCCAATCGTATCTTGAGTGGCGAAATATGGTAATTAACAATAATGGTACCAAGTCAGTTGCGCACGATGTAAAACTCGGTGTTCCACAGGGATCTGTACTAGGCCCATTACTGTTTTTGTTATTTATTAACGACCTTCCTATCCATATCCCAGGGGGCTTAGTTACAATGTTCGCAGATGATACAACTATAACTGTATCAGCAGAAACACCACAAGAGCTAGAAAATCTGATCCAAAGTGCTATATGTGATTTAAGCATATGGTGCGAGAGGAACAGACTTGTTTTGAATAAAACCAAAACCAAATGTATAAATTTTTTTATAAGAAGGGGCATTCCTGCTAGCAAAATACAGACCGGTGATATGGAATTTTCAGATTCAGTAATGTTCCTAGGTACTTGCATTGATAATAGACTTACCTGGGACGCTCATGTGGACGGTGTTTGTAAAAAACTAAACAAGTCGTATTATGCGATCTTACAAATGAAAGATATCCTAACTGTTTCAGGACTTCTAAGCATATATTATGCCATGGCATACTCACATATTTCTCTCAATATAATAAACTGGGGATGTGCTAGAGATTTTAACAGAATTTTTGTAGCCCAAAAGAAACTTTTAAGGCTAATTTTTAATATGAGGAGCATTGAAAGTTGTAGGCAGGTTTTTATAAATAATAAAATTCTCACTGCCCCTTCAATATATATATACAAATGCGTAACATTTGTTAAAAGGCAGTATCATCTATTCACCAATAATTCCTGTTTTCATGAACACAACACGAGGCACGGTGAGCTATTGAATATTCCTCGTCATAATACTACAACATACAAACATTCAGCAAATTATAACTGCATCAAATTATACAATAAATTGCCTACTAATTTGAAAAATGTTGCAAGTTTAGATTAATTTAAAAAATATATAAAAGTCATGTTGGTTAATGGATGTTTTTATAGCACCAAGGAATTTTTATCTGCATCTCTTGATTACCAATAATATATTATTTTATTTTATTTTAATGTTTATCTTGTTATATACACTATTTGGCATTTTTATTTTGTATACTTTAAATCGTAATTTTATGTTGTTTGTTCTAGTTATATTTGTCTTATTGTGTTTCGTATGTGACTGTTAATATTGTTGTATTTTTATATTATATCTTATATTTCAGATAATTTCTTGACATATCCTATATCATGTACATGATCATTTGGATGAAATAAAATTATTATTATTATTATTATTATAATATTGTCTGTATATAATTAATTCTGATAATGTATTATAAAGTGACAGTAAACATTGTCAAAATTATAGTTCAGTATCATTTATATTCAAATAATAAGTATATAATTTTTTTTTTAATAATTTATTAACATCTACACATAAAAACAGTTGACCTGTATTTTTTATTTTATTTTTTAAATAATGCTTTATACTTAGTAAAAAAAAAATCATGAATTTTAAACTATGTTTAAACGGTTAGATATTGCCGCCAATTTTCGGGCTAATCTATTGTCTATGACGTAATAGCGTAATTACCAGATTCTAATTTGTGCCTGAACAGAGAAACGAGTGCTACGTTGCCATATTTCGATAAATAGTGTAAGATTCTGTACTGCTATACGGCATTCTCTGTAATATTACAATTCTGTATTAGCAAGTTATCAATCAGCCTTAAAAATATATATAATATTTTTTACTTGCTGGGTATTGAAACACTGTTAAAAATTAATTTATTTCAGACAGAGCAGTAGTGCACATTCTTTTTTAGAAACGTGGCAATGTAGCTAGTTATGTCAAATGTAAAATGCCCCTGTTTTAGAGGTTATTACGCTATTACGTCACGAGATATCCGGAAAACTACCTTATTTTATATCCACTCTGATTTTAAGCATATTCATTTTACAATAAAACCAATAATAGTCGGTAAAATTCCCTTGAAATTATATTTATTTTTGTCGTTTTCGTTATTGTCCGCAGACCAGACTGCTTTTTTTTTGTTTTTAGGACGTTTTTGGGGTTGGGGGGTGAAAAACAAGTGAATCTGACAATTCTGACTTCGGATTCGGTTTCAGAGGGTCAAAATACATAAGGACTGACAGGCCAGACCAATTTTTTGGGGATTGGGGGTGAAAAAGAAGTAATCTGACAATTCTGACTTTCGGATTCGGTTTCAGCAGGTCCAAATACATAATGATACACTGGTCTGGTCCGCAGGCCAGACCACTTTTTTTGGGGGAGGGGGTCATTTTTGAGGGGTGAAAAACAAGCGAATCTGTCAATTCTGACTTCGGATTCGGTTTCAGAGGGTCAAAATACATGAGGATACATTGGTATGGTCCGCAGGCCAGACCACTTTTTTTGAGGGAGGGGGTCATTTTTGAAGGGTGAAAAACGAGCGAATCTGTCAATTCTGACTTCGGATTCGGTTTCAGTGGGTCCAAATACATAAGGATACACTGGTCTGCTCCTCAGGCCAGACCACTTTCTTTTTTGTGTGGCTGTGTTATCGATGACTAAATTATTGGAATTATGAGAGTTGTCAGATAATTTTATAAATTAAATCAAATTGAAATCTTAATTAAATCTGCCAAATAATTTCTTCTTATGCTAAAAAAGATGTTTTGCAAATTTTGCACAGAAAATTTGGGTGGCAGCCTAGTTTTGAAATTTTTTTAAAATAGAAATCCCATACACATTTGTTTTCCAGAAAACTTCTTGATTTAAGTGGTCTTAGTAGCCACGAAGTAAAATAATGCTTGGGCTTTTGCAATAATATTACCTGCCACCACTGGTCAATAAAAATATAAATGTGTATAAATGTTTGTGCTACATACAATTCGGTGTTTTCACAAATTTCAAAATCTCATTGACTGTGAAGATAATATTTAATTATAACTAAAAACATTTGAATTTCCATAACCAATTGAGTAATAGCCAAGAAAAAGCATTTTTAAATTTGAATTAAAATTTTACCGCCCAAAACACTTAGCTATATTGTTGACGTCATCGGTCATAAACACCTAACCTCAAAAATACATATCTTTTAAAAATTTCAGAGTAATATGTCACTATTATGAAAATTTCCGCTTGGTTCTCGTATTTTCAACTAAAATCTTGTTCAATGTAATGTTCATAAGTTTTAAATATCTTCTCCCAATAAAATAAGGCGATTTTTGTAGGTTGGAAATCCAACCTATAATTAGCAGACCATTTTTAGTAATCAAGAATATTGAGACATCATATACGTCAATTTTTAAATGTTTGCTTGGAGCTATACTGGTTTCAAATGAGAAGTGCGGATATAATTATTAAAAATGACAATAAACTTAAAAAACCTAAAAGTTGAGGTTATGTAAATGCAACCGATGACGTCACAGACCGTTTTGTATAATACCCGTTCAGTTATTTATTTGTTGAAATTTTAAATTGATAGATGAAAGAATGGTGTGTAAATATTGGTAAGTGCTTTAATGTATGGAGTACTTCATTTTAACATCAAAAAAGCAAATTTGCATACAGTGAAAACACGTAATTGGTGGAAGTCTAAGGACCGAAACTTGCTAAAACTAAAGTGGTTAAAAAAATCTGCCCTTTATCAAACGGCAGTTTAAAAAAGAAATTGAGCTATTACACCAAGTGAGATGCTTGATCGCGCATGCATCGAGAGGTAATCGGTAATCGCAGTTCTTCCTTTGTAATTCCGCTACTGGATTTGACTACGAAATAACCTTGAGCTTTCGAAATCTCAAATTCTGAAAAAGATTTTGAAAAAGAAATTACAAAAATCAGAAACAAAAGCTCGTATACTATTTTATGATACTGACAAATGAATCTTCTCTATAAAGCTTTGTCAATATATAAAACGTATAATCGTACTCACTATTAATTATATATAACACCATAGTAATGCAGTACTGAATCTATCAGCGATTGATAAGCAGTCACAACACTTATTTTTCTTCTTTCCTTTATCGGGTCTTGAGAATCGAAAAAAAAAATGTTCAACTGAAAAAAAAATTGTCGAAAGCATTGAGAGAGAAACAGCGTTCTAACTCAAATAATATATTTATTATAGTTGCTACAGGTACGCTCGGTATATGTGTGTATTAGTGAGAGAGTATCTAGAGCTGCAAGGTCATGCTCCCTACCTCTTGTTGCAACGGCGTCGAGCATCTCGCTCGATGTAATAGCGCAATTTATTTAAAAACTACTGTTTCGTCAGGGCCGGATCTTGAATCCTGCGAACTACGCGGTCACGGAAGGCGCCGACTGAAAGGGGCGCCAAACACTATACGAACACCATTTCCCTACTAAAATAGACTTGTGGAAACTAGGGATATTGAAGAAAATTGCAATTATCATTGAGATCGGAGGCGCCAAAATATCGTCCGCTTACACTTGAAAAATGTCTAGAATCGGCCCTGCGTTTCGTTAAATGATTTTCCTCTTAGCCTAGGCCAAGACTGTTTTCGCAGTGCTTGCTGATATGAAAAGCACTGGTTCTAGTCCTCCTATAGATTTCGATACCACATACCTGGTAACGGAATCGGCTATTCCATGCCAGAGTAGCCCGGTATCTAGACCAGAGTTAATTTGTTGTCTCTGACCAATTGAGTTAGAGCCTCTTGGCAGTTCCAGACCAATTTAGAATTGCAACGATGTGAGCCAAGAGCTTTAAGAGCTGCTTGGCTGTCTGAAAAGATTTTTATTGATCTGCGTCTAGGATGCATCTGTTCAAGCCTCCTTGTACACAGTTCAATGGTATAAATTTCGACCTGAAAGACAGTCGCATTGTTACCCAGGCTTGAAGTTATAATATCTAACAAGAAATGCCTATACTCAAAGATGACGGCAGGAGCAGAAAGTGAGCATCTATTTGTCTAATAATTAAGTCAAGTTTTCAAAAAAGCGAAATTTTAGAAGCATTTCATATTACTTTTTGGCAAATGGTCTTTTTCCCCTGTTTCAACCCCTCTGAATCCGAATCTGCCGGTTGCCAAACCGAAATCCCGACCGGAAGTGAGATATTCAAGATGGCGGCCAATATGGTGCCAAAACCTAAAAAATTAGTAACTTCTAATTTTACGAATAAATTACACTTATGTTTTTGAGGTCGCTGAATTTGAATATGAGGTCAAAAGTTATGAGTCGAAAATATTAAGGGTTGATTAAAATCACCCTTAAATACTGAAAAATTAATGTCTTCTAATTTTAGGAATAAAATCACAAAAATTGATATACTTATATCTTTGAGGTCGCTGAATTTGATTATGAGGTCAAAACATAGGAAAGACGAAAATAGTAAGGGCTGAAACCACCCTTAAATACTGAAAAATTAATAATTCTTCTAATGTTACAAATAAATTCATGAAAATCGAAATACTTATGTTTTTTTAGGTCGCTGAATATGATTATGATGTCTAATTTATAAAAATTAATGGTTACAAAAGAGTATAGAAATATGTCTAATTTTATTAAAAGTACAGATTGTTATAAATAAATCAAATTAATACAGTTAAGTAAACTAATTAAATAACATTTTTATTCTGCACACTAAACATGCTAAAGTGCAATGAAACCCGCCTTTTTCTGCGTATTCTTCGAACAAATAGACGGCTATTGCTCTCTTGTCTGCCCACTAGAGACATTTAAAATGTGCTTACAAACTGACAAGTTTCAACATTATTTCAAACTGTCATACCTCTGGAACGGTTTATCGTAGGAAAAAAAATAAGAACCCAAACTCTTCATTTTTTTATAAGCTTCATTTCATTCTTATATTGTGTTTTTATTAATCTTATAGTTTTTGAGATTTTTCAATTTGAAATACATAATTTTCTGCGATCAAGCGCCATCTTTAAACTTTGATATCTCTGGAACAGTTTGTCGTAGGAAAAAAAATAAGAACCCAAACTCTTCATTTTCTTATAAGTTTCATTTTATTCTTATATCATGTTTTTATCAATCTTATAGTTTTTGAGATTTTTCAATTTTAAATACATAATTTTCCTGTGTAAGCGATCAAGCGCCATCTTTAAACTTTGATATCTCTGGAACAGTTTGTCATAGGAAAATAAAAAAAAAACTAAACTATTCGTTTTTTTATAAGCTTCATTTTTGTACTCTTACCATTTTTTATAAAAAAATATTTTCCGAGCAATTTCCAAAAATCCGATTTTTTTCAAAAAATTATGAAAACTTTCATTATTGAAAATGGGTACAGAATTAATAATTATTTTAAAAATTCTAAAAAATTTGAGCATGTTAGTAATAATATGCATTAACAATATCTAGAAGGATTTTTAAAAAATTTGAATAAATAAGAAATTAGAGCAATAAGACTAAAAAAAAAGGCGCCTAAATTTTTAAATGTGCTTCGTTTTTGTTCGTAACTTTTTTAGTTTCTATTATAAAAGGTCGTAATACGTCTCAATCGAAAGAAAATTTTAATACCTTTAATTTTTACAAGAATAAAATTTTTTCTCATAGTTGTAGTTTTTGAGTAATTTTATATTTTAACGTCGTGTATTTTTTCTGAACGTTTCGGCGCCATTTTGAAAATGCCATATTTCCAAAAACTGAACATCGGAGAAAAAAAAAAGAAAAAACCATTTGATTTGTTTTCGTAACAGCTTTAATTCTGTATCCTTGAATTTTTTTATTAAAGTCCACATTTTTCGAGTAATTTAAAAAAAACTGATTTTAGGGGGTAAAAATTGCAATTTTCAGTTCACAATATCTCGAAAAATACGCATTTTAGCAAAAAAGTGTATAAGACCTTTCTTTCTTATAATTTGATTCTCTATCAGATTATGTGTGTTTTTCGTTTTTGCGACAACCCCCAAGAAGAGGTGGGAACCACTCCTAACCAAAAAGCGGGAGAAATGACAATATAGATTCTTATGTACATACTTTATGAAATATGTTGAAGAAAAAAATTTGGAAATTCATTACATCGGTTTCGGGCTGGGATTTAAAAGCTTCACTTACTGTACTATTAGTAAAGATTTCACTTTTTTTCCAATTCTTGACTAGAAAACCTGACCAATGTTTTTTTTAAGTGTATTTTTGAATTCCCCATACTCAAAAACATGTGATTACACGTTTTGGACGCATTCCTGTGGCCAAGGGGAGTTTTACAGCACCGATTTAGGGTTTTGGCGCCATATTGGCCGCCATCTTGAATATCTCACTTCCGGTCGGGATTTCGGTTTGGCAACCAGGATTCAGATTCAGCGGGGTCGGAATAGGGGAAAAAGACCATTTGCCAAAAAGTAATATGAAAATCTTCTAAAATTATCGATATTTTGACTAAACTATAACTTTACTATAACGCCATAATGTTCATGTCATTTTTGGATATACCAAATAATCTATATTTCGGCTGCCCTAATTTTATATAGTTTTAAAATTTAAGTATGTATTTTACCTGAACAAATGGAGAAATAGAAATAAACATCCATAAAATCACATTTAAAATGCTCAGACCAAATATAGGCAACGTTTCTTTGTCAATACGATCAAAATTGAAAAGCCACAATATCCCAGAAAATGTAAAAGACATATTAACAATTGTAAATAAACAAACGGAGGGTGCTATTTCATCATTCAAATATCGCAGTAGTTTCTTGAAATCCTCGATGCCCTAAAAAAGTAATAGAAGTTAATTTAAATACATTTTACACTTTGGTTATTTTATATTTTAGTAAATGGAAAATTGAGACGGTCCGTTTACTTTAAACTCTTCACAATAAAGTTTTGTGACAAAATTACATTATATGCTAACGAAATTGAAAGACTTTATCTTAGAAAAGAATAAAATAAAAATGAAAAAGCGTAAATTCCTTCGATATTTCTGACTGCAATGTGTGACACAGACGCTAGCTGCTTTAAACTAAGCCCGCAACATTTAGTTCCTAACGAACATGCAGAGTTTAATGTAGGGGGCGTCATAAGTATTGTGCGAGCTTAATTATTTAATTAAATTTGTATTCCGTTTTTAAATATGAAAATAACAATTAAAAAAAAATAGTGATGACACATCTGTGGATAGAGAGGTTTAATTTAAAAACAGAATCATCAAAATCGGTCCAGTGGGAGCCGCTGGCGAATCCATAGAAGAAAAATGCCTTGTGCTTTATATATACAAATTACTGTTTTTTAATTAAAGGTTATTGCAATTACGGCTTTTTTTGACTTTTAGTTAAAAAAGAGTAAGTAATTTCCATTACTAAATGATTGATAATAAATGATCGACCATATAGTAGGTGATGTGTTAAAATCAATATATTACTAGATATATAGAATATATTACTAAGCCATATTGAGAACCTATGTAAAAAATTATCCGCTCAATTCTATGTACTGAGGCAACTAAAGAATGTCCTCAGTCGTCACATCGTTTTAACAGCCTATCACTCCATGTTTCACTCACACTTGTCCTATGGTATGCTGCTATAGTCAGTCCATTAGAGTTTTTCACCTACAGAAGCGCGCTATAAGACTCAGATAATGCTGGTTTTTCAACCCTTGCTTATAAAATATAAAATTCTACCAATGTCGTCACTGTATATTTTCTACTCGGTATTAGAAATTCATAAAAATTAGCATTCATATTCTCTCCAGTCTAAGTCGCATAACTATCCTAGAAGGTCAGGTGACATCTTGAGAGCACCTGTAGATTTAGACTCTCAATCTCCGAACGAAACTCGCTAAATCTAAACTAATAAATTACCTGCAAATCTAAAATCTTTGAACTATAATGCCTTTAAAATAAGAATAAAACAGTTTTTATTGTCGTACTGTTTTTATTCCTCTCAAGAGTATCTGGAGATATTGACCAACTCTTCTGTTGACGTGATGTACCCACCAATTAATCAGCGGTTTATTTTATATAATTTCATATACCCACTATATGTTCTTTGTGCTATTAAGCGACACGTATCTTATGTTTATATTCTATATTATTGTATTGTATGTTTTTACTTATTTACCTCTGTTGACCTGCTACAAATATGTTTACATATGTATGCAGTTAAATAAAAATATTTATTTATTTATTTTATCACATACTGGAATGCACAATAATAAAATGATTTTGTAATTTTACTTATATGTTTTGAAATATGTCATATAATCTTTGACCTGTTTGTTTGTTTGTGAATGATACAAGTCATCTCAATGCCCCTCGTAAGTCTGAGAGATCTAGACTTGTCTGAGTGAATAATGACCTTCCTCAAGTATTACAGAACGTTGACATTAGTTCAATTTTTCATGTTACGGTAATTATTAATGAAGGCAATTATTAATATTATGATTATTATGTAATAATTTTGTTATTGACTGAAAAGGCAAACTGTTTATGCAGTATCGCTATTAGATTAGGAAAAATACATATTACACTAAGCATGACCAATGACAAATATTTAATTGTTTTGCATTTCTTGGTAATAATACCACATAATATATACTCATGTCTGTCATCCGGCACAAAATTTTATTTTCATTCTCTTCACACTAGTACAATAGAACAAGAAAATTTTTTTACACTCTACAATTATATATAATTGAACAAATATTACATAGTACCTTATAAGAGTATTACGTGAAAATTTTACGGGGCAACTTTTTTTTATATCAGTAATATTAAAAGTTTCAAAAAGCTGTGTACATGGACTTCAGATTAGTTGTTCAGGTTAGGTTGGTTTTCATTTCTCGCGAATATATCAGTGAATAAAATTAACTATTGAATCTTAAGTGATTTTGCTAAAGTTCCAACTTGCAGACCTTTAGTGGCTTTGTTAAAGTTCCAACTTTCGGATCCCTAACGACGGTCAAATAATACTGTTTGCAACATATATTTTTTTTATTGAATGAATGATAGAAATTATTGACATTAATTTTAGCATGAAATGAAAAAATAGTGAAGATGAGAGCAGCATTTGATTTAAAATTCTTACCCTCATCCACTCCAAGGGTTGAACAGGATTTTGTAATAGCTTCTCTCTTAAAAATTGCACATAAGAAGTTAAAAGTTGTGCTTGTAAACAATAGTTTGATATCACAGTAGCTTGTATTACATCATGCCATAAGGTACATATTACCAGTAATATTTTCATAACAAGTATTATCCATGCTGAGCTAAAACAGGAAACATCATCACAAGCATTTATTTATGGTAAGACTTTACTACACAATAATACAATTAACTCTACAATACACATTTGATTGAACACATGGTTTCCATTAATTTCAATCGAAAGTTAAGATGATATTCATACTCGTTGGTAATACCTAGGTAATCCAGAACTATGTAACAGGTACTTAGGGATTGAAATATACCGAATTAAAAATATGACAACATATAATTTGAAATAGAAGTGTTAAAAGCAAATTTTCAAAATTTAAAAATATTGGTCTTGTAAATCAAAAATAAGAAATTCCTTTATAAAACCTCAGAGTTTCTAGATTTTATTTCTAAATTTACTGAATAGACTCTAAGCAATACTGCCATTCTAAGCAAAAGTGCCATATGCACAAAAATTATGAAAATTAAGACGGCATTACTTTCTATGGGTTTAAAACCTTGAATATTATCTTTCAACTAAGCAAAGAATGCTGAATAAGGGTTTAAAAAGTCACATTTGTTAAATAATGTTGCTGTATGTGTAAAATTTCAAAAGTTTTCTATGTAGAAATGCCGCATCTACAGAATTCACTGCATTACATATGGCTTATAGTGAAAATACACATATGGCATTCTTGCCTAGTACTAATCAGAGAGGTTCTGCATTGCATTTTTGCTTAGTAATCAGTCTATATTTCATTGGTTTCCCAATGCAACGTTAAACATATGTTTGTCATTTTATTTTACTGAAGTAGTCTTTTTGTTACTATTTAAATAAGAAAATAATTTAAAGTTGGCTTTTATATCTCATTACGTGTTTACACTGGTGTTTTTACTTTTGTGGAAAACAGCAGCCTTATATAATATCAGAATTTTTTACATAAGGGCAGATTTGAGACCCTTCGTTGACAACAAATTTGTTGAAAATATGTAAATCTCCTAATTAATGAGAAAAGTGCATACATTTTAAATCATCTAAAACTTGCATTATCGTGCAAACTGATATTCGTTTGATATCTATATTGATATCAGTTATGATATTTATAGGGTGTGTAACAAAAGGATATGGATTAATTAAAAAAAAAATTACGTGACAACAAACAGCGCTACTATTGGTGTAAGTTCACATGCTATAAAAGATAGCCATTTTCAGTGTTCACTGACATGTAAATACATGACGCAGTGGAACATATTTTGATCATACGATGCACTAAACCTACCCTATGAAATACCAACAACACGTTGTTAAGAGATGCAAATTAGAAACAGAGTGTAGGTGCAGTAAATACATGTTCTTCATACTTCTGTGGCATGTGATGTCTCGCAATAACAGTAGGCAGGGGTTGCATACATAATTTAAAAACCAATTTTTGAGCTTATTTGAATGAAGAGATTTAAGTGTCATTTTGTTCAGAATTTCACTGCTCCATTAACATAGTCCAAGTAAAAATTACATGCACTTTCCTTATTGTAAGTAAAAATTTGGCAGTAGTCCAAATTTTATTTAAGATCAACAAAAATAGTACCTGTTTTCCATCCATTTAAAATTAATTTCTCCTTCAGCTATCATATAATTTACTGATAATAATGAAAAAATCATCCATATTATACTAAATATAACAAATAACCATAACACTCTCACCAACTTCTTTTGACTCATAAAACCATTAGATAGATTTGTAGATGACACAAATACCTAGAAATAGATCAAAAAAATATTCAAATGAAAGTAATCTACTAGGTACTTCATGGTGGCTTGTCAAGGAATCACACCATGAAGAAAAAAGGAGAGCAAAATAATTCATTTTACTTAATAAAAATGAAAGTAGAGTCGTTTTGGTATTAGGATGGGCAATAAAATATGAGCAAGACAGGAAGTATCTCCTTGTTCATTTCAACTCAGAAACAAGTGTTTAATATGCCCCTATTTTAAATTATTATAAATTCGGAGTGTTAAAAGCATATTAACATTCTCTCTTGTAAGTGGAAGCAGGTAAAAAGATCTATCCTGTTTTCCCCTGTTTTATTGCTACTTCGCCATCCAAAAACGACCGGACTTAAATTCTATCTTAAATTGCATTTTTGGACTGAGCTGCTGTAAATAACTTAATAAATAATTACAATTTATTTTGCAAAAGATATGTTTTGAACTTTTATCAACTTTAATATGGTAAAATATTATAAGTAGGTTCGGATTCTGAAAATTACCATCCGAGAACTGTCAGGAGTTTCTGCAGTTGCTTTTGATGCGGTCAGATTTGGAACTGCGCAAACTCCTGACAGTTCTCTGATAGTTCTGGGACGGTTATTTTCAGACCCCGAATTTACCTAGTATTTAAGGTAGTAGTCTGGGTGGCAAATAAGGATTTTTACCCTAACCTGGAAGTAGGGTATAGTAAAGGTTTTTTGGCTGTTTTTGATTATTCAAAGGCTCAACATTACGATTCCGATTGATGCCACTTTGGCACCCTTGGGCATTTTGAGATATTCAAGATGGCGACTGGCTTACCGTGAAAAAACAGGTTTTTCCAAATATTTCGTTTTATGTGTTTTTAAGGTCTGTGAATTAGTTATCTGAGGTTAAAAATCGTGTAGGAAGGAATCTTTAACCCGAGATCGGTCGCTCCACGGTCAAAATGAGCGACGGTTTTCTGATTGCACAAATGCGAACTTTCTCCTTCCATCTATCTTCCTAAATATCGTGTAGTTTGACATTCATACATCAGTTGAGGCAAAATTTGCAACGAATCACAAGTTAGATGCATTTGACCGCACCGCGACTGATAACGGTTCAAAATTTGTGAGGATTCTGACCGTATTGCGACTATATACAACACTGAGTAAGTTAATGTATCGTATTCACAAGTTTATACAAAAAGAACTGTATCTAAAAGTTTGTCAACATCTTGGAATCAATGAAGAAATTCTTCGAGGTTCAACTCAGAGTCCAGGAAGATGTGCATTTTGTTCAAGAAAAAAGAACAGGAAAACATCAAGTCGTTGTTCTATTTGTGACAAGGGTATCTGCACAGAACATACCATGAAAATGTGTTACGAGTGTTCTTCACAGCAAACTGAATTAAATCTGTGTGTAATAATAATAATAATAATAATAATAATATATTTTATTTCTTTCATTCAAATGTATAAAATACACTAACAAAAGAAAAAGTCAAAAAAACAAGTAAATATATAACAAAAATAAATATGTACACACAAACACACATACATGTATATACATATATATACATATATATATATATATATATATATATATGAAAGACACACACATAGCAATAGATATAGCGAACATGAAATGTACTAGTACAATTAAAAAGATAATTAAATACAATACTTCAATGAGTAGTCTCAGAAGTTATGGATTTGGATTAAAAAAATTCTTGTAGGGTATAACAATTTTTTTGCAGTAAATGTTGTTTTAATTTAGATTTAAATATATGAGCATTAGGGGAGTTTTTTATTTCTGGGTTCAATGCATTATAAAATTTACATCCAGTGTAATGGAAACTTTTCTGGTAAAATGTAGTCCTAAAGTTGTTTGGCATTAGTAAGCCTCTTGATCTGGTATCATGACCATGGTCCTGTTGATTGGCCAAAAACAGTGAAATATTTTTATATACATGTGTACATACTTCTAGAATGTATGTTCCGACTACTGTTAGAATCTTTAGATCTTTAAAAGCATTACGACAAGACTGACGGTAATTTAGACCAGTGATTATCCTAACGGCATACTTCTGAAGTACAAATATTCTATTAACGTGGGCGCTTGTTCCCCAATTAACAATCCCATATTTTAAATGAGAATGAAAATTCGCATAATATAATGTTAAAAGAACTTGTTGGCTACAATGTTTCGCCAAGTAGTTCAGAGCGTAGCAACTTTTACGCAGTTTTGAACATAATGCATCAAGATGTGGTGACCACCCTAAATTGCTGTCAAAAACAATACCTAATATCTTAACTGATTCAGTACAAGCTATTTCAAGATCTTCATTCTTAAAAAGACACAGTTCATTAGAATTTCCACGTATTCTAAACAAAATTGAGTTCGTTTTGTCTTTGTTTAACTGTAAACAATTTTTTTCTGACCATAAAATTAGATCTTGATATACTTGTTCTGCTGTTGTTCTAAGGCTGTCGACATCATTTTCCACTACTAAGACATTAGTGTCATCGGCATAGCATACAGTATGAGTTGTTGGGTAATTGCTGTTCAGGAGTTTAATTATGTCATTGGCAAAAACTTTAAATAGCAAAGGTCCTAAAATTGACCCTTGCGGTACACCCTGTTTAATATTACAACTAGTACTTGTAACATTATTTATTTGTACAATTTGGGTTCTTCCTTTTAAATATGATGTTAATAGATTTAATGGAGTACCTCTAATGCCATATCTTGCTAATTTTGCCAGTAATAAATCATGATCAACATAATCGAAAGCACGCGAGAAATCTATGAATAAACCTAAAACATGTTGCTTATTATCCAAGGCATTAACAATTATATTTTGAAACTCGCACAGTGCAGATTCAGTACTTTTGTTTTTAGTAAAACCATGCTGGGACATAGAGAGGATATTGTTTTGGTCAAAAAAGGCAGTTAATTGTTCTTTTATTACTAATTCATAAAGTTTAGATATACTGCAAAGGAGACTTATTGCTCTGTAATTAGCATAATCATTTGCATCGCAATAAGATTTTCTACTACAAATTCAATTTTCTTGTTAAAAGGGCAAAATATAACAAAATTGTAAAAATGATAATATTTACCAACTTTTTTATTTGAAAAAAATGTGGTCCTTTTAACCGTATGTGCGACTGATAACGCAGTGTTTTAAGGTTTTTTTTAATAACTTTTTATGGATCAAATAAAAACAATTCAAAATAATTAGAGGATACTCTTTTTTGCTAAAGTACCATATAGTGGAGATAAATATGTTAAAAACAATTTTGGTAAAAATGACCACGACGCGACCGATCCCGTAAAAACACAACCACAACTGAACTCGGGTTAAGTGTTGCTAATTTACTTTATTATTAAGGGATTCGGAAAATAAATTAATTTTTGAAGCAAAAAAAACTACTACTAGTCCAGTCAACGAGTATAGAGGACATGGAGGGGGCAGAATTTTCTACTTCAGGAATGTGTTGGGGGTAGTTAGGAGGTGAACATACTAAAAGTCCTCGCCCCTAGCCCTGCAGCTTCAGGGGGGAGGGAGGTGGAAAGGTCCCTTTTTTCGATTCTTCGCTTATAACGGAAACGATGCGTCGTACTCGAAAAATTTTTGTATGCAAAATTAAATTATATTAAATTTCCTACAAGAATGTCTATATTAATTTTCTTCCTATGTGTTATAGTTTCTGAGATATTCGCCAGCGAAAATCGATAATTAATAAATAAGTAAATTATGTATCTGAAATGTTTCTATCAAAACGGTTTACCGTGGTCTACTAATAAATCACAGTCACAAAACAATCTTTATTTTACAACACTCGATATATTTACTAATGTAAGATTTTGTCGAAATCTATACATTTCCTTAAATATACAGTGTGACTCACTTAAAATAAAAACACCCTTATAACTTTTTTATTTTGCTTCTGATTTGAATCAAATTTTATTCAAGTATAGAACAAATTAGGATCTACTTATGACCAGAAAAACATTCGCAAACATAATACACAGTCTTAAAATGAAAGTAATCTACTAGGTACTTCATGGTGGCTTGTCAAGGTATCACACAATGAAGAAAAAAGGAGAGCAAAAGAATTCATTTTACTTAATAAAAATGAAAGTAGAGTCGTTTTAGGATGGGCAATGAAATATGAGACAGGAAGTATCTCCTTATTCATTTCAACTCAGAAGTGTTTAATATGCCCCTATTATAAATTAGGAGTGTTAAAGCAGGTAAAAAGATATATAGTGTTTTACTCTGTTTTATTGTTACTTCGTCATCCAAAAATGACCGGACCTAATATACTTTAATTTTGAGAAATAAATTATTATTACTTAAATTATATCTCAAATTGCGTTTTTGGACTGAGTTGCTGTAAATAAAAAAAGATATGATTGAACTTTTTCCAACTTCAATATGGCAAAATATTATAAGTATTTAAGGTAGGTATTTAAAATTATTTTGAAAATTTGCAAAATGCGAAGTTGTGATTATTCATTCCACACCCCCTGTGTTAATAGATGATATGAGTTGTTTAATGCATTCAAGTGATTTAATTGAATAAGCTGAATGAAATATATCTTAATAAATGAATACAATACACTCAAAGAAAATGATAGGTAAATTCAACCAAAAAGAGCATATGAAATCGCGCCTATAGGCGTCTGAATTTAAGATGCCAGCGCCAAAGTGGGGAACTCGTGAACTAATTATAGGCTGTTTGTTTGTTTGTATGGCGAATACTTATATTGATTTTGTTCTGTTTATTGTTGTTTTTGGCGTTAAAAATAATAACATTAATAATATATGACCTAACGGTTTGCAAGATTTTGTTGTAAGTGATTTGCAAGATGTTAATGGCATTATTCAGCAAAATTCATATTTTTTTAGGTTATCTAGTTTTTCCCTTGAAAAGTACAGTTTCTTAGACATAAATGGTGTCTGGCCAGTTAAATATTAATAAACTGAAATATTTCTCTAAATTTATATACAGTTGTAGTTTAAATCACTTTTTTTTTTCAGGAAACATGAGTGACATTTAGGTTAAGCATATTGCAATGTATGGAACATTTGTGAAGCACTAAAAATGTAAAAATTCTAAGTGTGTGTATGAAGGGGAATATGTTTTAAATGCAGGACATATTATTTTGTGTGGTACAATAACCCATATTCAACACAAAACTTGTATGTGTAAAAAATGTGTATGCTCTATGTTTACAAACAAGTGTCTCAGATTAAAATACCCATGAAATTAGTGGTACATTGAATATAAGTGAAAAGATATTTATTAATTCTTTAAGTAAAATAAATGAAACAGTATTTTGTAAAATATGAAACAGAAATATTCAGGGGTAAGACATAATAGTGCATGGTGCAATAGTATATATTACTTTTAAATATATTGGAATTACATATATTTACTTATTTCAAAAATTTCACTTACAATGTGTGATTGTCTAGGACATTATTATTGCTACTCGGGCCACGGTTATTTGCACCAGCTTTTCCCCTCTCAATGCCTAGTTAAAGGTGTCTACATTAAAGAGGGTATGCTTTGAACATTGCAGTGCAACTCAACTTTCACGAGTTATCCCTGCAATCTACAAAGGATACCGACTAGGTTGGTTTCAGCCAATTGTAGCCCCTTTAAATGCTATCATATTTTTAATAACTTAGCATCTCAGTTTATCGTTTACTTATTGTTGATATCATCGTACACTAAAGAGACAATGACAGAAAAGCCCATAATTAGTTTAACTATAGACCACCAGGTGGCATACTCCTTATTTTCAGACGCCTATCTAGTTTCATAGTTAAATCAATCAGTAAAGAATAGTCATACAACTTTATTTGTTTTCGTAAACAAATAGTAGTTTAATAATCATATTTTCTTGTAACAAATTAAATAGTACAATGACATTTTTTTATGTTCACTAACCATTTTCAATTTGGTCTACAATTAAATAGTACGACTTTGTTTTTTGTTCACCAACTAATTTTTAGGTTGATCTACACTTTATTGTATGATGAAGTTTTTTTTGGTTAGCCAAAATCTCAGTATTGAGACATCAGACCACCCAAACCAAAGACTAGAGATCGTTTATAAGATCCATCCAAATATATCGATGATCCCTGAGAGAATTTGAACACTGCAATTATGTTATTAATTTTCTATAAATTCATAAGAGTGCAAGATAATGCATGATGGATTATTGTTAGTGGTTTGTATGTGGCGTCATCTGGGAATAATTTCTGTAATAGACTACGTGGTAAGCAAGCAAATTTTATGGTAATTCTTTTAGAACTTCTAGAAGACGACAATAATATTGGTTTGTCTACCAAGTACAATAGTACAGCGAACTAATACTGGGTTAGAATTACAATTCGATAATAGTTAAAAATAAAATATACTATTATCTAGTTTAATTTGACAGAATTCAACAAAATAATAGTCAGACGAACTAAATAATAGTTTTATTCATCTATTTTTTAAGTTAATGTTTGTTTTGTTGTACGACAAATTTTTATTAATTAAAATAACAATCACCTCTTGTTTAAAAATACCATCAATATAGTTTGGTTTAACAAAATTAACGATATTGTTAGTTAACCATTTTTTTTGTTGAATTTACCCATACTATTTCTTTGAGTGTACATACTATATTCATTTAATTACTTCCCAGACTCGCACCTAAGTGACTTAATACTTGATTTGCGCAGTAAATTGTGGTAACATATAATATAAACATATTTGTTTATTTTGCATTTTATATTGCCTATTCCTAAAACACATCATAGTAGTTAGTTAATAAATGAAAAATGATTGCCATTTATAAATATTTTACATTGATAGGAAAACCTTGTATATCTGTTAGTATTTCTAATATTTATCGATAATAAGTTAGGTCTTTAATTGAAACTGAGCCATATCCATCATGCAAGATGATCGCCAGAGGCGTGCGAACAATAGCACTGTTTTATATAATATATATTTTATTATAAGTTTAGAGCAAAACGTTACCAAGATTTTTGATCAAGTACACAAAATTATGAAGATGTACAGAATATCTAAGGTGTGTCTCTTAGATTCAAACAAACTTTACTTAAATACAAATTTTTTGAAAGTTGAGTCTATTTAAGTCAATGATTGAAAAAACTATATAATTTGTTTTTTTTACATCAAGAGTAATTTATACCCAACCATGTTATTATGAAATAGAAGATACGCTCGGTACGAATACCAGCTACTGTCCTGCTGTGTGCATAGCGTCATTTCCTAGTAAAATCGAGCCCATGGCAGCCGCATATTCGATGTCCACCTAAAAATACATCGAAAACCATAAGACCTAGGAAGCTGAACGTTTGCAGGCAGATATTTTACTTTCCAATATCATAGAATTCTTCAAAGACTGCATTTGTCAGCATTTTTTCATTTTGCAATAAGGCTGCTGTGGGTTTAAATGTTGGTGAAAACACCTCCAAAATAGTTGAGGCGATCTTTCGTTAATTTTTCAAGGGGTTATAAGCTATTAGTATATTAGTTGCTATTTACTTTGTTTTTATTTAATATCAAATTTTAATTCATTTAATTAAACAAAATAAATAGTAGTAGTAGTAAATAAAACACCACTTTAATTAATTTAATTATGAAACAGTGCGTTTATCTAACACATTATTCAGGAAATAGGCAAACAATCAAGAATGAAAAATATTTATTCTGTTATATATAGCAATTTCAATAATTTTTCTTCGAGATCAATTGCCAGATTCTTTAATGTCTCTATTAAGAAAATACATTTTGCATCTGTAAAATAGCTTTTCGCAGTAAGACTTAATTCAATAGCAAGAGACATATCAATATGTTCTCTCATGTAATTATTACAGATCTTTAATGACTCTCCATTGATTTGATACAAAATCTCATTAATTTTTTGACACTGCAAGAAAATCTGAATAGGCTTTCATTAAACAACACAAGTTCTAATAATGCACATAGTTTTTACGTCCTCTGAGCTGTTTTGTCCGCAAGAAAACTGCTAATTTTAGAAAAAAAAGTTTCAAAGAAAACAGTTACATCCATCTTTATTTCTTCTCGATATACTTGGTATCTACTTTGAAAAATAAAAGTTTCTCACTTGTTATATTCGTACCTATAACTTTTCACAATTTATGGACATAGCCTTAGAAAAAAAGTCATGTTTTCTACACTTATTCAAATTTGACCTTCATATTAACACATTTTGTTAACAAATATGGAGTGATAACACGGTAAAATCTGAGATTAATTCATTGTCCCGTTTTTGAGTTAGGGCGAGTTAAACCAACCAAAAGAGAGGTAATTTTTTATATCATCGAAGGATAAAGTTCTTAACACTTTGGTTAAGGTAATTTTAGTTTGCATCTAAAAAAAAAGCTGAACTAATTGACCCTCAGGTGACCTAACAGTGGAGACTGTGGTAAAGGAAATTCTCTTCCATCTAATCACATTTTTATAAAATGTATACCATTGTGGACTGCATCTAGCAACAGTGTCATCAGCATATGATATTAGTTTACTATCTATGTTGAGGAGTTACTAGAGTTGATACAAATTGTGAATAGCATAGGACCAAGGACGGTTCCTTGAGGTACACACTAACCTCTTAAAAGATTCAACACAGTACCACAGATTTAATGGTATACTGTGTCGAATGCTTTTACTAAGTCCAGGAATATTATAACAAATTTTTTGCTGTTATCAACATTAACAATTATAGCCGCGGGCAGAAGTTGAGGTCAGACGTGGCCGTATGCGGATAATCAGTTCATTAACATTTTGCTCAGATATAGCACAGTTCCTTTTACATGATGGTGCTAAGATTAAGCAGACAATCGATATCAATAATCTTGATCAAATGCATATAGCAATCGGCAACGCCTGACTGCAACTTTGATCCATTTTGTAAAAGTACCTAATGACATTTTTAAGTAAATATAACACAATCTATGTAAAGTTTGTTCGAACCTGAAGGACAGTCTGCTTAAGCAAGAATTAAGATCACCCTGTATGTGACAACTCTATGGCCCAGTTTTAATAGGGAGTCGTCGTGTATGCAATTTTACATACAGTGTGTCACTTTAAAAAAGTGTAACGCCCTTATAACTTTTTTTTTTTTATTTGAACCAAATTGTACTCAAATATATAACAAATTAGGATTTGCTATGTCCAAAAATACAATCACCTTCTATAAATGCAAAGCCACCTGCGATACCAAAATAAACAGAAAAAATAAAAAAATCATACTAGGTATTTTTTAACGGAAAATATTATTAATGAAAGTTGATCAGAATTGTCCCAAATTTCATCAAAATTAATTAATACTATTCGGCAATTTATGTACACATTAGGCATATAAAATCTCTTACCCTTTCCATAAGAACAGGAAGTTGGTCATCATCAGAACTTCTAAAAATGAAAACTGCATGTAAATAACCTAATAGATGCAACACACTAGGTGTAACAAAACTGAAAATTATTGAACCATCACATGTTTGTTCATAAATGGCCTTTAATTCTTTGCCTATAAATATGTTGTCAGTTTTCGTTTTGTAGCAAAATCCTCGGTCTCTTCTTAAACAAGACATATATTGCAGGAAATATCCCACAATCATAAATCCCACAACTTGAAATGTATAAGCATAACTAAACATTTGTGAAAGAAGGCAAGGTTCTTGTTCATTTATTAAAGGCCGTAATCCCATAAAACTTAACAAACGCATGTAGGGGTTCAAAATTTTACTCTTGCAATAGTTTAAAACTGTTGTAACACTTAAGTGAGTTGAAACCTCTGGTATATAATCAGTACATGCTTCATTTTCCTAAAACAGAACAGGAACCGTTAGTAATACTATTTAATTCAATTTATTATACAAACGTTGCATCTTTAGATACTAAATACAGGGTGTCTGCGTATACATATAAATATTTTGCATGATAATATATTGACACAAAAGAAGCAAACAAGTCTTATAAAATTGTTGCCTTACTCCAAAGGTTTTGCTTAAATTAATATATAGCAGCATTGATAATACAGGTTGTATTATCAATATTGCAATAACTGATCTTGTCTGGATCAGAGCAGATGTAAAACCATTAGTAATCAATATATTACCTGGTGAGTTTACCATAAACCATACAGGGTGATTCGCAAGGAATATGCCATAGCCTAATGGCAGATAGAGCAATTCAATGCGAGTCTAGATCATCAACGAAAAAAATGTTTTGGCCACTGATTAAAAAGATACAGGGTGTTTTATGCATTTGGTCTGAAAATTTAAAGAACTATATCTCTGCAACGGTTGGGTGTAATCGAATGAAATTTACCAGTAACATTCTTCAGCTGGGACTTGTTGGAATGGCCTACTTGGTTTTGAAAAATCCAGGGCCGGACTCGAAAAAAATCTGCCATCCTGGTTTTCGACAAGAAAGTACATTTTTCTATTGCATTTCTGAAAAATTATTAGCGGATTCGGAAAGTACAGATATTATCAGAATAGTGATTCAATTTTGACCGCACACCTAAACTGTTTCGGCAAAAATGTCACAAAACAATTTAGCGTATCACGATTATCACTTTGACCAGGCATTATCTATGAAATGGTTTCGTAGAGGCTATTCAAATGCTTCAGATCCATATCCCTTCTAAGACTTCACATAATACATAGCTAAAATCCTTCCTACCTAGTCGATAAGAAAAAAAAAAAATAAATTGTAAGTTAAATGATTGTTTTGATTAAGAAAGATACCTACACAGTTTGATTTTGAAATTTAAAAGAATAGTAACCTATGGATATTTATTGTCCATTTCATTGCTAGCAGAGGTTTTGTTTATAGCAGAATGTTGGTACGGGTAATACTATGGTAATAACTATTTAAAGTACATTTACAATTTCTTTTCTGGTCAGTTTGTAACTTTTGATATTAAATCTAACCTTGGTGATTCCGAGGGCATTTTAGTGTTTTCCTTCAATTTTTTTGTCACAAATTCTAGATAAATTTTATAGTTTTTGTCTAGAATCACATAAGTCAAAATATTAGTAGTAAATATTGGCATCTTTGCCTAGTCATTTACTTGAATATAATTTAACTATTTTTGCCTTTCATTTTTTTTATTATCAGCCTCATAATTGCCTATTACTTCCACATCCAGTGGAAGTATAGTAACGACAAAAAAATTTTTTTAAATTTTTATTATTCAGATACGCTTAGAATGTCATGAAACGTCGAGATTTCAAGTTTGAGCGAAAAAAAAATTTCTGTCTGTCGGTCTGTAACTTTTTTTGTGCGCACGTTTACTCTGGAACCGTTTGAGATATTGACTTGAAATTTGGTAAATATATGCACTTTAACGAGATCTAGAACTAGATTATATTTTCATGTTGTTCCATCGAAGGGTTGGGGGGTAAATCGGGGTAAATTTGGAGTAAATAGGTAAATCAAGCGGGTAAGAGTTGATAAAATTGATATTTAGTATAGACAAGAGAAGCTAAGGTCTCAAAAAAAATTTTGGCATTAGCCACCCCCATTACCATCCCCACCCCATTATTAAAGGGGATGAAAAAAAAATGTGATTTAGTGTGTGTACAAGAACCAGAAACCTCAAAATACTTTTTTACTTTATCCTTTAATAATTTTGCGTTTTTACATGTTTTGTACCCTATACTTACATTCTAACTGTTTGTGTTGTACCTTTTTATTGACAATTTATATGACCTATATTTTATATTTATATGTTATGTTTATTATTTGTTATACTTTATTACTTTTAGTTTTGACTTACCATATATACATGTAATGTATCAGATAATGGTTAATAAAGAATTTATTTATTATTTATTTATTTATTTATTTGGTCAGAAGAAATTAATGTAAACCAGTTGATATTTTCACTTAGTATTAACTTTTAAACGTTTTTAGTAATTTATTTATAATTTGTTTTTCTCCATTTAACATAACTTCATTTAAACATTGTTAGAGATATGGAATTTTTACCCTAATTTATTAATTATATTGTTTTTTAAATACCCGAGTTGATTGTGTCCACCTGTAAAATTTACAACTTATTTGTTTGGTTTTTGTTTAGAAATATTGTTGAATACGCTGGCGCTCAAAACTAGTTTCTTAAACGACTCGAACCTCGACCCAACCACTGAGCTTAGCTGGTTGCTACGTTTCGTTCACCTTTGGTCTTCAGCCGCCAAATGAGGGAAGAAGTGACATTACAAAGTGTTATATTTATGTGTGCATGCCTTTTCTAGATTATACCCATAATCCATTCAGATTTTATCATTTTAGATAAATAGATTAGATACCATCAAAAATCAAAAATTTCAAAAGTACGACCTTATATTTTTCTTGCTATGAAACCATTCCATAGATAATCTCTGGTCAAAATGTTAGTCGTTAGGTGTGCCGTCAAAATTGAATCGCTATTCTGATAACATTTTTTCTGTACTTTCCGTATCCGCTAATAGTTTTTCAGAAATGCGATAGAAAAATGTACTTTTCTGTCAAAAATGAGGAGGGCAAATTTTTTCCGAGTCCGGCCCCGGATTTTTCAAAACCAAGTAGGCCATTCTGACAAGTCCCCAGTTAAGGACTGTTATTGGTAAATTTCATTCGATTGCATTCAACATATTGAATTTTCAGACCTGTATCTTCTTAACCAATGGCCAAAACATTTTTTCATTGGTGATCTACACTCGCCTTGAAGTGCTCTATCTGCCATTAGGCTATGGCATATTCCTGCATATAAATTATTTCATCACGCGACTACTTGAACTCAGAGTGTTCCGGTGTCAATGAGAAATTAGTCGTGGTTAAAAAATCATTAAGACAAATACAAAATCATGACAAAATCTTTAACCAAAAACAATAAATACAAAAGAAACTAGAGTAAATAGTATATTCTTCAGCCGATTTATTAAACTTTTTATACAATTGTTGCACATCCCATAGGATGGAGTGGTTTGTAAATAATATTAGACATTTTTAATTTTATTATGTCAATTCGTTGATGAAACACTCGTATAAAATAAAGTAAAAAAAAAAAATAATAAATATTTAGTCAATTTGAGTTTCGAACTTGCGACCCTCTAATTTAATTTCAAATCAAAAGTGTAACCCCTAGACCACCATCCATTTCTTTAAAAAAATGTACATTTCTACAATATAATGTGTCTTAGTAAAAATCATATCTCGATGGTTAGATATATTATTTTGAAATTCGTATTACTAAAACAAAGAAACCAATTTTTTTAAATTTGAATAAAAACTTTTTTATGTTCTGTTTGAATTAGTTCAAAAACAATAGGGTAATGGTATGGGGAAGCATAAACTTGAAAGCTCGCATTCGTCATTATTTAAGGACGGTTGATGGCACAAACTTAGATTATTGACATTTTGGAACCTCATTTCATGCCATTTGTCTTAGTAGAGAGCTCATGCATTCGAAAGTGCCTTAGAAAATGAATCTGTAGGGCTTTAAATACTAAAAGCTGACAACTGGATAAATTGATAGCACGTATATGGGTAAACTTCCAAAAAAAGTCGTCCAAAGATTGTCCTATGCAAAAGGGCGTTATTCAAAATTTTCGAGTTATCTAGTGCATCACCTAGCCGAAGTACATATCTCTCTTTGGTAAAAATTACATATTCTCTATAGCTGTAAGGCTGTAAAAAATAAACTATTTTCAAAAAAGCATTGTGCTTTATGGGAAACGCAAACTTTAAATGCTTGCATCTCTGTTCGACCTTCGCTAAAAATTAATTCATTTGCCGTTTTTTTTACATTACACACTCAATTACTCGAAAACTAAGACTCGAATAAAGAAAAAATATTCTTTATAAAATGAAGGCTTATGCTTTCTGACCAAGACGGTACTTTTTAAAATATTTTTAGTGAAATAATAACTGAGTTATGAATTTAAAACTAACGCGGTTAGAACTGCAAACTTCAATTGCCCTTTTGCACCGCACCACCTCCCGGTGGTGCCCAAGATCTATCGTTTAACTGTTTTATTAATTCTTCTCGAATAATGAGTGCTTGTTTATTAACATTGTCATAAATATTAGCCAATGTGAATTAATTTTTTGCCTGTTACCTGCATACATTTTTAAGGGGATACCTACATGAATAATATCCAAATAATCATTCATGCAAAACTAATTCGCGAATATAGGCATTCAAATTCAATTTTATTTCGTTTTTTTTTACTTTCCAAAAAAAAATTGGCAATCCTTTCGTGACGACGTAACACGTGCAATTATATACAGGGTGTCCAAAAAGTCTGGAAATGGTCAAATATCTCGAGAAATACACATTGTATCCAAAAAAGAAAAAACACGTCCTTAATAATTTTAAAAGCGCTATCTAATGATACCAAACGCGACCCTCCACCCCTACCCCTTGGGGTGGGGTGGGGGGCAACTTGAAAATTTTAAACGCGTACCCCCATTTTTTATTGCAGAATCGGATTCTACGGCAAAAATTATGTGAAGTTTGTCTGAAACGTTTTTTTCGATTCGTGACAGATGGCGCAGTAATCGCAAAAGTATTTTTTTCGTAATTTCTAAAATTTAACACTATTGAATGGCTTTTTCAAGAAAATGAATTCGTACTTTATTATTTTTCATTCTTCCGTAGAATTTTTTAGAAATTACGAAAAGAAATAGTATTGCGATTACAGCGCCATCTGTCACGAATCGAAAAAACGTTTCAGAGAAACTTGACATAATTTTTGCCATAGAATCCAATTCTGCAATAAAAGATAGAATAGAATTTTAAAGTTACCCCACGCCTCACTCCAAGAGGTGGGGGGTGTTGCGTTTGGTATCATTGGATAGACTTTTTAAAATTATTAAGGACGTGTTTTTTCTTTTTTGGATCCAATGTGTATTTCTCGAGATATTTGGCCATTTCCAGACTTTTTGGACACCCGGTAAATGTATGCCATGTAGGTATCCATAATATAATGGTTTGAATCAAGTTTTATAACTAAAGAGATATTCACCAACAAAGTGATTAGACGTTTTACAAGACAATTTCATGGAATTTAAAATTTTTCCTAAATAATAAATATGAGTTATGGTATAACGTGCAATTAAAATTCAATATTAATTGTTAACTATATAGTTGTTTCTGTAAATCTTTGCAATTAATACATAAATTGGGGGTTAAAGCAATGATTGAAGACAGTGAAAGTACTTCTTGTCTACTTCAGGGAGCACCTAACATCCGAAATTTGGGTAAATGCTGGGAAGAAAGGAGATGAACAATTATACCAGTGGATGATTTGGTAATAGATCAGGCGTTTTTAAATAACTTACCAGCGTTTCACGCAATCACAGGGTGTAATGCTACTAGTCAATTTTCTGGTATGGGTAAAGAAAGCTGTTGGAAAGTATATCTTACATATTACAAATTGCTTGGTCATATTGGGATAGCTAATTTTGACGATATTTTGTTTAGAGAAGTTCATACCTTTGTTCTAAAATTATATACAAGCAACAAGGAGATATCGTCGGTGAATAATTTACGTGGTATTAGCAGCTTCGAAAACGCTGGATAAACTACCACCTACTGAGAATAGTTTAAAACAGCATTGTTTACGAGTTCAGTGCCAAACCATTATTTGGCTCAATGCCCTTAGTCCCATCATAAACCCCCACATTGTGCTCGAATATGGTTAGCAACCTGTCAATGCTAGACTGCTACCTTATTTCAAACTGCTCCACCTTCTTCACAAGATCTCACCATCTTATGCAGCAGTGGATGTAAAAAGGTACCTATAGTTAAAGCTATAATTTCTTCAGAGAAAATAGTATATTATATTACTAGGAGTAGAACGCACTCTTTTTTTGTGTTGAGCCCTGGGCGAAACACAAAAAAAGGCGTTCTACTCCGTGTAATATATACTATTTTTTCTTCAAGCGTATTAAAATGCAAAAATTCATTTATTTATCATAAATGTACAAATATTCAAACTACAGTCTTACATGTTGACACAATATGACAAGTGGCTAGTGGATAGCGCGCCACCGGTGGCTTTCGGTATTAACATTATGTTACTAGTAAAACAATACCCACTACGGCGGCGCTTTCGGAACTAACATTATGTTACTAGTAAAACAATGTCCACTACGGTGGCGTTCGGTACTAACATTTTGTTACTAGTAAAACAATGTCCTACTTCTACTTCTGTTTTTGGTGACATAATTTAAACATTTTAATACGCTTGAAGAAAAAAATATTTTTTATTTTCAGATTGTAGATATAAATGGTGCAGCTGTAAAAAAAAATAAAATGCCTTGCACAGGATCTTGTAATTGCATGGGTCAAAAATCATGTTCAAAGAGAGGGCCGTCCATAAATGATGTCACGCAATTTTAAAACACGCAAATACAAAAAATTGTGGCTAACTATTATATAGAGTATGAAGTTTATATTCCAGGATTTGAACATATCTCAAATGTGTGAATTAATAATGCCTTATTTTTTACTTCTAAGAAATTTAAAGTTTATAAGGTAAATGTTTCATTCATCTTAAAATGATCTTAAATATTTTTATTCTAAGAAAAAATTAGTTAATCACTTTAGTATCATTACAATCACACAAAACTGAAAACAACGGTTAGTAAAATATCGTCTCTGCGAATACTAAATTCTCCAAATTTAATGTGTTGGTAGCTCATCAGTGGGTTTAGTGCATCCAGCTTGCACTCTGAACAAACCTAGCCCCACACAGCGAAAAAAATTTTCATAGTAAATTTTCCCCAAGAAGTGGTTTGGATTCCATTACAAATTGTAGGGCCCCATCTCCTTTACTTGGACAAATCTAGATCTCCTAGACTTAAGAGTGTCATTGAGGTGACATGGAAGGCAGTTAAAACACATTTTTTTTTAATGATGAGACATCTAATACGTCTTAAATATCGAAAAAGAAAGTTCACTAATTTTTAATTGTAATGAAAATTATAGGTCTAATGACACAAAAAATACAAAGCAATCATAAAATAGCTGACAAGTTTTTTTTTGTGGAAATAAAGACAAAATTTGACGAGAATATAAAACATTCATTATAACTCCTACGAAAGTAATGATGGTTAAGCATTAGTTAAGATACTTGGAATCATTAAAACACGCCTTTCTTGGTTAATAATTTTCCCGCAAAATTTAATTTTACACAATTTTTATGCCTTTTAATTATATCGCATATATTTATACAAATATCTTTAAATTAAAATCATTAGATAAGTTTTTATTTTAATAGCCATTTCATTTGCTTTCTTGTAAAAAGTCATCTCTTCTATATTTTTTTAGACATGGTAATATATATTTTTTATTTATTTTATACTGACACGTATTTCACCAAATAATTGGCATTTTAAAATTAAAAATATCTAAATCTAACATTATTATAAAATGTTCAATAAAGAAGCCAAATTCCAGTTACTTTATTATATTTTCAACAATGTATCCTGTTAATTAATGATATGAAAATAATAATTATAAGGTTAAATATTATTTGGAACAAAAATTTCCAATTTACCAAGCTTGTGGACGATGTAAAGTTATTTATAGTTGTCCTGTCAGTTTCCCTTTCCATACTTTTTATGTTTAGTTTAATTTCTATCCCTAAAATATCTTGATTAGCCATTTTATACAGTTTGTAAACACTTCAAAGCAAAACATAGACTAATTACTTACCTATTTAATAAAAACATCATTGCATAAAAAATATTGTAAAGACATGTTTTTATGAACACAATAAGTAGGTACACACACCACAGAAGTAAACTCTGATAAATAAAAGAAATACATACAAATAATCATCTGCAATGTATTTTTTCCAATACTGATAACCTCTAATAATAATTTTAATCAGAACTAGTAAATAAGGCAACAATATAGATTTACATATAAATATATTTTGCACTAAAACAATAAATAAAAAAATCATTTTCTTTTATTACTAAAAAATTTGGATTTAAATTTAGATTTTATTCCATGAGTGGGTCTAACCAACCTTTTTCTTTCATCTCTGTGTTTCTTATTTCTCTCTTCTATCATTCTGTCCTTTTTCTTGCGAGTTGAAAAGGTCATTTCACGTTTTCCAATTGAACCCAGTAATCTAACTGAGGAATCTTCAGTTTGAAGCCGTTCACCCAAAGTTGCTCTAAAAATAAATGGGAAAACATATTATTCTACTACATTGTGCATTTGAATTATTACTGATACAATATAATATGAAATTGAATAATTAATACTTATTTAAACAAATGGGAAATGTTTAATTTTATTACCTTTATCTCTTAACTAAACTAGGACAGTTATTTAACAAGCATTGTGTTGTGTTAATTTGGAGGTAATAATTGATGTTTTTTTTTTCAAACACATCAGTCATTAAACAAGTTTATGGTCATTTAAGAATAACTTTAAAATACATATAGTGTGTCCCTAGATGGGCAAAAAAATATTATATTATTCTTTACAAATATATTTTTTTACTTATTTTAATATTGTCTAATTTCTTATGAAACTAGCACTGATATACAGAGTTTGGTCAAAAAGTTCATATTACTAATTTGAATTACACGTAAACTATGGTCAATTCTCAAAACTCTCAAAATACAGTAAATACTTGGGTGGTTAACATAAGGTTTGTGGGTGGGTAAGTAGGCGTGGTGGGAGATAGGGATTAGTGAGAAAGGTAGTCCAGATGAACTTTTTTGAAAAAAAAAAAGACTATTTAACACATTCAGTGCTGATGACACGGATCCGTGTCACCCCGCTCATGTGGCTATATGCGCATGATACAGATCCGTGACACTATATGTGATTTTCATTTCTATCGCCTTTGAAAGAAAAACATAAAAAATTCCATGGATCCGGGTCAGTCAGCATATACAAAATAGTGACTATATGCGCATGACACGTGTCACTCATTCAAAATTAACCAACACCCAGTATATGTCACTTAAGTAGTAAATTTTTATATAAAAAGGGTTAAACCCAATGGAAACCCAATAAAAAACAAAATAGCACACAGGGTCAGCATAGTTAAAAAGAGTCAGCAGTTAATGTGTTAAATGCAAAAAAAAATTTAGCGATACCGTTCCTGGATTTTAGTTATCTAATACTTAAAAGGGGTAGAAGAGATATGTGCGAGTGGAGGAAGGTTCCGTTTGGGGTGAAATCAATTAAATATTGATGACAGATCATAAAAAATGGTTTTTTTAAAATTTAAATCCAAAATTAAAACAGGTCTAAAACCGGTCTTAGCTACCCTTCTCCTTTACAACCCTATAGTATTTTTTTTTATATTGGTATCATACTTTATAATACCTTTATAAATCTTTGGAAAATAAAGTATTTCATTACAAATCATAAACATCCAAATATGGTGTGGGTCATATGCTTCATAGCAGAGAAATAAAAATAGAAATAAATAAATTACAGCTCCGTTCTTGTTTGAAAAAGAATGGCGTTAAAAACAAAATAAACAATTATCTAAAATGGCAACTGTGAAAATGATCTTTATTTAAAATAATGATTAAATATAACCATAGAAGAATCAGAACATAACCTAATTTCTTCTTCTACTTTATTACTAGTCAGGAATCCACACGTAAATTTTCACATTAATTTGTAGCCAGCATACGTTGTTTACGTACTATTTGAAACTAAGTTCACTCCATTAATTACACAGGCCCACAAAAACAAAAAAGTATCCTGGGCTAGTGGCTAGACCGACATATTCCCATGTATTTTTACTCACTCAACACGAATCTGGCGTCACAATAGGACCTTCCTGGGCGAATTTATGAGTTATGATGGAAAAAAGCTCGAAATTTATTAATTCGTCGTATTAACCTTACATATTTTAAGATCATTGGCAGTAGCGTTGGTGTAAATTGAAGACAACTCTAATACATACTTAGAGGTGATAATAATATAACAGACAACAATAAGACCCATTACCCAACGGCTCAATAATCCCATGACCCAATAAGTCAGCAATTCATAATACCAAAGTTCGCAAATTTAAAAGAAAAATCTCTTACATTGGGAGATGCTTTCGTACTCTCTTATCTTCAAATGATCTTCCAATCGTTCGCCTTGTTCATAGCTGTACTTTTCCAAAAATGTGCATATAGTGTTTAAGAGTCGTTTTTCATAATCCATAAAGATTACGAAAGATAAACACGATTTTGGTGGAGACAATTCAATTATTCCATTTGAATCGGTTTATGGACAAAGAAGGACAATGTTATCAGTATTTAACACGTAAGTTCAGTCGTATATCAGAAGCTAAATTAAAAGAAGGAGTATTTGATGGACCACAAATTTGTACTTTGTTGAATGATGAAAATTTCACTGCTCAAATGACTGATATCGTAAAAGCTGCACGGGTTAGTTTCAAACAAGTTGTAGAACAATTTCTAGGTAACAAAAAAAGTGAAAATTACAAAAATATAGTAACCAACATGATACAGAATTACCACAGAATGGGCTGTCTCTTGAATTTGAAATTGCATTTCCTTCATTCACATATTGATTACTTCCGTGAAGTATATAAGGCGAACGATTTCAACAAGATATTAATGAAATGGAACGACGGTATCAAGGTAGTACCAACATCAATATAATGGCTGATTTTTGCTGGACAATGAAGAGGGAATTGTTGTCAAAGAAAAAAAAGAAGGAAAAGAAACCCATAATTTGAAGATAAAAGAGTATGAAAGAATCGCTGAACCGAAGGAATTCTTATTTTAAGTTTACGAAATTTTTGTAATATGAATTGAAAATTTTTTAAATTCTAAAAAGGGGTAATAAAAGTATCCGGTACACGTTCTAATATAGCTCCTTTTGAATAAATTTCATTTGTGAGAAAAAAATCTAATCCCATCCTTGATATCTCTTTCTGTCCTTTAACCGTTGAATCACATCCCCAATTTCCAATTTCGGATCCGGTACCCGTTGTTAATAGTAAAACTATAAATGCCAATAAACTATAGACCTTGTATATTGAAAAAAAAAAAGCGATTTCATTTATATTTTCATATGTGTACTAGGGATTTTACTCACTTTGGGTTGGTTTTACCTCTTGTGAGGAGTAGTTTTGCACTTGGTTTGGTGTCAAAAATAAGTAGCAACTAAAATTCATTAGTACTACTGTTTGGCATAATTCTTTTCCTACCATCTTTTCATAAATTTTATTAAACTGTCATTTTGTTCCATATCTGGTCCATTTGTGGACTATAAATATAAAGAATTGTGACGCGTAAGCACAATTTCCATTCCAGATTTGGATTTTACGGCTCAAATAACATAAAGGAAGATTTTTTTTCTTTTGGTTTTACTTAAACTTGAAAATATGAATTGCTGATTTATTGGGTCGGTCGGTTGCTGCCGTGGGGTTATTGTTGGTTTATGGGTCATTACGTATATCTTTCAAAGATAAAAAAGTACGAAAGCATCACTGAACGAGAAATTTTTCTTTTAAATTTACGAACTTTGGTAATATGAATTGCTGATTTATTGGTCAAAGTTCTTGGACCGTTGGGTTATTCTTGGTTTATTGGTGATTACGTATATCTTATGAAGGTAAAAAAGTATGAAAGCATCACTGAATGAAGAATTTTTCTATTAAATTTCCAAACTTTGCAATACTTTACGAACTTTACAATAAGAATTGCTGATTTATTGAGTCATTGGGTTATTGGCCGTTGGGTTTTTGTTGGGTTATAGGTCTTATTGTTATCTGCTATATCATTATCACCTACAAGTATGTATTAGAGCTGTCTTCAATTTACGCCAATGCTACTGCCAAAGATCTTGAAATATGTAAGGTTAATATGACGAATTAATGAATTTTGAGCTTTTTTCCATCTTAATTCATAAATTCGTCCAGGAAGGTAGTATTCTGATGCCAGATTCGTGTCCAGCGCGTGAAAATACATGAGAATATGTGGGTCTAGTCACTAGCCCAGGATACTTTTTTGTTTTTGTGTGCCTGTGTTATCGAGCAGATATAAATTAATCGCTCTCGGTGGAATTTATCGATGTTGGTTCTGTAACTGACTTTTAGGACTAACTCAATAAATTTTTTTATCTACATTTAAGTTATCAATAGTCGATATTTTAAACGATGGTGAATGGTAATAGTGCCGATTGTCTGTTAACTTAATTTTAGTGGACCCATGTAAAAATAAATTGTGAGTAAATATTCGAACAAAATGTTAATCAAACAAGTATTAGCAATCGGTCACGCCCAACTGGAACTTCTACTATTTATTGAAGATAAATGGATAGTTTTGCAGAATTTTACAGTAATTTCGAATCCATATTTTAAAAAATACCCATTATCATTTTTCAGATATTGCAAAAATAAAATTTTTTGTCTGTACATTCCTAGCCTTTGAGGAGTTAAACATTACCATTTTAGAACCTTATTTTATCATCATAAATTTTTTTTTTATGTTTAATATTTTCAAGATAATAAGCTCTATCTTTGTTTTACTCCATCTGTGATGTATTGAAGAGATAATTTTTTTTCCTTTCAAGGTGGCCACTTTTTCTCCACAACAATTTTCACTGACTTTTCCTGGTTTTCCAGACGATTTTTTAGTTTTTTCCCTGACTATTGTCATTCCATTTTGTCGTATGTCATTTTCTTTACAACTGCTCTTTAAGTGAACGTGATTAGTTGTATGATTTATCCCATTGACTTCAGTAGTTTTAAATGAAAACCGGTCTTTTTACCATTTTAAAAGTATATATGAATAGAAAAGGTACATTACATATTATCAAAAAGAACACACGAATCAATAAAATATTAAGCACTTTCACAAAAATCCCTGACCTATTAAATTCCCTGACTTTTCCCGGTTTTCCAGAAAGTGGCCACCCTTTGACTACCTTTGCAACCACAATTTCATGGAAGAAATATTTTTTGTTAAGATTTTAAAAGACATCTTTTATTCCAATACAAAGGACTCTGCACTTTTTTTTAGGTAAATTGGTGGCCTGTCAAATTTGATGAATTTTTGATATGTTGTAGTTCAACTGATTCTGAATACTGACCTCTATATAATAAATGGATAGCCTATACCATATGGATGCGCGTGAAATTTTAGCCAAAATTGAAGAATTCAATAAAAGCGAAAGTCGTCTGCTACAGGGCTTTACGTCTTGCGCAGTATACCTGTTTTTAGTTCTGAAGTTAGCAACACGTTGCTGGCAACGTGTTGCTAACAAAGCAGTCCGGCAACGGTCAGGTAGGAAATAAGTTTTGAGACATTATTGGAAAAATAAATCTATCCTTAAACACCCCATCGCATGTAATAAAGACATTCAAGTGGCATGCGTGTGACGTCACAACTCTAAAAAGTGAAGGAAAACAAATAGCTGTCTTCTATCCGAATTTCGAACTATTCACTAAGAAATTTAAAATGACCATGAATAAAATAATTCATGGTCATTCCATCTGATAAACGAAAACATTGTTCAACTTACGTATTTAGGGCCGGGATATAGTGCAAAATATAACATATAAAATATGGATATAACCTATAAAATGTAATTTATAAACAGAAATTTGAATTGATCGTATTTTGATCATTTTTCAGGTCACAGAACGGTTATTAATTGACGATTTGCACGAAAGAAAGTTTGGTAAAAAGTGTCATGGCGCACAGTATAAACATGTTGACCAACTCGTCTAATTTCCAAACTTTGCAACAATTAAATACCTATAATATAATAATCATAACATTGTTTTCATTATCTTTAATGTTAAACCTACTTCCATTGAATATAAATCATCTTTATTAGGTTGTTTAGTAGTCTACAATATTTAAAAAATGTCGAATTATGCAATTTGTCAATCACTGCTGCCAACTGTTCTAAACTGAGAGTTGGAAACAGTGTTTGACAAATTGCATAATTCGACATTTTTTAAATATTGTAGACTACGAAACAACCTAATAAAGATAATTTATATTCAATGGAAGTAGGTTTAACATTAAAGATAATGAAAACAATGTTATGATTATTATATTATAGGTATTTAATTGTTGCAAAGTTTGGAAATTAGACGAGTTGGTCAACATGTGCAGTGAATTACAGTGATACCAATCTCGACACTTTTTACCAAACTTTCTTTCGTGCAAATCGTCAATTTAATGTAAAAAAATGTGGTAATGTTATATTCATTAATAATTATTTTGTGACCAAATACTGAATTTATAATTTTCTAATCATAAGTACATGATTGCCTCAAAACTTATTTACGTTGCCAAAAATTAATTGACAGCGTGAAGTTGGCAACGTGTTGCCAGCAACGAGTGGCTAAGTTCACTGTTCCTACTGCGCAAACTCGGCAGCCCCATGTGCAAATTGTATTTGTACCATTTTTCAGCTCACACATCGGCTATCCATTTAATATATAGAGGCAGTGATTCTGAACAATAAGTTCCTTTGGCAAAACTTCAAATTATGGACAGTTTCTCCGATAGATGGCTTCAAAGACTAGACCAACCTCTCGATACTGTATCAACGATTTCTTAAAACGTACTAAAGGTATTGAAATAATAATTGCTGGAAATGAATAACTAGACTATTTACCATTATTTGGTCTTAGACTAATGTGCCTGATCTTCTGGTTTTGCAGGAAGTGACGTCAAATCACGTTTTTCGAATGCACAACGCCCTTTTACTTCAATATAATACATCATATATATGAGGCTACCAGCGCGAAAACGGCCTAACCCACAGAATTGTGGGTTAGGCCGATTACGCGCATGACATGTTGCCCTAATTATTTAAAGTAAAGTGAAACTAGTGGCACCATCTTTTTAATAGTGGGCAAAGGTCGCTTAGGCCGTTTCACATTATAAATGTATATACTTAGGCAGCAAGTTGAGCCGATAAACTCAAACGTCATAAAATGTGGCTTAGGCCGTTTTCACGCTGATAGCCTCATATATAAGTAGCTTTATTAAATTTCACTATCTTGTAAATAAGTAAGTACATGCATTGATTGATAGAACATTGACGCTAGCTTGATACCGGACAAATCATAATCTTGGTACAAAAAAAAGTTTATTTTATTTTTCAATATATAAAATTGCAGTTATGTCTAGTCAACGAGAACTAATTATTTGTGCGACCTTTAAGTAAAATAGGTAGTTTTTGTTTATTTATAATATATTAAACTTTTAAACCTTATTTATGCAGAAAATAAATCCTACGTGCGACATGTTAGGTTTTATAAGAATGATTTACTTTGAAACTTAGAAAAGCAATCGGAACGCATATACAGATAGCGGCAGGCAAGTACGTACAGCGGGCCGGATTTTAGCATGCGATACCAGTCTCGATCCCCCACCATTTAAATACACACGTAATCATTGCGCATTCAATCTGCTACATGTATATACTTGGCTGCCGTTATCTGTATATGTAATTCCTTCTTCAGGCTAGAGTAGAAGCGGAAAGGCTGCGATTTGGACATGAAAGATGGATATTATTGCAGGATAATCATTTGCCTGATTTTCATATACTAGATTTAGATTATTTCAGAGATTTGACATTTGGCTTATTCCAAATTAAAATGGTTCATCATACGACAACCAAGAAGAAGGGGCCAATGCTTTCGAATACGATGAAAGTGTGAATGAGCCGGGATTGTTGAGAATTCGTATTAGGTCTAGGCATTGCAATGCGATTATGTATCAATTGTGGGTGCATCATAATTACGACCAACAAATGGGATAAGTAGGAGAAGTTGTACGTTAAGAACCAATTGTATCCTATTATTGCACCTGCAAGGCTGGAAGTCGAACAGTAGGAACTTGTTGGCACGTAGCAAGTGTGACTTGGTGTTTAGGATATGCACGACATGAAGCACACGTAAAACAATCATCCATGAATATCTCTAGGGGTAATTGAAGATGCAGGAGACCGTGATGCAATGGACGTTGTGGAAGTTTAGTGACTAGACTAGATTCAAATTAGTTACTTATAGTTTTACGAAACTTATATTCTTAATCATTGTTTTTGTCCTCTTGAATCCTAATAACGTTTTTATTGTTTGATTTCTATTAATGAATGATTAAAATAAGTAAATATTTTAAAAAACTAAAAATAATCAGCTATGCAATTTTTGCTAAAAACAATAGTTTAGTGTATTATAAATAAACAAAAACTGCCTATTCTACTTAAAGGTCTCACAAATAATTAGTTTTCATTGACTAGACACAAATGCAACTTTATATCTTGAAAAATAAAATCAGCTTTGTTTTGTACCAAGATTATGATGTACCTGGTATCAAGCTAGCATCAGTGTTCTATCAGTCAATGCATGTACTTACTTATTTACTAAGATAATGAATTTTAGTAAAGCTACTTATATATAATGCATTAAATTGAAGTAAACGGGTTTTGTGCATTCCAAAAACGTGATTTAATGTCACTTCCGGTAAAACCGCAAGTTGAAGCACAGCTAGCAATCTAAGATCAAATAATGGTAAATAGTCTGGTTAATCATTTCCAGCAATTATCGCTTCAATATCTGCACTACGTTTTGAGAAATCGTTGTTACAGTACCGAGGGTAGGTCCATGCCTTGGAGCCATCTATCGGAGAAACTGTCCATAATTTGAAGTTTTTTCAAAGGAACTTATTCAGAATCAGTTGAACTACAACATATCAAAAATTCAATAAATTTGACGGGCTACCAATTTACCTATAAAACGTGCGGAGTCCTTTATATTTGATTTTTTAATATGAAGTATTTTAAAGGCTTGTCAAGGAATGTGCTGATAAAAATTTAGCCGCTAAATATATCAATATAATCATTTAGCTACACTTACTTATTTACTGTTCTTTTAAGATTATGAATGCCCTTAAACTCTTCGCCTTGCCTAAGCTCAAAGAGTTTAGGTTGGTTTTTAGTTTCTTCTTTTTTCATTTCAGCTTCCATATTTTCCCTCCACTCTTTTTGTCGATGTTCCCTTTGTATGATGCGATGTTGTTTCTTGACTTCTTTGGTCCAAGTATGTTCATCTTCTGAGCTTTCCTCATTTTCCGATTCATCAGACGATTCTTCAGAACTATTTTTACCTTCTAATTCCTCCTAGAAATATCACACAATTGTGTGAGAAAAATATTGGCAAATTATGTCTCAATGGCAAAATATTCATTTAAGTCATTTACACATTAATTATTATGAAATGAAGTCAAATAAATATGTCAAGTCAAGATATGAACATGAGCTAGTGGATTACAAAAGTAATAAGCGCTTCTACAAATACTTCAATAGTACTCTGCAATCTAGAGTCAGCACGCCTGTTTTACGTGATGGCAACGGAGAATTAGTAGCAGCTAATATGTTTGCAAAGGAATTTACAAATGTGGAATCCATGATCAATCTTTCAGATAATCTTCACAGCCCAAAAGTAGCTAACTCTCTAACTATGGTGGACATAACAGAAAACAAGGTAATAAGTGCACTTAAGGGCATTAAACTGAACTGTAGTCCAGGACCAGATGGTATGCATCCAACATTCCTTGTAAACATCCCTTCAGTAGTGAGCCACTTAACGAGTCTTATGAAATTGTCATTAGAGTACCAAACCAATGGAAAACGTCTACTATCAGACAATATATAAAAAATAGGGATTGCAATTTACCGGAAGTTTTAATAACCGGTAAATCGGTAAATAAAAATGTAAATAACCGGTTAACCGGTATTTACTGGTAATTTTTAGAATGAATGATTAGGGTGGCGAAAATGGCAATTGTCTTTTTCCATGTACAAAATATTCTAAATTTAACAAAAAACATTTTTATATATGTATATTTAATATAATGAACAAACAAAAAATATAAATGAAATAAATTTAAATAAATTATTATTCGGTAAATAACAAAAATATCAACTTAAATAACAAAAATTATAAAAACAAACTCAAATAGGGCACTTACTGAATACCTAATCTAAAAATACAATATTTTTTAAAAATGGCCCGTTAAAAGGGTTAGTTTTTCAAAGCTATATCTGTAAGTCGTCTGATATTTGTGCATAGAATACCATCAGCTTAAGATGCCCTTTCTATATCGATATTGATGGGTCGATAAGTTAATAAGAACTGGTAGTGACATACTTCTAAATGTATTCCACGGATATTTGCGGCAGGTGAAATATCCAATTTCCTGTCGCAAGATATTGTCAATGTCTCTCTTGTATTTCTTAGGGCTTGGTGTTTGGATTTCACCTTTACTTCCACATCCAGTGGAAGTATAGTAACGACCGAGGTAACGACAAAAATTTTAAAAAAAATTTTATTGTTCAAATAGACTTAGAATGTCATGAAACAAAGAGATTTTAAGTTTGAGCAAAAAAAATTATGTCTGTCTGTCGGTTTGTCTGTCGGTCTGTCTGTAACTTTTTTTTTGTGCGCACGTTTACTCTGGAACTGTTTCAGATATTGACTTGAAATTTGGTATATATATGTACTTTAACGAGATCTAGAACTAGATTATATTTTCATCTTGTTCCGTCGAAATGTTGGGGGTAAATTGAGGTAAATAGGTAAATCTGTCAGATAAGAGTCCATAAAATTGGTATTTAGTATATACAAGAGAAGCTAAGGTCTCAAAAAAAAAATTTGGCATTAGCCACCCCCCACCCCATTATTAAAGGGGATAAAGAAAAAATGTGATATAGTGTGTGTACAAGTACCAGAAACCTCGAAATATTCTTTTACTTCATCCACCCCCACTACCACCCACTATCACCACCCCCACCCCACTACCAATGTGGGGTATCGTTTTATGGGTTTTTGGGGTAGAGGATTTTAAACATTAAATTATTAAAGTTCCATAAACAATTATGGGATAGAAAATCTGGATGTGGAAGTAGTGATTCCTTGTGCAGCGGTTCTTATAACATTATTTATTTATTGTCAAAAGTGCTCAGTGTTGGGACAGTCACTCTGTATAGGCCAGTCCAACACACTGTTACTTTGCTTTGTTTGTACTACAGCAGCCATCTTTCGTTGGTAAGTTAGGGGTTTTGTCAGGCCTAAAGGGCACCATACACGTTCAGCAATAATGCCATTCCAGCAGATCATTACAGAAACATCATTACTAAAAATTTTCCCATCATTTCCTGTCATTATTTTTCACACCTTACATATCCATTATTTAAGAAAAAAGCATATCTAGCTATAATTATTGAATTAAGTATGATTGAAAAAACGCGAAAATTCAGGTAATGAGATTACTGAACGTGTATGGTGCCCTTTAGGCCTGACAAAAACCCTAACTTACCAACAAAAGATGGCTGCTGTAGTACAAACAAAGCAAAGTGACAGCGTGTTGGACTGGCCTATTTAGTGAATACTAGTCACTGACATAAATAGAAACGTTGAATACGTGACATATCGTAAGTTCAGAATTTACCGAAATAACCGGTAAAAAAATTAAACTAACCGGTAATTATCGTCATGTGTTTTTTGTCCTGATAACCGGTATTGCAATCCCTAATAAAAAAGGCAGCAAATTCGACCCTGGCAAGTAAACTTAACCTACATACCTTGCAAAATGATAGAAAAAATTTTGGTAGAGGAATTTACTACATTTTTCCTTGAAAACAAAGTGATATTCAAGAAACAGCACGGGTTTCTTCCCGGTAGATCAACAGTATCTAATTTTCTGGACTTCGTCAGTGGACAGAAATGAACCAATAGACATAATATATCTTAATTTCAATAAAGCCTTTGATCAGGTTCCTCACAATAGACTGATTCAAAAGCTGAAATTTTATGGTATTAGGGGAAACTTGTTAAGTTGGATAGAGGATTTCTTATCTGACAGGAGCGGTAGAGTAAGAACTGAGGGAGAATTATCGGACAGCTACCAAATGACAAGTGGAGTTCCTCAAGGATTTGTGCTGGGCCCCATCCTATTTAATGTCTACATCTTATAGTGGGGCTAAAAGATATTCATGTTTGCTGACGATACTGAGATATTTAACAATCCACTAACTCACTACCAGGAGTTAGTTGTTGACTTACAGAGAATCGAAGAATGGTGTACCCTTTGGATGTTTGCTCTTAACGAAAACAAGTGCTCTGTTAATCATGTTGACTCTAATAATCCCCATCACCAATGTTTATTAAATAACGCACACCAATTAAAAATGTAGAGCCACAAGAAAACCTAGGAGTCAGCATAAGGCAAGACCTAAAATGAGCACCTCATATAGGAAAAATTATAAAAAGGCAAACTCAGTCACTTATATGGTCTCTCGAGCTTTTAAGAACACCTCACCGGAACTTCTTGAAAAAATATATAAAATCTATATTTGGCCCATACTTGAATATGCAGCATCAGTATAGAGACATGCATGCACTAGAACAAACCCACAGGCGGATTACCAAACTTTCTCCTGCAACTTGTCACCTAACTTACGAACAGCGCCTCACAAAACTGCACTTGACAACCCTAATAGACAGGAGGCTTCGTGGTGACTTAATAGAAACCTACAAAATACTTCATTGTCATTAAATAATCAATCTACAGATTTTCTCTCTAAATACGGTCAGAAGACTAAGGGGAGAGGGGGGGGACAACTATAAACCAGTTAGAAACAAATTTCATAAACTATGCCGCCAGCACTTCCTCTCTAATAGAGTAAATAGGGACTGGAATTCTCCATCCAATGACTGTGTTTGTGCAGTGTCAACGAACTTATATAAAAACTGTTCTCATTAACACCCTCTGCAAATTAAAAATTTAAACGGCTTCGCTGCCCAATTTACTTTGATAATAATAATAATGATAATAAAATATACATTTTTTAAATAAACTAAACCTCAACGACACTATATTATAAACTAGCGAAATGTCCGTGTTCCATTACGGGTTCATAAAGATAATTAAAAATAATGAATATCTAATTTTCATTAAACAAAAACCAAACTATTCAAATATTGACCGTCTATCCAAATTTTCAAGTTCCGAAAAAGTTGACTCAACTTTAGGCCGCCATATTGATGCGGCCATTTTGAATTTTCCATTTTCTTCTGAAAATACCCAAACAATATTTATCTGTATGCTGAATAAACAAAGAGAGCTAGGGACTCAAATTTGATATGGAAGTAAGGAGTGTGCATTCCCGACGTCCACAAAATTTCAAAACTTGCAAAATTACCATTTTGGCAGTAACTTCGTTTTAATGCAGGTATTGTCTGCTATACATATAGATTGACCGCCACATTGGAGATGCTATTTTGAATTTCGCAAATTTTGGAATTTTCTGTAAGTCAGAAAGGGACTTAGCTCATCGGGAAGTACCCAAACAGTTTACCGGATAGATAAATATAGGTATAAACATTGTTACACTTTCCTTTACAAGGTGATTTCAATATATCAAGCGGTGCATGTCATCACTAATGATATTCTGACATCATAAAGTAACCAACTCAAAATTATATCAACTTGCAAATTCGGTATGCATATACAGGTCACCTAAGTTGGTATTGCATAAAATTTTGTTTACATAGTAGATATAGCCACACGTTGCTTCGAATAAATCAGTTATTATTAGGTAAGCTTGCATCGTGTTTTCATTTTGTTTTAGTTGTTGGTTTAATCAGTGAAAATTTTATAATTAGGTGAAGTTTTAGTTTTTGAAATTTTGTTTATTCTATAAACAGGACGGCTATCTGGCAAACCGTAACAGTTACGAATTCAGTTAGATGGGAAAAAGTTTCCTATTTTGAAGGCCAATCAAATATTATTATATTATAAAAATTTAAAACTTTCCGATTGATTCCGGAGACATACGATAAAATCCGAAATAGTTCATTTTCTTTTTTTTACCGAGCATTGTTATATTAAAAAATATTAAAGCATTTTATTAGAATATTTTATTAAAAATTAACTTTGTTATAACTTACCTTATTCAAGTTTACGATCTTCTGTCTCTTCAGGACCACCATCAACTCTATTTTTTTACTCATAATAAAAATTTGAATACGGTAAAGTTGTAGCAAAGTTAATTTATAACGAATTGTTTTAATTAATTTTTTAAATATTTTTTTATAATAGACTACTAGGTAAAAAAAAAGAGCTATTTCGAATTTTATCGTATATCTCCAGAACCAATTAGAATTTTTATAACAAATTTTATTGGCCTTCAAAATGAGAAACTTTTTTCCATCTAATCGACTTCATAACTGTTATGACTTGCGTCAAACCAGAAAAAGGCAAAAAGCCCAAAAGTTCTGCGACCGGACCGCAAGACATCTTCCCCCCCCCATTTTCGAGGCCGGGGAACACAATGGTGACACCATTTTCCGACCAACCCTCCAACCACTACCACTAAACCGGAAAAACCACCTCTTTTTCCGATTTTTCGGTGCTAGGCATTTTTTTATTGGAAAATTTTACTAACGAAAGTTGTTCACAATTGTCCAAAAACTCTAAATATAAAATTTAATCAAAATTAAAAAATCTAAAATTTTGTTTAAAATACTGCCCAAGTCTGAAAATATCATTTAAATGGGTTTTTTTGTTTAAAAAATTCATGACAATTTTGTTTGAAATTAAACCCAAGCTGTCAGACAGTTGTCAAGTAATTAGTAGTCTTTTTTATATTTTTTAAATTTATCAATTTTTTTATTTTGATGAAATATTGGATATTGGGTTTTTGGACAATGGGGAATTTCAGTTCAGTCTAAATATTTAAAAACAAGTATTAATATGAAAATATAATATATTCAGAACTTACCAGTAATATTTTAAACAATTATTTTCAGTTCGTTCTATTTTGTAAAGTTTTGGTCTAAAAAAGTCACTAAACGTTTTGTGACGTAGACAAACATAGTGACAGTTGCAAATAATGCGTAATGGGGTTTTCCCACTAATTTTATTGTAACATTTTATATTGTGAAAATGATATAATAAAACATTCTATTAATTTACAACAATTTACTTTTCTACTAAGAATTACTTCTAAGAAAATATCGTTAAAACAACTTGCTGATAATTTCAGGGCTTTTTAAAACGGGCATTTTTATGCTCCAGAATTACGTAACTACCCGGAAAACCAATGAGATTATGGATATAACTTTGTGTTAAAGGAAGCTTTCCTCTAAAATTCTCAGAATTTCCTCTTTTATTGCCTGTTCTGTGATTGGTCTAAAGCAGTGGACTTATAAATATTGGCCAATCAGAATCCAGATAAAAAATGACACACAAGTTATTCGTAAAAGTGTCGGACGTTGATATTTTGTAGGTTAGGTTTAACCTTCACCCGCTTCTGCACTGACGGTACACATCAGATGATAGATGACTAACCTAAAACTTTATTTATATTTTGATGTTTGGATTGTTTAGAGTGAAAATATTATCATTTTATCAGTTTCTGGTTTATGTTTTATTAATTGGGTTGTTGCACTAAGTTAAAATTTGAGGAGAATCTATGTTAAACAATAACAATTATTCATAAAAAATCATTAGAAACATGTAAAAGCCTTATAATATTAATTACAAAAATACATGCATTTAAAACGGAGATGACATAATAACGGCAGTCTGTAGAGAAGTTAGTTACAAAACGACGAGAAACGGGTACTAATTTAGAAACTCGCTGACAGCGACGGAGAAAAAAGACAATCACGACAGTTTAATCTGACATTATATTTAACGTCAAATTCAACTGACATTCATAGGTTACAATTCGGTATAGTTTAACAGCATCTAGTTATGGATAAATATAAGTACAGATAGTGTTTTCTGCCGTACTATGTAAATAATACCACCAATTCACCAGAAAAACTGTTGTGTTCCAATAATAAACGCTGAACGTAATAATGAATGATTCAAAGCCACCAGAGAAGGACCAAGTCTTCTTATTGTGGAGACCATTTCAATGTCAAGTAAAGTAATAAATTACAATGTATTCTAAGCGTTTTATTTGTGGTAAGTTGTATCTTAATGTATGTTGTAGGAAAAACGGCCGCATTACAAGACTTGTGTGGCGTTCTAGCTGTTAAAAATTTAAATTACCCGCCAAACTGGTGGATAAAACAGGGTGTATTACTGTATTCTTAACGGCTCTAGATTAGAATGTTTTCATGCTTTGACTTCCTAAAAGGAGGGAAATGGCTTTAATCTGCTTTTATGTATTTTATCTAGTTTATGTTGGAATAAAGTGCAGTTGTTTTTGTTAGCTATTGATTATTTATGAAGCTCCCTAGACGCCCCGTAATACTAGGATGATCAATAAATTAAGAAAGCAAATTTAAAAACTCGCCGTTGAAAAACTGTATGAAACAAACTGTGAAAGTCGTCGAAAGTCGGTGAACACAATCAGTCGGAAATGGCTACGAATGCGTTGGATTGTAATTATAAATGCCCTTTGAATTATGTGTGTTATAAATACATATCATTGTTTATTGCTTAGATACATACTAGCATAACGTACTTACCTATTTATTATTTTTTGTTATAATAGACCTTTCTTGATATCTCCGTAAGTCTCATTCTGACTCTTCTTAGAAGTGAGTATCAATGGATAATAAATAATTTCTTTAGTAGATATACTTATTTTGTTGTTTTCAGTTAGATACACATGTATATAGTTAATAGGAAATAAAACAATGAAAAGGAAATATTTAATAAAATACAAAGTATAGTTAACAAATTCATCTAAATTAAATAATAAAATACATATTAGACATATTATGTAATATTAATAAGATAAGATAAAGGAAGTTCTTGCAGAAATTACAATAGTTTGTACTGTCTATAGCAGCTGTAACGTAAGTACCTTGCTGCTTTTGCACTTCCAACCATTGCAATGTCAAAATGATCGTCTCTTTTTAAAAATTCGCTGACCATAAATATATCTACCGCAAGTAGAATGTCAGAATTAGCTTTTACAGATATACTGCTTTAGTCGTTTTGTAAAAAAAATATTAATAATAACTGCAAACATCAATCACTGCTAGCTAAATGTCAAATTTACTTTTGACATGAGATTATTTTCTTTCTTGTCAGCAATGTCAACTTATTCGTCTTCATCTGTTCTGCTTATAAGTTCACTTCTAACTGCCGTTATGATGTCACTACCGTTTTCGCGGCACATTCAAATAGTCGAAGTTTAACAATTTTTTAAAATATGTTGCGCTAAGAATTTTTCTTCCAAATTAAATATATAACTAAATTAAGTCCTCCACTACCATATTTCACTATTTTTGAAAATTCTTCAACAACCCAATTCTACAATCAAAATGAGTAAAGTGGAAAGGGATATGTTAAAGGTGCCCCTGATAATTTACACAAAGGTACAAAACAAACTTTTTTAGGCATTTTGATAATCCATTACAACTCATAATAATTAAAAAGTGTTGTCAATAAATAGAGGTTGTGTTTTATATTTTTCACGGCTATCTTATGCAACAATGTAACCGACTTTTTATTGGATTTCAGGGCGTTGACGTCACAATGCGCTAATTTATGGCTGTTTAAAATGAACTCAATATTTTTCAAACTTTAAGTTTTTTTTTGTCACTATTGCGAAATTAAAAAGAAAATAAATATGCCATAATTAATACCATACTAATTTTTTTACCTGAATTAAGTACTTCAGCAATAATTTTTTTTTCTGGGAAAACCCTATTGTATCTACTTTCATGTTATTTTCTGTCATAGACCAGGTTATGGTAACTTAATGCAAAATATTTTGAGTCTTTTTGGTTCATACTATGAGTCCAAGCGGCGCTGCCGGCACTTTTCTGATTTAATCTGTGGCCCTACTATAGACTAGGTAGAAGTCTATGGGCTTGACGGATAAAATATGTCATCACATGTGTCAAACTTCAAACTGTAAATATGCCGATGATTTGTTCGCTAGCTATAAATGCGGTGTTTTCATGTATTCATTTATTTAAGTGTTATTATGTTAATAAAGTTTCCCTTTAAGTTGTGTTTGCTGCGTTTGTCATTGGTGTCGACAGGAACAAGGAACCATTATGGTGTTTGTTTGTTGTGTGCCTAATTACCAGCCGTCAATAGCATATTTTATATACACATGCTTTAGGATGAAGTCTCAAGCTTACATTTTAAAATATACTTCGCAATTGGATATTCCTTATTTTATTTACACAATGTACATTTAGTCGGTCGTATTTTGTGACAAATTTTTGTTCAAAAATATTTTTTGACTTTATTTACTATCGTTAGGTAACAATAAGTCAAAACAAATAAACACAACAAGCATAAGATAATAGAAACGACACTGACCGAGACGAGACCAGAGAACTTATACCACAGAGAAGCCACATCAAGGCTTCCCGCGTATACCGTGGCATGTGCCAAATAAGTTGTGTAGTTCTCAGTTCCACATGTTTACATTGCGTCAAAGACGACCCAACCACCATTGGTCTAATTCTCTGGGTTACATTTTACTGACTAGTCAGATAAGTTAACTTTATATTTGTATATATACTGTGTAACTTTATTGATGAATAAATGATTGATTGATTGATTAGAGAACAGAGCATCAGTGGTGTGTCCCTTGCTCTGAAAGTTACCGTCAATATATCTAGTCATTTCTAAAGATTTGTTTGAATATTTCAAGAACGAATCTGCATAATTTAAATTTGATTAAGTACGTTGATAGAGGTATATTTAGGGAACTTATTTTAATGTAAAAAAAGTAAATTAAGGTGAGCAATATGTTTTTTTATTATTTTTTAAATGTGTCCGATATAACCTCTGGTTTGGGGATATATAGGAAAATTGTATTTTTCCATTTAAAATGTGTATATTTTAATATTCTTTCGATATAGAATTTATTATACACCCGAATCGGATAATTTTGTTTAAAAAAATATAGGTAAATGCTATTAAAAATAATAAAAATAGACTTTTGAAGAGAGGGTTCCTTTAAGGGTAAAGTAAAATTTAAAATATAGAAGTAAAAATCGATAAACAAAAAACTTTCATAAATAATACACCACAAAGAAAAAACATGTGTTTGTGCCTTCGGGGAATGATTTTGTGGTGTCCAGTATAACCCTAGAGAACCATAAAATCTGTATAATCCATTTTTCTTGGAAAAGCTAAATTTAAAAACTACCCTTTTGATTAAACCCGACCCCAATACAATTTCAAAGAGCATTCCGTAAATTGTTGTGCCAAAACTATGTTTATTCGGATCACATGAATTGCAAAGATGATTTAGATGAATTATTAATGACTATAATATCTACCAACATAACTGACATGATTAATGAACAGGAAGAAGAGAAACCTCCTAAAGCCCTTATTCTTCCTGATTACAGCTATACAAAAGAAAATATACCCACGTAAAATGCTTTGCGGATATCTTTTGAAAAAAACCCTTGAAGTTCACTCTTGCGATATTTGTAAATCTTTTGGGAAACAATGCGAGAGACTAAATATAAATAACTTATTAGTTTATTTCAAAGCTTTTAACTCCAAAAAAAATATTTATGGAAACCTGCTATCACCTCCAGAGGAATTTGTCAATTTTACATACAAATTAGGTCATATATTTAATTCTCAATTTGAGGAAATTTGTACTGGACGAGCAGTTTCTAATATGTTATTTAACATAATGAAAAACACAGATTTTATTCAATCCATGTTTAGAATTCCCCAAAGTATATGTTAAATAGTTGTTTATAAAAATGAAGATTTTTTATTCCATTAAATACACAAATCGTGATTTAAACATTTCTAAAACCGACAAAAAAATAAACAGAAACGTTAAAATTTTGTCACATTTATAAAAAAAAATCTTTTTTGTAAAACATGTCTGTTTAATTTTTAAAATCATAAACAAAAAAATATTAAAATAGAATAAATTGTAATATTATGTACAATATATTATTCCAAAATATGGTATACCTATACAATACACTCTGTTATATGTGAATGTAAATATTTGATATTCAATATATGAGAGGCGTTTTACATTTTTTTTAACGTTTTTTTTAGAAACTAATAGTATTTAAAACATTAACTATTATTTAATTATATTTAATATGTGGTATAGTAACATATTATACTGAATTACTTTCAGTGTACATCAAACTTTAAAGTTCTCTTAGTGTAAGAGGTTATGTTTCACTCATGTTCAATGTCATTAGAACCGGGCCACAAAATATCAAAGGAACTGCCGATATTGTCGCATCTCTGTAGTATAAGTTCTCTGACGAGACTGACAGCAATTAAAATTCAGATGACAATTAAGAATTTTAGGTTATCTTCTTCTTCTCAACTCCTTGGCCAGGGTAGGTATGCTTTTTATAGTAAGCCTAAAATTTTGGTTTTTTTTCCCTTATAGGTTGCGATGCCGAAGCCCCGCTGTACTGAAGCTTAAGCTTATTGTACCCAATAGTCTCGTTATCCCATTAATCCCTTTCCTCTCTAAAAGGAGAATATACGGTCAATGGGAGCTCTGGCTATTTCTTCCGGGGTTACAGTTAGTCCCCCAAAGTATGAAAACCTCCCAGCCACCAAGGCTGGGCATTCACATTGTATGTGGTGAGGAGTTTCTTGATCCTCACCACACATCCTGCATTCTGGATTATCCTTCACACCTAAGTTAGTTAGGTGTCTGTTCAGTGTGTAGTGTCCTGTTAGAATTCCCACTGCACATCTCAGCTGTTTTCTGCTCAGCTTTAGCAATTCGTTAGTCTTTGTCTTGGATGGCCCGCCGGTGATGATCATGAGTGACTGTCTCATCCCCGGCGCACCAGTCCAATATGAGATATGTTTCTGACTCAATAGTTCCTTTACCATTCCTCTTGCGGTTTTGTATGATATCCCGCAGGATGGCTCTGGTCCCATCAACGCTGTTTTTGCGCCTTCTTTGGCCAGCTTATCGCTTTTTCGTTGCCTTCATTGCCCTGGTGTCCTCGCGTCCACTCCAGCTATATACTGTTGCGTTCCGCAAGTCTCGCCAGGGATTCAAGGCAGTCTTTTACCATTTTGGAACGTATCTCTACTGCATTCAGAGCTTTGATAACTGCTTGACTGTCAGACTGATGTCTGTCCCTGATTGGTCCTCCGTAACACCTGCTCCAGTACTTCTTGACATTTTCGATCCATCAGTATACCATATGGCATCATTTGGATGTCTTCGCAGTTGCCTTGTTCCTTCCTCTTCCCTGTCGGGTATGTATACCCTGAAGGTCTTTGTGAAGTTGTGGCTTGTGCTGATTCTATCTGACTGCATATCTAGTAGTCGATTTTTTCCTATTTGTTGGAATATTTCGGTATGGTATCCTATTCTTGGAATGGTCCCATATCCGTTTATTTTCAGCCTGTATGCCGCCAACAGTGCATCGCTCTCCACTAATAATTGTAGTGGGGTAGGCTGCGGTAGGTGTTGTTGACATTGCTATCATTATGCCTAGACATGCCAGTCTTTGTACTTTCCGTAGTTTTCTCATTACCTCCCCTTTTCCGGCTTTATGCCACCAGATTAGGGAGGCATAGTTTATTATTGGTACTACAACTCTTTGCTACAGCCAGTGCACCATTCTTGGTTGCAGTCTCCAGTTTTTACCTTCTGCTGGCCCATAAGGCCCGCGTGGCTTTGGTAATCACTCTGTCTAGATATGCATTAAAGTTTAATTTGGTGTCCCAGATCAGTCCCAGATATTTCACTTCATTGCTCACCTGCAATTCGTTTCCCCGGAGATATAATCTCCCCAGGTTGAGTTTCCTCTTTCTTGTGAAGGCGACCACAGTGGTCTTCCTTGGATTTACGGAAAGATCTTTCTGGGTACACCATCTGTCTACCATAACAAGGGCTCGCTGCATCTTTTCTGATGCAGCGCCCTCGTGTTTTCCTGTTACCAGGATGGCGATATCATCTGCATAACCTTGCGCATTCAAATGAGGTATTGTCAAAAGCACTCTCTATGTCTAAGAAGGTTCCTATGGCAGTTTCTTTGCTGTCTAGCGCCCTTTCTATTTTTTGAGTAAGCTCATGTATTTGTAACGCACAAGATTTTCCTGTTTGGTAGGCATACTGGTTTCGATGCAGAGGTTCTGTACTCAGTTTATCGTCCCTGATATGCCTATCAACCAGTTTCTCCAGGGTTTTCAGGAGAAATGATGTTAGACTAATAATAGGTTGGAAGAATTTGGCCTGGGAGTAGGTATCATGCCCTGGTTTTGGTACGAATACCACCTTTATCTTCCGCCAACCGGTTGGCACATAACTCAGGGCCAGACTGGCCCTGAATAATGTGCACAGGGGTGTTGCAAGTATTTCCACTCCTTGTTGGAGTAGAGCTGGAAATATTCCATCCAGCCCTGGTGACTTGTATGGTTCAAATGAATTGATTGCCCATACAAGTCTTGTTTCGTTTATTATTCTGTTTGCAGTTTTCCAGTCCTCCTTTGATGCCCTTCTTATTGGTATGTCTTCGGGTGGACCGCTTCTGTCTTGTGGGGTGGTTACACTGCCTGGGAAGTGTGTCTCTAGTAATAAATTTAAAGTCTCCTTCTCAGTATTTGTGTACTCACCTTGTTGTCTTTGCAGTGATCCAATCTTTTCCTGATAGTCTCTCTGCAAGATTTTCTGGAGTCTAACTATGTTTCCATACTTCATAAATTTTTAGGGGAAAATATATAACTGAACTTTAACATTTTTTTTTCATGTTTATATTGCTTTAAAAAAAAAACAATCTAAAGAACTCATTTTTGAATTAAAAAAATTACTGAAATTCCCCATTCTGAACAACTTTCATTAATAAAATTTTCTGATAAAAAAATGCCTAGCACCGGAAAAAGAGGTGGTTTTTTCGGTTTAGCGATTGGAGGGTAGGCCGGAAAATATTGTCACCATCGTGTTCCCTGCGCTCAAAAACGGGGGTGTAATGTCTTGGGGTCCAGTCGCAGAACTTACCTCAAGGGACTAATAGCAATATTGTTCAACAGTAAAATCACAAAAGCTTTTTTTTATTGGATAAATTTCTCTTTGTAACCAAATAATTTTGCCAATCAGTGATTTAAGAAAAACTGACATGAAAAAATTGCGAGTCCGGAGGTCGAGCGATTTTGTTAAATGTCAGTTTTTCGAGCAAAATTACTGATTGGCAAAATTTTGAGTTAAAAAGAAATTCATCCATAAAAGAAAAGCTCGAGTATTTTTTGGCAAGAAAAATTAATGACAGAATATGACTCCATATTGACGATTTCGTGTTTTTTGTGGATTGAGGAATTGATTTTTCTATGTTTTTTGTAATTTGTTCAGTCGAAATTTTCCCAAAACAACTCATATTGTACAGTATAGTTTCCCCAATACTTAAAAATTATAGCTGGCAGTACAGGTTTTAAAGTGACGTGCGACTACTAGATGTACTCTGCTTTTGAGGAACAGGCATTTTTATTGGTGATAAAAAACGATGCATCTTTTTTTATCGCTGTCAAAGTGACAAAATGTGACTGTCAAATAGATTTTTTTATATAGGAGTTAATTTATCAATATGAAAAATAGCCAGTAGTTCTAACATGACAGATATTTGACATAATTGTCAATCAATTCACCACTTCCTATTCCTGAAAAAAACTCGAAATTATATACGTTTATATTACAATTTCTCATCAAATTCTTAAAATACCGCATCTTACCTCTACCGGTTCAAACACCTGTGAGATCAATTTCTTCTTAAGTTCCTTCTTCTTGGCACTATCTAATCTCGATAAAACAGGATTCAGCAATCTGTACTCATCTGTGTTTTTGTCAACTTCAAAATCAGGATTTTCAAACAGTGCCTTGAATCTATTATCACTAAGAAGAGTTGCTGCTCCCTCTTTCTTTTTCTTATTGTTACTCTGATCGTCCATAAGTTTGAGAGCAAGGTCTTTGTTAACTTTTGGTAGTTTATTGACCTGTACTCTGTTAGTTCTGTCTTTTTCAATTGTCTCTCTGATTTTCTTTTTACGGTATTGCTCAAATTCAAATGGATCTGCCACAGATTTGGCCTTTTTATATAGACGGATATCCATAAAGTAACTAAAATTATTGAAAATATTTAAATATATTGAAAGCATAATGATCAGAAATTTAAGAAGAAAAAATAATAAAAGTAACATTTTGAGCTTTTCCATATAGCTATGTAATTACAAAACAATTACATTTTCTGAAAAATGATATTTTAATTAAACTTCTGTGTTGAGCACAAAATTCAACAAAATTCAACAAAATTCAACAAAATTCAACAAAAGTCAACAACATTTATAGTTTGAAATTTTTTTAAAAAATAACTAAACAAGTAATTTTAGTTTTTATATATAAAAATCTATTTTCATTTTCTCTCATTAATTTTGATAACTACACATATTTGGGTTATAAATTACATTTTTCAGAAAAATATAAAAGGCAAAAAGCTGAACATTTGGAATAAATATTAGATATTCTAAAAAGAAAATAAACATAAAAATATACCCGTGCATGTATGCTCTTAATAAATTAGTTCCTATAAGATGGTCTAGACTCAGATTTTCCAATTCAGCTTTAGTTACAAATTTATAATCATCATAAACATTTTCGGTATTGCTTTCTTCAAGTTCTTCTGTAAGTGAGTCCAGAAAACTGGCCCATTTAGGAGCTGGGCCAAGAGTAGGTACGTAATATGTTTGCATTTTAGTATTTTCATTTGCAAGAAAAAATAAACCAGAGTTTGGTACAGTACAGAGATTATTAAATTCTGTTGAAGCTTCTATAGATGTGTATAATTTGCCCTAAAATATATAATGAGCATAAGCATAAAATAAAAACAAATATAATGTATATTTTTTAAAAATCATTAATTTTAAAGAGGGTAATAAACTCGACACTCCAATGTCAAAATAATTTGACCTAAATGGGAAAATATATTTTATTTCAATATAATAGTTGAGTAAAATTAAATTTGTAGAAAATTGTCTTATAGCAATTTTTGTGTTGAAACATGTAAACATTATAAGAAGTGTAGCAAAAGAGTCTCAAAAGATGTTTGTTTAAACAGAAAAATTGAGGTTTTTCGTTGCTTTTCTTAAATATTTTTGGTTTTATAGGTCATATCACAATAAGAAACCAGATTGTTCGTTACGAAATTGTGAAGAAAATTAGACCTTAGTCAATTTGTTGCAAAAAATGAAAATAATTAACATTCATTGGTCATTGTTAAACAATTAATTAATTGTTAAATTTAATTAATAAAACACATATTTCAACACAACTGTCGAGGCAGAAAAATATACAAGAGTGGTCACCCTAGAAAAAAATGTGATGGGGGGAATAATGTTTCGCATGCAGTTAACATAACTGTTAAAGAAAATTTTTTTAAAATTATACAGGATGGTCACCCAAAAAAAATCAATGAAAAAATGTGACGTATGATAATATTTCGCATGTAGTTAACACAACTGACAGGTACGAAAAATGTGAAAAATATACAGGGTGGTCACTATAAAAAATAATTGTGGTGGAAATAATATTTGGACGGTACCAAGGATGAAACCTGACATACTTTTAATGATAAGTATACAAGGTGGTCACTCTAAAAAATAATTAAATAGGAAATGGCAGAGGAAAGTAATATTTGGAATGTAGCTGTCACTATTGTAAGGAAGAAAACCTGATATACTTTTAGTGGAAAAAAATATACAGGGTAGTTATTCGACAGAAAAGATAATGTATAAATGAAAGGTGATAAATAGAGAGGGAAGTTTTGCGTAAATAATTTTATAGATTTTTTCTCGTTTAGACTTTAGTTTTACTGTCAATTTTAAATAAAATTATTTATTACAACAATACTGTAAATACTTCAAATTAATATTTCGCTTTCTATATATTTTCTATTTTAATTTACATTCTTTTCTTACTTTACATTTCTTTCTACTAAGTTTGATTATTTTGATTTGAACTTACTTTGTCTGCTTAAATACAAAATCTTATTTTCGAACAAAATATTAAGGAATGATTTCAAAAAGTTTTGTATAATATACATTCTAAAAAAAAAAATAACGGAACACAGTTTTGTAGCAACCCTACCTAGTACCACGAGCGCCCACCAGACCAGCGCCACCGGCAACCCAGATACGCATCCCCACGCACTCCCACCCTTACAGCGCATCCCCGACTCAAGCAGAGGCTGTATAAATTCACCAGCACCACCTAGGAACAGCCAGTTTGATCCTTCGCTCTGATCAGCAGCTCCCTTGGGGACTACCCAGACGAAGACCGACCACGCTTACAACCGTGATAGTCCATCGCTTAATCGTTGCTCTAGCTAGGGCGCTCCCTGTGGGACCTCTTATCTGGACCGATTAGCGGCGCGTATCACTCGTCTCCCCGTGTTCCGGATGTAACCACTATACACATATTAATATCATAGTTTTGTATCATTTTCGAGTGAATAAATGAACCTTAAAATAGTAACTGTGAGTGTTTATATTTAAACGCCCTTACAGTTTCAATTTTCGACTTTGTTATTATTTTTTAGGCAATGCTATAAACACTGCGACTTGAAATTCGGAATGATGATTTAACTCCATTCGAAGCATATTCTCCTAAAATGTAATGTTTCTTTAAAATATTTACACATTTAGTTATATTTACAATTTAAGAACGAGCTGATCTGTTTGTTTGTTTATTGCAAGCGCGGATCTAGAAATTTCAATAATTTTTTTCTCGTCTGTGGCGCATGGGACCCATACGAAATATGGGAAATAACATCTAGAGAATCACTTCTCTAACGACCCCTAAAAAATTTTGAAAAAGCAGTTTGCGAAAAATTTTTTCAAAATTCGATTACCCCCCCCAGGTCTAGGGACTCCTGTTTAAAATTATTTTTTTTGTCATATGCATTTTACTTTTCATAAAAATACAGCAACACATTTTGGAGTTTATGAAAATATTTTCATTACTAACTAAGATACAACGAATTGAAATTTTGTGATTTACAATTTAACAAATCACATCGAGATGTTATTTCCCATATTTCGTATGGGTCCCATGCGCCACAAACGAGAAAAAAATTATTGAAATTTCTAGATCCGCGCTTGGTTTATTGTGATACAAGTCATATAACCAGATATTTAAGAAAAACACAGAACAACACCATTTTAAAAATTGTTTTGTTTCATAAATGTTTTCCAAAAATTTATCCCAAAAATTTTTTGCTACACTTGTAATGTTTGCAAAAAGTTTCAGGAAAAAAAATGTTATTGCAAGCAAATTTCTTTTTAAGTGATTTGGACCTTTAGTTTTACTTGACTGTAATTTATCACTGTAAACATAGTGATAATTTACTTATTTTTATCGATAAAAAATGTTATTACAATAAATAGGAATGTAACACAAATACTTAGTTATGCATATTTAATTTTAAACAAAATATGCATAAAAAAGTTAAAATTTGTTCAACATCAGATGACAAAAAATATTGATTTGCTAGAAGTTGACACTATGGATATAATCAAACCACTTCATAGAAAATATTTCGAAATTTTTGAAAATTTACTTTTTGGGGACCTAATGTAAATGGAATATATTCTTCACAAATAATCATAAATGCGTTGGGATATGTAGATTCCAAGAAAAATAACTATTAATGTTAAAGTAGTTTTTTTCCCACAGGCATATGTTTAAACTATCCTAATACAGTGCTTATTGTAAGATAAAAATAATATACTCACATTATTTTTGTCCCAAATCTTCAATATAGAACTGTCCAAAGAAAACACCAAATCTTGTTGATAGTGAAAATCTACATCCTTAATAGGCAATCCATACATATGATCTTTAATACAAAACGGTTTATTAGATCTTATATCGTACAACAATATTTGTCCAGTTGTTGTCCCTACCCCTAGTTGTAAGCCACCATCGAATTTTAAAGCCGATATAGATGGAAAACTTTCTAATCTAAAGAATAAAAAGAAAATTGTGTTAAAATCGAATAAGTATCAAAAAAACAATTAATACATTTAAGTATACTCACTCTTTATTTTCATTAACACAGTTAAAAGCACAATCTAAGGTACCGACTATCGTCTTACTTCTAGGATCCCATGCTTCTACTCTCCCTTCTTGTGTTCCACAAACCAACAAATGGTGCACGGGATTTATGGCGCATCTATTTATTGCAGATGTATTACTACTAGTAAAAGGGGCCATGAACTGCCCCCTTTCTAAATTTAACCTGTAAATATCAGAAGAAGCACCAACAACAAATAAATCACAACTCGGAAAATGATATTTCATGTCTCTTCCAAACTTTGGTATTCTTATTCTATAGTATCTCCCATATGATGCATGAAATTCTATATATCTGTCGCATTGTAGAAAAACCAACTGAAAGTCAGAATACAAATGATAAATAATTTTTAAATACTTATTAAAAAACGTGTACAAAATCTAAACAGTTGTGAATTTAACATTTGCTATTGGTATGGGTAGAGTTCAGTGACAAAATTAGCCCATTTACCAGCATCGTAAAAGCACAATTAATATACCAAGAGGGGATAGTTTACTAACAAATGATTTTAACTACATGAATAGTCCATCTGTTAGGTAGTTTTAGGTGGAATTAACTCGGAAAGTTTTGATATTTGGTATAATTCTAGAGATAGGTGTCTAGTACTAAGATTCACATTTTGCAGAAAGCAAGCACTGTCGCTCGCGCCGCTATATTGGCAAGATGGCCTGCAAAAACGGTTTCTTTCAAATATCTTCATTACCGTACGTTCTACAGTCAAAAAATCTATAACCAAAATTAAAGAGTAGGAAATTTTATATAAAACGTGTTATATGTATATTTTCTCTAAAATCAATGGTTTAGGCACAGCAGTCGAGTGAAGTTGAAAATGTTCGTTTAGTTTCATCTAAAGGCGTATTTTTGTGACCGACTTTTCGAAATTTATGTGTTTTAGAATGGCAGAGAGCTATTTATGTAAAACCTTTGTCCAATTTCATCTTGGGTCAGTAGCGTAGCTCAATCTTTATGAGCATTCAATTATAAAAAAAAATTAACAATACGTTGGATAAAAGCAAGAGTCACGTAATTTGTTATAATATATATTTAACTGAAACAATGCAGTATGTACTTGTTTCCACACCTCGCTAAAGGTAGAGTACATGGCTCGATTTTTTTTATGTGGTATCCCCTAGAAGCCTATTCCTCAACGGCATATTTATTACACCTTTTTTCATTTAGATAGACCTGATGGATCTACTTCGTTATTATTACGGGTACTTTCAATGGTATTTGTAGTTGTTTCTGTCTCAGAATCAACGTTGCTTTCCTCTAATTTACCCGATTTACCAATTTCTTCATTTGATATAATGGTGTCAAGAGGCAAGCCTAAGTCTTCATCTTCACCGATGTCTCAAGTATGTCTTGTAGGACATTTTCGCAAGATTTTCCATTACAGAAACTGCAAATGACAGAACATTTCAAACCCGCCTTTCTGCAACGCAAGCTTTTCCACATCCGTTTTACACTTGCATGATATAAAAGTAAGTAATGTTTTAGGAGCAGGATCTTTTAAAGTGGTTACTGGGGTGATACCAGTTTGAGTTTTCTTTTAACCCCATTCTTCCGCCTTTTTTGAAAAGCCGTACCAAGCCTAAGTCTTCCTCTTCACCGATGTCTCAAATATGTCTTGTAGGACATTTTCGCAAGATTTTCCATTACAGAAACTGCAAATGACAGAACATTTCAAACCCGCCTTTCTGCAACGCAAGCTTTTCCACATCGTTTTACATTTGCATGCTATAAAAGTAAGTAATGTTTTAGGAGCAGGATCTTTTAAAGTGGTTACTGGGGTGATACCAGTTTGAGTTTTCTTCTAACCCTATTCTTCCGCCTTTTTTGAAAAGCCATACCATCGTTGGACTTGGTAGTAAGTTCTCTTGAATGTTGTCTTGCAGCTGCGCTTGTTGGTGGTAAAGAAGCTAAATTAAATTTACTTTTTGTTAGTGACTTCAAAAAACACATAACAATATTTATCCAGACAGAGACTCTTCGTTTTTGGAGCCATATAGCGCAAGAAATTTTTCTCCTGCATCAGCAACCTCGCCAGAAAACGCATTTTTCCCTTTTTTAATATTTGAATAGAATTGTGTAAATCAGTATGTTTTTCTAGAACTGTTAAAAATCTCATCTTTCCTTGATTAAATAAGTTGTATCGCAGCCACTAAATGCATGAAGGAAAAATATATTGTACTTATCTGTTTCGTCGCCTTCTAAACTATGAGACGAAAAAATATGTTGCACTGTCTTTACTTTTCCAGGCTACAGTAGGTATATATTTTCATATGAGTTGCCCAATGCTGTCAAAGCAAATCTGAAGTGGATGGTAATACTACTTCAGAAATCGGATCAATATCATCTAAATTTTGAATTGTCATCATTTGTAGTCCTGATTTATGTCTTTTCTGAAAAGGTTTCAGCGCCACAGATCCAAACTCTCCAACTACTTTTGCTGATGGAATTTTTGTAAATCGTGCAATTGTTTGATCTGGAGTAAAGGCTGTTTTAGGTGTTACACAATGGATACCCGCAGGCCATCGAGAGTATTTGTACTAAAATCCCCGTTGTCAATGACAAACTATGAAAATGATCATTGCAAATTTCTGGGCGCATAATGGCACATTTTTGAAACAGCAATGCTTCGTCATGAGTTAAGCAAAACCCTAAAGATGATAATACGTTCAAAAGGTTACTAGATCCATATTTTTTGTACAAAAAAGCAGCAAGACCCAGTTGCAAAGGTGACAAAAAAGAAAGTGGCCCGGTCGTGGCGATAACCGCATGTGCTAAAGCCATGCATTTAACTTGGTATTTTTTCAATGTGCCGGCGGAGGTTTGCTTTAATCACAGATAGGTAAGAAGTAGGTAGAATTTCAGTTAAAAGGGTTTGTGACATACGGCCTAATACCTAATGAACAACATGGATTTAGGAGAAACAAATCAACAACAGCCACTACAGAATTTTACATGTATATCCTTGATGAGTTAAACAAAAGAAGGTGTCCAGATAGTGTGTATTGCGACCTTAGCAAAGCCTTTGACTGCGTCCCACACCCTCGGCTACTCCACAAGCTGTGGGTGCTGGGCATAAGAGGTAGTGCACATAACTGGTTTAAATCCTATCTCACAAACAGAAAACAATATATTGAGATATCTCACAATGAAGGGGATGGAAGTAGCAGTAGGTATTGCTCTGATACTCTGAATGTAGAGGTACGAGTACCTCAGGGAAGTATCTTTCACCTGTACTATTCTCTCTCTATGTTGCTGATATTGCAAAACACTTATCCGATTATAAAATAATGACGTACGTAGATGATCTGTCTATATTAATTTCAAGAGAATCCCATGAATCAAACCAAGAAGCTTGTAATAACTTAATGAAAAAAATAGAACAGTGGTTCTCGATAAACTTATTATAGGTACTTAAATTCAAGCAAGACCGAATACTTATTGTTTCATACCAGACAAGTTATTATTAAGTACTAAACATCGACATAAGCATAGGTTAAATGAACATAGAGAGAAGTAGCACTGTGAAATTTTTAGGTGTAACAATAACGGACACTCTTGAATGGACCAGTCATATAGAATTCATTATTAAAAAACTGAACACGAAAATTTATCAAATAAGGTGTATACGTTCTCTACTAAACACTGAAGTATTAAAAAACTTCTATTTCGCTGAGGTACATTCTAGTCTACTGTACGGAATTATACTGTGGGGAGCCTCTCCAGCACCAAAAAAAATATTTTCAGCTAAAAAAAGATGCATATGAACTATGCTAAATAAAAGTCAAAGCGACTCATGTAGGCAATTATTCTCATATCTCAATATTCTTCCTCTGTGTTGTCTGTATATTCTAGAAGTTGCATGCTATATCGTTAAAAATAAACATAACTTTCAATCTCACAGGGATTTTCAAAATTATAACCTTATATCTGTCAACTATAGACCATTTCATCATAAGCGCGCGCATGTGCTGTCGCTATGTTTGTTTGCGGGAACTATGAAATGTTCGGACACTTGGTTGTCAAAATGGCTGGACCGGTATCATTTTTCCACATTAATTTAGACGAAAGTGTGATTGATGGTGCAAAATTAGTACACAACATTGTGTAAGAACACACTTGTGCTCAATTAAGGCGCTAGCTCAAGTATCCTGGCCGTAAAATGACTGGAAGCAAGAATAAAGAACTGGTTGCAAGGTTAGAATTCAACTATCAATTTATCAATTTATATACAAGTGCATTAAAAGAAAACAAATGTGTTTAGTCTACAATATGCTTAATAACATTCTTCGTGCAGTAATTGATAATGCAGTAAAAATATTTTCTGTTTTTTTTACGAAAATGTAGGGTCAAAAATGCAATTTAAAATGAGGTTTTTTGTCGATCCTTCTGTGGATAAAGCTGACTCCTTTTTTTCTAATTTTTTCAAATAGGTAAACTATACGATATGGCACTACCTATTTTCAGAAAATTGGTAACAGATTCATCATTATTCGGTTAAAAAACGTAATGTTTATGTCAAATCCAATATTGACATGCGAAAACTGTCCGAAGAAACATGGCGGAACTCGACGTTTTTAAAACAAATAATGATGAACCTGTTACCAATTTTTTGAAAATAGGTAGTGCCATATCGTATAGTTTACCTACTTGAAAAAATTGGAAAAAAAAGTAGCCAGCTTTATCCACAGAAGGATCGACAAAAAACCTCATTTTCAATTGCATTTTTGACCCTACATTTTCATAAAAAAACAGAAAATATTTTTACTGCATTATCAATTACTGCACAAAGAATGTTATTAAGCATATTGTAGACTAAACACATTTGTTTTCTTTTAATGCACTTGTATATAAATTGATAAGTTGATAGTTGAATTCTAACCTTGCAACCAGTTGTTTATTCTTGCTTCCAGTCATTTTACGGCCAGGATACTTGAGCTAGCGCCTTAATTGAGCAGAAGTGTGTTCTTCCACAATGTTGTGTACTAATTTTGCACCGTCAATCACACTTTCGTCTAAATTAATGTGGAAAAATGATACCGGTCCAGCCATTTTGACAACCAAGTGTCCGAACATTGCATAGTTCCCGCAAACAAACATAGCGGCAGCACATGCGCGCGCTTATGATGAAAAGGTCTATTGTCAATTATTTGTTCCTTTCAGAAAAGACGTGGTTCTGTGTGTGTATTTTTACTACTATTTATCTGTTTACAAGATCTTTATAAATATGGAAAACCATAATAAAAATAAAAGAGCAAGAGCGTTAATTTTTTATTAGACGAAAAACTATTGCTGATAAATACGACCACAAAACGCAAGCATGTATTAGAAAATAAACAAGCAAGTAACGTAAAGTCTCAGGAAAAAACAAATATTTGAGTAAAAATAAATATGAAACGTCAAAAGAATGAAAATATACTAAAAATTGAGGTTATGCACAACATCGACAACTGCCCAGAAATTACGATTAAATTTAATCGCCCTTTAACAGCTAGTTGCACCAATACTATTTAACGGAGGTTTAATACTAAACTTGGTTTAAACGGGAAATGTATGTTGCACCAACTTTTAAATGTGGGTTAATTCTTTTTAATCTCAGATCAAGTTAAACCACCAATTTTGAAGGTTTAGCTCACGTTTAGCTGGAAGTGTGGTTAAGTAAATATATCTGCGCAAGTATAGAACAAGGTTCTTGTTTACTAGTTCAGTCTTGACGTTTGATTTTATAATCGGAAGTTCTTTGTTTCGCCAAGTATTAATTAAAATGGATTTAAATGTAGAATACGAGGACATCTTTGATGACGATTTAGAAATAATAGAAATTATTGAGACTGGATTTCCAAAACGCGTTAATCAACGTAAAAATTATTTCTGCGAGATGGACGACTACACTTTTTTTTCGAAAGTTTCGGTTATACAAAGAAACAGTTCTAAATGTTCTTGAGCAAATAGACCATGTACTGAAATATTCCAGTGATAATAATCTTACAACGATAAACCAAAAAATCGTTCGCGAAAATCTAAAATTTTCAGGAATAAAATGCACGTCAAATACAAATATACAACTTTTAAGGTTATGTAAGGATATGAAATTAGTCACAGATAAAAAATCCCTAGAATTTCCCCGCTTAACTAACCGACTTCAACTTCCATACGGTGCAATGTAGAACCATTTAACCCAAGTTTGCCTATAAAACGGGGTTTTATTAAACGTTCGTTAACACGAAGTTGGTGCAACTAGGTGTAAGCGGCCAACTTTGGGTTAAGTTAACGCAAGTTTAAACTAATTTAATCAAGGATTAAAGAACGGCGCAAAGCAAATTTTAAATTTAACGGAGGTTTAAAATTAATCCTGTTAAACAATACGGTGCAAGCGGCTGTAAGTAATGGTATTAGAATCTTTAACAAAATTCCAACTTACATAAAACAGCAACCTACCTATTTCAGATTCAAAAAGTCACTAAAAAATTATCTAAGGAATGGACTATATTATAACTTAGACGAGTTCTTCCTATGAGAACTTCTCTGTATAAATTTTACTATGGATAACTGCATTGTTTATCATTGTTATTGTCATTAGTGTTCGATGTCGAATTCTATAGTATTGTATGTATTTTTCTTTTTTTAAAAATGTATTTTTAATATGTCTTAAAACTCATGTAGTTTGCTAAATTTGTATTTGACTTGTTTTATACCTCGGTCTTTAATTCAATAAATTCTATCTATCTATCAAATAATAATCCAAATTGAATTCAATAGCCCTATAAATTTAAGCATATTGGCTACAGTAAATGCCATTAGGGAAAGTAAAATGAATATGTTTACCTTTAATCGACTGTTGTCTAAACTATTGATTTTACAAAGAACATATATATAACGTAATTTGTAGGAAATTTGCTCCTTTTTCATTTTTGTAATAAGTCTTTTAACTCTAAAACTTAAGGTAAAGGAGATATTTATTTATTTTTAAATACATTTTTTAAAATTCTAGTGTAAAATAAACACAGTAATAGGTAGGTCGAAGTATACCATTATGTATATGTGTTTAGAGGAAGATGAAAGGGCGAAGAACTTTTAGCTGTAAAAAGAATTCGGCTCTCATTATTTGGCAAAGAACCGGGATGGTTTCTCAGCTAATAAGGTTATCAACTTTATCAAAAAGCTGAACTTACTGAATAAAATATAATTAGGAGTGAGCCATATAACAAACCAAACAGCTGCAGTGGAGGTTCTGTTTATAAACCCTCCCATATTTTAACTTAACCTAACCATACCATTATGTTTTGGAATATAAAAGTAAATTCTAGACTGTTTAGGATTTCATACACAAACTTAAACTATATTAATATATTCATTATAATATAAATTACCTTACTATAATCATCACTAAGAATTTCAAACGTAACTGCTTCTGAATCAAAACAACGTTCAAATTTAAGAGATAAATTATTCACATCAAAACATTTCACTCTAGGTTTGTATATACCGGTTGCCAGAATATACTGTCCATCTCGAGAAACTTTAATAGTTGTGCTCAAACCTGGCATATCAAAATCTTGAATAAGTTCAATTCGCCTTCTAATATCCACATTTTTCTTTAATAAAGCTCTTCTTTTCCTTTCCGACAACCACTATTAGAATATAAATTTTTATATTTATATGGTATAATACTTATTAATTAAGTCAACTTACCTCAGGTAACGATTTACCAGCACTTAAATTATATATTTTCACATTATTTGGGTCAGAAACCTGCATGTTGAATTTTCTTTAAAAACATGGATTTCTTGGTTAGAAAATATGTAATTCTTAGGTTATGTCACTGTCACCACAGAAGATAAACAATCAGAATGGAATCTTTCAGGGAGGGGGAAGGTTCGCGCATTTCTAAGCGCGCATCGAATCAGGGTCTCTATTCTTGACGGCAGTAGAATAGAACAATCGAGAGAAAGTGGGCGTGTCTCTATTGAAATTTACAAAACGGTATTCTTGAACTTATTTCTATCATCGCTTCTATCAAAAACTGATCCCTGATGCTTCTCTTGGTTATTTTCAGGGAACAGTCGGGGAATGCCGCCATTTTCTGCTTTTCTAACCTAGAAAAGTGAATGTTGTCAAAAACTAAATGTTTTATTTCACTTTTGATTAATATTCTTGTGATTTTGGACTTAATATAAAGATGAATCTGCCTTAAGTAATATATTGGGACGAAATAATCCACAACGTGAACGATTCTCAAGAACTAAAGGTTGAGAGAGATTCTTCCACAGAGATCAGTTTTTATTATCAAATGAAAAATTTATGACATTGTTCTGTCTGACTAAGCCCGTTTGCCAGGATTTAATAGAGATCTTAGAGATGTAAAGCAGTCGGTCCCTTGTCTATTAAATGTTAGGCAAGTAAAAGATCCCTACTCTTCTTACGAGAAGAGGTTCGGCAAAATTTCCAGGTTGGGGGTAGCCCGTCTTCTGGCATCGGTGATAGGCCCTGGTAGCGGAAATAGACCGACGTTAAATAAATAGAAATCTTCCCTGTCTGTACAAACTATGTACAAAATATATTTTAAGTAATAATAGGTAGCATTATTTTTTTTTGTTTATTTAAAAATACCAGATCAACAAATTAATGTAATACATGGTAGTGTGTAGTAAGACAGTACATAACAATTGAAAATAAAATAAAGAACAGAAACAAAATATTTGGTTTAATATAACAATAGAAGAATATTGATATTAATATCAATCGGAATCGCTACCGGAAGTAAGATATCTTGTGGTAGTCTTTTTCTTAACCTATTATTACGAGTCTTTTCATTTAGGTTTACATTTCTGGCACTTGCACAGTTGTTTATAGTTTTGAAAAATGTCTTTGCACATGACTTCATAAAGTCTTCAATTTGTGGCACGTCAAGCTCTCGATGGATTTGACTGTTTCTTATAAGCCAATGGGCATTTATATCAGATCTCAACACTTTATTTTGAAATGTTTGCACCTTTTTAATATTAGTTTTGCTACCAGTTCCCCTTATCACACAGCCGTAAGTTACCGATGGTCTTAAGATCGATTTATATATTAATGTCGGGCACTTAACTCTGAGCTTCGATTTTCTATTAATAATGGGATATAGCATTGATAACCTTGCGTAACCATCATTAAGTTTTTTATTGATGTGGTAACTCCATGTTAGTCGTTTATCTAAGTATACTCCTAGATATTTAATTGCACTGTCTGCAGGATTTCATATTATTTCTTCGTCGTTGATGATAATATTATTGGGGTTTTGTGGTCTTCTTAGGGTAAGCATTATTTTTCAAATAATAATACCTACTGCTTTGGGCTCAATTCTGTTCTTAAGAATACATATTGGTACCCCGGCACATATGATAACATTTCTCATCTCTTTTCAAAATATAATAATTATATTGCCGCTTATTTTTTATTACACCGAATCTTTCAAAACACTGCTTCATTTTCAGGTTCTAACAGCTCTGCGTGTCTTTGAATATGATTTTGTTAATATTGTTATTGTTATGAACTATGGTTATGCACATAACCGATGTCGATTGTCAGAATCAGAAATTGCTGGTCTATGATTGGTGAATAAGTTTGGCAACGCTGCGGTATATTCCCTAATATTTTGTTCCCTCCTTTCTGTTCAAGAATACAGTTTAGTGATGCAGATATTCGGATGATTTCGGTACTCGGATTACACGGAATCGGATGACAAGAATATTCGGATTAATCATCCGATGTCGAATTAATTTTCACTATAGGTAAAAATAATACAAATTATTTTATGCATCCGATGTCGAATTAATTTTCACTAGGTAAAAATAATACGAATTATTTTATGCATCCGATGTCGAATTAATTTTAACTAGGTAAAAATAATACGAATTATTTTCTACAATGCGCATATTCCAAACTTGCTCAAGCTTTAACGTCTCATCTCTACCGCTGATGTACCGCTCCGCTGGTGAGTGAGACGGAGCATATAGAACTATTTTATATTATTGTGTTTCAGTTCCACTCTAGTGTGTATTAATTGTGTTCTGTCCTTTGTTTTCATTTAAATTTGAGTTTTCAATAGAGAATATAAAAGCTCGGATACAGGGCCGGTTCGGGAGAGTAACGTAGGTATTTATAAATTTTGAAAATAAGAAAAAATTACAATGGCGCCTGCTAAGAAATCTATTGTTTGGTGTTTTTTTAAGAAATCGTCAGATAATAAATATGCCGTATGCACCCTATGTAAACAACAATTAAAATATTTTGTCAGTACTAGTAATTTAAAACAACATGTACTAAGAAAGCATGCCGTTCAGTACCATGCGAAACTTCGTGAAGAAAATGTAGATAGTGACGATGTCGACATTGTGAACGAAGAAGAATCAACAAGTTTTCAAACTAAAGAAGCAACTATTGCTAGTTCACAACTAGAGGTAAGGGCTGTTTCTTCTGCTTCTTCGGAGATTCCTTCTACTTCATCACATGTTCCTTCAACTTCATCTGATTTGTCACAATTACCTTCTACTTCATTTGCTTCATCACAAGCTTCTTCTAATTCATCACAGGTTCCTTCCACCTCTTGTGCGTCATCACAGCCAGAAAGTGCCAAAACAACTGTAGCATCATTAAAGCGAAACTGTAAAACAGGTATAGCACAAGTGCCAAAACGACGCCAATTAAAACTTTCTACAATAAATTCCACTGAACTAACTGATTCCCAAAAAAACAAAATTGATTTAAGCCTTCTCAAAATGATAGTTATAGACTATCAACCTTTGTCGGTAGTGGAAAATCGTGGATTTTTGGAATATACACAAAATTTGAATCCCCAGTATACTGTCCCTAGTAGAAATATATTAACGACTAAACTCCTGCCAGAAAAGTTCTCAGAAGCTGTCCAAAAAATAAAGTCCATCTTAAATTCAGTGGACTATGTATCGCTAACTACGGATATTTGGCAGTCAGATAGTAACAGATCTTATATATCTCTAACATGTCATTTTATACACAACCAGCAAATAATTTCGCAAGTTTTGGGCACCAATGAATTAAGTCATGTAAGTCACACAGGAGAAAATATAGCCGAAGATCTATCACGTATAATCAAGGAATGGCAATTAGATAATAAAATTGTAACCATAGTTTCGGATAATGGATCAAATGTCAAAAACGCAATTGTGGAACATCTACGTCAATACCATCATCCTTGTGTGGCACACACATTAAATTTAAGTGTCAAAGAGGCATTAGATGGCAACGCAGTACTTAAAAATTTAATTTCTAAATGTAAAAGTCTAGTTTCACATTTCAAACACAGTGGGCTTTCAAGCGGCAAACTTAAAGAATGCCAGGTGCAAATGGGACTATCTCCTAAAAAAGTAAAGCAAGCAGTTGATACCAGGTGGAACTCGGTGTTATTCATGTTGGAAAGACTTTTAGAAATTAAAAATCCACTTTCTATAACCCTTACAAATTTACCATCGGCTCCTCCACCTTTAGATGCTTCCGAATGGGTAGTGTTATCAGAGTGCGTTTCTATTTTAAAACCATTTGATCTTATGACAACAGAACTATCAGGGGAAAAATACGTTACCATGTCGTCGATCATCCCCCTTGTACGTGGATTACAATTTAATTTGAAAAATAACACAGACCCGAAAACTGAAATAGGTTTGTGGCTGCAAAAAAGCTTGATAGAAATAACTGCAAGACGTTTGGGGTCTCTTGAAATGCACAAAATACCCGCCAAGAGTACATTCCTAGATCCACGCTTTAAAAAAACAGCTTTTGGTGTTGATACTAATGCGAAAAACGCTCAGACCTGGATTACGGATGAGATTACTGCCATGCTTGAAAATAATGCTAATAATAATAATGAAACAAACGAAGAAACTGAAGATAACAAAGACGTTACTAGTGATTCTGTGTCTAAGGATAAAAAAATTTCACTTTGGACGCATTTCGACCAAAAACTGAAGAAAGTAAAAACTAGAACGACACCAACAACTACTGCCACCCTTTGTGTAAGACAGTACTTAGAACTTCCTCACTGTGAAAGACATGAGAATCCTCTGGAATTCTGGGAAAAGCACAAATATATACTGCCCGAACTGTACCAATTGCATTTAAAATATTTGTGTGTACCTGCAACGTCGGTTCCAAGTGAAAGACTATTTTCCAAGGCGGGTCAACTAGCCAATATTCGTAGAAATAGGCTCTTGCCAAAAAATTTAAATATGATTCTGTTTTTAAATAGTTTTTTTGATTAAATAGGTAGCTGTCTGCGTATTATTTATTTATATCTGATTTTTTTTTATATTCTAAAGCCTTGTTATTTCTCTTTCGTTTTAAACGAAATATTTTTCTGTTATGTTTTTTTATATTTATTGAAGGAATATATTTTTTTGTGTCTAAATATTTTTTTAGATTAATATTGAGTATTATTTATTTGTACCTGAAGTTTGTTATATTTAGAAATCTTGTTACTTTTAATGAAATATTTTTTTGTTTTTTATATTTATTGGAAAAATATTTCATTTGTGTTTAAATGCCTTTTTTACATTCATGTAGCAGTATTTATTTGTACCTGAAGTTTTTTATATTTTGTTATTTTTTTATCTAAAAAAAATATTTGTTATGTTTATTGAAAAAATATTGTTTCATTTATGTTCTGCAATGAAAGTATATTATTACCTACCATGTTTTCATTTCTGACTACCATTAACCTTCATAACAATTTTTCGGAACATATTTAAAAAAATTCTTTAATACGGTCCTGCCTTGAACACCATATTCCATACAAATCATCCGACTTATCCCGATCTGGTGACGACCGCGACCGTTACTGGTACTGTTTACTTTCCAGAGCAGCAGGTTTGATATTTGTTTTGTGCTTAACATTAATCCGAGTATATTATTCGGATGAAATTTTAATACTCGGAATCAGGCGAGTATTTCAATACTCGGATTAACCGAGTATTTTAATTCGAATTCACCCAACACTAATACAGTTTAATGATTGTAATAGAATGGCAGTAGAACAAATCCGGGGAACGCTCCCCGGGGATCGTTCTATTCTATCACGGTCAAGAATAGAGGCCCAGGGTGTATTAAATATGTGGTGCGACGGCAACCCTCACAACGGCTTCATAAGTGCTTACTTTGTACATGATGTAACAGATGGCAGAACCAATAAATTCTCTCATTACTTACGTACAGATAGATAATTTTGCAGGTTCTGTGCATACGTGCGTACAGTGTTGCATACATTCCCGGCCTTTTGTTTTTGTTTAGTGAAACAAGAGTCCAGTGACATCTGACATTAAGTAGCTAAATTAAAACATTGAAAAAATATATGCAACTCTACATGCAGCATTGCACGTGTCGCCACAGCTAACCTCAAAAATATATATTTCTTAAAATTTACAAGTATCACGTAGATATTATTAAAATTTCTACTTGGTTTCTGCACTTTCAACCAAAATCAAGTTCAACGCAATGTATATGAAGTTTTAAATAGTTTGTCACAATGAAATAAGACACTTTTTGCAGGTTGGGAATCTAACCTATAATTAGCAGTCTATTTTTATTAATCAACAATATTGAAAAATTATTTGCGTGAACTTTTAAATATTTGCTTGGAGCCAGTATGGCTCCAAGCTAAAAATGCCTATTCAAACATTAAAAATGAGAATAAACGAAAAAACCTTAAAATTTGAGGTTATGTTAGTTATACGATGCACATGCCCAGATAATTGTAGGACCTTATTGCTCGCGCCATCTACTAAAGTAAATAGTAACCATGCACTTATGAAGCCATTATTATAAAAGGAAAGTGCCGTACGTCGGACCACCTATTTAATACACCCTGCATCGAATCCCCATATGTTCCTGGAATAGAATACAGCGATGCCACATTTGGTAGATTGAGAACAACAAATAATCTGGTACTCGATACAGAGTTGCCAGATGTACAAAGAAATCTGATTTTTACAATAATTTAGTAGTTGCATACTTTGTAATTTTGAAAATAGATTAAAAAAATCAACAAAATGACAAGTTCAGCATTATGTCAAACCAAGACAACTTTTAGACAATTCAGAAAGAGTGATTTTGCAAATTTGATTAAAGTTGAAGATTTGTGCAAAATTAAATTATAAACTCCTAATTGCGACCCTGACTAAAACATTACAAAATACGCCCCTGATATCTATTCCAACAAGATACGCGATTCTGGAGTTAAATTGTACAAAGGATATGCCGCCAGTTTCCATTCTGATTGTTTAGTCTTCTGTGCTGTCACTGCCATTCTTCGTCCAACTTTAAAGCAGTGTTGCCAACCCTCCCACTATAGAAGTCGGTAAAATTACAACAAAAAATCGGTAGATGTATTTTTTAATAGAAATTGAAAGTAATGGTAATAAATTATCCGATCAAACGAACTTACCTATGAAGTTCGATCGTAATTGACGATTTGCACCTCAGATAAACAAAGAAATATGGATAAATAATCTCATTTGAAGTACACAGAAGTTGTGTGTAGGGAGGATAACCTTCAAAGGGGCAGAGTGGAGAGGAATGTTTATATTTATGGAGTCGCCTAATCAGAGGCGTAGACAGATAAGGGGGTTAAAATTTTTAAAATAATCGATTAATGTTCTCGACTATTACTTAATACTATATCTGACAATAATACGACTCTATTGAGACAAAAAGAGTACTGTTTGGTTAGAATTTTTACAAAATGTGTTATTGAAGAGAAATGAAAGTATTGAACTGTCAATTCTCAAAGATAAATGGTTCTTAAACGATAAGTTACTCTACATTTTCTGAGTAAAAAAAAATTAACTTTTGGTTAGGATATAAAAGTAACTTGATATAGGTATATCCTGGGGTTATGCGGTCTTTATAATAAAATTATTATTTTTGCTACATTTCGGTTTATTCAACCATCGTCAGAGGACTACAATTAAATGAAGACAAATATTTTTTCAAATGCTATTTTTTATACACATGGATTTAAATTGTATGTGTATACAAAATAGCATTTAAAAAAATATTGATCTTCACTTAATTGTAGTTCTCTGACGATGGTTGAATAAACCGAAACGTAAGAAAAGAGTAATTTTATTATAAAGACCGATAACCCAGGATATAACTGCATCAAGTTAATTTGATATCAACGGTCAAGAAAATAAAAACATCTATATATGTTAGCATATAAATGAAACCAACTAGTATTTTTTCATATTACAGTATAACATATTCATCTAAAAGTTTACATACTTATCACTCAACAGTACCGGCAAGCGTTTGATTAGGTATGACAATAAGAGCAAGCGAGAGCGAAACAACTAGGCTATTTTTTTTTTATCGTATAACACATCCTACTCGTGCCACCTGCTTTCCTCACCACATGTGCGTAGGCAGCTCTGTTTGCATGCCTAATCCAAGACTTTCCGATACTGTATAATGAATCTGGAAATACGCTACCCGTACCATATACATAAAACAAAAATAACATCATATTACTTTTAAATCTCTATATTGTAAACAAATATACCCTACATAATGCACTACCTTATAGAGCGGGAGCTAAGTGGCTTTTTCGGCAGCTTATCGCTTTATGAACTTTGAGATATTCTTATGGTTTAATGGATGATAACAATTCATAAAATCGACTTCTGGCGGAGCACCTCCTGTCAGGAGCGTCACGAACACTGTTTAAAAATCAGTGAAATCATGTCATCGTTACAAGGCTCATTTTTTTTGTGTGTACACATTTTATGTTTAGAATGAATAAAATATGATCGCCAGAAAGTGTGGGCCGTCAGGAGGCGCAGCCAGAAAGGTAATAATGATACAATACATGAGAGATACGGTACGGAGTCAAGTTAGCCGAAAGTGTTATATTCCTGTATAAGAGCCTATGATACTTTTGTTGACTTTGTTTATGGGGAGGCTATTCTATTGTTGAAGGAGCTTATTTACGTTTTAAAAAGGAGCCAGAACTTGTAACGATGAGTTTAGAGTTCTGAGATGAAATATGCGGAAAAAAATCCAATTTTCTTCAAAAATCCTAAACATTTTCTTTCTGGGAATTTTTTTCTGTGTTCAAAACATAAAATATGTTCAACCTTAAAAAAAGTTTGTAACGATGATGTTATATAACTTCGTTTTTTTACCTCTTTGACCTTTCTGGTTGCACCCCTGATGGCCCACACTTTCTGGTGATCTTATTTTATTCATTCTAAACATAAAATGTGTACACACAAAAAAACTTGGCTTTGTAACGATGATATAATTTCACTGATTTTTATATCTTGAACCATGGCCAACTCGACGGGCTGACATAAGCCAGAAGTCTATTTTGTCAAGTTCGATAGAATTAATCAGCCCATAGAAAATGCTTGTAACGATGAGTGCCCGAAAAAGCCACTTAGCTCCCGCACCATTACTTCCAGTTTTTAATTTTAATATTGTTGAATATAGTTACGATAAAGATAACAGATTCTTTATCAAATCTGTTTTCGATACAACACATCAAATTATTTCAATCTGATATGGCTATTAAAAAATATAATAAATTGCAGTTAATTTTCTAACTTAGTAAATTTAATTTATATCGGTATCTTGGCAGGGCCGTGGAGAGAAAATATGGACCCTCAAAAAATTTTAAAATTTCCGGGCCCCCTAGACAAGCCCGGGGGCATCACCCCCGCACCCCTCCTCTCTCGTCGGGTCTGTAGGTATCGATTCTGAATTAATTCCAGTAAAAGCAAAGATAAAGCAGAGTAGCCTCGACTCGACTCTTGTTAGTATTAAAAAGCAAATTATATGAGACGCCCTTTGATACGATAACGGAAGTGAAATGAGTCTCTTGGTAAAACTACTAGGAAACAAACATTTTTCTTAAACATCTTTTTCCTGTCCGGGTTACATAAAAGTCATCAAACTTGAAATGATTAAAGCATACGTAATTGTAAATGCTTCAAATTTTGGTCAGTTACCTGTAGGACAGCGAGTCACTTTTTTCTAAGCGTAATATTTTCTGGGAGCCTACGGAATAACAACATAACGTACCACATATATCAGGCAACCCCAATAATTCAAGTCAAGACTGTTCAGAAGGGGGTTACACATTTAGAAAAACGCAGATATACATCCATTACATATAACGCTGCCAATTTTAAAGCTGGGGATCGAACCCAGTGCATTATTATTTTGAAAAGTTAATGCAGTCTATTATTATGTAATAATGTAAACATTCTGTAAAGTTTGAAATACTCGTACCAAATTTAAATAGGTATACTTATCTAACACTTAAATTTAGAGAAATAAATCTAAATCTATTAATCTATCTATCTATCTGATAATCACACAACTGTCTTTTTACGTTTTTTACTTGAGTGTAAAGACGAGAGAGGCAGAAGAAAAATTATTTATTGCTAGATCAGCAAAACAATAAGACAATAAACCTAACTATAACCCTAACCTACGACTATGTATACAACTATGCTTGCATATAAAACGAACGAGATTACTCCCTTTTGTAGGTCTTTTAGTAAATTAAACAATCCTTAGTCATTTTTGAACCGTATAAAACGTGATTAAACTGCAAAATCACCACAAAATTGTTTATAACTGGATAAAAACAGCGTTAAAAGCAATAAAACAATATGGCGGCACAAGAAAATGTAAACAACTGTCAACTTCCTTCGGAAGAGAACCAATGAACGCCTCGATAGACATGTAAACAATGAATACGTGATATATCTTACGCGGAGACGGAAAGTATTATTTATCCATATATTTCTTTGTTTATCTGAGATTTGCACGAAAGAAAGTTTGGTAAAAAGTGTCTAGATTGGTATCACTGTAATTCACTGCACATGTTGACCAACTTGTCTAATTTCCAAACTTTGCAACAATTAAATACCTATAATATAATAATCATAACATTGTTTTCATTATCCTTAATGTTAAACCTACTACCATTGAATATAAATCATCTTTATTAGGTTGTTTCGTAGTCTACAATATTTAAAAAATGTCGAATTATGCATTTTGTCAATCACTGCTGCCAACTCATCTTCTAAACTGAGAGTTGGAAACAGTGTTTGACAAATTGCATAATTCGACTTTTTTTAAATATTGTAGACTACGAAGCAACCTAATAAAGATGATTTATATTCAATGGAAGTAGGTTTAACATTAAAGATAATGAAGACAATGTTATGATTATTATATTATAGGTATTTAATTGACGATTTGCATGAAAGAAAGTTTGGTAAAAAGTATCATGGCGCACAGTATAATGGTATCACTGTAATTCACTACACATGTTGACCAACTCGTCTAATTTCCAAACTTTGCAACAATTAAATACCTATAATATAATAATCATAACATCGTTTTCATTATCTTTAATGTTAAACCTACTACCTACCTACTTCCACTGAATATAAATCATCTTTATTAGGTTGTTTCGTAGTCTACAATATTTAAAAAATGTCAAATTATGCAATTTGTCAATCACTGCTGCCAACTCTTCTAGTAAACTGAGAGTTGGAAACAGTGTTTGACAAATTGCATAATTCGACATTTTTTAAATATTGTGGACTACGAAACAACCTAATAAAGACTATTTATATTCAACGGAAGCAGGTTTAACATTAAAGATAATGAAAACGATGTTATGACAGTGAATTACAGTGATACCATTATACTGTGCGCCATGACACTTTTTACTGAACTTTCTTTCGTGCAAATCGTCAATTGTTGCAAAGTTTGGAAATTAGACGAGTTGGTCAACATGTGCAGTGAATTACAGTGATACCAATCTAGACACTTTTTACCAAACTTTCTTTCGTGCAAATTGACGATTTGCATGAAAGAAAGTTTGGTAAAAAGTGTCATGGCGCACAGTATAATGGTATAACTGTAATTCACTGCACATGTTGACCAACTCGTCTAATTTTCAAACTTTGCAACAATTAAATACCTATAATATAATAATCATAACATCGTTTTCATTATCTTTAATGTTAAACCTACTTCCACTGAATATAAATCATCTTTATTAGGTTGTTTCGTAGTCTACAATATTTAAAATATGTTAAATTATGCAATTTGTCAATCACTGCTGCCAACTCTTCTAGTAAACTGAGAGCAAGGAGGTTGAATAAATAAGGAGTCGCCATAAGAAGCGTAATGTGGCAGCACATTCCTCATTTTAGTATGATCGAAACGTCAACAAAACATGCCATGTATCTTAGATTAATATTATTATAAAATAAATGTTTTTGATAGAAAATAGTGTTTTTCGCCATAACATATGATTTCGTGTCCGCCAAGTAGCTGTAGAAATCAAAGGAGTATCGATAAGAAGAAATGTTTTGGAATCACTTTTCATAGGTTAAAACAGGTCTGTACTCAAAAGATATGTTGAACCTATTTTCTATTTATTTTAGATTGTATTTTAGATTATATTATATTATATTTGCTTGAAATGTGAAACCGTGATCTCATTCATTACTCTACTGGCTTAATATATGGTAGTGTCAATGTATAAAGTCAACTAACATGTTTCTCCTCAAATGCTGTATAAATTTTTTTTAAATCAGGACCAGGGCGAGCTGTTCATGACAGTATGATCACAAGCCACGCCTTCTGCGGCCGTTTCTCACTGAAGGATATAAGCTTTATGGCTACTCCTTATTTATATTCTACCTCCATGACTGAGAGTTGGAAACAGTGTTTGACAAATTGCATAATTCGACTTTTTTTAAATATTGTAGACTACGATACAACCTAATAAAGACTATTTATATTCAATGGAAGCAGGTTTAACATTAAAGATAATGAAAACGATGTTATGATTATTATATTATAGGTATTTAATTGTTGCAAAGTTTGGAAATTAGACGAGTTGGTCAACATGTGCAGTGAATTACAGTGATACCATTATACTGTGCGCCATGACACTTTTTACCAAACTTTCTTTCATGCAAATCGTCAATTATATGAAGCGCCTCGTCCGAAGAGATCACTGTAGTTCGGGCGCTTTTCTAAATTCACCGGTGGAGTGCACCGATCTCTAGCGGTTTCTCACCGAGCCGTTTCAAAATTAACCAGTCACCAAAAATAAGATGTTTCTAAATTTACCGGTGGGATCAGCTGTTTCAATCGGGTAAGGCACCACATCCACCATAGAGTTGAGCGATTCGACTCTTTTTAAGGATTCGTACCAAATGAATCCGTATCAAGAAAAGATTCGTATCGAGAGATTCGTACGATTCCTATCACTGATTCCATGATACTAAACAGTATCATGTACTGTCGTGATCAAAATTAAATAGGACAAGTCTTATAATGTATTTTTGCTAAAATCTAGTTGTGTACATCTAACTTTAATTTTTGTGACATTGTCAGTTAGTTGTTAGTTCTCATAATTCATTGGAAGTGTGCAAATAGAGAGAGATTTACATTAGAAAAAAATAGTTGTCCTATTTAATTTTGCTTATGACAGTACTGATTCGTACCATTCGTACTATATTCGTACCCACACTTCCACTCCACAGTATTCAGCATAGATTATAGAATATTATATGTGGTGTTAGTTTAGGGCCAGAGTATTATAATGTTATAGTTAGTTTAAACTTAGGACTTCGAGCACCTTCTATTACATTAGTAATAATTTCGTCGTCGTCATTAGACATCAGTAAAAAGATAGATAGATATAGCGTTTATTTAACCATATTATATACATATTTGTACATTTGTAGCAAGTCAACTAAACAAAAAACAATAACAAAAAAGCAAAAAGAGGGTAATAGGTATATCACAGATTCTGTAATCAGAACGTTGTATAAAATGAATGCTATCTTGCAGTAGGTACATTTGATAATAATCATATAGTAATAATCAAATATTTCGAATATATCCATCATATTACATATAAAAACAGGGAATTTTTTCAATTATGAGATTATAAGTATTTTGAAATCTGAAATCTCCAGTTTAAACGCGCGGTCCCCCATCCACCGTTTGAAGTTTAACATTATACAGCTGGCCCAGTATCGTATCGCAATACCGGTACCGAAATTCCATATTCGTACCAATCGTAACGGTGATACGAAATGTATCAATCGTATCGGCGATACGAAATGTACGAATCGTTTATTTTTGTGGGATTCGTACCATTCGTACCACTGCAAGGATTCGTATCAATGATAAGAATCAATGATAAGAATCAAACGAGTATTACCCACCTCTAATCCACGGTCATTAAACCATACGGTTGTCTCAATCAGCAGCTTGATGGCGAGAGAGACGCGGGGGGCGGGAAATAGAATGAAAAAGACAGACATATCTGATTTCCGTGCAAAAGACAGAGACAAAGATGCTTGTAGTGTCTACAGGTGACGTAGGCAGTAGACCCTACCGGAATCTCTGTCTCTGTCTTCTGCACGGAAATCAGATATGTCTGTCTCTTTCATTCGATTTCCCGCCCCCCGCGTCTCTCTCGTCATAAAGCTGCTGATTGGTGTAACCGTATCGTTTATTGACCTCTAATCCACCAGGTTTCCGCACTTTTCTAAATTCACCGGTGGACGCACCGAGTGGACAAAATACGAAGCTGATTGGCTATTCTTTTCAAAATAGCCAATCAAATAATGCTATTGCTTATTGGTGCGATCCACCGGTGAATTTAGAAATCTGCCCTTTTTGAGTTGGAATTACGGTGTTTCCGATCCCGTCTTGCGCAGTTTAATAAATTTATTATTTCAATACACTGCGCATGGCTGTTTCTTTATTGTGCATGATGGGGACTGTCCGTGAAGTTGGAACCAAAACGACAAACAGGAAAGCCTCATCAAAGCGTTTCAAAATGTTTAATCAACCGCATGCAACCAGATATTTACCGGAAAAAAATATTTCTAACCGGTTCCCTCTACCGGTAAATTTAATGGTGAATATTGAAAAGTGTGATACTGTAGTTTAATTACATGTAGTACCGTCCTTAGGTGATAGGTGGAGCTACGTATTTAAAAGTGAAAATTGATGGTATCTACTTTATCCATTAGGCTGCGTAACCTCATTAAGGTACGTCCACATTAGTAATAAATGCGTTGTGTGTTGAATGTAGGATTCGGCACAAATATTTGCGACGCAAATTCAGCAACCTGTCGTCATAAATATTTACGTTGTGCGCCGTATAGCACAAATCCCTTTGATGTCTTGAAAAACCGACAAGCCACGGATCGCGTGTGTTGAATGTGGCGAAAATTTTTGCATGTGCTCGTCAAGATTTGTAGAGTATGAGGTTCCTTAATATACAGCTTTTAGGCGAGACGATGAGTGCGGAGATGAAACGTCAGACTATCCTTTTTCTTCGAACGTGCACTAGCGGCGCAGTTATCTCACTCTAGAAGAACTCTCCGTACTGGCCCGAAATGTGGTCTGAAGTGTACTATGATCTGTAGTGTTATATTCTACACCTTATCCTGATTACCACCATGCAGAACAGTGACTCAAAATGCGGAATAATTACCCCCGACCTCAAAAGAAAGTAATTGTGAGCCCGTTCCAATTACGAGTTCTTTGCTTAATTAACAGTACACAAATTCTTAAAATACTTTGAATAAGGCCCTGCATCTGGTGTGATTTCACACCAGCTGCTCATTGGCTAATGGCATTTTTTGCTGGGGATCGTGAGTTATTAGGCCACCTCATAGTCTACCAATCTTATGTGCTCGTGTGCGGCGAACACATCCACACTCGCATAAATGTGAAACGCACACACTTTGTGCCGAATGCCACGTACAACGTAAATTCTTACTAATGTGGACGTACCTTTAGAGTTGAGTCGAATCGCCCATCTCTATTTTAAACACGAACACTCCTCTTGCTGGCGTCTGCGCTCTTAAAAATTGATTGGTCATCTTATTTTCTCAAACGCCATGTTATTATTTTAACTGTCAAATTGTGAAGAAAGAAGCTAAAAATGCCGAGTCAAGAAGTAACTACCACAAAAGTGGTGGTTCACCCTTTAGTTTTACTAAGTGTAGTTGACCATTTTAATCGTATGGGCAAAATAGGAAATCAGAAACGTGTGGTTGGTGTTCTTTTGGGTTGCTGGCGAGCCAAAGGAGTACTAGATGTCTCAAACAGTTTTGCAGGTTAGAATTTAACACGAAATGCTTGATTTTCTGTTCTATAACTTTGTGAAAAATGTTTCATTATGTTAATACTTATCAGAGTAGAATTATTTACCATTAATTTTCAATGTACCTAACTATTTTTTTCAGTACCTTTTGATGAAGATGACAAAGATAAATCAGTATGGTTTTTGGATCACGATTACCTAGAAAATATGTATGGTATGTTTAAAAAGGTAAACGCACGAGAACGAGTAGTAGGATGGTATCATACTGGCCCAAAACTCCATCAAAATGATATAGCTATAAATGAACTTATTAGGAGGTATTGTCCAAATTCGGTACTGGTCATTATTGATGCTAAACCTAAAGATCTGGGTCTGCCAACTGAGGCATATCAAGCTGTGGAAGAGGTGCATGATGATGGTTCACCTACTTCTAAAACTTTTGAACATGTACCTAGTGAGATAGGAGCAGAAGAAGCTGAAGAGGTAGGAGTAGAGCATCTTCTTAGGGATATTAAAGACACCACTGTAGGGACTCTTTCTCAAAGAATAACTAATCAGCTTTTGGGGCTGAAAGGATTACATTGCCAACTACGAGATATAAGAGACTATTTAATTCAAGTTAGCGACGAGAAATTACCAATTAATCATCAAATTATATATCAACTGCAAGATATATTTAATCTATTACCAGATATTAATCAAGAGACTTTTACTAAATCATTTTATGTTAAAAATAACGATCAAATGCTTGTTGTGTACTTGGCAGCGATGGTTCGTTCAATTGTAGCTTTACATAACTTAATTAACAATAAATTAACTAATAGAGATGCTGAAGAAGGTAAGAAAGAAGATAGCAAAAAAGATAAGGAAAATAAAGATAAAGAAAAAGATAAGGATAAAGATAAGGATGGGAAAAAAGATGAAAAGAAAAAATAAATATTTATTTTAAAACATATTATTGCACTAATTTGTAATTATTATAATTGTTTAAGATACAGTGTGTAAAAACGCATTTTCTAAAAATAAACATAAAAATTTACATATATATTTACATCCATGCCTTTCATATAATTTACAAAAACTAAAAGATCGATAACATTTCTTGCAAAATTTGTGTCTACATTGTAAAAAATGATGTAAATTTACCATCGTTGCGTGTAAAATTCCTATGTAATTTTACCTTGGAGGACTACCCCAAAATATAAGGTAAATAAAAATTTTCCACTTTGCGGGTAAAATTCCATTACTATTGGGGGTTACTATGGAAAAAAAAATCCTGTCTGGATAAGTAGTAGTAGTAATGGAATTTTACATGTAATAAAATTGACCCTTATCCAGACAGGATTTTTTTTCCATAGTAAATTTACCCCCAATAGTAATGGAATTTTATCCGCAGAGAGTGGAAAATTTTTATTTACCTTATATTTTGGGGTAATCCTCCATGGTAAATGGAAATTTTCCTGTCTCTGCGGGTAAAATTACATGGTAATTTTACACGCAACGATGGTAAATTTACATCATTTTTTACAGTGTAGGTAAGAATTTAAAATATGGTGCTTATATTTGCCTTTTTCGTAACTAAATAGTAATGGTTTATGTTTTCAAAGTATTCTCAATATGTTATAATTTGATTTGTTATAATAACAAAAGAAAAGATACACCTTGATATACACAATCCGAAATCATTATTTTAATTATATGAACAAGAATCATTTTTTTTTATATCTTTGTAACAAAAAATCTTATAAAATGGAGGCAATAATTGTATTTGATAAATTATTTGAATACCTACTAGTGAGTTTAGAACTATGAAACAGAGTTTTTGAAAAATTATTATTTCCCTTGCTGCTATACATTACTGAGTATTAAATAGATGGTTCTTAAATTATATGCTAAAAAAATCATCAAATAAAATACATAGTTATTTTTTGTAGCATCTAAATGGCCATACAATTTGGGTAAAAAATCAAGACAATTAAATAAGTTCATCCAGGTCTAAAAATTTAGGTATTATAGCTTTTTTGTATTTGGATTACTTGTAACTTGATTGACGATGAAATGTACTATTAAGCGATAAAAACTTCACTATAATATAATTTTCAAAAATGTCCAAAATACGTGGTCTCATCTCATTTATTGACATTGAACTTGTTATAACATATAATGATCGATTGATTCCTGAGTTCACAATGCAAGAATAAAGGTACAGTATATAGAGCCGGCCAATATTAACATAATTAATTGGCAAGGTGGGCTCCCTGATTAGAACCTCATTGATTGTTTGTGGTATGCTCAATATTTCTGCCTTTTTTTGTACTCTTCTATTTGGCTCACAACTTACGAATAATAGTGATCAGCAGCTAAGTTTGCTTCAAATCAATATTATTGCTTAAGATATGTGAACATGAATTGAAAATGTCCCTCACATTGTATGCTGTTTACTTGCAGTTATTGCATTTTTCAGACTTTAATAGTAATACATTTTGACTGTACAGTGAAACATTTTTTTATTAGCATCTAAAATGTTCAAGATATTTATATATTTTATATATTTTGTTGAAAAAAATCACTCACAATTATACATAATTATACATCAACTTTTAACTAAAATGATGTAAATATTGTATTTTATTTATAGATTTGTTGAAACGATGGGCTTTTGATACAGCGTTAAAGAAGGTTCAACTTTGAACCATCTTATCTGTAGATCTATTAGTCGTGGGAAGTTCAGGGCTCATTTAACTTCCTGTACAGTTTATTTTTTATGGGTATACATATACAGCATATACAGTATGTTCACAGTTAGAGTGGATAAAAGGGTAAACTTTTTTATTTCTCATTTTACGTGGAAAATTTATTCTTCATAAAAAGTTTTGCTTTTGTTAAAAATGTGATTGTCGTGGAGTGAGTTAACATGTCATGTACAGGGTGTTCAGAAAATTAAAAAATCTTAAAGGAGTAAATTACGTTCAATTTTAATGATATGAAAAACTGTCACTAAGAAAAGTTGTTTAGGACTAAAATTTATGTTAGAATTTCAATTTGTGGATAAATCTGTCTAATTCGATTTTTTAAAAATTTTCATACACATACGGTAAAATAAAAATTTTCTTACAAAAATTATAAAACAGTTAATTATATGTAATTATATTAAACTACTTTTATTTTTAACAGCATTTAAAAAATTTATGAGGAAATCTAAAACAAATTTTTGAAAAAATATTCAATATTCCAACGTGCTCCACGCATTTTTGAAGGCGAGTCTAAAGCTCATCATCTTCATCATATTTTTTCTTTAGGTCTTTTGTAAGAAGGAAATAATTTTTATTTTACCGTAAGTTTTACCGCATGATACCACTTGATACTTATGAAAATTTTTTTAAAAAGTTGGATTAGGCAGATTTATCCACAAATTGGAATTCTGACCTAATGTTTTATTCTAAACAACTTTTCTTAGTGACAGTTTTTCATATCGTTAAAATTTAACGTAATTTACTCTTCATAATTTTCAAATTTTTTAAATTTTCTGAACATTTTGAACATGATATGTTAACTTACTCCGTGGCACTCATATTTTTAATAAAAGCAAAACTTTTTATGAAGCATAAATTTTCCGCGTAAAATGAAAAATAAAAAAGTTTACCCTCTTATCCACTTTAACTGTGGACATACTGTATATCGTTTCTTTTGAAAGAAATTTTTTGAAATGCTATGTCACAAACCTATTGATCGTAGAGAAATCGTTCATGACATTTTTTATTCATAGTTGTACACTGAAGAAATTCTCTATACACCTTTTAACCTAGATGTAGTTCCTTAGTTATAAAGAAAAAATCAACAAATCGTGCCTTTTTGGACTTGGATTTTGTTGATTACACCTATAATTTTGTTCAATAACTCACATACTTTTATTTTACACCTAAAAATACACAGAAACAATTGGAATCTCCAAAAACTGGCCTAATAGTACAGACTAAAACAATCAGTCAAACATAAAATGTGTTAATATCCACTTAGTTCAGTTTGATCCAAATATGATACAGATTTATATAGGAGGTCCATAAGTAACGATTTATTAAGTAACATCTTAAAACATGTCAATTTTTAATTCTGAGACATTTAAGCAGAATTTTATACCTCCCCCTTGGAGTGACAGCTACTCCTTTCAAATTTTTAAATGAATGAAGGTACTTGTGATACCTCATTTGAAAGGGTTTTTAATTCTCTATTCAGCAATATAAAGTTTTTGAATTTCTCTAATTTTAAAATATTAATATTTTAACGTTACTAAATTTCGTTGTAAACAATTTTCTATTTAAGTCAAATATTTAAACTGGGAGTCGGTTGCTTCTTAATAATAATAGAGGCATTGCTGAAATTTTTTTAAAACATTTTGTATCGTTTCCGGGATGACTGATTAATTTCTTGCTATATTCTGTCTGTTTTTAAAATCACCAACGTTATTTGGCCTGTTGAAGTAGGCCTTCGGTTTTAAATAACCTCGTAAAAAAGAATCAAGCATGGTCAAATCGGGAGGACTGGTTTCACTGTGTGTACCGATCCACCTATTGGAGAAAACTTGATTGAGTTAGGCTCTTAGTTCCAATGCAACATGTGCCCTGCTGATACCACAAAAAACTGAATATTTATGACACTAAATTTAATATACTGCGCAACCAACAAAGTTTTATAATTTAAATGTTATACGATTATTTTGCTTTATTGTTATTTTATTAATGCTTCTAAAATGCTAATTGATTATATTAGAGTTGCAGAAAATACTCTTTGGTTGTCTGCAACTGATCTGTTTTATAAATTTATCATTAAAACGTTTTTACAGAAAAATTATAAAATATCTTATGAAGCAGTTAAGAAATTATTTTAGGAAAGTTTCCGTGACTAAGCTATAAAACATTTCAGCTTATAAAACTAAATAATTTTACAGTGCCTTTTCCATAACGTTCGGCAGTATTTTCAGTGCCATTATAAATATATATTAAAATTATTTTATAGTTGTTCCCTATTATCTTATAAAACAATTATATTAAAGCACTATTTGGGACAGTTTTGCTATTGAAAGTAAATTGTTGTTCCAGAGTCTGCTACATAATTATTATATAGCGTTGCAATTGCTGCAATATGGCAACGGCAATAAAGTAGTTACAAAATAAAATTGTTTATGTGAACAAAGAAATGCTGCTCCTAACTATCCAATAAAATACATTTGAAACAACTGATTTCCTGTGTCAGCTGTGTGTTTATATTTCATTAGAACTTATGTCTAACACTGAGCAGACTGGTGTAGATCGTATGTGCTAAAGTAGAAATTAAAAATATCAGATTAGGATAATAATGGAAAAAACTAATTTTTAGGTTAACTATGCAAATTGCGCCAATACTGTCTCAGTGGCTGCATTTACACCATTCTAACATATTTATTATAAAAAAGTTGCCAAAGTATCACGAAAGTAAGTAATTTATTGTATATAAGAATCGCGTAAAAGTTACCTAGCAGCATATTGGCGCGCAAAGTGCATATGCATGAGAAACAACAAACAGCTGTTTTCTGAGATGAAGTGGGCTCTCCGATTAAAGAACTGATATAAGTTCTTTAATCGGAGAGTGGGCTCTAACTAAATGGGCAGAACCGTATTGGAAGATTTTACTTTACGCGTATAATTTTTCAAATTTTAAATTAACTTCTGTAATGCACAGAGAAAAATTTATATTGCTGGTAAATATTTATATATTGCTCCTTAATAAAAAATTTAGTTAAATATGGGACAAGAACCAAATCTAATAGCGGTTAATAAAAAAAGGTTTCTGATAGTGTATATTTGGGATAAATATACAAAGCGTAAAAAAAATTGATATTACTGACAAATAAACTGTTTACTGAACAAAAATATTAATGAATAATGAACTAAACATTTGTCGACAATATTTAAGTTATTAGCTATAATCGCGTATATTTTTGTTGTTACTACATTTTTTATTTCTGCTAAATAAGTAAACCAATAACACTAAGAATACTGTGTTTTCGTAACTAATGTTATTGGATATGAACCACTAATACCCAGTTTATTAGCAGCAATTATATAAAAATATTGGCACTACTTTTTAATGTTTACTATTAATTATATTCATTACTTATGACAAGTAGATTTATTATTTATTATAAACATATTGTTTATTTAGAAGAAAAATATTATTTCTCTCAAATATTTCTTTTAGTAAAGCAGGATATATTTGTAGCAAATACAAACAGCATTAATAGTAAAAAATATATATTTAAAAAATAAAAATCATTGATGACAAATCACGGCCTCATGAAATAATATATAATTTTATCTTCAAAATAGCACCTAACAGATGACAATAATCTAAATTGTATATTAATTTATATTTACAAAATTCTTGACCATCATCAAAATTCAGAGTATATGTATAAACTTATATATCGTATCCTGATGGTATATCCATTCTATAGATATTAGAAAAAATTTTAAAATTCAAAAATACTCTAGAGGTAAGTATACATCAAAAAACATCACAATAACTTAAAGATTATCCTTAAAACTATAAATTCATGCATAAGTACACATTACAGCAATGGCGGCTGATGGATTTTGAAGACACTTGATGGATCTAAATCAAATCATAAGAGGTTTTTATCAAACATTAAAATTACAATATTATTTTTATTACACAAACTAATTTTCTATTACAATCTGTTTGGTTTAAGTTTTATAAACTTGGTGTCAAAAAATTTCAAATTCCCATATTTTTCCAAAAATTAATGTTTTCTCAAATGAAAAAAAAAACCGGCGTCGCATGTAGGTATAATTAAAACATGGCAATTATTAGTATTTTTGGCACCTTTTGGGATGGACCCAGGATTTTTCAATTTTTTTCGCAGCTTCCTATTGAAATTTTTTTTATCAATATTGTAATTTTAATGTCCGATGAAACATCTTTTATGATTTGTTGTAGATCCCATATGCCTTTAACCTGAGATACTGTGTCTTCCACCAGCCACCACTGCGTTGCAAAATATACGATTTTAAATGTGAAAAAGAGATCATATAAATACCTACATATAAATAAAAATTCACCAGACTTAAACACTGAGAGAAAGGATCTGGTCAATTTACATGGTCATAAATTTTTATGTGAAATAAAGAAAAGATCTTTCTCTCAATGTTTATCAACAAAATACAACGCATAATAATAAGTAAATAAGGAACTGCCTAAAATCAACTTGGAAACTAATTCAAATTTTACCGCGCAATGACGTCACCACCTTTTCTGTCATTCCATCACTTGTTACAAGCTAATAAAAATGGCGTCATTATGCACTTGCTGTAATTGATACGTATTTTTTATAATAACTAAATATAATAATGATATATTAATGCATAACAATCAATTCGATCCCGCACTGAAGTGCCGTGTATAGTATGACTAATATGAGATACAATTAGTTAGGTCAGCCGGCATGTTCTTGTAAATGCCATTTTTGTAATTTCTATACTTTAAAATTTAAAACATCATATTTCAATAGAAATTATTTATTACCTAACCTAAATTCTAAACCACACAGCCATACATATATAACTTTATAATTGCATGTACACCGCAGACGAAGACTATTTATTGCACTTAAACACAACACCACTTATTACTACATAGTACGCGTCCCAACAACGAACATCAAAATGAGCAAATCAAATTAGTGATGGGCGATATATCACGAACTGTGATTTAATCACTGATATTAAGAAATCACAGGTAACGACTGTTAGTAAAGTTGGCAGAAAAGCGTGACGTGATCACGACTTTCCGTATTTCGTTCCCTTGCCGTGGTCTAACCAAGACGATATTTCACGATATTTACTTTGAGTCGATTATTGTTTGCGGTCGTATGTATTAACACGTAAAGCAAGCGATCCCGTGCCTTATTAGCGTTATTTCACATTATTTAAATATTTATATAAATATCTTTCTTTTATTGACTGGCGATGCGATGTGGCGATTCGAGGCAGGGTCGTGACGGAACATTTTTGTTATAACACCAGAAGTATAACTACTAAAACCATGCGTAAAAATATTTTATATGATTAAATATACTAGCAATTTTATTGAAAATATTGAGCATTTACGTTTCAGCATGAAATATGAATAAAAATATGGAAATATTCGACAATAAGCAAATGAAAACATTTTTAAAAAACATCCTTTTAGGTATATTATAAAACAACAACAAAAATAACATTAAAAAATAAATATACCATTTTAAATTAACAAAAATTCTTATAAAATAAACATAAATATAAACAAGAAATTTATTGATGCTTCCGAAATGTTAATGTTTGTACTATGTCGTGAGCAAAAAAAATAGGACAACTATTTTTCTAATGTAAATCTGTCTCTATTTGCACAAAAATTAAAGTTAGATGTACACAACTAGATTTTAGCAAAAATACGTTATAAGACCTGTCTCATTTTTTTTGTGCACGACAGTACAACTTTACAAAAATATCCTATTATCAAGTTCCATTCAAAACCTAGTATGCTTTTGCTTTATTACCAATCCATACATCAGATAGGTTATTTGGATAAACAAATCATAATATATTATACATATTATGCATATTTGCGGCAGCACAGATTACCAAAAGTAGCTAATTCACCATTCACCGTCTGTCGGCGCTTATTTAGGGATAGGGAACAATTAACAATTTCTCTCGTACGTCGTTATATGAAAGTCGTGATCACATCACGCTTTAAATTCACTGATATAAGAAAATCACAGTAACGATTTACGTTGTGATTGAAAAATCACGATATCGCCCATCACTAAATCAAATCAAATGACGAAATGACTCGAAATTAGTTGGACCAACGCGCTCTCCCACCAAGTACTAAAAAACAGAAGCGGAAAATGGTTTTCGGTTGCGACGTAAACACACGAATATCAACGAGTTTTAAATTCTAATAAACTAGGTAATTTGTGCTTAGTTCATGACTATTTACTTTACAAATCAATATATTAATGCCACAACTTTAATTATTAGTAGTTAATAAAATGGAATAAATAAAAATGCATATTTGTCAGTAATAATCATATCTTAACCATTAATACATTTTTGTTAATCATAATATCACGGTTATTTGTACTAGAAAACTTGTGCTAAAAGAAAGTTTTTATTTGGCATTATTAGTGGACTCTATTATTACTTAACAAAAAAATATTTCCTACTAATAAAAAAGTTTCAAATAAAAAGTTTATTTGGTCCATTTTTCTCTGTGTGTCTAACAGTAAATATATTTGCATGCCTGGCAGAAAGTGTGCACCGCATAAGAAACTTTTTTTGTTAGTGAGTTATCAGAAAATTTTATCCTTTATAAAAAGTTCTGCATGACGAAAAAGTAATTCTAATACTACAAAAAACATTACCGATCCCAAGGTTATCCGCCATATTGATCAACCATTAATCAAAATTCTACATGCATTTCCCTTGCTTCTTATTTGAACTGTTCTCCTTCCTTATCTCTATATTCAAAGGATCAACCTAACCTTTCTATGTGGTACACAGCTATGATACAAAGAATAAAGAATACAAGGTATGATAGATAGTGCACCAAATTCGGTCCAGTTGGCGCAAGACGTCACGCGGTGATAGCGGAATTTTAAATTACATGGGAGAGAAACAACTTCCACAGACGTCGGCAAACTCATTTTTACGAAGGAAGTGGGTAGAAAATTATCACCGCGTGACGAAGCAACTGTCGATTTGGCTCCGCCCACATACGCAATGTCATACCTTTAATTCTTTTAATTCTTTGTATCATGGTACACAGCCTACTAACTAACATAACCTAATCTAGGTATCATTCTTATATTATTATCTTCTTCTTCTTCTTATGGCGCTACAGCCCAAATCGGGCCCTGGCCTCCTCTAACTTCTGCCTCCATGCCTGTCTATCTCCTGCTGCTTTCTTCCAGACTCGGATCTTTAGAAGTCGCATGCATCCTCTTGAACTTCGTCTTCCCACCGTTTCCGGGGTCTCCCCACTGGCCTCTTTCCGTGCCCTGCCCACTGTAACCGTATTATTATACTCTTCGCAAAAAAGAAGAGTATATTGTATTTGATCGGCACATTTCTAAATCAGTAAATATCGCCCGTAGAGAAAAAAAAATTGATATCATTATGTTAGTGAACGAATTCTGAACAACTTTCAAAATGTCCGTCCGTCACGTTTCTTGTAAGCACGATAACTTAAGAAAGAAAAGTCCGATTGTATTGAAATTTTGAATGTAAGTTAGAGTTAGCTAGAGGAACAACCCTATTGTTTTTAAAACAAATCAATAAGTAAATAAAAAAGTTATTAATCATTTATTAAATTAAAAAAATATATATTTTCTTAATTTTGTCATTTTTACTTAAATAGAAATCTTGCGAAATTTTATTCTCTATAATTTTTTTTTTATACATTTTACTAATATATATTTCATAATAATATATCTAATTTGTTAAAATATAATACTCGAATGATATATACCACAGACATTCAGTTTTTGTAGTGATGTGTCGATGGTCCAATGGCTATGGTTTTGTCTGGCAATCCAAGAAATCTCGCAAAAATTGTACCAGTTTAAACTGGACGGTAGCCCGCTTACCCGCAACGTTACCCGAATCAGACAGCATAATGCCATACTTTTTGATATAAGACACCCCCTACCATACCGGCAGCTCCCCTAGCTACACTTCCTTACTCTTATCTTTCCTCAACTTTACATCTTTCCAATCCCTCTTTCTCCCCATTTATGTTTGTACAATTTTGTTCTTTTATCCTTTTTGTTATTTTCGCTCCTTTTTTGTCTCTCTAAATCCCCTCTAGGCCGAAAACTTACTTAAATCCTACTTTTTTAAACCACAATTTTATTTCCACCCTACCTTCCTTGTTGGCGATCAGACCACAAGGTCGTCATTTGTTCGAACGGGTTTTTTCGTTTAGTTGTGTTCCCCGTATCAACAATCAAAATTACGCTCGCCTAAGATTTTAGTGTTCTCAGTGTTGTGTTTATTTTTAAGTTACTTTTAGGTCCATGTGGACACATCAAAAATTTTAATCTAGTTTTTAAGTCTGCCCGTGGCAGACAGGAGCTTCTAGCACCTCCCCTCGAACTTATTTCCAAACCGAACCGGACCTACCCCGCCCGCAGCCTCACGCCCACCTCGGCGATGTTCGCAGTGGTTGTTTGGCTGGCTCCGGGCTAGGATCCGGTGAGGCACATATATTGTACTTGAACTTAAAATAAAATGTTGTTGGCAATCCAAAAGGCTCGTGTTCGAATCCTTGATAGGGTGTTCTTTTTTTCATTTTTTTTTCATATTTTTTTTTTTCACAACAAAGTTGGTATCACAAAATCTGGAATGTCCAAAAACTAACATTTACAAGAAAACTGCGAAGAGTGCCCTATAGAATGTGTAACAATTATATAAAAATCTCAGTAAATCGGCGAAGAGTGTAATAAATGCTTCCACTAGTTTATTTTCTCATTTAATTTAGGAGTGAAATTTTCTTACGGAATCTCTCACATGCTTTAATTAATTACCAGAAATTTTTCAAGCACTAGGGAGATTACTAGTGAAAATTTTCATAAAATGAGCAAGAGTGTTAAAATGAAAACTTAATAGTTACAATAAATTACGGTTTTTGTCAAAATGTTTGTTCCGGTTATTTTTACAGTTATTTTTCTTCTCTTATAAGTTATAACAAAAATGCAAAATAAGACATTTGTGAAAAAAAAATTGTTATATTTTTCATTTAAAATACGGCCCTGTCATAAGGCCATTATTTTATAGATGTTTTGTAAGAATCGCCTATAGTTTAACTATCTTAAAATGCTTGTATTTAACACAAAAGGATTTTATAGAAGGAAGCCATTTCAGGAGACAAGTGTTTGAGGTTGTAAATATGACAAGACATAAATAGTTTAAAAATCACGTTTTTATTAATATTTATGGCAATTTTTTTGTGGAAATGCAATATGTAGGTTATCAGGAAATTACAGTAAAGTTTTGTCCCATCTGAGAGTTGAGCGTTTTTTGGGAATTAAGTTTAAATTTTGAAAAACGTGTTTGCGTCTCATTTCTCCTTAATATCTCAGGTTCTGTGCATTGGATTATTTCAAACCATAAAATCAAAATGCTTATAAATAAATTATGAACAACACTACATGGGTCCAAATCCAATCTGTCGTAATAAAAACCACAAAAATTTCTAATTTTACATAAACCGAAATTACTAAAAAAAAAGAATAAATCTTTTTTAATGAAATTTGGGGAAAATATAGCTGTTGTCTCGGTTGTTGTGGATTTAAACTATTATGGAAAATTATAAATAAAAACATTTATTATTTTCCTTAAAATACGAGATTTTAAAAAAATTTTTGAAGCTTCGTAAAAAACTGCCATTCGGTCACACATTGAGAAATTTTTAATTAAATTATAGGTTTCTGAACGTGCTTTGCAATGGTGATAAAAATAAATTTTTTATTTGATTTTAAAGTTACGTTTCGGTCATTTTTGTAAAAGGCATTTTTTTTTTATCCAAAATATGTATCCAGCCAAATACTTTTATCATCTGTTGGAAGACGCAACATTAAAAAAATATATAGACCCTTTTACGTTTGTTAGAAGTGTTTACTTCAGGCAGTTTTTTTATGAAGTTTAAAAATTATTCAAAAATATCATTTTTTAGGGAAAATGATATATTTTTTTGTAATTTTCCTACAACACCTATAACTTCACCAAATTTTATTAAAAAAGATTTGTTATTTTTTTAGTAATTTCGGTTTATGTAAAATTAGAAATTTTCTTGGTTTTTATTTTTTTGACAAAAAAACAAAATGACGGATCGAATTAGGATTGTAGTAGATGTAGTTTTATTCATAATTTAACATTTTGATTTTTTGATTGACCTTATTGGATGAACAGAACTAATATTAATGAAAAGCGAGACAAAACACGTTTTTCAAAATTAAAAGTTAATTTATAAAAAACGCTTACCTCCCAGATTAGCCAAAACTTTACTGTAACTTCCTGATAAGAAACAGATTGTATTTCCACAAAAAATTGCCCCACCTCCCTAAACAATAGTTGAAAAAAGCACAGTTTTTTTCGACTATACAGAACATACTTGATTGTATACATTACAAATTCATTAAAAAAATTTCAAATTTAATTTTCTTCATAAAGAATTCACAAAATTCAGAAAACGTTATATTGCTGAATAGAGAATTAAAAACCCTTTCAAATGAGGTATCACACGCGCCCCCTCATTTGATTCAAAATTTTAAATTTTTGTTACTCCTAGGGGATTGTAGATGAGAGAGGTATAATATTCTACTGAAATTAAAATTTGACTTAAAAATCATGAATTATGTATAATAAAATGAATTTATTCGTTACTTATGGACCTTAGTGTATATTTATACCAGATTACAATAATATTAAAGTAGTTTTTATGTAAAAAGAAAACAATATGACGTACAAAAATTGATGAATCTCTATTGCACAAACAGCTCCATTAGTATTAGTAATTCTTGCCACATATGGTTCTAAGTTGGATTTATTGTAATTTGCAAAATACCAGTTAGTGTCATCATCACTAATCATCATTTCTTCTGTTGTAGAACTAATTTTGTATTCATGGGTATTTTTAGCTTCTCTGTGGGGCAAGGGATCTTGTGATAATTCTAAACTCGACTGTAGAGGAGCATTTGCAGCTATGTGAGGGGATGGAACTTTTGTAATAGTTGATCTTCCACCGTGTTTAAACTGTGTCTGTAGTTGATGATCTTCTGGAATTAACAATGCGGATAAAGGTGTTCCGGAGGCGCCTTTATTTGATATCTCTTTCTTTTTTGGGTCAATATATACATTTTCATAGATATGTGGACTTACATTTGGCGGAACAGCTTCTGCAATTCCTGTTAGTATGTTCGGACTGATTGTATTATATATTTTTGCTACTTCTGTTGTGATAATTGGGACAGTCTGAATATCGTCGCTAGATTCTGTTAAAATACTATCAGATTTTTCTATATTGGAAAAAGTTTCAACATCGGGAATTAATGTAGTTTGTTCGATTGTTGTTATTTCTTGTACAAAAACTGATATCGTTTCGACAGAATCATCAGTAGTATTTTCGTTTTTAATTTCTGATTCTATTTGAATTTTAGCTTGTAAATTTTCAGCCTTTACTACATCAATTGGTTTTGTAGTTACATTCACAGGATTTGGTGGTCCGCTGATTGACAAATTTGTCTTCCTTGTAAGTGATGGAGGTATTGAAATCCCAATATTCTCATTTCTCTTATCCGAACTGGGAGGTGAATTTTGCTGTATAGACAATGTAGCAGGAAATTGTCGATTTATGTTATTACCTGGTGTTGACAAATTAATAATTCTGGGCAAAGAAGTTGGGCTTATATTTGTAGCGTCTGTTGGATTTTCTGTAGGTGAAATATTTTTAATGTTAGTAACAGAGGGGGTATTTGTTGGTAAATGGGGGTTAGGAATAGGTTTAAATCCTCCGTAACCAGGTAAAATTGGTACAAATCCGGTTTGAATTTCTGGTAAACTTGGAGGTTGCATGTATGGTGGCGGTTGCATTTTCAAAGGTAAATTAGATGGCATGTTTCCCATATTACCCCTAATGCCTGTGTTTCTTATAGGGTTGTTGAGTATTGCGGTTTTTCTTTCAGCTACGATGGTTGTAGAGGGACTCTTTATTGTTTCCATTCTTCCAGTTCCTCCACCCAGTAATTTGTTTAAATTTAGATTAGATAGTGGAACTCCAAAGAAAGTAAATCCGCTGGTACTTGGAGAGTTGCTGACTTTTGGAGGTATGTCGGGTTTCTTCGTCTTGTTCTTTGAGGCTGCGTATATCGTTGGGGTATCACCTAGCAACATTAAAAATCATTACTCAACTTTTACGAATTTACACTTCATAGTGAGAGTTTTATGTTTTAATCTAATTCACCGCTACACCAAGTTGCACCTCTGCAGTGAGGAGATTATAACCCTCTAAAGTATCCCCTTAATTCTTTTTTTTTCAATTAGTGTTTTCAAAATCATGCAATACAAGGTTTCAATTTAGTATACAATTTAGGAATGAGTTGAAATTAGTTCTACAAGGTATTTACAATAATAACACAGGCACATACAAAAATGTTGTTACGTACTGGACATGCGACAGGTTATTTTCTATTAATCCAGGTGTTTTAGTTGTAAAATTGACCTCTGTGCTATATGTGCCATACGATTTTTTTTTATTGTGTTTATTTGGACGTCTTGAATAACACTTGGTAGTTACGCCACGATACACTTAAAACCTAGACGTTTCCTGACATTCTAAGCCTATTTCAACAATAAACATTTTCAAAATTTTTTTTGTCGTTACTATACTTCCACTGGATATGGAAGTAAAAAGGTGCAGCAATGACTCTGAACCAATCCCCGACCATTTTCCAAGTCGTGAAAATCACGTTAACTGCTGCACAGTGATATCTTTCTGGAAATGCTCAGTTGAGCAGCGGGCCTCAAAAGATGGTTTGGCAATTATAATGAGCTACCTCAGGAACGCTTTTCCACCCACTACAGGGGATGAAAATGGTTTACTCCGACCCTTTTCCACCTTTCGCGGGGGGGTAAAAGTAACTAGAAGAACGTCTATTCAGATATTCTTTCATTCAGAGTGATTTCTGTACCGTCTTTTAAAGTTTTCTGCTCAACTAAGCAGTTTCATAATTTTTTGTAATACCGCTGTGCAGCCGTGAAAGCGATTTCCACCTCTCGGAAGGGATGGAAAAGAGTGTCTAAATGTAAGTCAGATCCTTCAACATTTTTTACCGTGCTGAAAGATACAAATATTTTCTTATATAAATGTAGTTGTTAAATTTATACAAGCGCTTTTCACCCGCATAAAGGACAGCAGGGTGTGTTTCTGGGACTTGTGCCCATTGAAATTTCTGATCTACTGGACTACATTATCAAAAATTTGAGAAATTTTACGGATACTAATTTCTATTTGTGATGTGCGGGGTCTTTACGCATTAATTTGACAGTTTTCAGATTTTTAATAATTTTTTTGAGCCAGTCTGATAAAACTAATATGAAATTCAGATTGAACAGACCAAAATACATATACTCCAGGCGATTTAGACTTTTGCTGCCAAATTCGTGCCATACGAATTTTTTTTTATTGTGTTTATTTGGACGTCTTGAATAACACTACCTGGTAGTTACGTCATGAAACACCTGGAGAATTTCTTGAAAATCGCGTCGGAAGGTAGCGGAAACCGCGGATTCGCGCAGTTTTTATGATTCAAACCAGCACCAGACGTATTGCTAAATTCAATTTTTTGCAACTGTACGAAGGGTTGTGCAGGAAAATGTAGCTGTAGGAAAGTCGGACTGAATTGTTCAACAGCTTGTGGCCATTGCCACGGTCACTCCTGCTTGAATACCTCACCTATAATTGCTATGACTGACAAAGTGGACGACGTAGAATCTTATCAGAATGAAAGTAATGACAACGATTTGTCATTGGGCGATAACGTTTCAGTTACCGAAGGAGTCGGAAATATTGACTAATTTAAGATCCGGCATGGATTAGGCCTCCTGGGGAACCATGTAAAAAAAAAAACGCACCGAGCATTCTACCTCTAGGGGAAAGCATTTTTTGACTTATTCACTGTAAATAAATATAAATAAAATCTATGACATTCTGGTAAAGAATAAAGATCACCGAGCACTATAACAGCAATATTTAATTTTCATTCTGATACATAGAAAGCAAGATAATTGCGAAATATGTGGTGCGAAAGAGGTTTGGCGGAACTAAATGCATATTTCACTTAGTCCGCGTCATATCTCCAAATCGGTTAGGCGTACGAAAAAAATGTATAGCACCTTTAAGGCAGATAATTTACAGATGTACAACTTTTATAATAAGTGTTGTTCCCGTTTGAACCATAAAAACTGAGTTAATGGCGAATCCGCGGTTTCCGCGACCTTCCGACGCGATTTTCAAGAAATGCTCCAGCTGTATCGTAGCGTAACTACCAAGTGTTATTCAAGACGTCCAAATAAACACAACAAAAAAAAAATTTCATATGGCACGAATTTGGTAGCAAAAGTCTAAATCGCCTAGAGTATATGTATTTTGGTCTGTTGAATCTGAATTTCATATTAGTTTTATCAGATCGGCTCAAAAAAATTATAAAAAATCAGAAAACTCTCAAATTAACTCGTAAAGACCCCGCACATCACAAATGGAAATTAGTGTCCGTGAAATTTCTCAAATTTTTTATATGTAGTTCTACTCAACAAGTCTTTCAGAACACGACATCCTTAAACTGTATTGATAACATATTTGTAAATTTCCTAAATATCGTACAATTTAATATCAATGTTTATGACCCATTTCTCTCAGATCACTTTGCTATAGATATTTCAGCCAACTTTCAAAATGACCCTGGGTCTGAATGCCATATTCAGAGACCTATCACGAAAAAAGGAACATGTAAAATGTTCAACATATTAGAGACACAGAATTGGAATTTTATAACCCCAGAAGATTCAGTAAACGTTCAGTTTGATACTTTTATGCACATATTAACAGACGCAATGAGCAGGGCTTTTCCTGTAGTCAAGAAAGTCAGTACTTTTAAAGATAAAAGCATAACCTGGTTTAATAACCACTTAAAACAGATGAGAGAAACCCTGAAATTCATTATAGAGGCACATAAAAATAATCCTAGTATGGAGTAAAACAATTCAGACTCAGATATAGGCAGGAAATAAATTTAACAAAGAAAGCTGCTTACTCTAACTACATTATAACTTCTACGAATAAAATAAAGTCTTCATGGGATGTGGTAAATTCTTTCAGGGGCACCAATAGATTAATAGATGAAGAGTCCGACCTCGATGCGAATGATTTTAACACATTCTTTGCGAATATAGCAGAGAATACATTACTAGCATTGCCAAATAGTAACCAGAGTCATGAAATATATATGTCTAAATTAGAAATCGACAAAAATCTTCATTTTGAATTTAGAGAGGTAACTTATGTAGAGGTCAGGGATGCTATCAATAACATAAAAAACAAATCTAGCAAAGATATTTATGATATAAATATAACATTAATAAAATCGCTCAAAAATATTCTTATAATCCCGCTAACTAAATTAATAAACAACAGCATAAGGAAAGGAATATATCCTTCTTGTTTTAAATTAAACAAAGTGGTATCTATAAAAAAGGATCAAAAACGGATATAAATAATCATCGCCCAATAACACTAATTCCCGCACTATCTAAAGTATACGAATACTTATTAAAAAGTCAACTCTATGACTATTTTGAAAATAATAACTTATTTACAAGTGCCCAATATGGGTTTCGATTACATAAATCTACTACCTCTGCTCTTACTGATCTTTTGGAGTACATATCGGAGGCCTTCGAGAACGGGTTTTATGTGGGTTCTACATTCTGCGATCTCTCGAAGGCCTTCGATTGTGTATGTCACTCAATACTAATAAATAAATGATCTTATTATGTATTAAATGGGAAAAGCTTAGCCCTTATTAGTAGTTATCTTTCTGCAAGAAAACAAAAAACTTTTTATAGAAAATCAATATCAGAGTGGGAAGATATAAAACATGGAGTGCCTCTGGGCTCTATACTGGGGCCTTTATTGTTCCTAATATATATAAATGATATAAATACCTCGGTCCCTAATGATAAGTTGATCCTTTTTGCAGATGATACAACTTTGGTGAACTCAAATTTGAATTATGACATCTTGAATAGAGTTATGAAAGAAAATACAACAAATTTAAATAATTCGTTCCTTGCCAATAAAATGTCACTAAATGCATCTAAAACTGTCAACATGACTTTTAGCCTCAAGCAAATCGCAAATAAAAATAATCCTATTGAAACTAAGTTTCTGGGGATTTATCTTGATCCAACCCTTAAATTTGAAAACCAAGTCACTCATCTGGCAACTAGACTCTCTAAAAACATCTTTTTACTCAAAAACTTGTCAAAAATATTACCGCATAATATATTGCTCCAAACGTTTCATGCAATTTTTCAGTCACTAAGCTGCTATGGCATTCTGGCTTGGGGTCATTCTTGTCATGTGGAGCGTATTTTTGCTCTACAGAGAAGGGCTCTTCGAATCGTAGCTAACATCAACTACAGACACGACGTAAAAAATGTATTTATTCAACTTGGGGTTTTAACTGTACCTTGCCAATTTATATACGAATGTCTAGTTTATGCCTATATTAACCAAGATGTCTATAATAGAAATAATACTTTTCACCAGTATTTGACCAGAGACGGAGATGATATTAGAATAGACTACTTCAGGCTACGTAAGTCTCGGTTGGCCACTAATTACTACAGCCCTCTATTCTATACCAAGCTACCAAATAACTACAAGGGATTAACTCTAAACGAGTATAAGACAAAAGTAAAAGAATTACTAGTCAGAAAAGCTTTCTATAGCACAACTGAATTTTTGCAGTGCAGTTCATTGATATAGTGTTTTATGTTCCATATCTGTATAAATGACTATTTTATTTTGTATGTATAAGTAACAATATTTATGATGTAATTTTATCTGATGTTTGTATACTAATTTTATTGACGAATGTAATGATTGTTGTAAATCAAATAACATAAATAAATAAATCTGAATCTGAAATCTGAATCTGATCCAGTAAGTAGATCAGAAGTCTCAATGGGCACAAGTCCCAAAAATACACCCTTTTGTCCTTTATGGGGGTGAAAAGCGCTTGTATACATTTAATAACTACATTTATATAAAAAAATATTTGTATCTTTCAGCGCGGTAAAAAACGTCGAAGGATCTGACTTACATTTAGACACTCTTTGTCATTCCTTCCGATAGGTGGGCTGCACAGCGGTATTACAAAAAATTATGAAACTGCTTAGTTGAGCAGAAAATTTTAAAAGACGGTACAGAAATCGCTCTGAAGTACTCTCTAATGCTTTTCCACCCCTTTAGGGAGTACTTCTCAATAAAGCGACTGCACAGCGGTACCCTTGTTCCAAAAAATTTATGATCAGATGAGTAGTACAATACTTCTGTATCTTTTTAATTATTCTTGCCATTCCCTGGATGGGGTAATTTAAAGTACCGTTATTTTATGTTTTCTCACCACTATGAAGAGCGAAAAATATTAAAAGTGTGACTGAGCACAAGTACGACTATTAAGCGATGGGTACAACAATGGAAGAATATCTGAATAGACGTTGTTCTAGTTACTTTTACTCTCGCGAGGGGCGGAAAAGGGTCATCCCCTGTAATGGGTGAAAAAGCGTTCCTGAGGTAGCTCATAATGACTGCCACGCTTTCTTTTGAGGCCTGCTGCTCAACTGAGCATTTCCAGAAAGATATCACTGTGCAGCAATGAACGTGATTTTCACGACTTGGAAAATGGTCGGAGAGTGACTCAGAGTCTTGCTGCACCTTTTTACTTCCACATCCAGTGGAAGTATAAGTAACGACAAAAAAATTTTGAAAATTTTTATTGTTGAAATAGGCTTAGAATGTCATGAAACGTCGAGATTTTAAGTTTGAGCGAAAAATAATTTCTGTCTGTCGGTCTGTAACTTTTTTTGTGCGCACGATGACTCTAGAACCGTTTAAGGTATTGACTTAAAATTTGGTACACGTATGTACTTTAACGGGATCTGGAACTAGATTGTATTTTCATCTTATTCCATCGAAGGGTTGGGGGGTAAAATAGGGCAAATGGGGGGTAAATAGGTAAATCAAGCAGGTAAGAGTCCATAAAATTGGTATTTAGTGTATACAGGAGAAGCTAAGGTCTCAAAAAATGTTTTGGCATTAACCACCCCCTGTTACCACCTCTACCCCATTATTAAAGGGGATGAAAAAAAAATGTGATTAAGTGTGTGTACAAGAACCAAAAGCTTCAAAATATTTTTTTACTTCATCCACCTCCACTACCTATTACCAACCAAACCCCACTACCGTGTGGGATATCGTTTTAGGGGTTTTTGATTTCAAATATTAGGTATATTATTATTAAAGTTCTATAAACAATTATTTCCACATACAAAATTTTTTCGTTATGAGAGACTTGGATAAAAAATCTGGATGTGGAAGTAGTCATTCTTTGGGCAGCGGTTTTTTGAGATGTACTACTCATCTGAGCAAGGGCGTAAATATTTTTTTTTATTGGGGGAGGGGGTAACGTGAAAAATTGATGAGCAGGGGGGAGAAGATTCAAAAAAATGTTTTGTCTTCTTAACTCAAAACTGATGAGCGGGTGGAAAAATAAAAAAAAAATCGACTTAGTTCTAGCCCTTTACCACCTCCCTCTCTCCCCACCCCCCCCCTATACATGCCCTTGTATCTGAGCATCTGAGTGATTCCATTTTTTTTTTGAACACGATACCGCTATGGAGCTACTTTATTAAAAATCATCCCTAAAGAAGTGGATAAGCGGTACTTCAGAGTGATTTTTGCGCCGTCTTTTAAAGACTTCTGTTCAACTGAGCAGTTTCATATATTTTTTAACAAAGATACTTCTGTGCAGCCTCGAGAGCGCTTTTCACCTTTCGGAAGGGGGTGGAAGGGTGTCTAAATATAAGTCGACTCAGGTTTTTTCCCGTGCTGAAAGATACAAATATTTTTTATAGAAAAGTAGTTGTTAAATGTATATGAGCGTTTTTCACCCCCATAGAGGGTAAGAAAGGGTAAAAGGGTGTGTTTTTGGGACTCGTGCCCGTTGAGACTTTTGATCTACTATCTACTGATTCAGTAGAACAATAACATATCAAAATTTGGAGAAATTCTACGGATACCGCATTTTCATTTATGGTGTGCGGGGTCCTTTACGCATTAATTTGAAAGTTTTTCCGAATTTTAACCAATTTTTTGAGCCAATCTGATAAAACCAATATGAAATTTAGATTCAACAGACCAAAATAAATAGGAAGTCAAATGTCGCATGTCCAGTACATAACAAACATTTTTTTTGTGTGCCTGTGTAATAGGGTGGGCCGAAAAACATGAAAATTTGAATTTACAAATGGCATAGTTTATAATTTGTTGCTATATATCTAAAACTAATTTTGTTAAATTTTTAGCCAATTTTTTCGGTTTTTAACATTTTTCAAATTGACGTTTTAAATTTTTTTAGGATTCTTTATTATTGTTCAAACATGTGTGGCAAAAGTTTTCCGAATAAAATATTTTTCAGTTCCAGGTAAATTAGAAATGTTTTACAAAAAACCTTATTTTCGTCAAATTCTACTTTTTAGTGATAAATTTCTAATTTCTGAAAGTGAAAAATATTTTTTCTGCAAACGTCAGAAAAACACTCGGAAAAACATGACATTTCTTAACTCATTTCATGACATTAAAGTTTGACCTTTTAGACGGCTGTGCGTTGCCATTAACAGCGGAGGTAAAAGTACTTTTTTCTTCAAGCGTATTAAAATGTTTAAATTATGTCATCAAAAACGGAAGTAGAAGTAGGACATTGTTTTACTAGTAACAAAATGTTAGTACCGAACGCCACCGTAGTGGACATTTTTTTACTAGTAACATAATGTTAGTTCCGAAAGCGCCACCGCAGTGGGTATTGTTTTACTAGTAACATAATGTTAATACCGAAAGCCACCGGTGGCGCGCTATCCACTAGCCACTTGTCATATTGTGTCAACATGTAAGACTTTAGTTTGAATATTTGTACATTTATGATAAATAAATGAATTTTTCCATTTTAATACGCTTGAAGAAAAAATAGTATATATTACACGGAGTAGAACGCCTTTTTTTGTGTTTCGCCCAGTTTGCGGCTTCGGCTTCGCCTCAGCCGCAAATCCTGGGCTCAACACAAAAAAAGAGTGCGTTCTACTCCTAGTAATATAATATACTATTTCTGACGCTGTGAGCGGCAGAAAAAGTAATATCCATAGAAACGCGTATTTTATTTAATACCGCGGCCATGCAATATGAACACAATGCGTTTTTGGTGGTGAAATTCCAGATTTTCTATCTTTATTTTTTTATAGTTAATCGACGTCTGAAGAAAGAATAGCATGTTTTATTCGGAGTAAAAGCCACTTGTTGTGAGTCGTCTGTAAAATAGTATCACTTTTACTTCTAATAAAACAGTAGACTATTATTCGGAAAAATCTTTTGGCACACACGTTTAGATATTAATGAATAGTCATAAAAAAGTTCAAACGTCAATTTGAAATGAGCGTTCAACCGCGTCCGCAAAATTTTGTACACCAGATTTCCTCTGGCGAAGATTTCCTTGAATTTCCTTAAAATTTCTTAGGATTTCCTCGGATCTCCTTCTGGGTGTACACCAGATTTCCTTCGCGGTTTGCCCCTCGATTTGGAAAATGTTTCAAGTCGAAAAATTATCCTTTTCCTTCACTTGCAAGGCCACGGGGACCGAGCTAAATATTAACCGATTTGACTAAAAATTTAAAGAATGAGAAATGGTTTTAAAATTTGACAGAGAAAGGTTAAAAACCAAAAAATGTATATCATTAACCACTTGAGTTGAGTAGGGTCTTAAATATAGGGTATACAATTAACCAAGCACCTAATTATTCCATATTTAGTTATTAAGTTTTCCAATTTGCCTCTAGAATAATTAATTTATTAACATCAAACTGATATTGTTCAAAGCGGCGCAAATCGTTCTCTGGTGCATCTTTCACTAAATTTATTAATTATATTTCCCGCCTCTTCCTCAAGATCACTGATAATAAAAACTATAAAATTACCAACACTTCCTATTTTTTGATAACTAATAATATAGTATATTGTTTTATTAAGAGTAAAACTGATACTTTTGTGACGAGTCTGTAGGTCACTCACTTCGTTCGTCCGGCAATTACAGACGAGTCACAACAAGTGGTTTTTACGCCGAATAATACATGCTATTTTTTCTTGAAACGTCGATTAGCCATAAAAAAAATAAAAACAAAAAATCTCGAATTTCACCACCAAAAACGCATTGTGTTAATATCGCATGACCGGCGTATTAAATAAAATACGCGTTGCTATGGATATTACTTTTTCTGCCGCTCACAGCGTCAGAAAAATCGCTGCCCAAGGAATCACTACTTCCACATCCAGATTCTCTATCCAAGTCACTCACAACGGAAAAACTTTGTATGTGGAAATAATTGTTTATGGAACTTTAATATTATAATATTTGAAATCCAAAACCTATAAAACGATACCCCACATCGGTAGTGGGGTGGGGGTGGTGATAGGGGGGGTGGTAGTGGGGGTGGATGAAGTAAAAAAATATTTTGAGGTTTCTGGTTCTTGGACATACACTAAATCACATTTTTTTCATCCCCTTTAATAATGGGGTGGGGGTGGCTAGTGCCAAAAATTTCTTTGAGACCTTAGCTTCTCTTGTATATACTAAATACCAATTTTATGGACTTTTACCTGCTTGATTTACCCATTTACCCCAAACTTACCCCCCAACCCTTCGACGGAACAAGATGAAAATATAATCTAGTTCCAGATCTCGTTAAAGTACATATGTGTACCAAATTTCAAGTCAATATCTTAAACGGTTCCAGAGTAAACGTGCGCACAAAAAAAAGTTAGACAGACCGACAGACAGACAGACATAACTTTTTTCGCTCAAACTTTATATCTCGACGTTTCATGACATTTTAAGCCTATTTGAACAATAAAAATTAAAAAAAAAATTTTTTATCGTTATTATGCTTCCACTGGATGTGGAAGTAAAAAAGTACTTTTACCTCCGTTGATATGGTAACGCATAGCCGTCAAAAATGTCAAACTTTAATGTCGTGAAATGAATTAAGAAATGTCATGTTTTTCTGACGTTTGAAGAAATAGTAATTATTGATACTGTGGATGGTGACCTCAACAGAATAAAACATAAACCACGGCTGACGGCCGTGGAGATACTACGATATTACCTCCGGCTGGAATTTTGAGAAGTGGTTGGGGGCACCATCAGGAAGTGCCATCTGCAAGGATTTTGCTCAAAACCCCTGCAAAGGACACGTCAGACGACTAAAAATGAAAAAAGTTTTGCTTAAAAAATGATCATACCTCCGGCTGAAAATTTGCACATTACCTGTTTGAAGGTCACAGATAACGTATGTAAATCGTCAGACGCCTAGGTCGCTGCCAAAGGGGTGTCAGACGCCCTCACCTCAAAGTTGTCATTTTCTTTTCAAAAATTTTTTTTCCTTACCTCCATCTGACGTTTTAACATATTGCAACAGAGACCATTCTAAGCACAAATTAAAATCTTCAGACGAAAATGCCGTTGCGAAGTCCCCCTACAACGTTCACAAAGTCCCCCCCCCTTTTTTTTCGAAAATTTATTTTCGTTACCTCTGTCTGACGTTTTTACATATTATCCTAGAGACAATTTTAAATACATATGTGCTTGTTCCACTTATAACGCGATCCTGAAATGTAGTGTCTAGGAATCTACGTATCACTATCACGTTATGAGCAGGACAACCATCCTGCTGGTCCCAAATCTCTTCGAGGTCAATGCCCAAAGTTCGAACGGCCGGAATAATTTGTTCACGTAACAAATTCAAATATTTTTGTGCTGTAAGGTTGCCGTCGATAAAAAAGGGGCCAACTATTGAATTGCCTAAAATTCCAGCCCACACATTGACTTTCTGTGGGTACTGAGTTCGGTGTGGCATACTTAAATATTTATTTTCCCGTGACCAATATCTAGTAATGGATGAATTGTGACGAGCGAAAATGAACTTTCGTCACTAAATAAAATATTTTTAATGAAAGTTTCATTTTCGTTCGCCTTTTCCATCATGGTCTCACAGAATTCCATACGTCGTATAAAGTCATCGGGAAAAATTTCTTGTGTGACGGCAACTTTATAACAATGATATTTGTTACGTTTTAAAATTGCCCGAACCGTGCGGTCAGGTACATAGTGCTCGGCAGAGATTTGCCTGCTGGAATAGGGGGCATGTGCCTCCGCAAAACTACACACATTTATTTCCCTCTGTTCTCGTTCGTCGCTCATCTGTCCGCCATCGTTGTCACCACCTTCATTATTTATACATCCAGACGATTCAAACTTATGAACAATGTTCAAAACTGTTTGTTCCATCCTCAAATGTAAAAACAAATCGGACGACAACTTCTGCAGCCGTATTATTTCCAAAATACCATTTAATAATTTGCACTCGTTCTTCCGTTGTATAAATCGTCATTTTAAAAGAGTTACCTACGATAATACTGTTTAACGCACACGCAATGGCTCAAATAAAATAAAAATCTGAAAGCTACTAGTGTTGGGCGAATTCGAATTAAAATACTCGGTTAATCCGAGTATCAAAATACTCGGTTAATCCGAGTATCAAAATACTCGCTTGATTCCGAGTATTAAAATTTCATCCGAATAATATATACTCGGATTAATTTTAGATACAAAATAAAAAACAAATGTCAATCTTGCTGCTCTGGAAAGTAAAAAGTTTGGTAAACAGTAACAACAGAAAATTTTTTTTTGGATTTCTCCCCCCCCCGCTCTTCAAAAAATTTTTCGTTAATTCGACATTGAATGATTAATCCGAATATTTTTGTCAACCGATTCCGTGTAATCCGAGTACTGAAATCATCCGAATATCTGCATCACTAAAAGCTACTTGTCTTCTAATCTCTCCCCTTTGCAGATCACAGTCATTTTAGGTGGGGATGTCTAGGCGAATACACTGCAGTGATGGGATAAAGTGGGGTAAACAAGAAAATGCGAAATCAGATGAAATCCAATTATTGATTAACACGGCTTTATTTGCAATTGGTTTCTTATTAAAATAACTTGATTAACAGTAGTTTATAGAAACATCATGATTTGTTAAATTTATTTAGATTTATGCTGCGTATTTTAACATGGCAAAATAATTTACGTTACTCCAATCTCCCCCAATGTCAAATCTCGGCATGCTTTGCCGGCAACAGGTCAGAAGTCCCTCCCACAGTCTACACGTGCGCACCTCCCACTAAATTGAACAGGCAGGCAAATATGGGCGTGCCGTTTTTTAATCCATAGTTCATCCATGTCGTCAAAACATAATCTTTATCTAATTATGAAGAAGTGACAGTAATAGAATGAGTTGACGTAAATGTATCACAAAGAAAATTTAGTATAAGAGCAAGGATTATCTAGATGACTAAAAGTAGCTAGAGAGAAAAGGTGGCAACAGCGTAGGTTAAATCTGTTTCTTTTCAGCATATTATTTGTCCATTTCTCTTCTCTTCTACCTTACATTGGCATGCCCGCAGCGTAGTTGCAAAGGGAGAGAGGAATAAGGGACAGGGAAAGTATACCTCTCAGGCGGGCTGGAACTTTGTGAACGTTGTAGGGGGACTTCGCAGCGGCATTTTCGTCTGATGAATTTAATTTGTGCTTAGAATGGTCTCTGTTGCAATATGTTAAAACGTCAGACGGGGGTAAGGAAAAAAAATGTTTGAAAAAAAAATGACAACTTTGAGGGCGCCTGTCACCTCTTTGGCAGCGACCTAGGCGTCTGACGATTTACATACGTTATCTGTGACCTTCAAACAGGTAATGTGCAAATTTTCAGCCGGAGGTATGATCATTTTTTGAGCAAAATTTTTTTCATTTTTGAGTCGTCTGACGTGTCCTTTGCAGGGGTTTTGAGCAAAATCCTTGCAGATGGCACTTCCTGATGGTGCCCCCAACCACTTCTCAAAATTCCAGCCGGAGGTAATATCGTAGTACCTCCGCGGCCGCCAGCTTCTCCGTCTATAATCAAGCACTGAAAACATTTTATTTGGTGACATCAATCAAATCAAAGTTCGGCGGTATATCAGTTATTTTGGCGTAAAATACCTACATAATTCGTGCACAGAAACAATTTCTAGTGGGTGCTTAATTATTTATTGAGTATAAATTTTGCTGCCAATTTGTAAACAAAAGTTAGAAGACAGTTTAGTTATTCTAAGATAAATAATAAATTTCTGAAATTGAGTTAGTTTTTTAGTTGATAACAAACAAGTATTTTGATGACATTTATCTCCTTAAATATATGCCGCTAAACCGATGTATTATTCTCACCTGCTGTATAATGTGAAGATTTCGTAGTTAGTGGAACTTTCATTGTGGCAGTTTCAGTATTTTCTTGTTTATCTTTAAGTTTCTCGTTGGGAAAATCGTGAGGATCGACGAAACTCTCATTGTAAGACGGATAATCAACATACTCATCATAAAAATAGTCTGATTCTTCTGGAGAGGGTGCTAAATTATTTTTGTTTCCTAAAACTTGTTTTGTAATGTTTTTGAATGATTTCAAATTCATCCACTGATGAGAAAAAACTTGTGAAGTCGAGTATACCCCAGGGGCAGCTAGTAATTCAGCTTCACAACCAGGTGTTACTACATCGATGTCTTTCTCTTTTTCCTGACAGTCTTGACGGGAAAGTGGCATTTCCCGTAGAAGACTTCCATCTACGCAATGAGGCCCAGTTTGAGATGATTCTTGTAGCCACGCTTGCAACCACAACATGTTACAGGTACATCCTAGAGGGTTTCCTACAACAAGATTTGTGTATCATTGGTTTTTCTGTTCTATTATTTTACTAATATATCGTACAAAATCTCAATGAAGTTGAAAGTATAATTTTACGAGAAAATACAATAAATGGTACGACCACGCCGAACTTACTTTCTCACATGACTTAAATTTTTTTATTTATCAATAAATTACTTTTATGTGAATTTTATGGGAAAAAACATTAATGTTGTATTGTTAGATTCATAATGAACTATTAACGTACATTTCAGCAAAATCCTTGAAGACGTCTTTGAGAAAATTGTTTGTAATGTACTATTAATGTATAAAATTTGACCAGAATCGCTAAAGCCGTTTTTGGGAAAATCGAAATTTTCTATTTTTTCGCGTCAGTAAACTATCCTTATTTGAATTTTCCGAGGAAAACCACACTTTATACTAGCAGCGTTGATAGCTGGTAAATCAGCATTTTTTTTATACAGTGTGACCTATTTCAAGAAGAAATAGGAATTATTGTTGTTTTTGTACATGCTTTAACTGGATGTGACACAACTTCAGCATGTTTTAACAGAGGAAAGAATAAATTTGCCAAAATATTTGAAAATAGCAAGGATTTGCAAGAGGCTGCAAAAGTTTATATAAAAAAAATGCTGATTTACCAGCTATAATCGCTGCTGGTATAAAAGTGCATGCTTCATTTATTTAAAGTTTTTTATTATTTATATATTTTTAAATAAAAACGTCGTTTTGAAATTCAGGTTTGACTCTTTTATTAAGCCGTCTACTAAAAAAGTAGCATTAATTTAGCATCATTGTGCCCTACAATGAATGCAGCAGAACAACATGTAAAGCGCGTGTATTTGTAAACACGGCTGTGGCTGGGAAACCAAGATATTTCAGCAGAAAATTGGAGTTGGAAACATGATACAGGAAAGTATTTTCCAATCCCAATGCCACAAGAACCAGTTCAACAAAACATCCTAAAAATTATTTTGTGCAACTGCAAAACTGGTTGCGCGCCTTTATTGCTCGGCGGCTTACGGTGAATGTGGCGGAAATAGTTGCCTTCATTCACGACCGGCAGTGTCTATGGAAGACGTAGAGGAAGAAGGAATTAAAAACAAAAAAAAATTTTTTCTTGCTTTTAAATGTATTGTTACGTGTTTATACCCATTTTGTAAACACCATGTATTGTGGATTCGGAAATTATACCAGGGTAACACTAACCACTAATTTATAAACTTACGTACTAATTACTTGACTAATATTACACTGTGTACTATAATTCACTACTTCAGCCCCTTTATCACTTTGGTTACTCCTTGATCTGTTCTCACTAATTGAACTGAACTATCTGACCATATGAACTGTACTAATAGTACAGAAAACGAAGACCGAAAAATCCCCCAATTCGGAAATAAATAGTGCTCAACGGATTATTATTTTAAGTTGGAGGGTTGACCCTTAAGAGTAACATACCAAAAGTTCCCAGCCGTGGGCCTCATGCGTTAGGCGGGAGGCATGATACAAAGAATACAAGGTATGACATTGCGCATGTGGGCGGAGCCAAATCGACAATTGTTCGTCACGCGTTGTTGTTTTTTGGATTATTTTACTTATTTTAGTGTTCTTGCAATAACCTTTAGTTATAAAAATGCGTTGTGCATTGGCATCATGTAAAAGTGACAATACGTTTAAAACGTATTTATGCGGAGTTAAAGCTCATTTATAAAGAACGATGGTTACTAAGAATACTAAGAATCCCCATTTATTCAAAATTCATGAGTTCAGGCAAATCCATGATACAAATTCTTTGTATCATGAGGAAAATCCTATGTAATTTAAAATCCCGCTATCACTGCGTGACATCTTGCGCCAACCGGACCGAATTTGGCGAACTGACTATCATATCTTGTATTCTTTGTACCATGGGCGGGAGGGGGGTGGAAAAGGTCGGTTTGTAGGTTTTTCGTTATTATCTCGAAAACTAAGCATCCTAGCGAAAAGATCATTCTATACAAACTGAAAGTAAGTTAAATTGTCTACAAAAAAGATTCTATTCATTTTTTCGCTAGGGGCAGTAGTTAAGGGTATACGTGAGTTTGAAAATGCGAATAGCTGGAAAAACTGTGTATTGTGGGAGGTAATGCTTAACAAGTAGAAAATTTTATATTACAAGGCCATATTAAGTAATTGGTCGAGTTCATCGTCAAGATCATCATCATCATCATCGTCGTCGCCGTTGATGCTGACGATTGGAGGGCCGTTGGTACACGAAGCGCGGCAACTGCTGCACACAAGCGAGCAGGGTATGCCTGCTTTGCGGCACCCGCAACGGCGCCCGCAACCAGTTGTGCACCCGCAAAATATGTTATATAGGACGGATTCTGGTGCAACTGGGTCCGTGATTGTGACAGGGGGTAAGGAATCCATCCAACCCCCTCATCCATCCCCAAGCAGTTGGCTCCTGCTGATCTCCACATAGCCATTCGCGAAGACCATTCTGTTGCTCCATTCGTTCAGCGGTTGTGATACTACCTCCGCTATTCACAACAAGAGCAAGGGAAGTGTGGTGAAAGTATTTTTGAAAGCCGAGGAGCAGGTCACAGACATCTACAAAGTCTTCTGTGATCCCTCAGCAACACAGGACATGGTAGCTGATGCAGGAGAGCAGCTTTTTTTGGCATTGTACCAGGCCCCATAAGGAGCAGACCTGAACCGGGTACGACACCAGGCCTTTGTTAAAGCCTCGACAAAGCCAAACCCTAATTTTGCGGCACTTCCACCTACCAGAGGGGCTGCTCGCCAACACTCCCTTGGAGTTCATTTGCAGGTTTGTATCAATATACGCTTGTTTACATTAACTTATGTTTTGTATTGTGCTTAGACAAGATTGTGTCACATTTTTTTTACTACAAAGGACGAATTATTGTTTGCAGATTCAGCAATGGCTGTATGGAGATTAGCAGCAGAAGCCAACTGCTTGGGGATGGATGAGGGGGTCGGATGGCTTCCTTACCCCCGTCACAAGCACGGACCCAGTTGCGCCAAAATCCGTCCTACATACCATATTTTACGGGTGCACAACTAGTGGGGGGGGCCGTTGCGGGTGCCGCAAAGATGGCATACCCTGCTCGCTTGTGTGCAGCAGTTGCCGCGCTTCGTGTACCAACGGCCCTTCAATTGTTAGCATCAACGGCGACGACGGCGATGATGATCTTGACGATGACCTCGAGCAATTACTTAATATGGCCTTGTAAATACTTTTAATATTATAAAATTTTCTACTTGTTAAGCATTATATTACCTCCCACAATAGACAGTTTTTCCAGTTATGCGCATTTTCAAACTCACGTATACCCTTAACTACTGCCCCTAGCGAAATAGAATCTTTTTTGTAGACAATTTAATTTACTTTCATTTTGTATAGAATCACCTTTTCGCTAGGATGCTTAGTTTTCAAGATAATAACGAAAAACCTACAAACCGACCCTTTCCACCCCCCTCCCGCCTAACGCATGAGGCCCACGGCTGGAGACTTTTGGTATGTTACTCCTAAGGGACAACCCTACAACTTAAAATAATAATCCGTTGAGCATTATTTATTTCCGAATTGTCTTCGTTTCCTGGCCTATAAAAACTGTCCACTCTGGGTTTCTCTATGCTTTTATATACCCAAAGATGACAGCTCCAGAAAGTTCTCTTCTCATTCTGTGGGTTTCTAGATATTTCCAGATGTCTAGATTTTGACACCGCGTGCGCCATCTATGGGACGATAGCTGAAGCAACCAGCTAATTTAGTTTCCTGTTACGTATACATGACAACTTAGAGGCTCTAGAAATTTTCTTAAACTGACACAAATAAGTCTTATTTAGTGTCTGTATCACTTTCCAATTGAAAAAATTCAATTATCTCCACTAATTTCCGAATAAAATGTTTTAAAAATTTTCGCGAATTAACACAAATGAGTCTTTTTCACTGTCTCTACCACTTTTCAGCTGAACAATTTAATTATCTCCACTATTTCTGAATAGAATGTTCTGGAACTTTTTCCGAAAACGCACTGTTCTGTTTTTTTAGTTCAAATATAGTCCTTACACAACGTCCCATAAGTCAATTCTTCGTGTCACCACTAATTCCCGAGAAGAACACTGTAGAAACATTCTTGAACAATTCAGAAGTCTTCCGTTATAATTCCTCTTCTGACACCAATTGTTACATGTAAACACTTTTGTAAACACTCTGTATCGTGTATCCGCAAATTATAACACCAGGGTAACACTAAGCACTAATTTATTAACTTACGTATTAATTACAACAATTCATTACTTTACTAATATTACGCTAAGTACTATAATTCACTACTTCAGTGCCTTTATCACTTTGTTTACTCCTTGATATGTTCTTACTAATTGAACTGAACTATCTGACCATATGAACTGTACTAAAAACTGTCTGCACGGCCACTCTCTGCTTTTATAGTCTTGGGTAAACATTATCCAGTGTTCCAGCAGATATCTGCAATCTTCTAGACTTTTCCAGATGTCAGCGCCTTTCTCGACGTTTCCAATTTATGACACCGCGCGCGCTATCTCTGGGACGATTGCCGAACTAACCAATTAGCTCAGTTTTCTACTATGTAGGTATACATGAAACTCTTAGAGGAAATTCCTACATATGTCTCTGGGGGGTAGAAATACATAATAATATAAAAGAACCAAAAATTTCTTTCTGAATAAACCACAAAAAAAATATCTACGAATGTGCTAAGTATATACATTATACATTTCTTTCGTACGAATTACGATCTCAGTGGAAATTACATTAAAGTTTTATTTGAAACATATTATTTTAGATTAGATAAAAAAAACGAATAGAGTTGTAAACGACGTTTTGAAGCATATTTTCTATTTAAAAAGTTTTGTCTAGCTAACTTGGCCGGTGCCTGATATGTATGGGCAACTATTTAAAGAATTCAAATTGATAGTGCGATCTTCAGTGATTAGATGAGGTAGTGCACTAAGCGCGTTGTTTTAAACGTGGCTTCCCCAATGAGCCCCATCCACAACGTGTTTTTATTAGAAATCAGAAAAAATAAGTTTCTTCCTCAATTTTTTTTTTGCTGGCTAATGTCCATTATTTCCCCGTCAGTTTCAGTCCTCTAATAAGTTGGTAAGATCGATATCTTCATAATTGTCGACATTGTTTTCTTCTGTTTCAAACGGTGCTACATTGACCATGACAATTACACACACTGCTGAGCAATGCAAACTTCCTGCAGTCACAGTTGGACCCACAGTCTATATGGAGCAATTGCGAAAAATTGTATTCAGCAGAATGTCTGGAACACCTGTTGAAATTAGCTTCAAAATATCATTACTTATTATTCATTACAAATTATGACTATTGATGGAGCGATGTTGGAGCGTGTTATGGACGATTTCATGAAGAGGGTCGAAAATTGCATCCAACGCGACGGACACCATCTCGATGACATTATCTTCCATACTTGATACACATCGTAAATGGCATTGTGTTAAGCTTCATTATTATTATTTTGCAATTCTTTGTGTAACACTTATTTCAAAATCGTCCAATATATTCATATGGCTGTTAGTAACTACTGAAATGGCATAACATTACAAAGGCAGTAACATCACATTTGCCCTTCTCTAACCGCGCTAAGCTCCGTGCTATGCGTTCCGAAAACATCCGGTTCCCGATTGTCACCCTGTATATTCAAAAGAAAGGTGAAATTAATAACAGCCAATATTCTTTTATTTTAACCTCCAAAGAATTTCTTAAATTTAAAATCTGCTCTTTACCTTTATTGAATAGAGCTGATGTCGTGTCGCCCTCAGTGATTGCTTGTAAAAATAAATATGGCCTTTACTTTTGTGTATGGGTCAAAACATCTTGGAGAATATGTTTTTGTTTCAACTTTCACTTTATTTGTTTAAACCTTTTCCAATGCTGTTCTCAATAATGACACTAGCGTCGTTTTGACATTGTTTCACGTTTTTCATATTGACGTTTAAATTTTTGAGACAGCATGGAAATAAATCTATTTTTGTTGTCTTTATTGGAAAATTTTTTTTCTTAACTCATTAGAACATTCATTGATGCGCCCAAAGATAACTTTTTGTAGATGCTGGAAGTTTGGCGGATCGACATTGTCCCCTAAGGGAAAACGTGGATAAATGTGTAGTGATACATTGTTAGCTTCATATATAAAAAAGTCATTTAGCTGAAGTAAAAAATGATAGACTTCCATTTTAAATTTTGAGAAACATACAATTTTTTGTATGTGTGTGTCTGTGTAATATATTGAATATCACCGGATCCTCCGCCATTTTATAGAAAACCGCGTATACAAAATATATTACACAAACACACACAAAAAAAGTGAAAAGAGGACTGTTTCTGGGACTCCATTATGACATTCTGAATAAGAATCAGGTGTCCGTTTAGTTCCATCACCCACCAATTTCTAGTAAATCCCAAAAATAACCTAAATTATGAGGGATTTTTTAGGTTACTTTCGCGATTTACAAAAGAATGGTGGCTGATGGAGCTAAACGGACACCCGATTCGCGTCCAGCACATCGAAATACATGGGGGTCACCCAATGGAGTTTCCGGAACCAGACCACTTTTTTTATTTTGTGGAGCTGTGTTATTTCTGAACATTAGAACAATTTGAGGTCGGTCGTGACCTCATGACACACTAGATTGAAAATTAAAATTTACTAAAAATTTCAAAATGACGTGAAGTCATGAAATTAGTAGTCGTATAGAATGACCTCTAGAATTCAGAAAGATAGAAATACAGAGGGTGTCCCACTAAAAAATTCACATGATATTATCTCCGAAATGGTTACTCCTACAAAGAAAAATTATAACAACTTTTTTGTAGATAATTTTCTAAGCTACAAGTTTCAGAATAGCTACTTTGTCGTAGATCTAATAGATGGCGAAATATTCGTGAAAAATGTTTTTTCTGACCTTTTGATCCTCTGTAAAATTATTAGCAAGGGTCACATCGACGGGGGACTTTTGCTATATTGTTTAAGACGATGACATAAAGGTTCATACACAAAAACTTGCCGCAAAAATATTCTAAAATCTCTGGACTATAAGGAATTAATTTCCAGTTAGATATCAATATTGATAAATAATAACAGAAATGACAACATAAGTAATGTAATTAACTTACCATCTATGTCAAGAACAGCGATGTTACCCCTAAGCCTTTGAACAGCATGTTCCGGAAATGACATTAGCTTATTGTTCTTTAAACTAAGTACTCTTAGGCGTGGCATTCCGTTGAAAGCGGATCCTTGAACCCCACAGATATTATTATTATCTATCCTCAGCTCGACAAGCCATTCCATTTTTTCTAAAGTAGGCCCAGCCACCTTGGAAATTCTGTTATTGCTAACATCTAACATTTCCAAGGACCTTAGACTACGTAGGCCTGCCCCTTCAAGACCGGGCAACTGGTTATAGCTTAAGTTTAGCATGAGTAAATGGGGTACTAAAGTAAAAGCATCGGAATCAATATTTCTCAATTCATTTTCTTGCAATTCGATCACTTGCAATGACGGTAGTTTATTAAAAGCCGATTTCGGTATTTCTATAATTTTGTTTCTGTTTAACTTTACAGACTTTAAAACAGGCAGCTCTTTTATGGAGTTCGGTTCAATATATTCCAATTCGTTATTGTCTAAGTGTATTGTTTTTAAATATTGTAAGTTATTAAAAGAGCCATGTCTAAGTTCTTGTATGAAGTTTTTGCTGAGTTTCAATTCTCTTAGATTGGTTAAGCTGCCGATAATCTCCGGATCTATATTTTTTATCCTATTATCTGTCAAATCTAAGTTTCGTAAATTTTTAAGCCCATGGAATGCCGGAGGTAGTTGAACCAAGGCATTGTGCGAAGCATCTATAATTTGCATTTCTGCGTTTTTCTCCAGAGTGCCAGGTAAAATTTCAGCGAGTTGATTTTTACTCAGATCTAATCGTTTCAATAGGGGCATGCTTTTGAAGATATCTGGTATTAAAATATCTAAGCGGTTGTTGCTCAAATTTATTTCCTTAAGTTCAGTTGTTTCCAGAAATGCATTTGTATGAATTTGTACTAGTCGATTTTCTTGCAAGTCTAAAGTTTCCAGACGGTTTAATCCAGCTAAAGAGTTCTCTTCTATATTTTGTAATAAATTTCGACCTATAAAATTAATATCATATTAATCGTAATAATTGAAGACGTAATTTAGAATTTATTTATAATCTTGAAATTTATTTAAAATTCGAAACATCTGAATACAGTTATTTATACAACAAGCGTGCAAATCAGCGGCGGCTGGTGAAATTTCAATATTTTTTTTCTCGTCTGTGGCGCATGGGACCCATACGAAATTTGGGAAATAACATCTAGAGAAGCACTTCTCTAATGACCCCTAAAAAATTTTGAAAAAGAAGTTTGCGAAAAAATTTTTGAAAATTTGCTAGCCTCCCCTGGGTCTAGGGACCCCTGTTTACTTTTATTTTTTTTTGTCATATGCATTTGACTTTTCATAAAAATGCATCGACAGATTTTAGAGTTTGTGAAAATATTTTCATTACTAACTGAAATACAATGAACTGAAATTTTGTAATTTACAATTTAACAAATTACAATATTTCAATTCGCTGTATCTCAGTTAGTAATGAAAATATTTTCACAAACTCCAAAATCTGTCGATGCATTTTTATGAAAAGTCAAATGCATATGACAAAAAAAAAAAAAGTAAACAGGGGTCCCTAGACCCAGGGGAGGCTAGCGAATTTTCAAAAATTTTTTCGCAAACTGCTTTTTCAAAATTTTTTAGGGGTCATTAGAGAAGTGCTTCTCTAGATGTTATTTCCCAAGTTTCGTATGGGTCCCATGCGCCACAGACGAGAAAAAAAATATTGAAATTTCACCAGCCGCCACTGGTGCAAATCGATATTTCTTCACGAGTGGGAATTTTATGAATATTGAAAAAGAGCACTTTACACACGGATAGCATACAATATTTTCTCTACCATCGAAATGGTACTAAAAATATTTGTAAAAATTAAAATATAAACAATCTACTTTACGCACTAATATCCGTAAAGTAAAAAAATAAAATAAGAGGGTGGTTGTTTAAAAATCACAATATCCCTTGGCCAACCTAATTTTAAATGAGTCAAATGAATCAAAATCTTAAGAATATAAATTAAAACATCAATATTATAAATAATGATTTAAGCATTATTGTTAAAGAACACTGGAAAATAAATATTATTTCCATCAGATTTTCCTAATTAATTATTTCTTGGAGTATATTCTTCACCAACAATATTGTTAACTATATGAAAAATATTATAGTCCTTCGTTACATTTTTTTTTCGTTATCTAATCATTTCTGAAAGATGTATATTTTTCACTAGAAGTATATCCCATTTCAGGCGCGGATTTAGAAAATTCTTGAGGGGGGGGGGCGCACATTTTAAACTAAATTGACCAAAATCTCTAATTTGAGTGCTAATGAATGGATTTTGATGAAGACTTGTGCAATGTGTTTGTAATGACGTTAATAAAAAAGCTGAAAAAAAGATTAGAACAGGAAATTATCACGGGTTCCGTAACTTGTAGAATTTGATCAAAAACTAAAAAAAAAATAATATATTTACCTTTTTTGGCCCAAAGTAAGATGTTTTTACTCTTATGATTTTTTTCTAAAAATGCATATTTCTCGAGATATGGCCACTCGAAAATTCCTAAAAGTGGGGGAGGGGAAATATACCAATTGAAAAAAAACTCTGAAAAAATTCAGGAGAATGTATCATCGAAATACAAGACTTTTTTTATTTGCAACTTTTCTATTAAGGTAGTACTGTCGATACTGCAGGAGTCAAAAGTATACACTGTCTCGTTTGACTTGCGCAGTATTTAGACTAGGCAACGTCGCGATGAAGTGAGAGAGAATTGACAATGATTTATCAAAATCGTCGCTTCAACTGCCTTCGAAATCACTAAACGTCAAAAAATGCCACTTTCGATTCGTTCGTGCCGAGCCGAATTTTCCAATTACGATGTGCGATTTACAATCAGGTTTAACTGGAAGTCTTCCTCTTTACGTCGCGACATTATACGGCCATTTTGCTGGTGTTTTTCCAAAAATATGAACGAGTCAATATCGCATGTTTTTGCAATTTTTCCGGTTCCGAAATGCGAGCTGTTCTTTGCTATTTTTCGCAGATATCTCCAGAACCATTCGAGCTAGCTAATTTACATAGAATTAAATTTGCTTAAATTATATTTATAATGTTGCAAAAACCGAAGAGTATATTGCATTTGATCGGCACGAATTAGAAATTAAAACCGTAAATATCGCTCGCAGAGAAAAAAAATTTCATATCATTGTGTTAGTGAACGAATTCTGAACAACTTTCAAAATGTCCGTCTGACCGCCCGTCACGTTTCTTGTAAGCACGATAACTTAAGAAAGAAAAGTCCGATTGTGTGAATTTGGAAAGTAAGTTAATGTTAGCTAGAGGAAGAACTCTTCTTTTCCATGCAAAGTTAGCCGAAGTAGGTGCATTTTGGAATGATTGCAAACTGGTTAACCAGATGATAGATGTAGTGATGAGTGTGTTGAATGAGGGCATCCTGTGTGGGCGGTAGATTTTGAATCATCTTTACTTTTCCTTGTGTGAAGAGATTCTCTCTGAACTTGTTGATGGTGTCAAGTTCTGTTGTGCCATCGTACAGAATGCATGTGAATCGCTCTATAAGTTCAAATGCCTTTGTTTTAACATCCACTGGCTAAAATTGATGTTTTGCAGAGAAGATAAATCCTTCAGGGCCTGGAGGGTATGCTTTCCATGTCTTCCATGTTGATTTTTTCCCCTTACCAAAAAATTGTGATGTAGTGTAAAAAATAAAAATGAAGCCAAAGAGGGTACTTTGTATGAAAGTAATATAGGACTACTTAATTCTCTGCATGAATGTATTCCGGCTGTAAAGGTAGATGATCATAAAGAACCGATTTCAGTATTATTTGATTTAGAAACAGGAAGTTTTTCCAAGACTTCTGATTTTTACAGATTTCTGCGAAGTACAAACAGTATGAATTTTCAGTGTACGTTAAACCAACACAAACAATTTCTGAAGAAGCTAGTAAAGTGCAAGGTTTACAGTTGGTTAATAGTAAGCTTGTACTTCATGGCAAACCTATTAGAATGTTACTTTGTCAGAAGCATTAGTCGCGTTATATGAATTTTTAGGTTTGTTCAACCGCAAATGCATTTTAACTGCTCATAATTGCTCATTCGACTATCCTCGATTGATGGGTGCTATAGAAAAATGTTTATTAAAAGAACATTTTCATGGAATAATTCTTGGATATTCTGATTCACTTCCTATAATAAAGAAAAGAACTGGAAAAACAAAGAAAGGTGATAATAATAAAGAATTGAACATAAATTGTGATAAAGCTCATGATTCTCTTCATGACGTAGTCATGCTGGATCAAGTTTTAAACAAATTAAACACGATGATTTACTTGGTTCTTTTTTAAGTTGGGACGATGCTTTAAAAAAATAAAATTTTGAAGAATTTGTCTATTGCTATAAAAGGATTAAATTTATTAAAAGACTGTGTATCAATATTAGAAGAGAAATGGTTGCTGCAAACGTGACTTATGAAATGGTTGAAGATGCATATAAAAAATATATATAATGGTTTATTAAACATTTTAAGGAAAGATGAGAATGGTGTTGTTAATGTTACAAAACACAAAAAAATATTGCAGAGAATTTTTAATTTTTTAGGAAATAAAGAAAAAATAACCAAGAAATCGTTATTATAAGATTAATTATTAAAAAAATGAAATAATATTATCTGTAACATTATTAGTCATTCATATTTTATTACATTTAATAAATATGTGCTAATAAAACATCGTTCATGTTATTTTTAATAAAGAATTTTTATGAAACCTACAGTCTAATATTCCATACATTTTTAAATTTACGACGTTGCCACGTCTAATAAACTACGATATAAAAAGTAGACTTTTAACATTTATTCGCTAATTTCTACTATCACATTCTCTGAAGCTGTACTTTTAAGAGTCTAAAATGTTTTGTATATTATTGTAATATGTTGCAACCCCTTAAAATTTAAGGTTATGTTGGTTACTAAAAAGTAGTAGTATTTGCACCTACTCGAGAAACCTACCAGAAGTTAGTTTTGGTGACATCTGGAATTATCTAGAGAATGGTGGCGTCATCACAGAAAAATCGAGATCTGTCATTTTTAGGTATAAAAGACCGACCGCATTCTCAGCGAGTAGTTCAGAAAGTTCAAAAAGTATAGAAAGTGAGGTTAAGACTTCAAGGATAAACAAAGTAATAAACATTGTGATTTTAGTCAGTAAAGTGTATTTAAATTAATAATAGTATTGTGAAGTATCCAGTAAATATTTAATAAAGTGTGTTAGTGGACAATCTCTTGTTATAATTTTTGGAACCCACGGAATTTGCAAGGGGTAGTTTCCTAAGGGTGGAAACACGTCACAATTGGTGTCAGAAAGCGGAATTTTATGACAAGAGGAGCTCTGAAGTTGTGCTGGAGTGTTCGAGAAGTATTCTCGAGGTTTAGTGCTAACACGGAGGACTCATTTACTGGACATTTGTTCGAGGGTTATTTTCGAACAGGAAAATAGTGTTAAGTGCATTTTTGAGACATTGTAGAACATTTTACTAGGACATTAGTGTGATAATTAAATCCTTTGAACTGAGAAGTGATAGAGACACTGAAAAAGACTCATTTAGTGCGTGGAAATTACTAGAACTTTTCTATTTGGACATTAGTGGAGATTATTAAATTCTCTGAACTGGATAGTGACAAAAGACTCTGGATAAGACTTTTTCGTGCTGTTTCGAGATTTTTCTGGAAAGTTCCATTACCGATATTGACGTGACAGTTAAATTTATTTTATTTTAATTTCATCGTATGCCCGTAACAACAAGAAGTATGGCATCCGATAAACAAATACAGGACTTATTCGAACAATTCCAAAAAATGATGGCGCAGCAACGGCAGGAAGATAAAGAAGAGCAAGAAAGAAAACGCCAGGAGGAAGAAAAACGGCGTCAGAAAGAAAAAGAGGATGAAGAAAGAAGACGTCAGGAAGACAAAGAAGAACAGGAGAAAAGACGTCAAGAGGCAGAAAGACGACGTCAAGAGGAGAAGGAAGAACAAGAAAAGCGACGTCGAGAAGAAAAAGAAGAGCAAGAAAGAAGACGTCAAGAAGAGAGAGACGAATTAAAAAAAATGATGGAAAATCTGGAAACAAGACGCCAAGAAGAAAAAGAAGAACAAGAAAAACGCCAGGAAGAATTAAGGAAAATTCTGAGCGATCAAATAAAAACACAACAAGACGCAATCATTTCTGCCAATGAAGAACTAAAGAGTGAAATCAAGGAGGAAGTAAGTGAAGTCAAAGGGGAGGTAAATGAAGTTAAAGAAAAAGTAAACAAGTTCGAAGAAGAAGTCAAAGGAGAAATAGACCGGCTTAAACGACAGTTGAGAGATAGAGGAAGCCACCAGGTGGTATCATCAGGTCAGCGACTAAAACCTCCTTCTTTTGACGGCCAAAGTTCCTGGACGACTTACAAGAGGCAGTTTGAGGCAGCAGCATGTGCGAACAACTGGGATAACGAGGAAAAGGCCATGGCATTAGTTCTGGCGTTAAGGGGCCAGGCCTCAGAGTTGCTTCAAACTATCCCAGTGGATAAACAAAGGGACTTCAAAGTCTTGGAAGCTGCATTGGACTTGAGATATGGCGACCAACATCTCGCCCAAGTATACCAAGCCCAGCTAAAATCACGAACACAAAAGGCTGGAGAGAGTTTACAGGAATTCGAAGCTGCGATAGAGAGACTGGCACACCTGGCGTATCCGAGTGCACCTAGAGAATTTCAGGAACAATTAGCCGTAGGGGCCTTTTTAGATGGCATAAGGGACGAAGAGGTCAGGCGAGTTTTGAGGCTGACAAGACACCAAAGTAGTAGCGAAGCTTTGGTGCGTGCACTTGAAGTAGAAGCCGCCTACAGAGATACTCCAAGGTCGAGAGTGCGAGCTGTGACTCTCGAAGAATCGCAACCAGAAATGAACCAGAACCCTATGTTGACGGAGATGCAGAAAATGTTTACCAAATTATTGAACAAAGTGGATGATCTTAGGGAGCAGAGAAAACAACAAAATAAAGGAAAGCCGAGTGGAGGTATTAAATGTTACAACTGCGGCAAGGTAGGACACATGAAGCGAGACTGTCGACAGCAGAATTCGGAGAGTCGAGTAAATGCTGTGAATCTTGAAGAGAAGCAGGAAAACAGTACCAAGGGCTGGGGAATGCAGTGACCCCAGAGAAATAAATATTTCCCAGCTTCGAAGAATCGCAAGCAGTCTGTTGTTGCATGGATATGTGAACGGAAGAAAATGTTTGTTTACCATCGACACAGGTACTACGTCATCAATAGTACGGCCAGGATTTATATCGGGCATAAAGATTACCAAGAGGCAAAATGAAGAAGTGATCGTCCGTACAGCTACGGGGGACAGGGCTACGGTTCATGGGGAAGTAGACCTGGGTTTGCAGATTGGGCATTTGGGGTTCGACCACAGGGTCATCGTGGCTGACATTACGGATGACTTCATTTTGGGACTGGACATTATGGAACAGTATGGATTTATTGTTGACGTAGGGAAGCGAATGTTAAGGATTGGGAACGAACAATTTATTCTGTCAAAAGTGAACGACCAATGCGAGAAAACCAGGCTGTTGACAACGCAGGCAGTCAAAACTCCTGCATTATCCAGAAAACCAGACAAGGAAGATTGCAAGCGCTACCCTCAGGTGAGAAAATTGCCGAACATGGTTAAAGTCAACACTGTCAAGGTCGATCTTCCAGACAGTTGGCCAAAGAAAACTCTGAGGCAAGAGCAATTGCATGATGTAGAAATCGGACCCATGTTGCGAGCAAAAGAAGAGGGAACGCGTCCAGCATGGAAGGATGTTTCCGACACAGAAGTGGGGCTGAAGGCTTTATGGTCACAATGGGATTCACTTACAGTCGTAGACGGGCTTTTAAGGAGAGCATGGGAAAGCCCAGATGGGAAGCAGGTTGCCATGCGTCTAGTGATTCCCAGGTGTCGTGTACCAGAAGTACTCCAGAAAGCGCACAATAAAACGTCCAGCAGACACTTCGGCATAAACAAGACATTGAGTAGAGCACGGGAACAATTTTATTGGGTTAATAGTCGCCAGGATGTGGAGGCCTGGTGTCGCAAGTGTAAGAATTGTGCTGCCCGTGGGGAACCATTTTCCATGAGCAACTACAGAAATGGAAGTCGAGAACAGCCAAAGAATGATCGAGAGCAGATGAACAGAACTAGTAACCGCTTGAAGGCTCGTTATGATCAGAATGCCAGTACAGGGGGATTCAAGGTGGGGGATCTGGTTTGGCTGTACAACCCACAGCGGAAGGAATGGAGATCCCCGAAATTTCAACCTCCTTGGGATGGACCGTATACTGTTATTACCCGAACTAATGATGTCGTCTATCGTATTCAACGAAACAAAAAGTCCAAGATGAAGATCGTACACTTGGATAGACTGGCGAAGTATGTGAAAGAGGCTGAATTGCCTGACCGGGACGTTCAGGCTTAAGGAGGGGGCAGTGTAATATGTTGCAACCCCTTAAAATTTAAGGTTATGTTGGTTACTAAAAAGTAGTAGTATTTGCACCTACTCGAGAAACCTACCAGAAGTTAGTTCTGGTGACATCTGGAATTATCTAGAGAATGGTGGCGTCATCACAGAAAAATCGAGATCTGTCATTTTTAGGTATAAAAGACCGACCGCATTCTCAGCGAGTAGTTCAGAAAGTTCAAAAAGTATAGAAAGTGAGGTTAAGACTTCAAGGATAAACAAAGTAATAAACATTGTGATTTTAGTCAGTAAAGTGTATTTAAATTAATAATAGTATTGTGAAGTATCCAGTAAATATTTAATAAAGTGTGTTAGTGGACAATCTCTTGTTATAATTTTTGGAACCCACGGAATTTGCAAGGGGTAGTTTCCTAAGGGTGGAAACACGTCACATTATTTTCTCTCGTTTTCTCCTTTTCAATTGAAATCTGAACGGTACTTTTTGTAAAATATGATGAAACCTGTGATTTCTCATAAGGATCAATGTTTATTCGCTAATAATTACTACTATCACATGCTTTAAAGCTGTACTTTTAAGTGTCTAAAATATTTTGTATATTATTTTCTCTTGTTTTCTCCTTTTTAGTTGAAATCTGAACGGTACTTTTTGTAAAATATGATAAAACCTGTGATTTCTCAATGTTAAAAGCATCAAATTTCAAATGTCAATATTTTTTTACTGGTTCTCTGTAGCTCTTCAAAAATTTAATTGGATCATTATCTTACCATAATCTACAATTTTATTTATTAATTTCTGAACATTAATTCTAAGACCGACAGTATTACCTTTGCAGTGCTTTAAAAACACGTAATTTAAAAATTAAAAAAAACTCATACGTATGCATTGAGGCCTTCTAAACATTTTTTGTCTCTTGGAATTTTTTTGTAACTTGCTAATTTTTCGAGTTACATGCAGTTTTTCACGATAAATAATGTACTATACATTTCTTGCACATTAAAAAATACTTGACAATTCGAATGAGCGAGATTTATACATATTATTATAAAAAAATATAAAACCTATAGAGTTATATCATTTTTAAAGCTTCAATATAATTAGCAAGTTACAAAAAAATTCCAAGAGACAAAAAATGTTTAGAAGGCCTCAATGCATACGTCTGAGTTTTTTCAAATTTTTAAATTACGTATTTTTAAAGCGGTACAATTTCAAAGAAAAGGGTAGTTTTTCATGTTTTTCCGGAAAAACTGTGAAAACGCACTACGGAACAGTTGCAAATAAAAAAAGTCTTGTATTTCGATGATATATTCACATGAATTTTTTCAGATTTTTTTTTCAATTTTTACATTTCCCCTCCCCCACTTTTAGGAATTTTCGAGTGGCCATATCTCGAAAAATATGCATTTTTCGAAAAAAGAGTAAAAACATCTTATTTTGGGCCAAAAAAAGTAAATATATTGTTTTTTTTTTTCATTTTTGAGCTAATTCTGCAAATTACGGGGTGTTTGTTTTCTATCCCTTATGATCATTTCCTACTCTAATCTTTTCTTCAACTTTCTTATTAACGTCATTACAAACACATTGCATCAGGTTTCATCAAAATCCATTCATTAGCACTCAAATTAGAGGTGAAACGTTGACTGGATTAATATGGCATTCTGAACTTTTTATTAAAAAAAACCTAAATCTATAAATCAAACTATAAAATAAAATGAAAATGACTAATGCCTAATTTATTCCTTAAATCATCGATTTCAGTTAAAAGAATGGAAACTTGACAATTAATGGTTCAGGGGGGGAGCACCTGCCCCCCCCCCCTAAATCCGCGCCTGTCCCCCTTCTCTGTTGGCAATAGCGTCGGTTATCTACCAAAAGTTATTCTTCTTCATCAAATAATTTCGTAAAGATAGCGTCAATAGTCGGACAAGAGACCGGCAGACAGACTGACAGAATTTAATGATCTAATGTAACCTACGTATTGTGGAACGTAAAAATGTGAAGAAATCTCAGAGTGATTTCTTCACAATTACAATACTTCACTTTGGTAAGCGAGGTTAGTAAAAGTTAAAATAACAACTTAGCTAAGTCTAACTATTTATGTGATTGATGTAAAGTAACAAAATAATTTATTTCCATTTTCAATCGAAATACATCCAGATTTTTTTTCCATACGTTAATTTATTGAGATTACTGAGAGATTGCAAATAAATTTCAAGATTTTTATTTATTGTGTGAAAAATTACCTAGATATAAACGCCTCAATTGTGGTAATGTCCTGAAGGATCCATTAGGAATATTTTGAATCTTGTTATAAGACATATCCAACATACGAAGGAAAGGTAGATCCAAACTTGATTGTGATGGAATTTGCGATATTTTATTGTGGTGTAAATGTAAGTATTCAACGCTCCTCGGAAGACCAGGCACAAATTCCAGTAAATGGTTGTGGCTAATGTCCAGTTCATATAAGTTTAAAAGATTTCTAAAAGCTGTTGGATGTATGGCATTTAAATCATTCAGTGAAACATTGATATGTTCAAGAGACGGTGTTGGTAGAAATAAAGTAGGGTCGATAACGGTTAAATCATTATTGCTTAAATCGATTCGTCTCAGCGAAGGCAAATTAGCCAAAAAACTAGCACCAAGTCTTTTGAAAAAGTTTCCAGATAGATCTAAACCTTTCAGTGCCGGCAAATTCCAAAACGGCCACTCCAACATATCAGATAGAGAATTATTTTTCAGTCTAAGTTCTCTAAGAGCAGGCATTGCCATAAATGCCTCCCTGTCTATTAAATGTATTTTATTGTTATCTAAGTTCAAGTGCTCCAATGTGGGATGTCCACGGAGGGCACCAAATGGAATCGCTTCTAAACTGTTGTAGCTCATGTCCAAAAACACAAGTCTCGGCAAAGCGTCTAAAAGTGATCGTAATTCTGTCACGTGACTAATATCATTTTCTACAATTGACAACTCTTCCAGTCCGCTACCAGAATGTTGCAGAAAACTTTCAGGATGAACACGTCTTAACATGTTTCTGTTCAAATCTAAACTCCTCAGCAACGGAACTCTGTGAAATGCACCGTGATGAAGTTCAGTTATGCGATTATTAGACAAATTAATCTTCTTCAAAACCGGTAAGTCAACAAAAGCCGCTTCACCAATCTTATCTATATAGTTATAATCTAAGTTAATAATCTCTAATTGTGGTAATTCTCGGCTTCCTCGTCCGATCATACCTGCATCTGTTATTTTATTTCCCACCAGCCAGAGTTCTTTTAACAATGGTAACCTGCTAATGGCTCTCGGATGCACCCAGTTTAATCCACAATAAGATATATTTACTAAATTTAAATAAGGTAAATCTTGTAACAAATTAGCCTCTAACTTAGTAAGTCGGGGGCTCGAAGTAACGTGCAACTTTTCCAAACGGGGATTATTTTTAAAATTTACTGGAGATAGTTCTACGAGGGATTCTGATTCGATTTGTAGATATCGCAGTTTTGGAAGTCCAGAAAATAGAGGCAAACGTTTTAGTAGTATTGTTTGGATGGTGACAGCTTGCAATTCGTTTAGTTGCGATAAGGAATCGTCCGGAAGGCTTCTTAATTGCGGTTCAACAATGAAAATTTCCACTAAACTTGATTGTAACCCAGCCAACCAATCACTGGATACTCGCTCCAATCCATTGTAGCGTAACATTAAACGCAGTATTTTTAATGGGATAAAAGTTCGGCCAGGCAAGGACGGCAAGAAATTGTTTTCTAAAATTAATTCATCTATTGGGTTAGTTATATATTCTCCTACGGTTCTGAGACCATCTAAAACCCTTGGAAGATCACTGTGTGAACACCTGAAAGTATAATTTGATATTACAAATTCGTTATATTTTCTAAGTATACTCTTAATAGTACTCAAAATTGCTCAATGCAATGGTTTAGACAATGGCAAGTACATTGTCTCAATTTTGCTTGAATTTTCAAAAGATTTGATATGATAAATAATGCCTCTCTAGAACAAAAGCTTTATATTATGGAGTTAAGTGGAAACTTATTGTCTTGGATAAAGAGCTATATAGAAGTGAGGACACTAAAAGTTCAACTAGTTGACATACAATCAGATATACAGAATTTAATGTATGGAGTCCCTCAAGGATCTGTTTTGTGTTTTGTATAAACAAGCTTTCTAACTATTTGACTACTGGTCACTTAACAATGTTTGCAGATGACACAAAGACTCAATTTATTGATCAAACATTCCAAGAGGTCTCTGCTTGGGCTCAAAGAGATAAATTAATAATGAATGAAAATGAAACAGTTATTGTCAATTTTGGTTTAGAAAGACAACTGCCGCCTCACGATATAATGTTGCACGGTGATATTGTATTGTCTCATAACACGAAATTGCTTGGTACACGTGGACAATAAGTTGTTGTAGGACAAACAATTGAGCAAATATGTTCACAACTTAAAAAGGCTTATTTTGCTATATTGCAAATGGAAAGTTCTTTTAATTAAGCGGAGCTATTGACCGTATACTATGCTTTTGCTTATTCGTATATTTCATAGAGTAGTATTATTATGAGATGTTCGCAAAAAATAAGCGAAGAAACGAGTTTGTACACACCATCATTCTAAGTTAATAAGAATGAATTACGTCATATTCAATGTTGAGACTTGCGGCACCTCTAGTTTGCAGTAGAGTTGTATTCACCGGCGGTGATTAATTTAAGTGAATAAGTAAACCTATTTTGAGTGCGAAATATTTTCACAAATACTAACCTCAACTATATTTGTACCAGAAAAAATATATTTATTTATGCAAAGAAAGATTGTCATTCGTAAAGTACAAGATGTGGTGATCTACTCTGTATACCATCACATCATACATCAAATTATAAACACTCACAACATTACAACTGTTTTCTACTTTTCAGTAGTCTTCCCCCGATATACGAAATATGCAAAACTATAGACATTATAAAACCGCAGTTAGATATATATTGCTTGAAGGTAGCTTTAACAACATTCAAGACTTTTTAAATAGTGAACCTTGAGGAATTATTCATATATTTAAATATTATGGAAACTGATCTGTATTTGAGACTGTAATAAATGTAATGTTCAGTGGCCTGATGTCTGTAATTTGGTAAATAAAAAAAATTAATGTTGTGTAAATGCGCTAAAATCTAAATGTGTAGTAATATTACCATATCTGATATTCTTCTCCTCGCATCAAACATCGGCAGGGTAATATGGCTTCTAGAGGAGGACAGCCCTTCTGCGCAGCGATTCTCTTAACCCGTATCCATAATATTGCTATTATAAATATGTATTTCCATTTAAAAAACATTTTGATCAAGTCATGTCATTATTTTTGCTCCATACTATGGTTAAATCCATATATTTATATTGCTATATCCTACGATGGTTTAGTCATCCTGAAACTAATGAAGACTTCATTAAAAGCTACTCTATGTAGTTTGTTCGCATATGAACTCTCTCTAATGAAAAGTGTTTTTTTTTTGGATATTTAGCAAATAATTTTCATACATTCAGTATCTAATATTTAATTTGAGGAAACAAGGAATTAATCTTTATATACAGTGTTGATCTAATTCTGATCACGCTAGGATACCAATAAAGCTAGTCGATGACATCATTCCGAAAATATGATAATATGTCATTGCCTGGTAAATATCAAGAGATTTTCCTTGGGTGAAGTCACTATCGATCGCAAAAAATGTATCTTTAACCCTTGAGATCGATAGTAACTTCTCGCAAAGGAGAAGTCTCTTGAAAATATTTTCTAGACAATGATTGCCCGCTTGTCGGGGTCTGTATGTCTACATGCATGTCTAATAATTCGAAAATTATTTGACCAATTTGATCACTGCCTAACAACAAAGCCTCACAAGAAGAATTGTATTGAATATAAGCTTCTCAAATATCTACCAAGTAAAGGTGATGTGCAGCTCACATACATCGTTAATGCTATTCTACGATTACAACACTGGCCCACACAAGGGAAGTCCGCCATAGTTTCCCCATTCTGAAGGCGAATAAGAATGCTAAAATCGCCGGTAGCTATCGACCCATATCGCTGCAGTCGTCGTTTAGTAAACTGGTGGAGAAGGTCATCCTGGACAGAATAAGCTCTGCTCAGGATGGGCTTCATATTGAAGATGAGCATCAGTCCAGCTTCAAGAAGGGGAAAAGTACGACTCGGTAAGTTATAAGAACTGTTAATGACGTGAAAGTACAATATAAGAGCATTACCATGGTGTTCCTAAATATTGAGAAAGCCTTCGATACCATCTGGATACTGAGACGTATTTATGAACTACACTCTTATAACTTTCCAATTTATGTCACAAAACTCATTCACTTGTACTTGATTGGTAGATCGCTACAAGTGAGACATGTGAGAATGAATAATAAGCTTTAAACACCGCGGGACATACGTGCGGACGTCCCGCAGGGGTCGTGCCCTGCATTCAAGTTATTTAACCAATACCTACGTCTCGGTTTCTCCAACGTTCACGAATACGAAACTTGTCAAGTACGCCGACGAAATGACCATGTATGCTAACAGCCATAATGTACAAGTGGCAAACATGTTGCTGAAGGCACACGTGGTCCATGCCGCGGCTTAGTACAATAAGAGCGAGTACACACTGGGCGCTTGGCGTTGGCGTTCGGTACGCATCGGTAGCGTACACACAGCGCGCTTAGCAAGGCGTTCAATGAGCGTTTTGTAATAGAGGGTGTGCGTTCACTCCATACGAAAGCGCGCGATCAAATGTACAATACAATAGCGGCGTATGCATCTGGAAGCGCGCGGCTAACGCGCGTTCAAACCATAATCTGACAACGCGCGCTTGACCAGAAGCGCGCGCTTGAATGTGTACACCTTCGCAGGCCACCTTGGTTCTTAAAACGCGCGTTGCTAAAGCACGCGCTACAAAACGCCCAGTGTGTACTCGCTGTAAGTGGAAGATTCGAGTGAATGCTGCCAAATCTGAGGTCTTCACACAGAACTTCAACAAGAATAAAATAATAACGTCACTTTAGATCGAAGGGAACCAAACTCGAGACTGTGTGAAGTATTTAGTACATCTTAACGAAAGGCTTAACAACTGTTTATTCCATATCCATAAGTCTATACTCCCTCATAGCTAGCAATAGCAGACTTAATAGGCATAATAAAAAAATAATTTATACCTTTGTAGTGAAGCCGGTCCTAGCATAGGCCGTGCCGGTGTGGTGCAGTGCATCGGCCACAATATTACTCACAGTTCTTGAGAATAACTTTCTCCACCTTATTTCACCTCCTTACACCTCCTACGTACAATGCAAGATCACGTCCGAGTAAATTCCCAGTTCAAACTGGGCGACAGTCCGCTAACAAGCAACGTAACACAAATAAGAGAGCATAACGCAATATTTCGAATTAAACATAAACTACCATTCACAACTACAACTACTTTCTGAGTCTCTCTCTTGTCAGTCGGGGGGTGTCGGTAGGGTTTTTTTTTGGGGGGGGGGGGGGGGTTAATAATTCCCAACTCCCATTTTCTCAAAAAGAATTTTTCCAAAATGAAAATTGATGAGGGGGGAAATTTCTCCCGAATTCTCCCAACTAAAGCTTGAATTTCCCAACTCGACCACGATATTGGAGGGGGGAGCGTCACCCATAGCGACACCTGTTGTTAGTGAACACTAGGGTTGTAAGACCCATGATAACCTCGGTGATATGGTGGACCACGACACTGCAGTTTGGAGCAATAAGGCTATTAAGTGGCGTACAAAGGCTTGCCACTGGGGCCATAAAAACTGCTCCCACGGATGCACTGGAAGTCCTTTTAGACACCAATACACAGATTTATCAAAGGGGAAGCTCGTTCAGTGGTACATAGGCTAATGTAAGGCATAACGCCCATAAGGCAACAATACGGAACAGAGCACCAAAAGTTATACTCAGAGCTGAAGGCAGATTCCATTTTGGGAATGCCCAAGGACACTATGGTCCCAAAGTAAAACTTCTACAAAAATTTTCAAATCAAAATACCAGACAGAGAGGACTGGAAAAACGGTCCTCCAATATCGGCGTAAACGATCTGGTATACGGACGGCTCCAAGACATAATAACGAGTCGGAGCTGGTATTTACGGGATAAGGTCGAAAACGAAAATCCCGATAAGTCTAGGAATACACGCCACAATATTTCAGGCTGAAGTGGGCGCTATATAGTGGTATGCAAAGGAAATAATAAGGCAAGGAACTGTAAACCAGTCAATTGCCTTTTTTTCCGATAGCCAAGCAGCGCTAAAAGCACTCGATTCCATGCAGGTCGATTCAAGACTAGTATGGGATTGTATAAATGCCCTTACAGACCTAGGAAGTCAGAACAAAGCGATCGTGGCATGGGTACCAGGACACGAGGTACACAGGGGAAATGAGAAGGTTAATGAACTGGCCCGAGAAGGCGCATCTAAGGCCCTGGTAGGACCCGAACTCTTTTGCGGTATGGCTAAGCGACGCATACGAACATCCATTAACGAATGGGTACAAAATAAATCTCTAGAGTAGTGGAAGAATTTTCCACAACAGAGACAGGCCAAAAAGTTCATTAAAGAACGATCGGCCAAATTCACGGAAGACCTACTACGCCAAAATAGAAAGCCTATTAGGATAATAGTAGGTCTTCTAACTGGATATTGCAGGCTTAATAGACATATGAGTCTAATGGGCCTGGCAGATGATGCAATATGCAGATTCTGTCAAGACGAAGAGGAAAGCTCAGTACATGTGCTGTGCCATTGCGAAGGCCTAGCCAGACTGAGGTTCCAACTACTTGGCGAAGAGAAACCAAGGGCAGATAGCTATTACCAAGGAACCCTTACAAGGAGAGCCACAATAGATCCACAGGCCAAGGCCAATCAGCCAGCTCCTTTTTCAATCTAATCTAATCTAGTTAACTACAACCTTTGTTATGTTCTTCTGTCCTATCCGTTTTCCCATCCATCCATAATTAAATGATTCTCTTAAGCAGATTTTTCATTTGTCGCGTTTTCCTGTGGCAGCAACCAAAATGTTTTCCACCAGTGCTACTCCTTAATTTTACTTAGTAAGTTTTAATACTCCTTTTTGAGGAAAGTTCACCTTATTACCATTTTAATTCTCCTCAGGCGAAAGGAGCCTGGTCTTTATATTTATCTTTAGTTGTTCTGGAACAGCCTCGTCCAGTATATAATATAGTGTAGTTACCAGAGGCACCACGTAACATTTGATTAAAAATAAAGTCTTTTTGAACTGAATTGAATTTGACCGATTTAAATCGGTTTCCTCTATTGTGACGGGCATCGTATAGGAAAGGTACCCTCATAATCGTAAAGTAGAGGGGAGGCAGAAATAAAAAATAAACATTTTAAACAAATAAATATACTACTCGACTTTTAATGAAACTGTCACTAAATTAATTTTAAGGTTCTGGAGAAGGTTTTAGGATTACCCATGCCAGAAGTTCTCAACCTTCTGTCACCAAAAACAAAAACAGTTGGATTTTTTTTGAAAAGCCAGTAATAATGAAGTTGGTTTTCGTTCATTAAAAGGACCCCGCACCAAATACATGGGAAAATGGGTCTCGATGAAAAGTTTTGTAACTTTGGGAAAAGGGAGTTCTTGTTGTCAGGATCAAACTTTCAAATGTAACCTGGGCCTGAAAACCCGCCGTTTCGGAGTTACTGGCAGTCGAAAAATGTATAAAGTAGGGATTTTCGCTTCTCACGAATTGATCGACATTGGATAATAATATTTATAAGAACAAGGTCTATCTTATATAGTATTCTCGTAAGGGATGCTTTTCAATTGCCCCTCACTTGTCCTCTTATTGTGATATATTTATACAGTGTGTCCACTGATGGACTTAACTAAACATTTTTATTTTCTGCTTTTCGAAAAAAAATCATTCTTCATCATTTCTTTTACTTTTATAAATACGATTCACGTTGTAAACTTCGATTTTGTTGTACAGGGTGCGCAAAAATTGCAAAAATATAGATTTTCAAAATTAATAGTTTTAAAATCAAACTAAAGCGCTTAAAAGGAGTAATCGAAAAGCCGAATATTTTTTTCTTCATGTTATGTTACTTAGTTATTGTTACTAAGATATCTGATGTTTAAAATTAAATCGATTTTTTTCCATATTTTATTACCGATTATTATTTTGGTAAACGCGCTGCAAAGTCAGCACCTTTCTGAAGATATTAGTTGACAAATCTTAACAGATAATAATAAGCATTACTTCACAGCAACAATTTTGATTTATATTTACGAAATAGAATGGCGGTCCACTTCCAAAAATAATACGAAGTTAATTCAATTAAGATAGGACCTCAATCGAAAAGCTTTAAAGCATCCTTTATACCTAAAACTTACTAATAATAGTTACAAACAATGTTTCATTACAAGTAATACATAGTATTAAAAAAATAATAACCGATAAAAAGATATGGAAAAAAAATCGACATAATTTTTAATATCGAATATCTTAGTGACAATAACTCCCATGAAACCAAATCATTTGGCTTTCGATTACACCTTTTAAGCTTTTTAGTTTTAATGCTTCAAAAGGTTTGATTTAAAAATTATTAATTTTGAAAATCTATATTTTTATATTTTTTGCGCACCCTGTACAACAAAATCGAAGTTTCTCAAAGTGAATCGTATTTATAAAACAAACAAAAGAAATGATGAAGAATGACTTTTTTCTTCGAAAAACAGGAAATAAAAATGTTTACGAGTATAGTTAAGTCCATCCGTGGACACACTGTATAAATATATCGCAATAAGGGGACAAATGAGGGGCAATTGAGAAGCATCCCTCACGAGAATACTATATAAAACAGACATTGTTCTTATAATTATTATTATCCACTGTCGATCAATCCGCGAGAAGCGAAAATCCCTACTTTATACATTTTTCGACCGTCTGTAACTCGGAAACGGCGGGTTTTCAGACCCAGGTTACATTTGAAAGTTTGATTGGGACAACGAGAACTCCCTTTTCCCAAAGTTACAAAACTTTTCATCGAGACCCATTTTCCCATTTATTTGGTGCGGGGTCCTTTATGAACTAAATATGACAACAGATAGACTGGTGTCTATTTAAAATTAAGACGAAATATTCTTTGGAATTTTAACGTGACTAATATATCTAAATTGAGTTTGAATTTTATTAGATGACTACCTAAATTACTCTTACTAACCTGATGATGAGACTATTAATATATGTTTCTCGAAATAATTGTTCTCTTTCTTTTAAAATCCGATACAGTACAAATAAACCAATTCCTGTTTTTGATTTATTCTGTAGATTGAATCTGCAATAAAAAAAAATATGAAGAAAATGTTTAAAAACATTACAATTATTACACTAAACGTTTTACATAAATTTCTAACTTTATTTATTGTTTACACTCGCTGGGCATAGTGTCGATGGAAATACTTTCCCCATTATGTTAATTTCTCGTGCTTTAACAGAATAATTGGCAACCTAATTAATACATATTTTAAGAGGTTCTTCGCTTATAAATAGTTATGTAATGTTATTTGCATCATTCAAATAGATAGATTTAAGTTTCTGTTATTTATGGTGTAAATTAACTATGTATTAGTTATATTAGTTTATGCCTATTAAATAATAATACAATAGTTCAGCAGCAAATATTATTTATTATGTCTATTGAGAATCAGTCACATTTTTGTTGTCTTAAACTTTCTGTATTTTCAATAGTTATAAAAATTTAATATAGGTACCTTGTGTATCATGGAAATATCTCGAAGAGTAAATAATTATTCAAAACAAAACAATGGAGAGTTCGCTCATATTTGTACACTAGCTGTGCCTGCAATTACGTTCGAGTGGAATTTTGAAATTAACTGAAAAGCTTCTTTGTAAACGACCTTTGAGGTAGAATCACAAGGGACATGTACAAAGAAATTGTTTGCGTCACTGACACGGGAGAGAACCATGTAAATCTGGTCGTGGGAAAAGCAACTGACACTGAGGTCCACACTCGTAACGCGCATCTGGAATGTTCCAGAATACTTTCGAATTTTTCTGAAATATTACAGAAGTTTAATCATGAAAGTTTATGCCATGCAAATACGCTTATTGTAGAGATCAAACTGTATATCCGGTTCTACTAAACCGATTTTCATAAAACTTGGCTTAGAGTAGGCAGATTTCGATGAAAATAAAAACTAAGTGTTACTCCAAGCTTATAGATAAATTTACTTGTGAAAACCCAATTCAAATTGGTTCAGTAGTTTGTGAGTGATGCGCGTTCAAACAAACAGACAAAAATTCCAAAAACTATCTTAATGTATTCTATAACTCATTGTACATTCCCCAGGTCAGTTTTTTGCAAATATTTTCAATCTACAGGCACGCCAACTTTACAGATTTATTACATGTATAAACATAGATTTGTGTATATTTAAATCAATTCGTTTTTAATATTTAAAAATTAAAAGTGTATATAGTATATGAACCGAGACGGTTGCGTAGTAAGCTATCGCGTGTTCTACGGCGAGCAAGCTTGGTCGTTAGGTACCGGGTTTGGTTCCCAATTTAAATAGGGATGGAATGGGCGATGGATGTGTCTCCGTTTTTTTGAAAGATGTAGCAACCTTCCGAGCAGCCTTGGTTTTGGATTTGGAGGTTGTCTATTCTGTGTGCTGTGTGTATGTTTTGTATTAGTGTTTATGTTCTCAACAAGTCGTTTATAACATTAATTTATTAATCCCCTTAAGGTGATGAAAAGTAATTATTGCGTATTATAAAAATTCTACTCAATATATAGGTACTGACTTACTATAAATAGCTACACACTACGCCAAATCCTCGTATGAAAAATTCTTCTTTGAACCATTTCACATGTCATTGGAATGTGAGATTACGCTGACTACGACAAAACATTAATGTTTTTATGTTGTGTAAATCCAACTGCGATTTATACTGGGTGATTCAGTTTGGTATTCGCGCCCCTGTATCTTTTTTATTTCAACAGAAAACTGCAATAAACCATATATATATTTGTAAATCGTTTGTCAAGTTCTATCGAATGACGTCCTTAAATCATCTCTTTGATCACATATGCCAAAATAACGATAGTCAACTTTTTTTTTTCAAATGATATGCTATACATTTTTTTGCCGATTGTTGTAGAGCTTCTCTTTCTGCATTCAACCATGTGAAAAAAGTATACACTTCCATAAGCAAAATTTCGAGAAAATTAATAAAATACGAAAAAACTTCATTTAAAGGTTTTTTTCTGATTCAACGTTTTTAAACCCCGTTAGATTTCTTTCTTTGGTTCTATCTAAAAGAAAAAGTTTACTTTACACCTCTAAATGACGTCGAAGATCTTAAAACTAGAATACGAATTGAATGCCGCAGATTAAATGTTGAAATTCATTCTTTAACATAAGGAAAATTTCGAGAAAATTAATAAAATATGATAAAATGTCATTCGAAGGTTATTTTCTGAATCAGCATAGTTAGCCAAGGAAGCAATTGAATTTTGACATTGTAAGTAATGTAACCAGTACCAACTAGGTAAATCAGATTCGAAAGAGAGAGATTTCATCGAGGATGTGTACGGCACTGATGAGGCGTAAAAATTTCGAAACAAAGTTTAATGTTTTGACCAAACAAAGTTCTGTTTTTAAATAATTACGTAATTCATTTTTATATAAACAAGCATTTAATGTCGTATCTTTAGCTATTTATGATAATAACATACAACAATAATATTAAAATAACAACTAATAATAAATAACAATTACCAATAAAAAACTACCAATACTTGAAAACTAACTAACAATGAAGAAAATAAAAGCATTATTTATTGCTTCATATGTTCGAAGAGTCCTCCGTTCGCTTCAAAACATAATTGTCCACTGTTTATCACGCCTTGGATACATACATGTTGAAGAATTTCAACATTTAATGCGCGGCATTCAATTCGTATTCTATTTTTAAGATCTTCGACATCATTTAGAGGTGTAAAGTATACTCTTTCTTTCAGATATGACCAAAGGAAAAATCTAACGGTGTGAGATCCGGTGATCTGGCAGGCCACTTAACTCCCTCACTACGATTTCCGATCCATCTACCTAGATAAGCTGCGTTTAAAAAATATTTTGAAGTTTCTGGTTCTTGTACACATACTAAATCACAATGTTTTTTTCATCCCCTTTAATAATGAGGTGGGGGTGGTAATGGGGGTGGCTAATGCCAAAATTTTTTTTGAGACCTTAGCTTCTCTTGTCTATACTAAATACCAATTTTATGAACTCTTACCTGCTTGATTTACCTAATTAGCCCAAATTTACCCCAATTTACCCCCCAACCCTTCGACGGAACAAGATGAAAATATAATCTAGTTCTAGATCTCGTTAAAGTACATATGTGTACTAAATTTCAAGTTAATATCTCAAACGGTTCCAGAGTAATCGTGCGCACAAAAAAAAAGTTACAGACCGACAGACAGACCGACAGACAGACAGAAAATTTTTTCCCGCTCAAACATAAAATCTCGACGTTTCATGACATTTTAAGCCTATTTGAACAATAAAAATTTTTAAAAATTTTTTTGTCGTTACTATACTTCCACTGGATGTGGAAGTAATTTAGACGTCTCTCGTAATCTCCAGGAAGCAAGCCCTGATGCAAATGTATTTTATATGGTCGCAGTTTATTGTCTCTCAGAATTCTTTGAATTGAAGAATTTGAAATAGTTTCTGTCGCTAACTGACGAATAGAAATGTACGAAACCACAGGCTAAAACTGCAACTGTATGTTCCTCATCTCGTGCGTTTCTTTTTTTCTCAAAACTTCCACTTTCGCTCATAATTCTTGCCAAGTTTGCAAACATTTTGTCTGATGGTACCGGCCTATTTCGAAAGCGATCTTGAGATATAAACGTTTGGCTGCTTTACTGTTTTTTCCGCACTCTCCATAAATTAATATCATGTCCAATTTTTCTTCATTAGTGTAAGATACAGCGGCGGCTGGTGAAATTTCAATATTTTTTTTCTCGTCTGTGGCGCATGGGACCCATACGAAATTTGGGAAATAACATCTAGAGAAGCACTTCTCTAATGACCCCTAAAAAATTTTGAAAAAGCAGTTTGCGAAAAAATTTTTGAAAATTTGCTAGCCTCCCCTGGGTCTAGGGACCCCTGTTTACTTTTATTTTTTTTTGTCATATGCATTTGACTTTTCATAAAAATGCATCGAAAGATTTTAGAGTTTGTGAAAATATTTTCATTACTAACTGAAATACAATGAACTGAAATTTTGTAATTTACAATTTAACAAATTACAATATTTCAATTCGTTGTATCTCAGTTAGTAATGAAAATATTTTCACAAACTCCAAAATCTGTCGATGCATTTTTATGAAAAGTCAAATGCGTATGACAAAAAAAAATAAAAGTAAACAGGGGTCCCTAGACCCAGGGGAGGCTAGCGAATTTTCAAAAATTTTTTCGCAAACTGCTTTTTCAAAATTTTTTAGGGGTCATTAGAGAAGTGCTTCTCTAGATGTTATTTCCCAAGTTTCGTATGGGTCCCATGCGCCACAGACGAGAAAAAAAATATTGAAATTTCACCAGCCGCCACTGGTAAGATACCATTGTGTAAATCTATTTAGAAGTATGACATAAAACGAAAACGAATAACACAGTCACAAATAACAGTATTTTCATTTTGACATTACTAACAATGACAAAATTCAATTGTTTCCATGGCTAACTATGTTGAATCAGAAACAAAACCTTTAAATTAAGTTTTTTCGTATTTCATTAATTTTCTCGAAATTTTCCTTATGGAAGTGTATACTTTTTTCACATGGTTGAATGCAGAAAGAGAAGCTCTACAACAATCGGCAAAAAAATGTATAGCATACCATTTGAAAAAGAAAAAGTTGACTATCGTTATTTTGGCATATGTAATCAAAGAGATGATTTAAGGACGTCATTCGATAGAGCTTGACAAACGATTTACAAATATATATGGTTTATTGTACTTTTTTGTTGAAATAAAAAAGATACAGGGGCGTGAATACCAAACCGAATCACCCGGTATAAAGGAACATTTAATTTCTTTTGAAAATTCTGCTGGATATTTGGTCAGAATTTTATATTGTCGGCCATTATTTACAGGGAGTTTTAAAACTTTCTACCTATTCTTTTTTTATTCTTTACATTTTTTAGAAAAACACCGAGACAGGTCGATTTTGTTATCGAGGGGGCCATATAACTGTGATAAATTCAACCCCCTTATTTCATCTCCTACTTGAGGAAAGCAATCCCGTAAAAAATTATAAGTGGGCATGAGGATCAAGCAATACTTTTTAACGGTATCTAATAACTTTTACAAAGTGTTTTACATTTCAGTAAACAATTATAAAAAAAAATTATACCTTAGTCAGGAGATCGCCTGTAAGATCGCCCGATTATAATAATTCTTTAGATTATTTTTTAAAAATCAAAATTTTTGCCATCATATAAACTCTGGAAGATTTGCGCTACAGAACAGCAGAATTCCTCAAATCCTACAAAATGTTCACGAAGCATTTTAACAAAGATTACACTATTGTGTGAAGTTTGGTGGTAAATTAATTAAATTAATTATTTTTACATTAGTGATTTTCAGTTTCTTACATTATACCAATCCCAATCCCAAATGCAATATCTCAAAAAAATTTTATTCAAATTTAAAATTTCTTACATACTTAGTTCTAAAGAGAATTGAAAGAATTTAAAACGAGCCATCGCTTGACTCATACTTGCCTTTAATATTTTTAAAGGGGATGAAATGAAGGGGTTGAATTACAGTTATACGTCTCCCTCGAAAACAAAATCATCACATTTCAGCGTTATACAGAATAGAAAATTTTTAAATGGTCCATCGTTTATAGTGGCCATAGCCGACCCCCACGACTGATTCTAGGACTCCGCATCAAATACGAAGGCTTAAAAGGACAATGTTAAAAATAGCTGATTTTTGGCCCCCAACGCGCAACGCATAAGACCCAGAGAAAATGGTTGGAAAAAGCTCAAAATTAATAAAAATACGTCTTCGTGGTATCAAAAGGCTGGAGAACATTCTATTTCACCTCTAAAACCATAAAAGCAACCCCTAGAATTGCTTTGAATAATACTTTATAGTGAATGTGAAAATTATATTTATTTCATGATAACTATTAGGTATCGATCCGAGATAACAAAAGGGTAAAAACTATCCCTATTCACACCCTATTCAGGAGGTGGGACACTCTTCTCAGTTTTTTGAAAATAATATTAGTTTTAGACATTTTACTTCCACATCCAATGGAAGTATAGTAATGACAAAACATTTTTTTAAATATTGTTCAACTAGGCTTAGAATGTCATGAAATGTCGAGATTTTAAGTTTGAACAAAAAAAAATCTGTCTGTCGGTCTTTTTTTGTGCGCACGATTACTCTGGAACCGTTTAAGATATTGACTTGAAATTTGCTACACGTATGTATTTTAAAGGAGGTGGAACAAAAATTATGATTTAGTGTGCGTATAAGTACCAAAAACCTTAAAATATTTTTTTACGTCATCCACGCCCACCCCACTACCGATGTGGGATATTGTTTTATGAGTTTTTGGGGTAGACGATTTCAAATATTATATTATTAAAGTTCCATAAACAATTATTTCCACATACAAAATTTTTTCGTTGTGAGAGACTTAGGTAGGAAATCTGGATGTGGAAGTAGTGATTCCTTGGGCAGCGATTTTTTATTTTATGCTAACAACTTAGTTGGCGAAACATTTATTTTGTCAATATAAAACTAGATGTAAACATTATACTCTTCGCTGAATTGCTGAACGTTCTTATATACGTATACTCTTCGCAATTTTTTGAAAATTTATTTTTTAGTTGTATTTGCTATACTTATAATTGTAATCATCACACGATGATAGCATCTTGATTGTCGAAACGTTCGTCTGTATACTATGCACTATTTTTTCTGAAAATGTTTCCTAACTCTTATATTTACTGATGGATTTTTTGTAAAAACAAAAGGTTCTTCCTCTGGCTAACACTAACGTACTGTCCAAATTTCAATTCGATCTAACTTTTTTTCTTAAGTTATCGTGTTTCCAAGAAGCGTGGCGGACGTACGGACATTCTCTACGACCGATATTATGGTTTTAGAAATGTGCCAACCAAATGCAATATACTCTTCGTTTCTGTATTTACGAAGAATATAATACGTTGCGTGAAATTGGCGTTGATGATTTATTTAATCGTAATATTCTTCAAAATGAAGCCCCTTGTTTGGAAACTTCAATGCAGTGAATAATTTTTTTGTCCATAATATGTAGGTTTTGGTTATGCGTCTTTGTTCAATTTGGTTTATATGAGTACAATTACTAGAACTGCTTTTTACGAGCAACTATTGCACTCTGTAGGTACTAGATGTCAATTTATTATGCATTTGCGTTTATGTGTAAGAATAGTTTACCAAGAGCTGCCAACGATTCATAAGCAAAATACGGTTTGTCCCTAGCAATATGTTTTCACAATACAATAATCGGTTTTGCCTGATGGCCGCATTATCACAGGCCGGGGGTAAAAAAACATTAAATTTTGCATTCAATTACGTCATGAGGAAACTGGATAAAATCAAATTTGTTGTAAAGCTGTTATACCCAGACACAGATACACTAAATTTGACTGAAAAGTCCCTTGCTTTCACTATTAATCGTAAACATTTTTACAAAATCTCATTTTAACTGGTAAAACGCCAGCTTTTTTTATGCAGCAATGTCTATGTCTAAATGTACCCGAAAAAAAGTTACAGGCTAAAATAAAAAAATAGATAAATAAAAAATTACATTTCTTCGTATTTTTTTTGTTTTGTTTTTTGGATGTATTTTTGTAAAAAAAATTTTTGACTTCTGACTTCTGCCATTTCGATTGGAAATTTAATTCTCTACAACTTTTCTATCGACGTGTTTATAGGAAAAATGCCTAGTTTTCGAGCAAAACTCAAAAATGTGAAAGTGGACCTTTTTATTTCAATCTCAATCTCAAAAATGGTAGCACTCTGCGGTTTTCTCATATTATGGGGTCAATTGAACATAAGAAGCAATAAAAACCCTTTAACGTTTTAGTTCCTTTCAACCATCTTTTTTTTGACATAGATATTAGCCTATAAATGTGATGAAATTTTTGCATTTATTTTCCTCATGAGGAAAATGGATGAGACCTTCATGTTTCTTTAGCTTTAGATTAGCCAAACATGAATATCAAATCTGACTGATAAAGCTCTTTTTAAGGACCATCAGACACAGTTTGAAAAAAAATATTTTTTTACCTCATCAGCAAAATTAATGAACCCTTCATAATTCGTTAGCTTTAGGTTTGCCAAACATGAATATATCAAATCTGACTGATCAAGCTATTGTTTAAGGTCCATCAGACACAATTTTAAAAAAATTGTATTTTTTTACCTCATCGGCATCGTTAGATTTAAGTTAGCCAAACATGAATATATCAAATTGGGCTTAAAAAGTTCTTGTCAGACATAGTCGCAGAAAATATTAAATCCAACTAATAATAATTTTTAGATCCATCTGTAAGGATTTTCGATTTTTTTTTAATTACCTCAGAAAGCTATTAGATAAAATATTAGTAAGGTCTTACATCCAGTAGTACAAATGTACAAAATCTAAGAAAAACTTAAATTCCGTTATAAACCAGGGCCTGGGAGAGAAAATATGGGCCCGGGGGGAATATTTTTTTTGAAAATTGATGCATCGGGGGGAGAAATCCAAAAAAACTTTTTTTGGTTCAAAAAATTTTTTGGTGAGGGAAAACCCCTCAAAACAAGCCCGGGTCCGGGGAGAATCACCCTCGCACCCCCCTCCTCTCGACAGAACTGTTATAAACCCAAACTCACCTGAATATTGAACTGACTAGGTTTCCATTTGTATTAAAATGAATATTTAGGCAGGAAAAATTATTATGTAGGTACAGTTCGTTTTAAAATTGTGTAGGACGAGCATTTAATGTAATTGTATTAGTATGGGATAAAATTCCATCAAATTCACTATAATTAATTTTGTGGAATTTTGTCCCATACTAATTGAAATACATTGAATGGTAAGGAGGTTTACAAAACTAAATGCTTGTCCTGCACAATCAAAGAGTGGGAAGCGCCTCAGTACAGTACAATTCTAGAACGTGAAGAATTGTGTGCAACCTGCCAAAATCAGAGTTCATATTTCACGCCAGGTGACATGGATGAATGTGTTAACGTAACAGAAGTTAAAGAGCTAATGGAGTGAACAGGAAGAGGCCGATTACAGAATGGCATATCATGTAAAGAAGGTGGAAGAAAAGAGAACAATTGTTATAAGTACAAATGATACCGATGTTCTTATTATCTTGCTGGAAAACTTTCATACAATTAATGATAAACTCAATTTATATCTCGAAATGGGTGTAAAGTCACAAAATAATTTACAATACTCGAACGTCAAGAAGATTTATGATAAATTAGGTTTCTCCCTTCCAAAGATTTACCAGGCTTCCATGCCTACAACCGGTTACGACTATATGCTGTTTTTTATTCGAAAAGTCAAATCACAACCATTTAAGATTTAGGAAAAAAAATTGAACTTTCCAAAGGCCTCTGCCTCATTGGGTGAGGAACCAATTTGGGAAGAGACCTCTGCATCCCCTAAAGAAGTTCACCTGCGAAATGTATGGTTTTTAAAATGATGACCAAACTAGCTCTGCACGATCTGCGAAGTTTTTACTAACTTATAAACCACGAGAAGAGAAATCCATAAAAGGTGCAGATGGACAAAGCTTTTCACCTTGCAGAGCAGTTATGTATCAATACCTAAAACTAACCAACTACCTACGTCTGCAGGCTGTAGTGTAATGCCACTAATTCTTCAGAGAATAACCTTTTGGGATCACCATTAGATTCAGGATGCATACTCGATGAGGGTAGATATACACCACACTGGTTCGATGGTCCTGAATTTTCCGTATCGCTAGAAATTATCGAGGACAATTTGGAGCATGAGAATAATCTTGAGGAAGATGAAATTGACGATTTACAAGCCATTGATTATTAGGACTGCAAAGACAGCAATGATGAATCCAATAGGTGATAAATTTGTTTATAACTATTATTTAATAATACCTACATCAATATTTAATATTTACTTATACCTACATACAGGGGCGGTTTTAACATGCTTGCCGCCCCGGCACTATTTTAAAAAATATAACATATATATATATATATATATATATATATATATATATATATATATATATATATATATATATATATATATATATATATATATATTAGCCAAAAAAAAAAACGACTAAAAGAATATTCAGAGGGAAAAAAATTTAGCTGCCGCCCTGGGCACCCGCCCAGTGTGCCCAGTGGTAAAACCGCCACTGCCTACAAATATATTTTTAACTATATTAAATAACGATTTTATTTTTATAACGCAATAATTTGATCTCTTTCGCATATGGCGTAAATAAATCCAAATTCAAAATCAGATTTTGTGCATTCGTACGAATAACTCGTGGTATGTATAAATTTACAAAATTTGATTGAGACTTTATTGATAAAGTTTACTTCACATTCTTAAATGAAAATATGTTACTTATATAATTAATAGAAGCTTCCTCACTTTTTTTTTTATTAACAATTAACAATTAAATTAGGGTTAAAATAATTATGTTCATAAACAAGAACTTTTCAAGTCCAATCTGATATAAGTATTCAAGTTCGGCTAACTTAAAGCCACGGTGTATTTAATACACCCTGCTTAAGAGGGCTAAGGAGGTCCGCCATATTGCCGAAATACTGGGTATAGAATTACGCTCCTTAGAAGGCATTAATTAAAAAAGTATGAATGGGGATCTGTCTATAATAATGTTTTGTATTCCGGAAACTCAGTGAAATTGTTATAAAACCGTTAATAAAGAAAAAAAAAATCATAATTTGATTTACCGAGAAAAATACGGAGTTAGCGAAATTCTTTGGTCGAATACCAAAACTTTTTCTAAATACACCATTTAAAAATAATCAATATTAAAAGCCCAAATCTATACCCCGATGTTTTGGAATTTCTACTCGGGTATGTAGCGGCATCTGCGGCCCGATTTCTTAACTAAAACAATTTGGCAACATTGTTGATGACCTAATAAGCCTAATAAATAAAAATGTAAGTAAATTGTTAAAATCTCGGAAGCAAGCGCTCGAAAGACAAAGACAGGAGCTCTTAGCTGAGAAAGATGGAGCGAAATATTCCTTAAAACAGAAAAGACGGTTAAAATTTTAAATTATTTTATAGTTCTGACTTTTTGAGTGCCCGTTATATTTCAGTTTATTCAAGAGGTTGTTTAGTTTAAACTCATGTTTCTAGCAAGTGTATTATAACTTGGTGTAATGTGGAAAAACATTTTTAATTTATATATTTATTGTGGTGTACTTGTTATAAATTTTTGTGATAGGACACTCGACTTTGCGTTTGTTAAATTTTAAAGGAAGAAAGGCAGGTTTAATGCCTATAGATAATACTTTTTAGCTATAATCCAGCATGTTATTTAATATTATCTTTAAGAAAAAATTGCAAATTAAATTTTTATTTTTTTTTATAGAGGTATGTAGATTTTGAACAAAATATTGTACAATATGTGGGTTATAGAAGAAAAGCAACAAAATTTAAAATTTTGAACAAAAACGTTATAGGTACGCAATAAGAAAAAAATCGAAAACTTTCCATTTTGAGGTAAATTATACTAAGTAACAGAGTTTAACATATATTGCATCGCATGTATAGTTAAGAAAAAATAAATGAAGAGAAGTTTGGAGTGAGCGCGAATTTTTGTATTGCCGTACTTTTCTTCTTCTTTTATCTTTTATTATTTTTTTTCCATCATGGGTGCAGATGCAATTAAGGGGATGAGGGATTTATATGAAAACATTTAACAAAATAGTCGTCAATGTAAAACATATATATTACTTTTCTTTGAAAAAGAAGCGAAATGAAAACAAAAGGAAAACAAATGATCAGTTTTTCCTCAACAAAAACAGTCATTTTGGTACGTGTACCTATTTTACTCATATTAAATATGCATATAGAGGCTACTCGATTCGAAACCCCGATAGAAGGCATGAGAACCTAAACTTTCTTATTATCACAATAAAGTTTATGTATTTGTTTATTACCCACTTATTTTACAAGGTTTTTGCTTTGATACTTTGTTTTCTTCAAAAATATCGAATGAGGTGTGCTTAAGAGCTCAGTTCACGACTGGCAATCCCGTTTTTACAGGAAGCCCTTACTAAAATATAGCTTTAAGTTTCAAGCCAACAAATCATTATTCATCTATATTCTGGTTGCTTAAAAACTCCTCTTTAGTGAGTTTAATTCCCAAACTTGTGTTTTTATAATGTTCTTTAAATCGATGAATAATTGAATAAATTATGTAAATTTTGTACATAGAAAATAAAGAAATATCATTTTGTTGACGGTTACCTACTTATTTTATTTCAGAAAAAAAATCATTATGAAAGAAAACCAAAAGACTTTACTCACAAAAAATTCTTTACTTTGCTTCTGGTTTCGTGAACAAAATTTTGCTTCACATGCTCGGGCAAGAAGAATTTTTCAATAAAATTGACAAGGTTTGTTAAGAAAAACATTGTACAACAACATAGTATAATTGGAAATTTGTAGCCTACTTAGGTATGTAAGATATACTTAATAAAGTACTATAACAGTATTTTAAACAAGTTCCGAAAACCAATCTTTTCACAAGAGTGACAGTTTGGTGGAAAGAGCCGAAGGCGAGTTCCACAAATCCAATGAGTGTGAAAAGATGTTTTCAAATGTGTTGTTCACAATATTTTTTCTACGACTGCAAGAAAAACAAACAATTCCATAAGTAAACAGGTATTATTTATTTTAACAAAACACTAAAAATTTAAAGGATATATATATGGCACAATTTTAGGGTATTTTGACCCTCAGTAGAAAATTTTGAAATTTTAACAGATTATAGTTTATATTATAAGAAGTAATTTTATTATTAAAAGAAAGTCCTAAGTGTACAGGGTGTATCTGAAAAGTTAAGTAAAAAATAGTGATTTTAAGATATCGCATATTTATTACTGGCGTCATTTCAATTATTTCTTTTCATTATACAACGTGCAGTACAGATTAAAACATGTATAGTTGCTATACCATACAGAGTGTTCCAAAATTATTATCATCGGGTTTTTAGTATTCTTATAACATAAAAAGGAAATATATTTTAATTACTATTTAATTAGTGGTATTTAGTTGGATTTGAGTCCTATCTATTTATGTGGTGGTGTGTTTTATGTTATGTTATGTTTAGACAAAAATTATACAAGAAATAGTCCAAAAAAGTAATTATTATTAAGTATTTACTAATGGCCGTTTGGCTGAAAAATAAAAAAAAAAAAACAATCTTGAAAGTTGCAATAAAATTCTTATCATTGTCATTAACGGTGGCGGTCCCGAGCGCAAAAATGCGTAAAAACAAGGCATCATAGCTCGACAATTTCTCCCTTATACCTGATCGAGGAAACTTCTTTTCTATAAAACTGTTTCGAAAGTTTTATAGAAAAAACTTCATAGAATGGTACCTGCCTATTAAAAATTTTACAAAAAATAAAAATTATTGTTCATTTTTTATTTTTTGGATTTTTTAATAGGCTAGCAGGTACCATTCTATGAAGTTTTTTCTATAAAACTGTTGAAACAGTCTTTAAATCGGATCAGGGATAAGGGAGAAATTATCGAACTATAATGCCTTGTTTTTAGGCATTTTTGCGCTTGGGACCGCCACCGTTAATGACAATGATAAGAGTTTTATTGCAACTTTCAAGATTGTTTTTTTTTCAGCCAAAAACGGCCATTAATAAATACTTAATAACAATTACTTTTTTGGACTATTTTGCATTGTTTTTCATTATCAGAATGTTCCTCGGATAAAAATATATTTTTCTAAACGTGCTTATTAGGTAATCATTATATTTTTGGAACACTATATGATGTAATACAATGTATAATTTTTGTCTAAACATAAAATAACATAAAATCCACCACATAAATAGATAGGATCCAAATACAACTAAATACCACTAATTAAATATTAATTAAAATATATTTAATTTTTCTGTTATAAGAAAACTAAAAACCTATGATGATAATAATTTTGGAACACTGTATGGTTTAGCAACTATACATGTTTTAAACTGTACTACACGTTGTATAATGAAAATAAATAATTGAAATAGTTATTAGTTTTTATTTCTGACGCCAGTAATAAATATGCGATATCTTAAAATCACTATTTTTAATTTAACTTTTCAGATACACCCTGTACACTTAGGACTTTCTTTCAATGATAAAATTACTTCCTTTAATATAAACTATAATATGTTAAAATTTCAAAATTTTCTACTGAGGGCCAAAATACCTTAAAATTGTGCCATGTTCTTTAATGTAAAACTAGAATAGTTAAACAAGTCAGTTGCTATGAATTTGAATAGGCTAGCCTACTTCAAAAAATACAAATAAAAGGTGTCTGTTCTGTTTTCGACAGAACGGTGTGAAAAACATGTTATTTTTTTCACACATCGTGTGAAAAGAAACAGTTTCGAGTCATTTCGGTTATTGTGCGTTATTTGTCATTTTCAAAGACAGTTGTTGAAAAGCTACTTTAAAATGTTTTTGAGACGAGGACAAATAGCGAACGTAACACATTGTCAACAGATCTCTTGTACTGTTCGTCGTTTGTCCTCGACTAAAAAACATTTTAAATTAGTTTATAATCCTCTTTAACTATATTTTGATACACGTAAAGAACCAGTAGACAAACAAAATATTCAACGATTAAAGTAATCTACCTCTTCTGGGTACATTACTTTTGCGAAATTATTTAATTTAGTGCTACACTGGTAATACTTTATTAAATGAATCACTATACGCTTTCCTTAATTATAAAAAATATTTCTCATGTACTATTTTAAAAATGATCCAAATAACAAATGAGAGTCGCAAACACTAAACACAGCATTAGGTCTTTAGTAACACTTACAAATTTTAAAAAATGTAGGTAGGAAAATACTGCAAATGACTCAAAACAAAATTCTTGCCACCTTATAGGTTATGTTTTGATTGTCCTCGAAGCTGAAAAATAACGTAATATCGTTCATTTCACTTGGCCTGAAAAATATAAGATAAAAACTTTAACATAAAATTTTTCATTAAATAATCAGTTTATTTGTAATCCAAAAATCATTATATAAACTAAAAATTCAAAATATTCACATTTGACCATAATAAAATAACCACAGACTCATTGCAGAATGCAGAAGGCAATGTTGCCAGCTATATTTTGACGGAATAAAGGTACGATTAATACTAGACATTCCCTGTTAGTTGCATCACATTCTCTAGCTCAACTCTGAGAGCAACGAACTCTAATTACGTATTTCTGTGATAACGTAAATGTAACTATGGGAAATCTGCGACGCGCGGGGAGTATTGGTGGCTTCGATAGGTTCGATCAGCTGATCCTTATCCCTCTTAAAGCTAACGAACCATGAATGGTTCATTCATCTTGCTGATGTAAAAAATATATTTTTAATTCCACATCCATGGAAATAGAGTAACGACAAAAAAATTTTTGAAAATTTTTATTGTTCAAATAGGCTTAGAATGTCATGAAACGTCGAGATTTTAAGTTTGAGCGAAAAAAAAATTTATGTCTGTCGGTCTGTCGGTCTATCGGTGTGTAACTTTTCTTGTGCGCACGATTACTCTGGAACAGTTTAAGATACTGACTTCAAATTTGGTACACGTATGTACGGGGATCTGGAACTAGGATCATATTTTCATGTTATTCCGTCGAAGGGTTGGGGGGTAAAATGGGGTAAATAGGAGGTAAATAGGTAAATCAAGCAGGTAAGAGTCCATAAAATTGGTATTTAGTGTATACAAGAGAAGCTAAAAAATCTCTCAAAGAAATTTTTGGAATTAGCCACCCCATTACCACCCCTTCCCCACTATTAACGGGGATGAAAAAAAAAATGTGATTTAGTATGTGTACAGGAACCAAAAGCCTCAAAATATTTTTTAAATTTAATCCACCCCCACTACCACCCCCCCTATTACCCCCCACTACTGTGTGGGATATCGTTTTATGGATTTTTGGGGTAGACGATTTCAAATATTATATTATTAAAGTTCTATAAACAATTATTTCCACATACAAATTTGTTTCGTTATGACAGACTTGGATAGAAAATCTGATATATTAATGTTTGGCCAACCTAAGCTAACAAATTATGAAGGGTTCATTCATTTTGTTGATGAAATTTTTTTTTTTAATTGTGTCTGATGAACCTTAAACAAGAGTTTCATCAGTCAGATTTGATATATTCATGTTTGGCTAACCTAAAGCTACTGAAATATGAAGGATTCATTCATTTTGCTGACGAGGTAAAAAACACAGTTTTTTCAATTTGTGTCTGATGGACCTTAAAAAGAGCTTTATCAGTCAGATTTGTTGTTATTAATGTTTGGATAACCTAAAGCTGAAGAAATGTGAAGGACTCCATTTTTTCCATGAGGAAAATAACTGCAAAAATTTCATCACATTTAGGTTATTTAGGTCAGATTTAGTGTATCTGTGTCTCTAGGTATAACAGCTTTACAACAGAGTTGATTTTATCCATTTTCCTCATGACGCAATTAAATACAAAAGGACCCCTCTCATTTCTTATGGGAAGTGCCCCTCGGTGAAATTTGCTGAATTTTTAATATATTGTAGATTTCAACTTTCTGATCAAAAGCTCTCATGGGCCAAACTCGATCCTATGTCTAGTTTCCGAGATACAGCTCAAGAAATGTACAAGAATAACCTCTTGTACAATTTATATTGTGATACGTTCTTTATAATATTTTGCAGTAAAAACATTTGTTGTTTTAATAAAAATAGCGTAGAAAAACGTTAGTTTTAAAAATGTTGGCGAAAGCGCCAGGAAATATACAGGGTGGGCCATTAATAATAGGCCATAGTTCAAGGGTAGATTCTTTGGACCAAAATATGAGATATAACCAAACATACTTTAGTAAATTGTTGCTGTGGAAAAAGATAAAATTGTAATTTATTTTTCTTTTTTTTTTGCAATATTTCAACTACCTCTTGACCGATCTTCTCTCAATTTGGTAAGGAAACATTTTTTAGGCTAAGAAACAATAATTTGTGTATTAAATCACGCCAGCCCGTGGAGGGCGCCTCATGAGCTATACCTGATGATGATTATTTTTTGTCTTTTTTTATTACGAAACGTGGTAGCACTTTTGACAAGAAAATCTCATGCAGGAGTCATTTCTACGTAAAAAAGTTACACTTGATAGAAATTGATAATTCCGACCGTTTTCGAGAAAACTGCCGCATACATCTCAAAAATTCTTTGAAAACAAACCCAATTTAAAAAGGAAAAATTGTATTTATTGAAAAAAATGTGCATTGGTGACGTCATTTACGTACAATTTCATTACTTTGACATTTTGACAGAACTAAGACGTCACCAAAGCACACTTTTCAATAAATACAATTTTTCCTTTTCAAACTGGGTTTGTTTTCAAAGAATTTTTGAGATCTATACGGCAGTTTTCTCGAAAACGGTTACAATTATCAAGTTCTATCAAGTATACCTGTTTTAGGTAGAAATGACTCCTGCATGAGATTTTCTAGTCAAAAGTGCCACTACGTTTCGTAATAAAAAGAGAGAAAAAATAATCATCATCAGGTATAGCTCATGAGGCGCCTTCCACGGGCTGGCGTGATGTAGTACACAAATTATTGTTTCTTAGCCTAAAATATGTTTCCTTACCAAATTGGGAGAAGATCGATCAAGAGGTAGTTGAGATATTGCAAGAAAAAAAAAAGAAAAAAATAATACAATTTTAACACAATGTATCTTTTTCCACAGCAACAATTTACTAAAGCATGTTCGGTCATATCCACGTATTTTGGTCCAAGGCTAACTATGGCCTATTATTAATGGTCCACCCTGTATATAAAAATAACAAGTGAAAGAAATATTCGGTCAAATTGGCTAACACATTTTTTTACATACAGTTTGTGTCTTCCTGATCAAAAAATTTCAATTAAAAAACTTTCGGAAATTGCTCCTTAGACCTCTAATCCCCATCAATAAATTAAAAGTTTGACAAGATACAGAATTTTACAGGAATTTATAGTTGTATCTCGGAAACTAGACATAGAATCGAGTTTGGCCCATGAGAGCTTTTGATCAGAAAGTCGAAATCTACAATATAGTAAAAATTCAGACAATTTCACCGGGAGGCACTTCCCATAAGAAATGAAAGCGGGGTCCTTTAATGTTTTTTTACCTCTCGGCCTGTGATAATGAAAGATGTGCGATCTTCAGACAAACCCGATTATTGTATTGTGAGACAACCTCTACATATTCCTGGGATCAAACCGTATTTTGCTAAGGAGGAAAATAAATCGTTAGACGGGTGGCTATTCTTGAACTTGAGGGAGTAGAATGTGTAAGAGAAAACAATCGTTTTCTACTCCCTCATGTAAAGTTTGTATTCTTGAATTTATTTTCCCCAGCCAGGTAGACGAAAACACTCCCTACTTATTCCCTTACTTTTAACAAGAGAAAATCGAGGGAAAGCAGAAAAGAATCATTTTTTAAGTACTTTGTAGGTTATGATCGTGCGTGTGGAGACTTGTCATATTAATTCGGTTTTATTTAAGTAATGGATATCGAAGATTTAGTGGCTAGACAAGTTTTGGATGATTTAGAAGATGCGAAGGAACAGTTTGAAAATGCGAAAAATATTCGAATTTTAGGAAAAACGGATCAAATTTTTGTTCGTTTATTTTTATATCCGCAATTTTGTTCATCAGGATGAGGGTTAGTTCGTATTTTACAAAATTGTCGCATGATGTAGAGGTTAGGTTACTGCTGCCATCGAATTAAATCCTAATATTTTGAGAAAAAAATGCTTTAGTATAAATATTGATGTATTTCCAAATATTACACATGTGGATACTGCGAATTACTTGGTTTGCATAGACGGAAGGATGACTGAAGGATGAGTTCAAACCATTCAAGTCTTGAAGCTGTTTGTGGCTAGGTGAAAGAAGTACTCTGCAAGAAATTTACAGAATAAAAGCTTGTTGCAAAGGTAAGAATTATTATCAGTGATCAACCATTCTTTCCATATATATACTTGCCTAATTATATGTTGCTTTATAAATAATTGCTAACGTACAAATTAATTTTTCAGGTTATAAACTCGTAGCATCGTGAACAAAAGCAATTGACTCCTTGGACTATTGCAGATTCAGATGGTTCCTTAGTACTTACTGTGAATATGTTGCTAGTCTAGACAAAACATGTTCACTACTTAGCGACGAGAAGTATTTCCTTTTAGTTTTTTAACAGTAAATATGACTATGGTCGAGGTATTAACCGCTGTAATTTTTTTTAAGAAGACACCATATAAATTAAGCAATGAAGATTGAGGTGCTATAAACTATTTGAGGTACATGTAATAAGACGTACATAATTTCTTCCATCAGTTAACCTTTCGTTTATAATGTATCTATAGTTTGGACTATATAATCCATTGTAATTTCTGTAAGAATTTTATTTTTCATATATTGTTATTTATTTTATTAAATATTTCCTTTTTATTATGTTTTATTTATCACTCTACTACTATATATTGTTATAGTAAATCGGAATAGTTAATTATGTCTAACTTGTACTTAGGTACGTGCATGTAACTGAAAGCAAAACAAAATATCTTTACTAATTAAATAATTTATTATCTAAGAACGTTATAATTTATATTGTAAGAAAAAAATAAATGATTGTAACATAACGTGTATACTTTATATTAATATCTATCTAAGCAATAAAAGTAACATTCATAGTTTATATATTATAACAAAAAGGGCTTTAATAGCTACAATTCAACACTCATAGCCCATTCATACTTTGTTTATATGTTCACTGAACTTAGACCACTTCAAAGTTTTAATTTTATACTTCTTCAATGTTCAATAGTCCAACATTCAGTTTTTAAACTACACGATATACTTTAAAAGGGCACATTACATCACTTGTTGACAGCGGGTAGGTACTCTGGAATTTCCTTTCTTAATTTATGTACTTCATCAAATATCTTTATGAAGCCTGCAAATTTTCTTCTTTAAAACAATTTCTGTCATTGCACTTTTCTCTCTCTTGATACAGCTCCACACCTTCGCTCAACTAAAATTTAAACAATAATTATTAAAAATACTGGCAAACCAATATAAAATGTTAATTTTCTTTACCCTGAATTGTTTATTGCTTGTTTGGGCAGCAGTAATTATTATATAAGCAGTTTCAGTTTCACATATGGGTTTTAAATTATATCCCTTATTGAGAAAGGATGCTCAGTTGGATATATCATCATGGTCTTGTAATACGGCTGTTTTTCCTACAACATACACCCACGTTAAAAATCAAATTCTTCTTACATTGATATGCAACATACCACTAATAAAATCCTTAGAAGACTCTTGTAAAATCATTTCTTTTAATTGTTTGAAATCAGTTGCAGTCTTTTAACCCCCAACTTCTTCTGATTGTAAATGGAGGTTATTTTATAAAAATTGGCATAGATTTGGATTGTCACACTTCCATAATTAATAATAAACCAAAAACTTGTCATTTTGTATGTAAAATATACATATAAACAATAATATTACGAAAAGTTCAGTCAGTTGCCATTTGACAGTTATAGAATTTGACTAGAATAAATATGTTTTTGATCTGTCAACTGTCACGCCACCACCAAACAATTTTTGGCCACCACAGCTGATAAATATCAGATAAAGGAGAGTTCTGGTTGGTTATATCGTGAAGAACAATATGACTACACTGTAGACTTCTCCCTCAAACTTTCACCGGTCCCTCGTTATTCCTTTTGTTCAAGAATACATGTTTTTCGAGTAGGGGAATGTCAAGTGAAAGGCGAGGGAATAAATTCGCCGGGGAGTAACAATTTCTCTCGCGCTCAAGAATAGCCAGCCAGCTTTTGATCAAAACAGCTTGCATTCCACATTTTGATAACTTCTATTTGGAGGGCTTTCTACTTGCTCAACTTCTCTGTTTCCTTGAGCATTATATTTGTGTCATTCGGGATTGATACATCGATCGGCAAATAGGTCTTCTCCCGAGACTCCTTTTTATTGTGTACGATGATGTTTGGTCGATTTGCAGGAATTTCTCTGACTGTTTTAATCAACAGGTCCCACATAATTATTATTATGTATGATGGTACATAGAAAAGTAGAAATAACTTGGACTTATCTAAATCTGTAACGTTATAAAATTTTAAATGTTAGATTTATATTAATTTTATGATAACCTAAAGTAGCTGGAGTCAAAACCCGTGAATACCGTAAAGTGTCATGAAGTGTGTAACGAGTACCGTAGTAAGTAATGGATGTAATGACAGCAAACACGACATATTTTTGTGACTATTATAAGATAAATATTTTCTGTTATTTTTACAGGCATTTGTTCTGTTAGTTTAATAGTTTTAATTTACATTTACTTTACAACGAGTTACATGTTACACGTTCAATATTTAACTAATTCACATACAATAAAATTTTTGCACATAAGACTCCGCTCTACTGCAAATAATAGATTTAGTTAAATACGACCTTAAAAAACCACTAGGATTATGGAGAATGTTTAAAGGCGCGTTTGCACGCATCCAGTAATTTAGTCGAGTCGCTTAGTAATTTAGTACTCGACCAATGCGGACAGCGTGTTTTAGTCAAGTAATTTAGTGGAAAGCAATGCAAAGCAATTACTAAATTACTCGACCGTCTCTCTACTCGACTAAATTACTGGATGCGTGCAAACGCGCCTTGAGGTAGGTACTCATTAAACCGTCAATGGTCCTGCAGACTACCAAGTTATGTTCCATTTCAAAAAAAAGATGTCAGGTAGAGATTGTACTGTGTACGAAGTTTTCCGAAATGTGAGAGGCATCAGATGAATGAAAAAAAATGTAATAATATAAAAGAGAAAAATAAATAATCTTATTTTAATTGAATTATTGTTTTTTTTTTTAGATTTATCAGTATATCCTGGAAGTTCTTAATAATATAATAACTTATAAATTTAAAATATTCATTAAAAAATTTTAATGACAATCTTAAAAATCGAAATACATATGATGAATAGACAATGCTTTTTCTATTCACATATTTTGAATTAATATTTTTAATTGAGGATACATCTCTTAAAAGTAATTAATACAATTACGATTAGGATGTAACTGTAATTGACATTCATGTATCATTTATGCTTAGTTGCATGGTCACAAGGCAAAAGATTTTGTCTATTTGTCTAATTATTAAAGCTGACGTTGAGCAGGTAATGAATATTCAAGAATTTGTATCAAAAACGTTTACTAGGTCAAGATTCAGAAATTATTTTCTTAAACGTCTAAAATAAAAATCTTTTTGTTACTTAAAATTTTAAATAAAAATAAATCAAAAATAAATACAAATAAATATGGAGAGTGATGTTTGGTGAAATTTTATTTTCCAAGTGTTTTTCGGATTTCGACACGCATAACATCGTGAAATTTAGAAAAAAGGTTATTTCTGAATGACTTCTTGAATACTTTCCTCTTCTTCGTTTAATTTCTATCAAGATCTGGTGAACTTAGCTAAATTAGGTGGTACTTTCACTAGTCTGATCTAAAGTAGGTACTTATTTCAAAAAGAATTCTGTGGATCTGTGTTAAAGTAAAAAGATGAGATACGAAGTTGTTATAATTGAAGACACAAGTGGATGAAGGGTCTATGTAACAACAAAGTGATTTTGAGATAATTGATCTTAAAGTTTTTAACAACCTACCAACTTCAACAGTACATAGATCATTTATGAATTTATAAATCAGATATTTTTGCAATAGAATCAAATGTAATGTACCTGGGGGAATTTTGTGTACTTATAGCCTTTATTCGTACCAAAAACTCGTTTCTTTCAACAAAGTGATTTTGAGATAATCGTTCTGAAAGTTTTTAACAAACTACCAACTTCGACAGTACATAGATCCTTTATAAATTTATAAATCAGATATTTTTGCATTAAAAACAAATGTAATGTACCTGAGGGAATTCTGTGTACTTATAGCCTTCATTCATATAAAAAACTCGTTTTTTTCGGAAATGCCACATAGACTCTTCATCCACTTGTGTCTTCAATTGTAATTATTATTTTTCAATTAACCTATTTCACGTTAGAAAGTTTAGCCTGAAAGTATAGGCAAAATAAAGACTTTTTTTAGGCCCTTAGCCCGATGGGAAGAGCGTCATGGGGTAGAGCAGAGGCTACTCGGTAGCACTATACGTATTTCACCTAATGAAAAAATAAATGGAAGACACTACAGACCTGCGGCGCGCACGCGTGCGCGATTTTCAAAAAAGGGCCAAAAGAAATTAGAGAGCTCCTTGAACAAACTTGGCGGAAATTGTTCATTTGGATGTCCTATGGCAGACAATTCTGTGCAGCCATTTTAATGATATTCGCATAAAAATTAGCAAATTTGAGTACTCAAATTCAAAGTGTCCAAAAATAGGCCTAAATTCATAATTTCTGTCTGCTAATCTATTGGATGGGTTCATTATTATGTCTAAGAAATGATTTTGCTCCGTTAACGGATGGTTTGAAAGGGTAAATAAAAAAAATGTCTTCCAGCAATATATATTGTTATTAGATATATTAATAAACTCATCCAACAAATTGAAAGACAGTAATTATGAATTTAGACCTATTTTTGGCTACTTTCAATTTTGGCATATAAAGAGTATAGCAGGATAAACATGGGTATGCTGCCTCTGCACCAATTTGGTAGAGATTTTGGACACAAGTTGATAGTAGCATTAGATGAAATTTCCCAAAATATTGTTTTTGGAAAACCATTTTTAGGGGAGTTATAGAGGTAAAAAGAAAAATGGAAAATTTTTTTTTCTCAAGAACGGATAAACCGATTTTTATGAAAAAAATGTATGTTATGGCTTTTGATGGCAGAAACATAGGAAAAAATTATTGAGTCCATTTGTAGGAAAGAAGTGGTGAAAAAAAAATAGGGGATGTTCTCGAGGCACTACCATCATTTCCTTTCAAATAAATGTTTATATGCCCCTTTAAAACATATTTAATTTTCAAAGCGATCGGAAGGGTAGAATGTATTTAAAATTGATAATCACGGGCGTACTGCGGGCGGCGCGGTTCATTACTACATCTTACCACGGTCACTGGCGGCCATTACACTCCTACCGTTCAAATCAGTATCAAACTTCAAGAAGTGTGGTGCAGACATTTTCAAATTATCTGACGTCAACTGTTGGGTTAAGCAAAGTCTAGTTTGAAAATCTGAACATTTTGCAACGATGACGTCTGTAGTCAGCCTATGAAAGAATTGCAGTTTTCAAAGTCCACTACGAGGAGTGCCTCTCACTAGTCAGGGTGCCTGTTTATTGCGAGTCCCCTTGCCTCCCACGAGTCGGAGTGTTTATTTATCGTGATTCCCCTTGCCTCTCACTAGTCGGGGAGCTTTTTTATTATGAGTGTTTATCTAAGTCGTCTTGCCTCTCACTAGTCGAGGTGATTGGTTATTGTGAGTCCTCTTGCCTCTCACGAGTCGGGGTGTTTGTTTATCGTGAGTCCCCTTGCCCCCCACCAGTCGGGGCGCTTGTTTATTGTGAGTCCCCCTACCTCTTACAATTCGGGGTGACTTTTTTGCGTGAGTCCCCTTGCCTCTCACTAATCAGGTTACTCTATATTGATTGCTATCGTCACTAATTACAGGAATAATATTATTCTAAGTAAAAATGTCACTGAGAATGTCAGCTGACAGATAGTATACAATTACAGTAACGTACAAGCAGCAGTCAACAGCTCTGTTTCCATTGGCGCAATTGGGTTGTTGACGAATTTTCAAAAATGGTGAAATATGGTAGTGGAGGACTTAATTTAGTTATATATTTAATTTGGAAGAAAAATTCTTAGCGCAACATATTTTAAAAAATTGTTAAACTTCGACTATTTGAATGTGCCGCGAAAACGGTAGTGACATCATAACGGCAGTTAGATGTGAACTTATAAGCAGAACAGATGAAGACGAATAAGTTGACATTGCTGACAAGAAAGAAAATTACTTCATATGTCAAAAGTAAATTTGACGTTTAGCTAGCAGTGATTGATGTTTGCAGTTATTGTTAATATTTTTTTACAAAACGACTAAGGCAGTATATCTGTAAAAGCTAATTCTGACATTCTACTTGCGGTAGATATATTTATGGTACCTAAGCGAATTTTTAAAAAGAGACGATCGTTTTGACATTGCAATGGTTGGAAGTGCAAAAGCTGCAAAGTACTTACGTTACAACTGCTATAGACAGTACAAACTATTGTAATTTCTGCAAGAACTTCCTTATATGTCTAATAGGTATTTTATTATTTAATTTAGATGAATTTGTTAACTATACTTTGTATTTTATTAAATATTTCCTTTTCATTGTTTTATTTCCTATCAACTATATACATGCGTATCTAACTGAAAACAACAAAATAAGTTTATCTATTAAAGAAATTAGTTATTATCCATTGATACTCACTGCTAAGAAGAGTCAGAATGAGACTTACGAAGATATCAAGAAAGGTCTGTATTATAACAAAAAATAATAAATAGTTAAGTACTTTATGCTAGTATCTATCTAAGCAATAAACAATGATATGTATTTATAACACACATAATTCAAAAGGCATTTATAACTACAATCCAACGCATTCGTAGCCATTTCCGACTGATTGTGTTCACCGACTTTAGACGAGTTTCACAGTTTGTTTCATATAGTTTTTCAGCGGCGAGTTTTTAAATTTCCTTTCTTAATTTATATTGACCATCCTAGTATTATGGGACGTCTAGGGAGCTTCATAAATAATCAATAGCTAACAAAAACAACTGCACTTTATTCCAACATAAACTAGATAAAATACATAAAAACAGATTAAAGACATTTCCCTCCTTTTAGGAAGTCAAAGCATGAATAACATTCTAATCTAGAGCCGTTAAGAATACACCCTGTTTTATCCACCAGTTTGGCGGGTAATTTAAATTTGTAACAGCTAGAACAAGTCTTGTAATGCGGCCGTTTTTTCTACAACATAAACCCATATTAAAAATCAAATTCCTACATTAAGATACAACTTACCACAAATAAAACGCTTAGAATACATTGTAATTTGTTACTTTACTTGACATTGAAATGGTCTCCACAATAAGAAGACTTGGTCCTTCTCTGGTGGCTTTGAATCATTCATTATTACGTTCAGCGTTTATTATTGGAACACAACAGTTTTTCTGGTGAATTTGTGGTATTATTTACACAGTACGGCAGAAAACACTATCTGTACTTATATTTATCCATAACTAGATGCTGTTAAACTATACCGAATTGTAATCTATGAACGTCGGTTGAATTTGACGTTAAATATAATGTCAGATTAAACTGTCGTGATTGTCTTTTTTCTCCGTCGCTATCAGTGAGTTTCTAAATTAGTACACGTTTCTCGTCGTTTTATAACTAACTTCTCTACAGACTGCCGTTATTATGTCATCTCCGTTTTAAATGCATGTATTTTTGTAATTAATATTATAATATTATAAGACTTTCTTTTCAACTTCTACATGTTTCTAATGATTTTTTATGAATAATTGTTACTATTTAACATAGATTCTCCTCAAATTTTAACTTAGTGCAACAACCCAATTGTATAGCGTCTGTCCCATGAAAGGTATTTGTTGAACGTTCTGAAGCCAGCTAAAATTCTCAGCGATATTTTTACTCGGAATAATAATATTCCTGTAATTAAGGACTATAGCAATAAAGACTAAGAAATATCTCACCACCGACTCGGTGGCGCAGTGCTTAAGGTGTTAGGCTTGCGCCCACGGGGTCCCGGGTTCGAATCCTGGCTAGGGTATGGATGTGTAGTGGCGTTTTTCTCGTATTGCCGAGACGGTAGCAGTGGGCTAGACTGCGATTGTGTGAGAGACAACCCGGTCTAGTCGCTCTCCTCTCCTGGGTTCGAGTCTCAGCTGTGGCAGACGGAAATGTCGCAGGGAATGGATGTTGTGATGTTGTCTATGTGTGTGTCCGTCCTGGTTGAGTGGTAGAATAGCCATCGGCTAAACTCCGCCAGGACATTAAAATAAATAAGGCGATAAAAAAATATATATATATAGGTGAGAGGCCAGAGGACTCATGCAAAAAAAGCCACTCCGAATTGTAACAGGCAAGGGAACTCACAATAACCAAACTCCTCGACTAGTGCGAGGCAAGGGGATTCACGATAAACAAGCATCCCGACTCGTGAGAGGCAAGGGGACTCACGATAAACAAACACCTCATAATAAGTGGTCCAGAATCGTACTGTAACCTCCACGTGATGGACCTTGGAAACTACAGTTCTTTGGTAGGCTGACTACGTCATAATTGTAAAATGTTCAGATTCTTAAACTAAATTTTGATTGACTCAACAGTTGACGTCAAAGAAAATTTGAAAATATCTTGCAGTTTGACACTGATCTGAACGGTAGGCCACCAGTGACCGTGGTAAGATGTAGTAATGAACCGCGCCGCCCGCAGTACGTCCGTGACTATCAATTTTGAATACATTCTACCCTTACGATAACTTTGAAAATTGAATGTATTTTGAAAGGGCATATAAACATTTATTTGAAAGGAAATGATGGTAGGGCCTCGAGAATACCCCCTAAAATTTTTTTGTATTATTATTTTTTCACCACTTCTTTCCGACAAATCGACTCAATATTTTTTTTCTACGTTTGTGCCATCAAAAACCATAACATATATTTTTTTCATAAACATCGGTTTATCCGTTCTTGAGAATTTTTTTTTCCATTTATCTTTTTACACCCATAACTCCACTAAAAGTGGTTTTCCTAAAATAACATTTTGGGAAATTTCACCTAATACTACTATCAACTTGTGACCAAAATCTCGACCAGATTGGTGCAGGGGCAGCATACCCATGCTTATCCTGCTATACTCAATTTGGAAATTTTGGCGAATGCTTCATGCGAATTGGCTGCATAAAATCATCTGCCATATTGTTTTTGACAAAAATGACAACCAAATGAACAATTTCCGCAAAGTTTGTTCAAGGAGGTCGCTAATTTTTTTTGGAAATTTTTTTTAAACTTCGCTCGCACGCGCGAGACACTGTTCTACGGTGTCTTCCATTTACTTTCAAAAACGTATAGTAAGTGCTACACAGCATTTCGATCGAGAGTTCGTTAAAAAATTTTGTCCTCTCCTACTTCTACCCTACCCCATGACCCTCTGCCCGTCGCGCTAAGGGCCTAGCTACCAAGCTACCGAGCGGAAGATGGGAGATCACTACCTTACCGAATTAATGCCCCAGCTTTTAAACTAATAGACGATTTGAAATATTATATTATTAAAGTTCTATGAACAATTATTTCTACATAGTAGAATGCAAATATACAGTGTCAAATTTTTTTCTTTGCAAGAGACCTGGATAGGAAGGACCCCGTATCTGACCCTATGTAAAAAGTGGTTTCAGTCAAACGTCATAAAACTGGAGTATGTTGTACTTCAAACCAAGCTGATTAAAAGTCTCGATGGGGCCAACCTCCTAAAGTCAAGGATTTCCAAGATATTTAAGTATGAAGTTTGAAAAATGCGGCTAGCAGGGGCAGTAAGTTTCCACCAAGTATACAGGGTACGTTAATAAAGGAAGTGATTATATCGCCAATTTCAAGCATAAAAGTTCTAATGTAGAGAAACTACAGCTCTGTAAATAAAGCTCTATAAATAAAGCTCTATAAAAATAAAGAAAGTAGGTTTTTCATAACAATGACATATTTGTTTGAAACTGTTAAAATACATTGTAGTGAATTATTATTTTTAGATAAAAGTTCTAGTTGCTGAGAATTTATCTGAAAATCGCCTTTTGGACGCCATATTTATAAAGCTGTAGCATCCTTAAGTACCCAGCATACATGGTGGAAACGTACTGCCTTCTGTCAGCTGTGTTTTTCAAACTTTATACTTAAATATCTAGGAAACCCTTGACTTTAGAGGTTTGGGCCCATTGAGAATTTTAATCAGCATGGTTTGAACGTTTGAATTGAAGTACAACGTACAACATACTCCAGTTTTATGACATTTGACTGGAACCACTTTTTACATAGGTTCAGATGCGGAGTCTTTTGGATGTGGAAGTAGTAATTCCTTAGACATCTGTTTTATATATTTCTTATAAACACTACGATTTCATCCGTAATATGTAAAATTCTAATTACGCTTTTCTTATCAGGTTTGAAATTACGACGAAAACTTCATAATATTAGTTTTTATTATATACATCAATCTCAATAATGACAGGAACTCCAGAGTCGACCTTACGTGGTCACGTAGAACTAAGTGAATTTGCTAGTTCTAAAATTTTGTGAAACTTCCGCTAGTATTCCGGTTTGCTTCTTTCCTCTTATTATGGATAAAATATTTAAGGTATTTTCTATTGAGATAATTGTCTTTTTAACACTTAATGATATTAAAATACTGAAACAAAGTAAAAGACGACGATGTTTCATCGATGTACTGTAGGCATCAATATAAACTAATAAAATTGGCACCTATAAGACTTTCCCAATAAAATGTATGCTACTGTTATAAAGAACAAAGTGCGGAACTTACGAATTAACACCGTGAAGCAATGCAGTTTAGAAATAAGTAGATTCACTTTCGCTGAATTATAATTTAAAATTTGTTTATAAAGCATACACATGCTAATTTAAACTCGTAGAAGTTACAGTCGCGCGTTGCCGATTATGAATACCTATCCCAACGAGCAAAATGGGTGTGAACCAGGTTATACTATTTTTATTGAGTGTGGGTATGTACGTACACTGTCAACACATGCATTAATATTTGTGTTTGTTGTAGAACCTCGGAAAATCCATCTATCGAAAAATAGGAAAAAAATTCGTCGAAAAAACATTATAGAGCACAACTGACCATATTTTTGACGTCAGCGCCGAAATTTAGCATAAAAAGACTTTTACACTTCCCCAGAGACGTGGGGTGCCAAAAGTAAAAAAATCGAAAGTACGCCGAATTGTAACATTTAAGAATTTAAATCTATCCCGAAGCTCGACCATGGGAGCACCGGAGTTTCATTAGAAAGAGATAATAATTAGCCCATAAATGAGTACATGCGGACATCTCGGAAACGATGTCATGGTATAAAACTTTTATCAGGTTACAGTAGGTTTTCGCAAGGGAGCAGGAACAGCTCATGTAACTTATATGTACTGCCGTAAAACGCAATTCCAGTCGACAGGTTCTTGTGAATGATATAATGACTATTGGAACTATAAAGCTAGTCACAAGTGCATCAAAATTTTTAGTAAAATATTTTATTATTAAAACAGTCTGTCCCAAATTAAATTGCTCTCATACACTTCTAGTGAACCTTTTTGTAATTACAATATTCTTGCAGCTTTCCATGAAATTTAATACAGAGTGATTTCAGTATTCTCTGATAACAAGTTTGATATTAAAGTTTAAAAAGTCAAAACGACGGATATTTTACTGTGTTGAAGCTAAATAAAGAGGCCAGTAATTACATTTTTTTTAAACCAAAAAGTTCGTTAAAAATTATGAAATAAAATTTCACCGTTGCCCAGTTAATTGAACTTTATTACCAAATATCTGTATTGAGGTCGGTAAAAATGAACAAACAAAGATTTCAAACGTATTTTTAACTGACTTCAATAGATATTAGATAATAAAATCCAGTTAACTTGGATGACGGTGAAATTTCATTTAATAATTTTTAACGATCTTTTTTGAAGGCGGTTTGTTTTTTTAATTTTTTTTTTTGCTAACGTATTTGTAATAGTATTTATCCATTGTATTTCTAGGTGCTTTTTATTGCCTCTAATAAACTTCATTTCACTAAGATTGCGTCGGGCGTTTGTATATCTTGTTCTAACACAATTTTTCTTTACACTTCATATCCTTTCTATTGGATTCAATTCACAATAATAAGGAAGAAGTTTGTCTGTTATATATTTTTTCCGATATTGCCATTCTTTACCGTCTGTAATAATTTTTTGAAAACTGAATGTTCAAATAGTCTATGTTGTTATAATAGTATGAGGTGGGGCATTATCTAACACAACTAACCTGAACTTAAATTAGGCAGTGGGTACTCCACAAACTAATTCTCAAACAAATTGTCGTTTATTGCATTGCCTGTATAAACTGTTATCATACGTTTCCCTCTCAAGCTGAGTATATTTCGAAATGTTTTAAAGTGTCATGCGTCCATTATTTAATGTGTGTCGAACGATGTCTTATTCTTATAATTCTCAGGCCGATGATTCTCACCATATTTTCTTATTTTATTCAAATATTCTATTTTCCACTTCCTGATTTTTTAGATTCTATGAAATGTAATCTTTTGACCGGTTTATCATAAGAAAAAATCTAAACTTTTAATAAGTCTTCTCAAGGTTGTAGAGCTATAGGAAAAAAACGTTTCTTTCTCACAAACTTTATCATATCCCCCACATCCTATACTGAGGGCAACGATATTTTCTTGGTAATACTGATAAGACATATTTAATTTTTTTGTTTTACATTTCACCCCACTAGATATGCGCCTGAAGGAATTTTTGATTTTTTCTTGCTTTCCACTGTCCCTGTTTAAACTAGATGCCGAATTTATGATCTACTAACCTTAGTTAGTTCTGCAACACGTTTGATAAACCCAAAACTTTCACCATTTGCTCTCCAACTATACAGTTATATACAATTGGGGTGAAGGTTATTTTTTTTTTGTATAACTCTTTTCCCGAGTGGTACAGAAAGTCACTGTTCGAGATTTCTTCGAATCTCCACGTTTCAGACTATGTAGACCACGAAAATTAAGGTCTTTCAATTAAGTCAGTCAGTCTATCTGGCTGTCTGTCTATATCTATAAAACTATTTAACGGAGGAAAATAATATTTTGTAGACAGTTGAGACTATTGCCAACAAAAAAACCGCTGCCCAAGGAATCACTACTTCCACATCCAGATTTTCTATCCAAGTCTCTCATAACGAAAAAATTTTGTATGTGGAAATAATTGTCTATAGAACTTTAATAACACAATATTTGAAATCGTCTGCCCCAAAAACTCATGAAACGATATCCCACACGGTAGTGGGGTGGGGGTGGTAGTGGGGGTGGATGAAATAAAAAAATATTTTGAGGTTTTTGGTTCTTGTACACGCCCTAAATCACATTTTTTTCATTTCCTTTAATAATTGGGTAGGGGTGGTAATTGGGGTGGCTAATGCCAAAAATTTTTTTTAAACCTTAGCTTCTCTTGTATACACTAAATACCAATTTTACGGACTCTTACCTGCTTGATTTACGTATTTACCCGCCATTTACCCCATTCTCCCTCCAACCTTTCGACGGAATAAGATGAAAATATAATCTAGTTCTAGATCCCGTTAAAGTACATATGTGTAATATCTTAAACGGTTCCAAAGTAAACGTGCGCACAAAAAATGTTACAGACCTGGGTGAATGAAGTGAAAAGATTCTTGATGACTTTGGCTCTTGTACACACACTAAATCACACTATTTTTTCACCACCTTCAATAATAGGGTGGGGGTGGTAATAGAGGTGGTAATGGGGGTGGCTAATGCTCCTCTTATATTTACTAAATACCAATTTCATGGACTCTTACTTGCTCGATTTACCTATTTACCCCCATTTACTCCAATTTACCCTTCAGTGTTACTGTTCAACTCTGCAACTAATAAGATCAAAATATAATCTAGTTCCATCTTAAACGGTTCCAGAGTAATTGTGCACCAAGAAGATACAAGACTAACAGACAGACCGATGCGACAGACAAATTTATTTTGCCCACACTTAAAATATTGACGTTTCATGATATTCTAAGCCTATTTAAACAATGAATATTTCCAAAATTATTTTTTGTGTTAATATACTTCAACTGAATGTGGAAATAATACTCAGAAAATGGCATGACTAAGATATAAAAAATCGTTGTGTGCCGTAAACTACACGATAGAAGTAAAGCCTCTACTTCAAGCATTTTGTTCGGGAAAACCTACTACGCATCCACACTACTCAAGGTAACCCACTGTGCATCCAATTTACTCGAGGAAAGCCACTGCGCATTCATACTTCTTGAAGTAACCCACTGCGTATCCATTTTACTCGAGGAAACCCACTGCGCATCCATATCACTTGAGGTAACCTACTGCGCATCCATACTACTCGTGGTAACCTACTGCCCATCCATACTACTTGAGGTAACCTACTGCGATCTATAATACTCGAGAAAAGTCACTGCGCATCCAAAATACTCGAGGAAAGCCACTGCGCGTCCATAATACTTGGGGAAACCTACATACTACTCGAGATAACTTTAACAACATAATATTTGAAATCGTCTACCCCAAAAACTTATAAAACGATATGCCACATCGGTAGTGGGGGTGGGGGTGGTGGTAGAGGGCTGATAGTGGAGGTGGATGAAGTAAAAAAATATTTTGAGGCTTTTGGTTCTTGTACACATACTAAATCATATTTTTTTTTTCATCCCCTTCAATAATGGGGGTGGTAATGGGGGTGGCTAAAGCCAAAAATTTTTTTGAAACTTTAGCTTCTCTTGTATATACTAAATACTAATTTTATGGACACTTACCTGCTTGATTTACCTGTTTACCCCCCATTTAGCCTATTATACCCCCCCAACCCTTCTACGGAATAAGATGAAAATATAATCTAGTTCCAGATCCCGTTAAAGTACTTTCGTGTGCCAAATTTCAAGTCAATATCTTAAACGGTTCCAGAGTAAACGTGCGCACAAAAAAAGTTACAGACAGACAGACAGAAATTTTTATTTCGCTCAAATTTAAAATCTCTACGTTTCATGACATTCTAAGCCAGTTTGAACAATAAAAATTTTCAAAAATTTTTTTGTCGCTACTGTACTTTCACTGGATGTGGAAGTAATATACAGGTGAATTGACTAAAAAAATAATTAATGAAAGAAATGTGGTGGAGGACAATAATATTTCGCATTTAGTTAAGATAATGTCAAGGAAAAAACCTGCTATACTTTTAATGAAAAATATACGAGGTGGTCACTATAAAAAATAATTATTTAACGACTGAGGAAAATAATATTTGGAATGCAGGTGTCACTATTTCAGGAAGACAACCTAATTGTAATTTTTAAATAAAAAATATATACAGGATAGCCACTCAATAAAAAAAAAATAGTGAATAAATAAAATGTACCTACCAAATAGAGATCGAAGTTTTGTGTGTATTTACACGAAACTTCCCTCTCTAAAGGGAAAGCGACCTTTACAGATTTTTTTCCACTTTGAGTCGTTTGCTCCTTTGTAGACTCTACCTAAAACTAGTTAAAATTTACCTAAACACGTATGAGTAACAAAACATACTATGCAGCTACAAAGAAGATTTATATGTAATTTTTGCTGAATGTAATTAATTATAGATGTCATCTTATTCTTCATGTATTTTAAGTACAAATTGTTAATTCGAATCTTGAAACTAAATTAATTATGTACAGGGGTGGCTCAGAGTAAAATTCAGTTTTTAAAAAATCATAACAAAATTATTTAAACTGTTTAAAAAATTTTATTTTAAAATTAAGATACTACATACATGCGGATTTTATTTTTTAAACACTAAGTTATCCAAATGTCGACCATCATGCCTACAGCACTTCTCCAATCTGGTCATTAAATTTTGGAAAACTCGTTGACACATTTCAACAGGAGTATTGGTATTGGCCTCCTGAATGTTGTTCTTTAACTTGGCCGGGGGATTGATGTAAACAATACTCTTTAAGTATCCCCACAAAAAATAAATCCTGGAGTGGTCTTCGGGGAGGGGGATATCACCAAATCTCGCCTGGAAACAAGTCACGTAGACTCGTCATTGATGCCGCTGCTGTATGTGCCGTGGCACCATCCTGTTGAAACCAGGTCCAACTGGGGTCGTATCCAGGAAAATTCTGAAGAGCCGGGATAAAAAAAGTGGGAATGTTGAAATGTGTAGACGAGTTTTCCAAAATTTAAGACCCAGGTCTGAGGAATGCTGTAGGCAAGATGGACGACATTTGGATAACGTAGTGTTTAAAAAATAAAATCCGCATGTATGTGGTATCTTAATTTTAAAATAAAATTTGTTGGACAGTTTAAATAATTTTGTTATGATTTTTTAAAAACTGCATTTTACTCTGAGTTACCCTGTGTAATTAGTCTCGACGTCAAATTAAACTAAAAAGTTTGCTGGGAATAACAGAATACAAATTGTTGTAGGAAGAAGTAATTTATTTATTGTAATGAATGAACTAACTACATCGTCAGTAAATGTGCAAAATGTGCTTGTTTGTATGTTCATTGCCCTTAATTAAATGAAAAGTTTTCTTAACAAGGATCTATATGGTATACTTATGTGATATAAGGCTGTTGCTTAAATAAGCTATAGTTCGTTTAAGAATCTGCGGTAAGATTGCTTTGTCATACTTGTTTGAGAAAATAATTCTTTTATATAGACTGCTTCATCTAACAATGCTACTGCAATATCCGTACTATTTTAAAGAAATAAATACAAAATTTAAACCATTAGTTCCATTACATTGAAATTGCATATGCGACTTTTATCTTGCGTTGTTACAAACAATGAGTACGAAAAGATTGCGTCCTAAATATATCAATCAACCTTGTAGCTGAAATTAATAGACTGTTTGAAATATACTTTAATTCAAATCATACATGGTAAGTGGTTTTTGCATCAGAACAAGTTGTTTTAACATATGGGGAGTATTGAGGTTAAAAAAATGTAAAGAACACTTTTATTCAACTACTAAAAAGTCGATTAAGAAAAAATAGAAAGTACAATTTTCACAGTACTATGAAATAAATAGTTTATCTTAAGATTTCACAGTAATAGTAAAATCTGAAAGAAAAAACAATTGTTTAAAAAGAAAAAACATCATGATAGTACGAAATTAAAGAGAGATGGAGTAGATTTTCAATACGGCGCGGCGCGGCGTGAAAACGCTCGAAGGAGCGCTCGAGTGTCCTAGAAAACGGGAGTAGGCCGTGCACGACATTGCCGTTTCGCATGCTGTCGAGCAACTTCAATTCGATAATTTATATACAATTTATCTGATTAAAAAATTGTAATTGTTCAGCGAAGAGTTTTAAACATTAGGAAATGTACACTGCTAGTTTCAAGTCATTATGTCATTTAGTTTGTTTACCGGCTCGGTGGCGCAGTGCTTAGGATGTTAGGCTTGCGACCACGGAGTCCCAGGTTCGAATCCTGGCTAGGGTATGGATGTATAGTGGCGTTTTTCACGTGTTACCGAGATGGTAGCAGTGGGCTAGACTGCGGTTGTGTGAGAGACAACACGATCTAGTCGCTCTCCTCTCCTGAGTTCGAGTCTCAGCTGCGGCAGATGGCAATGTCGCAGGGAATGGGTGTTGTGATGTTGTCTATGTGTGAGTGTCTGTCCTGGTAGAGTGGAAGATCAGCCTACGGCTAAACTCCGCCAGGACATTAATATAAATAAGGCTAATAATAATAAATGGCTAAAGCGCAAAAGTGTTATAGCTCTCTGCTCCCAATTGGCGTAGGCAAAACTTTTTTTTCTTATCTAATAATTGTTTCTTTTTTATACATGCCAATAATTTTTATTTTTGGGCAAAATATTGATAAGTAAAATGAATTTGTTTTTAAAGGAAATGACACGAAATTTAAAAAACTATTTCAAAAAATTAAAAAAAAAATTACTGTTATCACTAAAAAGTACTAAAAGAGTACCAAAAAAAACTGAAAAAAAGATTGTTGTGACTTGACGCGCTTAAAAAATCGACAATTAAATTTTCGAATTTTCTTACTATTATTTTTGGGCGTTGTCATAAACTTGCTGAAATTCAGCATGATGATTTAGCTCCATATAGAAGTATATTTTTCTAAAGTTGTTAAAATATATGCATTATTGTTTAATACGAGCTCTATAAGCTCTATAACTGCGAGAAAACACAGTTTTGACCATTCTTTTATTTAAATAAATGCCTTTTGAGACTCGAATTTAAGAAAACATTTTATTGTAATTTATATTGCTAACAATATCAAATTATTGGATTCTTTTAAACAAGTAAGTAAATGAACTAGAAATAAATTAAATAACATCTAATCGAACTTAATATCAAGTAAAGGTACGTATTCAGAATAGTTTAATCCAACTCATCATCGTGATTCATTCGGTAGGGTCCAGGACAATTTTCCTTTAAGTCCTCTCTATCTATACCCGTAATAACACAGTAAAGACAATACAAATGTTTACTTCTAAGATAATCAATTATTGCAAACAGATTTTCTTCTGTAGTGTACATTTCAAATTCTGCATCATCATCGCTGCTATCATCAGTATCAGTTCCAGTTTCATTTCTTTCCATTTTTCTTTTTTTCATAGTTTCCTTAGTCCAAAAGAAATCCTTAACTGGATCTCTTATATTAATTCTATAATCTAGTTCTTCACACACTTTTTGAGCCTTAAAAAAATCTCTTCTCATTTGTGACAAGTTCTTTTTTTCTGTGTTGGCTAATCTGTACTGGGTTTCATAATGTTTCAATTTTTTTATTTTCTGTTGTTGCTTTTGAGCAACTACTTCTCTTAAATGAGATTCCCTACCGATGCCCGAAGTGTCCTGTTTATAAACAATATCAATTGGTTCCCTTATGCCACTTTTTGATTTTCCGAGACTTTCTCCAGGTTTAAAACCCATTTTCTCGAGCAGTTTAAAACCTTTATTTTCAGTTGATATTGCTGTATTTAAACCCTTATCACGGTTCTCTCGTTCGAGCTCACTAAATGTCTGCTGTCTTTTATTCATCGTATCTTGCTTTTTTTTAAACACATCCAATTTGCGTTTTTCTCTGTTAACTAATAAACTCGGGCGCACATCTTCATGACAGTTCAGTAAAACTTTGAAAGACATGTAGTCATCCTCGGAGTCTGACATAGTGACTAATTAATTTTCTTTAATGCAAATTCTACGTACAATCACAAATATTTCCCATACATCACTTGTTTATTGAAAATGAAAACTGTCAATTCAACTGTCAATTAATTCAAAACTATTCCCTACATTCCTAGTAATGTTTATTACAATCTCCCTGCAAAAAATGCTGTAGTAAGATGATTCCTTTTTAGATAATTTAGACTTGCCTTTGCTGTATGGTAATATATTATAGTTATTGAATTCTGGATTGTTTGGAGGGGGTAAGCTTGCGCATACGTGCACTCAGGCCTCATGGGTGGGTCCATTATGCTACCCCCGTAGGAGACGACATGTCCACCGAGACTCTCATTCCTCAAGCCAACTAACACTTGTGATGTACTCAAAGAGAAAGCCCGGGGGCCCGGGTCTCCCCCTCTAATGGCCATATTGGACGAGAAATCCCCTAGTATGGATCCTGTTTTCATTGAGAGAGCAGGGAAGTGACACAGTACATGCTCGGCACTCTCGTCATCCAGATTACACCATTTACACTTGGAGTTGTCTTTAACTCCCGGTGTATGAATGTGTTTGTTTAGTCTGCAGTGTCTTGCTAGTAATCCTACATAGATATACACAATACTCCTGGACATCTACGGACAGTGTTTGCCTAGCTTACGACTAGCCATTCTGCTTTGTCTGCGGTTGCTTAGACTCCAACAGTCTACGTGGCGTTTGAGTCTATAGTTCTTTAACAGGGAACTGTGGACTGAATTCGAGAGCGCTAGAACAGGTTCCGGACCATGCAGGGCACTCTCAGTTCCCTTGCGTGGAAAAGCGTCCACTTCCTCGTTGCTCTGAATTCCATCGTATCCTTTCACCAAACGGAGCTGGACACTGTTGTTTTGTACGAGCACATCTTTCTAATTTCCAGAATCAGCCCAGAGTCTGTTATACAGTTATATAATACAAGTAGGGCCGCTCTACTGTCCGTTGATACGCACACCGTTTTACCACTGACGTTTGCATTCCTTATTTCTATTACCACTTGTAGAATCCCTACTAGTTCCATTTGGAAAATAGTGGTATGTGTACCTAGCTGTATTATCGAGTGTAGATCTAGTTCTAGAATAGACTCAGCTCCTGATCCACAGTCCATTTTCGAACATCGGTGTAGATTGATATGTCCGGCTCATCATTTTCGGACGCGTTCAAACTTACTTCAAATTTCTTGTAAATATTATATATAGGGGGGGGAGGGATACGGCCAGTCCCCATTCCCAGAAGACGAATTTGTTTTGTAGTTTCTTCTAGGATGAGGGCATATCTCACAGCCGTGTCCTTACTCACCTACCACTGACCTACAAATTGCAATCTCTGAGCAGCTCTTAACGCCACCAAAGAGGGATGCATAGTAAAGTCCCCATTGCAGCTGTAGGCATCGCCGTCGTTTTCATTGAACCAGTAATGCAGAGGCATGCCAATCTTTGAACACGCTCTAGTTGAGATTTCTGTGTTTTGTCTTACTCTGGGCCACCAGACTATAACTGCGTAACAAAGCACGGGTCTTATCACAGTAGTGTACAACCAGAGGGAGATTCTGAGTAAGGACCTACTGACTGCCCTGCAGCATTATCAGAAGGCCGCAAACGCCCTGTTTATCTTAACTTCCATATATTTCTTCCAATCTAGGGGCTGTCAAGTATAACCCCGCGGTACCTGACCTCACTTGATAAATAGAATTGAGTGCGCGATAAATTGGGCATTTTTATGTTAAGGAGTTTCCTTTTCTTGGTGAATAGTACAATAGTTTTCTGGTGGTTAACCGAGAAGGAATGTTCTATGAACCAATTATCGACTAACTTGAGGGCTGTTTGCATAAGTTCGCATAGCGGGCCCCCAAAGTTTCCAAGATGGTAATATCATCTGCATAACCTATTGTGAAGAAGTCAGGGTCATTGAGGCGGTGTAGGAGGCTGTCGGCGACCATAACCCACAGTGGGGGTGATAGGACGCCATCTTGTGCACAGCCACTATTGTCTATGCCCCTAGTCTCTATGTTCCCCACATTTATTCTGACGGCTCTTCATTTAAGCATGTATGTTATCCATTTACTAAGTGTCTTGGGAAGACCATGCGTTTGAAGAGCTTTGTCTACACTCTCAAGAGTTGTTTTATCAAAAGCACTTTCGGTATCAATAAACGCCCCCAGGGTAGACATTTTTATGTCCTCAGATTTCTCAATGTGAGGTACCACGAAATGAAGGGCCGATTCTATGGATGTCCCTGGGATGTAAGATTATTGATTTGGAAGCAGTGGGTATAAAATAACACTGTATCTCTGATTTATCCAAACCTTTTAGAAGGAAGGAGGTAAGGATAATGGGCCGATACGATTTTGGTAAGGAGTCGTCTGTACGCCCTGTAGTTGTTGTTGACATTCTTCATAACGAAGTCGCTGACAATATAACTATGTTAGCAAGCCACGTTTCTAGAAAATGTGACTCTAAACAAAATTATGGAATATGCAAATATTTTTAAAGTAGTGAACTGTCAATGTGTTTGACATTCTATATCTAATTAACTTTGCTGTAGTTGTTAGATGCGCTGCAATATTTTAGTGTAAATAGAATCATCATAATAAAACGTGTTGTAAGATTTTGTAACGGAACATTTTTGTTATTTCCATGATTGTATAGTCCTAAAAGTTTGCATCATATTAATTTTTTTAGGGAATTTAACTCTTAATAAAAGTTTGTGTATCCACAGAAACAAAAGATAAGGATAAAAACATTTTTTTTCTACTGAAATATCAATAAAATAGAAAAATTTTTCATAAGAAAACGTAAACTGCTTCGACCACCGTATTATATGTCTGGAAAATCTTCAAAAAGCAACTAATGAATATAAGTCGTAGTTGGATGAATCTGATGAATCTTACAATATGGTGTCCATAAGTTGGAATTGTTCATATCTAAAACATATTTTGAGAGAGTAGACTTAAATATTTATGAATAAATTTAATAACCCACTTTTTATTGTTTATTTACATGTTTTGTAACATAATAAAATAATATGAATATAATATATCTGTCCCAGGAATATAGAGAAAATAAATTTGGTTAAAATAAAGGACTCCTTAAAAGTTAAATCTTGAATATCTCGATTTTTCCTCACAACTTCCAAACTGCTGTATCGATTGTGGTAAAATTTGAACAATATACACAGTATATGTATGTGATTACTGATTAAGAATTATAGCGTGTTTGATACCTAGTTTAAAAAGCTAGGTGTGGAATCTATTAATGTTTTATACCCTTAAGCTTTTTGAGAGATGCATTTTTGGAATTTTAAGTACATTAAATAGTTTCTTATTAACACTCTGTTAAAACCCTGAAAAAATCGTCCGACTAGTATAAAAGTTATTGGAAGTTTAATCAATCTTTAGTCCTAAATTTGTGTAAATAAAACAGCTGTTGAAATTGATTGGCAACGTTGCATATTTCGAAGATGGCGCGAATTTTTAAATTTTTAAAAAGTATAAAATTAAAAATTAGTATAAATGCTCTTTAAATTTGTTGCCTATAAATTTTTCGGAAAACCCACAAATATCGAGATATACGAGCAAATGGAGAAAATTTCACGTTTTCCTAAAAAATGTATGTAAATCTTAAAAAAATAATTTTGTCAAAAACCTTTGTTTTGAAGGGCCGTGATTAATGAAGCAACTAGGTAATACATGATATTAAGTGGACATCGCATATGGGATCGATTTTAATTAATTACCGATTAATTACGATGACAAAATAGCGAAATTTTACCGAAAAAATAAAAGTCCAAATTTCCGCCCCCTCTAATTCCCTAATTTTTGTGGGAATCCAAAAAATAAAAAAGGGAGTTTTAGCAAATTTAATTCTATTTAAATTAGCTAGAGTAGTCTTTTGGCGTAGGAGTCAAGATTAAGAAGTTGTCAACTTTTGAAGCACAAAATTTGCGATTTTTTGCCCTACATCGTTGACATTTCAGTAAATATCTCCGTAACGAAAAGAAAAATCACAATTCTGATGATAGCAAAATATTCGCAGTGAAAAATACTTGTTTGACCTAATTTTTTTATTTCGAGCTAGCTCTTACCGTTTCGGAGATATCTGCGAAAAGTAGTAAAAAAAGCTGGCATTTCGGAAACGAAAAAATTACAAAAACATGCGATTTTGACATGTTCATATTTTTCGAAAAACATCAACGGGACGGCCGTACGATGTCGTGACGTAAAGAGGAAGACTTTCAGTTAAACCTCATCGTAAATTGCATGTCGAAATTGGAAAGAAAGAATGTATAGCCAGATTAAATGTAGCAGATTAGTATATGACAGTTATGACAATCGTATTTAATATAGTGTTGCCAAATGCTTTTACTCCATCTCTCTCGCGTTTTAATTTATTAAATCCACCGCTGGATTCGCTTTTATCGGTGTACGAGTACCTTAATAAATACAATCTGTAGAAAACATATGAATAAATAATTGAACCGTTGTGAATGTCAAATTTGACAAATAATAAATAAATGATAAATGAACATTCCTGATCATCTATTAGTACAGTACCTAGAGGTAAAAAATATGTAAAATTTTGGAATAATTTCATATGTAATGATGTTTTTCTTATTATTGTAGTAAATGGTGTCGCCATCAATTTCTATACGGCCCGGATACTTGTTTTTACCCACAAGGGGTGAAAACCACTTCTAAATTTGAATATTCAATATTTGAAACAGGGCCGGATTTACGTTTGAGATGCCCATGTGCACTTCTTATATGGGGGGGTCCTTGTAATGCGGCCAATTTTAACAGAATTAAAATATAAATGTGTAAGCATTAAACCCAAGCAAGCTTTGATCCTTTATGTTTAGGGGTCATTTGTAGGCTGTGAATCAGTAACGAATTAAAAAATCTTTAATAATTTTTTGAAAATATTAATTTTATTATAATTTTATATCAACAAATTCATTTTTTTACAATTTAGAAATATTTAAAATATGGTATAAAAGATGTTTACATTTACAGTGCTTTACATTTCCTCTCCTTAACATTACATTGGTTATTTTTACTATCTATTCTTTTTTGTTTTTTTTATTTTTTCTTTTTACTAGGTTATTAACTTATCCATAGATATTTAATTGTAAATTATAAAACTCGCAATGTACGTTAAATTATCTGGATTAAATCATATTGCAACAAAATAAACATTGAGCTATAAATGCTCTTGTTGAATGGAAAGTTTAATTTTTTTGATTTGTAAATTAACTTTTTCTTGTGTTTTCATCTCTTTTCAATTGTAATTTCTTCATTTATTCCTAAATTTTTTTTTCACCATTTTTATACATTCGGGGGCCCCAATTACGTGGGCACGTGCCCCAAGTGCCCTTATTTAAATCCACCATTGATTTGAAAGAGTATTACCGATTTATTTTTGAAACGTATATAGTTATGTGTTTGGGATCGCTGATTCCGAATCTGAAGTCAAAATTAAAAAATTCAAAATGGCGGCTCTAATATGGCGGAAGAATTTTTTTTCGAAAGTGTTTTAAATTGACAAAAAAAATAATCATCTAGACAATGGATAGCATATTAACGAAAAACATATTTTTGAAAAAGTCATTCAACATTTAAACTAAATACTTTTTCCTAAAAACGGTCTGTTGCCATCTATAAAATAAAATACCTCCGAAACTATAAATCCTACAAAAATATATGTAAAATAAATTCATTCTCAGTTTATAAACTTCATTTTTGATAGCTATCATTTTTTCGCTAAAGCTAACATTTATTGAGATATTTGCAAATAAACAAAAATGTTACGTTTCTTCTAAAATCTCTTTACAGTTTAAAATGCATTTTTTTTCTAAAGCAAGCATCTAGGTTATACTATTTATTAACGAAAAACAGTATATGGGAATATATTTTTTTAATTGCCGATTACTTACATGAACAAAATAGCGACGTTCTTTTTAAAAAAATATGACAATGTAGATCATTTATGTCAAAACTTTTTTGTTTTTTATGATATAGAAATAACCAAAAAATCATTTGAAAGCCTAATGAATGGACTTTCATTTTGATTGTCAGCATTTATAACATAGTCTCTAAGATATTTAATATTTAATCTAAATACTTCGTCATATAGACGTTCAGACGCCACCTTTATACTCCCAGATCTGCGAAACCATTAACTCTACAGAAATTAGAAATTCATCCTCAATTTAGTAACTTTTTTATTTGTCTCTAGCATGTTTTCGCTCAATGTTCAAGTTATATGACGAAAATCTATTTGAAATACCTCTGTTTCAAGCTAAAATCCTAGCCATTATAACTTGACTATCAATTTATATCAAAAATTGCATATAACCTTTTCTTCTCAAAATTTGATATCTCTCCCTTTTGCCTATAAATTTGCAAGCCCCGCATAATATGGAAACTTTTCTTTGATGCATTTACTATTAAGTTGCCAAAAATGAACGAAATCTAATTCATATGACATTATTCCGAAGTTAAAACCTCTAGTTACTGTACTATGTCAGCAAAATCAGTGTTTATCGAAAAGAGGTTGTTTTATCACTAGCAAACAAAGGTACCCTTATCTATTATACTTCTCAAAGGTAAGTATTATTATATATTACATTATTGTAATCGGCAAAACTCTTCGAGACTTTTTCGCATTTTCACGTTTCAGATTGTGTAGATTACGAAACTACCAAATTTACCAAACTATTTGTGGGGAAAAATAATATAGTGGTTGCCGCTATTTCCAAACTTTTAGTGAAAAACATAAAGAGTGGACATCCTAAAATAAATAATTGATGAAATAATGTGACGGAATATTTGGCATGTAGTGGACGCAGACAAAGAAACCTGCTATACTTTTAGTGAAAAATAGTTAATGAAAACACTGATGGTGAACAGTAATATTTAGCACGTAGTTAGCACAACTACTGTCAAGGAAGAGACCTGTTATATCTTTAGTAAAAAATATACAGGATGGTAATTAGTTAAGAAATTACAGAGAAAATGATATTGTAGTTTTGTAGAGAATATAGTTTTCACTATTTCCAGTAAGAAAACATTTTACAGTTTAAAGAATATATAGGGTGGTTATCTTACCGAAATAGTAGTAAATAAACGGTGCCAAATAGAGAGAGAAGTTTTATGTAAATACTTTACAGATTAATATTTGGAGCAGCTAGTCTGAACTCCGCCATGATAAAAATATAAGTCGATTTATTATTATTATTTCTTTTTTTAGAAAATTGTTTAAGGAATTTAAAAATGTCATCTTAATGGTAAAATGTATTGGAGGTATTCCACTGGCTTTCTTGATATGATACGACAGTGGCCAGGGCCGGCGGAAGAGGTGGGTACGGTGGGTAGTACTACCCACCTGAAAAATCTGTAGGTGAGGAATTACCCACCTGAAAACTTATTATTCTACACTATTAATATGTTTTTTAAGAATTCCTCTGCATTACCCACCTGGATTGATCATGTTTTACCCACCTGGATTGATCACGTTTCGCCGGGCCTGACAAGGGCCATATTTCTCAATTACCAGATACTACTTATTGGATCTCATTATACTGTCGAAATTTCATTATATACAGTAGCTACCGAAACCGAACCGAAAAAATTCTTCAAGGCTTCATTTTTATGGGCGAAGAGCTCCGAAGGAAAGTAATCTAGGTAACAAATTTAAATACACAGTGTTGTTTTGGCCCACACTATATGCTCACAGTGTATCGCCCTGTAATCCTGAAACAACTTTTCTATTGCACATACAGTGAATAACCAACATTTTTACTTATTTATTGTAAAGATAGAAGGTGGAAAAAGGTACATTTTCATGATCGTGTAAAATCATTTATATACAGTGTGTCTCCGGATAAGGTACCGCACTCTTGTACGCTTTCTTAGTTATTTTTTATAAAAAGTTTTACTTTTAAGTCAAAAACAGTTGTCAAAATTAAGGTAAATTATACAGGGTAGTTTAAAAATTAGAAAATATGAAATCGATTTTAAGCAAACTACCCTCTCAGGGGGTGGCACTTAAAAAATATATATATTTATTGGAGCTGAAGTAGAATCAAATTTTAAGAAGAAAAGGTTCTATGTAATTTTTCACATAAATTGATAGTTTTTATCGAGTATCTCGAAAAGTAGGTATTACTTTATCGAAAAAATGTTACAGGCCAATTACAGAAAGTACAAACTGGGAATTAATTATATTTTTTGTTTATTGATGTAGGATTAATAATTTCAGAGATATTTAAGTATACATTTGGCATCCAAGTGTTCATAAGATAATTATTTAGAGTGAGAGTTAAATATCTCATAAACTGTGACACCTACGTCAAGGATGCTAATAGGTTATTAATTAAGCTTTCAACTATTTTTTTATTTGTTTCTGTAGCATAAAAAACAAAGAAGTTGTGACCGAAGCAATGTGCGTCTACACATTTTTTTAATAACAACGTCGCCATTTTGTTACTGTAATTAGCCAGTAATTAAAAAAAAGAAATTTCAAACACTGTTTCTCATTAATATATATCATGACGTAGATGCTCAAATTTTTTGGTTTGTATACAGCACTTGCTTTAGAAAAAAATACAGTTTAAACTATAAAGGTATATTAGTTTTATTGAAAAATGGATAGAGACCAAAAATAAAGCTCATAAACTGATAATGAATCTTGCTTGTTTATTTATTTACATAGATTTAATAGTTTCGGAGATATGAAAGTGTACAAATGGCATCCGAACGTTTATAAGACGAAAAATGCAGTTTAAATGTTAAATATCTCAGAAATTGTGATACCTACGTCACGCATGCTAAGAAATGGAATTAAAGACAATTAACTGCGCTTTCAAATTATTTTTACTCGTTCCTGTAGCATAAGAAATAAAGAAGTTATGAAGAAAAAATATGCGTATTTATATTTTTTTATATAAGAAGGTCGCCATTTTGTTACTTTAATTAGCCAGTAATTTAAAAAAAAATCTCAAATACAGTTTTTCGTTAAGATGTAGCATTACCTAGATGCTCAAATTTTTTTGCTCATTTAAAGCACTTGCTTTAGAAAAAAATGCATTTTAAACTTTAAAGGTAATTTCGGAACACTTGGATACCAAATATAAACTTGAATATCTCCGATATTATTAATCCTACATCAATAAACAAAAAATATAATTAATTCCCAGTTTGTACTTTCTGTAATTAGTCTGTAACATTTTTTCGACAAAGTAATACTTTTCGAGATAATTGACGAAAGCCGTTTGGAAATACTTTTTTTTAAGCTAAAATCGCAATTTTGTCGTTATAACTTAAAAACTATCAATTTATGTGAAAAATTGCATATAACCTTTTCTTCTTAAAATTTAATTCTATTTCGGCTGCAATAAATATATATATTTTTTAAATGCCACCCCCTGAGAGGGGGTGGCATCCACCCCCAATAAATTAGCAAGTCTCCGCACAATATAGAAACTTTTCTGTGAAGCATTTACTATTAAACTGCCAAAAATGAACTAAATCCGTTCAATATGACATTATTCCGAAGTTAAAACCTCTAGTTACTGTACTATAATAGTATAGTCTCTTCTCAAATTTGCAGGTACGGGGCTCAGGAAAATTCTAGTTTCCTAATTACCACTAACAGTCAAAGGTTTAAAAAAAGTAAATGTTTGGTGCGGAATAATGCATCACAGAATAATAGGTGTTTATTTTATGGATGAAAATTTAAATTAAAATATTTATTTAGAAATTTTGAATGATTTTGAATTTTGAAATTTGGAATTTAGAAGAAAAATTATTTTTTCAGCAAGATGGATGCCCAACACATTCTACAATTCTAGTCAGACAATGATTAGACAATTGCTTCCACAACAGGTGGATTGGCCGTTATGGACCAACAGCATGGCCAGCCCATTCGTCAGATCTAACCCCGTTGGATTACTTCTTATGGGTGTATTTAAAACAAAAAGTATACGCAAACGATTTAGAAGACGACGTAGATTTATTAAAGTAAAAAAATTGTGGATGCTGTTGCAACTATGAATGAAGATGTGGTCTCCTCTGTCTATGAAGAATTTAGAAAAGATTAGAAAAATGCGTACTAGTAGGAAGTCTACATGTGGAATAGTTTTCAACTTAGTTGAATAATTTTTTTTTTAATTGTTATTTCCTTATCTTGCAACTAAACTCCGTATTTAAGCTTTTATTGCTAATTGAAAAAACTTCGTTAAATAAAATTTTCAATAAAACTAAAAAAAGTACTTTGCTTAATGTCGATTTCATATTTTCTGATTTTTAGAATACCCTGTATAATGAATCTCAAGTTTGACAACTGTTTATGACTTCCTAAGGCAAGCAAAACTTTTATAAAGAATAACTTTTTCTCGGCAAATCAAAGATAAGAAAATTTACTAGAGTGCGGTGGTATATCCTCTAGAATATACACTGTATATTATTCTCAAAATTCTAAACTCACCCTCTAAGAAAAATTTTAATATCCTCTGGATTTCCTGCTTTTCACACAAAAACAGTATTTACCAATTTTAAAACTCTTACTTGCACGAACCAAAAAGAACAATAACAACAACGCAGTGAAGTAAAGAACTGAAACGGTTCTACTAAATGGATAATTTTGAGAGTCTCGAAGTCACACTCCGATAATCGCCTATGGCAGAATACAAGAATCTTCATTGAGAAAGGCTTATGTTACCTATTACAACATGATGTTAATCACTTAGACATTCTAACTTGTTTATTTTCATATTTTTTAGAAAATAACATTTTTTTGTATGCCGTAATTTTTATAATGCTTGAAGTGAATTGCAATTAATTGCATTTTTGACTGCAAGTAAGATGTTAGCGTCAGTGGTGTAGTTATAAAAAAGCAGTGCCGATACGCTCCTCAGGATTTTCGCTCCGGTACGTAATTCGAACGCGTTTTTGTACCGATTTGGATATTTTAAAATTAAAAACTTTCGTTTACATCTTATAATTTAATGAAAACGCTATAAAATAAAAGCAAAAAAAAACATTATTTTTCCTTATAACAGAAAATTAATAAATATGTAGTGGAGTAAAAATAATAAGATAACTTGTAAATTAAAAAAAAACTTTTTAAAAACAAGCTTTTATTCAATATTTCAGTTGTACTACATTGGGAGTCCGCCATATTGGATTTAGAATGACGTCACTTAGCTAACCATGCATTGTCATCCAAACTAAACGTGTATGCAAAATTTCAGCTCAATCGGTTGGGGATAACTGTTTTAAAATTAAGTTGCAAAATTTGACCCATACTAACAAGGTAAGTTAAATAAAAGCTTGTAATAAAAAGCGGAATAAAGAAAGTGTCTGAGAGGTGAATTATTTTGTTGCAATTTGAAGTAGACGCTGAAACTTCTAGACTTCGGGCGAGGTCGGGAGCATGTTCGTTTTAACAATTCAAGTCGCAAAACATCGTTTTCTCTCGTTTTGCAAATATCTCCGGTCGTATTAGACGTATTAGAAAATGGAGATTGTGCTAAAAGGTTTTATCATGGTTAAAAGTACGTAAAAAAGCAATAATTAAAAAAAAATAAATGTCCTATTATGTTCATTTGAAGCCGAGATTTCATACTTTTCGCGTTTAATAAAAATTATTTTTGTTGCAAAAATTTTTTAAAATAATCAAAAAGAAAGATTTCTTTAAGTCCAATTAAAAACACCTTTAGAAAAGTTTACAGTTTTTAAAAAATATATATTTTTCTATAACTTGATCTTGATCGGCAAAATTTTAAGCAATGTATGTTTTTTTGGCCATTTAAACGAATATTTTTACCTAAAATATTTTACTCTTGTTAATATCCATAGAGAGCATATTTTCCCAAAATTTTATCTAAATCGATACATTATTATCGAAGCCAGAAATGGGTCGAGGAAACTTTCCATATTTGATAAAAGTCTGCAAAAGTTATGTAAATAATATAATTGCAGCGTCGGATTGTACCACCCGGAAACCGGGAAATTTCCCGGTGGGCCCTCGACTTACCAGTTTTGCGGCCCCTGAAGCCTCTGGCGTCGAGAGACCGTAATATTTTTATTATTTTTAATAAAGATAATATTAAAGTTGAAAGTAGAAAATATATAAAACTTGCGTCCATTGTCCCATATAAAACGTATTTTTGAAGACACGCGCACGCGGCAATAAGCTCTATTATCGCCGTCGCTTGACGGGCCTTCAGTGCACACTTCTATTTGCTTAGTAATGTATAGATGTTCCTAAATTGCGTTTAACATGCGTGCCTTGCTTGGTTTAGTGTTTAGTTGATTTTTCGCTAAGACAAAGAGCAACACTCGCAGGGCCGGATTATCCATAAGGCCAGGTCCCCTGTATGGGGGGCCCATTGGGTACTGAGTTTAAGGTCCCGGGCTTCCGAGGGGCCCGTAGCAGTGTTTCGCCAGAGATCTTGACAATATTTCTTTTTCAAATTTCACCCTCCCGCTCACTCATCAATTATTATTAAGCGCGGGGGCCCGCCAAAGATTTTGGCAAAATTTTTATTTCAAATTTCTACTTCAGTAAAATAATATTTACAAGTCTAAACGCAACTAGTGACGAGTATTTGGAATATCGTAATTTGTTTTCATTCCTTTGAAGGATCGATAGGATGCGAGTAAGATTAAAGATGATATCAGCATCAAAAAACCCTGAAGAACAACTTTTGGTCACTTAAACTTATTTTACTTGAATCTCAACTGCTATTTTAACCCCTTAAAATTGTTATGGTTCATACGTTAAAAACGATTCAAGGAACTTAAGCAATTAACTTATGATCCCATAAAAATGAATTTGGTATCCAATCTACGTGAACACCACTTCGTTTGTTTATGACTCGCGACCAAGGAAGTAAACGCGGAATAAAGAGAAATATCTGCGATTCTTATAGGTTAGGTTTACCCAAAGCCACTTTGTCGCAGTACTACTCTAAAGTACAATGTCTCAAGGGTATTTTCCATTTTTTTTTAATTTAAATTTATTGATATATCTACTGTCGGCAGATTTTTGTCCAAAGACGGGCACATTTTTCCCATCGTGCGCTGGGAGGTACACCTCCAGACTTTCCACATCTCTGGTCTGGGGCCCCTCTACATATTTTTCCCGGTGGGCCCTTGCGCCCACAATCCGACGCTGTATAATTGTATGCACTTATTTGGTGTCAAAATGAAGCTTGCATCATCACGAATCAGATTTCACCATAAAATAGGCTATCAATATACCCAATGGAAAGTTGGAAGGAAGACTTCCTGGAAACTTTCCGGTTTGAAAACTCCGAAAGTTTCCAGGAAGTTTTCCTTCTAACTTTCCATTGCGTATATTGATAGCCTATTTTATGGTGAAATCTGATTCGTGATGATCAAGCTTCATTTTGATACCAAATAAGTACATACTGTTAAATAAATAAATCTTAAAGATACTACTCAGTTAAATGATTCATTATATTAACTTTGCGGGTTCTCTGTCGTCAATCTAAGACGATAACTCTCTCATATTAGTCAAAACATGTCAGCCTTTTAGCGGCAGGGATACCCCAAAGCGAGTTAGTCGAGTATGTACTTTTGAACTAAACAGTGTCTCTAATTTTTAATATATTTTATTCAAATTACTGCCGTATTCTTATTATGGGGAATTTGTAACAAATCAGAAGTGGGATAGTCTCATGTGCCTTAATCACGAATCAAAAACATCATGCCGAGACGTAAATCAAAAAGAAATGCGCGGGCCGCGCGGTCGTCATCTTCGTCGTCTACCGATAGTAGTGACAGTTCTTCGAGTAGTGCTAGTTCTAGCAGTGATAGTGACACTAAATCTAGCCAAAACAAAAGATTAAAACGCCAAGTAAAAACTTTAAAGAGAAAATTAAGTAATAAGTCCAGTGTTTATCACGGTAAAATTGACAGTGTAACCGTGTTTAGTGGAAGCTTCGATGAATCGATGAACGTTACTCAGTGGTTAAATAGTATTGACACTACAGGTGATTTATTCGATTGGGACGAAAGAGCACGTGTGTATTGTATGATTAATAAACTAAAAGGCAACGCAAAAACGTGGTATAATAATCAAGAAAATTTAAATTTTACTTGGAAAGAGTGGAAGGATAAATTACTGGAAAGTTTCCCGGTACAGCAGTGTGTTTTCAGCAAATTAAAGGATCTAGTGAATATTGAGAGGAGATCATCCCAAAGTTTAATCGATTTCTTCTATCAGAAGTTATCCCTTGGTCAGTACTGCAAACTACAGGACAGGGTGATTGTGGACGTAATTGCAAATACCATCAACGATCCCTTTCTAAAGCCAGGTATTCGAGCTGCTGGTTGCGTAAGTACAAAGCAATTACTACAATTTTTAATTGCGAATAGTGAACAAGTTGCCAAAAATAATTATAAAGTAGACTCTACTCGTAATTTCAAAAATAATCGACCAGTTGATCAAGATTCTAGACATAGGAAAAGACTAAAATGTTTTTTGTGCGGTCTTGAGGGACACAAAATAATTAACTGTTTAAAGTATGTTTCAAGTAAAAACTGCTCATTTTGCAAACGGAAAGGTCATCACGAAAATGAGTGCTGGAAAAGACAAAAATTCGGTGAAACCTCGAACCGCGAATTAAAACTAGTATCCAGTGGAAAATATGACACGAAAAATGACAAATTTTACAAAATCGCTAAGATAAACGGGGAAACTCTTTCCGCATACATTGATTTTGGTAGCAGTTGTAACACAATTAAATTAAGTGTCGTTCATAAACTAGGTCTAAAAATAGAACCGAATACCACGAATAGTGTAATCACAGGTTATGGAGGGGCTACAGTAAATCCTCTAGGTCAAATAAACACAAAAATTGAGATAGATGAAATTACTGTGACAACAGAGCTCTTTGTTGTGCCGGATAATTTGCAAGCAACAGACTTATTGATAGGTCAACCGATTACGGAGTGCGAAGGTGTCTATGTTTATAAAACATCTGAATATTTAAAGTTGGCAGAGCAAAACTTTATTTTACCATGGGACGCAGTAGAAGAAAATAATGTTGTCAAAATAAATACACAGAAGCCTACTGTTATTAAACCCGGAATAAATGTAATTGCTGTAACATCTGATGTAGATAATTGCGAGTTGAGCGTTTTCCACTCTCAACAAAACCGAAGCGGCACCACAATAATAATTCCTTCAAATAAAATACAATTCTGTCACGACACGGGTATGCTACGGATTTTAAATCTTAGTTTACAAACATTAGAAGTCGATAAAAATACGTGCTTAGCTCGAGGCTCATGGAATAATAAAAATAATGAAAACGATAAACTAAATAAAAGTGTTCATCGGCTGATTGAACAATTTCCAGAGTGTGTCGGTGAAAACATTTCTCTTTTAAGTAACATTGACATTGAAATGCATATTGAGCTTACATCAGCTGTTCCGGTTGTACATAAACCTTATCGTTTATCACTATTTGAAAGAGAAAAAGTTCGCGAAATAATAAATGATTTATTAATGAAGGATATAATAGAACCGACTATTTCTCCGTATAGTAGTCCCATTCTTTTAATAGAAAAGAAAACAGGTGATTTTAGAATGGTAGTTGATTATCGAAAATTAAATCAAATAACTGTGAAAGATCGGTATCCTCTACCACTAATAGAAGATTTGCTCGATAGACTTTCAGATAATACGCTATTTACAACACTCGATTTAAAATCTGGTTATCATCAAATCCGGATGGCAAAAGATAGCCAAAAGTATACAGCCTTTGTTACTCCAGATGGGCATTTCCATTACAAAAGGATGCCTTTTGGATTGTCCAACGCACCTGCAGTTTTTCAGCGAGCCATTAATATGGCATTGGAACCACTAATACATCAGTACGTTATAGTATATTTGGATGATATCCTGATCGTCTCTAAAACAGAACAAGAGGGAGTAAAACGTTTAGAAGAAGTGTTAAAATTACTACGAAGAGCTGGGTTGACACTTAACCTGCAAAAGTGTGAATTCCTAAAAAGTTCAGTCGAATATTTAGGAACAGAAATACGAAATGGATGTTTATCACCTTCTCCCAAAAAGCTGCAGGCTGTAGATGAATTTCCTAGACCAACCAATGTGCACCAAGTTAGACAATTTGTTGGACTCGCTTCATATTTTAGAAAATACATAAAAGGGTTTGCATTAAAAATCAAACCACTAACAATGTTACTAAAAAAGATTAGCAAATGGATTTGGCAAGAGGAACAAAACCAAGCTTTTATACAACTCAAGAAAGATTTGGTATGTGCCCCAACACTAGCAATATTCAATTCTAAGGCAGAAACTCAACTGCATACGGATGCTAGCAAATTAGGAATAAGTGGTATTTTAATGCAAAAACAGGAAGATGTCAATACTTGGAAGCCTGTCGCCTTCATGAGCCGGCAAACTTGTGACGCAGAAACCAGATACCATAGCTACGAGTTAGAAACATTAGCCGTATACGAAGCGGCAAAGCGTTTCCGAAATTTCCTTTATGGGAGACATTTCACCATTATAACTGATTGCAATGCCATGAGGTTAACATGGACAAAGAAAGACTTGTCACCGAGGATAGGACGGTGGTGGTTGGCAATGCAAGAATTTGATTTCACAGTGAAGCATCGACCGGGTACTCAGATGTGCCACGTGGATGCCCTAAGCAGAAATCCCGTTACAGCATTGATGATTAAAGAGGGAGACTGGGTCTGCGGAGTTCAAGCCCAAGATGAAGATATACAGCTTATTAAGCAACACCTTTTGAACAAAGAGGCACTACAATGCTATAGTCTGCATGATAACAAAGTTTGCAAAGATATCGATGGTACTCCTAAAATTTTAATTCCAAAAGAAGTCAGGTGGAGAGTGGTAAAAATGTTTCACGATGATAATGGACATCCTGGTTGGCAACGGACCTTACAAGCAATCAAAAACACTTATTGGTTTAACAACATGAAATACTTTGTAAAGAAATTCGTTAGCAATTGTATTGCGTGTATGGTGTCAAAAGGACACACTGGTAAAAGGGAAGGAAAGCTACATCCGATCGACAAAGTGGCAGAACCATTTCACACTTTGCACGTGGATCATGTAGGGCCATTTTGTAAAACTGAATCGGGAAATACACAAATTTTGGCAATAATAGATGGTTTTACTAAATTTGTTTGGGTGGAAGCAGTACCCGATACTAAAAGCAAACACGCTTGCCAAAAGTTAGAACAAATAATTAAATTGGTGCATCCACCAAAAAGAGTTATTACAGATAGGGGCAAAGCATTTGATTGTCGTGAATTTAAACAATTTTGTGAAAAATATTCTATTAAACATGTGAAAAATGCTATTGCTTCACCACGCAGTAATGGACAAATAGAACGTACGAACAGAACAATACTAGAATCGTTAAGAGCTAGTATTGAGGGAGAACATGATAAATGGGACAAAGAGATATGGAAAGTCCAACGAGGCATCAATTCGACAGTAAATGCAACTACAAACGTAGCACCAAGCGAACTCCTTTATGGCTTTATACCAGAAATGGAGAATGAGCTGAGACTGAGAATTGGAAAAAGAACAAACCTTAGAAAACTCAGAACTGAAGCAAAAAGACGTTGTGATTTAGTAGCCAAAAGAATGAAAAAGTCCTACGACAAGCGCCGAACAAAGGCCAAACAATATAAAGTAGGAGACGTAGTATTAGTAGAACGTAAATTATTGGTCACGGGTCTGACGAGTGGCAAGTTAGTACCAAAATATATCGGCCCCGTTCAGATAACAGCAGTACTGGGAAATGATCGTTATAGAGTAGCATCATTTTCAAAAGATAGAAGACGCTTTAAAGGAATAGTAGCGAGTGATCGTTTGAGATTGTTTAAACCACAATCAGACTCTGTATAAAATGTCAAAAAGTAACGTAGCATTAAAAAAAAAAAAGAAAAAAAAAATAATAGTGTAAGAAAAAAAAAATTATAAGGATATTTTTGTGCGTATTCCTCATGTAAGTTAAAAGTGGTTAGAGCGGTCCAGTGTACCGGGCAAAAATAGTCCAGTGAACTATTGTAAGGTTGGTCCAGTGAACCAAAGAGCGGTCCAGCGTACCGAGCAAAAATAGTCCAGTGAACTATTGCAAGATTGGTCCAGTGAACCACAAAGCGGTCCAGTGTACCGAGTAAGAATAGTCCAGTGAACTATTGTAAGGGTGGTCCAATGAATCACAAAGCGGTCCAGTGTACCGAGTAAAAATAGTCCAGTGAACTATGAAAGGGTGGTCCAGTGAATCACAGAGCGGTCCAGTGTACCGGGTAAAAATAGTCCAGTGAACTATGGCAAGGGTGGTCCTGTGAATCACAAAGCGGTCCAGTGTACCGAGCATAAATAGTCCAGTGAACTATTGCAAGGGTGGTCTAGTGAACCACAGAGCGGTCCAGTGTACCGAGCAAAAATAGTCCAGTGAACTATGGCAAGGGTGGTCCAGTGAATCACAAAGCGGTCCAGTGTACCGAGCAGAAATAGTCCAGTGAACTATTGCATAGGTGGTCCAGTGAACCACAACTGCAGTGTACCGAGCAAAACTAGTCCAGTGAACTATTACAAAGGTGGTCGGGTAAACCACAGAGAGGTCCAGTGTACCAGAAAAAAAATTTGCACAATGTTGGTCCAGTGAGCCACATACAAGGTCAGTAAGTAGTAGTAGCACTAAAATCGTAGTCCAGTGTACTACAGAAGACGCAGTCGCGAGGACGCTCCACGTCAGGATTGGCCGATTGTTAAATAAATAAATCTTAAAGATACTACTCAGTTAAATGATTCATTATATTAACTTTGCGGGTTCTCTGTCGTCAATCTAAGACGATAACTCTCTCATATTAGTCAAAACATGTCAGCCTTTTAGCGGCAGGGATACCCCAAAGCGAGTTAGTCGAGTATGTACTTTTGAACTAAACAGTGTCTCTAATTTTTAATATATTTTATTCAAATTACTGCCGTATTCTTATTATGGGGAATTTGTAACAATACAATTATATTATTTACTTAACTTTTACAGACTTTTATCAAATATGGAAAGTTTCCTCGACCCATTTCTGATCGAAGCTATATTAAATTGTTTAAAAAACCTATGTACAGGCTGGACCAAATTAGATGAGATTTGTGGTTTTCTCTAAAACTATGGCAGATAGACAAAAACCAATATAGCTGAGCTCGATTTCCGAAAAACAAACAATGGTTCAAACCGCGATCGATCTTTTTCGACTACCGGGCTACAGAGCGTCTTTTGAAAATTGGCATTTTTGGATGACCTCTATATCTCAATTACCAAGTGTCGAATCGAAAATCGAGTAATACATTCTTCCAACGATATATCATATGTCATATTTATCTCTGGAAAAACTGGTTAATTTTCGAAAAATTTAATATATTTGTGAGGAGGCCATAGAAAATTATTAACAACAACAACACTTTTTATAATACAAAATAATTTTACAAAATAGGAAAAACTAAACTACAATAAATGTTCGAATTGTCTTCCATTGACATCTATACATGATACTATAAAATGAAGAGCTAAGTGGATAAAGGTGTGACATTTTTGAAAATTTTGAGATTTCTACACAGACAACTATTTTAACTTATAATCTATCATTTCAGTAAGTTTTTGGGATAATAAACCTTTCCTAAATGCGTTTTAATGTTTGAAAAAGGTGTTATGTACATAGGGTTTTTATATAATTTAATGGATAAAGGCGTCATGATCACATACCACCTTTATCCATTACTGTGCGATATTAAATTGTTTTAATCCAAAACACTTTGCTCTTAAAGTTATGTTATATTGACATTAATGTGACAAGTTGTGTTAAGTGTTTCTTACTATTATAGTGAAAATGGCCAGTCGTAGTAAACTGATATTACAAATGGCAATGAATAAACGATTTCATGAATCATGTAAGATGTTTATAAATTGGCTGATATTTGGAAATAGTGCTTATAGTGTTTTAATCCATATATTCATTTCGTTCAATTTCGAAATGGTATGAGATGGTACAAGAGTCGAGATGGTACTTGAGTATCTAATTGCTGATGGTACAAGAGTCGAGATTGTACTTGAGTATCTAATTGCTGTAAACACTTTTATACCTTTTGGCAATTCTGCAGAAATCAGTCACATAGTGGCAATTTCTTCCCAGGCAAGTTTTAATAATGTTTTAAAAACAAAACATTATCAATATAAAATGCAATAATAAAATACGAATTTACCAAAGTATTCTAGCAAATTAGTCTGTAAATCAGAAATACTGGAAAGTGACGCTTTGCGGTGTTGATTTTTGTACAAACATTTTTATGCGGACAAGTAGAAGAGGGCTGGACCGTAGAAATTTTTATGACAAGAGCAAAACTGATATCTGGTATGGCTTCTGCCCACCCAATATTTTGAAAGAGCATTAAATTGTTTAAGGCAAATCTGACGAATTCCGAAATTCTTGAGGAAAAAAATAATAAGTATGATAATTACGCCAATCAAGCCAAAGGTCATTTGGGTTTATAAGGTTATCGTTTAAGAATTACAGGGTTCGCTATGCTTACATCTATTGGGTTATCTGTGAAAAATCCCTGCCTACCCAATAAAAATGCTGAAATTACGTCCATGGTGTTCAAAATTGTTTAATTGAGATCATGAAATGACTCACATTTTTTCCCAAATGTGATGCTGGAAATAATACTAAAGAATACGGAGAAAATTACAAACTAGCTTTCGAACAACAAAAGCGTGACGGAGCAAAAGTTACAGAAGATAGAACGATTTGCTTTCTTACTTTAGATCTTCAACAAACCATGCCGCTGCCAAAATTAAGTACATCGAAAGCATTTTACCTTCGTCAAATGTGGTTTTACAACCTTGGCATACATACATTGAGGAAAAAAAAAAAAAATGGCACCTATGGGTGCTACTATTACACCACTAGATAAAATGACTCCATTTTACAAAGTCGATAATTTAAAGAAAAGGAATATGCATAAGATAAATTCCGACGGTATTGCTCTAACGGTGTTTAATGAAAACAAGGGCAGCCTGAGTGTAGGAAAACTGGCCAATATTAAAGAACAATTACCATTCATAAATGAATGGTAAGGCCGTATTATCACAACATACTTGGAAATGACCAAACTGTGTCTCAAAACCGTAGAACTGTCCGACTACCTAAAAATTGTACAATGTTTTAATAATAATAAAATGTGTTTAATTTCTTAACACTTTTATTCACTAATTCCTTATTAATTTCAGAGAAATTTATGAACGGATAAAGGTGTTATGTACATTAATTTTTTAAAATTATCGAAAATAATGACAACTGACAACTTTAGTTATTTGTCTCTGAAAAGTACATCAAAATGTCAATATCATCGCAAAATGCAAGCTATAGGCGTCTGAATTTAAGATGCCAGCGCCGAAGTGGAGAACTCGTGAACTAATTATAGGCTTTTTGTTTGTTTATGTGGAGAATACTTATATTGATTTTTTTCTGTTTATTGTTATTTTTGGCGTTAAAAATAATAACATTAATAATATATGATCTAAAGCTTTACAAGATTTTGTTGTAAGTGATTTGCAAGACGTTAATGGCATTATTCAGCAAAATTCATATTTTTTTTAGGTTATCTAGTTTCTCCCTTGAAAAGTACAGTTTCTTCGACATAAACGGTGTCTGGCTAGTTAAATATTAATAAACTTAAATATTTGTTTAAATTTATGTACAGTTGTAGTTTAAATCACTTTTTTTTTTCAGGTAACATGAGTGACATTTAGGTTAAGCATATTGCAATGTATGGAACATTTGTAAAGCACTAAAAATGTAAAAATTCTAAGTGTGTGTATGAAGGGGAATATGATTTAAATGCAGGACATATTATTTTGTGCGATACAACCCATATTCAACACAAAATTTAATAAATAAATGTGTATGCTCTATGTTTACAAACAAGTGTCTCAGATTCAAATACCCATGAAATTAGTGGTGCATTGAATGTAACTAAAAAGACATTTATTAATTCTTTACGTAAAATAAATGAAACAGTATTTTGTAAAATATGAAATAGAAATATTCAGGGGTTAAAACATAATAGTGCATGGTGCAATAGTATATATTACTTTTAAATATACTGGAATTACATATATTTACTTATTTCAAAAATTTCACTTACAATGTGTGATTGTCTAGGACATTATTATTGCTACCCGGGCCACGGTTATTTGCACCAGCTTTTTCCCTCTCAATGCCTGGTTATAGTGTCTACATCAAAGAGGATATGCTTTGAAAATTGTCGTGCCAACTCAACTTTCACGAGTTGTCCTTGCGATCCACAAAGGATACCGGCTAGGTTGGCTCCAGCAAATTGTAGCCCCTTTAAACGCTATCATATTTTTAATAACTTAGCATCTCAGTTTATCATTTACTTATTGTTGATATCATCGTACACTAAAGAGGCAATAACAGAAAAGCCCATAATTAGTTTGACTATAGACCACCAGGTGGCGTACTCCTTATTTTCAGACGCCTATATAGTCGTTATAACAAAAAAGTTCTTGCCTGAAAACTTTCGAGTTAAATTACTCAATAACGTGTTTTTGTGACATAACACCTTTATCCACTTAGCTCTTCAAATATAAGATACGCTCGGTACGAGTACCAGTTTTTGACCTGCTGTGCGCATAGCGTCACCCTCTAGTCAACTTCAAATCGAGCCCGCGCCCGCGACAGTCGTGTGTCCAATATCTACCTAAAAATACATCGAAAACCGTAATATAAGACCTAGAAAGCTGACTGCAGGCAATTTTTAATATCATAGAATTCTATGACTGCTTTTGTCAGCACTTTTCATTTTGCATAAGTCCGTTGTGGGTTTAAATGTTTGTGAAAACACCTCCAAAATAATTCATGCAAGCACGTATGATATTTTGCACCGTTGATTTTTCAACGTGTAAGCTATTTATTTTATTTTTATTTAATATTAAATTTTAATTCATTTAATTAAACACAATAAATAGTAGTAGTAAATAATATACTACTTTAGTTTAATTATGAAACAGTGCATTTATATAACGTTATTCAGGAAAATAGATAAACAGTCAAGAATCAAAAATATTTATTCTGTTATTATTTCTAGATAAATTGCCGGATTCTTTAATGTTTTTATTATGAAAAACATTTTGCATCTGTAAAATAGCGTTTTCGCAGTATGACTTAATTCAGTAGCGCGGGACATATCAATGTGTTCTCTCATGGTAATTATTACAAATATTTAATAACCCTCCATTGATTTGCTGAAAAATCTCTAGAAAAACTAAATTCGATTTCATTAAACAACACTAACGTACATTAGTTCTCATACCGCATTCTCTGCGCTGTATCGTTCGCGAGGGCGTTCCGTATACTTAATTGCAATTTTCTCGAAAACTGTTAATCCTAGAGAAAAAATTTCAAATAAAAAAGTTAGCTCCATCCTTTATCTCTTCATATGCCCTCGGTATACTTGATAATTTCGAAAGACAAAAAAGTTTCTCGTTTGTTGTATTCCCACCTGTAAATTTTTACAGTTTATCGACATAGCCTTAGAAAAAAAATCATATTTTCTACACTTATTAAAACTTGACCTTCATATTAACACATTTTGTTGACAAATATAGATTCATCACACGGTAAAAATTTGAGATTAACTCGTTGTCCCGTTTTTTAGTTAGAGCGAGTTAATAGAGAAAATAATTGTATCTATTATTTTACAATTTTCTCACATTTTTTGCTCTATCTTTTGTCTCGAACAACCAAGAGAGTCGTAATTTTTTATTTTATCGAAGGATAAGCTTCTAAACACTTCGGTTAAGGTAATTTTAGTTTACATCTAAACTAAAAATTGACCGCTGAATTAGTTGACTTTTACGTGACGCAACAGCGGGAACTGCAGTAAGGGAAGGTATGCGTGAGAGCGTATCTCTATTTCTTAGTATCATGACATCTACAGTGTGTTTCACTTCTCGTGAAGACACCCTTGTATCTTTTTTATTTGTGGCCGAATTAATTTCAAATTTTTATCAGCCATACAAGTCCATAAGACGACTTTATTCAACACATAAATGCCGTCTAAATCTAAAACGCCGGCCTACTGCGATAAAAAGAAAATGTCAATTTTCGAGAAATCATAGTAGGCTTAGAGATAGACAAAAATTTTGTTAATGAAAGTTGTTCAGGATCACTTCATATGCTCCTCTGTAAAATTTTATGAAAATCGGAATATTTTCAAAAAAAAATTTTTGTTTCACTTCTCGTGAAGACACCCCTGTATCTTTTTTATTTGTGGCCCAATTAATTTCAAATTTTTATCAGCCATACAACTCCATAAGGTGACTTTATTCAACACATAAATGCCGTCTAAATCTAAAACGCCGGTCTACTGCGATAAAAAGAATATGTCAATTTTCGAGAAATCATAGTAGGCTTAGAGATAGACAAAAATTTTGTTAATGAAAGTTGTTCAGGATCACTTCATATGCTCCTCTGTCAAATTTTATGAAAATCGGAATATTTTCAAAAAAAAATTTTTGTTTCACTTCTCGTGAAGACACCCCTGTATCTTTTTTATTTGTGGCCCAATTAATTTCAAATTTTTATCAGCCATACAACTCCATAAGGTGACTTTATTCAACACATAAATGCCGTCTAAATCTAAAACGCCGGTCTACTGCGATAAAAAGAATATGTCAATTTTCGAGAAATCATAGTAGGCTTAGAGATAGACAATAATTTTGTTAATGAAAGTTGTTCAGGATCACTTCATATGCCCCTCTGTAAAATTTTGTAAAAATTGGAATATTTTCCAAAAAAAATTTTTTGTTTCACTTCTCGTGAAGACACCCCTGTATCTTTTTTATTTGTGGCCGAATTAATTTCAAATTTTTATCAGCCATACAACTCCATAACGTGACTTTATTCAACATATCAATGCCGTCTAAATCTAAAACGCCTGCCTACTGCGATAAAAAGAAAATGTTAATTTTCGAGAAATCATAGTAGGCTTAGAGATAGACAAAAATTTTGTTAATGAAAGTTATTCAGGATCACTTCATATGCCCCTCTGTAAAATTTTATGAAAATCGGAATATTTTCAAAAAAACAGAGAACACAAAGAGAATTTTTTCCAACAAGTGAAAGTTGTGAACAAAAATCAGCATTCAATAAAACACTAGGAGTAACTCTCCATCATATCCTTCCTCCTTATCGGCTCAGAAATTTAGGAACATGGACGGTTTTATTGTTTTAAATGTTAAGAGTGCTGTGAAATTAACTGTCAATAGATATTGTTTTATTTATTTCGTAATTGCTTTCATGACAGAAGTGATTGTTGTTATTTTCTGTGGAGTTTGTTAGTTTTTCTTGTTTTAATAATTTAATTCATACTAAAGTTTCCTTATTTCATATCTTCGCTCATAATGGTTAGAATACTTTTAACTACTGATGAAGAAATTGAAATAATAAAGATAGTTGGTGAAAATGTACGGTCTTCAAGAGAAGCAGCAGAAGAATTTAATTTAACACATCCTCTAAGACAACCAATACACCATGGTACCGTAGCAAGAATATGTCACTTGTTCAATACAACTGGCAATGTGCTTAAACCGAGAGTACATCTTAATCCAAATCACGGAGATGATAATGTTATATTAGCGGCGTTGAACGCCAATCCCACTACCAGTCTTCGAAATATGGCTCGTGACCTTAATTTGTCGGCATCAAAAATTTGGAGATGTTTAAAACGCCATAAGCTACAACCGTTTAAACCAAAATTTTTACATACCTTGGAGGAAGGTGATGAAGAGAGAAGACTAGAATATTGTTTATGGATCCAAGGTAATTATTTAAACAATAGAGACTTCTTGAAGAAAGTAATTTTCACGGATGAGGCAACTTTCTCCACCAACGAGGTAGTGTCATCACAAAACTCTAGGTTCTGGGCAGTAGAAAATCCTGATTGGATAATAAATTGTAAAAAGCAATATTCGCAGAAGGTAAATGTGTGGTGCGGAATTTTTAACGAAACAATAATAGGGCCGTTTTTCTTTTTTCAAAATATAAATGCATTAAATTTGCTAGAATTTTTAAATAATGATCTTTGGAATGCAATAGTTGATTTTCCTTTGGAACAATTGTATTTTCAACTCGACGGAGCATCTATCCACAATTCCGTAGTAGTGAGAGCGTGGATGAATGAACATTTTCCCCAAAGATGGATAGGACGAAATAGCCCTCTAATACATTGGCCACCCAGACCACCTGATCTCACTCCAATGGATTTTTATTTTTGGGGTCACATTAAAAACAAAGTTTATATGACCAGACCTCAAAATGTAGAACAGCTTGGGGGAGCATAAGGCAAGCGTGTTTAGAAGTTACAGCTCAAGAACTGCGAAGAGTTGTAATAATTAACAGAAAACGGATTGAGAAGTGTATTACACTTGAGGGTGGGTTAGTAGAAAGGGGCCCAATATAATAAATAAGTAAAAAAAACCATTAACTTCTTTTATTTTTGAACTTTTCTAACACTGCGGTTTTTGCTTTATCTGTTTTTTTTTCGACAATATTATCATTCATTATTAGTAGTCTTCTCTGTAAAAACAACGGCCCTTTTCAGGGCCACCAATTTAATTCAAAAAGAATTCGTTATATGACAGCATCCTACCAACCTACATATTCTTGACAGATGTTAAAACTCATTAAAGTAATTAGATTTTAATATTAATTATTCTAAGGCCGGCGTTTTAGATTTAGACGACATGGGGCATATGAAGAGATCCTGAATAACTTTCATTAACAAAATTTTTGTCTATCTCTAAGCCTACTATGATTTCTCGAAAATTGACATATTCTTTTTATCGCAGTAGGCCGGCGTTTTAGATTTAGACGGCATTTATGTGTTGAATAAAGTTACTTTATGGAGATGAATGGCTGATAAAAATTTGATATTAATTCGGCCACAAATAAAAAAGATACGGGGGTGTCTTCACGAGACGTGAAACAAAAAATTTTTTTTTGAAAATATTCTGATTTACACAAAATTTTACAGAGGGGCATATGAAGTGATCCTGAACAACTTTCATTAACAAAATTTTTGTCTATCTCTAAGCCTACTATAATTTCTCGAAAATTGACATTTTCTTTTTATCGCAGTAGGCCGGCGTTTTAGATTTAGACGGCATTCATGTGTTGAATAAAGTCGTCTTATGGACTTGTATGGCTGATAAAAATTTGAAATTAATTCGGCCACAAATAAAGAAGATACAGGGGTGTCTTTACGAGAAGTGAAACACACTGTATATGCATATTTATCGCATTTCTAATATTTATTGAGAAGACCATGGTAAAAAAAGGTAATCGAAATAATCGTAAATGTCAAAAACTAATTTGTGAGTTAATTGTCAGTGAGCATTTTTAAAAATGGTTCAATTTAGCAATGGTGAAAAATATCATATGATTAAGTGTTTTATAGAATGCGGAGAAGATTCAAATTTAGCTTCCGAGCTTTATTTTAATAGGTTAGATGTAGACAGCAAAACTTTGTGTCAAAAGTGCCGCCTAAACAATATTTTTAGATATTCAGATAAGCGACAGCCAGACGTAAAAATATTCAAAAGGCCACAACAAAATTTAAAAGAGTTCACTTGTAAAATCTCGAGCAAAAATATATAATAAAGCAGGTAGAGAAGTTGTAGAAAATATGGTTTTAGAAATCGTAAAAGAAAATCCTAATATATCGTCTCACGAAATACAGGAAAATTTAGGAATCTCAAAAAAAAAAAAAAAATTCAAACCCTGCAAACCAAAATACCCAAACGACTTTCAAAGGCGTCTCAGTGGTTTTTGCGTCAGTGCAATGAAGTGCCAGGATTTGAAGGAACAATTATGTGGACAGACGAGGCCCATATCACCAGTACCGGAATTTATAATCGGTATAATAACCACCATTGGGCTCATGAAAATCCGCACTTAACTGCTACAGTTAATTGTCAAGGACGAATTGGAATTGATGTATGGTGTGATTTTATTGGAAATAATAGGTCCTCATTTTCTTCACGGTAATTTGAATACCAAAAATTGTATTAACTTTCTACGACAAGAAATAGAGCCTTATGTAGACAACATGTCTGTAAGACAATTTCAAAGAATAATTTACCAACACGATGGCGCCCCAAGTCATACGTCAAATGAAACACTTAATTTAGCTAACTGGACATTAATAAACAACAAAGTAGTTTAGATATTGTTTAATTTTTAAGAAATAATGGTCCTATTTTGTGGCCAGCTAGATCTCCTGATATAACCCCCTGCCGACTTTTGGCTTTGAGGTTATTTAAAAATATTATATACAGAGATTGTTCTAATAACACAGAAGAATTTTTTTTTTGTGGCACTGTGGAACTAGTCAAATGCTGTAAGGAGAAAGTGTCAAAATTGCATATATGTCAATGGACGACAACTCGAACATTTATTGTAGTTTAGTTTTTCCTATTTTTGGCAAAATTATTTCATATTATAAGAAGTGTTTTTGTTGTTAATAGCTTTCCATGGCCTTCTCACAAATATATTAAATTTTTCGAAAATTAACCACTTTTTCTAGATACAAATGATATATTGTTGGATAGCTCATTTAAAATGGGATCGATTAATGAAATAATTTATAGGGTATTTCATTTAAAAAAATAAAAGTTATGTCTATATCTCGAAAACTGAGGCATGCATAATTTTCTTATTATCAGCAACGAATTCTACTCAGAAAAGTGCCCTGAGAATGTCTTACTCGATTTTCGATTCGACACTTGGTAATTGAGATATAGAGGTCACCCAAAAATTCCCTGTAGCTTAGTAGTCGAAAAAGATAGACGATCGCGGTTTACGCCATTGTTTGTTCTCGAAAATCAAGCTCAGGACACCTATATTGGTTTTTATCTATCTGCCATAGTTTTAGAGAAAACTATAGAAAATCTAATTTGGTCCACCCTGTACGTGGCACAACAGCGTGCGATTTTAAGGGGGTTTCAAAAGCCGATTTTTCAAAAAAAAGTATTAGGGATTTTTTTAGAAAAAAAATACCAAGGTATTCTTAATCAGCATCTTTAGAAACCCCTTTATACAAAATTGCATCGTAGTGGGTACAAAGGTGTTTGAGATAGTGGCTGTCAAAAATACAATTTTTTCAACCAAAACTAATTTTTATTTGTAAAACGGATTCCCAAATCAAATAAATTTATTCTTCATTTTTTGTTCAGAATAATGCATTGTACTAGACTGAATTGATTTTATAACAAAATAAGAAAAAAAAGTATACAGTGGGTTGCGATCTTAAGTGGGTCACACTGTATACTTTTTTTTTTCTTATTTTGTTAATAAAATCAATTCAGTCTAGTACAATGCATTATTCTGAACAAAAAATGAAGAATAGATTTTTTTTGATTTGGGGATCCGTTTTACAAATAAAAATTAGTTTTGGTTGAAAAAATTGTATTTTTGACAGCCACTATCTCAAACACCTTTGTACTCACTACGATGCAATCTTGTACAAAGGGGTTTCTAAAGGTGCTGATTAAGAATACCTTAGTATTTTTTTTTCAAAAAAAATCCCTAATACTTTTTTTGAAAAATCGGCTTTTGAAACCCCCTTAAAATCGCACGCTACTGACATGTATCAGATATTACCAAGTTCAAAGAATCACCTTATCGATCTTTTCTTACCACCAAAATTTGAAGTTAATCAAGCATCAATTAACGGGTATACAGGGGTGTTGCGATCTTAAGTGGGCCACGCTGTAGTAGGTATGAATCCTATAGTGTGAGTTACCGTGCGTGTTAAAGTTGGGCCTTTGCTCAAAAAGTCTTTATTGGGGGACTAGAAATAAAGATAGGACGAAGGCCCGGGGATCCCTTTTGAAAAACTACCCTAAAACCACCCCCAAAGGTACAATTTTTTAGTTTTTGCTAATTTTCTCAGAAACTATTACTTTTTCGGAAAAATGTCAAGATGTCAAAAATGTAATTTAAAGAAAATAAAAGTTCCTATCGACTGGTGTATAACATGTTTATTTTTAACAAAAAATAAATCCTAAAACAACCCCAAAACTATTGCAAAAATTCACTCGATAATTTCCTACTTTAACAATCCATAACAAACAATACATAAATACTCTGTACAGTCTTGAATATGTGAGATAGCAAAAAGATAAACTCAAAATACAAAATATAGAAAAATAAATCAACAAAATATAAAACTTTACAATACTAATAACAAGAATAAACATACCTATATATTTTCTACATTTTAAACAAATTTCTGTTTTTAACAGATAAAACATTGTTAGTCCAGTAAATAAAGACCTACCTACTCGTCTTATATTAATTTATAAGTTAGATAAGATGAACATAAAATACAGAATAATCAAAAATATACCAAAGAATTTATAATATAATAATGAAATCAAGATTTTGAACACACATTTGCATAATAAAGTACAGGGAAGTTTCTTTTTTTTTACAACTGCATGCTTTAAGACAACCCTTCTTACAGTTGCATTTGATCAAGTCCTCTCAAACTTTACTTACTTGTGGGATTGATCTTCACTTTGGGATAAGTTTGCCCTCGGAAGATTTCACCCTGCCAAAATCAGAAGGATCTGGAGCATGAATCAGTGGCTGTTTGGCAGAAACCCATATGCTCGCTGGATACAGGGCGGCTCTTTTGCAGTGTAGGAGTAGGGCATCCTGCATGGGAAGTAAGGTCGCTGGGTTATTGTTCCGGTGACAAAATATCTCCTTTCTTAAGCTGGTTCAAACCTTGTGATTCTCCACCGTAAATTTTAACAACAAAGTTTCTAGTTTACTGAACAAGGGAGAGTTTATTTCAATAGTTGTAAATGGCTTATTCAAAATCTCACACATTGAGGATATTAGTGATTCTCCCCCTGTTTGCATTGCAAGGAATGCGATCTTTTTTGATCTTCCTCTTATCGACGACGTGGAATCACATCCTACTAGGGTGGTAAACAAGGGCAAAGCGCGGCTAAGTTTTGACCCCAAAGCTTGGTGAAGGTTCCCGATATTTAATTTTCTTTTGTTTTTTCCCGTTCCATAATAAAGGTATATTGAACAATCAGCTGTTGAAAATATTCAAAATGGTACATGAAGATAACAATTATGTCGGAATCTACGCTTTTTACGAGAACTGTTTTTGAACCTGTTTTTAGAGCATGAATTACATTACTTGATCCTACTTTCCTCTCGTATGTTAGTCCTTGCACTTTTAGTTATTCTGCTACTACTTGAGCTTGTATTTCTTTGTTTATCTTTACTAATTTTCCTCCGAAAATTGGGGTGCCATTTTGCTTGATTCACTTTTAAGATATTGGCATCTAGAACTGTTTTTGGCAATTCGAAAAGTGTTGTTTTAGTTGCATTCTTATAATCATCGATGAAGAGTTCATACGCTCCTTTTATTGCAGTAGTGTCCTTTAGTAAAGCTGGGCATTAAAGCGTGTCTTTGGTTTTGAATTGACAAATTATACAATTACTGTAATTGACCTCCGCCATTCTATAAAAAAAGTTTAAATTGACATTTTATTTCAAAGACTTACGTAAGTCATTCATATAAAATATTAGTCCAAGATCCCGTGAACGCCAGACTGTCATTTTATAAAATCTGAAAATTTTTCTACGGAAGTACACTACTACAAGTAAGAACACTATGGCTACTATGAACAGTCGGTCGCGGTGGCTTTGACAGATAACAGGTAGCAAAGGTGTATAAAATCTGAATTTAATATATGTTACTTGGGCAACTATTTTAAGGTGTTTGTACATTCGTACATCGGTTTTATAAGCAATTATTACCTTAAAAAAAACAACTAAAATTTTTTTCGCAATTATTTTAACAAAAAAAAAAAAAAAAGAACGCAATGAGCAGGGGTCGAACCGCCGACCTCGTGACTAGCAAGACAACAACAACAACAAAACAAATTTATTACGTGTTTAACGAACATAAATGCGCCTCGCCGGATCCCGGCCCGGAGCCAGCCCAACAATCACGGCGTGCATCGTCGTGGTAAATGTGGGGCTGGGCGGGGCGGGGCGGCTCCGGTTCGGCTTAACAGTAATTAAATTGGGAATAGAAATAGAAACTCCTGTCTGCCGCAGGCAGACTTAAGAACTAATTAAAAATGAAAAAACATGTGCCCACATGGGCCTAAAACTAATTAAAATACACTATAAATAACTAAAAACTCACTAGGCAAACGCACTTTTGGAAAATTTTGATTGTTGATACGGGAAAACAGAGTTAACGAAAAAACCCATTCGAACAAATGACAACCTCGTGGTCTGACCGCCGTCGAGGAAGGTAGAGTAGGTTAAAAGTTATATGATTTAAAAAGTTTAGATTTATAGGATGTTATCGGCCTAGAGGGAATTTGGAAATACAAAAAGAGGACAAAAAGAACAAAAAAGATAAAGGAACAAAATTGTACAAACATAACAAGGTAGAAAAGGGTTAAAGATGTAAAGTTGGCGAAATATAAAAGGTAGGGTAGACATAGGTTATGGTAGAGGGAAGGTGTGGCTAGGGAGGTTGCCGGAAGATAGGCAACGCCTGGTATGGTAGGGTGTATCTTATATCGAAAAGTATTGCGTTATGCTGTCTGATTCGGGTAATGTTGCGGGTTAGCGAACTACCGTCCAGTATGAACTGATAGAATTTTTGCGATGTTTCTTGGACGTAGTCCGCTAGTGGGGTTATGTCGTGACAACGTGCATAGAGATCTCTGAGGGAGGTGTACCTATCAGAGTCTGAAATGAGGCGCATAAATTTGTGTTCTAATACTCTCAACTTCCGCATTGTCGTGGCCGGGATGCTGCACCACACCGGCGCCGCGTATGTGATGACCGGCCTGATTACCATCGTGTACAACAACTTTTTATTAGTCCTGTTGAGTCCGCTACCCCGTGCCAGGAGCGGATACAGACTCCTGGACATGGAGTAGACGTTTCGTTAATGTGTGTATTAAACGTCAATCTTTTGCCTAGGTTCACCCCCAAATACTTCACGCACCGCTTAATTGGAATTTCTCTACCCCCGATCGAAAGTGGCGTTAGAATCCGGTTTTCTGTGAAGTGGCGCGTGAAGAGAATCGACTCTGACTTCTCGGCGTTGATCCGAATTTTCCACTTGTCGTAATACGCCGTGACACGGGCCATGTGCGCTTTCAGCAGCATATTAGCCGCCTGCGCGTTATGCGAATGCACGTACATGGCTGTGTCGTCGGCGTACTTGGCAAGGTTCGAATTCGGGAATTCCGGGAAGTCGAAGACGTACAAGTTGTACAACTTTGGAGATAGGCACGACCCCTGGAGGACGCCCGCGCGAATGTCCCGCCGAGTTGATAGTTTATTATTCACCCTAACCTCCAACGATCTGCCAGACAGGAAGGAGTGAATAAGTTTCGTGATGTGCGTTGGGAAGTCCAATGAGTTTAGTTTGTAGAGTAATCCCGAGATCCATACGGTATCGAAGGCTTTCTCAATATCGAGGAGCACCAAGACGGTGTTCTTCCCGAGGTTGCATTGCACCTTGACGTCATTCACGATCCTGACGACCTGCTGCACGGTGCTCCTGCCCCGCCTGAAGCCGAACTGGCACTTGTCATCGATGTGGAGTTCATCCTGAGCAGCGTCTAGTCTGATCAGGATGACCTTCTCCACCAACTTGGAGATCGCTGACAGCAACAAGATCGGTCGATAACTGCCGACGAGCTTCGCGTTCTTGTTCGGCTTCAGGATTGGCACGACCACGGCGCATTTCCACTGGCTGGGCCAGTGTTGCAGTCGCAAGATCGCGTTGACAATGTACGTCAATTGTACAATGCCTTTTCTCGGGAGATATTTGAGTAGCCTATAATCGATGCTGTCTGAACCCGGGGCCTTGTTGTTTGGTAGAGTCCGTACAATGCCCGCAACTTCCGAGGGCTTGGCCATGACTTTTAGAAATTCGCGTCTCGTCAATTGGATGTCATGGCCAATCAGTTCGTTTACGTTATTTTCGATGCGGTCGTGTTCCTGATTGTTTGGTATTTGTATGTTATGTATATTTTGGAATTGGTCAGCTAAGTCATTTGCTTTTCGAGAGTCTGTCATCGACGTCTGTTCGTTTGGTGTTGTTAAGGCGGGTATGACCTCCCGCGTATTTTTCATAGCCCTCGACAGCTTCCACAGCGAGTTGTCTTGAGGATTCAACGCTTCCAGCCTATCCCGCCATTTCCGGTTCTTTGCGGTATTGATGGCGGTCCTGATCTGCCGTTGCAGCCTACCCATCTCGGCCTTAGCGTCGACATCGCGATTTCGCTGCCAAAGCCGTCTCAGTCGATTTTTCTCGCGTATGTCTTGTATGACCCCTGCGTCGAGTCGGTCCTTGTACGGATTAATCGTTATGGTTGTGGCAACACTCTGCTTGGCGTCCTGCAGTACCCTTGTGAACTCGCCCACTACATTTTCCAGTTCGGCGACTGTGGTGATGTTGTTTGCAAGTGTTAGGTGAGTGTTTATGTGTGCCTTATAGAGACGCCAATCGGCGTCTCTATAAGATGTGATCTTGCGTGTCATGTCTTCCCTCGACATGTTATCCAATTCTAAGAGAATTGGATTGTGGTCGGATGTGGAAGGTGTTGTACCGTTATCCGGAAAATGTGTGGGATCGTCCGGATACTGCAACACGACGTTACGATTACTCACGTAATCGTACAGGGTGTTGCCGTTTGTATTATTGCGATTGCAGTTCCATGCGTGATGTCGCGCGTTAAGGTCGCCTATGAGCAAGCAGCGCGGGCTTGCGTTCAGCAAATTCTCAAGACAACCCGCCGTGAACCCGTTCAAGGGCCGATTATACGCGGCGACGATACTCATGCCGCCTTCCAGCGTCACACACATGTTCTCCACGGAAGTATTCCGTAGAGTACGGTGCGTGTGTCTGACTTTATGAGTACGGCCACGCCGCCTCCCCTATTGATGTCGGCCCTATCTTTGCGGATTGTCGTGTACCCTCGGACGTCGCGTCTATCGAGTTCTGTTTCATTCTGCAGCATAACGTCGATTTTATGCCTCGTCAAGTAATTAATTAAAAAAGGAATTTTGTTACCTATACCGTTGGCGTTCCAAGAGGACAGTCTGAATTTAGAAGGCATCGGCGGGCAGACCTTGGAAAAAGGACGTCACCACCTGGAATTTATCAAAAGCGTTGGTGCAGCTCTTGAGTTGCTCGTTTAATTCCGCCATCCGCATCAACAATTGGTCGATGTCCACCAGGGACGCCATAATGTCGGTTTGTTCTTTTAATAGTCGTAGTTTGCTCATATCGGAGCACATCCCATTGGACGGCTGGCTTCGTTGGCTGGTGGAAGGTTATGACGATCTATCGGGAACAGTGGTCGCGGGAGGGAGAGCAGGTCTCTGCTGGGGTTGTTGTTTTGTCTGTGTTTGGGTCCAAGCGTTAACCTTGGGCATTGGTGCCGCAACATATCTCATCTGCGGGGGGGGGGGGTCCTCATTGTTCTCAGGTTGATGTGATCAATTTTTTGTTTATACACCCTACAATTGACGCTGTTTGCGGGGTGAGCCTCTAGACAATTGACACATTTGGCCGGTTCTTCTCTAGTCTTTGGACAGTCTCTAGTGAAGTGACCATCGGCGCACTTCAAGCAATTGGGGGACGCTCGGCAGTTAGAAGTCGCGTGCCCCCATTGCTGGCACCGATGGCACTGGATAATCATCTTGTTATTTGTATGTCTTTCCCATTGGATGGAAGTGTAGTCCAAATGTCTGACTTTATTCTGAAGTTCTTTCAGCTTCACCCCGCTACTCGTTACTACCATATATAGTGGATTTCTTGTGCCTTTTAGGGTGTATATCGTGGGTCGACTTCAACTCATCTTTAAGTTCTTGTGTTTCGACTGTATGGTACAGCCCCCGGAGGATGAACGCATGGATTTTTTCATCCCTGGGGGTGTACGTGTGGTATTCTACTTTTGCTTCATTTAAATAATCATTAATGAGGTTCCAGTCTGCACGGTTTGTTAATTGGAGCGTGGTGTTATTATTAGAGCGCTTCCATAGATGCCCAGCTCTGAGTTTTCCCTTGAAGAAATTGTTTAATTGCTTTTGTTGCTCGAACCTCCCATGAATCACTATGGGAGGTGGCCTCTTGTTTATGGGTTGGGGGTGGAGGAGGGACGTCGGCTCTGATTCTGGTTGGGGTTGTGGCGGCACAACGTCCATGTCTTCGTCGATTTTGGCGGTTCCTTCGTGTCTGTTCTGGGTTTTGATAGATGATGCTGACGGCAGTAGCATTATTTCTCTGGACGACCCTGGGTGTGTAAACCTGGTGTTTCCGTCCTCGAAAACTTTCCTCACTTTTGGTTGCACCTTGAACAGTTTGAGTAGGTCCGTGTTTGGTGTACCCGGAGCGTCGTTTGTCATAATTTGGGTTTGGGTTTTGGACCTGATCGGTGCCACTTTTACACTGTTTTGACTCCCTTCGGAGCCGCTGTCCAGTTCTTCTGCATGTTTACGTGCTACTGGTTTATCGTTCCTTCTCTTGAAGGCTCTTCTAAGTACTGTTCTTCTGTCTAAAGAGACAATGGAAGCGTCGCTTTCGTTATCGGATTGTCGTTTAGGGGGGTAGGGTTGGCGCCTTTGACCAGCCACATAGTTCCTTTCGTACGGCTTCTAGGCCTTCTGTGGATGGTGTTACGTCCATCAGTGTTTGTTTTATTTTTTAACTTCTAAATTGTCTTTAGGCCTCGACCGGTTTTACCTAAACCGGTCGGGGGAAGGTTACTGGATGGAAATCTAGATTGATATCGCGGCAAATATCACCGGGCGATATTTTTAGGTTATGATCTCAAAATTTTTTCGGCGGGACGCCGGAAGTGGCGAAAAACTGATTTTTTATAAACTTTTATTGTCACTGTCACAAGGGTTTTTATCAAAAAACTCACTTTTATTAATTTCTGGAGACTGCCTCCAACCGTATAGGTTCTGTATCTCTTACGGATGTCTCTCACACCTACCGCGAGCTCGGTTTCTCGAAATTTCTCTTCAAAAACACTCTAGTCACTTTGACGTAAAAACTATGAACTTCCTTGGAAGACGACGCCTTAAGCAAGACGACGCATTAACTCACTCGACCACCTACCTCTCTGAGAACATTTACTTAAAGACTTTATAAAGCAACGTAAGTACAATTACAGGGAGTTGCCACCATAGAAACTGTCTGGCAGTGGAGGACGTGAATTATTATAGTATCTCGTAAACAATATCAAAAAATTATGCTTTATAGTATGATGATTTTGAACAGCAATTCTATACACCTTTGCTACCTGTTATCTGTCAAAGCCACCGCGACCGACTGTTCATAGTAGCCAATTGTTCTTACCTGTAGTAGTGTACTTCCGTAGAAAAATGTTCAGATTTTATAAAATGACGTAAGTCTGGCGTTCACGGGATCTTGCTCTATATGCCACACGATTGGGAGCGTATTTCTGCCCTTTCCACTTCATCACCACACTCTGTCAACATCAATGTCATCAATGTCATCAATGTCATCAATGCCCATTAATGCAGATTAACAAAAAATATTTATGAGCCCTACCAAAAATCACATTTCTAAAATATAAAATATGTTGGAAACGAATTACTGAATTTTGAAAGGTCTTGACACCATCGCTTCGATGTCCATCATGGAACCCACAACTTCGCGCGAAAAAAATATGTGAAGTTAAGGCGCATATATGCGCTAAATTTGTATATATTAGACGATTAGATTAATGTAAATAATGGTTGTTGGTTGTTAATAGACTTCCTATCTTAATTTTCCCACATTTCTTATTCACACACTATTTTATGCCGTGTAATAACCGAGTATAATATTGTGGTAATTTAATCTACTACATTTACTGCAGTACGGCTGAAAATTAAAAGCAGTGTTGCCTTGCCGTAAAGCGGGCAAAATTAATTTTAAAAATAACTGAAATAACTCAGAATAACTACTTTTCTTCAAAATAAATAGATAATAAGACGTTTGGTTCCTAATTTTATTAAATATAGGTAGTATTAGTCTAGCTCGTCACATTTTTTAAATTTTACCCAATATTTACCTCTTTTCTTCTGACTATTTATTAATTGATCATATACAACATATATACCAATCGATGGGAAATTTTATTCTCTTTAAATTAGAGCTCTTGACATTTTCCCGAAAAACAAATAGTTTCCGAGAAAATTGCGAGAAATTAAAAAAATGTGGTTTTGGGGTGGTTTTTCATGGAGGATCCCTTGGCCTTCATCCTATCTTTTTTTTCTAACCCCCCAATATATTCATTTCCAGTAAAGGCCAAACTTTAACACGCATGGTAACTCACAACCCATTTTTATATGGGAATTAATACCTATTATTAGGAGTAAAAGTGATACTTTTGCGACGAGTCTGTAGGTTTGCCGGACGAACGAAGTGAGTCCAGCAATTACAGACGAGTCACAACAAGTGGCTTTTACTCCGAATAAAACATGCTATTTTTTCTTCAAACGTCGATTAGCTATAAAAAATAAAGATAAAAAATCTCGAATTTCATCACCAAAAACGGATTATGTTAATACCGCATGGCCGGTGCGGCCAGAGGTGTCGCATGGGTTTTTTTTTTGGGGGGAGGGGAGTTAATAATTCCCAACCCTCAATACAGGTTTACCAACTCATCAAAACAATTTTCTCCAAAATGAAAATTTATGAGCGGGGAGGGGGGTGAATTCTCACATTCTCCCAACTTGAAGCTTGAATTTCCCAACTCGAACCACAATAAAAAAATTTCCTTCGAAAATAAAATTCATGAGCGGGGGGAGGTGAAATTGTTCCAGAATTGTCCCAACTTGAAGCTTGAATTTCCCAACTCGACCACGATATTGCCCCCAAGCGACACCCCTGAATGCGGCATATTAAATAAAATACGCGTTGCTATGGATATTACTTTTTCTGCCGCTCACAGCGTCAGAAAATAGTACTTTTTTCTACTCCCTTGTTAGTGGGGTCGGGTAGCTGAAAAAAACTTCACATCTGGCAACCAATGCGCTCCTTTGGATTCAGATAGTACATGGGTAGACGAGGGACACAAATTTTCCTGGCCCTCTAGCGGTGTTGATGACGTAATCAATATGGCCGCCAAAGTTTTGTAACACACTTCTACATTTCCTTATATAACTTGGGTTTGTATTTTAATATCAACCTATATTATTAGTGATTATTAATCAGGAAAAAAGGCGCTTTGCAACGTTATATTTGACATCATTGTTTAAGTTCATAATACCAGAAATATTTGTAACTTTATTAAAATTTGTATTTTTATTTTGATTTTTTCGAAACATTTTGCTAGATAACTTGGAATCCATTATATGTAGCTGAAAACGTGTTCCATACTTTTTTGTTCGTCAAAAAATTACTGTTTGTGATAAAATAGAAGTCATATATACCGTTCGAACAAAAAAGTATAGGACACGTTTTCAGCTACATGTAATGGATTCCAAGTTATTTAGCAAAATGTTTCGAAAAAATCAAAATAAAAACAAAAGCACAGCACTGTTTTAATAAAGGAGTCATAGCGCATCTGCTCGAGAAACGCTGATAAGTCTTCGACACGGCTCAATTTTTTTTAACTGTATCTCCTTAACAGCTCCGTACAGTAATATTACGCAGTAGCTACCGGCTTCTAAAATTTCTTATACATATATAGATACAGGCATATGTGTTTACATGCATTTATAAATGCTCCAAAATTGTCGAGAATAAAACAATTTACATGCTCCGAAAATTTCACCGAAAAAGGGCGATTAGTTTTTCAACGATAACTTCCTTCATTTTTAAGCTATTCAATCGCTCCAAAAATCATTTTGCAGAGAATTTTAAGGGCTACAAGGCATGTAAAGTTGATCTTTCTAAACCCTTCGTATTTGAGATTTTTAAGTTTAAAAAAAAAATCAACATCTTCAATCACGAATAACTCAAAAAGTATTGACTCATGGAAAAAACTTTATGGATTTTTTGCTTAAAATTTATTCCCCTATCGATTTCTGCGGTTATTTTTAATGTAATAATTTCCACCTCCGAGAAGGGGTGGCATCCACCCCCAGTGTAGAAGAACACATCGGCACTATATAACTTTTGTTCCTTGTGCCATTCCCTAATTACTGTGCAAATTTTACGTCAATCGGTTTTGTACGAAAGAATTCTGAGCGAAAAACCGTCAAACACTGGACTACAAATATTTCTGGTATTATGAACCTAAACAATGAATATACCGTTGGAAAGCGCATTTTCTCCTGATTATCACTAATAATATAGGTTAATAACGAAATACAAACCCGAGTTATATAGGGAAATGTAGAAGCGTGTCACAAAACTTTGGTGGCCATATTGATTACGTCATCAACACCGCTAGAGGGCCAGGAAAATTTGTGTCCCATACTTTTTAGACTTGGTTATCTATGTAATATCTGAATCCAAAGGGGCGCATTGGTTGCCAGATGTGAAATATTTTGGTATAATTTTCAGCTATCCGACCCCACTATATGTAAATTTACTGTTTTCTGTACAGTCTGTAGAAGTAGGCAATTCCAGTTAACTGAACGGATATATTTCATATTTCATATACCATCTAGGATGGATATGATATGAAACCGACCAAGCACAGTTCGTGTATTAACTACATAGGTAACTATTCGTTTTAAATTCAAGTTAGTGCGTAAGCTGTCAAAGGAATTGTTAGTGTGTATTTGTGTAATATATTAGTTTAATAAATTTTGTAGTTTTTTTTTAAGCTGGTCCTAGAAAAAGTACACAATACAACTCGAGTGGATTATCCATATCGCACTCGAAAGATTGAGCACTCCGCCTACGACGTCGTCGTCGTGCTCAAACTTCTTTTTCGTGCGATACGGATATCATATCCACTCCTGTTGCACAAACTACTATTACCTCCGTTGTTAATGACAGCGCATAGAAAGTCAAACTTTAATGTCATGTTTTTCTGACGTTTGAAGGAAAAGTGTATTGTGTGAGGGACACGTTTAGTCACATTGTCTATCGTGTACTGGGTTTGATTCTCAGCTCCGGCACTGGCATGTCAATGGGTAAGGATGTTGCCTATGTTCTTTTAAATGTGTAACCCGTTCCGGAGAGCCTTGGCTTTGGACTTGCGGAGTTGTCTAATATGTGTGGTGTGTTATGCTATGTATACACAAGTAAATTACACAGGGTACCCAACAGTGGCGAAGCAAGGAGTCGTAGGGCCCTAGTGCAGAAAATTGTGCCCTTAGAATACATTAGAAATATTTGTTTAATGAAAAAATGTGAAGCATAAAAACAAAAAAAAAAACAAGGTGATTTACCATGACATGCGGAAAATTTATCAGTAGGTTGTCTCCACCGAAAGGAGTTTAAAAAATGTAAAATTAAAAAATATGACCATGAAATTACCTTATTTTTTTGTAGAAATGCACCGCCAATGACTTTAACCAATCTAACGTAACGCGGTACAACCATATCACTTCCCCTCCCCCTTTATAAGACTTGGGATTGACACTATTGACAGCAAAGCTGGAGAGGGTAGAAGTGACTTTTTGGTTTTAACCAAATCACACTAGAGAGACATTGATCCTATTCCAGTGAACTCTACAACAACAAGTAGATATATGAGATATTTACTTAAACCCGTCAATAACACAAAAACGCCAAAGTTCGGCGGCACTTTGTACCTGCTGGTGTCCTGATTGTTTGACCAAAAGCAAAAAACGCGGCACTTTGACCGCACCCGCCAGCTTAACTTTTTATGCCAATTAGGGAAATGAAAAAATCTTCGATAAGTTCTTTCACAAGTAAGTTCATCGCCCTATTACTGACCACAGACAAGTAACAGTAGCGTATCTTTGCAAGTTTTAATGCAACAAAAATTACTAAATTACCTCGGATCACACTTTCCCACATATAAGACTAGTACACCATTTTATTTTCCGCATGTCATGGTAAATCATCCCGTATGGGTCATAAAATTATGAGAGGCCCCCTGCACGCTTGGGCCCTTGTGCATTGCACAACCGCGCTATGCCATAGCTCCGCCACTGGTGCCCAATAGCTATTATTTCACGGTATTGGCCGAATTGAAATTCATTCAGGGGCGTGAGAAAAGGAAGTTCCCTCCTTTAAAATACAAGAAATTTTTGAACCGATTTTGATTTTTAACATTGTTACGGTAATATGCTTTCCTGATAAAATTTACACAAAAAGGTCCTCTTTGTTAAAGACCGTAGGTTTCACCGGTTTTTTTTTTATCAAAACTGGTTTAAAATAGTTGTTGCAGAGTCATTTTATGGTCTGATGTCATATAATTTCAATAATGTCTTCCACTTTTAAGATTTTCTAGAATTAAGAGACTTTTTTGTAAACTTGAATTGTTTCTATTGTCAAATTGAGACATTTGGGTTTGACATAAAGCCAGGATTTAGATTATTAATTCAAAATTACCCTGCAACAACTATTTTGAACCAGTTTTTATAAGGAACAGTTAAACCTACGGTGTTTAATAAAGAGGACCTTTTTGTGTAAATTTGAACAGGAAACCATGTTCCAATAACAACATTAAAAAAACGAAAACGGAACAAAAAATGTCTTTTCTTCCCTTCCCTTCGCCCCTGAATTATTTTTTATTTGGTCAATACCGTGAAATAATAGCCCTTATTGATACTTAATGACGTACCGAATCTCATCGCTGTAGCACAACGGGTTTCTGAAATATTAAATAAAAATCTATTCTAGAGCTCCACCTTCGAAGGGTTCTAGCTTCCTTGGGAAGCAATTGCGGATACGTTTATATGAACTTTTTCATATTTTTGCATGTAGAATCTGCATCAGAAATTTGTACTGGCATTTCCAAACACCCTGTATTTAGTATATTGATTTTAAATATATATCTAGCTGATCATATTTGTACTAGGTCGACGTTTTAAATTTTTTTCCGTGTGCTGTTGACTATGCGCACGTAGTGTAAGCCATAGGAGGCTTTAGGGGCGGTGCCGCAAATGATTTTCTTTAGCCAAACTTGTAGTATGATTGGGCGTTCTAGTTCCAATAAAACGCCCATGAGATAAATTAATCATCATCATTTTTTCATTAAACTAAATTGGAGCAGTTTGCGGTAATATGAGTATACGACAAAAGTAATAGTGTTTTTGGGTGGATGAAGTAAAAAAAATTCTTGAGGTTCATTGGAAATTTTCTGTTTAACCATTATTTTTAAACAAAAAAAGAATATTTTTTTATCTTCAGAAAATACACCCTTTATATTTTAGAAAATCCTGCGTACCCATAATTTTTCTTACATTTTTTTGCAGTGATCCTCTCTTTCCTCTTCAAAATGCATATTATGTAATATTCTATTTTTTATTTTAACAAAAATAACATTTAATACCAAATATCTGGAGGTTAAACGGATAAATAAAAAAATTTATAAAGAGATTATAAGTGAACGAAGTACAAAAAGTTATGACGGATAGTGTTAAACCAAGATCGCTTACGTAGCGCCCTCTATGCCATACACTAAAAATGATAGCTTATTCACTAAAAAAATTTTGCACCTTATTATTAACAAGCCGCATATTTGGACTATATTTATTTATCAGCATATATATATATATATATATATATATATATATTAGTAAAAACACCACCCCTAACTGCGTAAGAGATTTAGCTACCTGTCAAGTCAGTTGCGATGCTTATGTCGTGTATGTACATACGCGAACAAAACGCTGTACAAAATGTGCGATTTTTGCAAAAAATACTCAGTTTCTGTGGTAATAATAGTGAAACGAACAAGCAAAAATCTTTAAAGCAACATCAGGCCCTGGCAGAACTTATTCCACTGCTAAGACGTAAGTAATTTCATATAATTTTACAGCTAAATATTTTATTTTATATATAGGCTGCTTGCATCAGTTGTATTTAAATGTTTTAAATATATCATATGTCTTCATAAAAACTAAAAATATTTATGTATTATAATTCTAATAAAGGAACTCCATTTTGATTTTCAACTTCTAAATAGTGTCGTGCAGTTCTGAAAAAATGTTTATTGATGATTAATGATTATACACTAATAAATACCAAGATTTAATATATTTGAAAATAATATATTGATTATGAATAATAATACACTACACTTAAATAATGTTTATTACCTATACTCAACTTTTTTTTTTCAGAAAACCAGAGAGACTTCCAAACATTAACGTGTCTTTAGGCAACTATATGGATCTCTGTATAGTAGTAAATTATATTATTATTTTTTATTTCGTAAATATATATAGATATGTTTATTTTTATATTAAAAAAATAAATTGTATGTTCTTTATGCATCTATTTAATTAATGATTACCCATATCTAAGCTCCTATTCCTAATTTTCAATAATATATACTATGTGCACCTAGTACTCATACCGTTGTGCATCATTAATATATCAGATAATCACTGTTACTAAAGCAATATTATTCAATAAGCTAAAGCTTGCTTATAAAGAATAATATATATCATATGGTAATAAAAGATATATTATATGTTAATAGATTGGAATTACCTATTATTCCATTTTATTAATTATTAATATACGCATGCTTTTTAATACTAAATGACTAATAACTATAAATATGAGTTTTATTACTCAGCAGCCTAATTATCTTTTGTATGATTAAGATTTATTAAAAATATTGAAATAGAGGCTAGATTCACAATAAATAAAGATACACTCCGCCATATTTCAATATATATTAAATTAATAGTTAATATGCATGACTGTTCATAAACAAATCCTTTTTTCAGTGTTCGATTTTCTCACGTAAAAAACCTAATTGTACCGACTTTTATGTTTATATGTGAAAAAAAACCTGAAATATAACTTTAACTAACTAACTTTAACACCCTCCTTATGAATCACCCTGTATATACTAAATACCAATTTTATGGACTTTTACTTGCTGATTTACCTATTTACCCCCAATTCACCCCAATTTACCCCCTAACCTATCAACGTAATAATAAAAAAATATAAAGTTCCAGATCTCCTTAAAATAGCAGTTTAGTTGCATAAATAATAATTATTTCAATATTTCATGACAATAAATATGTATCACGGATCAAGTAACCTAAATCCCCCAATTTAGCTCTAATAACCGATTAATCCTTAAGCTGATTAGCTCAACGAACCTTAGCTACGTAACCATACCTACACATTGACACATTAAGGACTAAAACTCATATTTTTAAAAGCTTTTATTTAACTTGTAATGTTTGTATGTTTGTTTGTTTAGGTCAAATCTTGCAATCAAAATTTCGGTTATTTCTAACTAAGTTAGAGCTTAGTCGGGTGACAATGCAACATAATATAGCCATTATCGGTATAAATCCAATATGGCGGGCGTCCCAAGATGGCGGATCGGCTTTTTAGTCACAACCCCCTTGATATAGGTATCAAATGAAAGAGTTTGACGTGTAAAATATGATAAACTATGTGACGTCATTCCAAATTCAATATGGCCGACGTCCCAAGATGGCGAATCGCCTTTTTCTTCACAACCCTCTTGATATGGGTATCAAATGAAAGGGTTTGACGTGTAAAATATGATAAACTATGTGACGTCATTCCAAATTCAATATGGCCGACGTCCCAAGATGGCGAATCGCCTTTTTCTTCACAACCCTCTTGATATGGGTATCAAATGAAAGGGTTTGACGAGTAAAATATGATAAACTATGTGACGTCAGTCTAAATTCAATATGGCGGACACCCCAAGATGGCGGAGTATCTTTTTCTTCACAACCAGCTTGATATGGGTATCAACTGAAAGGGTTCGACGAGTAAAATACGATAAACTATGTAACGTCATTATAAATCCAATATGGCGGACGCCCTAGGATGGTAAATTATCTTTTTCTTCACGACTTCCTTCCCGTTTGTATCAAATGAAAGGGTTTTGTCTATCTGTTTGTCTGTAAAATAAGTAGAGTAAAAAGTAAAAAATAAAATTATATGAAAAATATTTTTAAGAAAATGGTTTTTATTTGAAAAAACTGTACTAAAAAGTAAAAATATTTTTTTAAAATTCATGTACCTGGAAACCAAAAGCTTTGGGGGGGTCAATTAAGCAAAGTAACTATGCAATAGTGCTATATGACCATCCGCAAAGCTTTTGGTTTCCAGGTGTATGAATTTAAAAAAATTATTTTTACTTTTTAGTACAGTTTTTTCAAATAAAAGCTTTTTCTCAAAAATATTTTTTTTATATAATTTTATTATATTTTACAGTAAGAATGACGTTTCTTTAAATAATAGAAGAATTTTTCACGCGATATGTAATGTTTTTGGAGTACGGTTCAGCACACAAACTGAATACAAATAGTTCACTAGAAACTATGTGTAAGTTATTACGCCACACACACATACACACACATTATATTTAATGATTTTCTAATGATTTCATCTATTGTTCCTTTTCACGGTTTATTTATTTTTTTATATTGTTTAAGGACAATATTTTTATGTAATATGTAAGATAATGTTAATTAAATATCTTACGCTATTACAAAATCGGCTTATTACTTCGTGTTTCCATCTGTATGACTTTGTTTTTACTGTTATGATCAATTACATCTCATGAGGAATTACGATGGGTTTTATAGTTACAAAAGGAAGAATTAGTTTAGAAAGGAAAAAAAATTAGTTTCTGAATAATTCTGAGGATTTGAAATTTTTTAACAGTTCTGTATCACATAACTGTAAGTAAGCTAATCACTTCCACATCCAGTGGAAGTATAGTAACGACAAAAAAATTTAAAAAAATTTGTATTGTTCAAATAGGTTTAAAATGTCATGAAATGTCGAGATATTAAGTTTGAGCGAAAAAATAATTTCTGTCTGTCTGTCTGTCGATCTGTCTGTAACTTTTTTTTGTGCGCACGTTTATTCTAGAATCGTTTAAGATATTGACTTGAAATTTGGTACACATATGTACTTTAACGAGATCTGGAACTAGATTATATTTTCATCTTGTTCCGTCGAAGGGTTGGGGGGTAAATTGGGGTAAATTTGGGGTAAATGGGTAAATCAAGCAGGTAAGAGTCCATAAAATTGGCATTTAGTATATACAAGAGAAGCTAAGGTCTCAAAAAAATTTTTGGCATTAGCCACTCCCTTATTAAAGGGGATAAAAAAAAAATTGTGATTTAGTGTATGTACAAGAACCAGAAACCTCAAAATATGTTTTACTTCATCCACCCCCACTACCACCCCCCTATCATCACCCCCACCCCACTACCGATGTGGGGTATCGTTTTATGGGTTTTCGGGGTAGAGGATGGATTTCAAATATTATATTATTAAAGTTCCATAAACAATTATTTCCACATACAAAGTTTTTTCATTGTGAATGACTTGGATGTGGAAGTAGTGATTCCTTGGACAGCGGTTTTTTATGATAACTTAGGTGACATGACTGTCTATCTTTCGTCATTTAGTAATACTAACGACACATCTCTCCACATTGTAAAGTGGACTAGATTTTCTTTTTTCAGGTAGGTAATACTGCCCTGCTATGACAAGAAGTCGTATCTGAGAAAATGTAATTTTAGAGAAATCAACTATTTTCTGAATTATGTTATGCCATATAACAAAACATTGTATTGTTTGTTAAGTTACGACAAATAAATCTGGTAATGATCGGATATGACTGTATGTATGCTATCAAGACGATACTGGTCTTGTTTTTTTATAAATAACATAGTAGGATCCGACTTCATTCGATTTTCCAATAAAACTAATGCAGTTGTATTGATAAGCAGAAGTGACTAATTTTCTTGTACATCCTTAAATACTTTTAAAATGAAATAAACTTTTAATAATCAGAGGATTACTACACTTAACTCTTGCAGATTTTCTTCATTTGCCAAAATAAAATAATAATAATTATAAGAATAATAAAGATAATCTTCTTCTTATTCACAGTCTTGCCAGACGTTCTGTGAACCATGTATTATTCTAGTAGGATCGGTGACTAGTTTCCAGCTACATCTGAGAAAGTGTGTCGGTTTTTTTTATCTATTTATTTAACATCGGCCTATTTCCGCTACGAGGGCCTATCACCGACGCCAGGAGACGAGCTACCAACCTGAAAATTTTGCCGAACCTCTTTCTTTAAGAAGAGTAGGGGTCTTTTACTTGCCTAACATTTAATAGACAAGGGACCGCCTGCTTTAAATCCCCTCCGAAGGATGGTATATCCACTACGTAATCGTCTGAAATTACATAGTTTCTGCGTATACACTGATTACAAGCCGCTGCACGTTGCTTCACTCGAAGTATCGAGATACTTACACAACAACAATAACAATAACAATTTATTACAGATTTTATATACATGTATGCGCCTCGCCGGAACCTGTCCCGAAGCCAGCCAGACAACCACGGCGCTGAGTGCCGGTTTGGCTTAACGACGGATGTCTTATGAGTTAGTACTCCTGTCTGTCACAGGCAGACTTAAAAACTAAAATAAAATTAAAAATGTGTCGACACGGACCTAAAGCTAATTAAAAGAAAACTGTAAAAAATTATCACTCACTAGGCAAAGCACTTATTTAATTTTGGTTGGTGGCACGGGAAAACAGAACTCAACCCGTTTGAAGTAATTCCACCCTCGTGGTCTTCCTGCCGCCAGGAAAATGCCGTGGAACTTTAAAAAGATACTTACACAGTGAAGACGCATCTACGCCCGCCCCAAGTGTGTCGGTTGCTAAGCCTATCATGATAAATTTAATAAACCTTGTTTAATTTTTTTACTCAGGTTCATCTATACATTAGCAGGATTACTTTTATACAACATTATCAGGATTGCCCGAAAACCAAGTCCAAATACGATTATTTACTCAATAAAGTCAAGACGGGCCAATCGGGAGCGTTATTCTCGAGAGTTTTCAAGACAATTAACTTTGCAAAACACATATCTAAGATTATTAGTCTCGTCTGACCCATACATAAATAATAGGACTTAGAAACTACCACCGAAAAGGATGGAAAAAACGTGGCCCCAAGATATAGCCGTCGAAATCGATTTTTTCCACCATAGTAAGGCTTTCTTCACACCAATTGTCGCTCAAAAGTAAAAATAGTTGTGGATTAATAGACTCTAGGCAATTCAAGTTGACTATGGACTATGATAGTTCAACTTGGCTTGTTGTCTGAAAAGTTCACATGCAAATAAGATTCAAGGAGATAAGAGAATACATAAGACAAATTTTAAATAAAAAATCACAAAAGTAAAACCACAGAGAGATATTTATTTTTATAAATTTTATTCAAAAAATATGTATATTTAATAAATATCAATATGTGTTTGATTCAGTTCTTCAATATTTTCCACCAGAGGTATATCTTCCCAAAATTTAAATCTATTTTTATAAAATCCATGTTCCATAACAAGTTTTGGAGGATTGACATCTTTGTAATTTCCAACAATACTCATATAACGTATCTTCTTTTTTAAGTTACTATACAAGTTGTTATCTAGTCTTAGCCACCGAGTAGTTATTGGACTTAAATGGGTACCAGGTGTAGGATTCCTAAAACAATACAATGAAAAAATAAATATTTCGTCTTATAGCTAGACAGCTAATGTCAGACACTATTTATTACATAACAACAAAGTATGTAAAATGAAATTACTTTCTTTCAAGTTTTCTTTGTTATTTTTTTACTTTGAACTTAAAATTTTACCAAATTATGAAATTTAAAAAAAGCTCAAAATAACAAAGTTTGCAAACTTTGAAAACAAATAAGTTTATTTTCCTTAATAAAACAATGATATCTTCACTAATTTGCAGTGGCCACTGTTGGTATATCACCTTAGTTCAAATACGTCTACAGATGACTGGGAACGTAAAAGGCATTTTACACACATGGATCGAATACTCAAGAAGGAACCGTTGCTAGCATGGTGTACATGGATGGAAACCAACAGCTCGTTATAGACGTTGAGCCTAAAAATCTTGTTTCAGGCTCATCTGTCCAGAGTAAGGTTATCATACCTCATTCGATTCCTTTTTGGACCAGGAATTGAATGGTGTATGATAGCCTTCTAGATTTGGCAGCTTAAGGCCGCCATTTTGGTGTTTTTTACGTTTTTTGCGTTTATTTCAATTTGGGTCATTCTGGCAGAAAAAACTAAGGATACCAAATTTGCAAAGCGTCAAATTTTCTTTACAATGAATAAATAAAAGTTGCTAAACGTTTTACCATCAGGCCGCCATATAAAAAAACGACGGACATATATTTTTTTTTGCGTTTTCTGCAATTTTAATAGTTTTATGATCATTTTATAAAAATACAAATTTCAAAAACTATTAGACCCTACTGTTATTTTTTTATTGTAGTTTTTTTTGCACTAAAACAGGTTTAATTTTGGCGCTATTTTCAAATATATTTAATATTAAAAAATTTCTTTCAGGTTTTATTAAAAATGGGTCATGTACTCCGTCAAAAATTTTTAATATACGTACATAGAAAAAAAAAATTGTACACTTCCAAGCAAGGTTTTAAGCTTACATAAACTATACAATTTTTTTTTATGGTGTACTACCATGGAACAAAAATCTTGTTCCATGGTACTAACACCAATGTTTAGAAGTACGCTTTCTATGATTGGCATTCAAAATCTTTTCAACAGTAATTCTGAATCTGATTAAAAAACGTTTTTCTAAACTTTTTTATTACAGGAACACAAGTGTCATTTTAAAAAAACTTATGTTTAAAGTGAATAGTGACGTTAAAGAGAAGTTAAAAGTGTGAATTATAGTAAACATTCAGTTAGTAAAATTCCTGGAACAACTTTAAAATGGACTCTCGAGAAGAAAGCAGGTGTATTATTCATTGTACCGATGACAATACAAAATTGGTTACTTTGACATCTTTAGCGTCATGGAAAACCCTTTTATCAGTTGCACAAATTCGTGGACATTCAGCAATTTTGGCAATAGCGAATGATGTTGAAGAAGAGGAATATCCCTTAATAGAATATCACCGTAACTATAGATCCAAGTTTACATTAAAAAAGAACCTTCAATTAATTGCCAAAATATCGACCTCCACTTTAGTTTTAGATAATCCAACATCATCACACACTGATCCAACAGTTTCTGAAATTCGCCAAAGCAGATCAAAGAATCCAACGACAGCTCAAGCTAGTTCGACACTTTTACCACAGTTATGTATTTTTTATAGCAAATATTGACGAAAATCAAATACACGACCTTACAAAAATTGTTGAATTAAGGGCAATAGACACTATTAAAAAGGCAGCTTTAGAAAAAAAAATAATAGCAATATATTGGGCCTTTGCAACACTCGAGTTCTAATTGCGGCAGAGGCCCACTACCATCAACAATGCTATAAAGCCTATGTTTTTGTCGAAGAAAAGGAAGAAATTAACGACAATAACTTCTTGGGAGCTGTTGCTTTTAATGAATTAAAGGGTTATCTTGATAATTTGTTTGAAAATCCTGAGATCATTGTCTTTAATCATATCAGTAAAAAATATTCTGAACATTTACAAGAGACTAATAATGAAGCTTTTTGTTTTTTTCAATATTTTAAATAAGTTTTAAATTTGACAACTTTTGCTTGCACGTACCATAATACTAACTTTAGTTATATACTATCCCCACCTCCTATATGGAGGTGGGGATAAAAAGTGCAGAAAACGCCAAAAAAAATATATGTCCGCCATTTTTTTATATGGCGGTCTAACGGTAGAATGTTTAGCAACTTTTATTTTTTCATTGTAAAGGAAATTTGAGGCTTTACAAATTTGGTAACCTTAATTTTTTCTGAATGCCCCAAATTGAAATAAACGCAAAAAACGTAAAAAACACCAAAATGGCGGCCATTTTTTCAGTATGGCGGCCTGCCAAATCCAGAAGGCTATCATACACCATTCGATTCCTGGTCCAAAAAGGAATCAAATGACGTATGATAACCTTACTCTGGAAAAATGAGCGTGGTCGGCACCTTGGCTCAACGACTATTAATGACATTTGACAAGTAGTGTATTCCAAGTAGAGATAGATGCCATTTTATTGCGTGCAAGCGAAAATCTTAGAGGAGGTTTCATTGACAAGCATGCTTATAAACAGCCAAGCAGCTTTGACGGCTCTTGCAACAAACTGGTGATGAACTGTTGGAATATTTTGACTAAACTGTGTGAACACAACTATTACAGTTAAACTCACAGTGGCGTGGAAAAAATGAAGGAGCAGATCTTTGATGAGTTTTTGCCCGTAGAAGGGGCAAAAACTCATTTTCTTGGGCCAGAGTCGGTCTTCGTTTCGCCAAGAAGAAGTCTGATACGGGGCCATGGCACAGTTAAACAACTATTGGGCTCAAGCCCCAGGTTGAGGCAGTCAAGGCTCCATAGGGGCTTTCAACTCACTCCACTGTGAAATAATTGCTTGGCTCGATAGAGAACAAATTAGATGGACGGTAGGTCTTATAACAGGGCACTATCCTCTGACCAAACACTTACATAGAATGAGTTTAGAGGACGATTTTATTTGTGGGATGTGTGGAGTGGGGATTAAACTATCACATGAAATTACACGTCATTAGCAGCGTCAAGGTATAGTTATTTTGAAAGATAATTTTACAAGTTGCAGGAATCATAGGATCTAACTAGTATAGACTACTATCCTTCGTAGACGGAACTGATCTTTTCTAGCAGATCCTGCATATCGAGAAATAAAAAAGACAACTTGTCTATAATTTAATTCTCTACAACTTTTACATTGACCTCATGGGCATCCGATGCAGAGGATGCGAGATATTTGCAAAAACTTTGACCTTCAATATCTTGGGTAGCCATGTTGGGATTTTTGTGATTGTGGATTTACTAATTTTGTCCAGATCAAATGCTAATTTCTCTGGACTAATACTAGAATAAAATAAAATGTGAGAAACATTAAAATATGTAAAATAGTGGTAAAATATACTTATATAAAAGAGAGCAGTAGAAGAAAAAACGCAATTAAAACAACTTTGATACTAAGAAAGTATAGTTGACTACACACTTGTTATTCGTGTAAAAAATGTCGGCGCCTTTGGCGGTGCGGTAAAGATCAAAGACGCCAACATTTTTTGAGTGCTTAGTAGATCTGAAGACAACTATATAGTAGGTTCCGTATATAATACAGCGATATAAAAAAGCTCACAAAAAAGCGTAAAGGGGACCGACCGATTTTGATTAGTATGCCGCCGGCGTTAAGTCACCCAATATACAGAGACCGAATGGTAAATATTTTCAATTATTTAAAGGAAGGTTTAACTACATGAATATCTACAAAAGACGTTCACCATACATCTAACTATACGTTTTTGGTTAATAAATACTCTGTCAGTGTAGGAAGTAATCTCAGAATATTGTCGCATAAATACTTTGTACATAGGAGAAATAAAATATTTTTAGCCAATCTATTGAAAGTTGATTTATCATAAAACATATTAGATGACATGGCGAATGAATAATATTGTTGAAATGGTCTCAACTGGTCTTAAAATTAGAGCTATTCAGAATTACGAAACTTAATAGAATACGATTTATAAGTAGAAAAATCTAAAAGACTTGTGATTATCTTTCAATTTAAAATAAATGCCTATATTTATTTAAAAATTCAATTGTTTTTAAATAAACAAACCATTTTTTATCAAAAAGTTATAGAGATAAACAATAAATAATTACCCATATATTGCAAAATTCGTCCATAACTCAACCATAGTCTCTATCATAATTTTATCATTGGTATGTTTGAGTTCCGGGAAGAAAGCTGGTGATTTGAAAAGATACAATAGATCATCACAGTGGCTAACACCTGCAACAAAATTTTCAAATTTACTAAAATATAAACAATAATGACACTTCATGTAATAATATAACTTGCCATTTTCACCCAGAAACATCAGTGAGCACAATATATTTTTTTTGTTTATAAGGAAATAAAAAAGAAACTTTTTCGTTGTCAGAGTTTTTTGTCACGAACAATGCATATAATATCCACTGATATTAGGAAAAATAGAAGAAATAAATTATAATGTTTCATCGATTGAAAATTATACGAGTAAGGTGTGTTCAGAAGCAATAGAGTTGCCAAGGCGCAAGTGCGCTTCCCCTTTAAAAACCACCCCCAATACTCTTCGCTGTGTTTTTCGCATTTTTCCGCGAAATAGTTGGTTTCCTAAAAAATTTTATACCCATTGATAATATCTATAGAAAATTTTTTCCTCAAGCTTAAAATCTCGACGTTTCATGACATTCTAAGCCTATTTGAACAATAAAAATTTTCAATTTTTTTGATATAAATACTTCCGCTGGACGTGGAAGCAATTTACTACAAATCAGGTTCTATACATATTTCCGATAGACGCAATGGTTTTCAAGCGTGTGTTTCGCATTTTGTAAATATAGGGTGTTCAATGGTATCTCGATGGTATCTCGACAAACTTCGAAGACTATTCATCTCGGTAAAAAAGCAAAAAAATACTGGAATAGCATTTTTTGCTAAATGTTTCCAAAACGCTCTACGATATTTGATAATTTTTTTAATTTTTAATCGTGAATGGTACGATGTACGAAAAAAACTGAAGAGGGATAAAAGTTTAAGTTATAATCAACAAAAAAATCTACAAAAGGAAAAATCTGCTCGGTTGCAAATAACTTTTTTCTGTAATATTATATCTCCTCAACTCCAACGCCAATGGTTGGTTTTTTATGAAATGGGTGTGTACCATGAAAACACTTTCAACTGCTAATTTTAAAGCCAGTACTGTCAACTATCACTGAGTAATTATTTAAAAAGTATGTTTTAAGTAAACTTTCAAAGCATGCTAGAGCGCTTAGGAAGCATTTTAGGAAAACATTATATCCTTGTTTTGTTTCTTTTCTTGACGAGGAGAATCATCCCTTGCTGTACAATTTTACTCCTATACACTAGGAGCTCGTAGGCACCTATACACTAGGTGCTCGTAGGCTTCGAGCAGATAAGGGAAAACGGAGGTGCCTTCTCTATTTTAAAACAATGCGTATGGTTTGTTTTCAACACATATGGGCGAGGGACGCGAGAGGCGTAGTAAACACTGTAGTAAATACCCACAAAACACAATAAAAAACGAAAGTAAACAATGCGCAAATGATACTAAACGCTATATTAGAAAGGATGAGATCATTATTTTGTACCAGCCAAGGAATCGGGGATTAATAATTTGCTTGTTTACAGTTGTAGCCCGAACAAACAAACAGCCGTTTGGCGACCTCTATTTTCCCCTATATTCTCGAAGCTCGTAGGCACCATTTTGATAAAAATATAGCTGGGAATCAGAGCTCCAATTTAAGGCTTAGTTTTTGAAGCCTAAGTACCTGTCAGACATATGCCTGAAAAGTGTCTTACTCGATGTAAAATTGTCTGCTGAATTCGAATCCGGAGGGCGCATAAAAATTGGGGATTGCCTTCAACCCTTAATCCGCGAATTTACCCTTATTTCGGAAATTGTGAAAAATTGAATTTTTAAAATATAACTTGCGTTTTCTCCCACAAAAAATAAGCTAAAAATCAATTATTTTTTTCAAATTGTAGCTCACACTGCACTTAATGCAACAGTGTAGTCAAAACATATCTAATACTTAAAGAAATTTTAGAAAAAAACATGTCGTGAACCTCTCACAGCATTGAAAAATGTAGCCTGCGAGGTTTTTTTTTATTTTGATAAATTGACAAAAACTATATCGTACGAAATTATAAGAGAAGACCAAAATTATTTTTAGAGATTGATTCTTACTGACTGATATATTGAGTGAAACGGAAGATGCGATTTGTTTAAATTTGGTAGTTCTGCGATCGAGCGCGCTACGAATCGAAACTGACGTATGCGGGTACTCTTTTGCATTATATTTAGTTATTTGGTACTGTATTAATAGGTACAATATTCCTGTGCTAGATTTTACAGACTTAATTTTGATTAAAAGATATAGTTATTAATATAGTTGTTTAAAATTCCTTAAGTTTAATTACTTCTACATCATGGAAGTAGAATAACAATAAAAAAAATGGGATTTATTTTGTTCAAATAGGATTAGGATGTCACGAAACATCGAAATTATAAGTTGGAACAAAATTTAAAAAACTCTGTCAGTCCGTCTTGTCTGTAACTATCTTTGGGCGCACGATTACTCTGGAACGGTTTATGATATTGACTTGAAATTTGGTACACCTACAGTACATCTACACGTTATATAACTACATTATAATGTATTGATATAATTCCGTTGAAGGGTTGAGGGTATATGTGGGTAAATGGGGGTAAAGAAGTAAAGCAAACAAGAGTTAATAAAATTGGGATTTAGTGTTTGTACAAGAAGCCAAGATCTCAAAAAATTTTTGGTATCAGCTACCTCACTACCACCCTCATTACCATCGCCACACCATTATTAAAAGGGGTAAAAAAATGTGATTTAGTTTGTGTACAACAAAGACTTCATATTTTTTTAACTTCAGCCAACCCCACTACCATCTCCCTTAATGGGGCGGGGGACTTGGAAGAGTCATGGATAGGAAATCTGAATGTGGAAGTAGTGATTCCTTAGGCAGTGGTTTGTATTGTAACACCCTGTACCTAGGTCATGTATTTACAAATTAATTTCCTAAAATTTAAATAGAATTTAAATATTTCAGAACTTTAAAACAATTCCAATCAAAATTAAATATTTTACGATAACAATAAAATCAATTTTATGCATAATTTACTTAAATACAGAAATATTATTTTCTATATAATATTGTGTACAGTTTTAACAGGGTTTATTTCGACGCAAAAGTTGAGGTTCTCACAAACGTATCGGCTAAAAGAATGTGCTACATAAACAGAAAGATCATCAACGTAAACGATAGAAAGCCATATTCATTAAAGACTTAAGTTTGAAATTTCTTATTAATGGGTAATTTAGATAACCGAAGGGTTGGCCGAGCGTTAGGTGCATACGTGACAAATATTACGTAGATCGCGAAGCTCGCTTGGTTTACTGTCCTTCTCACCCTTTCAGTTTGAGGATTTTTGTCTCTATTTTAAAACTGTATATAAGCGAGGTTCCGGGGAAACAAATTTGTCTTTTATTGACCTGCTCTTCGAGAGTACACTTGCTGGCAGTATTAATTACTCCGGTACCTGTTTTTGTTTGAGTTCAGCTGTGCGGCCACCCCCAAAGGTGGTACGTAGTGCGACCATCGCCAGATGGTACGTAGTGCGGGCTATCCGTGGATAGTTTCGTAGTGCGGATCATCCTATATGATTCCGTAGTTATACAGATTTTCTTACGAATCTGTGAAGGCTGAACGACGAAGCAGGGACCGTTGAAATCAAAAGGTTTACTGGCTTTTTCAATCTCCGCACAGAGCGACGAGTGCTTTGAGTAGGTAATTCATTGTCTGTCCGAGTGTAACCCCCTGGGGTTGCTCTTGGCTAGACCGTGAGGTGCCTACCGTGGGTCACTCGCCCGTCCTGTGGGAGAAGGCAAATGTTAGTTAACTTCGTTAGCACTGTGTACTTTCAAGTTCGCTCTTAAGATGGGCGACGCACACGACGCCGACGCTACTATGGGAGCTGGGGGAGATTTAACTGGAGACCTCACAGTATATCAAACAATAAGTATAAAAAATTATTTAATCATATGCGAGACGTTGTCATTTTTGGTTTGTCCATTAACTTTAATATGAAATTAAACTCGAATTTTTATTTTTATAAATTTACTAAATTTAACTTAATGACAACGTTAATCGTTTTTTTCTTCTCCTAATTAAAATTTACGACTCTATAATCTGCGAAGTCAACTCAAAAGTAATTTGCGTTTAGATTTCCATTGTGGTACTTTGATAATAGTTTATTTATTGAAAAGTATGCATTTTCAGTATGCAAATTAATTAACTCACAATTGTGATTTGCAACTATTTTAGTAGTTTAATTAATGGAAAGTTTCGTTGGGTTTTTAAAATGTTATTACAACGATTGTTGTTTAATACTCCGCTCAGCTATGTAAATAATATTTAGTACAGTCGCGAATGGTCTATTGCAGATTTTGCAATTATTAGTCTTCAGCGTTTGCATTTAAGAATTCTTAATTGCCATCCCTGCATTTATACCTCATCAAATTATCATTTACATATGATAAGATTTGAACACAGCTCTTTTTTTTTATCAGTTTTAATTTCGAAGATTTTCGAAAGGCAAGCACAAGATTTTGTTGGTTGTCACTTCATCTAGATACAAATAACAACGATACAACGAAATGGGACCAATTGGTCTCGGCCAAGTGCAATTGTAACTAGCCACAACAACAACACTACGCTTCGAAACGACAGTTGTCGTGGCAATTTGATAAGATTTTGTTGATTGCCTTTTTATCACCATATTATTATCATGATTGGGAAATTTCCCGAGCTGTGTCAAATTTTACGTATGACGACGACCATTATAAATACTTCAGGAAGATGACTATTGTCATTGTAAACAATTTATTTTATTGTTTGCATAGCTGACCTGATTATTCTACGGATTAATGTGACAATTGTCCCAACGAATGCTTTCCTTCCTTTCATGTAAACTGTGGCAATTGCCCCAACAATTATATAATACAATGTTTCAAATGAATATGACAGTTTTCTAAAATAAACGTATTAAAACGTTTTTTGTGTTTTCCTTCAATATTCTACTTTTCAGGAATAAGTGAGATTTTAAATGAGAATATAATTCTTTAGACAAAATAAATCAATTACAAATGCAATTTGTAATTACAGTGAAATCAGTATTAAATAAAGTACAGTCAAATAAAACAGTACCAAGGTAAAATCATCTAATAACTGAGTGTTGCCAAAATTAATAAATAAATTTGATCAGCAAATAGAAACAAGTAATATCAAACTTTATAAAAAGAATCTATGGTTAAACAAAAATACAATCACAACGCAAATTTGGGTCCTACTTTTTTAAAAATCTAGACGATCACGTAAATGGCCAACTTTGTATATTTTTCTGTCTCACTCAAAAGAGAGAGATAAATATACGACTGGGGTATGGGGTGTTTCACTGGTGCCGTGACCAGGATATAGAGTCGTAAATTGATATTATTTTTGTGTTTCTTTAATTTCTGATACTGCGTATGTTTTATCAAACAGGTACCGACGAGTCCATTGGAGACAACAGCATCCCAACCATGGAAACCGACCACGTCGTGCCACCTCCGCCGCCGCCAACCCTTGAAGACAGTCTCAACCTCCTTCTCGAATCAGTACGAGAACTACAAGAAAGCCAACGTCGTCTACATGGTCAATTGGGGAAAAGTCTGGTAGCCATGCATAAAGAACAAAAAGCTGACATCACAAACCTCCGACGGCAAGTCCAAGAAATTGCCGCTGCCAGAGACACAACTAGCCCTCGTGTCTCGGCGTTCCCAGTCAACGACAGCCGTCCCATGTATATCACACCAAGCCCGACAATGCCTAAGTTCCAGGGTAAAAACAAACACCCTGTAAAATATCTGAACGAGCTGGAAATTTATATGAACAAAATCCATGTACCTGAAGAAAATAAACTGGACGTGGTACATGAATCCCTAATCGATGAGGCGCAAGATTGGTCAGCCATTTATAAAATTTCCTGGGAAATATTCGACGATTTTAAGGCAGCCTTCTTAACTTATTTCTGGTCCGAGGAAGAACAAGATAAACTTCGTCGGCTCATAACTACCGATCGCTGGTCACGCAAAGGTGGACGTAACATGGAATCACATTTTGCCTACTACATAGGGATGGCACGCTTGCTAACTGATCCAATACCGGAAGCTACCCTAGTGTCCGAGCTAATGAAACATTTCCCTGCCAATATTCAATCCCTATGGCAATTGAAAAACACCAAATCTATTGCCAGTGCTGCCGAATTTCTCCGCCACCAGGAGAACATTTTGACGCCATCTACTTCCTCGGGGCCGCTTTACACACAACAGGCGCACTCGAGTCCTGACAAACGATACCGATGGGACCATGGAAACAGGAACAACGGAGAAGAACGTAACCAGAATAATCCCAGACTTGGAATTGAGTACAGGCCGAATCCAGACAATTGTTAATCTCAACCTTCTTCAACCAGTCAACCAGCCAATCCAACAAACTGGCACATCAGGCAACATATAAGCTGGGTGACATAACAAATTCTCACTGCCAAAACCGAGGCATCCTGCATCATAATATTGCCAATATACCTCAACGAAATTCAACCAATTTTCAGCTACTCAAACTTCCACTATTTTTGTTTTAACAAAGACATTGCTCAACAAATAATCCTGGAAAAACAAATATAACTCGCTGAACACGACATCGATGTACATGTTATCCTACCATGTACCTCTGGGATAAATTGGCTACACATTAACGATGATAACTACGAATACGAAGAGGTACGACGTCGGGCGAGTATCAACGATGGCAAGTGTTTCTTCGAGCAGTCGTAAATGGATATCACCACCGAGGCGTACTGGGAACTTGGAATCTGGGGGAGAGCGCGACGTGGTCCTAAAAGTGGTCCGAAGAAAGAAGTCTCTGCAGGGGCGGGTACTCGGAAGGGGCAACAGGGCATGGGTCAGGGTCGCGTATCCATTCAAAATTAGTTTTTATTTTTCAATTTCAATTTTGATTTAAGTTAGGGGTAATATTTTTACTTTACAATAATTTTCACGTTAGTCAATAATTTTTTTTTTATTATTCTACAGTCATAAAATTTAGAGTAACTTAAAAGTTTGTTTGGATTTATTTGCTTCATTTGCATTTTTCATACACCAGAAATATTAATCCGAATAACGTAGATTCTTGCATACTTGACAAAACATTTTTCTCCAGGGGTATCTTCTACCACATAAAGTTGGTATGTCACTTTATTGTCACTTCGTGTAAAAGTTTTTCTCCTGGATAGAATCCTGTTACTGGCCTGGTTACAGATTTTTGTCCTAAGACCTTCAAGGGTTATCATGTATATTCCGCATCGAGGGATAATAACTGGAATATGGGGATAAATTCAGATTTAACTAGGGGTCACAGTTTTTGCCCTGGAGATATTCGAGCGATTTTAGTTTTACATTGAGATAATTCTGGAGAAAGTATTTTTTTTCTCGTGTCCTGTTTACTTGTCGTTAGATAATATCGACATAAATATTCTGGTGTATCTAGTTTTAAATATGAGTTAAATAGAATTGTAAAATTAGTTAGGAAAAGTTTAGTTTTTCATCAATTAAGTTAGATAACTACAAATCATCTTAAAATTCACTGTTATGTTTTCAAATGCAAATTAACTTGCACAGATAGTATCATGTTAGGTGTTTAATCAATTTTATTTCCAGAGTTAGGGACTACTTGTTAAATCATTGTACCACAGTTATCAAAATTCACGCGTTTCGTAGTTCATGCAATAATTGACTTCGCACTTATAGCCTAAACAACGAGGGGGAGAATGTAACACCCTGTACCTAGGTCATGTATTTACAAATTAATTTCCTAAAATTTAAATAGAATTTAAATATTTCAGAACTTTAAAACAATTCCAATCAAAATTAAATATTTTACGATAACAATAAAATCAATTTTATGCATAATTTACTTAAATACAGAAATATTATTTTCTATATAATATTGTGTACAGTTTTAACAGGGTTTATTTCGACGCAAAAGTTGAGGTTCTCACAAACGTATCGGCTAAAAGAATGTGCTACATAAACAGAAAGATCATCAACGTAAACGATAGAAAGCCATATTCATTAAAGACTTAAGTTTGAAATTTCTTATTAATGGGTAATTTAGATAACCGAAGGGTTGGCCGAGCGTTAGGTGCATACGTGACAAATATTACGTAGATCGCGAAGCTCGCTTGGTTTACTGTCCTTCTCACCCTTTCAGTTTGAGGATTTTTGTCTCTATTTTAAAACTGTATATAAGCGAGGTTCCGGGGAAACAAATTTGTCTTTTATTGACCTGCTCTTCGAGAGTACACTTGCTGGCAGTATTAATTACTCCGGTACCTGTTTTTGTTTGAGTTCAGCTGTGCGGCCACCCCCAAAGGTGGTACGTAGTGCGACCATCGTCAGATGGTACGTAGTGCGGGCTATCCGTGGATAGTTTCGTAGTGCGGATCATCCTATATGATTCCGTAGTTATACAGATTTTCTTACGAATCTGTGAAGGCTGAACGACGAAGCAGGGACCGTTGAAATCAAAAGGTTTACTGGCTTTTTCAATCTCCGCACAGAGCGACGAGTGCTTTGAGTAGGTAATTCATTGTCTGTCCGAGTGTAACCCCCTGGGGTTGCTCTTGGCTAGACCGTGAGGTGCCTACCGTGGGTCACTCGCCCGTCCTGTGGGAGAAGGCAAATGTTAGTTAACTTCGTTAGCACTGTGTACTTTCAAGTTCGCTCTTAAGATGGGCGACGCACACGACGCCGACGCTACTATGGGAGCTGGGGGAGATTTAACTGGAGACCTCACAGTATATCAAACAATAAGTATAAAAAATTATTTAATCATATGCGAGACGTTGTCATTTTTGGTTTGTCCATTAACTTTAATATGAAATTAAACTCGAATTTTTATTTTTATAAATTTACTAAATTTAACTTAATGACAACGTTAATCGTTTTTTTCTTCTCCTAATTAAAATTTACGACTCTATAATCTGCGAAGTCAACTCAAAAGTAATTTGCGTTTAGATTTTCATTGTGGTACTTTGATAATAGTTTATTTATTGAAAAGTATGCATTTTCAGTATGCAAATTAATTAACTCACAATTGTGATTTGCAACTATTTTAGTAGTTTAATTAATGGAAAGTTTCGTTGGGTTTTTAAAATGTTATTACAACGATTGTTGTTTAATACTCCACTCAGCTATGTAAATAATATTTAGTACAGTCGCGAATGGTCTATTGCAGATTTTGCAATTATTAGTCTTCAGCGTTTGCATTTAAGAATTCTTAATTGCCATCTCTGCATTTATACCTCATCAAATTATCATTTACATATGATAAGATTTGAACACAGCTCTTTTTTTTATCAGTTTTAATTTCGAAGATTTTCGAAAGGCAAGCACAAGATTTTGTTGGTTGTCACTTCATCTAGATCCAAATAACAACGATACAACGAAATGGGACCAATTGGTCTCGGCCAAGTGCAATTGTAACTAGCCACAACAACAACACTACGCTTCGAAACGACAGTTGTCGTGGCAATTTGATAAGATTTTGTTGATTGCCTTTTTATCACCATATTATTATCATGATTGGGAAAATTCCCGAGCTGTGTCAAATTTTACGTATGACGACGACCATTATAAATACTTCAGGAAGATGACTATTGTCATTGTAAACAATTTATTTTATTGTTTGCATAGCTGACCTGATTATTCTACGGATTAATGTGACAATTGTCCCAACGAATGCTTTCCTTCCTTTCATGTAAACTGTGGCAATTGCCCCAACAATTATATAATACAATGTTTCAAATGAATATGACAGTTTTCTAAAATAAACGTATTAAAACGTTTTCTGTGTTTTCCTTCAATATTCTACTTTTCAGGAATAAGTGAGATTTTAAATGAGAATATAATTCTTTAGACAAAATAAATCAATTACAAATGCAATTTGTAATTACAGTGAAATCAGTATTAAATAAAGTACAGTCAAATAAAACAGTACCAAGGTAAAATCATCTAATAACTGAGTGTTGCCAAAATTAATAAATAAATTTGATCAGTAAATAGAAACAAGTAATATCAAACTTTATAAAAAGAATCTATGGTTAAACAAAAATACAATCACAACGTAAATTTGGGTCCTACTTTTTTAAAAATCTAGACGATCACGTAAATGGCCAACTTTGTATATTTTTCTGTCTCACTCAAAAGAGAGAGATAAATATACGACTGGGGTATGGGGTGTTTCAGTATTTATATCAGCTAAGCGAAATACATTACAATTAATAATTAGAAATTATTGTAATTTTAAGATTTCATCAGTACATTTACTTAAAAACAATAATAATGCAAGACCAGGCCTCTAATTCTCTTGCAAACACCTCGTGTTACAAATATTATTCTTACGCTTGCAAATTACTACTTAGAACTAGAAGTGACTGGCTTCGATTGTTTCTGACACATAGTAGGTACCTATCAGTACACCTTTTGTCAATATCTAACCATTCTGAAGAACGTCTGGAAGTTTTGGAGACATGTTACCTATTTTCTTCTAAATAAGAAGTGTATAGGCACATATCTTGGCATGTTAATAAAATGCAGTAGGTGGTAAAACTCTATATCGCAGTTGCAGTTTAGAAATAAATGTGTCCTTAGTTCGTTAAAGCTTACGTGGAAATATGAGTGACCATACAGGCATTTAAAGAATATGGAACCAGTGTTTATAAATTTCATGACGTTGCAATCGTCCATTTCATTTATATATTTCGCCAGAGGATTGAGTGTTTCTCAATTTTCAAATGCCGTCTTAAATTCTGTCTTTTTTCCTTTCCTAAATGTGTAGCGTGTGTTGTCTCACCCACTAAGTGCTAGGTTGACATAAAAAGGGTCGCTGTAAGGAGGAGAGGTATGAGTGCCTGTTACTGCCTCTTCATTATTTTATTGCAGAACAAATACGAATCGAATTTTTGAAGGCACAACTTTACTTTCATTTTGTTGCACACAAACAATGACAACAAAAAAAATCTGTTACCTGCCACTATTGCTGGGCAGATTCGGAACGAGCGACCCGAAAAACCTCCAGGTAACGAGTTTCGATCGATTTTCCAGAGTTTACAGGGAACTCCAGGTGATGACGTTCCTGGTGCCGTCCTGACCTCCAGGTGCACAGGGGCTGATTTAGACATCACATTCAGGTGCAGCGACTCAAAAAAACACCGGGTGCTGAAATTCGTACGATTAGGGAGTTTTTTCTGAAAGATATGAATTTTTTTCTTCATCACTTGAAAAGATGCACTTATAAGAATGCACTTTTCGATGCAGCAATGCAATTTCAAAAAAGTACAAGACCAAAATATGGCACAAAGTTTCTAGACGAGTTAACGAAGCGAATGCAAAAAACCCCATCTCAATCCGACTTACTGCCAAAAAATTTGAAAGTTGGGGCTATTTTTGTGTTATATTTCCTCGTCTAAAAATTCATTGCAAGTGTGCAAATAGAGACAAATTTACATTAGAAAAAAAATAGTTGTCCTATTTTTTTTTGCTTACGATAGTACCTACTAATACAGTACCAAATAACTAAATATAACGCAAATGAGTGCCCGCAAACGTCGATTTCGATTCGTAGCGCACTCGATCACAGGACGGCCAAATTAAAAAAAAATCATATCTTCCGTTTCATTCAAGATATTAGTACGAATCAATCACTAAAAATAATGTTGGTCTTTTCTTGTAATTTCGTACGATCTAGTTTTTGTCAATTTCTCAAAATAAAAAAAAAACTCATGCTTCATTTTTCAATGCGTCGACTTAGAAAAAAATATCACGTGAACCTCTGTTCACGTGATATTTTTTTCTAAATTTTTTATAAATATTAGATGTGTTTTGGCTGCAATGTTACATTAAGTGCATTGTAAGCTACAATAAAAAAAAAGAATAGATTTTTAGCTTACGTTTTGTGGGAGAAAACGCAAGTTATATTTTAATAATTCAATTTTTCATAATTTCCGAATCATGGATTAGGGGTTGAAGGCAATCCCCGATTTTTATGCGCCCTCCGGATTCGGATTCAGTAGACAATTTTACATCGAGTACGACACTTTTCAGCCGTATGTCTGACAGGTACTTAGGACTGAAAGATAGACGTCTCCAGAATCTAGACTAATATGCGAATGTGCGCCGATCTGGGCCCAACTCCCTAGTTTGTTAGCTTATTGCTCAAAAGCCATTGCCTCTATTGGAACTATGCATAGGACCTTATTTGTAGTAAATTTTATATACAATATTATGAATGAATGTAAAATTTTCTGGGGGACCAATTATTTCTCGAAAAAATGTGAAAAACCGCTGCAAGACCGGTTGGGAGTGGTTTTTGAGAGTAAAGCTACATCTTGCGCATTAGGAACTCTTTCAAGTAGCACTATGCACTACGCGTATGATCCACAGAGAGCAAAACATTATAATTTATTGCCAATTTTAGGTCGAATATCAGTGGACTGTACGAGTGAATCTGTTTTAAATGGGTTCTAAAACAGTAAAGGAGCAAACAATTTTTATCATTTTAATTATGACAACCGTTGTTTTGTTTTCATAGCTACAAAATGAAGAACAATAGGTATAAAAATGGTTGTGGCATGTATTGTGGCAAGTATTCAGTAAGTCCCAACAACTCATTTGACGGAGATAGTTGTTGGAATCATTTTTGCAGATAATTCTACATCCTACAAGAAAGATATGCAGGTACGTAGGTACGTTTCTTTTTATCTTATTTTCGGGATATTTAAGAAAAATGATTAAAGCAGTATTATTTGTTGATAGAATTGTTAATAACTTCTCATTTATGATGAAATCTGGTAGACTAATTTTTCCCAATTATTGTGCACTATACCCTAGCTGGGAAAGAGGGTTAGTAATAAATTCACGCAGCCAGATTTTATTATTGGAGTGTAAATTTGGAGTGGGAGTAGGTGTAATTCAAAACAATTTTCTCAAAGGCTTATCAAACCAACGTTGCTCAATGATATGTGCTGCTTGACAGTATTGCCAGTTCAATTCATCACTATCCTCCTTGCCCGGTTGAGCTATAGTCCTGATTTATTCATTAGCCCAGTCGTTGAAGGTATTTACCTCCAAAAACTTGCAAAATGAATTATATATTTTTAATGAGTTCGTGAAAGTGTATAGAATAATATCCTGAAAAGTTTACATTTCGCTCGGATGCAGAACATAAAAAAAAAGTGAAAAAAAATTCTTTCATCCGTTTTTTCAAAATTTTGAAATTAAGTCAAGGTAGGAAAAAATAAAAAATACAGTATGTTGGGACTAATTGGAAAGCCGATTCCCGAAATTTGTCTAATACGATTAAACTATTAGAATACTGCATGAATTCAACTCTAATTGAAACAAGTTCTTTAAACATTATCTGAAACTTTCAATTATTTCCAATTTAATGTTAGTGCCAATACTAAGATTGAAATCATCTACTTGTAAAATGTAAGTATCAATTATTTTTTATTACGCCATAAAGTTGATAGTCCACGCAAATTAGACGAAAAAATAGCGAATAGAAGAAAAAAATCATATACAAATTATATTTGGGCCATGCATAGTTCATGGGGGTAGAAGTAGGAATCCGAAAAGTTCCCACCTTACCCGTTGATGGAAACACCCTTTTGGGGCGAAAAACTACCCCTAGACAGGAGTTAGTTACGATTATTCTCATTTTTCTTCGAATCCGCCATTCCCACAAAAACAGGTATAGGAACAAAAATATTCGTCATTAAATTCTACACAAAAAAAATTTATGGTCAATTTGCGTACTCCCAGCCGTTTTCTCGCTATCGACGTTCATAGTAGGGGGTAGTTTGGAGCGCTCGGAGAAAAATCGGTGGTACGCGATTTTTCACAGCGAACGGTTACTTTGACGTCAAAAATGGTTATATTGAAACTTGTAGAGCGGATTCTCCTCTACAAGATCCATCTTGCACTTTTCTTTTTTTTGTTATTTTTGTTGAATTTTCTCGCTTTTATCCACAACGTGATTTGGAGTCGTGTTTTAACTTGAGTTTGCCTCGATTCCTCTGCCCTTGTTCGACGAGAAAGGATTAATAAGAAAGACAAAAAAATCGTCTTTATACGACACATTTAACTCCATTCCTGAAAGGCCTGCAAGTGTTACCGATTGCGAATGTATTGTTGACGGAAGCAACTTAATTCATCGCGTGGTATAGCCGAAAGAGGGAATATTTGCAGACATTTTCACTAGATATGTTCAATTCGTTCAAAATCATTACGGTCAGAAAGTAACTATAGTGTTTTACGGCTATACTGAAAATGCCTGCAGTACGAAGAGTATGGAAAGACAACAGCGACTTTTAAAACGCATTTCGCCTGACATTGCTTTCGATGAAAACACGCCACTGACTGTTCCGCAACAAACATTTCTCGGCAATTACCACAATAAGGAACGTTTCATTTCGCAGCTCGCCCAGAGGTTCACAGAGGAAGGAATTAATACGCTCATTGCGGAAGATGATGCCGACTTGCTCATCATGCAAACTGCGATCGAGAAATGTCAGCAGTATGAGACAGTTTTCATCGTTGGATAGGACGTCGATCTTCTAGTGCTCATTATAGCCCTTTCTCCTCAACATAAAGACATTCGACTTTTTAGAGAATCCCAGGGAAACATAAAGGAGAGGATATACAGTTCTCGCGATTTACAGTCCTCGGATGTCTTGAGAAACTGTAAGGAAACTGTGCTGTTTGCACATGCCTTTAGTGGTTGCGACACTACTTCTCCTTTGTTCGGTAAAGGCAAAGTACATACTGTAACTATACTTAATAACAGAAGAGATTTGGATGACATTGTGCCTATATTTAATAACCCTCAATTAACAAAAGAAGAAGTCACAACTGCTGGAGAGCGTTTCACGATGGCATTATATAAAGCTCCAAAGAAAGAGAATTCTTTAAATAGACATAGATTTCTCACATTCAATAAATTGGTTGGGAAATCCAGTAACGCCGTACTATTATCGAGACTACCGCCAACGTCTGCCGCTTCTCATCAGCATGCTTATAGGGTTTTTCACCAAATTCAGTTATGAAGAGGACTAAACCTTGATCCAACACAATGGCGTTGGAAGAAAACTGACACCGTTCTTTCACCCATTTTTATACCTGAGGTACCAGCTCCGTCTTCCGTTGTACAACTTACATCTTGCAACTGCAGGATGGGTTACGGGAAACAATGCGGGTATGTAAAAATAGGATTGCGCTGCTCAACCATGTGCTCCAACTGTCACGGATAAGGCTGCTTAAATTCACCTACCGAAGATGAGTTGATTGAAGAAAACCCTATTGATGACTGAAACCGACAATGACGACAGTGGAATAGGCCTACAGGGGAAACCACTTACAAAAAGAAACGCACCGAGACCTCTACCTCATGGGTGGTGTGGAAGTCATATTACAAAGTGCGTATCCTCGAAAAAAGCGAGAAAATTCAACAAAAATACCATTTTTGACGTCAAAGTAGCCGTTTCGGAGATATTCGCTGTGAAAAATCGCGTACCACCGATTTTTCGCAGAGCGCTCCAAACTACCCCCTACTATGAATGTCGATAGCGAGAAAACGGTGGGGAGTACGTAAATCGACCATAGAACTTTTTTTATGTAGAATTTAATGAAGAATACTTTTGTTCCCATTCCTGTTTTTCGTGGGAATGACGGATCCGAAGAAAAATGAGAATAATCGTAACTAAGTCCCGTCTGGGGTGGTTTTTCGCCCCAAAAAGGTGTTTCCATCAACGGATAAGGTGGGAACTCTTCGGATCTTTAATTCTACTCCTATGAACTATATATAGCCCAAATATAATTTGTATATGAATTTTTCTCTCCTAAAAAGTCTAATATGCGTAGACTATGGATATGAAAACTGATCAATAAATAATGTGACAATTGCAGCGAGAGTGTTACGTACCCCATTCAAAGTCGATATCATCATTGGTAGCTGCAAAAACATTTCCATAAGAATATTGGCCGGTGTAATTGAAATTGTAAAACCATATGTCCTCATGACCTCTCAAATTGTGAAACAGAGCCGCCTGATACGATGAATAAACAAATGATCGATCCGAGTACAACTGAAAAATATTTTATAGAGTTTAGATAAGAGAATTTAAAATTTGTTTACTTTTAGAGACTCTGATATTTGTCTGTAAACATAATAATTATATTTCAAACCTCCTTCTCTTCAAGATATTCTGTCATTATTTTTAGTTACGCAGGGTATTCCCAAATTTCCGAATTTTCTTTTAGGGGCTGACGACATGTAAGAATAGTAAGAAAACTTATAAACCTATAAACATGTGACCGCAAATGGTTCCCAAGGGAGCTTTCTGACGATAATACTCACACACAGACAACATCACAAGGCCCATTCCCTGCGACATTGCCATCTGCCGCAGCTGAGACTCGAATTGAGAAGAGCAGAACGACTAGATGTGTTGTCTTCCATATAACATCGATCTAGCCAGGCTAGCGTCTCGACAATACCCGAAATACGTGACTAGACATCCATACCATAGCAAATATACGAACCTGAGACCCCGTGGTCGCAAGCCTAACACCGTAAGCATTGCGCCACTGAGTTGAGACTTGGTTCACGATTTTCCATTATTTACTTTCGCATTAACCAAAATTTATTTTATCCATAAATGGAGAAACGAGAGATAGTTATTCCACTGTTTTTTTAGATTACATTTTTCCAGACCGCTGTAGGATCCCATGGATTATTCTATATAGAATCCTATGAAAATGTTGGTCCACTTTAATGATACCATTAATGAGCATAACATGCGAGCAGACATAATGGCGACATTTGAAACTCTCACTCGGGAAATGGCGCAAAGGGTGACAAATAATTTATTCGCCTTGCTGAGACCTGCATCGAAGTATGGCATTTTGAGCAGCTTTTTAATCATAATTTTAACTTTTTTGGGAAAACGTTGATTTTTTTATTATTATACTTCATTGAAAGTAGCTTCCTTAGAAAGCATTTCCGGACACATGTTTATAGGTTTATGGTTTACTATTTTTACATGTAGAATCACCATTTAAAGGGCAATGCAAAAATTTCTGGACACCTTGTATACTAGGAACCAATTGATCTTAACACGGACTCTACCGAAAGCATCCCACGCCTCTGCATGAAATAACCGGCTAATAGTCTCGATCTCAATTCTACTGAAATTTTATGACTCGTAATAAAAAAAAGACTGAGCATAGGCTGCCTGCAAAAACGATTTAGAAAGGCATGACAAAATATTACTGAGAGAATGAGAAAAAAAATGTTCAAATTTTGCTACTATACTCTTGAAGTCAAAGGTCCACGTACTAATAGTCGGGGAGCTCTCCCTAGGTGTACGTGCACCCCCACCACCGATCCTTGGGGACAATGTTTTTCATAAAGATTAAAGTCTAAGGAACAATTTAAGACATGTCCCCCCCCCCAAAAAAAAACTGGCTGTACTTTCAAAATGGCGGCCATATGTTAAAAAAAACTGTTGCCAATGTAGTTTTTGTCATTTAACACAAAAACTAAAAAAGATGGACACAAACTTTTTTCACAAAAAACAATGTGCATAAAATTTTCTACAATTTTGTTCCTATACAATATTTTGATAGGAGTTTAGGGTGACCATACGTCCGGAATTTCGCTGGACAGTCCAGCATTTTGGAGTACTATCTGTGATCAAAAAAATTTTCCTCTCGGTCATCAAAAAATGTTGGTATCAAGAAATGATTTTTCGGATTTCTGCTCCCCCGCTAATCAATTTTTTTCCCAGCAGAGGTGTCCAGCACAAAAATCTGGTCACCCTATAGGAGTTACCATTTTCCAGATAAATGAGTACAAAATTAAGAAAACATGGAAATTCATTTATCGGTAAATCACTTAGAGGAAATAACTGTGACAATTATTGTAAGGCGTATAATATAACTTTATATTATTAACATAATAAAAAATAAAATAAACTGAAAAAAGTTAATAATAATAATAATATTATAATTTGTGGACATTTATCTCGAAAACGGCAACAATGCTATCTGGAAAATGGTAACTCCTATCCAAATATTGTACAGGAAGAAAATTGTAGGAAATTTTATGCACTTTGTTTTTTGTGCAGAAAGCTTTTCTCCATGTTTTTTAGTTTTCGTGTTAAATGACAAAAACAATATTTGCAATTTTTTTTTGAACGGACGACATTTTGAAAGTAGAGCCAGTTTTTTTTGGGGGACATGTCTTAAATTATTCCTTAGGCTTTAATCTTTATGAAAAACATTGTCCCCAAGGATTTGGGGGTGCACGGACACTTAGGGTGGGCTCCCGTAGTATTACGTTTTATATTGAATTTTATATTTTATTTTAAGAGCTGAATCATTCATCTGGAAAATGGTAACTCCTATCCAAATATTGTATAGGAATAAAATTGTAGGAAATTTTATGCACTTTGTTTTTTTGTGCAGAAAGTTTTTCTCCATCTTTTTTAGTTTTTGTGTTAAATGACAAAAACAATATTTGCAAATTTTTGTTTTTTTAACGGACACCATTTTGAAAAACTTTGTCCCCAAGGATCGGGTGGGGGGGGGGGGGGGGTGCACGGGCACTTAGGGCGGGCTCCCGGAGTATAATTATTAGTAAATTTCTACTCTATCCTCTTTTGAAATGACGTACAGTTAAAAGGCATAGCCGGGTAAGCATGGTGTAACTGCACCCAAGCGTCTAACGCTTATATTTATGTAGTAGGAAGCAATCTCGGAAAGTAGCAATTTCATAAAATATTAGCCCGAAAGAGGTGAGTAAGGGAGAGTTGGTTTTAGCAGAACAATTTGTTTTCTGAGAAACGGCGCATTCAATCGCTCTATAAAAAATATATGTGAGAGACCTACTGAGAAACTACTAAACAAGAAATCACGTTCAAATTCCGAAAAGAGATACAATAAAAAAACATATATATTATTTTCAGATTTTTTTTAGGGTAACTTATCCCTGCGGCACCAGCCTGAACTTTTTTCTATAGCATGTTTGCGGACTCTCTTATGTTATATTTTTTTCCCAGTCTTGTCCGAAGATTTCGCCATATTTTAAAAAAATGCTGAAGTTCACAGTGCCGTATGCATATTTTGTGGACAATTAATCCCTTGCAAGTAAAGAAGGCCACACTGCAAAGTAAATATGGACACCTAAGTAGTGTATACATGTTAGATCACGGTTTATATGAGTGACTTTTTAAGAAGATTTATTTACTTAAATGGAGCCAACGTTGGCTCTTGGAGAAGGAATATAATAATAATTAGAAGTGTTTCATTCTAAGTGAGTTTAATAACTGATTCAACAAAGCGTGTTTAGTCATATTTATAACATACAGAACCTGAGTAAGCAAAATATATAACAAAGGAATTGCAGTTCTGCAGTCTGCACAAGTTATAAGAAACAAAGGTGTAATATGATATCTTGAAGATAAGCAATTAATAAGAGAAGCTGTTATCGTGAAATACGATATACTTGTGAAGGTTTACTCCCCTAAGTCGCAATAAGATAGCGTGTAATATTATATAACAACGTCCCCCTTAATAAAAAAAGTTGATGTTATGCAGCAACTTTTGAAAATTGTTAAAACGTTAAATGAATATAATGCAAAAATAAATTGAAACAATGTTGAATGAATACAAAGCAAAATAATAAAATAATGTAAAAGTTAAAATTGGTAAGCGATAATAAAACATTACATAACGTAATAAGGATAAAATACAATAGTCTAAATTAATAGACAAGGGTAAAACTCCACATGAAAGTCTATGTTAACTCGATGTCCTCTTCTTCTTGAGGTCTAATACCGGGTCGCTTTCTTGGAGGGATCAGTCTAGGAAATTTGGTAAATACTCTGCTTCGCTCTGAAGGAGGTGAAGGAGGGTTATCCGTTGAGGGTTGGATTCGCAATGCTCCACATCTTCTTCTGCATTTACAAGTTATGTAAAGTAGAACTAATAGGATGATGAGAGTGATTATGAAGTATGTGAACCAAGATACATGTTTGGTCACAAAAGGTTCGTTTATGAGGTCGTCTAGGTCTTTGGAATATTGCTCTAGTTTGTTTTTAGCAATATCTAAATCTTCTACGTCGAGACTGTTTAATTTAAGCGGTTTTAATTTTGGGATTTCGATTTTGTCGGGCATGTGATTGCAGCATTCAAAAGGAATTTGGATTGGATGTGAATTGTCCTTAATTTCGGAAAAGTCTTTAGCACTGGCTTGTATTCGAGTAATGCCTGCATAGGCGTAACATCCTGGTTGTAGTTTTATGATGGAATTTTTGTTAATTAGCTCTGTTATGGATTCTCTCTTCGGGCAGTTGATGGTGATGTGAAGTGGTTCGGAATTAATTACTAGCCATGTGTTGTCTTCAAGTTCTTGGACGTTGTATCCTTGACTAATGATGAAGGAAGTTTGACAATTTTCTGGGAGTTTCGGCAATGGTTTTAATATTCTAGCTTCACAAATGGCATTTTGGTCGATAGGATATGCAAACAGGTTCGAACATAGTTTGGTTCCAAAATAAAGTGGTTTGCATTCTTTCAAATTTTGTATAGGTATGTACATTAAAGAATCATCGTCTCTCGCGATAAACTTTTGTGAAATAGATAAAAAGTGATGTAGACCAGTTCTGTTATCAAGTATAGGTATAGGGTACAGACGAAAGGTGTTGTAATTTTGAGGTTCAATGAGAGGTATTGTTAAAACAAATATTAAGTTAGAATCTAGTTGAAAAGCTTTTAGTTCAATAATATCCAGATATTGAGCAACTGCTGATAGTTTAATTGGAAGAGGTAAATTGTTCCTTCGCAAACTCTGTGAAATCTCTTGTAACGCCGTTACTAAGTGATCAGGTGTTATGATTGATGAATGAATAATTCCTAATCTGGCGAATGTTATTGAATTTAAAATATCGTTTAGATTGTCTTCGATATACAAATAGCTGGCCATTAGTTGTTCGGAAATGTATAGAAATTTTAGTTTTATTTCGGCAGCTTGGATCGTTTGAGTCATGGTTTGAATCGTGTGCTCGATTTCTTTGATATCTTTGTTAAATGTTTCCTCATCAATTTGTAATTTTTGTATAGTTGAGTTGAAATTTTTGATAACAGAAGTTGTAACTGAGATTTGATTTTTGATTAAGTTTTCTAATTGATGTTCATCATTATTTAATTTGTTTATACAGTTAGTGTAGTACTCGCCATCTTCGGCGTCTAAGTTTTCGGTAATTGATTTGAATATTGCTCCGAAACCGTTAAGTATTCCGCGTTTATATCTCTTTGTGTCTGAAAAGACTTCGTCAAATTTTGTTTTTATCGAACTAGCTATTTGCATTAAAAGGTTAAACTCTGTTTTAACTTCGCTTCTAAACAGGATTGATTTTTGGTCAGCACCATCGAGGGTGTTCAAGATTCTGTCTAAATTATTTTGATTTTTGTCAAAAGCTAGTTTAAGGGATGAAATATTTTTATGCACTAGCAGAGTCCATTTGTCATTTGTCACCACGATGTCCGTGTCTTGGTGATAGTATACACCAACAGTGTTATTGATCGGGGTAATTTTGTATTGACAGAGTGCTGATCCGAACAGCAGGAGAAACCTGAAAATAAATTTAATTTTCAGTATATGGTTTCATTCTATCAAAATTTACTTTAGTTTCTTGTTTTGTTTCGAGATTTAATAGGGTAGCAGAATTTTGAAAAATTTCTTTTATTTTAAAGGGACCGTTAAATTTGTTTTGTAGTTTGTTCTTAATTTGTGATTCTTTTACATAAACTAAGTCACCTATTTTGTATTCAGGTCGTTTTTGGGGAATATTTCTGTCGAAGCGAACTTTTGCTTTCTCTTTTTGAGATTGTGTTCGACTACGGGCTATTTTATAGTAGTGGGATATTCTATTGTTTAAATCTCTAACGTATTTAGTTATTAATTCTTTTTGGTTGTACAAAGTTTCGGGTGGTCTGTTAGATGTATGACCAAAGATAAGTTCATATGGGGTAAAACCGTGTGTTTTATTTACCGAATTGTTATAGCATATTACTGCATATGGTAAAATCGTGAAAGGATGTTCATTTGGGTTTTCAGTTTTGTGGATTCTTATCATTTCGGCTAAAGTAGCATGAAATCTTTCTATGGATCCGTTCGATTGGGGATGTCCTACGCTTGAATAAGTTAATTTTATGTCGTAGAGGGTGCAGAGATCTTTGAGCAAACGGTTGTCGAATTCGCCACCGTAATCGCAATGGATTCTTAGCGGGGTACCGTAATGTTGAAAGTATAACAACAAGGTATTTACGACGGATTTTGCGGATTTGTCCGGGACTGCATAGGCTTGTGTAAATTTAGTTAACTCGTCGCGAATAGTTAAAGCGTAATTTCGAGTTGGGAATTCAAATAAATCGATATTAATTCTTTCGAATGGTGTTCTTGGGGTTTCTGTGACTACTAGAGGGTTGTTAAGGTTTTTCCGGCATACTTTAGTCTTTTGGCAAGTTTCGCAATTTTTTATAAAATTTTCAACGTCTTTAGTTAGACCTTGCCAAGTGTATTTTTCTCTAATTCTTCGAATCGTTTCATTTATTCCGCGGTGTAGATTATTTTTACCAAAATGATTTTGCTCCAATATAATTGGAATTTCGTCTTCGTCGGCAGTTCTGACGATATCTTGACAAATTACTACTTTTAAGTCTTTTTCCGCAAAAATGAATGATAGGATTTCAAGAATGGGGAGGTCTAAGTTATTTTCGACAAAGTATGTCTTAGAGAGATCTAGGACATCTTGATTTTTAAATAATACCGAAAATAGATGTTCAATTACTGATTCGATACCAAAAGGTAGAGGGATGATAAAATATCTCCTATGTCTGATTGTTTTGCTCGATACAATATTGATTTTATCGTTATGAAATTCGGGATTTTCTTCGAATATGTCCTCGATAATTTTATGATGGAGGTCTTGTAGGTTATTTTGTTGGAAGAAAGTTATAATATCTTTGTGTTCTCGATACAAAAGTTGTTTGTTCGAGGCTTTGATTTTCGAATAGTCAATTAAAGATGTTGTCTTATATAAATTGGCGAAAGTTTCAAATTCTTGGGAAATTTGTTCGTTAGTGATTTCGTTATTATCGTCTGGGTTTTCGTCGTCGTCTGACTCTTCGTCATTCGCGGCTAGAACCTTTGAATAGAATTTGGAACATTCGGAAAAATGATTAATTTTGATTCTGGAAAGTGCGTCCGCATTCTTATTGATTTTGCCGGGTTTGTAAATTATTTCGTAATCGTACTCTTCTAATTTGAGTCGCCAACGGGCAAGTCTACTTCCTGGATCTTTTATAGAGAATAGCCAGGTGAGTGGTCTGTGGTCGGTTACAAGCTTAAACTTTCTACCGTACAGATATGGTCTAAAGTGCTTTACACTCCATACTATCGATAAAAGCTCGCGTTCAATCGTTGAATATTTAGTTTCTGCACTGCACAAGGTTCTAGAAGCATAGGCAATGGGTAAATCTTTGCCAATAGGCCCCTGGCTCAGCACTGAGCCGACGGCAAATGCGCTCGCATCAGTGGTTAGAACGAAAGGTTCATCAAAATTATGGTAGATTAATATCGGGGTTGTCGTTAATGTTTGTTTCAAATCTTGAAAAGATTTTATACAATCATTGTCGAAGAGAAATGGTATGTCTTTCTGTAAGAGTTTTGTTAAAGGCTTGGTAATCTTGGAGAAATTAGGATAAAGCGCCTGTAATATCCGGCTAAGCCTAGAAATAATTTAATTTCTTTTTGGTTTTTTGGTTGAGGGAAATTTAGAATAGCGTCAACTTTCGAAGGATTCGGTTTTACGCCGTCTTTTGTAATGAGATGTCCTAAATAAGCGACTTCCTTGCGGAGAAACTCGCATTTGTCGGGTTGAATTTTTAGATTGGCTTTCTGTAATCGTTTGAAAACTTCCGTTAATCGAGAAATATGCTCGTGAATAGTAGGGGAGTAAACAATAATATCGTCCATATAGACGAGACATCGTTCATTTTGGATACCTAATAAAATGTTATCCATCACTCTTTGGAATGTTGATGGAGCATTCTTAAGTCCAAAAGGCATTCTTACGAATTCAAAATGACCATTTTCAACTGTGAAAGCAGTTTTTTGAATGTGTTTCGCATCAATCTCGATTTGGTGAAATCCGGAGGTTAAGTCTAAAGTTGTAAAGTATTGACATTTGCCTAATTGATCAAGGAGGTCGGAAATATTGGGTAGAGGGTATTTATCGTCAATAGTCAGTTCGTTGAGTTTTCTGTAGTCCACTACAACTTGCCATTTTTGTTTACCGGAGGCGTCGAGTTTTTTAGGTACAACCCAAACCGGGGAGGACCAAGGAGAAATCGAAGGTCTAATGATGCCTTGATCGAGCATATTAGAGACTTGTGTTTTGACTTCCTCTTTATGGATATGAGGGTAGCGATATGACTTTGTGAAAACCGGTTTTGAATCGTTCGTGTCAATGGAATGCTTAATTTCGTTAGTAAAAGTTAAATTGTCTCCTTCCAAATAGAATATATCTTGAAAGTCTAAACAAAGCTGCGTTACTATTTCGGCCTCTTCTTCGTTTAGATGATCCAAGCGCAATTCGTTCCTAATTTCGAAGGATCTGTCTGTCTGTGGATGTTTGTCGGAATTTTAAGTATTTAAATTAAAAATTGATTTGAATTTTTGTACTGGTTCTAGTTTAAGGTTAGAGAAATTTATAGTTTTCGGTATTGCGTTAGCGTTCACGATCGAAGTTAAAAATTCTCCGTTGCTGTCGATTTTTACGAGAGCATTTGGTAGGCGTACTTTTTCAATTTCTTGGGCTAACAGTATAGCCTCGGTATTTTGCAGATTACATTTTAATTTACAGATTTTTTCCATGCGAGGTTCGATAGAAATTAAATTTTTGATGTTGCCTAAATTTGGATTTTGGTTTTTGATGTTACCAGTTGGTTGTACAGGTAAATTTACTGTAGTTTCTTCCGTGACTTTAAATAGTGGTACGGTTTTAAAATTTGTGACTAGTTGTTTATTTTTGAAATCTACTCGGCATTCGTAATGTTCTAAAAAGTCTGCGCCTAGTAGTCCATCAAAATCTATATCTAGGTTATAGATATAAACCTTGTGTGACTCATCTGAAAAGGGGATGAGAACAGATTCGTTGATATAAATTTTTTTATCAGTAATACCCTGTATAATTACATTTTCAGGGGATCTACGTCTATAATTTTCAGCTGTTTTAGGTTTGAAATTCCTGCACCTGTGTCAATCAAAATTTTAAATTTGCCGGTTGCGTCTTTGATGTAATAAAGATTTTTTGAATTTACGGTTAATAGGGTGTGAGAAAGCGTATTTACATGAACGTCTGTTCTGGGAAGTTCAGCATTGGATCGAAACTGTCGTTGAGATTCATTGTTTGTATTTGGTTTGATATTTGGTCGAATTGGTCTATTTGTTGTGTTGGAGTATCCGTGGGGTACTCCGGATCTAAGCGAAAATCCTGAGGATTAGCAGTATAATCCTCCTGTAGTGTTTGAGAATTAGCAGTATAATTCTCGTACTGCTCATAATATTGAGAATTAGCCGTATAATTATCTGAAAAGTTTTGAGCGTTGCCTGAATCGTAATTTTCATAACTATCACTTACGTTTTGATAATCGGGTGAGTAGTCATTATATTGATTATAGTTACATTGATTGTCATAATTGTCATAGGGTTCGTAATTCAAATGATGAGCTTTTTGCTGGTTAAAGCGATTAAAATTTGGGTTAGGTTGGATAGCTGATGGTCGCTGTTGCATAAAATTAGGGTTCGGCCTTATGGCTGAGGGCCTGTTTTGCTGTGATTGATTTGGCTGATTATTTTGAGGGAATGTCCTCTGACTAAATTGATTATTACACGGTTGTGCGAAGTTTTGATAAGAAAAATTTTGTGAGTTTGGGTTTCTTGGTCTCTGGAAGTTTTGAGACTGTTGCCTTGTGCGACATTCGCTTATTACATGTCCATTCCGTTTACAGAAGGAACAGAACTTTTGTTGCAAATTGGGACCCTGTGGTCGCTTTTGTTGAATTACTGGATTTTTGACCGGACTATTTTTTGTGAATTTTTGCTGTTCAAAATAAGAGAGTTGTAGCTCTCTACGGATTCTAATAATTGCGTTCATTATAGTCGGAGGGTTACTGGCACGTATTATTCTGCCTAGATTTGGTTCTAGACCCGTTAACAAATTATTTAATGTCATAGTTTCGATCAGGTTTGTTTGCGCGGTTCTTTGCTCCGAAGTTAAATTTTGTTTTTGCACTGCAGCGTGCATTTTCGCATTGTGCGTTTGTAGACGCGAAACAAATGTTAGTGCAGATTCACCAGGCAATTGGTGAATTCGTTGTAGGTCTTGGATAAGAGCTGTTAAATCTCTAGAGTCACCGAAGTGGGTTTCTAGGAGTGCCTTAATTTCTGGCCATGTGGCAGGGTTACGAGAGTTGATTAGTTCGGCAGCTTTGCCTTTCAATTTATTTTTAATATGAACAGTTAATAAGATTTTTTGGTCATGAATTGCCATGCGTTGGGCGCACTGACATGAGTTTAGGAAAGTTTGGAGGTTGATGGCGCTACCATCGAACTCCGGAATTAACGAGAAAATTTCTGAGAGTTTGTAAGGCTGTACCTCGTGCTCGACTTGCTCTAGTTGCTCGGCTGTCGTCGGCACTACTGGTTGAACTGGTTGAACCGGCTCTGGTTGAGCTCTGTCTGGCATTTTGCTTTTTTGTTTGGAAATTTTTGAACTAAAATTGGTTGCGTATCAGCAGTATGATACGGAAATTAGATTGAAATAGTTTGTTATGTTGCGTACGTTAATAAATTGTGTATTGACTGTATAATACACAGTCGTTTCGTGAATACGAAAATAAATAACTTAAAATTAAAATTGTTGCGTTGTAGCTTGTATAGGATTTGTTTGATAACAGAATTGGCTTTGTTTGCCGAGTGTATTAGCGGTATAATACACGTAAATAATTGTGATAAATAATATTTGTAAAAATGAAATAAAATAACGAGATGATTCTTAAAAATGACTTACGTTAATTTCATCTCCATAGGTAGGTTCTTCGTCCGTCAAGGGATTGGGATCCGCCACCACCAGTGAGGAAGGTCTCCTTGTTCTCGTAGATGTACACGCACTAGTTAGGCACCTTCTGCAGATGTTCTCCTTGTTCTCTTACGCTTCACTACCAGTTAGGCTTCTTGTTCTGATGATGTTTACGGATCCTACCGACTGCGCCAATGTTAGATCACGGTTTACATGAGTGACTTTTTAAAAAGATTTATTTACTTAAATGGAGCCAACGTTGGCTCTTGGAGAAGGAATATAATAATAATTAGAAGTGTTTCATTCTAAGTGAGTTTAATAACTGATTCAACAAAGCGTGTTTAGTCATATTTATAACATACAGAACCTGAGTAAGCAAAATATATAACAAAGGAATTGCAGTTCTGCAGTCTGCACAAGTTATGAGAAACAAAGGTGTAATATGATATCTTGAAGATAAGCAATTAATAAGAGAAGCTGTTATCGTGAAATACGATATACCTGTGAAGGTTTATTATGGCTAAGTCGCAATAAGATTGCGTGTAATATTATATAACATACATACTAGTGATTATTGATCATGGAGATGGTGAAGGTTGTAAGAGAAAATAATATAAAGTTGCAACGCTGAGAGTTAATTAGGTGATCAATAGAGTTGAACTCTTTTGCGCCGCAAAACTCACTTTATATTATAGCCTTAGGGTAAAAACACACTAGGCGTTTTTCGCCCGAGTCGGCGGCCGACTCGGCACATGGGGACTAAATCATAGAAACGCACACACGTGATTTTGATCTTAGGCGACACGCCTCGGCACATCGTCTGGACCATGGGCGTTGAGTGGCGTTGACGCTCGTCCTCTCGTATATGGGTATTACATGTAACCGCACACACGAGGCTGCGTGTTCCAGTTGTAAATTTGATGCGTGCTTGCCAAATCAAATCTGTTTACAAATACTTTGCGTGAAATAACAGACAAGAATGGATGACAGGTATTATATAAACTTTTTTTCTGGCGTTCCTTAACAATTGGATGTTCCCACATACGCCTATTTTTTCTTTTTTTTTGATTGACAATATAATAAACCCAACAGAATTAATTCTTCCTCCGAGTCAGACAAATCCATTTTACTAGCTGTACTACTGAACTGACAACGTTGTACTTTTGATGCTTTCTGCGACAACTGGTTAAACCGCTTCGTGTGTGTTGTAACAGGCGGCTGCCGACTCGGCGAAAACCGCCTAGTGTGTTTTCACCTTTAATGTTAAATATCATTAACGGTAAAAACTAAAGTCAGCGGTACTATCGAGTACCTTGTCAAAACCCTGTTATTATTTACATATTACACTCGTGCTATCTTTCTGAAATAGGGAGATAACTTCTGCCGGTTTAGGTATGCTTGATAGATATCGTCCGTACGAAAGGTAATACACGACAGCAGCTACATGGGAATAAACTCCAACAGTTCGATTCCCATTGGCACATTCACAGAAATGTATTTTAACGCCGGAATTTCCGATACTCTGGGGAATATAGTCGATGAAACATCGGTAAACCTTCGTTTTGATGTGGTGTGAATGTACTTGCATTTTGAGTACATTGGACTGCTCCTTAACGTACTGAAGATTAAGTATTTCGTCTTAATTTATGACTTCTGCGAAGTACGAAATCGCTTGTTTATATTGATATGATCCGGTATAAAACAGTTTTAGATCTTTTTCCGTCATTATAGGAAAGTCCAGTACATCTTTGCTGGAAATGTCTACAAAAGGCAGTTTTGGCAATTTCTGTGAATTTGCCAATGGGAATCGAACTGTTGGATGTTGTTCCCATGTAGCTGCTGTTGTGTATTATCTTTCGTACGGACGATATCTATCGAGCATACTTAAATCGGAAGTTCTCTCCCTGTTGTTTCAGAAGGATAGCATGAGTGCAGAGATTGCAGATGACAGTGAGGAAGATTAACATCCATATGCTTCTCAGGTTACTAATGCTACGATCTAGTACTGCAAACCGTTAACAACACGTAACTGTTAATACCAAGCTCATACTCCTGCCGACGGTAATATGTAAATAATGACAGGCTTTTGACAAGGTACTCGATAGTACCGCTGACTTTAGTTTTTACCGTTAACGATATTTAACATTAAGGCTATAAACTGATTTTTGTGGCGCAAGAGAGTTCAACTCTATTGATCACCTAATTAACTGTCAGCATTGCAGATTTATATGGGTTCCTCTTATATCGTTCACCATCTCCATAATCACTAATCACTAGTATGTATACACTACTCAGGTGTCCATATTTACTGTGTGGCCTTCTTTACTTGCAAGGGGTTAAATGCCCACAAAATATGCATACGGCACTGCGCACTTCGGGATTTCTTTAAAGTATGGCGTAATCTTCGGACAAGACTGGGGAAAAATATAACATAAGGGACAGACAGACATGTCACAGAAAAAAGTTCAGGCTGGTGCCTCGGGGGTAAGTTGCCCCAACAAAGATCTGAGAATAACTTATGTTTTTTTACTGTATCTGTTTTCGGAATTTAAGCGTGATTTTTTATTTAGTACTTTCTCAGTACGTCTTTAACATATATTTTTTACAAAGCGATTGAATGCGCCGTTTCTTAGAACGAAAGAATAGTTTTGCCAAACCGGCCCCCCTCTCGGGCTAATATTTTGTGAAATTGCTACTTTCCAAGATTGCTTCCTACTGCACAAATATAAGCGCCATGCTTCTTACCCGGCTATGTCCTTTGGATTGAAAGTTTATATAGGAATGTTTTAATTGACATGGGATAATAACAAAACAAATGACACTTTAGACATCGTGTGAATGTCTACACGTGTAAGAATGCGATAAAACTAGAATTAATACCAACGTGAGTACACCAATTATCATAGTATGGATTTTAATGTATTAGGGAGTTATTGGATGCGCAATAAGGGCAAGCAGTATTAAAGTCAGCGTTATTTTGGCATCTACGCCTGCGCAATTTGATCCGCAAATAAGAGATCTCTTATTAAGGATAGTGCTTGCCCTTATTAGTGAAGGGATACTGCAGTGCGTTAAGTTTGCCGTATTTTGACATTTAGCAACTTTGACGTTCGATCGCTCACACATTTTTGTTTGTTTACTGGTTTGAATTACTATACCTTATTTTTTCGTCAGTGTTATGTTGTGCCGACTGCCGGTGTTTTTTATAAAGTGTTTTTGTTTCAGTAATAAATAATATATCATACCTAAGTACCTATATCTGATTCGATTCTCCCCTAAAATTAATAAAAAAAAAATACAAGGTTAAAATTTACTTATGGAGACGATCTAGCACTTTACAAAACAATTTATAAACATAAACCCATGCAACCATAGATCCCCAGGAATAAAGAAACTATTCAGCAACATTATTTATTATCACTGAAAAAAAATAATTAGAATAATTAAACAGCATATAATATTATTAATAGACATATGTTGGTTAAAACATTGTCCAAAATTGCATACTCGATATCCTCATTTGCCCCTCCTAGGATAAGAGCTTCCAGAATGTGTTCCATATTAAATTTAAACAAAGCAATACACAAGCACCATCAGAGAACACATAGGATAGAAAAAACTATATAAAAAAATTATTTATTATTTTTGTTAAGTTAGAGAAAGTAGTGCGCAAGCGTCAGAATTGCACAGAAATAACGACACGAAAAACGAAGGTGTGTTCCAATAACTAACATTTCGCTGATGAAATAAAGGTAATGCACTAATAAAATAAGGTAGCCCCTTAATACTGCGTGGCAGTATTTATAATTTCCAATAACTCTCTATTATCTCTAAATATAAACAAGTTTTCCGTTATGAAGATGTTTTTAAGATCATTAAAATATGTGTTTTTACTTTTGTTACAAAACCTTATCTGAATTTTTTAAAGTAAAATTTGCTGTTTATACATTTCACGTGTGGGGTTAAAGGTACGTTTTAAAATGTATATCGTACTGTCTGTATACTATGCAATTCAGGTACTTATTCATAGATGTTATACTTACATTTATAAATGATTTAATGCTATAAGGATCCGTAATATTGACTCCACCTCTTCCAATAAAATAAAATTCTTTTATTTTTGTCCATATGTCGGATATATTATGGTGGGGTGAACTCATCCGTAATGCAATCAACTTTGGCATTAAATTGTTAAAATTCTTGTTTAAAGCCTTCCTCGTCTCTGACTGACGTAGCATAGCTATAAGTAGAATAGTTTTTTGAATTTTATCTTGCAATATTTTACATTTTGTATTTTGATATACAATTGCAATTATATAGGAAAATTATGAATTTAAATAATAATATTGACTGCAGTCCAAAATGGACTTCTTGTAATAAAATAGTGGTTTAGTAAACAAAATTTTAAATGGCAAATGATAACCTCATTTGAAAGGCATGTCTCCCGTGAATACCATACAACAAAAATGTTCAGATTCTATTTAGCATTTCTGATGGATTGCTATAAAAATGTATTAAAAAAAATGTTCTATGAAAGATAATTTTTTGCAATTTTTTTCAAGCTGTTACCATACTAAAATTCTTTTGAAAAAATCAGTACTTTTGTCTTTAGTTAAGCCAACATCTCAGTATCAGTTAGTCAGTTAGTTCGGAAGTTTAATTCTCAACAACAGTTTACGTAATTGCGGAAATGGTCGAAATAATCATCCTTTTTTTTTTTATAACGAGTAAGGGTAACCGTACTGAAAAATTATTCAGTGAACACACAACGTTCAAATATATTTTTCTTCAATTATTTCCTTTCCTGTTAGTTCTGCCCTAATATTAGGTATTAGTAATATTGTAGAAAATAATAAAAGCTTCTTCTATTTAAGCTATTTTTCTGCATTGTTAATATTTTACGATTTACAGCCGTCAAAATCGTGAAAATTTGAGCTTCGCTGCAGATTTTTGTAATCATCTCTGACCTCGTTGCTACTACGTAGTAATTAGTTATTATCAACAGTGTAAATTATAACATTTTCAAAACTTTGGTTTAAATAATTTTTTTTCACGGTCAATAGTTTGAAAATTACAGCAACTCGAAGTTTGAAAAAATTTCTTGGATTTCGGAAAAAATGTCTATCCCATTGTTTCGATGTTATTAATACTCATTATTAATTGCATAATAAGTAAAATTGACTTTCAACAGTATTATTTCAAATGAGGATCACTTATATCATGCCATTTAAGGCATAAGGGGTTGTGATTACAGCGCGAAGGGATGAAGCGATTTGTTGGCAGTTATATTCTAAAAGATGAAGTTATATTAGTCATATTTTTATGCTTAAAAAAATTATACTGAAGTTCAAATATCTGAAAATTGTTCGTATTATAAAAGTTGCTTAGAATATAATGTCCATCACATGCACCTGAGATCGAACAATATCTTTACACCGCGACGCCCTCTATACCTCAATTTGTAAAATGAACGTTTTTACTCAAAACCGAAGCCACTTATGTACTATATTAAATATCTTTTACAGAAATCAAATATCTATTTAGTTATCGAGAAAATGGTTCCGAGAGTTATAAGTGGGATACCCTGTCTAATAATTTGATGTAATTGAAAATAACTTAACTCTATGAGCAAAATACATATTTCTTATTTGCATTTACACAATTCCATATATTTTTTTCATTTAGCAAACGACAATTTAGGCATCCATACTAATAGTTCAGTATAATGTAACGATTTATATCGGACAAAATTCATAAAGGTTTGAAAATTGGTAGAAAAGTTAAGAATGGCATAAGAATTACTAAACCAAAAACTTCCCGCCCCTAAATAGTGTGGTTCATCCCCTAGGTCGTTTTCACCTCCCTTTTGAGGTTATCTAGATTATCTCGAGAACGGTGCACTTTTTGATAAAAATACCTGTATACAAAATTATACTTTTACACTTTTTTCCCAAAATTAATAGTACTGTGGGAAATAAGGTGTACACATAAGGGTTGGTTCCGGTTAACACAACAAATTGTAAGCTTTATTATAATCTACTTTAAGTTCAATGCATAACGCTAAAGCAGTAGCTACTATACTCTTCTTAAAATTATAATAAATTTACAGTTTCCACCCTCTCACCCCTATAAAATAACGCGATTTTTGAAGAAGCGAGAATATTGTATATTGTACTTGTTTCCACGCCACCCCTGAGGCGCGTTTTTTTTACGTGGTGTCCCCCGTAGGCCTAATCCACTAATTATTATCAGAAGGTTACCTTTTTTAATTAATCTTCGTCGTTTTCTATAGATTCGACATTCAAGCTGCTTGTCCGTGGCAATGAAAACACATTGTGGAGCAACGTAAGAATGCTCTTCTGCAATTGCACCTGTTTTCGCACCCTAATCTGCATGAACAAGAAATTAGTGTTAAAACAAATGCGGGAACTGACTTTTTTCCATACCCAATCAGTAGCGTAACGTTTTTCCAAGTTTGAATTTGGGAAAAAACGCGATATGAGTGTTACCGAGCTGCAGCAGAAGTTGGTGGTAGTTTTGATAACATTACAGTATTGTTGGCTTTATCAATGAGTTTGTTAAAAGACATGCGGATTACCCTGTTTTTCTTTTAAAAATTTAATGTCTTTCTCAGAAGGAGAAAAAGCAATAGGAAGGAGTAGCAGGTCAATATCTTGCCCTACGACAACAGCTGTGTCGCACTTATAACATTTTTCTATATCAGTTTGTACTGTTAATAAATCGGCGTCATCCGCAGCAATTAACACCGCGATTACTTAATTCCTAAAATTTTTCACTAGTTGTGCAATCAAATGTTTTTTGTTAAACAAATTACTAAGGAACTTCTGCCGAGTTTCAGAAACAACAGTGTTTTCATCAAATATAATTTCAGGACAGGTTCTTTGCAGTATCCGCCTTTATTGTTCTAGGCTCTTCGTGCTGTTTGCATTATCCAAATAACCATCGAACACAACAGTTACTCTATTACTAGTGTAAGCGTTGTAAACATTATTAAATGCCTCTTTTTTTGGCCATATTACTTGGCGAAGCAAGTATCCTTCGTCAATCACATACTCACTATTTTCGAAAATATGGTCTCTTTCTAGAATTAATAATCTGGTATAATGTTGGCTTGTTAGTCTTTCTCATTAGGCCATTGTCATCGAAAAGAGAAAGAGGTACTGAAGTCAGTTCAAAACTAAAAAATAGCCATACGGATATTCAGAGAATTATATGATTTGCACTGATTTCATTTGCGCTTCATTTACCAAAGTATTATTAATTTTAGGAAAAAAGTGTAGAGACGTTTTTGAGAGAGAATTTTATAAGGAATAATTTTGTATTTTTATCAAAAATATATCTTTCCCGAGATAATCTAGGAAACCTCAAAATGGGGGTGGAAACAACGACGTCCTAGGGGATGAAGCACACTATTTAGGGGTGGGAACTTTTCGGTAATAATACTTATGCTATCCTCATTATTATACTCTTCGCAAAAACGAAGAGTATATTGTATTTGATCGGCACATTTATAAAATCGTAAATATCGCTCGTAAAGAAAAAATTTTCATATCATTATGTTAGTGAACGAATTCTGAACAACTTTCAAAATGTCTGTCTGTCTGTCCGTCCGTCACGTTTCTTGTAAGCACGATAACTTGAGAAAGAAAAGTCCGATTGTATTGAAATTTAGAAAGTAAGTTAACGTTAGCTAGAGGAAGAACCCTATTGTTTTTGAAGAAAATCGATCAGTAAATAAAAAAGTTATTAATTATTTAATTAAAAAAAAAAATATTCTCTTAATTTTTGTCGCTTGTACTAAAATGGAAATCTTGCGAAATATTATTTCCATAATACATTTTTTTTTTGTTTATGAATTTTACTAATATATTTCATAGAAGTACGAGTTGAAATATGTATGATTTTCGAATCCCACGCAGGTTGGATATTTTTTTTTCATATAATTTTTTTTTGCAACAAAAATGGTATCACAAAATTTAGGATGTCCAAAAACTAACATTTACAAGAAAACTGCCTATAGATTGTGTAACAATTATATGTGTATAAAAAGCTCAGTAAATTGGCGAAGAGTACGTTTTTAGCTTGTTTCTACTAATTTTTGAAACTTTGTGAATTTTGTCAGATATATTACAATTTCAGCTGTTATATTACTGAATTATAAATAGTCTTAAACAGAGCAAAACTTTACTTGTAGCTATGTAATTTATTGTTTATGGTAAATGTGACTACTCCTCAATTAGTAAATTTCAATTTTGAGTGCCTAATAAATTTTAAAGTTAATATTTAATTTATAGTAAAAAAATCGGCAGCTACTGGAAGTGGCTGGAACCTCCCCACCCGGTGAATCTTTGAAGCCGAAAAGAGCACTAGACAATATGAACGATCTCACTTAATTAAATTTATTAAGTTGAAATATTTTTTTCATATTAAATCAGAAAAAAAAGTCTTGCGTGGCGAGTGTGAGGCTGGACGGGGTAGGTCCGGTTTGGCTTGGAGAAAAATAGAAAAGTAGGTCCTGTCTTCTGTAGGCAGGCTTAAAAACTAGGTTAAAATTTTAATGTGTCCACATGGACCTAAAATTAATATAAAAATAAACACAATACTATAAAAACGTTCATAGGCAAGAGCACTTAATAATTTTGATTGTTGATACGGGAAACAACTAAACGAAAAAACCTGTTCGTTGGTAATGGGGTGGATGGCAGGGATGGCCATCTTTGGAAAAAACCATATAACTCTTGGTGGACAGCTTCCCTGCTAGATGTAGCCAGGGTAGTGTTCATGGTGGATCGTTTAAGTTTGAGTTGGTATATTTTGTTTTATCTTTTGGCCTCGACCGATTTTTCACTAAATCGGTCGGGGAAGTGATAGCTGTCAAATTTTTGCTTCCAATGTTTCTCTGGGGAATTTGGTTTTTGAAAAATGTTTATGTTGGTGCAATGCCTTAAATTGTTTTTAAGTTATGTTGCCGGAAGAATTTCCGGCAGGATGCCGGAAGTAGCGGAAATAGTTTTTAAAATATAATGTCACTGTCACTTTTAAAGTTTCATTGGAAAAAATCACCGAAAGCGTTCCGGTGAGGTTGCTTACACTTGTAGGGCTTGTAAGCGGTTCAGGATGGCCTCTCACACCATCCGTGGGCGTCGAAAAAACTTGCAATCTCTCGATGCACTTGACACGTCAAAAATACTCAGCATATAGTCTGCACGCTTTAACACACTAGCAGAGAACTTATACCACAGATGGACCCGTAGTAGGAATTTTTCTGAAAATTTTACATTTTTCTGAAAAGTGACATTTTTTCGAAAATTTGACATTTTTCTTAAGTGACTACTGCGAAAATTTGACAATTTTCAAACATTTGACTGAAAGATGACATTTCTTCGAAAATTTTACGTTTTTTCGAAAATTTGACATTTTTCTGAAGTGACATTTTTCCGAAAATTTGACATTTTCCTGAATTTTTTACATTTTTTTGAAAAGTGACATTTCTCCGAAAATTTTACATTTTTTCGAAAATTTGACAATTTTCTGAAGTGACATCACTCCGAAAATTTGACAATTTTCAAACATTTCACATTTTTTTCTTCGAAAATTTGACATTTTTTTGAAAATTTGACATTTTTCTGAAAACTGTCATTTTCCCGAAAATTTTACATATTTCTGAAAAGTGACATCTCCCTGAAAATTTAACATTTTTCCGAAAATTTGACATTTTCCTGAATTTTTGACATTTTTCTGAAAAATGACATTTCTCCGAAAATTTGACATTTTTTCGAAAATATGACATTTTTCTTCAGTGACTACTCCGAAAATTTGACAATTTTCAAACATTTGACATTTTTCTGAAAGGTGACATTTCTTCGAAAATTTGACGTTTTTTCGAAAATTTGACATTTTCCTGAATTTTTGACATTTTTTTGAAAAGTGACATTTCTTCGAAAATTTGACATTTTTTCGAAAATTTGACATTTTTCTGAAGTGACATTACTCCGAAAATTTGACAATTTTCAAACGTTTGACATTTTTCTGAAAGGTGACATTTCGTCGAAAATTTGACATTTTTCTGAAAACCAACATTTTCCCGAAAATTTGACATATTTCTGAAAAGTGACATTTCCCTGAAAATTTAACATTTTTTCGAAAATTTGACATTTTTTGAAAAGTGACATTTCTCCGAAAATTTGACGTTTTCTTGAAAATTCGACATTTTTTAAAAATTTGACATTTTTCTGGAAACTGACATTTTCCCGAAAATTTGACATATTTCTGAAAAGTGACATTTCCCTGAAAATTTAACATTTTTTCGAAAATTTGACACTTTTTTGAAAAGTGACATTTCTCCGAAAATTTGACGTTTTCTTGAAAATTTGACATTTTTTAAAAATTTGACATTTTTCTGAAAAGTAACATTTCTCCGAAAATTTGATATTTCTTGGAAATAAAAAAAAAAATTCGTGACGTCTTGTAGAAATATTTTTTTGGTATCATCATCAGTTCACCTGTTATAAGAATTTTATGTTTTTATGACGTCATCAGTGTATTTTTAATTCACTCGTATTCCATCCATCTACAATATTTCCACCTACGTTTCAAACTTTAATTGGATGTTTCCAATAGTTAAGTCGATATCAGCACCAGTTTCTAAAAATTTTTCTTATTTGTGACGTCATGTGGACGTAGGTGTATTATTAATTCACTTGTATTCCGTCCGTCCACAACATCCACATTTCAAATTTTAATTGGATGTTTCCAATCGTTAAGTCAATATCTGTACCAGTTCGCCTGTTGTAAGAATTTGTCTTATTTGTGACGTCATGTAGATGTAGGTGTATTATTAATTCACTTTTATTCCGCCCATTTACAATATTTCCATCTATATTTCAAATTTCAATTCAATAACTCCAACCGTTAAGTCGATATCTGTACCAGTTCGTCTGTTGTAAAAATTTTTCATTTTTGTGACGTCATGTGACGTAGGTGTATTATTAATTCACTCGTAATCTACTCGTCTACAATATTTATACCTACGTTTCAAATTTCAGTTCGATATCTTCAACCGTTCCCGAGTTATCAGCTGAAATCACTGAACACCTCTGTCATTATTAGAATATCACCCTGTACATTGCACTGCTTTGAGGACAAAAAACTATAAATTTCACTTGGCGGAGATAGTATCAAATATAATTTGGGCATATGGGAAAATCGAAATTTTCTGTTGAAACGTATATACCAGCGAAACCATTAATCCTACAGACATTTTTTGACAAAGCAAATTCATCTTCATTTTATTGTCTTTCTAATAGATCCCTACTATTTTTTTGCCAAAATTAATATTTATCTAGATATTCGCAAGAGAAGAGAAAAAAACACGTTTCCTTGGAAAATGTAAATTTCCACTTGTTTCGTTCCTAAAGTCCTTATTTTTTGTCTTATGTCAAAAAATAAAAAATATTTTTTTGTAGCATTAAATTCTCTACATATTCGTTAGGGCGAAGTATTTTGGCCTAGGGACCGCCGTTTAAGAGTTATGGAGGTTTAAAGAGAAAAACTTCGAGATTTTAGACGAATTTCAAAAAACTCTCCACTTTGGCCGACCGTATCTCGGTAATTTTTGGAGCAGCATAAAAATCCAAAAAAACACTTTTAGGTAATTCAATTCTCTACAATTTCGTTAGGTCAAAGTTTTTTGCCGTAGGAGTCGCCGTTTAGAAGTTACGAACGATTTAATGAAAAAAGTGCATGACACCGTCATCTTGAAAGGCCCGCCGGACCCAAACGAAAAGTCCCATTAATATTTCGAATGCGGCAAAACGTTCCTGACATTATGTAGTTTTCCTTAAGGAGTTTTTATTTTTGAGCTATCTCTCACAGTTTCCGAGTTACAGATGAAAAACCGTTTTCAGAGTTGCGGCATCCGAGGGTAAATTTTGATCGAAAACACGACATCTAAATTTACTCGTATTTTAAAAAATACGATACCGCGACGGCCGTATTATGTAGCGATGGAAAGAGAAAGACTTGTAGTTGATCCGCATCGTAAATTGCATGTCGAAATTCGAAAATTCAGCTCGGCACGAACGAATCAAAAGTGACATTTTTGCAATTTTTCGTTTGACGTTTCTCGATCGCGAATTTGTGTTAGAAGAGTGTCCATCTTCCATCTAGATCAGCCGCAAAAAAAGAGATAGACAGTCTTTGCGCGTTAATAACTAATTAACCGTAGATAATTAGTCGTTCGGAATGTCGCGTTGAGATGTAGAATTTCACTCTCGTCAGATCAGTACAGTTCCGATTCCGTCAATAGTCTCTAAAAAAAGCCTTTGCGGCTGCAAATTTGGAAAGAGTAAGGGGTACAGCCCGTTCTCTGACACGTCTATCGAACGTTAGGTTAGACTATAAAATTTATCTTACACAAGAAGCATGTTATTTTGTTTTTAATTTTTTTCACGGAAACCAAATTGAAAAAGCGCAAGTGTGATATATCGTTGAAATCGGAATTTTTACTGCTTTTCAATGGTTTAATTACAAATTGTAAGTAGTCATAAAATAAACAACTTGCTGTGCCAAAGCGGCACTAAACGTAATCCGATCTCAATCAAAACCTTTTTAGATCTTCTGGAGCACTAAAGAAACCCTCATGCAAAGTTTCATCCAAATCCATTTCGTAGCTTCGCCGCTATCGTGCTAACATACATACACACACACACACACACATACATACACACAGACATTTTTCAAAAACAACTTTTTTGGATTCCTGGGACCTCAAAACGTAAAGATTTGATGTTATCTCAATTTTCGATTTTGGACTAAATGTAGTAACCTCCCACAATTTTATTGTGGGGAGGTTAAAACATCTCATGTATTTATAATGAAAATTATTAAAGCAAAATACGCTTTTCTTGGTATGGTTTAGTTTTATTGTATTTCATTATTTATGTTAATATGAATGTTTAATGTACTTACGTTCAGCACGTATAAGTCCCTCATCGTTTACTACTCCTACTATCCAAGGGACATTATGAAATTCTTTATTTCGTATATATTCTATGGGTTGTTTGGTAATGAAGGGTTTTGGATTTCTTTCCGTTTGTTTTTCAATGGACGGTAGATAGACATTAAGGGGATCAATGGAAAAAATCTAAAAAAAATCTGTTCTTAAGTAGTTTGACTGTCCGCCACTATGGCAGTTTTATAATTTTCTTGAATTTTTTGGAATCTTCTAAGATCATACGAATATTACCTTTATAAAATTACAAACAAATGTTTGTAAGTTTACGCGATACTTTGATATGAAATTGTAATTGTCGGTAGCAAAGAAAGAAACAGAAACAATCAGTATAACAAGCCATTAATTTTATTATTCAAAAATTCTATGAGTTCTTTGGCTATGACCATTATATTAATAAATCTTACCTTAAATTTATCTCCACTTTCAATCAGATCTCTTGCATTTATATTTCTTAAACAGTCGACCAAAATTGTGGTATTTTCTAGTTGTTCACATCCTACAAGTTTAGCTTGTGCTTTCGCCAAGTGTAATTGAGTTGTTTGAAGGGGTTTAGCCCATAGTGCAAGAGATGTGCCACTTTGGCTAATACCTTGATGAAATAAATCTAGAAAAAATTATAATATACTTTAGAATTACTTATCAGTTACCTCAACTCCTGCACATATAAGTAATTTATATTATTTTAAGAGGAATCTTTAAAAGAATCCAGTTAATTAGTTATTTTGGGAGAGGAATAAAATTGCTTAATTGTAATAAATACACCGCAATTTGTCGTGATCGAAAAGTATTATTATGGTACGTACACTACAAATAAATGCAAATAATACAATATAAGATAAAATTTATGTATATAAAAATAATATTGGAAAAAGTTATGTGGGATAAGGCAAATATGTTTTATTTTTAGTTTATATATTCATTCAGTCTTACTTTTTATATAATATACTTCTTTGCTATCGCTATAAAATTTGTTTTTATTGACCTTGATTGTATAAATTGAAATTTTTATTGTTATTTGGTATTTTAAAAGAAGGAAGAATATTTTATACAAAAGAATTTTAATATACACATTTTTAAAATTTTACTTCAGTCATGCGTACGCGTTTTATCAAACTAAAATTTTAATGCCTATTTTGGGTTTTTAACAGATTCAAATTTTTGTATTAAGGCAGTTATTTTATTGTAATTCACCAAACAAGGACATTTTTCTATTAGGTAATTAAATGCCCCGTGGAATTTTCTAAAAGAGAACATCACACGATTAGCAACGGTAACACAAAGCTAGGATACACAGAAATGAGAAAAAATCTTTGATAACTGCCGCTACTCTAACTAAAGTACAAGTCAGGAAAATCTTGAAGGCTCATAATATCCAACACTGGATTAGAATCGGAAGAGTATATCAGATTAACGAAGAGATAAGAATTCTTATCTATAAGACGTCACATGCTATCGTCAATGATAGCAAGAATCTTTTCCGATGGATTAAAAATAAATTTAAATATATGAGCTGCAAAATGTCCGTCAAGACATAACGAACAAGAAGACGAAGAAGAAGAATGTAAGGGCATTAGGAGAATTTATTATAAACATACGCTCTTTCCGGAAGTAACTAAATAAAAAAGCATTTCCTCTTCCTGTCTCCATTCGTAGATTCTCGTATTTAAAAAAGTTTAAAATGTTTCATGAACATAACAATTAAATTTTATTCAATTTATAGCCCAGTAAATGAAGACATTTCGACTGGAAAAAATTACGAGAAGGCTGTTTTTTTGTGGAGATCTTCATTGAGGTGCCGTTAGTACATCCTAAGAAGTTCGAGCAATTTGAGTTATGGGTTTTTTTTTGGGGGGGGGGGGAGGGTTTAAAGAGGAAATTTTCAGTTTATTGACATTATCTCGAAAAATATCACTTTTTCGACAAAAATAGGTATGAGCAAAAACATTTATTATAAAACTCTACACAAAAAAGGTCATTACACTTTTTTCGTAGGATCAATCGTTTTTGAGTAAAAGTAGACAAACAGTAGACCTAATCCACATCTGACACTCAAAACAACCCTTTGCATAAATCATTTGTTCTCTTCTAGCAGATCTGATTCCATGTTAACTTCATCGTCCTCTTCATAAAGAGCTTCGTCAGTTGACTGATCATCTATAGCTCCGTTGTTACTATTTACTTCTTCCGTTACCCATGGCAATGGCCGCATACTGCAGAACAGCGGAGACCTAGTTTTCTGCAGCTACAACTAGCGTTACAGCCTTTGGTACTCTTGCAGAATATAATATTGATCAACTGATCAGGAGCCGGTGACATGAAGTTTTGAATAGGTTCCAATCTATTGTTGATGATCTTCCATCCCCAGTCTTCAGGATTTAACTCATTCTACTGAGACTAGAATCGACGCGCCTCTGGTGGTTGTAAGAAAAAGCAAACGGCGCTCGGCGGTTGGCGGGAACGTTGAATAATTTTGATGGTAAAATTTAAAATGTATAATATTCCAGTAGACGAGGGAAGGGAGTACAGGTTGGAAAGTTTTATCATTTTGATTTGGGATAAATATGTTTTTAAATGTAAAAAATGTGCCAATCACGATGGTAATGTCCAAATTTTTCAAAAATGGGCCCTTGTGAAATATTTTCGGAAAGCTGAAAAATTGCACAATATGTATAATGTTAATTATTTCTTTTCCTTGCAATTTTCTAAAAAAAAAAATGGTAAGAATGAAAGTTGTTTGATATCATGTTTTCCATACAGAGAAAATATGAAAATCAAAATTATATTTTTCAGAAAATTTATATTGGAAAATCGCTCTGGAGGGAGAATATTTTAAAAGGGTAGCACACTCTGTAGAAAAATTTGGACATCACCATCGTGCTCACTTTGCATCTTTTTTCAGATAAAAACATATTTCTCCCAAGAATAAAATTGTATCAACTTAATCACCAGCTCTCCCTTCGTCTACTGTACTTTATTTTGTTAGGGTGATTTTGAAAGCAGGACTGTGCCACATTTGATAATAATTATATATATTAAAATAGGTTTAGTACAGTTTCTGAAGCTCTGGTATTATATTGTACATAATAAAAATATTCATTTAGTGCTTAATACTTACTCTATTTTAAATGACTGGATTAGTTTGATACTAATTACAGCTTACATATAATACATACCTACATTCATATTTCTTTTGTAACCTTAATGAATTCCATCCGTTAAGAGACAAATAAATAAAAAAAAAGTTGTCTACTTTGTTTCTCTTTATTTTAAGAAAAAATACAGTTTTTATATATCTTTTATTGCTTTTTTTATTATCGTGCAATATTTAAATGACTGAATGAAATTTAGTTGCAAAAAGTATATCTTCTATAAGTTCCACCCCCTTTTAACATATAATATTGCTGTTTGGGAATATTTATAAAGCAAAACAATAGTAAAAACTAGAACTAATTTATCTGCAACCGCATTTGCGATTTGTTTTTCTGCTGCTTCTACTATTTGTTTATTACTGTTACTGCATTTTTTAAATCGATTAATGTCTTTCTTGGATTTGGGAATGGATATCTTTGTAAAACTTTGTCCTCACAATTAGATACACATTTTATGTACGTACTGTATATCTTTGAAACGACTGATCTTACGAAAAAAAGTGTAATAACCTTTTTTGTGTAGAATTTTATAAGAAATATTTTTGTTCATGACTATTTTTGCCAATAAAGTGATACTTTTCGAGATAATGGCAAAAAACTGAAAATCGCCCCTTTAACCCCCCCCCCTCCAAAAAAAACCCATGGCTCAAATTGCTCGAACTTCTCAGGATGTACTAAGAGCATCTCAATGAAGGTCTCAGCAAAAAACCAGCTTTCTCGTAATTTTTTCCTATTTTGGCCTCAAATTTGCCTTTATTTACTGGGGTATTACGGCCCATTTTCTATATTTTTGAAGTATAAAATTATTTATTCAAAATTGTGTTACATAAATATTTTAAACTAAACCGAACATACATTTATTAATTGTAGCAAAGAGTACGAGTTATTTATTATTACTTACTTTTTGATTCCGGGCTAAACATATGAAAATTAACACTGGCTCCTCCGGCACTTTGTCCAAAGATTGTAACTCGCTCGTTATTCCCACCAAAATACTCGATATTACCTCGAATCCACTTTAATGCTGCCACTTGGTCCTTTAAACCATAATTTCCCGGAGCTACATCGTCATTTGTACTGAGAAACCCTAAAATGTATTTTTGGATATTTAGATCAAACTTAAAAAAGTAATTGTATAATTATAAATTATTTCTTAATATAAATTTACGATTTCAAATTAAACAAGCTAAAAACGTACTCTTTGCCAATTTGCTGAGCTTTTTTCAAAGGGTTGAAAAATGTAAAAAAGAATTGAGAAAAAAACTATCCGGCGAATGCTGTATAATGAATGTTGTATAATGAAAGTAGAACTTAGTCAACTGGACAGGGGTCGGTGGATTTAGCGTCAGCTGATCGTTCAAACAGGTCCAAAAAAATTAAAATTATTCGGCGAACTTTAAAATTCGGGTATAAGATAATATTTATACTGAGATTCACGAAAAACATAGTCAGCTGCAAGTATGTGGGTGGAAAAGTCGTCAGCTGGTAGAGTAAAAGTGCTGAGTGTTGACTCGCCTAAGAGGCAGCGCGCACCACCTTTCTTGCGTTAGCTGACGACTTTTCCACCCACATAGTTGCAGCTGACTGTTTATCGTTAATCTTAGTATGAATATTATCATATACCCGAATTTCAAAGTTCGTTATAAAGATTTAATTACTAATCTCGATATTGATAACTTAACGTTAGAAAGCGTGCGTGCGGCATTCCCGAGTTTTTTTTTTAATTTGATTAAATATCCAAATTATTATTAATACACATTATTTTATGAAAATACAAATTAATACATTCGTACATTTCAAAATTATACAGAGTAACCTGATAAGGAAATGTATTTAGTTTAGTGAAAAAAAAAAAAGACTTTTTCGGCTTCCGATAACAGATCTTCCTCATTCTCATCTTCATCCGACACAGTCAGCTGCAAGTATGTGGGTGGAAAAGTCGTCAGCTGACGCAAGAAAGGTGGTGCGTGCTGCCTCTCAGGCGAGTCAACACTCAGCACTTTTACTGTACCAGCTGGCGACTTTTTCACTCAAATACTTGCAGCTGACTGTTTTTCGTGAATCTATTACCTACTATAAATATTACACAGCTCCACAAAAAAAAAAGTTTTTGATCTGGGTGACAGACCATAGTATTCCTATGTGTTTTTCGACGCTGAATTCGAATATGAGGTCAAAAAAATTCGTATACCCCCAAACTTTTGCGCTACAGCCAAAAACAACCCCGAAAATGGGGTAAAACCGTCCCATACATCAGGATTCAATGAATGGATGTAAATGAATGGTGAAAAAATGGGAAGGGAAAATGTTTTATATTCAGCAGTCACTTACTTGAATATTGACTGGAAAACTACCCTTATAATATGCTGAAAACTCCCCCTGTACAAGCATAGAGTATATAAATGCCAACAAATCGAGAGAAATGTTAAAGTTTTTATAGCTTGGAATACAGTACATGAATCTTACGCGTGTCTCAAAACCACTCATATAACAGGGTGGAAACCACCCTTATATGAAAATATACTGCGTGAATACCAATAGATTGTGGGAAATGGAGGAGTATTCGATGTTTTAATTCTAGAATAGAATCTTGGGTGACCCTGTTCTACCTTATTCTTAGTCGGTACAAAAACTACTAAATAGGGTGGAAACCATCCTTATTACAGAATAAAGCACAAATGCCAATAAATCACAGGAAATAACTTTTTTATAGTTTAAGTACAGAACATGAATTTGGAGTGACTTCCAAGGCACCTCGCTTACTCGTGACGCAAAATTTCTTCTATAAAGGGTGGTAGCCACCCTTATATAAGAATAAATTGCATGAATACCAATAAATCGTGGGAGTTTTCATTGTTTCAGTTCCAGAATAGATTCTTGAGTGACGTTGGTACCCAAAATCATCTCTAAAAAACCACCCCTCCATAAAAAAATATATTCTTCATTTAGAATGTATTGTACTAGTTTGAATTGATTTTACACCAAAATAATTGAAGACACAAGTGGATGAAGGGTCTATGTGATATTTTCAAAAAAAATAAAATGTTCATATTCTTCAGTCAAGCTGCCTATATTGAACGAAAAGGTTAATGCAGCTTGACTGAAGAATATGAACATTTTTTTAATCTTTTTTTCCTAGAATGCCTTTTTTATTATTTTCAAATGATCTTCTCATTATCTCCCTATTGTGTTCTTCGTGTGTGTCTCTTTTTATGGACCAACAGTTGTCCGCCATTAAGAAAATTTGGGTGAATACAATGAAGAGCAAGGCGAACGCTCTCACCGGGATATTTCGGAGATGGAGAAGCGGTATCAAGGAAGGTGGGATGTCCACACGATGGCCGACTATTGTTAGTCTATGAAAAGAGACACGCACGAAGAACATAAAAGAGAGCCAGTGAGGAGATCATTTGAAAATGAGAAGAAAAGGTATTCTGAGAAGAAAAATTGAAAAACTGGCATATGTACAATTTATTATGGAAGGGTGGTTTTTTAGGGATGATTTTGGGTACCAAGTGAGAACAGGGTAGATCAACGTCACTCAAGAATCTATTATGGAACTGAAACAATGAAAACTCCCACGATTTATTGGTATTCATGCAATTTATTCTTATATAAGGGTGGCTACCACCCTTTATAGAAGAGATTTTGTGTCACGAGTAAGCGAGGTGCATTGGGAGTCACTCCAGATTCATATTCTGTATTTAAACTATAAAAAAGTTATTTCCCGTGATTTATTGGCATTTGCGCTTTATTCTGTAATGAGGATGGTTTCCACCCTATTATAGGGGTAGTTTTTGTACCGACTAAGAATAAGGTAGAACAGAGTCACCCAAGATTCTATTCTGGAATTAAAACATCGAATACTCCTCCATTTCTCACAATCTATTGGTATTCATGCAGTATATTTTTATATAAGGGTGGTTCCACCCTGTTATATGGGTGGCTTTGAGACACGCGTAAGATTCATGTACTGTATTCCAAACTATAAAAACTTTAACATTTCTCGCGATTTATTGGCATATATACTCTATGCTTGTACAGGGGGAGTTTTCAGCATATTATAAGGGTAGTTTTCCAGTCAATATTCAAGCAAGTGACTGCTGAATATAAAACATTTTCCCTTCCCATTTTTTCACCATTCATTGAATCCTGATGTATGGGGGGACGGTTTTACCCCATTTTCGGGGTTGTTTTTGGCTGTAGCGCGTTTGGGGGTATACGAATTTTTTTGACCTCGGATTCGGATTCAGCGTCGAAAAACACATAGGAATACTATGGTCAGTCATCCAGATCAAAAACTTTTTTTTTGTGGGGCTGTGTTATCTTACACCCGAATTTTAAAGTTCACCGAATAATTTTAATTTCTTATGTTTTTGGACCTGTTTGATCGATCAGCTGGCGCTAAATCCAGCGCTCTCCTTCCTGCTGACTATATTCTACTTTCATTATATAACATAACCTTCCCCTCATATAAGTTTCAGCATTTGCCGGATAATTTTTTTCTCAATTTTTTTTTACGTGTTTTCACTCCTTTGACAGTCACCCCCACCGCCATCCAATCAGCTGGTGGTCCATTCATTGCAAACTTATATAAGAACAACCCATTTTAAATGTTGTCAAAGTTCGCCGGATAGTCAGTCATATTGTATACGTGCTCCCGGCCTATTATATAGTGGGCCGACTTCACTTAATGGCTAAATCATTAGTTAAGATGGACAGATGATTTTGTATTTGTCTTTCACACATTTTCAGCTTCAATGGTAAGGTAACGACAATACTAGAATTTAATATTGGTAATTTTTTTAATATATTATATCTACTAAATTCAAAGATTCAGTATCCATTTAGTGAAATGATAAAAATATTCATATAGCTATGATATTAAACATGAGTACGTATTAAATTCTGAGCTAGATTTTATTAAACTTTGTGATATTTTGTCGTTAATCAATTTTTTTTGCCTCTAAGTTTTCTTCTAAAATAAATTACTCTCATGTTCTTGTGTGACTGTACCATTTACCATCAAGCCAACGTTTTAAACCATATTTTAGAAAGAAGATATTAATCCGACTAAATCTTAAAACTTGATTACGTCCGTCATTCTCGAATGTCCTTACAGGCATAATGTTCCTCTTCTGCAAAATCACAGATTATCTGTACTTCATGTTGCTCAGAGATCTTTCGGAGAATATTTTCAAACCAGTTTCAACAATTAACTTCTATATTAAATGAAAAGTAAAACAAAAAATTCATAACGTACAATAATTTTAAGAAAAATAATTCCATTAGATTCTGCTTAAATAACTGATTATTTAAAACAAATTAATGGCAAACTTGTTTATTACATTTTTTTTGCAATTTTAATATTGTTTGCATATATTTTAATTAGAAATCAATTCATTTTATAATTTTATTCGTTTTGTAAATTACCTAGTACTCCTAATCTGTAGTTGAACGTTACCAAGATAACATTTTTTTCCATAAAATATTCAGGTCCCAAGTAATCACTACTGGCATATCCAGTAAAGAAGCCTCCCCAATGTATAAATACCATGACAGGCAAAAGTCGATTTTTTGAAATTTGTTGTCTAGCCCTCAGCTGAAATTTAAAAACTTATACAGGTCAAATATTAGATTGCTAATTTACAAAAAGTAATGTATTTGAATTTATTCGATAAATAATAAAACATACCACATGCAACTAACAAAATGAACTCTCTCTGCTACGGGGTTGATTCAACTTTAGACCGACATACCTTAGCAGCCTTTTTAAATTTTCCTATTTTCATTATTTTCTTGATGCTTTGAGGTTAGTCTGTTTACATGCAAAATTTTAAGTTCCTATCAGGCCTGGAAGCGCCCAAAAAATTCATGCGGACACCCAGATACAGCCTCTGTTACTTTGCCCTTTGTAGTAGGTATAGATGAAACAGGATTTTACAAGTTTATTCCATATTTTGTCAATTAAGAGATATAAAAAACTAACCTTGGGAGTATAGACATTCAGGTATAAACAGTCTTCAGACCCCACAACTGTAGGATTAGAAATGAGATAATTCTTTTGTAAACAATGAGGAGTATTTTCACGTGTTGATAATATCTTAGACCATTTTTTGGGTTCTACAGGTGCCTAGAATAAAATGTATTATCAATTATTTATAATTAATAAAAATGTATGAGGATGGATTGATGTGTCTTTGACACGTCCACAATTAATACACAGCCTTGAACTAATATTGATATAGGTATCTACATTAGGAAAGATATTATTGTCAATATAATTTTTTAATTTTTGACAACACAACTCTGTTTAGGGATAAACGTATACATCTTTACAGAACATACTGCTCAAAATGTGATTTAACCGTTTTCCTTGTTGCCTCAGTGAACCTCTTAAGTCTAGGGGATCTAAATTTGTTTGAGAAAGGAGACGGGGTGCTACAGTTTATAGTAAAATCCAAACCACTTCTTGGGGATAATTTACTATGAAAATTTTTTTCGCCGTATGGGGCTCAAACCCATTTTACCAGATACGCTTAGAGTGCAGGCTAGACATGTTATCCAATGAGCTACCGCTCCTCCCTAAGTTAAGTTCATTATCTATTTAGGTCACTTATTTCAGAAAACACGAGCAACATTAAAGTAGTTTAAAATTTTCGACATTAAGTCATTTTCTAAAAATTTGTTACGTACCAGTACCAAATTATATAGTGAGCATAGCATACAAAATGCAAATGGAATTTTACAGTGTTAAACAATTAAAATCAAAGGAATCGAAATTGGGAAAATCGAATTAGTACAGTACCTAGAGGTAAAAAATATGCAAAACTTCGGAATAATGTCATATTAAACGGATTTCGTTCATTTTTGGCAGTATAATAGCAAATGCTTCACAGAAAAGTTTCTATATTGTGCGGGGGCTTGATAATTTATAATTTATGGAGCTGAAGTAGAATCAAATTTTAATAAGAAAAGGTTCTATGCAATTTTTCACATAAATTGATAGTTTTTAAGTTATAACGACTTCAAAATTACGATTTTAGCTTAAAAAAAGGTATTTCCAAACGGCTTTCGTCAAGTATATTGAAAAGTATTACTTTCTCGAAAAAATGTTACAGACCAATTACAGAAAGTACAAACTGGGAATTAATTATATTTTTTTGTTTATTGATGTAGGATTAATAATTTCGGAGATATTTAAGTTTACATTTGGCATCCAAGTGTTCATAAGGTAATTATTTAGAGTGAGAGTTAAATATCTCAGAAACTGTGACACCTACGTCAAGGGTGCTAATAGGTATAATAATAGGTTATTAATTAAGCTTTCAACTGTTTTTTTATTGGTTTCTGTAGCGTAAAAAACAAAGAAGTTATGACCGAAGCAATGTGCGTCTACACATTTTTTTAATAACGTCGCCATTTTGTTACTGTAATTAGCCAGTAATGAAAAAAAAGAAATTTCAAACACTGTTTCTCATTAATATGACGTAGATGCTCAAATTTTTTGGATATTATACTTGATAAAGAAAAAAATACAGTTTAAACTATAAAGGTATTTTCGATAAAACGTATTTTTTTTCCTTTTCCAAATATCTCAATAAATATTAGTTTTATTGAAAAATGGGTAGAGACCAAAAATAAAGCGCATAAACTGATACTGAGTTTCGCTTGTTTATTTATTTACATAGATTTAATAGTTTCGGAGATATAAGAGTTTACAGATGGCGTCCGAACGTTTATAAGACGAGAAATGCAGTTTAAATGTTAAATATCTCAGAAACTGTGACACCTACTTCACACATGCTAAGAAATGAAATTAAAGACAATTAATTGCGCTTTCAAATCATTTTTTACTCGTTACTGTAGCATAAGAAATAAAGAAGTTATGACGGAAAAATATACGTATTTACATTTTTTTATATAAAAAGATCGCCGTTTTGTTACTCTAATTAACCAGTAATTTAAAAAAATTATCTCAAATACAGTTTTTCGTTAAGATGTAGCATTACCTAGATGCTCAAATTTTTTTGCTCATTTAGAGCACTTGCTTTAGAAAAACATGCATTTTAAACTTTAAAGGTAATTTCGAAACACTTGGATACCAAATATAAACTTAAATATCTCCGAAATTATTAATCCTACACCAATGAACAAAAAATATAATTAATTCCCAGTTTGTACTTTTTGTAATTGGTCTGTAACATTTTTTCGATAAAGTAATACTTTTCGAGATACTTGACGAAAACCGTTTGGAAATACCTTTTTTCTGAAATCGATCGGGAATGTCTACATTTTTGGCGCGATTTTAGAGCGAAAAATGCACAATTCCAGTATTTTAGTCCGTTGCTAGGAAACTATCAGAAAACAGACCGGAAAAGATCCGTTGCCAAGCAACGATCAACAAAGCCGTACGGGAATGTTACTTCCCGGCCTAGGCCGGGAAGTAACATTCCCGTACGGCTTTTTATATATATTTTAATATGTTAATATTTTTGATTTTTATACGTTTAAAATAGTATTGATTGTAATTTCAGAAAATTCTTTTTTTTAATGTTTATATTTTTTATTTTTATACGTTTAAAATAGTATTTATTGTGATTTCAGAAAAAATAGTATGTGTACTTCGGTGTGAAAGCACATTCCCAGACTTCGATGCTTGTTGGCCTCGGCTAGCGCCTCGGCCAACAATTGCATCGTCGTCCGGGAATGTATCGCTTTCACACCTAGATACACAATATACTATTCTTTAAGCTAAAATCGCAATTTTGAAGTCGTTATAACTTAAAAACTATCAATTTATGTGAAAAATTGCATAGAACCTTTTCTTCTTAAAATTTGATTCTATTTCAGCTCCAATAAATATATATGTTTTTTAAGTACCACCCCCTGAGAGGAGGTGGCATCCACCCCCTATAAATTAGCAAGCCCCCGCACAATATAGAAACTTTTCTGTGAAGCATTTACTATTATACTGCCAAAAATGAACGAAATCCGTTCAATATGACATTATTCCGAAGTTAAAACCTCTAGTTACTGTACCAAATGTAGAATACGAAATAACATATATTTCTACTGATGACTGCAAACGTGTGTATACTGGTCAAACAAAAAGATATTTCAAAGACAGATGAAATAAACACAAGTTCGATACAAGAAAGTCATTAATATTAAATCAAAAGACTTACAATGTTAATTGAATATAATATGTTACAAAATCTGTCATGGTTATTTTTTTATATATAAAATATCAGAATTTTAGAAAATGTGGTAAAAGAAAGTGTTTTTAGAAATTGAAATATTAAAATATGAACAGCAATAATAAACTCACAATTATTGTAGTTTGAATGCAACATATTTTGAATCGACTTCACTACATTTTAAAAAGGAGGAGGTTCTCAATTCGACCAGTAGGCATATTTTTGTATGTAAATGCTCAATCATTCTCTCTCATTCTCTCATTCAAACTCTGGATTGGCTTTTCTATGAAATCTTTCTCAAACTGCAAGGTCGGCGGTGGCAGAATGATTTTATCGAACTACATCTAGTGCAAGGCGAGCAAAAATTTTAAAAGACTTTTTTTAGTCCAGAATTTGGTGAAGCAAAATTTTATTTTGTGATATAAAAATTAAATTTTATAAAAATGATTATAAATAATGATTTCATAATTTTCGACGAATATTTTTAGCGTATAGAAGCTAAATAAAAACGCCACTAAAAGGATGAAAAAAAATTTAATCACCTTCAAAAAAAGTCTCATAATTTAGGTTATTTTAGGGATTTACTAAAAATTGGTGGATGATGGAGCTAAACGGACACCCGATTCGTATTCAGCACGTCGAAATACATGGGGTTTGCCTAATGGAGGCCCAGCAACAGACCACTTTTCACTTTTTTTTGTGTGTCTGTAATATATTTGCATTCGTAGTTTTGCGGTTTTCTGGAAAATGGCGGAGAATCCGGTGATAGACATTTATTACACAGGAACACACACACAAAAAATGGTCTGTTTCTGGGACTCCATTGGGTATCGCCTATGTATTTCGAAGTGCGGAATATGAGTCAGGTGTCTGTTTATCCACTATCCGCCAATTTCTTGTAAATCCCGAAAACAACCTAAATTATGAGTTTTTTTAGGTTATTTTCGCGACATACAAAAAAATGGTAGGTGATGGAGCAATTCTGACTCCGGATTCGAATTCATTCAAAATACATAAAGATAAGTTGGTCTAGGCATAAAAAGACACCACTTTTTTATTTTGTGTGCCTGTGGTTATCTTTGTTAAGCCCTTTTTTCGTAGTGTACATGTCCTCCTATGTCCTCCTATTTGGTGAATCTCGAATTTGACATGTGAGTTAGTGGGACAAGACACGACAGGAGCGTCTCAAATATGTAAAAAAGTGGGTGTCGTTAACTTAAATCATTGACGCAGACTTCTTTTTTTTTATGAATTATGGACATCATGAAATGCCCAAAAAGCCGGTCTGCCACCTTACTTGCAGGACAAAATACAAGGGCCACTGCATTTAAAAAAAAACGAAGTAATTTGACTGAAATCATCAACTTTGAAACTTATGAAACTTTTAGTTTATAGTATAAAATGCAAAAAGAAAAAGCATCTATAATGGGCTAGTAGACAATAACGAAAACGACATAATTAATAATATAGTATTATAGTATGACTCTCCAAAATGTTATAACTATAATTTCAAGGTAATTTTACCGACTATTATTGGTTTTATTGTAAAATGAATATGCTTAAAATCAGAGTCGATTTAAAATAAGGTAGTTTTCCGGATGTCTCGTGACGTAATAGCGTTATAACCTCTAAAACAGGGGCATTTTACATTTGACAGTAACTAGCTACGTTGCCACATTTCTAAAAAAAATGTGCACTACTGCACTGTCTGAAATAAATTTTAATATTAATTTTTAACACTGTTTCAAATACCTAGCAAGTAAATATTTTATATATTTTTAAGGCTGATTGATAACTTGCTAATAACAGAATTGTTATATTATAGAGGATTTCGTATAGTAGTACAGAATATCTTACATTATTTATCGAAATATGGCAACGTAGCACTCGTTTCTCTGTTCAAGCCCAAATTAGAATCTGGTGATTACGCTATTACGTCATAGCCAATAGAATATCCCGAAAATTGGCGGCAATATCTAACTGTTTAAACACAGTTTAAACTTCATGATTTTTTTTGCTATAGGGCATTATTTAAAAAATAAAATAAAAAATACGGGTCAATCGTTTTTATGTGTAGATGTTATGAAAATTATTTAAAAAAAAATGTATACTTGTCCATTGACTTCAGATTTATTCTGCATATAAAAAATGTCGGTGTGTTTGATGGTGCGGTAAAGATCAAAGACGCCGACATTTTTTATATGCAGCATAGATCTGAAATAAACTATACCAGTCTTCTAGCAGGACACATGCCCTCTGGCAGCCGTCCGAAGGGATGAAATGGGTAGACGCTCTAAGAGCCACGAGCGCTACGGTAATATACTTCATACTGATTAACTTGAAACTTGAAACTTGCATGAATTTACGAGAATATATTACTTTATAATAATATATGCAAAGGATATATCACAAGGACACTCTCTTCTCGTCCAGGGGCATATCAGGACATTTTTTTGTTATAACATTACACAGGTAGGCCACGGGAAGGGTTATATCTGACAATAGGAAAGACAATTAAAGAATACTATAAAGTAACAGTCTAATAGTGTTCAAAAAATTAACTAATACGTTTTAGATTTGCGTGTTCTTGAGGGCCAATAGATGAATAGCATTTGTTGGAGGAGGAACACTAATACTAACTAAGTTTTTTAATATAACATTAGTAGCCTTGGTGATTCTGACAACTAAAGAAAATATGTGTTATTTGAATTATAACTTTTTTCTTTTTCACTTATCATTTGATAACTTATTTTACTAATGAGTACTGTATGAAAATTGCAATCATTTTCGAGAAAAAATATTGAATTTAGTACTCGACTAGATCTTTTCCCAATTATAAAAATGTAACAAACTTGTGTTTCCTCATTATTTATTAAGAACTATTATATGATTCAAACTGAACTTTCATTTATTACTACCATGACTTCATGTAATCAATGTATAATGTCTCATTACTATAATATAAGAATAAATTAAATGTACACTAAATCATTTCCTTTTTAATTCCTCTGTTATAAAAATTATTGTAACACAAAAAGTTAGTATAATTCAAGTTTATTTCTCGTAATAAATTATTAAAATTAAAATTATTATAAGTAGTTTCCAAAGATATATTTTCCTTTAAATAAAAATATGTTTCATAGAGTAATATTGAATCGTTTAGTAATTATGCATTATTTAAATGAATTGGTCATTTCTAAAAAAAATAATAAATGTTTTATTTTATAATACCCGGAATTGCACATTTCCCTTCAGAGGAATGTTGGTACCAAGTTTTTTTTATGGCGTTCGGTCAAGGACCATACTGCCAGCCGCAATTTTTTCAAAGCCAATTAAAATCCTAAATTAATTTATTGCTTATACAACATACATGAATACTATGATAAGTATGAGAAAATATCCTGTGTCTAACCTAACACGAGAGAGAGGAGAATATATATAGAAGATGACGAAAAAGGATATAACGGTCACACACTTATCGTTCTGGGATCTGTCAGGACATTTTAAAATATACATTACAGGGAGGACCACGGTTGGAAGGGTAAGTAACATAAGGAAAAACACACGGTAACAAATATAACCTACAACTTAATTCCAGTCTCTTCTAAGAACCCTATAATATGCGTATAAATTCTCCTAGATCCTATAGTCAGTAAATTGAGCACATTAAATGGAGCTATTATATTGCAATTTCTTGTAATATTGTTGACCAATGTAGTAGAGGCATTTCGATATTTTGAACATACGAAAAATATATGGTCGAGGTCAGCTGTCGTGTTACATTGATCACAATTTGGTGATACCAATTTTATGCAAGTGCGCGGGGTAACACGCGTGGCCAAATTTTCAACGAATGAGAGATGTTACATACTTTCTCGATACTTGGAGATCTTCATGCCAGAGTTTATTAGGTATATTGGCGTGTATCATCGTATACCTAGTAGGGTTAGTAAAGCAGTATTCATTCCATTGATAATTCCATAGGTCTTTCATGTTAAATTTAAGTACACTATACACGTCTGCTAAACTAATTTTGTATTGTAGTGTGGATCTTGATCTTCTTTAGCTAGTTTATCAACGTATTCATTATGTTTTATGCCTATCTGTGCTTTAACCCAAACGAATATAACTATTTTCCCGGTTAAGTGGATTTGGTGAATGATGTTTTTTATGTTGAGGATGTATGGATTGACTTTATAACTAAATGTGTTTGTATTATTGATTGCATTGAGAACAGATAGGGAATCGAATAGAATGATTGAATGATGAAGCGTCAGACTCTTACTGACCAAAGCCCCCTCCTCCCGGGCTTGCTTGTATACTACTCGGGGGGCACTGCAGCCTCCTGGGCTTGTTGTGCTCACCCTGTATAGCCCTAGCAACTGTTGTTTCGCTGCGCGGTGCTCCTTAGATGGTCCGATCGGGAGGAGTCGGAGCGATCACCCATCCAAGTCCTCACCGCGCGCTATGTTGCTGCACTCGGTGATCTCGTATAGGTCCAACAACAACAATAATATTTTATTTTAAGTTCAAGTACAATATATGTGCCTCACCGGATCCTAGCCCGGAGCCAGTCAGACAACCACGGCGAACATCGCCGAGGTGGGTGTGAGGCTGGATGGGGTAGGTCCGGTTCGGCTTGGAAATAAATTCGAGGGGGGTGCTAGAAGCTCCTGTCTGCCACGGGCAGACTTAAAAAGTAGATTAAAATTTTTAATGTGTCCACATGGACCTAAAAGTAACTTAAAAATAAACACAACACTGAGAACACTAAAATCGTAGGCGAGCGCACTTCGTAATTTTGATTGTTGATACGGGGAACACAACTAAACGAAAAAACCCGGTCGAACAAATGACGACCTTGTGGTCTGATCGCCGACAAGGAAGGTAGGGTGGAAATAAAATTGTGGTTTAAAAAGTTAGGATTTAGGTAAGTTTTCGGACTAGAGGGGATTTAGAGAGACAAAAAAGGAATGAAAATAACAAAAAGGATAAAAGAACAAAATTGTACAAACATAAATAGGGAGAAAGGGGGATTGGAAAGATGTAAGGTTGAGGAAAGATAAGAGTAAGGGTAGGAGTAAGTTTTCGTGGAAGCAAGTGTGGCTAGTGGAGCTGCCGGAAGATAGGCAACGCCTGGTACGGTAGGGGGTGTCTTATATCGAAAAGTATGGCATTATGCTGTCTGATTCGGGTAATGTTGCGGGTCAGCGGGCTACCGTCCAGTTTAAATTGGTAGAATTTTTGCGAGGTTTCTTGGACGTAGTCCGCTACTGGGGTTATGTCGTGGCAACGTGCATAGAGATTTCTGAGGGAGGTGTACCTACCAGAGTCTGAAATGAGGCGCATAAATTTGTGTCCGGTCCCCATACCCACCTAACGTCTCACCTGATTGAAGTTGGATGATTACATTGTTTAACATACTGTAGTGCCTCATATATTGCTATGGCCTCTGCGGTGAAGATAGTACAATTGGTGTTCAGATTAAAAATTTTCTCTAAGTTCAATGATAGGATGAAATAAGCTCCACCAGTATGTGAATTGATTTTAGATGCATTGTGTAAATAATCAGTGGGTCGTCAAATTGATTTAGAATACTTATTAAAGTATTCGAGTTTATGAGGTGATTTTCACTATAAGATGGCGTAATGGTGTGGGTATAGGTGAATAAAGCAAAGAAATTAAATTTATTGAGAGAAAATTTTCCGAAGTCGGGAAATTCAGAGCAGTATCGAAAAGCTGAAGTCATGGGGGGTTGACGGTTTTTTAATCCAAAACTTATTACATAATGTGTTTAAGCTTACAGTTTTATCTAATAGTGGAGTATTGAAATAAAAGTGTTTCGCATGAATTTGTTGCTAAGAAACTCCCTCCTTAAATCAAGGGGGGGGGTTCAAGAGCTTCCACGTAAAGTGGGTGGATGGGAGTGGAATTCATTGCACCAAGGCAAATCCGAATTGCTTTTCTTTGAGTAATTTCCAGCCTGTTTAGTAAAGACTTGTTTGCAGATCCATATATAATACATCCGTAATCTATAACTGATCTAATGTATGCTTTATAGAAAAGCAAGGCAACCTTTACGTCTGCTCCCCACCAGGTTATAGTGACAAGTTTTAAATGGTACCAAGTTAAAAAATATCTTTCCTGCTAACGAAATAATCATTGTTATAATTTTCGGAAAGACAATTTTCCGGCCCTATATAATTTAATCGCAGGTGTCGATTGGCAGTTTCTCGAAACTCTTACTAATGTGGAAGGAGCAACTAGTTGTTTTTATGATAAACTTTATTCCGTTATTGATCTATGTGTACCCAAATTCCCAGCTACTAACAAGAGAAAATATCGTCCATGGTACAACTCTCGGATTATAAATAATATCAAGTTAAATTCTATACTGGCGTTTATATAAGGGTGCGTTGGACGAATTTAAAATATTGAAATCTAAAATAAAATCGGACATTAACATATCCTACAAGGTTACAAGGTTTACGTTCAAACAGCTGAAACTAATATAAAAAGTGATCCATGTAAGTTAATTAATAACAAAAAAGAAACGTCTAGCATATCCAGTCAAATGTCCTATAACCAGGCCCGTGGAGAGCCAGTATGGGCCCCGGGGTAAAATCAAATCGGCGGGCCCCCCTCGTATGGGACACATCAATAATACTAATTTTCAATACACATAATATTTCATTTGAAATACAATCAATACAAAAATGTATTTAACAGTGATGATGCCGGGCCCCTTCGGGCCCGGGCCCCGGGGCTGCAGCCCCGCCTGCCCCCCCTGTCACCAGCCCTGCCTATAACGAAAGCCAGTTAGATGATCTGAATGATATTATTAATGCCTTTGTTGACTTTTTCTGTAAATCTTATTTACCTTCATCTCCCTTCTCCAAGATACCAGTAGAGGCATCAAGATTTAACTCAACTTTTCACTTACGAGAATTTAATGAGAGTCAAGCAACGGTTGCACTAAAGAAAATAAAACCCAAAATAACAACCGGCCCTGAGAGAATACCCGCATTTCTGTTGAAGGATTGTGCATATGTGCTGGCGTATTCCCTAAAAATAATTTTCAACTTATGTATCAATAACTGTGAAATACCCAAACTGTGCTCGAAAATGTGTCCAATTTACAAAAAAGGGGATAAGTTTGATATAACCAACTTTCGATCGATTTCAATCATTTGAAACTTTTTCAAAGCATTAGAAATATTATTACAAGATTTCATATATCACCATGTCTCTACGAATATACCGGTCTTCCAGCATGGCTTTATGCGAGGCCGTTCTACAGTACTGGATTTGGTTTGTTTTACTGTTTATAGTTGAATCTCTAAATATAGGGACTCAGACGGATGTAATTTATACAGATTTCTCAAAAGCTTTCGACAGGCTTGATCACAATTTGATTCTACACGAACTTAGCTACTTGGCATGTCGGATGCTTTAATTACACTATTTGAGTCATACTTATATAACAGGGCAGACGGATATAATTTATACAGATTTCTCAAAAGCTTTCTACAGGCTTCATCACAAACTTAGCTACTTGGCATGTCGGATACTTTAATTACACTATTTGAATATAACAGGACACAATATGTTGTTTCTAACGGGTTTAAGTCGGGCGAATATTTGGCAACATCCGGAGTTCCACAAGGATCCATACTTGGACCCTTGTTATTTATTATTTTCATCAATGACGTTGTAGATATTTTAGATGTCAATTGTCTCATTTATTCTGATGATCTAAAGATTTATAGTGTTGTTAATAGTATCGAGGATTGTCTCCATCTACTAGGAAACTTGGACAACGTGAATGCTTGGTGCCAAGAAAATAAGTTGACCTTAAATACCAATAAGTGTAATATAATGTTTCAAATAAATCGACGCACATAATATTTGATTACAATTTTGATAATGTCAATATAATTCGACCTAAAATATTTCGCGATCTTGGCTTTGATTCAAAACTCTTTTTTACATAACATATAGACGCCATCGTCTCAGAGGCTACTAAGATCTATGGATTTATAACGCGAAATTGTCGCAATTAAATTGCTTTACTTTAGTTTTGTCAGACCCAAGCTTGAGTATGCTTCTCCTGTATGGTCTCCATATTATAATACGCACATAAATATCATAGAATCGGTACAACGTCGATTTTTAAAATTTTTATCATTTAAATCTGATATTTTTAAAAGCGTTATATTCTCGTTATGCAAGTTCCAAGTCAATCAGTGAAGTATATTGTCGTAACGCAAGTGGCTCGCGACGTGCCAACGCATTCATTCCTTCAGACCGCTGGCAGACGACATTTGTCCTGCTGGAAGACTGGTAAATTACGGTCTCTTTTATTTTATACTATAAACTATTGATATAAGAAGCTTCAATATTAATGATTAAGTCAAACTACTTTGTTCAAATGGCAGATGCATTTGTCCTGTAGATAAGATGGCACGCAGGCATTTTCAACATTTCATGATGTTCATCATAAAATGAATTGAAGGTTACTGATTGCTTTGTTGAGATGCTTCTGCAGAGCCTTATCTCGCGCGTACCCTGGCTGACAGTCATTTTCACTATTTATGGCACAAGAATAATGTTAAAAATAATGTTAATGAAATCTTCCTAAAATTTCCGTCGCTAGATCCAGGGCTATAATGTTGTCGGGTAAAAATTAAAATTTAACCTTAAATCTCAAATCTCCTGTGGGAGGTCTGGCATATGGTATTCCTTTAAATGCATAATATGTTCTACCAGATCTTGAAAATTCTTCTCTTCCTCTAACAATGCCATATTTAGTTTCGACAATAGGATCTTCTTTAGCAATTGCTTTACATAATACTAATATAGTACAGGTGATTATAATTTTGAAGGAATTCATTATCTGAAAATAAAACAAATTTTAAGAAAAAAGCATTAATTTTTTTTCAGCAAGAAATTTTCGATGTAAATATACAATATATTTACATCAAAAGTGAATTTTACTAATCTTACTATACTATGTACAATTGTAATAATAATAATAAAAAATATATTTATTGCATATTTGGATAAAATACAGTGTCCACAAAAATTCTGCACCATATGGAAAATCTGTTGACTTTTTGAAAAATTTTATTTTTGATAAAAGTTAGTGCATACTCTCAAACGAAAAAAAACGGGTTGCACAAATTTGTGTTAGGTTGGAAAATATTTTTTTTTGAAATTCGTTTAAGGGCAAACTGTATTTATTTTTGAAGATATTGAAAAATGTTATTTTAGGATGTTGTTTATGATGCGAAGTTATATCAAATTTGGTTTTTTAAAAATAAAAATTTTGCACTTTTTTACCCATTTTTTAATATTTTTCTGTTATTATAATTCTCTCTATCTAATAGTTTCAGCCTAAGTGAGGGATTAATCCACTTTGAAGAACTTTTACAACGATTAACATACTCGTAATAAAATGAATGGTAATGCCATAACACACTGTCATTATATGTAAAGAGCACATTAGTTTCAATCATATATTTCAGTGAGCTAATCTTAAATATATAAGCAACATCAGAGTATTTAAAAAGAAAGTTTTCACATATTTCTACGACGGGGATGTTTTATAATGTTACAGAATTTTTAAAATTTTGTTTTAAATTAAAATTAAATTATTATAAATTGTATTTGGTTATGTTTTATTATACGTACGTCCATTAGAAGTGTTATTATTTTAATTCACCGTGTTTCTTTGCTTGTCGATTTTATCTGTTTATTAATTTATTTTGTGTTGTTGTGCACTCCCAGACTTTAACTGGATAATAAATAAATGTTTTTCAAATAGTAATTTGAGTACTGATGAGTCTTCCTATACCTTTGCCCAAGGACTTTCGTCTAACATTTAACTCATGAAATACATTTTAGGAAAAAAGAAGGAAATATCAAAATATATCAGAATAAAATCAATGTTAAACTTTGACATCTTTATTCTTATTCTTTATATATTTTAGATTTGGATGAATTTAGATCAAACACAATAATTACCGATTGGTTTTATTCAATTCTAATCACAACATTTTTCTTTACTCTAAATTAAAATTAATGATCTAGATTATTTTTATATAATTAATATTAGACTCACCACAGTAATATTTTAATGAAACAGGTACTTCACTATGTGACTAAAATTTAAATAAATAAGCAAAATTGAACAGAGAGTGCTCAATACGCGATTTTATATAGCTCAGATAGTGTATGCACATTTTATTCATACAGATTGTTTATATATTTTTTAAATAATTTTTTACTTATCTTAAAATATTTTATTTTTTATAAATATTTATTGCGTGCTTGTCATTATTAATTTATTGCAGAGAGATTTTGATTACATTTATTAATTAACGAAAAAGCGCAATAAGTTATCTTTTTGTTGCCAAAATTTACGAAAATAGCATCAATGTGCATCCTTATGCATTAATTCACTACTAATAATAGATTATGACATTATTCTTCATGTTTTCCATAAAAAAACAATTATTTCTCATGTGTTATTGTAACTGCTACAAAATTAAATATATAACCAATGATTAACACACATACAGGGCGTAGGCAAATAAAATGTGCTAATGATAATAATATTCTACAAACAAATATCAAATAGAAGATACACACCGAGAGACAGTCATAAATATAACATAATAACAAAAGGTAATTAGTAAAAACATGGGAGATTGGCCAATTCCGAATATTTAATATGAATGTAATTATAAATAAATGAACGGTTCATCCGTCTAAGATAATTAAAACTATAAACAAACTGTTTAAGAATTAATAACTGAATATAATCAATGATTATGAATTCAAAAGCAGTGTAATAAACTTAACTAAATCTTTCAAAAGGATGTGCTTATACACCATCTACATTTTACATAGGTTATTTAAAGGAATATTTATATCACTTTTAAACAACAAACACGTAGCACTCGCGAAAACAATTTCGTCTGTTTGTTTATGCAGAAAAAAAGAGACAACAGTTATAACTAGCTCCGAGCTAGTGGAATACAAAGTTAACCAAATAACGCACTAACGCTACCTAGATGTTAAGAAGCCGGCAAAATACTGGGAATCGTTGATGACCAAACGGAGGAAAATAAATGTGTACAGGAATTGAAGAACTGCTGGAAAACAGACAAAAACACTGCTGTTGGTTACACACACAAATTTTATAGATTGGTATCAGCTGTAACCACAATTAAAGGCAAAATTATACCACTATGGGTTTATGGTTAACACTGGCACTAATGTGCTTTATTATTAACTACTTGTAAAATAATAGTATATTATTTAGTATATTATCAATGAGCGGTGATGTAGGTAATAACTCACGCAGATGAAGTTTACAGCACTAGCCGTAGGCGAGTGCTGTATTCATCAAGTGAGTTATTACCATTATCGCAAGTTAGCCCAGTCGATGAAGGTAATTTACCCACAAAAATTTGCAAACTGAATAATTTTTTTTTAATGAGTTCGTGAAAGTGTATAGAATAATATCCTGAAAAATTTACATTTCTCTCTGATGCAGAACATAAAAAAAATCATCCATTTTTTCAAAAGTTTGAAATTAAATCAAGCTATAAAAAATTGAAAATACAGATGGATAAATCACGTATTTATGAACAAAAAATGACCTAACGAAATTTATGGTTAAAGCCACAGTTTTCCCGGAAGTCAAGTGTAACGTTATAACTCGGAGCGAGATCCATGGTTGTGCGCGCTTAAATACGCATGACTGTGACACCGACGTGCGACGCACTGAATTACATGTCACTAAATCAGAATATGTTCAATCTATATGAGTGTTGGTTCATTTAAAAGATGGAAATTGTAGCTTTCTGATGGTTTTTTGTTTTAAACAATACAAGCAAAGGATGGACGGGAAAAATATACTTATATATATATATATATATATATATATATATATATATATATATATATATATATATATATATATATATATATATATTTACAGAAATGGTATAAAGCTGAACCAGAAATATGATTTTTTATACACCATTCTGAACCAGCCCGACGTACCTGAACCATATATGTGGTTCAGGTTTGTTTTCCTCAATAAACTTGTTCATAACGTCCCCGCCCATTATTGATGACATCTTTTTCTGTAAGCTTAAGATTGGCTGCTCGTCTGCCATTAACTTTTAGCGGGAAAAAAAGCGCGGGATGTTTGGTATTGCACGTTTTATGATGGTTCAGGTTTGATAGAAAGATATGTTTTCCAGTTCGAGGTTTGTCCGCATTAGGTTGTGGCGCTGTTTTGAAATCTGTATATAGTGATATACAAATATAAATATTTTTAGCATCAAGCTGAACCAATAAATTTGGCAATACTGTATTTATGGTTCTCTTGTTTATTATAAATAATTGAGTTAGTTTCATATTTGATATTAATATCAGGTATATATCTGAATTTCACGAAATTCATTTACCTTGGAAAATAAACGTCTAAAAATAAAAAAATGTCGTATTTCGAAATTTCTATTGATAATGTTTAAATGCGTCGGCTCGTAGAAGTGCAATTTTTTTTTAATTGTAGAGGTTCGAACATATTATGCAATGCAATTAAGAAGTTTTTTTAATTTAAATTTTTTTGGAATTTGTTTTTAATTTTCGCAATTGTAGTCAATACAAATTCAAATAATTCTGGATTTTTTGTGAAACCAAAAACAGTAAAGAATTATGAATGTAGATGAGAAATCTACATTTAAAATAAAGAATATGATCTACCTGCATCTGGAGCCGACATGCGTTAGTTTTTGCATTTCGGTCGCTTATAAATAAACAAAATGATATTTCTTGGACTTAAGATTAGTTGTTCAGGTTAGATCTTTTTTCGCGGCAAAATTAAGAAAGCTATACAAAAAATGCACTTTTTGTAAATAAAAGCTAAACAAATTACTTTACGTAAAATTAAAGTGGACAATCAAATTGGCACAAAAAGAAATCAAGTAATTTAAAAAGAAAGAAAGTTCCAATAAGACAAAAATAAAAAAAATTAAAAATCTATTGATTTTTCTATACAAAAAATTGAAACAAAATATTTTATGTTAAATTAAATAAAAAATTTAAAATTTTAGAAAAAAGAAAATAATTAAAGGAAAAAATTCCGATAGATTGAAAATTGAGAAAGATTAGTTATTATAAACGCTAGTTGCAAAATTCGAGGGGTAGGAACGGGAAATTGTTCGTGTGGAGCATGCGTTATGCTTTAGTTGTAATTATAAAAATTGTAGTTCCAGATTGCTTTTAACTAACAGAGATAAAATATAAGCATTGAAGAAAAACCACACGAAATTTCAATAAGAAATATCAATTTGTTTATTTGTAAACAACTGAAACGCAAAAGCTAACGTATCTTGACCCCCAAATGCAAGGCACAGGCACAGTAGGTATTGTTATTTTTTGAATATTGATTTTCTCATCTACTTTCACAATTCGTTTACAGTCTGGTTTCATAAAAAATCCACAGTGTGGAATTCGTTCATAACTACAATTGTAAACAAATTTCAAAAAATGGTTTCAATGAAGAAAATTTTTTTTTCTTGTCAGCATTGTAAAATACATGTAAAAACCTACATATAAAGAAAATAGTCCTATTACGTGTGATTAAAATTTCGATTTTTTTAGATTTCGGCAGTTTAACTAAATATTTTGCGCTAAAAGAAGATTTAGTTCAATAAAAGACATGGTTTCACCTACTTTCGTTAAGATTTATGTATTATTACATTACATTCTGAAATTATCCAAAAAAGGATATTTCTAAGGATTTTACTTTTTTTATTTGTACATTTAATTTTATTCTAAATTTTATTGTGAATAATTTGTTACTTTTATTTTTGCGGCGGAATTACTAGGACCGAAAATAATAGCAGAGAGGAAAATAGCACCAGATTTTGTCAATAGTTTTTGTTTAAAAATTAATACCAAACGACGCGCACAATAGCAAACACATGATTTTCTTTATACCTGCCATATTTGACTCTTTTTAAATGCCGAAAAATTGAGTTATTTTTAAAATTTTCGAAAAATTTTAGAGGAAAAGTTCTTTATTTTTTAATTTTATACATGTATCAACTTTCAACTCTATCTTGAATTTTTTTAAATTTAATGCATTTTTAGAGATACGTTAATTTTACTTTCACATCCACGTAGTGGAGTGGAAGTATAGTCATCGTAAAAAAAAGTTTTTTTCTTCAAATAGGCTTATACATGAAATGTCGAAATTTTAAGTTTGGGCAAAAAAAAATTCTGTCTGCCGGTCTGTTTGCAACTTTTATGTGTGCAGGATTACTCAGAAACGGTTTATGATATTGACTGGATATTTGATACACCTTATGTATTATACCGCAATCTTGAACTTGATTATATTTTGATTTTATTCCGTTGAAGGGTTGGGTGTTTGGGGGGTAAATGGGAGAAAATGGCGGTAAATAGGTAAAGCTAGCAAGTAACAATTCATAAAATTGGGATTAAGTGTATATACGAGCTCGCAATTTTTTTGACATCAGCCACCTCCATTACCACCCCCACACCGTTATTCAAGGGAGTAAGAAATAAAATTGTGATTAAGTGTGTATACAAGTACCTAATGCGGTCTATGGCATCAGCTACACCCCCCCTACCATCCCCATTACTACCTCCATCTCATTATTGGAAGGGGTAAAAAATGAAATTGTCATTTAGTGTCCATACAAGAATCAAAGGTTTCAAATTTTTTTATTTTTTTATTTTTTTTTAGCATTAGCCACCCCCCTCTACCACCCTCATCGCATTATTCAAAAGGGAAAAAAAGTAAAATTGTTATTTAGTGTGTATACAAGAACCGAAAACTTCAACATTTTTTTCAATATTAGCCACCCTCTCTACTATCACCAAACCATTATTAAAGAGATTAAAAAAATAAAATTGTTATTTAGTATGTATGAAATAAAAAAGGCCTCAAAAATGTATTTGGTACTAGCCACGCCCTCTACGTACCCTATTGTTAAAGGGGCAAAAAAATTAAATTGTGATTTAGTGTATATACGAAAACGAAAGGCCCCAAAAATTTTTTTGGCGTTAGCCACTCTCTCTACCATAACTATCACTACCACTACTCCATTATTAAATGAGGTAAAAAATAAAATTGTGATTTGTTGTGTGTACAAGAACCAAATGCCTCCCAAAGGCAACTACCTCACTACCGTGTGGCATATCGTTTTATGGGTTTTTGAAGTACATGAATTCAAATATTATATTATTGGAGTTCTATCAACAATTATTTCCACATAGTGAAGTACAAATATAGTATTGATATTTTTTGGTATTGTAAGGGACTTAGATAGGAAATCTGGATGTGACAGTAGTGATTCCTTAGACAGCTGATTTTGCATTTTGGTCGCTTATAAATAAACAAATTGATATTTCTTCTTAAAATGTGTACTAGTTATTCTCCAATATTTATATTTTTGTGTCAGCTGGTAGACAATAATCCAAAACCACAATTGTTAAAAGGACGCGCATTGTTTCTATATTTTTTATAATGCAGAAACAATAAACATACAACCATTTTAATGTTTAATTGATCGTCTTTAATTCTGGTCCTTCATAGTGTCGTGGTTTCTAAGATATTTGACATTTAAACAAACTACTGAATCCTATAAACGTTCGGTTGCCGTCTTTAAACTTAAATTTCTCCAAAACTATTAATCCTATATAAATATAAAAATATTTCATTCTCAGTGTATAACCTTTATTTTTTATGTTCCCCATTTTTTGCAATTTATTGAGATATTTGCAAGGGAACAATTTCACGTTTTTTTCGAAAATTTTTAGTTAGTTTAAAATGCATTTTTTTTCTTGTCAAAGGAAGAAAAAAATTGAGCATGTGATCCTGATCATACTATATTACTATACTGTTAACGAATTTGAGTATTTGAGAATTTTATTTTTGCTGACTACTTACAGTAATAAAATGGAAACTTTTTATTAAAAAAATGTGAAAAGGCATGTTTTTTTTTCTCACAGCTTATTTGTATTTAATGTTATAGAAATATTTAAAAAAATCATTTGAAAGCTTAATTAATATTTCGTTGTTTTGGCTGATATAATTTTTGACGTAAGTGCCATAATTTCTCAGGTGTTTAACATTTAAACTAAATGCTTCATCTTATAAACATTCGGACGCCATCTTTATAATCCCAGATCTCCGAAACCATTAATTCTGCAGAAATTAGGGGAAAAAATCAAATTTATCCTGTGTTTAGTAGATTTCTTATTTGTCTCTAGCAGTTTTCCCTAATTGTAATCTTTTCCAATTATTTGACCAAAATCGTTTCGAAATACCTTTTTCTTAAAGCGAAAGTATCAATTTTCAAGTCCTCATAAATAAATAATATAGAAACTTTTCTGTGATGCATTCACTATTAAACTGCCAGAAATAAATGAAATCAAATTCAAATGATATTATTTTGAAATTAAAACCTCCAGTTACTGTACTAGGATTTTAGTGTGGGCAGAACGAAAAAAATCAATCAAATATTTTAACTACAGAAGGGTAATTAATATTCTCTAATACAGAATGGTATTTATCAGTTTTTATCAGTATTTTAATTTATTCTCCTAAAATTTCTTCAACTAAATTTTCAGCTCTTGTTATTGCCATTCAATATGTTTGAAAACTGTAATGCGTAAAAGGCGGCAAAAAAGACAATAATGTGACAACCATGTGTCAAAAAGGTACCTATTTAAAGGGTGCACTGACCTGACCTAAATTCGAAGTGAATAATCCACCACGGGGGTCCAGCAAACTGGCCCGTAAACCTTGGAAGATACTTCTATATTACATATTTTTATAATATATATTATAATATTTTAACTTTATTAATTGAATATTTATAATTTCCTATTTATTTTTCTCACAATGTTTTCCTTACATTAAGGAATATGAAAGAATATTTTGGAGTCACCGTTTTCTTTTTAAATTTTTTAAACACCAGACTCGTAATTAATGACGTTTAGGTGAATATTTTCAAGCCAATATAATAGAAAATTTTCTGATTGTAACATTTTCAACACAATTTTTCATAAGAAATCGATTTTTTTGAATTCTAAAAAAAATTTAGCGGTCAAGGAAAAGTGGAAATAGTCCAATGCAATAAGGTTTATACCTGGGAACCAGCTATAGTGAATGGATTTGAATGATTTTTTTTGTTGGATCTCTAATGCCATAAACTAAAAAGTTTACCCATTGAAAATTACCGCCATTTCGAGAATCCGTAAATTAAAAAATTAAATCAAAATTTTTAGAAATCCCAACAATAAACACAATTATCGGAATTTTTAAATATTTCTTTTAAGAAATTAATGATTGTTATAGTTTTCGAGGTTGTTTATAAAGAATTTGTAATGAAATGAAACTTTAATCTGTATTTTTAAAATATATATTATCGCATTATCAGCTTTTTATTTTTAAAGGTGGAAACCAACTCTAAAAACTGAAGAATTAATTATATTTCTAATTTTACGAATAAATTAACGAAAATCCAGAGACTTATGTTTTTGAGGTCGCTGAATATGACTGAGATCAAAACATATGAGATAAAAATATTAAGGGTTGAAACACCCTTAAATTCTGAAAAATTAATAATTCTTCTAATGTTACAAATGAATTCACGAAAATCCATATACTTGTGATTTTTAGGTTGATGAATATGATTATGAGGTCTAAATTTATTTTTAAAAAATGGTGGATTATAAATGAGTACAGTAATATGTATAATTTTATTAAAAATACAGATTGTTATAAATAAATCAAATTAATACAATTAAGTAAACTAATTAAATAACATTTTTAATCTGCGCTCTAAACATGCCAAAGTGCTATATAACCCGCTATTTTTGGGTATTCTTCGAAAAATAGACGGTTATTGCTCGTCTCTCTACCTATTATAGACAATTAAAATGCGCGTACAAATTGAAAAGTTTCAACATTATTTCAAATTGTCATATCTCTGGCACAGTTTGTCGTAGGAGAAAAAAAATAAAAACCCAAACTCTTCGTTTTTTTACAAGCTTCATTTCATTCTTATATCATGATTTTATTAATCTTATAGTTTTTGAGATATTTCAATTTTAAATACATAATTTTCTTGCTTACCTTTATATCTCTGGAACAATTTGTCGTGTAAAGCAAAAACAAACAAGCTATTCGTTTTTTTAATAAGCTTCATTTTTGCACTCTTACCATTTTATATATAAAAATGTTTTCTGAGCAATTTCCAAAAACCCGATTTTTTTCAAAAAAATTATGAAATTTTTGATTATTGAAAATGGGTACAAAATGAAAAATGATTATTTTAAAAATTCTTTAAAAAATTGAGCATATTAGTAATAATATGTATTAACAATATATAGAAGGATTTAAATAAAATTGAATTGATAAGATATTAGAGTAATAAGACTAAAAAAAATGGCGCCTAAATTTTGAAATGCGCTACTTTTTTGTTTGTAACTTTTTTAGTTTTCAGTAGGAAAGGTCGTAATACGTCTCAATCGAAAGAAAATTTTAATACCTTTAACTTTTACAAGAATACTTAACATATTTTGAGTAATTTTAGATTTTAACATTGTATATTTTTTTCTGAAAGTGTCGGCGCCATTTTGAAAATGCTATATTTCCAAAACTAAACATCAGAAAAAAAACCATTCGATTTGCTTTCGTGAAAGCTTTAATTTTTTTAAAGTCCACATTTTTCGAGTAATTTAAAAAAAAAGTCCAGAAATACTGATTTTAGGGGGTGACAATTGCAATTTTATGTGTATTTTTAATTTTTTGCGACAACCCCTAAGAAGGGTTGCCACCACCCCTAACCAAAAAGCCGGAACAATGACAATATAGATTCTCATTAACATACTTTATGAAGCATGTTGAAATGAACAAAATTAATGAACAAAAAATTTGGAAATTCATTATATTGTTTTCGGGATTTAAAAGCTTCACTTACTGTACTATTCATTTATTTCGCTTTTTGGAGTTTCTGCCATCTTCAAATTAATTTTAAAAAGTCTTATTTTTTTACAAATTCTTTATAAACAACCTCGAAAACTATAACAATCATTATTTTCTTAAAATGAATATTAAAAAATTCCTTTCGTTGAAATTTCCAAAAATTTTATTTTTTTTTTAATTTACGGATTTTCGAAATTACGGTAATTTTCAATGGGTAAACTTTGGCATTAGAAATCCAACAAAAAAAATCATTCAAATCCATTCACTATAGCTGAGTTCCGTCATTTTTCATTTATAATGACTAATTGCACTGGACTAAAAACTTCATTGATGACTATTGAAAGCAATTAAAAAAGTTTTCAGGCAAATCCATTCAGGTCCAATCGATTTCCTAGTAACTTACTTTTTTCGTCTAACTGCACTCAGCTCTTAAAATTTAACATTTTTAAAAACTAAATGAAATAACCAAAAAAATCAGAATATGAAACACATAATAATGTCCATTATCAGTATTTTATTATTTCTTTTTTTGGTAGGCACATAGTGTTTCTCCATTTTCACCCTAAGGTTCGTATATTAATTTTAAATTTCATGCACTAAACTAAGGGCAACACATTATCATCTCTCTTCTTACGGTTTTTATTACATTACAATTTAACAAATCGTCAGAAAGTATATTTTTTTGTACAGTTTTATTCGAAATTTTATACGAACATGTTGGTATTTTTGAGATGCGGTTACTAAGACCGAAGATAATAAGGAAAATAGCTGAAAATTTTGGTTCTTCAACAATAACTGTTTAAATTTTATGCGCAATGGACAGATTTAATCCGATACTTCTCATTGCACTTGATGTGACACACCTAAAACAAATTAAAACCATAGAATCGCTGCGGCTAAACAATTCGATTCAAAATTTATTTTGACTCCACTATTACAGTAGCAAATGTGACATGTCGTAAAATAGTAAAATAATCACAGATTGGACCAATAAGTTGATGAGAAGTTTGGCAACCTTGGTATGGTTCAGGATGTTGCATTCAATATGTAAAATTATACATTTTGGCTCAGGTTAGTACGAAAAGTATAACTGGTTCAGCATGGTGCTGTTAATGTGTTGATATACAATTTTTTTATTTATAGAAATATCGGAGTATATATTACAGAATAGGTTCTCCCATCCCATACATACACCCGAATATGCAATTATTTTTTTTCTACCTACTTTATAAATAGATGGATCAGGATAGTATGAATTGGATACTGGTTCAGGTTTGATAGAAAGATCTATATATATATATATATATATATATATATATATATATATATATATATATATATATATATGCATTTTTTCGAAAATATAATCAATCAGATCATGATAAAAAATTGCGACTTTCACGACTTATTCTTATAACTATGAAAATATCTTTGATTGTTTTGAATATAAATTCTGGAATCTTTCCAATACATTAACAAATGTATAAGGAATCCATTGGATATAGCTGAAATGTGGATAAGTGTACCTGTAATAAATACAATACAGTAAAGGTACGCAAAAATTCATGCGAGCGATTCAGCGGCTATGTGTGATGTCTGTGTATGCGTTCATAATTATATATTTTTCCTCCATACTCATTATTTATCCTCCTATTCGCTAAGAAAAATGTTGAAAATGTGTAATCAGAAAGAGAAAAAAAGCTTTATTTTACTCGTTAGAACTGCTAAGAATTTTTAGAGGTTCCATACTATGCATTTAACTGTGCGCTTGGCCGCGCAAAGTGACAAAGTTATTCCATTATTTTTTTTCCAGGAATACCGTGGCCTTAGAGATAAATTTTATTAGGATATTTTTTGTACAGACACGTGGTCTGTCCCCTGTATTTTTTATTTTGTCCTACCCTGACTTAATTTCAAAGTTTTGAAATAATGGATAATTTTTTTTTTACTTTTTTTTATGTTCTGCATCCGAGCGAAATGTAAACTTTTCAGGATTATTATTTTATACACTTTCACGAACTCGAAAAAAATCATTCAGTTTGCAAATTTTTGTGGGTTTCACTATAAAATATTCTCTGTCGTCTGGGCTAAGTTGAATACTATACTTTATCTACGATTATAACAATAAATATTAAATTGAAAATAATTTGTTTAAATTACTCAGTTTGTTTATTAATAAAATTAACTGTAAAATTTATTTTTTGTACACACTTTTATATTTGTTCTGCGATTTTTTGGGTAATAAATTATGTATTGTATCATTAGTTACTTGTCTTCATTCTGGTGGTGTACATATTAGTTCATCTTCACTAACCGAATTCGTCATTTTTGGCACAATAATTGCTTAACTTGATTTGAAAACGTCGAAACTATTCAAGTATGATAAATCACCTTCTTCCTCTCAATAATAATGGGCCGTTCTATTTCACCGTATCGGAAAAGAATTTCTCTCGGACAGAGACACCTTCGTGTTCCGCTTACATCGATTGGACAGGCTAGGCATGCAGATAAAGGAGACTGGCACTGTGCCTAGTGATTTATAATAACTCACTCATTATAACTCACGCTATTTGTTTATGGATACTATCATTTGTTCAAAAGCAGTTCATTAATTAGTATATAATCCAACAAGAGTAGTAGATAAACATAATTACTTTATCAGATAATTCTTCTTACTGCGCGTATTTACGAGACAAATGGTGTTGTAATATTTTATAAACTACTTGGTAAGATTCACCAGTGTTAGTTCAATACCACTATTAAACAAATGCTGGGCTCAAATTCTAAGCACAACTTGCCGACTTTGCGAGCCCAAGGTCCGACGAAGAGTGAGTCTATGACATTAATTTACGGTTTTATATTCGCGCCAAGCACACTCCCTTATAGATTTGTACAGCAGTAAAGCATCAGTATTATGTCATATCTATGCCCGCCTATTGGAGGAAAACTTCCAGCGCAGCGTGGTCATTTACTTGCACATTTTTTATGTTATTATGAAATGTTAAGAATGTCATCTCGTGAACAACAAACCAAAAGACAGTATCGGATTTAAATAATTTTGATAAAAATAACAAGTAAGGTAATTTTATAAAGAGGACATGAAATAATGTAATTTAGCGGGTTTTGATAGAAATATACGAATACTTAAAAAGTTGATCGTTGCAGCATATCATTATATTGTATGTATGCACGAGTGGCTTCATAATTCCAAAACTACTGGTGTAATTTGAATGCGGTTATCACTAATATATCGGGTATTAGCTAGACAAATCATATTATCACGACCAGAGAGTATGGGGGATGGTAGGAAAGAGGAATAATTTTTTTAAATTATTTTGAATATCACACCAGATCCTCCGCCATTTCCTAGAAAGCAACATCTTGCAAATATTGAAGTAACTCGTTACATTGCTCGGTTATTTTAGAAATAATTTCTTATTTTGTTATTAAAATTTTTATTACTTTACGACTTCAGTAAATAGGGATATTAAATTTTATACATTTTGAAAAATAATTTACATACGAATATTTTATAACAGTCAAAAGTATACATTTCGCTCATTAGACACCAAAAGCGAAGTGTGTAAAATTAGCAAACAAAATCGGGATTGTGGGCAATAAAGAGAGCTCTATTTTAAAATAATCCTACACTTCAAGTTCGCCGTTAACGAGTATTATTGTTATATAAGTTTGTAATTTTAAGTGCGTATGTAAACTTAGTAATGTCTCGACGCCCTCGATTTTTTATATGGAATTACATAATTTTCTATTGACTTGCTATAAACATTGTGTACATTGTGTGTAGAAAGTATTGAAACAAGACCGTAACTTTTAAAATATTGATAGTATAAAAAAACCCTTGGATATGTCGATTTTTATTTTCAGTTAGGACGCAACTTTTGGTGCTATTTATAATTATTAGTTTTACACACCCCCATCCCCAGCCACCTCAACTTCTTTTTTCAGATAGCAACCTACCTTTTGTGATACCTCGAAAGAAAGGCATTTTAATAGGCTATTCAACGGCGCAAAGACGCATCCAATAACATTTTTATTCTAAGGAAAAGAAAAAATTAATAAACTTTATTATTGAAAGAAAATTAACAAATTGTCTAATAAGATGTTCAAACTGAGCTCGGTTAACAGCTGGCAATGTGCAAGTCGCTGTTGAAAGTGTCGTAAACAGTTATGGAATGCCGGGGTATTGGACCAATCTCCGCCTGCATACCATCTTTCAGATCCTCCAACTTATTTGGCCTATTGTTATAGACGCAACCTTAAATAACCCCATAAAAGTCGAGGGGTGTAAGGTTAGGAGATCTAGCTGGCCATTCGATTGACCCTCTTCTGCCTATACATTGGCCTGAAAGAACCTCACTCAAGTACTGACTTACATCAACTACATAATGTGGAGGAGCACTATCTTGATGGAACCATATGCCATCGGCTACTGGTAAGTCATCACCCGGAAAAATTGCAGCGATCGTGGGAACTATTTGAATTTCCAATAAGTCCAGACTAATTACGGATATTAAATTATTCTCTGGAAAAAGTGGTCCAATAAAATGATGTCCAATCATATCTAACCACACATTAATTTAGATAAAATGGCGTTTCGTCACTAAAAATAATGTTTGAAGATAATGTTGTATCTATCATTGTTACATCTTTCCCGCATAATTTCGCAAAATTCAACCCTATGATCAAAGTCACTTTCGGATAATTCCTGACACAAATGAACCTTATATGGATACAGTTTCTATTTTTTGAAAAGGTTGCTCGCTGACTTTGGACAAACATCAAAATTATCAGCAAGTTTCCGTAAATACTGCCTTGGATTTTCCTCTACAAACAGGCAAATGTTACGTGCTTTTTCACCACCAGTTGCTGTGATAGGTCTGCCAGATTTTGGTAAGTTTTTAACGTTACCAGTTTGTCGGAACTTTTTAATCGCCCGACTGACAGTACATCCACTTATTCCATTTCTATTAGGATAACGTTCATTAAAGAGAGCACACACCTCATCTTAGGTTCTTTTACGGTCATCATGTCCCCCAAGATTAAAATTTCAATTCGTTGTTGTTCGCTTAAATGCCCCATAATACAAAATTCACACAATGACTATCGTGTAATTATTTTCTGACACTTTTCTGACACTTCACATGCATTTCAGCCTTAACTTTGAAAATAAAAAAATAAATAATTCAATCAATCAATCACATTGACAGATTTCGATTTTTACGTCGCGTCGTTGAATAGTAGCCTATTAAATTGCCTTTCTTTTGAGGTATCACAAAGGGAGGTTGCTATTTGAAAAAAAAAAGTTGGGGTGGCTGGGGATGGGGGCGTGTAAAACTAAAAATTATAAATTGCAGCAAAAGTTACATAATTGAAAATAAAAATCGACCTATCCAAGGGTGTCTTTATATAATCAATATTTTAAAAGTTATGGTCATGTTTCAATATTTCTTACACTCGCTATATATAAAAGAGTCAAATAAATATTTATCTAGTTTTCCTGTGTATATATTTCAAGCGATGAATTTATTATGATAATATAATTAATATAAATCATAAATAAAGTCTTCTGTTGCCGCATATTACTACACAGACACACAAAAAAGGTAAATTTTCTAAGGTTTCACATATACAGGGTACGTCTCTTAAAACTTCCCAGACTTGTAACATTTTTATTTTTGAAGCGATGACCATGTTGGGCACATCAAATTGTAGACATTTTTAAAGCCTTTAAACATGCATACAGACTGATTGAAAAAAAAATTTAGAAAAAATGTTTAAGAAAGGAAACTTAATTTCTTTAAATATTTTTTTACCTCACCCTGTACATGAATTGTGTTAATGTTTTCTTACAAAGGTGTTAATTAGCTTCAATTTATGTTATTAAAATAAAAAAATTTAAAAAATAAAAATTTTGCAATTTCCTATTTAGGGCATTTTAATATATAGGCCAGTAGGCTTAAAAATCCAAATCGGAAATAATTGCTACAAAAGGTTTTATTATTTTAAAGGCTTCATTTGTTGCCTAATATTACTATCCTAGGTTTCCCCCACCCCGGCGGAGTCGTGCTTAAGTGGTGGAGGATAAAAATGTACCCCCAAAAAAGGTATTTTTGCGGTTTTACGGTTATGTCTCGTAAAGGACTCACAATATAGTCCTATTAAAAGTTGTAGGGCATTAAATTCTGCATTGAGTGAGACCAGATGCATATTTTTTGTACCACCCGTTCCCATACTAGTTAGTGCTCATCAAATTTGGACAAATTTTACATATTTATGAAAAATGTGGTATTTACACTATATTAAACATAGTACTATAGCACTCCATTGTACTAGTCTTGTACTTAGTAAATATATAAAATATTAAAATTGTAGAATATATAAAAAGATAATATTAAAAAATGGTTTCATTCAGAATATTATAAGATCCATTCAACTGATATAAAGATGGAGGCAGAATAAGATACACAATTCTTGAAATCAATTAGCGATGATTATATTTCATAATAACAAAAATTGTTGTTAAGAATCGTAGGCCAGCTTCGGCAATAGCTCCAGCTTGAGTGTCATGCTCGAAAGAAGGTTTGATTTCTTCGAGAAGACATTTATTTTCGACCAACAGCTTGACCACTTTCTTCTTACCCTGCCTGAAGAGTGCTGAAGTTGTGTCATATCCACTGATGGCGTGGAGAAATATGAGTGGCCTTCTGATGTTGTCTGCCAGTTTGAAGCTGTAGGGACCGAATACTTTTGATGGGGTCGTTTCCTCTTCCAGGTTTTGAGAAATATATGTTTGCTAATGGTGTGGCTAGGGCATGAGCATGATAGGAAATCCGTATCCTCACCAACTACCACAACCTTCTCATGCACCTGTGATACCTCAAGGGCCGTGGCAACAATCAGGTGGTCTGCATCCTCATTAGATTGCTTTACTGAGAAGCTTTCACCCTCAAGCCTCTTAGTAAGTAAGCTAATAAGACGTGCTTTATTTCTGTCGTTGAAATGGAATTGCTCCTGAGTCATGGTCACTACTATTAAAGATGACCTCAGAGTAGTGTGTCTTTTGCTTCGATTTCAAAAATTGTGTATCTTATCCTGCCTCCATCTTTATATAGGTTGAATGGATCTCATAATCTATATGAAACCATTTTTTAATATTATCTTTTTATATATTCTACAATTTTAATATTTTATATATTTACTAAGTACAAGACAAGTACAATGGGGTGCTATAGTACTATGTTTAATATAGTGTAAATAGCACATTTTCCATAAATATGTAAAATTTGTCCAAATTTGATGAGCACTACTATGGGAACGGGTGATCAAAAAAATATGCGTCTGGTTTCATTCAATGCAGAATTTATTGCCCTACAACTTTTAATAGGACTGCGTTTTCGATATTGTGAGTCCTTTACGAGATATAACCGTACATTTTTACCCCCCCACCACTTAAACACGACTCCGCCGGGGGGGGGGGGACCTACGATAGTCATATTAGGCAACAAATGAAACCATTAAAACAAAATCTTTTGTAGCAATTATTTCCGATTCGTCAATTTTTTTGGTTTTACACTACTGGCCTAATAAGTTTGTTTTTAAAAATATTTATTTCTTTTGTTTCTTGTTGCTGTTTTGTTACGTTGAATATTATTTGTGATATGTCTTTTATAAATAAAACATAAAATCATTATTTATATTATTTTCAAAGTTATTTTTAAAAAAATCAATTTTCAATCGGAAAGAGTGTTTTTAATTTTTCTCTAAAACCAAAAAGAATTTCGAATATGACGCAATAACATAAATCGAAGGTAATTAAAACCTTTATAAGAAAATATTAACGCAGTTCATGTACAGGTTGAGGTAAAAAAATATTCAAGGAAATTAAGTTTTCTTTCTTAACAATTTTTTCAAAGAAAATTTTTTTAAATCACACACACGATTAAATAACTTAAAAATATCTACAATTGCGTAGCATTACTGAAAGTTCAAAATTGATCTAAGCAGATCCAGAAAAAGATATTTTGGTTCGCGTATCAGAAAATTCACAAAGTACAAGGCGGTTATTTGTAGGTTAGAATAAATTCACCCATGCATTCATTAAGAATACTATCACTTCTACTTGAATAAAACTGTGCTTTTCTCGACGATTGTTTGTGGGGGGGCAATTGAAATGCAATCTGTATGTTATCATGAAGTTAAAGTAAAGTTTTAATAAAAGGAATTTTTGTAAGTTATTTTTTAAATATATCTGGTTCTGTTGCAAACAAAACAAAAGTTTGTAAATAAATTATATGAATAAGACTACCGAGAAGACATTTAAAAAAAAAAAATAAATAAATAAAAATTACGAAAATTTCTGTATATTTTCCCCAAAAAATGAGATTTTTAGGAAATTTTTGGAGCTTTATAAAAAACTATCATTTGGTCATACTAAGACTTTTTTTTATCTTACTCCGCACATAACGTCATTGTTTCGCAGATCCTGAAGAGCTTTATCTAAAGCTTCACAGAGTAATTTATTAGCCATTGTAAACTCATCCCACATTTTTAATTTGCACTCTTGTAGAAATCTTGCCTACGTGGTTCTTGTCTATGTATAAAACATCTTAATTTCATTCCGACCAAAAATTTCTAGACAGTTTTTTTTTCACAGTTCACCATTATTTACGTTCTATAATAATTCGCATAATAATGTATTTAAAATGATGTAGTATGAAAGATTAAAATGTAAGTAGTCGGGAGTCCACAGAAAAGATTAATAAATGAAAAGTTATAGTCGAGAGATCAAAATGTCAAAGCATCTTTGATGCAGTAATTAAAAATAAATAAATAAATAATTAATTTTATTCGCCATAAAATTAAACACGATTTTTACATACTGATAATGAGAGAATGTCCCGTGACTATAGGTCAAGGGGAGTTTTCTTATTTTCCATGGTTATGTTGATTTAGAATAATCGAAAAACATCTTAACAAATAATGCAAATCTATTTATAATTTTTAGGGCAGCGCAAGGGTGATATATTGCAGACTATTTCCAAAATGTGCAAGTTATCATTATTAAAATTTAGTAATTCTGTGTTAAAATATAGAAATTTTATATTAAACGAAATCAATATTATAATCATCTTAAGCACGCTTTTCATTTAATAATACTAATAACAAGAAATCTTGTAAGTGGGTCTGCTTTAATGTTCAATCAATGCTTACTCCAAGATTATACAACTCTAATAGCAATACATTAATACGAATGAATTAAGATTTAAGTTAAATAAACACATACACGTACACAAAAATCCTTGATATACATACTCGTTAACATAGATACTCATTTTATATTAGTTGTTTATCTATGTTATTTCAACGTTTCTTTTTTATTATTTATTTTATTTTTATTTATTTTACCTAAGTATTAATTTTATTATTATTCCTCTATACACTCTTATAATTATCCAATTACTTAAATTAATTCGGTTTAGAACATCATTTCTGCCAATTTGAAATACATATTTTTAAAATGTTTTTTTAATTCCCATAAGTTACTTATTTTTTTTTAATTCATTAGGGAGTGTATTATATAATCTTGGTGGTAAAAAATCACATCTTTGTTCAATACTTTTTTGGCAGGTAGCTGTTCTGTAAATTTTATTTGTTTTGTTCCTTGTTTGATATACATAATTCAGTGGTTCAAATTTATTTTTGTTTTTAAATCAGTAAATTAGAACTTTAAAAAAATACATCTGTCTTATATCAAGTACTTTACTTTCACTGTATAGTATTAAATCAGTTGGGTAAGTGCGACCTTTTTTTTATATATTATTTTTAAAAACAGTTTTTGAATCATTACTAATCTTTTCAGATGACTTGCCGCGATTCCTCCTAAACCCAGGATGGTATAAGATAACCTTGATTCCACCAACGCATAATATAACATTTTTAAATGTAATAAGTTCAATATATTTCTTAAGTATTTAAATCTAAAAAGTAAAGCCTTGAGAGTATTTATGACATTTATTACGCGAGAGTTCAATCAATGTGTATACTTAAGTATTTTACACAATTTGTTGACATTATTTCAGTATTATTACCATGGTTATTAATTGTTAATCTGTCAGATATCGGTAAATTACGTTTATTGCAACTCAATGGTAAAAACATAGTTTTTTTGAGATTTATTTTTAGGAGTTCCTGATTGAACCAATCCACCACCTGACTAAAATCATTCTCTTCTTTTCGTTTTCAGACCTCCCACGATTCATCTTTGTAAAATATTACGGTGTCGTCTGCAAAACTAATAATTGATCCGTAGCTATTCAACATAAGTAGACTCTTTACATAGATAATAAATAAAACAGGACCTAAAATTGTGCCCTGTGGAACGCCGCAAACTACTGTTCTTTCGTTACTAGTTTTAGAATGTATTTTTACATATTGCTTACGATCACTTAAGTAACTTAACATTAAACTATACGCGCTTCCTCTGAAGCCCATATCTTGCAACGCTTCCAACAACTGAGAGTGATCTACAGTGTCGGAAGTCTTCGCAAGGTCCAGGAAAAGGCCACAATGAGGCTTTGCCTTTATTTAGTGCCATATACATTGCGGATATTAATATAGAAATTGCATCTTGAGTTGTTTATTGGAGAGTAATTTATTTTTATCCATATAACTTTCTATACGTTGTTTTAGAGCTATCTCGAAAATTTTCGCAAAATTATTAATTAAAGAAATTGGACGGTAATTTGTATCAATATTTTTATCATCATTTTTATAAAGCGGATTTATTACTGATATTTTGCATTCAGGTGAACAAGAATCTTCTTCAAGAATGTTAAGGTGAACCATTGGTTCTGATATTTCATCGGCAATTTCTTTAAGAGTTTCAGCTCGTACCGTGTCAATTCCTGAAGATTTATTTGACTTCAGAGATTTGATTGTATTCCATGAATTTTTTACGTTATTTCTTTTTTATCAATTTTAGTTTTAAAATAGTTAAATTTTGTTTGTTTAATTAACCCAATTAAGTAATTTCTATATTTAACAATTTGTTCGTTAAGGTGAATATTGTTAGGGTATTTTTGACATTCTTTATACATCCACGGCTTTCTTTTTATTTAATGATAATATTAGGCAAGTAAAAGATCCCTACTCTTCGAAAGAGAAGAGGTTCGGCAAAATTTCCAGGTCGGGAATAGCTCGCCTCCTAGCGTTGTGATAGGCCTTGGTAGCGGAAATAGGCCGACGTTAAATAAATAGATAAAAAAATATGATATGACTAAATGCTCTTCACTCATTTGTACAGATTCAAACAGTTATATGTATGTCACTTTACAATGAGTTAGAAAAAAAGGGCAGCGGATAGAACAAAGTCTTTATTCTCTCCGACATGGTTTAATAGAAAGAATATAGGACATTAATAATTCTATCGACTGTTCCCTTTTCTATTTCAATATGTTATATTGTTCTCTTATCGACAATTTTTTTAAGAACCGTTTTTTTAAACAAACTCCTAGTACTGTATATATGAATTTTTACCCATTGAAATCAAGGTTAGGATAGTAAACGCAGTATATCTAATTTATAAAATAAAATACGAGCGCTCATGTAGGCTGAAAAATATTTATTTATAAAAAAATAATAAAATAGAAGGCTATTTATTAAATTACTAGATGTGCCCGCGACTACGTGGAATTTTGAAGTTAACTAAAATGTTTTTTTGTAAACGACGTTTGTGGTAGAATCATCAGGGATATGTACAAAGAGAGCCACGTAGATCTGGCCGTGGGAAAAGCAACTGACACTGAGGTCCACACCCGCAACGCACAGCTGGAATGTTCCAGATTACTCTCGAATTTGCTGGAATATTACATATGTTTAATTATGAAAGTTTATGCCGTGCAAATAGGCTTATTGTAGATATTAAGCTGTAGCTCCGGTTCTACTAAACAGATTTTCAGAAAACTTGGCTTAGAGTAGGCCGATTTCGATGAAATAAAAACTAAATATTATTCCAAGCTTAGATAAATTTTTCTGTGAACCTATTACGTTTACCTATTCAAATTGGTTCAATAGTTTCTGCGTGATGCGCGTTCAAACAAACAGACAAACAGAAGTAAATTCCAAAAACTATCTTAATGTATATTCTGTTACTCATCTTACATCCCCAGACCAGTTTTATTATATGTATATAGATTAGAAAGATGATAACTATATTTATTTATTATTTAAAAAGAAATCAAACCGCCCTCAAAAAATATCTCTAAAAAGTAAGAAATAAAATTTTACTCAGTTTTACAAATCTACCTATTAGTGGAATTAGTTAGGCCAGGCAACCAATGATTATAGAGGGAAATTTTAGGGACAGAAAATTTAACTTCGGAACTTTTGTTTGGACTAGTCTGGAGATGAACATATCAAAAGTCCCCACTCCTAGGTGGTGAGCGGGGGGGGGGGGGGGGAGGGAGCACTTTAAAGGTCCCATTTTTTTGGTTTTTCGCTTATATCTCGGAAACTATGCGTCGTTGCGGCTTGACCATTCCATACAAAATTGAACAAGAATCATTACTCACATTTCGATATGTTTAATCCAGGCAACGAATGCTCAAAAAATTTGACTTCTGAACTTTGTTTGGACTAGTCTGGAGATGAACGTATCAAAAGTCCCCACTTTTAGGTGATGAGCGGGGGGAGGGGGACACTTTAAAGGTCCCATTTTTTGGCTTTTCGCTTATATCTTGGAAACTATGCGTCGTAGCGGCTTAACCACTCCATACAAAATTGAAGCTGACAAAATTTGCTACAAGAATCACTACTATATTTGTCGATATGTTGTTTTGTTCTCGAGATATCCGCCCTCGAAATTCAGAAATTGCGGAAAACAATTTTTTCGCCTCAGTTTTTTGCTCTATTTGTTAAGATAACTCTTCAAATATTGTTCCCACGAAAAAGTCGTGAGAAAAGAAGTTGTAGAGCATTAAATTTTTTAATTTTTTAACGTGAGGCGAAAAAATTGTTTTCCGAAATTTCAGAATTTCGAGGACGGATATCTCGAGAACAGAACAATATATCGATAAATGTAATAAAGTAGTAATAGTAATTTTATATAGAATGGTCAAGCCGCTACGACGGATAGTTTCCGAGATATAAGCGAAAAAACAAAAAAATGGGACCTTTAAAGTGCTCGCCACCTAGGAGTGGGGACTTTTGATATGTTCATCTCCAAACGAAATTCAGAAGTCAAATTTTCTGTCCCTAATATTTCCCTCTACACCCTTTTTTGAGCATTCGTTGCTTGGATTATAGTAAATTACCAAATATCAATTTAAAGTCGGCACAAAAAAATTATTAATTTCAAAAATACGTTTTGCACCTACTTCAAATTGATTCGATAAAAAGTTCCTTGCTACTTTCCACTAATAGGTAGTCAGGTATTTGTAAAACTGAGTGAAATTTTATTTCTTACTATTTACAGATATTTTTTTAAGGCGGTTCGATTTTTTTTCAACTTTTTTAGTAGCTTCATATATATCAAAGTCCCTGCCTGGAGGATAAACAAATAACACGTCATAACCTCACTTTAGTTCCTTATAATAATATTCTTTTAGTCCACAATACATAATATCAAAGAGTCGTTTACTTTTCGGTTTCCGCCATGGTACCAGGTTTCACATAAATCTACAAAAAATTTGCTGGCATTATCGCATCTCAATTAAAAACCATCATGCAACGAAATCATCATCATTAAAAGCATTAAAAGCAACGACATGAGCGAGAACATGCTGTATAATTTGTTTGTAAAAGCTAATTGTTCAACGGGCGTTTCTCAATAAAAGTCTCAGTTCATACTGTTGTCGTAGAAAACATTCTTTGGCTGATTTGCCTCCATGCAAGCCTCTCTTTCGTTGCGAAATGGTATATAGTATGATAGGAAGTTATAATAATGCCCTGTTGTTTGTGAAAAATTATCATTATTATAAATCGCGAACTAAATTTTTAATTAAATATGAAAAATTGTTTCCAATTTTTTTCACCTTGCCCTAGATCTAGCTTGATAAATTTAGTATGGGACCACTGGCTACAGTTTGCAGCAGGTTTGACAAAAACCGCTTAAGCTACGCCAGAGTAATCATTGAATAAATATAAAAAATATATAGATATGGCTCGAATAGAGAACCTCCTCCTTTTTTAGAACCAAAAATCAATGTTTGCCCCTTAATTTTGGCATAATGGAACCAATTCATAGAAAATCTATCGAAATGGTCATCACTCATCAGACTTTGCGTGCTGCGGCTAAAAAATGTTACCGATATTACACTAACTTCTCTGTTCTATGTACACTATTTCACTGAGTATTTTAAAACTGTGTGTTTGAAATCCTATTTTAATTATTTGGAATAAGTGAAATAATACACTATACAATAATTCAAAACAGAAGTGCGTGCCCACACGGTCTCAACTATAAAATATAAATATCTTCCTTTTATTCACAACTCCGTGGCGGACGTTTTGTGATCAATACATTATTCTAATTGGCCTCTCTTTGCTGTATGGTATGCTAACAGCATCGTACCATCTGTCGCAGTTGCTTGCTAGACGCACGGCCGGGTGACATCGGCCAAACATTTTGGAGAGCATCCTCTTCGTCCCTTAGCATTCATTCTACATCATAATCTCTCGGTGGATATGGTCCAAAAATGTAAGAATTCATGATTAGGGGCGAATTTCTTGGGTAATCGAGCTGCTGGTGCGATGAGCTGTCTAGAGAATTTGCAGCAAAAGTCTCCAAACCCACATCTCGAAAGCATCAATGAGTCTCTGCTTGTAATCATCCACGTCTCACAGACATAAGACAAGACAGAGAAAACTAGAGCTTTGGCCAGTCTGATCTTTGTGCATCTCGCGATATTTCTGTCTTGCCAAATTCTGTTCAAGTGGCAAGTTGCCGATGTTGCCATCTGCATTCTTCGCCATTCTTCTTCTCATAATCACAGTTGTCGATATTGGCCACAAGAGCTTCAAGGTATAATATTTTTTTTGCTACCTAAAAGACAAATATATACTGCCGTGAACTTTTTTTAGAGAACTTCGTACTCCACAACTTTGATCCTATAAAATATTAACATATTTGTTATAGTCAAGTCCCAAAAAGAAGTCATTAAGCGTTTGTTTGATAATGGTGCTTTCTTTATAATTCTTTTGCATTTTGTTAGGTGTGACTTATGTAACATAATACATCCGGTCCGAGGGAGAGGAACTGTTTTTTTAATTATTAATGATATCAATAAATAAACAATTTTTATGGATAGTTATATAACGAATTGAATATCGCGGGTTGTTTTTCATGAAATATTATGAAATTTAGTATACGGGGCTTTTTTGGGTCGTTAAACACGAATTCGAAATACGGAAAACCCTCATTTTCAGCGGATAATTTAGAAAATTTAGGCAGAATATATGAAAAAATGAGAGTTTCGGTCTATAAATCCAAATAATTTAGCATTTAAGAAGTTTTATGGATGCTGATTAAGAATTTGAACTCATAGAAGGGAAATTGTGGAAAATTCTGAGAAAATCCTGGTAAGTTTTATGATTTCCTAGCACCATACGCATCCAACGTGTCAAAATATACGTTATTGTGATCGCTGAAGACAAATTTGAGGTCGAAATGTCGGAAAAAAATGAATATTTTTTCGAAAAATTTTGGCAAATGCTAAAAGTAGAAAAGATTAGATCTTAGCAGTTTTTCCCACAAATTACTCGATTAAATGTTTAGAAATTTTGTATAGTGGTATTCCGAAGATCACTGGACATAAATCTCTGTCTGGAATTAGAAAAACTATCGCGGATGTTGGAAAATCCGGAAAGTCTGAGCATAGTGAATGAACTAGTAAACTACGATACTGGGCTATGTGGGTATTGATTACAAATTCTGACTTGTACAGGAAAAATTGATGGAAAATAAGTAATATTAGGAAACCACGTGTTTACGAATTTAAATTGAAATGGAAGCGTTCTTTCAAACTGCTCTTCGAGAACTGAAACTGAATGATACGGCATACCACTTTTAAAAACACCTAATCCTATTTTCATACCTGCGTTGAATAGTTTCTGATGTTTACAACGTTGCCAGCAAGCCCGCCAGCATCAACGTGTACCCTTTTGTATACGTCTGTTCCTCTTTTTACCTGCGTCACAAACTCATCATGTTAATATAGTGTTCTAATTTTGAAAATATTAAAAGTGTTTCTTTTCTAATATTCACATTGTAAACGCCCACGTCACTCAAATATAACGAAAACTCAGCTGAATTTTCCGCAAAATTTCCTACATTTCTCCTGTACAAGTTCGAATTTGTAATCAACATTCACATAGCCCAGTACAGTAGTTTATTGGTACACTCACTATGCTCAGATTTTCCGAATTCTCCGCAATAGTTTTCCTAATTCCGGACAGAAAATATATGTCCAGTGGTGGTCGGATTACCCCTATACAGAATTTATTAACATTTAATCGAGTAGTTTGTGACAAAAATGGCTAAGATCTAATATTTTCTACTTATACCATTTTCCAAAATTTTCCGAAAAATATTCATTTTTTTTTCCGGCATTCTGGCCTCAAATTCGTCATCAGCGATCACAAAAACTTAAATATTAACATATTGGACGCTTATGGTGATAGGAAATCATAAAAACTCACCCGGATTTTCCGAGAATTTTCCACAATTTTCCTTCTATGAATTCAAATTCCTAATCAGCATCCAAAAAAATTTCTTAAATGCGAAATGTTAGTTATTGGTACACTCTGGCTAAATTTCCCGAATTTTCGGGTGAAAATGGAGGTTTTTCGTATTTCGGATTCGTGTTCAGCGACCCAAAAAACCCCCGTATACTAAATTTCATAAAATTTCATGAAAAACAACCTGAGATATTCAATTCAATATAACTCTTGATAAAAATTGTTTATTGATTATTATTAATAATTAAAAAAAAACGGACCGGGAGCATTATGTTACATAAGCCATACCTAATACAATGCAAAAATAATTCCGAACAAAGCACCATTATCAAACAAACGGGAAAGTCTGCCTATTTTCTACCATCCGGGACTGGACTATTACTGTTCTCTGAAGCGCCGCGGCACATCTTTTTTCTTCTGTATTTTAATTTTTTTTAATATTTCCTGAGACAGTCGAATTTGAAATGTTAGATTATTATAAAAATATTTTTTGTAGAAAACTTTCCCTTCCTTATGTTTTGTAATGACATTTTCCTTATAATACACGATTTATGAGATAAATGCAAAAAATCGTTTGCGTGCTCCATTTTTCAAAATGACGGACGTATATTAACTTTTCGAAATGTCACTATCTCCTAGTATTTTCACCACAAAAATTAGACCGCAGTGTACCAAATTTCACTTTAGTTTCAAAGAGTGAACAACTGTTTTACTTGGCAACAATCACTAGTGGCGGAAATGGCCAGCGAGTACTGTAAATATTTACAAAAACAATGACGAGTTTTTTTATCAAGGCATAGAACTATTAAGGATTATGATTACGAAAAAATTAAGAAGTGAGAAAAAATTCCACAGGGGTATTCGTATTTACAAAAACAAAGACAAGCCAGTCCTCGTCTTTGCAACAAAAATAAACAGATTTTGGGGATATGATATGATATGAAATAATTTCCAAGTAAGTAATAAAATAAAATAATATCAGACTTATAAATAATATCTAATAATATATACTAAAACTAAATTTAGCTACTAATATAATAATATAAAATTAGAAATAAATAATATAATCTTTTTTTTTGCTTCTGAGTAAAGGTTAAGGTTATGTTTTGAAAATAATAAATATTATTCTCCTTCTTTTTGCGTAAAATATCATTATACAGTTTTTAGTTTTACCTTCTTTTTATAATTGTATGTATGTTATAATTATTTGAATTATTGCATTGTCTTGAAATGTCCCATTCATTCTGCATTTTGTAATAACTATTTTTCGTTAAAAAGGGCAATTTTTGCGGCCAGATTACAACTTATTTCAAAGTATAGTACAGAGTTTTTTCAATGGTCCTGTTGAGAATAAGATCATCCAGCATATCTACATCGTCATATACTAATGCATGTGGTTAACAGTTTAGAGGTTTCAACTAATAAATACAATGACAAAGTTTTAGTTTATCGACTATTAATATTTTATTTCAACGTTTAAAATTTCCACGCTGTGAAGTATACAGTCTCATTTTCAAAGATCGCGCATCAGTCGACCCGATGTTAATGGCCGTTATTTGCGTGTCGATTAGGCTTTAGATCATGTGTCATCGCGTAAATATTTTCATCCATGAAAATATTTACGCTGTAACGGTCCACTCTTTAGCCATCAATGAACTTTTATTAAAATCTGCTAAATTAAATTATTTCATATTTTTGTCAAAAAAATACCTAACGCCGTCACTGTCTTCAAGGTATTTTGTTTACCCGGCTCTTTAGACATTCCAGGATAACGCACAGGAAACGTTAGACATCTTTCTTCAATAGGAGAGCACAAACATGACATAATGAATTATAAGGGGATTGTAATCCTACGCTCACTCTGGGATATATAAAGTGACGAATTAATGCGCTGGATTCACTTTTCGGCCATTCGGCCCTAGAAGTCGTCTACTTGTGTGCTATATAATTAATTATTATGGTGAATTTTACCAGTTAGTTGTAAGAAGTTTAGCACAAGAACTTGTTTAGTAAAATACTGAAGAATATTTACACGTATTTGTTCGTGTAGTTATAGCTGCTTTAAGTGCAATTTAACAAAAAATACATTATGGAGTTAGTGTTTAACATACCTAAATGGTATAGTAACCAGCATATAGTGTCTTCGGCAGCCTTTAACAGTTTCTCTAAGTACAAAAACATTTATATTTATAGGCGCTTTGGCGTATTGAAGGGCTATATCCCTTGCTTTCCCCTGGATATGGATGCTAGAATGCTACACTTGGCATCATTCAACATGTGTTGTGTGTTTTCCACAGCGTCGAATATCGTACTTTAGTGTCCATCTCGTTGTTTGACAGACAAACAAATTGTTTTCGCGAGTGCTTTATCTTTGTTGTTAACCACAACATGTTGTTTAGTTGTAAATATTTGTAATCTACTCTTCGAGTAATATGCTACAATGCATATCATTTTTTCTTTTGTAAATACCTTTACTTACATTTGGAGATTTGTTTATTATTTTTAGTATCAAAACATGTTTATTAGTACTATTTGGTGTAATGTTTTTGTAAAGTAATATTATGTTGGCCAACTAATCAATTAGTTATTTACCCTTTTTAGAGTATTCACTGTAGTTTTGATGCATTATGACTTTTTGTCAAGCCATTATCGCCTTATTTTTGTAGATTACCGTATATTATTACCTTTTACGTATGTATGTCCATCTCTCTGTGTATCATTCATTTTATATAAATTGTTTGTAGAATATTGTTATCGTCAGCACATTTTATTTGCCCGCACCCTGTATATCTCTTTGCTCTACCAATTTTATGTAATATATTTGTTATATTTTTAATGTTGGATTTTATTTTAAAACTATGCTAAATTGTAAGTTTAACTTGGGAGCTATCCAGGTAAATGCAAAAGTAAAGTTTTGATAAAGTAACAAATTTTTTAACATAAATATAAATGGGATTTAACCCGGTTCAACACGATGGTACTTGACATAATATATGAGAATATTTATGTTAGTTTGTACATTTTTATGCCAAAACTTCCAAAATAAATTCTATACTATTCCTTTGTACCAATCATACAGCGCGCAGATACGAGTCATTCTGACATTAATGGCGGGTGTTTCTTTGTTTTCATTACTCTTGATCTGTTTTTTAAAATATTGTGGAAATATGGAAGGGGTTGCGAAAGGTATATCAGACAACTTGCGAAAATTAGATTCAAGTAATTAGACTTTATTCTGGTTTTCTTAGCTGTTATTACAAAATCATGACTGAAACAATAATGAAAAAATATCTTTATTTAAAAGACTATTTTAGAAGTAATTTTATACACATTAACATCTAATTGAGGCCAAACGGCAAGATAAAAATATAACCTAAAAAAAAGTATTGGTAATGTTGAAAACTTTATACATACGAAAATAAGTTTTATATCAACAGAAAAATAAGAATGAAATGTAAAAGAAAATTTAGGGAGTTCCACATATTATTGGAAAAGGAATGTCGCCTAAAATTAAGTCCAAAGAGTAGGTAGGCAGCATAACACTTTTCAAGGGGTGTTTTCGTTGACGTTTTGTCTACAAAAGCTTATGCATTAATAGATATAAATATTTAGATTATTAAAGTGAAAGTGTCACCCTATCTTCTGTATCAGTGTCCAAGAATACTGATATTCCATTTTCTATGGCTCTAGCCATCATTAACATTTTACTATTATTCCTTTTTAATGTACACGGTTGCTGGGAGTATTTTGTGTCTGGTTTTGATTGCGGATTAGTCAAAAATGTATGTATGCGTCTGTATTTGACCAGTACAGTTAGCTATTTACTACCTACCCAACTTGAAGGAACTGCTCCAAGGCAAATTTGCTCCTCGATGGTTTCGTCCACGCAATACATTTTCAGAAACTTTAGTAACAAATTTTAATTTGGTTGGAGAAAGGAAATGTAAAAACGTTGAGAAACAAAGGTCAAAACAAAAAGTAACCCGTTCCACACAAAGGCAGTCAAAACAAACGTAAAAAAGAGAGGTTATATTTTTCATAGTTCAGCCGTATTTTGATGCGAAAACTTGCTAACCACTTCAACCAATTTTCTGGTAATAGTTTGGTTAATATGATCGGTTAAATTTGCCATTTGACGAAAAAAATTTATTAGATCTTTTACAGTTATATTCTGGCTTATTTCTAGCATCATTAGCGAAAGCATAATATGCCAAATGATGACAACTTGTCGCCATGTTTTCTATCAATCAAGAAGAACTCGAACGACGGCCATTACGTTCATTTTCAATACCTACTTTAATAATTATACCTATAAAACAAAGTTTTGACTTACTAATTCGTTATTTTAATAACTTTTAATAACATTACCATCGATGCTTCTTGAAATTACAAAATGTTTATATGTAAATATTTCAAATTAATTTAATTATACCTAAAATTTAGAGATTTCTGGAGGCCCCTTTGTTTTTATGAGTATTTTGTATATAAGTTTATAGAAAAAAATCGTGCGTTGATAAAATTTGACCCTCTTGATTGACCATGTATGCAATTATGATGTTCATATAATTTTAAAGATGGACAAAGTATACGTCCATTTTATCTAACAACACCTGCTTAAAGCCAATGGATGGTTAATAGTGTTCTCGGTTTATTTTATGAGTAAAAGTCATGATCTAGTCACGGTGAAGTAGATACATCACGCCATAAGAGCCATTTTTTTTAAATCTATTTATTTAACGTCGGCCTATTTCCGCTACCAGGGCCTATCACCGACGCCAGGAGACGAGCTACCCCCAACCTGGAAATTTTGCCGAACCTCTTCCCTTAAGAAGAGTAGGGATCTTTTACTTGCCTAACATTTAATAGACAAGGGACCGCCTGCTTTACATCCCCTCCGAAGGATGGTATATCCTCTACGTAATCCTCGTCTGAAATTACGTAGCTTCGGCGTATACACTGATATACAAGCCGCTAGAAGGTGGGACGAGAACGCTGTATTTCCCAAGATGGGTCACCCATCCAAGTACTAACCGCGCTCGACGTTGCTTCAACGGAATATCGACTGATATTCACATTGAAGTCGCCTCTATGCTCGCCCCTAAGAGCCATTTCATAATTAGTAATAAAGCAGCCACAAAAATCAAAAAGAGAGCCAAATGAGTTGCACATGCGCACACGCGTTAGGGCCATTTGGCTTCAGTTGCGTTTTGATGACCAAGATATGATTCCCCATTTTCGTCTTCAGAACGTAATAATTCAGTTTCAATAATCGTCACTATAACCAATAACCAAATAGCCATCCTTTTTAGCTACTGTAACATTATGATGACCAAAATACAACTACTTGTGCTACTTGGGTATAAACCTTCCCATAGAAATATAGAATCGTATGATGAAAATCTAATCTAAATTGATTCATTCGGTATGAAGATAAAACGTAAAAGACAAACAAAAACGCACAAACTTAATTCCAAACGGGCATACCCGCTTCATGCTACCGGGAGTAAAAATATATAAATAGAGAAGACAATCAAAGACACAGAACAGATGATACATAAAAAAATAAATAAAACGTGTGGAGGTAAAGCATATAATTCAAGATTTCCACAAAAAAAATCAACTTATCAACTTCGGTGGTCCTTGATTTTTAAAGTAAGAATGCGGAAAATATATAAGTACAGGCGCGTACTGGCCCACCGGGATACAGAGAGTTTCCCGGTGGGCCCTCGATAAAGGGGCCCTTCATGAAGGACTTTCCCTGTTGAATAATTTTTATTTTGTAGAGTGGGAATTTTTTTTTGAGATCCAATAAAATAGTTTTTGGAAGTTTTGTCTATTTGTTTGAAAGCGCATCACGCAGAAACGACCGAACCAATTTGAATAGGGTTTTCACAGGTGAATTTATATAAGTTTGGACTAACATTTAGTTTTTATTTCATCGAAATCGACCTGCTCTAAGCCAAGTTTTATGAAAATCGGTTTAGTAGAACCGGAGATTGACCTCATAAGCGCATTTGCATAGCATAAACTTTCATGATTAAACTTCTGTAATATTCCAGAAAATTCGAGAGTATTCTGGAACATTGTGAACCTAAAAGCAGTATATGAGAGAACCTTATAGTCTACAAATCTTGCAAGTTTAGTAGTTAAGCCGATAAAGTAGATACCGCAGTACCTACTTTATCGACGACAAACAACAATGAATCAGGAGGCTTGGGGGTTTTCTACGTCACGAGAAGCGCACGAAAATTTTATTTTTTTTATTTAAACAATGTAATACGAGAAAATAAAAAAATTCTACGGGTTTAATATTTTCGACGAAAAATAAACAAAATATTGCGACTTTGTTTAGTAATGTGCGTTATGAATTTTCGACGTCACAGGAGAACACGTCTCAGGAGAATCTCAACATAATGATCTGATATGATGTTCGGAAATAATCAGCAAAATCCACTATTAAGGCACCCTTCAGATAGCCATTGCTCCCTTAAGAAACGTTTTCACACACTCTTACAAATTTTGCGTGTAGATGCAACTCGTAAACGGGCGAGTTATTCCTTTAACTCTCGATATAATACTGGTAAATAATACAAATTTATAAACAAATAAATGCTATATCCATTATTTGATAACGTTACCAGTATTGTCTGGTGTATATTATAATTATTGTAATGATTATTTGTTTACTATACTCTATAGCTATATTAATGTTAAAGGTTTAGTGTGTTTATTTTGGTAGGAAAACATAAATAAAAATTTTCAAAATGTTTTAAATAAAGATATGTATAGACTTTGATAAAGTTTGGGTTTATATTACTTCCACATCCAGTGGAAGTATAGTAACGACAAAAAAAAAATTAAAAATTTTTATTGTTCAAATAGGCTTAGAATGTTATGAAACGTCGAGATTTTAAGTATGAGCGAAAACAATTTCTGTCTGTCTGTCGTCTGTAACTTTTTTTTGTGCGCACGTTTACTCTGGAACCGTTTAAGATATTGACTTGAAATTTGGTACACATATGTACTTTAACTAGATTTAGAACTAGATTATATTTTCATCTTGTTCCGTCGAAGGGTTGGGGGGTAAATAGGTAAATCAAGCAGGTAAGAGTTCATAAAATTGGTATTTAGTATATACAAGAGAAGCTAAGGTCTCAAAAAAAATTTTGGCATTAGCCACCCCCATTACCACCCCCACACCATTATTAAAGGGGATGAAAAAAAATGTGATTTAGTGAGTGTACAAGAACCAGAAACCTCAAAATATTTTTTTACTTTATCCACCCCCACTACCACCCCCTATCACCAACCACTCCCCACACCACTACCGATGTGGGGTATCGTTTTATGGGTTTTTGGATTTCAAATATTATATTATTAAAGTTTCATAAACAATTATTTCCACATACAAAATTTTTTCGTTATGAGTGACTTGGATAGAAAATCTGGATGTGGAAGTAGTGATTCCTTGGGTAGCGGTTTTTTTCGTTGCTATTGTGTTCCTTCACAACAATGTTAAAGGTTTATGAGTTTATTTTGGAAGGAAATCATAAATACAATTTTTCTGGATGTCTTAAATAAAGATGTGTATAGACTTTGTTAAAGTTTGTTCCTTTACAATAATTTTCATACTGAATATGTATTGACTTTTTAATTAATAGCTAAAAACTTAAAAACTAAAAACTTAAAATACATAGTTCTCAGGGGAGTTTTAAAATACACGGAATAGTTCGTTCTTTATGTAAGTCCATAATGTCCATAATACGACTTTAATGGACGTTAGGGAACAGTTGCATACAAAGGTTTATGTTCGGCTGCTAAAATTGGCTTATTATCGAAACAAATTAATTTTACACATTTTATATTTATTCTATGAGAAATAGCGAAGCGCGTTTTTTCTATTTTCTTTTCTATTGGTTACCAAGTTCTATTGTTTGTTTGAAAATTATATTTGAGGCAAGATGCAAACAAGAGTTTTCGTATTACTATATCAAAATCCAAGCATTTATACGAAGAAATATATAATGTGTATCACAAATGGTGCTCTAATAAAAAAAAGCCATTGCCTAAGGAATCATTACTTCCAAATCAAGACTTCCTACCCAAGTCTCTTCCCTTCCAAGTCTCTCACTACCGCGTCCACCCCATTATTAAGGGGGATGTAGGCTAATGGCGAAAAAGAATTTGAAGCTTTTGGTTCTTGTACACATGCGAAATCACAATTTAACTTTTTTACCCCCTTTAATAATGGAGTGGGGGTGATAGTGGGTGCGGCTGATGCAAAAATTATTTTTAGACTTTGACTTCTCGTACATACGCTGGATCGCAATTTTATGGACTCTTATTTCTTTGCGTAAATGCACTGTACTGACTAAGAATAACAATGTTTATCACTTTGTTTTCACTTTGGAGCCTTAACCTCACTTGTCAATATGTAGAACTTCTCTCCCCCCGAGAACACGGCCTTATGTACCTCTAGCGATTGCTTTCTGAATTAATCTAGAAACGGCGCCGCGATATCTAGAAGTCTCTTTTCACTAATGTTCCAGAACGTTTCTACTGTTTCTACTGTCTCACAGATGGCATAACGTACAACATGATGTATTTTGTGCTGCCTATCTCCAAGGGGTGGATATTTGTAACAATATAATCTCATAATATCATAAATCATTCTAGAGTAATCGTGCACACAAAATAAGTTACAAATGGATAGACCGACTGCTGCTCAAACGTTTCGTGACATTTTAAGAATATTTGAATAAAATATAATCCATTTTTTTACCATTACTATACTTCCACTCCACTACCTATCTGAATGTGGAAGTGATTAAAACAAATTGTAAAGACAGCATCCTATACTCCAAGCATACCGTAAATCTACGTGAAGAAGTTGTCATTAGTAAATTTCCTTTTTTGAAAGGAAAAGAAGTATACAAACATAAAAAGTCCCTTATTTTGACCAAGGATCATAAAGACAAATTCTTTATTAAAACTGATAATAACGAATATTTATTGAACAAGGTATGAATGTTTTACTAACGTTGTTTTAAACATCTATTAAAAGATAATTTGTACTAGGTTGTCTTCATATTTGATGTGTCTGGTGCCTGAAGACTTAAGAATTAGTGACGTTCTTGACAATCTTAAAACATACTTTCTTGTCAAGCTTGAATACACCAAAATCCAAGCAAATCAGTCTTTTTTAATAGTACCAGGTACCAGATAAACTCGAAAATGTTAATCCACTTGAACTTGTCAGAGGATGGCACTTCGACAGACCAGAACACACATGAAAAGTTTTTTTATCAATTACGTTATAGATAAATATACTGTTCAACCCGCTGGAATACACAAAATCGGTAATATGATAGTTGTGGTGGCTAAATATCAAGAAAAGTCTTCTTCATGTACAGCTCATTGCTTTAGGCACACCTCTAGCAAAAGCAGGAATCAATATCGAAGGAATAAAGAGACATGGGGGTTGGCGCTCATCCGCAGTGTTAGAAGACTATATTGATAATTGTGGAAATACCAATATTAACGTTGCAAAAAAGATCCTAGGCTAGATGTCTCGTAATAAACAACATAATCACATCACATATAGTAGACAACCCCCCAAATCCAAAGCCAAGGCTGTCCGGAAAGACGCAGACAAACATACATCCATACCCACCGGTGTTGTCAGCACCGGGGCTGGGGCTCGAACCCAGAACGCGATAGACAGTAGATCAGCGTATTCGCCACTCAATACGCTCAAGCTCAAACTCAACAAGTATTTATTTATGTTTACTATACAGCAGTGCGCCATTCCAGAGTCCGGCCCAGGGCCAGTCAGACAACCACGGCGTACATCGCCGAGCTGGGTGGGGCGGGTCTGGTTTGGCTATGACGATACTTAATAATAAGTTAAAGTCCTGCCTAATAGAAAAAAAGTCTTAAAATTAACGGTATTGTGTAACGCGGTACACACACTTAAAAATAATTAAAAACTAAAAATTTTAAAAACTAGCGATTTCACGCACAACGCGAACTCTTAGAAATTTTGCTTGTTGGCACGGGAAAACAGAACTCAACGAAAAAACCTGTTCGAAACAATTCCACCCTGGTGGTCTTCCTGGTGCCAGGAACATGTCGTGGATAGTTAAAAGGTATGGTGTTATGTGAAATGTTTTGGTTTGTTAAGAATTTATTGGTCAAGACTGAGTTTAGAGACAAAAAGGGAACAAACTAACAAAAAGGTAAAATCAGATAGAGGGAATAGAAAGGGGTTGGTTGTAGGTTTTAGTGAAGATTAAAGGTGGGGAAAGGAGAGGTTGTCGTACAGGAAAGTGTGGTTAGAGAGGTTGTCGAAAGATAGGCAACGTCTGGTATGGTAGAGGTGTCGGATATCGAAAATCGCATTATGCAGTCTGATTCGTGTTATGTTGCGGGTTAGCGGACTATCCAATTTCCAATTTGAATTGGTAGAATTTTTGAGAGATTTCTTGGACATAGTCCGCTAGTAGCGTTATGTCGTGGCAGCGATCATATAAATTTCTGAGGGAGGTGTATCTGCGGGAATCAGAAATGAGGCGCATAAATTTATGTTCTAGAATTCGAAGTCTTCTCATTGTCGTGGCCGGTATGCTGCACCACACCGGCATTGCGTATGTGATGGCCGGCCTGATCACCATCGTATACAACATTTTATTTGTTCTGTTGAGTCCGCTACCCCTTGCTAGGAGCGGATACAGACTTCTGGACATGGAGTAGACCTTGCGTACAATCTCGTTTACGTGGATGTTGAACGTCGCTTGTCCAAGTTAACCCCCAAATACTTCACGCTCCATTTGATTGGAATTTGGCGACCCCCGATCGAAAGTGGTGTTAAAATCCGGTTATCGGTGAAACGGCGCGTGAAGAGAATCGATTCGGACTTCTCGGCGTTGATCCGAATCTTCCACTTGTCGTAATACGCCGCGGCATGGGCCATGTGCGATTTCAGTAACATGTTAGCTGCCTGTGCATTGTGCGAGTGCACGTACATGGCCGTGTCGTCGGCGTACTTGGCAAGGTTTGAATTCGGGAACTCCGGGAAGTCGGAGACGTATAAGTTGTATAGTTTTGGTAACAGGAAGAAGAAGACAGACAAAAGAAAACTCAAGAATTTCGGGTGTAATAAAGGAAAGCAACAAATTTAAACTTTATTTTATTAATACTATAAAGAGGTGCTTTATGACCGCGATAATATGCCATAACCAGTGCTTCATAACGCAGTCGTATATAAACGTTATAAATTTGGTTTTCTACAGCTTGTTGATATATACATTTTTTAACAATTAAACGTATTTGCTTAAAAAATAGTTAATCACAATGAATGCTATCAGTTTTAATTGTCTTCAGGTGATGCCAACATGATTGGCGAAATGCGCGTCGATTAATAGTATCCAAGCACTTTGGTATTTGTGGAAATAAACTTCAGAGGCGGTGTACTTTAAAATGAATAACGCGCAAAAAAATCTAGAAAAATGAATACCCGAAGTATTTTATTTGCTTGATACAAAAAATAATCGACCTCCTGATGATATTCACGCCATACTAAGAACGATACTCTTAATACACTCCAAGCCTCAAGTGTCCTTGACAAGCCTATTCTCCCCCAATTATTTGAAGTATCGAATCTCTCGAAGTCCTTGCCTTGCTTGTTAATATTATCAACAATAAACAATTTGATACATTATTATCATTTTAACATCAGCTATTTGTTGCCACGAGCAATGGCATATTATGTAAGTAATTAAATATAAAATATTTTGCAGAGCTAGTTGTTTTAAAAAAGTTTGAGACACGTGTCAATACTGTCAGCGTATAACCTCATAAGGTCAGAAGATTATCTTTTGTTGAAAAATTGAAATTTTGCAGTTTTGAGGCCGCATACCAAGTGGACTAAGGGAGCTTAAGAATTCAGTTAGGTAGATGGTAATTGTAGTCATTCACTACAAAATTCACAAACTTTCTTCAACATCAACTGACCTGACAATGTGCTGTTGATGACATCAACAGTTTAGTTCCTTGGAGCAAGAATAATTCTTTTACTAAAGCAGTCAATGTTTTTTTTTATTCAAATGTAAAACGCCTAGGTACATTTTTAAAACAAGTAGAAGTTGCAGTCGAGCGTGGCAGACGGTGTTATCTTTTGGTTCGAATACGTCACAATTCACTTTTACCTGGTGCCACTAATATTAAGTACACAGTCAACATTTTTATTTCTATTCTGCGATGGATATGACCCAATTTCAATTAGAAGCTTTCTACCATGCTAATATACAAATGTTCCAAATTTGAAACAGAAATTTTAAGTTTAACAAAAGTCTAACCATCTTTTTCAAATCTTCTGTAAATCTTCAGGCAGTTTATCATTTTATTCTATTTTTAAACGTCATATGTCTTGCATTAAAATTTTAGCCCTGGTGGTAAAACAAGAAATAATGTCATTCGAGATTTGTGAACTTTTCCTTTGGTAGGGATTTCCTTCTTTACATTTTCCAATTCATTTGCTTTAAACAAAAATGCGTCTCTTTCCGAATCCTACCATAGGCCAAGTACTCTATGAAACTGATTTCCATTTAAATTATTTGATTCAGCTAGTATATTCTCTGATAGTTTCTCCCAGTTCGCCAACTCATAACCTCCAAGCTTATTAATTCTTCGTACCTCCACAATGCTATTTAAAGCTTCCTCTTCAGAATCCTTGGGATCTAAGTAGTCATCAATTTTTTCGTTATTGCTGTGAAAATTTCTGGATCTTCAGCTAGTTCTTTGGCATTTAAATTTTTAATAAACTGAGCACAAACAGGGGAACAAGTAGCCCCAAATGTCATAACATTCATTTGATAAACGTCTGGTGGTTTTTCAGAGAAATCGTGCGTTTCTGTCATCTTTTTTTTAATTTTAACTTGATGAAACAATTCTCTTACATCAACATAGAAGGTAACTCGTCTCTGTCTAAATTTCCACAATATAGCAACCAAACATTGTAATAATAATAATAATAATATTTATTAATTTCAGATACTGTACAAAACGCAGTTAAGAAATATTGTCGGTAGAAATACAAAGAAAAATATCACAAATAACATTGTAAAAACATATACACACAAAAAATGTGAACAGTGAGCAATTGAAAATATTATAGGATATAATTCACAAATAATTAAAAAAAAAACTAGAGAAAAGTAGTCACACATTTTGTAAAAATTCGTCAACATTATAGCTGTTTGTGTCCAACAAAAGTGATTTTAAAGCCTTTTTAAACTTAAAAAATGTTGTCATAGATTTAATATGCTCAGGCAAACAGTTAAAAAATTTACAACCCATGAAAAAAAGACTTTTTTGGTATAAAGCCGTCCTGTGTTCTTTTGGTAAAAGGAGATCTTTTTTCCTAGTGCTATATGGATGATCAGTTCTAATCTCGTTAAATTTGATTCTGTTTTTGTAAAGAAAACATGACAACTCATAAATGTAAATAGAGTTCAAGGTAAGAATGTTTAAGCTTTTAAAGGCTTCCCTGCAGGAAGTATTATATCCAAGATTGGCTATTATACGTATTGCCCTTTTTTGCAGTAAAAAAACTCTATTTGCCTCGGACGAGGAACCTCAATGCACTATACCGTACTTTATGCAAGAATGAAAAGAAGCAAAATACAACTGTCTCACTATTGATAGGCTACATTGTTCAGATGTTATCGCCAATGCATAACAGATCTTTGACAATTTTCCACACATATCATGGATGTGATTAGACCATTTAAGGCTACAGTCAATTTTCAAACCAAGCATTTTCGATTCATTGACATACTTCACGCTTGTAATAGGAGATAAAAGGATATTAGTGTTGATGAAAATATTAGACTGCAATGTTCTAAAGAGAATACAGGTTGTTTTACTTTGGTTAATACACAGTTTATTATTTTCAGTCCACAAAATTACTTTATCATATATAGTTTTTGCAGTCTTCAGCATCAGCTAGGGTATTAGATTTTATTAAAATGTTCGTATCATCAGCATACGAAACTGTCAAACATGATGGATGTTGAATAAAATTCAGCATATCATTGATATAAATAATAAAAAGTGTGGGCCCCAATATAGACCCTTGAGGTACTCCAACGCTGACAGTTTGCGAGTCAGATACAACATCCTCAATACAGACTTGCTGATTTCTATTTGCAAGACATGATGCAAACCAATCATGAGCAACACCTCTAACTCCATATTTCTCAAGTTTTGTCAATAATATAGAGTGATCTTCACAGTCAAAAGCCCTTGAAAAATCTATAGAGTCCCAGAGCTATTTATCCTTTGTCCATGGACATTACAATACCATTTACAAAATCACTTAAAGCAGTGTCTATGCTTTTTTCTTTTGTAAAACCTTGTTGACTGGGAGAAAGCTTATTATGCATCATTAAAAAACTTATTAGCTGAGAGTTTACTGCAGACTCAAAAACTTTTGACATACTAGGAGAAAGGCTAATGCCCCTATAATTCTCAAACAAGTTTGGGTCGCCTTTTTTAGACAACGGAATAACTTTTGACAATTTTAAATCCGATGGATACATTCCCTGCTCAAGAGACAGATTTATCAGATAGGTTAACGGTTTAATGATATATGTAGCAATACGTTTTAATAATATATTTGATATTTCATCGTGTCCCGAAGGTTGGAGTTTTTCAATTTTTTAATTAAATCTAAAGTGTTCTCCTCGGAAAGGGCCCGAAGAAATAATGAGTGATTCGAAACTTCCAAACATTTATCTATAAAGTGTAAGTCAATATAGTAAGTCTGGTCCTGACAGTAGATTATTATTTAAGCTCTCACCATTAGACTTTGCTGCAGCATCAAATACTAGCCTAATTTTGCCAGATTTATTAGGGGTTTCTACAGCAAAATGTGATAGATATGTCCTAGGTTCCACAATTGAAGCTTCACTAAGAGTTAATTTTGTAATATAGGTTTTTTTACAAATAATTTCTAATTTTCTTACAGTTTTCCTTTGCAAAATGCTCGTATCTTTTATATTTTTTTTCCATATATTTCAGTCTTTGAAGAGCTTTAGACTTGCTTACAGGAAGTTCAATGTTTTCACATTTTCATAGTAAGTCGATTTCAAATCAATAATATTTGCTGTTTTATTCATGATTTCTGTTGCTCTTAATTTTTCTGAGTTAAAAATATTTGTATTTAACATTACTCCAAAGAAAATTACTGTTTAACGATTTCTTGAAGTTCCTCATCAGCATTAAGGATACTATTACAAATATGTAAAGTATGAGCTTTAAAACAATCATTATTTTCCAATGTAGAGCTCGGCCCATGCAATGACCATCCCAATTAATATTTTGTTGCTATAGGCAAATTATATGATCTCCTGCGAGTTTGTCTTGCAGCAATTAAATTCATGTTGTCCTGTCCAATCAGAATTAACGGCTTTTCATTGTTGATATTTTCTTCTGAAATGTTCTTAAGGTGAAGAAACTGCTGCCAATCGCTTATGTGAATTGTTTGTGATGGTACCAATAAATTTTCTACTCTCCGTACTCCCTTTAAAATGAAATTCCTAAGTACTTCCTTGGTAGTTGATATTTTTACTTCTAGACGAAGGTGTTTTTGCTGTTTTATAGAAATTGTAGAAAAGTTGCTTTGGAAGGTAGGCGGCTATTCCTATTTAGGACCGTACTGGTAGTGTTTGTTGCGTTTGTCTTATTTTCCATACATATATTTAATTCTTATGGAAATTAGGTCGAAGTATGGTAAATACTCAGTGACAGGATCTTTCGTAGTTCTAGCTATTAATTGCTATTGCCAACTATCACAACTATCACTCACCCAAACAAACAGAACTTTTCTTCTTAATGCTCGTAGCTTTATAACTTTTTCCGAAACATGTGTTGCAAAATAGTTGTGATTTTCGATTTACCTTTATTGATAGCTAGGGATTCTGCAGTAAAATATTGAACTATTTTTGATTAATGATAATGATAATAATAATGGAATTTACAGTCACTGACCCTGCGGGATGCAGGGAGTGGCTGTGAATAATTCGCTGGCGCTTCTCTCGTGAGAATGTCGGAGACACGGGAGAACTGTCCAGAATCGCGTGCGCGAAAAAATAATAATAATAATAATAATAATGTTATCCACCACTGAGATACAGAACTGTACATATGGCAAGTCAGTTTTGTAGGGAAATATAAAATTAAAATTAAATAAAACTATGTAATGACTAGTCAAATTATATAAAATAACATAAAACAAGTAAGTAAAGAAGATGGCACTAATTATATCATAGACAAACAATTATGAGATTATCCAAGGATAATTTCGGTCCCTAATTTTACCTATTAAAATACTTGTTTGTACTATATTAACCACCTTCTAAAAGCAAGTCTTTTACTGCGTTTTTATAACTATTATACTGTGAAATCATTCTGATTTCCTGTGGTAGGTTATTAAACAATACTATACAGTTGTAACGTGGAGAGTGTTTAAATGTTGTTTAAATGCCTTGTGTTATACGGATGATACTGATTTCTTTTGACAAAAAGGTCCATATTTTTTTTACGTAACAGAGGCATTTAAACATAAAAATGCATGGTGCCGTGAGGATTTTTTTATTTTTGTATGTTACTCTGCAACTCTCATTATAACCCATATTAAATATTAATCTTATGATACTCTTTTGACAGATAAAGACTCTCTCCCTATTTTTAGCACTTCCCCAGCATAATATTTTGTACGATATATGTGTATAAGCTAGTGCATAGTAAACATTTAAAAGTCTGGATTCACTTAGTGTGCTTTTTAGTCGCAGAATAGCGAAATAGGCTTTTACCATCTAGATGAGTGCCGAGCAATTTAGTGCCGCTCGATAAGCTAATGTCTTCAATAAATTTTATATTATGTGGCAACGGTGTAAATAGAAATTAATAAACACAATTTTTTTTATTATTAAGTATCAGTGTATCTCTTTGGGACCATGAACTATGTAAGGTTAATTAATTCTTGTAGTCTCTCAGGCGTTTCTGTTGATACGGTTACCGCAAGGTCGTCAGCAAACATAGTTAGATGACCTTTGGTGAGATAGTTGGGAAGATCATTCACATATAACAAAAATAATAGGGGCCCAAGAACAGAGCCTTGGGGTACCCCCATAGCTACATTGTGTGACTCTGACTCCACCCCACTTAATCTTACTTTAAATGTTCTGCCTTCCATATAACTTAATATCCATAACAGGATGTTTCTCCTCAAACCAATTTGATACATTTTTTGTTTTAATATGTTCTTGTCAACGGTATCAAATGCCTTCGATAGGTCAAATAGTAACGCCACGACGTACTGACTCTTGTCTAAGTTTGTGTAGACATATTCTAACAAATGAGACGAGGCCATTTCTGTGGATTTATTTGATCTAAAACCGTGTTGGGAAACGGTGAGTATATTATTTTTTTCAATGAAAGACGCTAACCTGTTATAAAGCACAATAAGCCCAGGAGGCTGCAGTGCCCTCGAAGTATTCTATACAGACGAGCTCTAAGAGGTGGGGTTTTAGTCAGTTGGAGTCTGACACTCAGACCTATTCCTAGTTGGGATCGGCAGCCCATGTGGATTTCCCCTCCTCGCCAAAAAAAAACCTGTTATAAATAATCCTTTCAAATATTTTAGAAAAGACACTTAACATAGAGATTTGCCTATAATTTTCAATTTCTATAGTAGGCCCTTTTTTATAAACTGGTATTGCAATTGCCTGCTTGAGTATATTGGGAAAATGTCCTTCATTTACAGATATATTAAATAAATAAACTAGGTAATCAATTACGTTGCCTTTAATATATTTTAAAACACATGCTGTTAGCCCATCAAAGGAAATGCATTTTTTATTTTTCAATTTTATGATCCCCGCATTGACCTCATCCGCAGTAATAGGTGCGAAATATATTGCATGATCCCTATATATCGAGGTACCTAATACACGGCAAAGATAAATTTAAACAGAAGTGTTCAGCTATTTTATTTTTTGTATCATCAGCAAAGTGCTGTGCAAATATATTTACTATTTTGTTTTTGTCACAGCCCCACAAAAAAAAAGAAAAGTTCAGACCAGCGAACCAGACCCATGTATTCCTATGTATTTTCGGTCGTTGAATCCGAATCCGAGGTCAAAAAAATTCGTACACCCCCAAAATCTTTAGCTAGAGCCAAAAAACACCCCTGGATTGGGGTAAAAAGAATATTAAACTACGAGAATAGTTGTTACATCCTAATCGATCGAATCATACAAATTAAGGTTAAACAGCAGCGCACATACAATAAATATGAAACACACCCCCAGTGAGGGGCGAAAACTAGCCCCCATTTATAAAAATCGATCCAAAACAGTAATGACTGCTGAAAAAGCTCGAAATGTCTAAGTTTTGTTAGTGATAAAAAACTGCATACAGATCCAACGTAATCTTCATAAACTGCCCCTATAGGGTTGAGAACAACCACCCCCAAGTTTAAAGGACACAAAACAAGAGAAAACGTAAAATCCAACAGGATTTCTATTTTGCGTAGTACTCTAAAATAGAACTAGAATACGTACCATCAACGCCCTACAGTGTCAACCCTCAGATGGTGTGAAAACTACCCCCTATGTAAGATTTATCCATAAAAAGTTACAGTGACTTCTATAAAAATTCGAAACACCAAACGTAAGTTTCTAGTTCTATTTTAGAGTACTACGCAAAATAGAAATCCTGTTGGATTTTACGTTTTCTCTTGTTTTGTGTTCTTTAAACTTAAAGGTGGTTGTTCTCAACCCTATAGGGGCAGTTTATGAAGATTACGTCGGACCTGATGCAGTTTTTTATCACTTTAACAAAACTTAGACATTTTGAGCTTTTTCAGCAGTCATTACTGTTTTGGATCGATTTTTATAAATGGGGGCTAGTTTTCGCCCCTCACTGGGGGTTGAGTTTAATATCTATTGTATGTACGCTGCTGTTTAACTTTAATTTGTATAATTCGATCGACTAGAATGTAACAACTATTCTCGTAGCTTAATATTCTTTTTACCCCAGTCCAGGGGTGTTTTTTGGCTCTAGCTAAAGATTTTGGTGGTGTACGAATTTTTTTGACCTCGGATTCGGATTCAGCGACTGAAAATGCATAGGAATATGTGAGTCTGGTTCGCTGGTCTGAACTTTATTTTTTTTTTGTGAGGCTGTGTTATTATATTTTAGAACAATATTTTTATCATTATGTTGATTTCGACTTAGCTTATCATTGTCAATTTTCCAGGTTTCCTTTGATTTATTAGATGCATTGCATATTTTATTTTTGTAAAAGTTTTGCTTCACTGACTTAATGTTATTTTTGTATTTTATTTTTTCCGAATTGTATAGTGCTTTGACGTCACTGCTTTGAATATTAGTCATTAGCCAATATAGATTTTTTTTATATAATTGCTCTGGTGTATTAACTCATCTGTTAGCCATTCTTTTTTATGGTTTTATCTTCTATTACTATACATATATGGTAATTTTCTTTATTGGACAACTGACATCAAAACACCATACAACCGTGTTTATTAAAAAAAATTAAGAGTCATCTACGTTGAGTTCTTGCATTTCATCCCAGTTTACTCGATTAATTTCAAAATTGAAATTTGCCATATTTTCAGCATTTATACTTCTCTTATTGAAAATTATTTCAGAACTGTTGTTAAATGTAATTTCATTCGTTTCAATACTTAGAATATGTCCAAGGTGATCAGCAATATTTGGGTTGTATAATTCACATTTTGATACATTTGTTGACAGATTGGTAACCATATAATCAATACATATAATCAATACATGACATCTAAAGGATATTCTAATGTTCTTAGTACAAAGGGCACAACAATACCATTACTAGACTTGGACCTATCAGGGAACAATCGATAAAATTTGGAATATTTAGATGTGACTTCTCGAATAACTTTTTACTTTTATTTGGAACCCAAAATTTGATTGAAATTAAAATATTTATTCTTTGTAAAAAAATAGTCAAAATAAATATTTCATAGCTTATTGTGGATTCCTTGATGTTTCAAAATTATTCATGAATTTTAACAAAGTAATTCAATAAAAATTCATTTCTCAACTTTACCGCGCGCAGCGTGAACACTGTTAATTCCATCAGAACAGCCGTAACAATGTTTTTTAAAGGAAATTTTCTGATATATGAAATTGTTTATGTACTTTTCTCAATATCTTGGACCATTTCGAAGTTATACCAAAAGGTATAATCACTTTTCGACTAGGTTTCTTGGGTGAATTAAAAACTTCTTATTCACATAAATTTCGAATCACAACTTATGATTGGGCTAGACCAGCCAAACAACTCTTTGAATATATAATCGATGTATTAATTTATATCAATTAATACTTATAAAGTATTATATCATATATAATTTAATTAGCATAAATTGATACGAAATCAAATTAACCTTCTGAAAATTAGTAGTGTCATTCACCCACATAATTATTTATTTTTACAAGCTTTTATTTAACTTGCTTTGTATGTATGTTAGTTAGTTTGTTCATATCTCTAGTTCAAATCTTGAAAGTCAATTTTGAACCACTTAACGACGTCTAATTGAGCTGGAATTTTGCAGACACGTGTAGTTCTGGTGACAATACAATAATGTGGTACCAAAAAGTGTGTTTTTTTAGTTTTTAAACTATAATTTGGTCGTATAGTGTTTTCACTTACACGTTGCATTCTAAGAAATGACGAAGGGGCCGGTATTATTTTAGGTAAGAACGGCGCAATGAATATAAAGTTAATTAGGACGTAACTAGAAAGTTAAAAATAAAATTAAATGTAAAAAAAATAAAAAACAAGCTTTTATTATTATTTAGCTGTACTAAAACGAAAAAAATAGGTTATGTTACATTAATTGCCTTAAAAGCTTGTCGCGTAAATAGAAAAAAAATACTTACTTAGGTACTTACAATCTCTGTAAAACAAAATTAATGCCCGTATGAACTTCTGGTTTAGAATGTCATGAAACGTCGAGTTTGAACAAAAAAAAAATTCTGTCTGTCGATCTGTCTGTAACTTTTTTTGTGCGCCCGTTTATTTCATTTTAATACACCCAAATAATAATAAAAGCTCGTTTTTAAAAAGTTTTTTTACATTTAGTTATCATTGAGGAACTAAAGTAGTTATCAAAAAATTGAAATCAAATTTTTTAACAGATTTTGACATGTATAATAATAGCAAATCTCCTTTATGATCAGAAGAATTACAAAATGTAATCAAATAGGTATATTATAACTGGACAAAAGGCCTTAATAGTTGTTGTGGAAACAACTTTGTACAGAAATCCGTTTCTTACTTCGTTAAACTGAACTATCGAATGCAAAAGATCTGTGGAATGGTAAAATATTTCCTATTGAAATTAGGTCGTATCGTATAGGGTGATCGCCAGAGGTGAGCAAACTGTCATGTTTTATATCAACTATGTCATTTTAATTGTAGAACAAAATGTTACCAAAGATTGGGTGTACGAATATACGACGGGATATGAGATATTGAAACTGGCACAAATGCCTTTACGAGGATTAGAGGCTTTTACTTTCATATCTGCGTAGTGAATTAGAGGTATAGTAACGGTAAAAAAAATGATTTTTGTTTATTCAAATAGGTTTAGAATGTCATGAAACGTCAAGATTTTAAGTTTGAGAAAAAAACTGTCTGTCTTATTTTGTGAGCACTACTCTGGAAACGTTTATGATATTGACTTGAACTTTGGTGCACCTGTTATAACGAGATCTGGAACTAGATTATATTTTGATCTTATTCCGTTGAATAGTTGGGGGGGAGGGTAAATGGAGGTAAATAGGAAAAGCAAGCAAAAGTCCATAAAATCGCGATTTGATGTATGTACGGAAAGCCAAGGTTAAAAAAAATTGGCATCAGCCTATCACCTCCGTTACCATCCCCATTACAGCCCCACCTCATTATTAATCGGAATAAAAAATAAAAGAGTGATACAAGAACTAAAAGCCTAAAAATTATTTTTTGCAGCCATCCCCACCACCCTACAGATGTGGTATATCGTTTTATGGGTTCTTGAAGTAGACAATTTCAAATACTAGATTATTAAAGTTCTATGATCTATTATTTCTATATGGTGGATTGCAAATATAACATAAATTTTTTTTTCGTTTTAAGAAATTTGGATAGGAAGTAGCGATTCCGTAGAAGCGGTTTTTATTAGTATGGACGAAATTTTCATAGTATTTAGTTGAGAAAAACTAATATATAAACTGTCAAAAATGAAAATCTCTCTAGTGAAATATATATCCAATTTTTTTAATTATTGACTTAAGTTACAGTTACGAAATGGTATACATTTTCTTTGGATTTTTGAAAACTGGGTTAGTGTTGTTTTATATAGCTGTTTTAAATATTTCTGTACACGTGTTTATTAGTTCAAAGTATCACACTTTTATTATCGTCTAGTTTTTGGCAATAATTAGTAGAGTATAAGATCAGTCGAGAACAATCAATGACCATACGATATTTTTGGTTTTCGTTATATAGAAGATAATTCTCAGTTTATACTTTATTTTCAAGAAGCTATAATTTCTAAATGAAGCAATTTTGAATTGAGAAATTTTTAAGCAGTAGTACATAGGTATATTTGTTGTAAACAATTTGTTTTGACCTTATTAAAATCTCTCTCTCTGCAATTAATCAATATATAATTTTATTAAAACTTGATGTTTTTTCTAAAATTAGTAACCTTCTATTATAGTCAGACTAACTAATTAATATCAGATGGCAATAATAATATGTCAACAAAACTTTACCAGCATATTATAATACATAAATCGGTTAAAGCCACTAGGTTAGGTTAAGTTAGGTTAAGTTGAAATGTGAGTGGGCTAGTAACAGGCTCTCCACTGCGACCATCTGGTCTATTGTGGCTCATTCCTAATTATACTTCACCCAATAGGTTCAGTCTTTTGATAAAGCCGACTACCTTATTGGGTGAGAGGTTGTCCAGGTCCTCTGGCAGTAGTTACCCTTTGCCAAAAAATGAGAACCTGGTTCTTTCTGCAGCAGGACAGGTACATAAAACGTGCGCTGCCGTTTCATCCTCCTCCAAACACAGTCGGCATTCAGCGTTAACCGCTATTCCGAGTCTGTGTAGGTGGTGATTTAGTCTGCAGTGCCCAGTATATAGGTCCACTAGAGTTCTTAGGTGTGACCTATTTAACTCTAATAGTTTTTAGTTCTTGATTTCAGAGGATATGTAATAAACTCCTTTGAATGAACTGATCCTGGTAGTTCTTGCCAGTACTGGAGGATTTTCCTCTCTGTCCAGGCCAAGATGGTTGTTTTCGCAGTGCTTGCCGATATTTTGATACCGCACCTTCCCTGGCTAAGAAGTCGACTATTTCGTTGCCCTCCATGCCAGAGCGGCTCGGTATCCATCCACTAATTCACGTTTTTAATTTCATGAATGAATTTAAGGAAATTTTTTGTATCCCATATTATTTTTTTTTGAAAGCAAATCAGTTTAAAAAATCATGATTATTTTAGATGGTGATCGACAATTGCATATTTCGCAGGGTTCTACTCTCACTCAGTGTTTCAGCACTCAGTTTCACTAATAAAAGTCATTTTGAAAAGGGAATATTCTACTCGAAAGAATGGTACCATATTATTTGAACTTTTATTAAGTTCTAAAATTGCATTGCAAGTTAAAATACGTCTCCGCTAGTTGGTTTAAACGTACGTGCGTACGTACGTATGTATAGAAAGACTCTACAGGTCGCAATCCTTAACGGATCGACTTGATTTTTTCTAATTGCTTCGCCTACTATTAAGATGGAACTCTACTAAATTTGATAATGATCTGTTGAGTAGTTTAATTATTATAAATAATTATTTACCACTATCACGAGTTCTTTGCGGACCATTTCACTTGTTCTTGGCGTCTACTAATAATAATTTTTTCGTTTAAACTCGCTTGAATTTAAGAACGGAAGGATGAATTGATGTCAATTTGTTTTACCTTGTTCTCACTACATATTTGTTAACATATTGTGTTAATATCAAATTACTTCCACAAATCAACAAAACTTCATAAGTATAGTACCTAACGACAAAAAAATTAAAAAAAAATTTATTGTTCAAATAGGCTTAGCATGTCATGAAACGTCGAGATTTTAAGTTTGAGCAAAAACAATTTCTGTCTGTCTGTCTGTAACTTTTTTGGGTTTTGGTTTGGATTTTGGGGCTAAATTGGGTTAAATGGGGATAAGTAGGTAAATCAAGCAAGCAAGAGTCTATAAAATTGGTATTTAGTGTATATAAGAGAAACTAAAGCAAAACATTTTTGGGCATTAGCCACCCTCATTACCACCACCACCCGATTATTAAAGGGGGTGAAAAAATAAAATTGTGATTTAGTGTGTGTACAAGAACCAAAGGCTTCAAATTTTTTTTACTTCATCCGCCCCACTACCACCCCCACTCCCACTTCCAATGTGGCATATCGTTTTATTGATTTTTGGGGTAGGCGATTTCAAATATTATATTATTACAGTTCCATAAACAATTATTTCCACGCACAAAATTTTTTTCGTTGTGAGAGACTTGGGTAGCAAATCTGGCTGTGGAAGTAGTGATTCCTTGGGCAGCGGTTTTTTAATAAATACAGAAAATATGATTTTTTTCTGAGGGCATGTCGATAAAATGTGAGAAGTTAAGAGGGTAAATATCACTGACCTCTTTTAATATATAGAGGTCAGTGGTAAATATAACAAGCAAGAAACTTTTTCATCCTTCGATAGAGATACTGTTAGTCTAGGAGAATACTATATATATGGGGCCTGGGATATAACATGTTGGCATTGCTGTTATATTTTAGCAAATATTTTTCTGAGTATTTTGTCTTATGTGACCGTTTTAGCGCTAGCCGCCCCAGAAAATATTCAATTGTGGAACAGAGTGTAATACTTTGGGCTTGGTGTTAGTTGGCGATCAACATTCGATATATTCTGCCAACATTTTTTTCTCCGTGCAGTTGGCCGCACTGGCGACATCAATTATGGCCAAAATTGGAACGTAGTATAATACTTTCTGACCAGGCGGAAAATTTTCGTTGTCAATGCTCATGCTGGAAAACCATATGCCAACATTTTCTGCTTGCCCATTTTCCAAATAAAAAATCACACCACAAATTGGACTATTGGCCTAAAACGGGCTAAAACTAGTACTTTTCAAAAAAAATGTTGGCACCTTCTCAAACTTGTAGTTTTTGTACCAAAGAATAGTCTCTGTGAGTGCCAACATTTTTTTCTCCCCCCTCAAACCACCCCTAGACTATAAGTACAATGGAGAAGATATAAAGATATTGGATGGAAGTAACTTTCTTCGTCTATTATAAGAATAGAGGCTTGTTGAAATTCATTATTATCAGCCTTGTGGTTTATTTGTCTAGCAATTATTTAACAAGCCTTAACAATAAACGCACTAGCGCCGATTAAAGCAATATGTAAAACTAGTTTTCCTGTGAATATTTTTCACAGTTGATTTATTATGATAATAAAATTAGCATAAATCATAAATAAAGTATAATGTTGTTGCATACTATTCTTAACACTTATTAATTGTTACAAATAATTCCTTGGCAAACAACTTGTTTTTTTCATAATTATCAAGTAGAAATTAGAAAAGAGAAAGAGTTATTTGTCTATATTTGTTAAATTTTTTATATCCATTCCTTTTGCTTTTTTTGTTTTAGTCGATTAGCAAACTAAAATACAATTAATTTTTTTTATGGAAGTCAGGGACATTGCCTGTTAGGTAAAGCAATTTGCGGGTTGTGCACTTTTAGTTTCATCTTCTATCACTACTGAAATAATTTTTAACGGTCTATACAATTTTAATATCATTTTAAATGCCTTTTTTATATACACTATAGTAAGATAAAAATTGCATACAGAGTGGTAATTTGTTAGAATTCCTCAAATCAACAAAACTTTATAATTATACCAATGAAAAACAAATGTCGAAAAGTATTTTGAAAATAAAACAATCGACTTACCTTTTGGAAATGTTAAGATCAATATAATATGCAGATTTTGAAATATGCCGATATAAATGTCGATTGGTAATACAATATAATAATAATTGCTTCTTATTAATTATTATTAGTCTTATCCAAACTAACACTGGGTAATATGTAAGATTAGAACAACTGCAACTGTGCAAAAACTCACCCTCTTTCAGAGATATTTTTTCTCTTAAGGCACTCACGATTTACTATGCCATTTTAATCCTAATTAAAAATTGACGTGGTCGCTGTTAATATTCTACACACTTTCGACCTTTGACTTGTTGTATATAAACCAGAACACTAGTTGGTTTAATAATGAAAACAAATAATTAATTAAGTTGTTCTTGTTTTAGATAAGTCCTTGCTAAAGATATTAAACTTATTTTTGCTATAATAAAAGGTAATTACATAAAAAATGGAATAAGGTCAACAATATTTATATATCTGCATATCTAGATGATCATTAAAAATTGCATTCGATATGTGGGTTTTAAGTACAATGTATAATAATGTCAAGGGCCACATTTACGGGTTATTTTCCTACATCTTCGACACTGAGAAAATAAACGTTCTCTCTTTCACCTGAAACTTTATTTTAGTAAGAACATTATTAAATCCCCTTTTGATGAACATTATTTACATTTCTAAATTTACAGACAAAGTTTCAGTTTATTATAACCGACATCAAGTCAGTCCCTTAAAATATTATTTTTATTTCTCTTTGTTTGTCTTTGTAATGTTCTAATAGTAGAAACTATTATACGCAATCTTGATTTTTCACTACGAGACTTTAATTGAGCTCATTAAATCTATTGCAACTTGCAACTGTTTCCGTAATAAGTGCGTTCTGTCAATTTAAGAATAGGATTTAGACACCAGCAGCGAATATTTGGCTATTCACACTTGGTAAACAATGAAATCACTTTAAATGCCGCCTCAGTGCCCTTAATGCTTACGTGTTAGGCTTGAGACCAGGGGGTCTCGAGTTTGAATCCTGGCTAGGGCATAGATGTTTAGTGATGTTTATAATGTATTATCAAGATGGCAACAGTGAGCTAGTCCACTGTTGAATGGGACCACATAGCTAGTCGCAGTTATCCAACCTAAGTTCGAATCTGAGCTATGGCAGTTGGCAATGTCGCAGAGAATGGTTGTTGTGTTGTTATCTGTGTGTGCTTATGCTGATTTGGGTAGAGGAATGGTTATGGCTAGACTCCGACAGGACGGTAATATAAGTAAGACGTTAAATAAATAAATAAAATAAAAATAACACTCTTGACATGTGAACTTACTGAGATGAATAAAGCTAAAATGGAAAACGGATATCTGGATATCAGCGTGAATTATTTTTACAGTGGCAAAATACCCAACAAACTAAGAAAGCGTGAAATGTCGCTCAGACTATATCTACCTCGACCCTTTTTTTTTATAAACCATCGAGACACAATTCATATCGCCTTATGAGGGATACCTTTTATTGTTTATATCTTTCATGTGGTGCATTAATTACTTCGACATCCACAGGAAGTATAGTAACGCAAAAAAATGAAAATTTTTATTGTTTAAATAGGCTTAGAATATTATGAAACATCGAGAATAAAATCTGTCTGTCGGACTGTAACTTTTTTATGCAAACGATTACTTTGGAACCGTTTAAGATATTGACTTTAAATTTGGTACACTTATGTATTTTAATGAGATCTGGTATTAGATTTTGATCTTATTCAATTGAAGGGTTGGAAGGTAAATTAAGGTAAATGGGGGTAAATAGGTAAATCAAACAAGAGTTTATAAAATTGGTATTTAGTATATATAAGAGAAGCTAAGATCTCTAAAAATTTTTTGGCATTAGCCATCCCCATTACCACCTGATTATTAAAATGGATGAAAAAAATAAAATTGTGATTTAGTGTGTGTACAAAAACTAAATATTTTTTTTCTTAACTAACTACCAATCCGGCATAATGTTTTGTGGGTTTTTGGGGTCGATGATTTTAAATGTTATATTATTAAAGTTCCTATAAACAACTATTTCCACATGGTGGAAGTGCATATATCAAAATTATTTTTGTTGTGAGAGGCTTGGACAGAAAATCTGGATGTGGAAGTAGTGATTCCTCGGGCAGCGGTTTTTTACCATATACAAATTATATTAGGATGATTAAGTTATCTAATATATTTGAGTTAGAATGTCCATGTTTTCAATTTGTTATGTTTCTTTGTTTTTATAAATATTTATAGAATAAATAGTCAATAGTGAACTATAAATAAGTTTTATCTTCAATTTTAACAGTTTCTGTTAAAAATTGTTGTTGTTAAAAATATTTTGTGGGGATCTGCAAGGATATGTATACAAATATTTTAATAAGAATGTATATCTATTAACTTGAAAAATTTTCATGGGATTTCATTAGTAGTAAAACTAAAAATGTAAGTATATGGTTTTATTATGATTTTTGAGGGTCCGCTATATTATTTTAGTTTTCATAAAGATTTATGAGGACACACATTAGAAGTATTAATAAGGATTTACAACTACTAATTTGAAAAGTTTTCAAGGGATCTCAGTAGTAATAAAACTAAAAATATGTAATCAGCAAATCCAGGGAAGTTTTATAATCTTTTATAAGAGACAATTAGTTTTTAGGCGTTGTTATTATTTTAATTTATATAAGAATTTAATAGGATTTATAAGGATACGCATATAAAGCATTAATGAGGATATAGAAATATTAATTTTAAAAAATTTCCTGACACCTCAATAGTAGTAAAACTGAAATGATTTAGAAAAACTCAGGAAGAACTTTATAATTTTTTTAAAGAAATAATTCGAGTATGGTTTTTATAAGATTTGGGAGTTGTAATAAGTTTAATTTATGTAAGAGATTAATGAGGATTTATAGGACACACAATAAAAAGTATTAATAAGGATTTGCAACTGTTAATTTCAAGAATTTTCATGTGACATACCAAGCTATTACTAGTAGATGTTTTATATATATTAGTAAGAACATTTGCGTTTATAAACTTTTACGAATAAATACTATAAAATACTTTCATTATATTAATGTTTAAAATCATTAACTAATAAACTATTCGTTGTTTCAATATTCATATTTTATTATTCTAATGAACGAAGTAACGAGACAATCATTTTAACAATCGCAGAATGTGTTGTGCCTGTGCATATATACAGGGTGATTTACCACGACGTGTAGAAAATAAAATGGCGTTCTAGTCTTATGTGTGGGAAAGACAATGCAAAATTTTAGAGTGAATCTAAGTAATTTAGTAATTTTTGTTGCATTAAAACTTGCAAAGATACGTCTGTGGTCAGTAATAGGGTAAGAAACTTAGTTGAGAAAGAATATATAGATGTTTACATTTTCTTAATTGGCATAAAAAGTTAAGCTGGCGCGTCCTCTAAGTGCCGCATTTTTTGCTTCCGGTCGAACGCCGCGGCAGGCACAAATTACGGCCAAGTTTGGTGTTTTTTGTTATCGACGGGTTTAAGTAAATATCCTACTTGTTATCCTAGAGTTCAATGGCATAGAAGCAATGTGTCGAAAGACATTGACCATATTAAAATTAAATTTTAAATTGTATTCGTAGATCGATGTTCAATTCGCCATTCGGCGCTTAGAACGGTGCATTTAATGTAACATTTTCTTTGACTTTCCATTACTTTTACGTTTTGTGTTGTGCTGTGTTCTAGAAAAATTATTTAAATTTTTGCTATTTTTGTAGTGTGATTAAAACCAAAAAGTCACTTCTACCCTTTCCAGCTTTGCTGTCAGTCTCAAGTCTGATAAAGAGGGAGGGGAATTGATATGGTGAGACCGCGTTACGTCAGATCAGTTAAAGTTATAGGCGGCGCATTCCTACGAAAATAAGGTAATTTTTTTGGTCACATTCTTTTAATTTTTCATTTTTTTGATTCCTTTCGGTGGGTATGTAGAAGAACACACTACCGGGAGTCAAATTGACGTGACACCAATTTATTTATTAAGGGGCGCCAGTCGCGTTCTACCCCGTTCTTCTACTCCCAGTCGGGTTCGAGATAAGATGCACTTCGATAGACGAGTAATGGATCAAGGCTGCACTAATCTAGATCATTAACGACGCTCTCTCAAGACGTGGTTTCAATTTTCCATTGATAATTAGAGCTATGACGCCTTCTGATTATTTAGATTTTGGCATAAAAAAATCCCCATCGAAGATTTCTCTCAGATGGGATTGAATTTTGACGTGGTTTGGGTCTGTTTATATAGTAACAAACGGTCTGACGTCTTTTGGTTTCTGCTCTTTTTGCATAAAAAAAATCCCAATCGAAGATTTCTCTCCGACGGGATTAATTTTGTATGTGACTTTCACGTTTTTATCTGCTAATAACGGATTCTACACCTGAGGATTTCTGAGAGAAATACATAAAAAAATCCCTATCAAACCCTCGTAAGGCAACCAGAAGGTCGAGTATAGTGTGAATTAACTCGACGCATCCGGTCTTCCAAACGAAAGCTCTCAAGGGATGAGAACTAGCAAGAAGTCTCAAGATCAATTAAGATGCAATTAGTTCAAAGAATACCGTTTATGGATACATAGAAAATGGCTCCTACAAAATTCTTATATAATGTTAAGAATCACGCCTCCCAAACTAAGGATAATAACTTTTTAACCACACAAATGAGAGCGTACGCTAACAATCGATTTGGTAGAAAAGATTCCTGCAACCTTCCCAGAATCAAATATAAGCCTTTTAGAAATGTCTGTGACTTTTTGTAATATGGTAATTACGGCTGGCTGAAAATAACATAAAAATGTTTTTCTAAAAAAAATTTAGTTTCGCTAGAGACTACTTAGCTTTAAAGTTCTCGTAACGTGAGATTTCACGTACTAAAACAACATCATGAGGACTTACTTACTACATAAGTTCGAAAGCGTTCGATCAGTCCACGATTTACTTGCCCCTATGTAGGTGTTGAATATAGTAAAAATGAGATCGACCCACCTCCGAACGACTTTTAGGCAAAACGGACTTTTGAGTCCTTTGTGCACAAGGCGGTTTTCTCTATAACATTTTTATTTGGAAAGCCCTGCTATTGGCTTTCCTACCGTCACTTTGTATTGACTACCCAACGCACTCGACCAAATTGCAAGTCGCTGGGCGAATCCAGACTCGTTTTATGCGAGAAACCGGCCTTGTACATTTTCATTGATCTTGTGTCAATTTTTGCCCATAGGCGCTCCGTCGCCTTTGACAAGTTCGTCAGTTTCGCCTATCAGATGCATTGCATCGATAAAATTTTATTGTCAGTCCTTAAAACAAGGTATATAATGACTGCATCTCCATGGTCAATGTCTTCGGCGGAGGAATTAAAGTTGAAAATATTTTGAATATTTTCAAAGTACTTTTTTGGCGTACTTTAAAAAAAAAAACGCTTCCCAAGGAATCACTACTTCCACATCCAGATTTTCTATCCAAGTCACTCACAACGGAAAAATTTTGTATGTGGAAATAACTGTTTATGGAACTTTACCCCAAGAACCCCAAGAACCCATAAAACGATACCCCACATCGGTAGTGGGGTGAGGGTGGTGATAGGGGGGTGGTAGTGGGTGTGGATGAAGTAAAAAAATTATTTTGAGGTTTCTGGTCCTTGTACACACACTAAATCACAATTATTTTTCATCCCCTTTAATAATGGGGTGAGGGTGGTAATGGGGGTGACTAATGCCAATTTTTTTTTAAACCTTAGCTTCTCTTGTATATACTAAATACCAATTTTATGGACCCTTACCTGCCTGATTTACTTATTTACCCCAAATTTACCTCAATTTACCCCCCAACCCTTCGAGGGAACAAGATGAAAATATAATCTAGTTTCAGATCTCGTTAAAGTACATATGGGCGTAGAGTCTTAAATGGTTCCAGAGTAAACGTGCGCACAAAAAAGTTACAGACAGACAGACCGACAGACAGACAGACTGACAGACAAATTTTTTTTTTGACTCAAACTTAGAACCTCGACGTTTCATGACATTCTAAGCCTATCTGAACAATAAAAATTTTAAAAAATTTTTTTGTCGTGACTATACTTCCACTTGATGTGGAAGTAATTATGTGCACCATGTCCACCCATATACTTTTACTCTCAATTCCTGGGCCAAAATATATTTTCCTAAGTAAAAATTCGGTGTTTCTTCGAATTTTTACCCAGTCGTGCCTAATGTCTTAATGGACCCATAACGGTCCTTTTAGACTAAACTGTGGCTCTGAAGTCTCTCAGACTCTCGAAAATGTCTTTAAATGAAATTTTTGCCTAAGTCGAATTTTTATTTTGGGTTCGACTTAGGTCGATTCTGGGGGGTTCTACAACAGGAACAACCTACTGATAAATTTTCCGCATGTCGTGATAAATCACCCTGTATATGGCTTCTATCTTTATAGGAGAGAGATTGGAATATTTCTTTTCCAAGGATTAATATAATAATTTAAATTATTATTTATAGTTTTAAAGTACGGGCAAAAATTTAATTTTGTAATTTAAATTTCAATCTAATGTATTTTATTAATGTTATGTTTTATTTACTAATTTTAATTCGTATATATAATATTTATTTTATTAGTATAATACAATAGCTATTTCGTTATTGTACTAATAGAAATTATTTTATGTAATTAATTGTTAATGATGTCGAGTTATCTATATCTTTCTTACTATTACAAAATTATACCTTTCATATTTATAATTAAAATAAATTTTATTTCAGGAGCGTCATCTTAAGCGGGCAGAATTTACAACAAATTTTGAAATTTAAAAGCAGCATTAAAACGCGTAATCCCTAAACATGTGTTATGTGCAACATCAAAGAAAAAATCGTTTAAAAAATATAGAATTGAAAATGTTTTAGGTAAGTAAATAAAACTGCCTAAAAGTTCATTCTTAGGTATCTACTTAGCGAAACTACTATGGTCTAACAAATTGAACTACTTTCGTTACCACCCATTCTGGAGGAGGTACCAACCTACGGTCAATGAACTATATGGTTACCTCGATCAGCAGCTTCTTGACGAGAGAGACGCGTGGAGCAGGGAATCTGATCAAAGAGACATATATATCTGATTTCCATGCAAAAGACAGAGACAAAGATGCCAGTAGGGTCTACAGCCTACGTCAGCTGTAGACACTTCCGGCATCTTTGTCTCTGTCTTTTGCACGGAAATCAGATATATCTGTCTCTGTTTGATTCGATTCCCCGCTCCGCGCGTCTCTCTCATCCAAAAGCTGCTGATCGAGGTAACCGTATAGTTTACTGACCGTGGTACCAACCTACCTAATTAAATAGTTTTTCTTACTGTCCGCTTATGTAATGCGTGATTGGCCGAGATTTAAACATCGGATACTTTTATAGGGGTATATTGTAAGGAATAAAATATTATTTTTTGAATAATTTTCTTTTATCTGGAATTCTATATACAGGGCGGGACAATAGTGCGTCGGACTTCGATATCTCGAGTTTTATGATAGCTAGAAATAAAAAAAAAACACAAGTAAACTAGATAAAAAAGTCTATAACCGGAAATTATTTTCGAATATACAGGGCGAGCCAAGACGAAATTACAGGATCAAGTTTTTTAAATGGAATGCTATTAGTACATTTTTTGAAGCCTCTTTCTGGACTCCCTTCACTCCTATATTATTATTGACTATCTCCCAACCACTTGGATGTAATGAATTTTTTGTTGAATTAATACCATCTGCAAATAAAAAGGGCAGAAAATCGGCCTTATAGGCCGTCCTCCTTTAGTGATTGAAGTTTCACCCACTTCCTGTTATCCAATCGAGCTGAAATTTTGCACACAGTTTTGGTTCTGAGGACAATACAATATAAGTACTATATATCTAATGTCGTGCTATAATCAATACGGCGAAGCCCCAAGATGGCGGCTTACATTTTTCTTCACAACTCCCTTGACGTGAGTATCAAATGAAAGAGTTTGACGAGTAGAAAACCATAAGCTACGTGACGTTATTCTAAATCCAATATGGCGGACGCGTTAAGATGGTGGATTACCTTCTCCTTCACAATCCCCTTGACATGGCTGTCAAATGAAAGGGTTTGATGAGTAGAATACGATAAGCTACGTGACGTCATTATATACAGTATGTGCTATTTAATACTGCAATACCCCATTATTTTGGAATGCGTTGCCCGATAAATTGTTTTTTTTTTAGTATAGTACTCGTATAGTATAGTATAGTACGTAGAGATAAAGTAGTAGTAGAGATAAAACTCAGAAACATTTTTTCAACAAACAATGCAACTGTAAAAGGCGATTGTGTCAATTTGCTAGGAATTATCTTAGACGATAATCTAAAACGGAATGCTCATATTGAACATATAAGCAGTAAAATATCCAGCTATATTTTTCTTTTGCGTCAATTAAAGAAATATATAAATGTGCAAACATTGAGATCTGCATATCATGCATTAATACAATCCCATATTACTTACGGAATAATACTCTGGGGTAACTCCACCCATGCACACAAAATTTTTATATTGCAAAAACGATTGATCAGAATAATTGCAGGCGCAAATTGTAGAGACCATTGGAAACCATTATTTGTCAAATATGGTATTATGCCTTTTACGAGTTTATAGGTATATTTATTATTCAGTATTGGAAACTCACAAAAATAAAAGTAACTTTTCTACACATTCAGACTGTCACAGCTACCAGACTAGGTGATCTAATCTATTAAAACCGCCTAGGTATCGTCTCACTAAATCTATAAAAAACTCCCTTGATCTGAGACTGTACAATATAATACCCGAAAATATAAAGCAGCTAGACTATAATAGATTTAAAATAAAACTTAAAAACCACATGTTAAAATACTGTTTCTACTCGGTAGACGAATATGTAAGTTTTCCTATGGAAAACTAAGACACTCCTTTTATCATGAAAGATACTCACAGCATAGTTTTCTATGTTTGTACTCCACTAATTATGTTTCTTTATATATGTGTGTATGTATGTGTGTATATATATGTATATATGTATATATGTGTACTATGTATATGTACATGTGTGTATATATGTATATATACCATTCTTGTAGATCCGTTTTTTACATTTATTTTATTTGTCTTTATATATATATTTTATATTTTTTTAGAGCTGTATATGCTCCATGTGTGTTCAACCACTGTTTTATGATTTTATTTTTACTATAAAGTAAATTGTATTGTAATCTTTAGACTGCATTACTTAAGGTAATTACAGCATACTTGACTTGCTACAAATGTAAACTTGTACATCACGTGGTCAAATAAATGTCTATCTATCTATCTATCTACGGGTATAGTGCTCGATGAGCTCTATTTGACTGTTTTGAAAAATTTGCAATTTTCGTATTTTCAAGACCTAAAGTTCTAAATTGGTCGATATTTCGAGATCGACTATTAGGCAATTTTTATTGGCAAATTGGATAGCGTAGTTGATTGATAGTTGTCTCAATTACCTCTATACGAAATTTTAGCTCATATTGGGTGCTAGTTATTCAACAGCCAAATTTAAAATTTTTCACTTTTCGATTGGCCCTGTATAAAAGTCGGTTAGGTTTACTGAAAGTAATCATTCGACTTAAGGAATATCAGATACTAAATGATTTTTTAAAAACAATGGTTTTCTTTTAAAACCAAATTGCACTAAAAAGTAGAAATATATTTTTTTGTCGATGATTATATGAGCTGATCAGAATAATTCTCAACTTCGTAAATAGAAAACAAGTAGGCGCTCATAAAATATTACTTCGTTTAATCATTTTAATTTAGGTTCACATTTTGGTTTAATATTTACAAAGTTGAAAATTATTATGATCAGCTTATAATCACCGAAAAAAAAATTTCTATTTTTTAATGTAATTTGGGAAACCCATTCTTAAAAAAAAATAAATAATTTTTTTAGTATTATTTCGCTTCAAAAACTATTAGAGTTTTTTAATTGAGTAGTTTTTTTAGAGAGCCTGAAGGTGATGATTACACATGGAAGGCATACAGTCAATATCGCCTCAAAGATACAAGAACTCTTGAAACGGGAGCTATCGTGAAAAAATTACGATTTTATAAGGGTAAAGGGTACATATATTTTACTTCTTTATTATGTTCACTTTAATAATTTTAATTCTTCCAGATCAACATGGACTTCAACGAGGTTTTCTGGAATTGAGATAGCCTTCTAATGAATTGGCAGCAATGTTTCGAGAAGCTAATAACATTCTTATCCAATAAAATATTTGATGCATAAGTATTACTGAACCAATTTTTGTTTCATTTTGAATCAATATCTGATTGTTATTTATATGAACGAGCAAGTTCATGTAACGTGCTAGCATAATTATTCAGTTGCAACATTTCCGTTGATACAACGTACCGTTTATAGCTTAATAAACTTTATCAACTAATGTACAGATGTACGTTGAATCAGTATTCATCATCGGCTCAATTTTAATGAACAAATTCATCATATCAATGTACTTTTTAATTATATTTATATTTATGGCCCTTTTGTGTTTCAGTTAGGCACATTATTACACTCTGCTTTATATACAGTATGAAGTCCATAATGGGTAAATTAATTTTCTACTTAATTTAAGATTTTAAGATTTTTAAGTAAAATGTTGAAATACGTCAATTTTTAATTCTAAAATGACATTATTTGAGTAGAATTTTAAACCTCTTCCTTCAACCCCTTTGGAGTGACAACTACCCCGTTTTATTTTAAATGGAATGGGGGGTGCGTGTATACGTCACTTAAAAGGGATTTTAATGCTCTCTTCAGCAAAATAAGGGTTTTTGAATTTTGTGTATGCTTTATCAAGACAATTAAAATAAAATTTTATAATTTTCACATGAAAATAAGAGTTAAGTTTTCCCAATAGATGGATCGGTTAGACGCGCTGAAATTGAGTGGCCAGTTTGTTCTCCCGGCTTGACCCGGTTGATTATATTTTATGGGGTATTTAAAATCAAAGGATTATTTCAACAGATCAAATAACGTTTATAGAATAAGGCACGAAATTAATCAAATCACCTCTGAAACGATAGAAAATATTTTTTAAAAATGTCAGCTCTATTCTTGTCAAGAAGCAACAGGCTCCAAGTTTGAATCTTTAGTTTGAACTGTTTCATATTAAAATCTGTGTACAATAAAATTTAGTAACATTAAAAATGTAATCTTTTTACCAAAAATATTACAGAAATTCAAAAAATCTTAAATTGCTGAATAGAGAATTAAAAATCTTTTCAAATGAGGTACCACACACATACTTATTGCATTTAAAAATTTTAAAAGGGTAGCTCTTCCCCTTGAAGGGGGAGATATAAAATTCTGCTCAAATAATGTCATTTAAGGTTTAAAAATTTACATGTTTCAAAATTTTACTTAAAAATCGTAAATTGGTAGAAAATGAATTTATCCGCTAGTTATGGACCTCACTGTATACCGGGTGCCACAGGCTAGTGGCTGCCCCATATATTTCCTTTATTTTTTAACTTATCCATTTGAAATATGGAGTGTATCACCTACCTGTAAAAATGGATTTTTGGACATAAAAAACGGTACGAAACCATTTCCGGTTTATCCGGAAATGACCGCAACTTTCGATTTTTAAATGGAACACCCTGTATATTTTACATATTTGACTTCAAGACTACATTCCGAATATACCATGAGATTTTTGCGAATTTTTGAGTCGATGTTCAGTTTTTTTAAGCATTTTAAGACATTCGTCTAGAGTGCTTTGGAATACCAAAATTTGTTCTACGGCAGGTAAAGTCCAAGGGAAAAATATAATTTTTCGTTTCATTTCATTAATAACTATTTACGAAGCCTCCAAAATTGAACAAATCACTTTTTTATCGAATTTTTTTTTTTCAAATGGGAAGGTGGTGGCTCACGGTGTTCAATAAATTATAGATTTTTTTCTGAATTCATCGATATCTATTTCAGATCTATGCTATTTGTTTTTCTATTTTATTAAATTTATCTAAAAATAAAAAATCACTTTCAAAATAATTTTTATTAATCCTTATAGTTTGCACTAGTAGTTATCCTATTAAGAAACAAAAGAGAGAACCAAAAGGCTAATATTCACAAAAAGGCAGTTATTCACATTTCATTACTAGACATATAATTTTTGCAAAGGCAACTACGTTGAAGTTCAAGAAAAAAACCGCTGCCCAAGGAATCACTACTTCCACATCCAGATTTTCTATCCAAGGCTCTGAGAATGAAAAAATTTTGTATGTGGAAAAAATTGTTTATGGAAATTTATTAGTATAGTATATGAAATCGTCTACCCCAAAAACCCATAAAACGATATCCCACATCGGTATTGGGGGGGGGGGGGGTAGTGGGGGTGGATGAATTAAAAAAATATTTTGAGGTTTTTGGATCTTGTACACACACTAAATCTCATTTTTTTTTCATCCCCTTCAATAATGGGGCGGGGGTGGCTAATGCTAAAAAATTTTTTGAGACCATAGCTTCTCTTGTATATATTAAATATTAATTTTATGGACTCTTACCTGCTTGATTTACCTATTTACCCCCCATTTATCCCAATTTACCCACCAACCCTTCGACGGAGTAAGAGTAAGAGTAAGATGAAAATATAAAGTACATACGTGTACCAAATTTCAAGTCAATATCTTAAACGGTTCCAGAGTAATCGTGCGCACAAAAAAAGTTACAGACAGACCGACAGACAGAAATTTTTTTTCGCTCAAACTTAAAATCTCGACGTTTCATGACATTCTAATAAGCCTATTTGTACAATAAAAATTTTCAAAAAAAATTTTTTTTTTTTTTCGTTACCTATACCTCCACTGGATGTGGAAGTAATTTATATTTAAAGTGATTTTACTTCCACATCCAGTGGAAGTATAGTAACGGCAAAAAATTTTTTTTTTAATTTTTATTGTTCTAATAGGCTTAGAATGTCATGAAACGTCGAGATTTTAAATTTGAGCGAAAAAAAACGTCTGTCTGTCTCCTGTAACTTTTTTTGTGCGCACGTTTACTCTGGAACCGTTTGAGATATTGACTTGAAATTTGGTACACATTTGTACTTTAACGAGATCTAGAAATTGATTATATTTTCATCTTGTTCCGTCGAAGGGTTGGGGGGCAAATTGGGGTAAATTTGGGGTAAATAGGTAAATCAAGCGGGTAAGAGTCCATAAAATTGGTATATAGTATATACAAGAGAAGCCAAGGTCTCAAAAAAAATTTTGGCATTAGCCACCCCATTATCACTCCCACCCCATTATTAAAGGGGATGAGAAAAAATTGTGATTTAGTGTGCGTACAAGAACCAGAAACCTCAAAATATTTTTTTACTTCATCCCACTACCACCCCCCATTACCACCCCCACCCCACTACCGATGTGGAGTATTGTTTTTGGGGTAGAGGATTTCAAATATTATATTAATAAAGTTCCATAAACAATTATTTCCATATACAAATTTTTTTCGTTGTGAGTGACTTGGATAGAAAATCTGGATGTGGAAGTAGTGATTACTTGGGCAGCGGTTTTTTATTTTTAATAAAATAGAAAAACAAATAGCATAGATTTGAAATGGATATCAAATGAATTCAGAAAAAAATCTATAATTCATTGAACACTATGAGCCACCACCTTCCTATTTGAAAAAAAAAGTTTTCCATAAAAAAGTGGTTTGTTCAATTTTGCAATCTTCGTAAATAGTTATTAATGAAATTAAACGAAAAGTTATATTTTTCCCTCGGACTTTACCTGCCATAGAACAAATTTTGGTATTCCAAAGAACTCTAGTCGAATGTTTTAAAATGCTTAAAAAACTAAACATCGTCTCAAAAATTCGCGAAAATCTCATGGTATACTTAGAATGTTGTCTTGAATCCAAATATGTAAATATATACAAGGTGTTCCATTTAAAAATCGAAAGTTTCGGTCATTTCCGGGTAAACCGGAAATGGTTTCATACCGTTTTTATGTCTAGAAATCCATTTGTACTCAGGTAGTTTATGCACCCCAAATTTCAAATGGATAAGTTAAAAAATAAAGGAAATATAGGGGGGAGCCACTAGCCTGAGGCACCCGGTATATGTAGGGATATGTAGGGATCTCAAATATATCTACAGATTCTGATTAAACTTGCTAGCTGAATTATATTGTTCTTAAAATGTTTCGAGTAGATTTTCGGTAGATTTTTAAATTTAACTTTTATGAGGGTATAATAAATCTAGAGTGAACATAAATTTATTTTGTTTATTATATATTTTTGTTAACAACAATAATGAATTACCTATTTAGGGGGTTTTACGAGGAAACAGACATGCTTTAATGGTAGCTAGAAGGCACCAAGAGTAATTATAATCATCCATAGAAAAAGCTAGTTGGGTCCTCGTTACTGAAATACACGGTGTTTTAAATATTTTTGCCAACATTTCTTTTACTTGTTACTTTGTAAAGGAATGGAATAATAATTTCATATTTGGCACATATAATACACTGGTGATCCTAAATAAGTACTTATATCACACACAAAACAAATACAGGTCCGGATTTGAAAGAAAAATGGTTCTGTTGTTCTTCAAGAAAACAATACCCTGTACATATTTTTTTTTAATTTCAATATTAAATTCGAAAAGCACATAAAAAACTGAACAAAACGGCTTCATTTGGGGGGTTTGGATTTGGGGGTTGTCTACTATCTGTGGTGTGTTTATTATTATACTCTTCACAAAAACGAAGAGTATATTGCATTTGGTCGGCACATACCGTAAAGAAAAGAGAAAAAATTTTCAAATCATTGTGTTAGTGAACGAATTGTGAACAACTTTCAAAATGTCCGTCTGTCTGTCCGCCCGTCCGTCCGTCACGTTTCTTGTAAGTCGATAAATTAAGAAAGAAAAGTCCGATTATATTGAAATTTGGAAAGTAAGTTAGTATTAGCTAGAGGAAGAACTCTATTGTTTTTGAAGAAAATCAATCAGTGAATAAGAAAGTTATTAATCATTTAATTTAAAAAAAATATATTTTCTTAATTTTTGTCGCTTGAAATCTTGCGAAATGTTATCTCTATAATATATTTTCTTTTGTTGATACATTTTATTAATATATTTATATTCATAATAATATATCTAATACATTGAAATATGGTTCTCGAAAGATATATATTACAGACATTCGATGTTTGTAGTAATATGTGATGGTGCAGTGGCTAAAGCTTTGGCTTGCAATCAGACATATTCCTATCAAACGGTGCATGAAATAATTGGGGGTTAACTTAGACAAACGACTGACGTTTAACGAGACTGTACGTAAGGTCTACTTCATGCCCAGGAGTCTGTACCTACTCTGGCAGGGGTGGGGTAGCGGACTAAACAGACAAAATAAAAAAATGTTGTACACAATAGTGATCAGGCCGGCAATCACATATGCGGCGCCGGTATGGTGCAGCATCCCGGCCACGACAATGAGAAAACTTCGACTTTTTGAACACAAATTTATGCGCCTCATCTCTGGTTTGGACAAGTATACCTCCGTCAGAGATCTATACGCAAATTGTCACTACTGCATCCAAGAAATTTCACAAAAATTCTATCAATACAAACTGGGTGATAGTCCGCTAACCCGCAACATAACACGAATCAGACAGCATAACGCAATACTTTTCGATATCAGACACCCCCTACCATACCAGGTTTTGCCTATTTTTCGGCAACTCCCTTGGCCAAACTTTCCCTTACCATAACTTATCTCTGCCCTACTCTTTATCTTTCCTCAACTTTTCTCAACTTTGCAATTCCCTCTTCTTTATTTATATTTGTCCAATTTTGTCCTTGACCTTTCTGTTCTTTTGTCCCTTTTGTTTCTAAATTCTGTCTAGGAAAAATTCCCTAAAAATCCAAATATTTTAAACCAAACCTTTTATCTACCACACTTTCCTGGCAGGAAGACCACCAGGGTGGAATTGCTTCGAACGGGTTTTTTGGTTGAGTTCTGTTTTCCCGTGTCAGCAATCAAAATTCCAAAGTGTTCGTCTATGCGCGAAACCGCTAGTGATAATTTTAATTATTTTAAGTATTTTTGCGTACTATTATTGATCCAAATTATTAATTTTAAGATTTATCCTTAGGCAGGAGTTTTAACCTGTTATATTCAGCTTTAGCTAAACCGGACCTGCCCCGCCCAGCCCAACACCCACGCTGCGCGTCGTGGGTGTCTGGCTGGCTCCGGGCCAGATTCCAAGAAGGCACTTACATGTACCCCCAATTTTAATAAACTTGTTATTGCTTGCAATCCAAAGATCGTGTATTCAAATCCCAAACAGGTTGGATGTTTTTTTTTTCAATTTTTTTGATTGTCAAGTGTTGTTCAGTGTTACTTTTAATTATTTTTTAAGTCTCTTTTTAGATTGTTTTTAAATCATATTGTTAATTTTAAACTTGCCATAGGTAGGTAGGAGTTTTTAACAATTTTTGTTATTATTGTTAAACCAAACTGGACCTGCCCCATCCAGTCCTACAATCACCACGGCGTTACGCACCGTGGTTGTCTGACTGGCTCCGGGCCAGGATCCAGCGGGGCACTGTACATGCAACTTTAAATAAATATATATTTGCTTTGCTTGCAATCCAAAGGTCGTGTGTTCAAATCCCAGACAGGTTGGATGTTTTTTTTTTCAATTTTTTTCATATATTTTTTTTCACAACAAAGTTGGTATCACAAAATTTAGGATGTCCAAAAACTAACATTATTTACAAGAAAACTGCGAAGAGTATCCTATAGAATGTGTAACAATTATATAAAAAGGTCAGTTAATTAGCATGTTTTTTTTGTCACACCTTTTATAATTAAATTTTATATTCAAAATGTCCTCCTCAACTTCAATACATTTTCTGATGCGGTTTACGAGTTGACCGATGATTTTCTTATCATTTCTGGATTCTTATTATTTCTTTGTAGCATTGTAGCATTCAAGTTAATTGATCCCTGCAATCAATGTCCACTTTGTAGACCTCACGCTTTAAGTGACCTCATAAAAAGTAATCTACATGGTTGAAATCCGAAGACCTTGTCGATCATACATGAGGACCTTCCTGACCAATCTACCTGTTTGGATATGTACCATTTAAATGGTTTAGTAACCATTTAAATGATAGGCCCCTACCGCATTTTTCCAACCAAATTAGTGTTTGGTTGGAAAAATGCAGTGGGGCCCTATCATGTTGAAAGAACATAGCTCGGATATTCATATTTTCTAAAAGATTCGGTAACGTATGTTGTAAAAACCTTAATTTGAGATTCTTATCTAAACTAACTTGCAAAAGAATGATCAAAACAGACTAAAAATTTCACGCTTGCGCGTTGATAAGATTCAGGTATTATGACAATTGTCACCTTGAAATCAATTTGGGCAAGTTTTTAAAGTTTAGGATTAAGTCCGGTAGACTTGGCGTAGGTAAGGGGGGAGGAATTTGACTGAGCTAAAGTAAGGTAAATGAATCAAATAGAATAATTTTTTGCGGATATCATTATCGATATTTTCTAAAGTCATTATTTAGTGGAATTTATTTCGAAGGCGGCAAAAGTGTGGCAAAAAAACCGATGAAGCCATTTTGTTCAGTTTTTTATGCAATTTTGGAATTTAATATTGACATATAAAAAAACATATACAGGGTATTATTTTCTTGAAGAACAAGAAGAACATTTTTTTTCAAGTCCTGAATTTTTTGTGTGTGTGATACAAGTACTTATTCAGGATCACTAGTGTATTATATGTGCCAAATATGAACTTATTACTCCATTCATTTACAAAGTAACAACCAAAAGGAATTTTGGCAAAAATACATAAAACACCCTGTATTTGAGCAACGAAGGATCAACTAGCTTTTTTTATATATGATTATGATTATCTTCGGTGTACTCTATCTGCCATTAAAGCATGTCTGTTTCCTCGTGATACACCCTGTATTTTAGCTTACAAAATTTCAATTTTAGCTAAGACCCGGAAAATTTTCAAATAAATCTTGACTTGACCAAAACTTCATTCGATCTTCCTTAAAACCACATTGCAGTCTGAATTCTATGTTATCATTATACAATCCTGATATCTTCAAGAAACAGAAATTTTCATTTTTCATATCATCAGCACTTAACGGATCCCAGGCCACCTGTAATATTTTGTTTTCCGGTGGATTCGGGTTTCTGAAAAAATAAACTATTATTTTTAAACAAATACAACTTATATAAATAATAATGAAAATAATACTTCACATGACGTGAAAAAAAGTTTCTTTTCTGAAATATACCGATAGACGAACAAAAACTCGGTCAATACATTCCTACATTTTTTAACATACTGTCTTTCACTAGACTATTACTACTGTTATTTGATAGTTGTTTCAGGTTGAAATATCAGGAACTTTCTGTTAAACTGGTTAATGACTTTTTTTAAGTCAATTTTTCTTGTCAGATTATAATATACCTTTTAGATTAAATCAAACACAAGCTACGGACAATTTAAGGTAGTAGATAAATTGATCTCACTCAGAAATAATGTCCATAATTCATAAAATCACTTACCCGTAAATTGCGAAATTGCTCCAAAGGTTTATCATTATGTAACTCATAATAATATCACTTTCTTGTCGCAAAGGAGGCATCAGTCCAGGTGATTTAAACAAGTAAAGGAGATCGTCACAATGGGATACGCCTAAAATAATTAGGTTATAAGCTGCGTATAAGCTGATTATTAAATTATATATTTATTTATACGATATTCCCTTATAGTCTAAAATGTTTTATTACGATTTTATCTTCTATCTTTGTAAAGCATTTTTATTTTAAAAAATCATACTTTTCAATGTTTGCCAACCCTTGTACAGAGTTATATCTCTGCCAATAATTTGACTGTACTTCTGACGTGACTAACCACTGAGCCAGAAAAAATTCTTGACCCAATGAAAAACCGAATTATTCAATGCCTTCTTTTCCGTATCACTAAAAATGTCTGCCAATATGTGATTATTTACAGCAAAGTATTTACAAAATATGAGATGTTGCTTCCTAACACCGCAGCCTCAGTAGGTAAGTAACAAAATAGAAAAAGACTTTTAAATCTTTTCCCTATGATGTAAGCAAAAGGCCAGGCTACAGGATTTTCGAACTCGTGTTCTGGCATAGACCCAAGCTGGCACTTTGTTACCGTTATCCTAGCATAAGTTGACTGTCTTTTCCGGCATGTTTCATTTAACAATTTAAGGACGATTTTTTAAAATTTCAATTTAGCTGTGTGCGATAACCGCCCATTGCCTATCACGCAGCTTACACCCACGGCATCGCTTTAATAAAATTATATAAAAAAAATATTTTTAAGAAAAAGATTTTATTTAAAAAACTGTACTAAAAAGTAAAAATAATTTTTTAAAACTCATACACCTAGAAACCAAAAGCTTTGCGGACAATCATATAGCACTACTGCATAGTTACTTTGCTCAATTGACCGCCCCCAAAGCTTTTGGTTTCCTGGTGTATGAATTTTAAAAAATTATTTTTACTTTTTAGTACAGTTTTTTCAAACAAAAGCTTTTTCTTAAAAATATTTTTTTTATATAATTTTATTTTCTACTTTTTAGTCTACTTATTTTACAGACAAACAGACAGACAAAACCCTTTCATTTGATACAAATGGCAAGGAAGTTGTGAAGAAAAAGATAATTTGCCATCCCAGGGCGCCCGCCATATTGGATTTATAATGGCGTTACATAGTTTATCGTATTTTACTTGTCAAACCCTTTCATTTGATACCCATATCCAGGAGGTTGTGAAGAAAAAGGTACTCCGCCATCTTGGGACGTCCGCCATATTGAATTTGGAATGACGTCACATAGTTTATCGTATTTTACTCGTCAAACTCTTTCATTTGATACCCATACCAAGGGGGTTGTGACTAAAAAGCCGATCCGCCATATTGGGACGTCCGCCATATTGGATTTAGACCGATAATGGCTATACTATGTTGCATTGTCACTGGACTTATACACGTGTGCCAAATTTCAAAGCTCTAGCTTAGTCAGAAATAGCCGAAAATTTGATTGCAAGATTTGATTTAAACAAACATACATTATCGGCAAGTAGTCCTGGATTAGGTATGTATAGTTTCAACGACTTAACCGACCGCATAAAACAATTATTTTTCCGCTTAACTCGCTCTAACTCAAAAACGGGACAATGAATTACTCTCAAATAACGTGTAATCACCATATATTTGTTAACATAATGTATTAATATGTAGGTCAAATTTTAATAAATGTAGGAAGCATTATTTTTTTTTCTAAGGCTATGTCGAAAATTTGCATTCTCGAATGTAACATGCGGGAAACTTTTTTATCTTTCGAAATAGACACCAAGTGTATGGAGAAGTAACGAAGATAAAAGATGGACGTAACTTTTTTATTTGAAACTTTTTTCTAAAATTATCAGTTTTCGAGAAAATTGTAAATGAGTGATTGTTGGCCAGGTACTGCAATTAATTGCTATTAGATGTTCACGTTCTTTATGATCTCTTTATCATTAAATAGGTTTTGCATATATTCCCACTTTAATCTCTAAAAGTGTCACTCCTTCACGGTTGGAATATCGACATAGCCTTAGAAAAAAAATAGTTAAGCGGAAAAATAATTGTTTTATGCGGTCGGTTAAGTCGTTGAAACTATACACACCTAATCCAGGACTTGCTGATACTGTACATACAAACATTGCAAGTTAAATAAAAGCTTTTAAAAAAAGGACTGAATGAAGATCCAAGTTTCATATGGCAATTAGTCAGGAAACTAGTTTAGTCCAATTGTGAAACTAGAGCCAGCTAAACTGGTCTAAGGGCCAGTGCTCCTATTAGTCCAGTCGAATTGTCACGAAAAGTATCAAAATGTGGCGAAAACAGATAACTACGATTTTATTGTTTTAAGTTGATCGGTTGGAAACAAGCTGTTATAGCATACCAAGTGATATTGTATCGGATAAGGGAAGAGGGGGGTTGCAAAGTTGAAAAATCGTTTTTTCGTGTTTAAATAAAAGGCTAATAATCTGAGAGGAAAAGTTCAAATGAGAAAGTTATGGTATTAAAAAAAACCTATAAAATGAGTCCCCGAACGTTAAGATAGCCTTATTAGGTCAGGAGTAAATTAAAAAAAACGGAAATTTAAAAAAAAAAATAATTTTAGCAAAATTTAAGTACAATTTTTAAAATTTTACTAAAGGACGTCTTAAATATCTTTTTAAAAATTTCAGGTCGATATCTGCATTATTTTTCGATGGATTCAACTTTTTGGAAAAAAAAGGGTCTTCGAAAAATGGCTATAAGTACTTCATTTTTTATCAGATTTCGCTATGAGAAATAGATTCTATTTTTCGAAAGTTGATCGACAATTACTAATGTTTTATATATGGCCATTATTCAGAAAAAAGTGGAGAAAATTGAATTTGAAAAAAAAAGATTTTTTGCATAGAAAATTCTAGTAAGTCAAATATTTTTTGAATGGAATGCAGTGTCGAAAAATCATGTGTACCATTTTGAAGTGCTACTTTTTAAGTTCACTTTAAAAAACCATTATTCTCTGATAATTAGTTTTCGAAAAATATGAAAAAACAGTGTGCGCGAGCGTAACGGTGCGAGGATTGGGCAGTCGGGCGACTGTATTTTCAAAAAAAAATGTTTGTACATTTGCATATCTTACATTTTATATCTATAATTATTTTTAATACACCTTCAGACGTAACACAATTTTGCAAAATGTAATTGAAATTTACTTTAGCGTTTAACAATTATGTTAAATATTTTATCGTCATACAATTTGTTAATTATTATACAGAGTTTGAAATGCACAAGTATTTATGTAGCTTGTCGCATCGAAACTTGTAACATTGAACTTAAAAACATTGAGTTAACTGACGACGATGACGAGTAAATATAGATACAAATGGTGAGGTAAATTCAGATGAACCAGATGAAAACGAAGATAGAATTAGAAAGTAATAAAAGAATGAGGTGGGATGAAAACGATTCGTAAGTTAGCTTGTGTATGCGATATATGTATGCAGTTTATGTGACGAGTGTATGAAATTAATGTAATTTTTAAAAAATCTGTGTGAAATAAAAGCAATTATTTTCAAACAGTTGTGTATATAATTACAACTGCCTTCACATTTTAACAATATAAAACATAAAAACTAAGTAGGTAATACACTGCGTGTAACTGCGTGTAACTGCGGACTGGGCATGTACTTCCACGTAGCGCGGGAGATATGACAACCACTCGCCCATCGGCGGCGTAGATTAAAGAGTCGGCGCTAGACCACTGAAGCATCCCCGTTCTCAGTTATTTCATTTCAGCCAGCTGGCACACACGATGTTGCAATTCTAACTCCCTATGCCCGGCCCGCCACTACACACACTGTGTTTTGTCTCCATTATTATGCCTGAACGCATTTTATGACTGCCTAATTCGCGCACCGCTACACTCGCGCACCGTTACACTCGCGCACACTACTTTTTCATATATTTCGAAAACCAGTTATCATAGAATAATGTTTTTTTAAGTGAACTAAGAAAACAGCACTTCAAAATGGTATACATAATTTTTCGACACTGCAATCCATTCCAAGGATACTTAACTTTAACTGGAATTTTTTATGCAAAAAAATATTTTTTTTTTCTTTAATTTTCACCACTTTTTTCTGAATAATGACCATATAAAATATTTGTAATTGTTGAGTAACTCTCGAAGAATAGAGTTTTTTTTCTCATAGCCATTTTTCGAAGACACTTTTTTTTTCAAAAAGTTGAATCTGTAATAATGCAGATATCGATCTAAAATTTTTAAAAAGATATTTCCTCCTAACACATACTTTGGTAAAATTTTACTTAAATTTTGCTCAAATTAAAAGAAATTTCAAAATTTCCATTTTTTTGTATTTAACCCTGACCTAATAAAGCTATCTTAACGTTCTGGGGCTCATTTTATATGTTTTTTTAATATCATAACTTTCGCATTTGAACTTTTCCTCTTAGATTATTAGCCTTCTATTTAAACGCGAAAACCCATTTTTCAACTTTACCACCCTCACCTCCCTTATCCGGTATGACATCACTTGGCACGCTATAAGGGCTTGTTTTGGAGTCCAACCCGTCAACTTAAAACAATAAAATCGTAGTTATCTATTTTCGCCATGTCAAAGTACAATTCGACTGGAATATATAGAATATATTATATTATGTATGACTTTAAAAAGGTGTCAGAGTGAGCTTTTGCATTTCCGTATATCTAAATCTAAAATTATATCAAAATAACAGAACTTACCCCAGTTAAAATCAATTGTTTCGTTTGTAGCGGCAAACATATCAGCATAACTGTGTTCACCTTTATAATTAAAATTGTATACCCATATAGGCTTATGGCCTTTTGCGGCATGTAAAAGAGTTGACTGGTAGCCTGGATACAGAAATGCCCTATCACTATAAAGCTGAAAGGAAAGATATTTAATTTCCAGTAGTAACAACTATTTTTGAAAATCATTAATTATACTCACATCGATGAATCCTTGAACACTTTCTAGGTTTGATACATTTATATAACGTGTATTTTGTAAATACTGCTTGATTACATTATTATGCAAACTTTCAACATCATTGGTGCTCGATGAAAAATACATCAACCCAGGTAAAATGGTGTCAAAGTTATTATTCAGTTGTTCCAAGACCATACTCTGACGAAGAATAGCTGTAAATAATTTTAAAAAATTATTTCATTTTGCTGGTAGTCAACTAAAAAAAAAATTCTAAGGGGACCAAAGAATCCAGGAGTTCAAATGCAGATAGTCAAGAGTTTTTGGATACCAACAAATTTTTTAGTCAAGGATTCATTAGGATTTGGTATCGTCGAAAGGGTCTAAGTTATGAATGATTCAACGGAGAGAGGAGATAAACTAAGGTAAAATTACAATGATATCACCCACAGACAAAGGACCCCGCACGTTTCTTATGTAAAATAATGCCCGGAAGATTTGGTTAAAATTGAAATATGTTATTTATGAAATCATCCTGAATAAAAGTCTCCATGGGAGCAAGGCCGAAAAATTAATAGTTTTTAAGTTATGGAGCTTTGAAGTTGTCTATCCGTGGTATATCAAATTCGGTACGAATTATGATGTGGCTGAAGAACAGCTGACACGAATTTTCAAAATTAGAAATCCAACAAACTACTTAGCCTCCTCCCTAGATATGGACCACAATACGAACCGGAAGTTGCATGATTAAGTCCATTTTTTAGTGTGAAAACTTTTTCAGTCTCGGTATAGACTTGCGTCTTAAGCACGTATAAAGGGTAAATAAATGGATTTCAGGCCTCCTCGCTAGATATGGACAACAATAACACGGGGCTGAAGTCCGAACCGGAAGTTGCGTAATTAAGTCCTTTTTTAAGGGTGAAAACTTTTTTAGAGATTATATAGATCTGCGTAATAATTACGTATTCACGGTAAATGAACGAGTTTCAGGCTTCCTCGCTAGATATGGACCTTAATAACACAGCGCTGAAGTACGAACCGGAAGTTATTACCCAGGTCTATATGCAGACTTCATAAGTTTTCACCCCTCGAAATGGACTTAATCATGCAACTTCCGGTTCGCATTTCTGCGGTGTGTCATTGTGGTTCATATCTAGCGGGGAAGCCTGAAACTCGTTCATTTACCATGAATACATAATTATTACGCAGGTCTACATATACGCTGAAATACTTTTCACTCTTCAAAATGGACTTAATTATGCTATTTCCGGTTCAAAGTCCTGTGTTATTGTGGTCCATATCTAGTGAGGGGGCCTGAAATTCATTTATTTATCCTTTATACCGACTTAATGCGCAAGTTTATACTGAGACTGAAAAAGTTTTCACCCTTAAAAATGGACTTAATCATGCAACCTCCGGTTCGCACTTCTGCGCTGTTACTGTGGTCCGTATCTAGCGTGGAGGCCTGAAACTCGTCCATTTACCCTGAATACGTAATTATTACGTGGGTCTATATAATCTCAAACCATCCGCTGAATCCGACCTCCAAGTAGCTGGATTACAGGAGTCGCCACGCTCCCAGTCGCTGAAAAAGTTTTCACCCTTAAAAATATACTTAATTATGCAACTTCCGGTTCGGACTTCAGCCCTGTGTTATTGTGGTCCATATCTAGCAATGAGGCCTGAAATCTATTTATTTACCCTTTATACGTACTTAACACGCAGGTCTATATTGAGACTGAAAAAATTTTGACTCTAAAAAATGGACTTAATCATGCAACTTCCGGTTCGTACTTCCGGTTCGTATTGTGGTCCATATCTAGGGAGGAGGCTAATTAGTTTGTTGGATTTCTAATTTTGAAAATTCGTGTCAAACTCGAGCTGTTCTTCAGCCACATCATAATTCGTTCGGAATTTGATATACCACGGATAGAAAACTTCAAAGTTCCATAACTTAAAAACTATGAATTTTTCGGCCTTGCTCCCACGGAGACTTTTATTCAGGATGATTTCATAAATAACATATTTCAATTTTAACCAAATCTACCGGGCATTATTTTACATAAGAAACGTGCGGGATCCTTTTTGACTTTCATCGACTGTAGAGAAGAAAATCGATGACAGGCCAAAAAGCAATATTAAAATAAAATTATATAAAAAAAATACTTTTAAGAAAAAGCTTTTATTTGAAAAAAATTATACTAAATAGTAAAAATAATTTCTTTAAAATTCATACACCGGGAAACCAAAAGCTTTGGGGACGGTCGTATAGCGCTATTGCATAGTTACTTTGCTCAATTGACCGTCCCCAAAGCTTTTGGTTTCCCGGTGTATGAATTTTAAAGAAATTATTTTTACTTTTTAGTACAGTTTTTTCAAATAAAAGCTTTTTCTTAAAAATATTTTTTTTATATAATTTTATTTTTTACTTTTTAGTCTACTCATTTTACAGACAGACAGACAAAACCCTTTCATTTGCCACCGCCATCCACCCCTTCCCTTTCCCGTCTTCTCATCCCTTTAACCTTCCCACCCCTTTCCTACCTCTTCCCACCCTTTCCGCTCCCCTCTCCTATCTCTTCCCACCTCTTTCCACCCCATCCCCACCTCTTCCCACCTCTTCCCAACCCTTCCCATCTCTTCCCATCGTTTCCCCACCTCTTCCCATCCCTTCCCCACCTTTCCCCACCTCTCCCACGCCCGCCATATTCAATTTAGAATGACGTCACATAGTTTATCGTATTTTACTCGTCAAACTCTTTCATTTGATACATATATCAAGGTGGTTGTGAAGAAAAAGGCGATCCGCCATCTTGGAACGTACGCCATATTGAATTTAGAATGACGTCACATGGTCTATGGTATTTTACTCGTCAAACCCTTTCATTTGATACCCATATCAAGGGTGTTATGAAGTAAAAGATATTCCGCCATCTTAGGGCCAAGGGCGGATCTAGGGGGGGGGCAGTAGGGGCAATTGCCCCCCCCGAGAAAAGTATTTGTTACTTTTTCAAGGCGATAAATTTTTTTCCGCATGAGGTGGGGGAAAAAAAATTTTCATGAGCCGAAATTTTCGAAAAAATTTTTTTTTGGAGTTTCAGTTGAACCTCCCCCCCCCCCCCATGAGGCGATAAAATTTTTTTAGATTTCGAGGCGAGCGAAAATTTTTTGTACATTTTTAATATCATTCTCTGTATGAGGTGAAAAATTTTTTTTTTGGAAATTTTTTTAGATTCCGAGGCGAGCGAAAATTTTTTTTTTGGATTTTCATTTGCACCCCCCCTCATGAGGCGATAAAATTATTTTTTAGATTTCGAGGCGAGCGAAAATTTTTTTTACATTTTTAATAGCATTCTCTGTATGAGGTAAAAATTTTTTTTTTTGGATTTTCATTTGCGCACCCCCCCCCCATGAGGCGATAAAAAATTTTTTAGATTTCAAGGCGAACGAAATTTTTTTTTCGGATTTTCATTTGCCCCCCCCCCTTGAGGCGATAAATTTTTTTGTAGATGATACGGACCCCCCCCCGTAACCTTTCTGGATCCGCCCTTGCTTAGGGCGTACGCCATATTGAATTTAAAATGACGTCACATAGTTTATCGTATTTTACTCGTCAAACCTTTTCATTTGATACCCATATCAAGGGGGTTGTGAAGAGAAAGGCGATCCGCCATATTGGATTTAGACCGATAATGGCTCTACTATGTTGCATTGTCACCGGACTTATACACGTGTGCTAAATTTCAAAGCTCTAGCTTAACTAGAACTAGTCGAAATTCAGCTTGTAAGACAAACAAACTAACTAACTAACATACAAAAATTGCAAGTTAAATAAAAGCTTTTAAAAAGGAATCTTTTTTCATTTTATGGCCCCCTCAAATTCCAAATCTACCCAGAAAACGGGTGGATTTTGGGACTTTCGATTCGCTTTTATTACAACAGAAATTCTTCATTATCTGGATTTCTATCATTATAGAGTAACTTAATGACTTCAAAAAATTATGTTACTTTCTCATCCCTTTATTCCCACCCATTTCCCACCTGTTCCCAACCCTTCCCTGGGTAGATTTGGAATTTGAGGGGGCCATAAAATGGAAAAACAAAAATTATTTAAATAACTAAATAATTTTTTTAGTATAAAAATCAAGCAACATTTTTAAAAGGGGATATTGACACCCTACACCTGTAAGAAATATTCAGGAGTGATCTGAATTGATCAAATCACCTTAATATGATAAAAAAACATCCAACTCTGTATTAGGATTTTTTTTTTGTAATTAAAACCGATCAATTTAAACCGATCAATATCCCTGAGAAGGTGAGACTTTAGAGGTGAGGCGGCGTATGGGTGTACTCAAAAGTAATCAGATTATTATATTCTGATAGCAACCACTCAATACGGTGTTCTGGTTTTTTAAATAACTATCTAGTACTTATAGTAGCTTACAACCTTCTTGGGGGTGGTGAAAGAATGGCGAGGAGGGTTGAATGGGTGGATTTGATTTTTTTACTTCTTTTTCTACTTAGTTATCGAAACTTAGTATTTTAAGAGAATTTTCTACAAAATTCCAATGTCGCCCCCCAATAAGGGTGGTTTTTTAATGTGTTCCGGAGATTTTTCGCCAAAACGTTTTCAGCACCCAAAATTAGTAAAAAAAAAGATGGCTTCCACACTTTACCACAGATGCGCCAAAAAAGCCCTTTCTTAAACATTGTTCTTTGATTCAGATTCAGATTCAGCGCACAAAAATATATACATTTTTACAGGTTTTGTTTCAGGTACACGACTTTTTTTTGTGTGCCGTTGTATTTTATCGACAAATGAAGACGATAAACAGTTCATTCTTTGTGTTGAAGCATCGACGTCAGTCATATCTCTGATACGTTGGTGAAAGATTTATTGTAATTCTGTTCATCATTACAAACAGTTCTTTTTATTTTTTTACGTTCTATTTTATTTATAGTTCTTAATTTCATAATATAAGTTCCCCATATTACCATAATTTAACAACTAAATACAAGAATTGATATTTAGGATAAGATGATAGGATATTTAGTATTATGTCCAATCTTTAAGATTCAATCAATCAATTTTAATTATTATTGGCCTTAGTAATGAAAAATATAGCTCTTGTATGGCAGGCTGAAAGGATATACTCCAATAAATCGTAATAAAGTATGTTCAGGATTTAGAAAAATCTTTTTTTTTTCGTATACATGCACGTCTTATTTGATTGATTCCAGATCAAATTTTACAGACTTATTTTCTCAGGAAGTGAAAGAGCCAGATATTTTTTTCTCTAAGTGTAGTTTGATCTCGTACTATCATAACGGCTCATTTGGGGGCAAAAATGTTCAATATAGCAACTTCAATAAAACGGGTTCTAGGACTTATTTTGATATAAGCAACAGAAATCGTTTAAACGGTTCTCAAACCTAAATAGGTTTCGGCTAGTGTAGGTTGCTAGCCTGCACGTGCGTATTATGTATGAAAGTCTATATGTATTAGTGTGTATATATCCTACGATTATATGGCTATTTTAAATATTTACCTCCAGCCTTGAAAATACCTTCATCTTCTACAAAGCCATTTATCCATGGGATGTTGGAAAATTCTTTTGCTTGTATGTATTCAATGGGGTGTTTTGTAATAAATGGTTCAGGATTTACACTCGTCTGAGTTTCTGTAACAACCGTGTAGACTGTCAGAGGGTCTACTGAAAAAGTCTAAAAACAAACAATTTATATTAAAGAATATTTTTATAGGATTTTCCAAACAGCAGAAAGATAATTTAGCGAGGAAAATATTAATATCAAATATTTGCATTCTTTCGACATCCTACTTCTGGTTAAACTAGAAATTAAAAAACTCTAAAAATAATTTATTTACAAAATAATCTACCTATACAATTAATGGTGAAAATCTACTTAAACAGCATTTTTTAATCTTCGTAATTCTCTGAAAAACCACATCTGATTGTGTTAGAGAAAAAGAGCTCTAAAATGAATTTATTTACAGAAACTTATCTTAATTTTTTAATTCAACAGGACTCACTTCAAAAATCATTCATTATAGTCAATCTATATTTCTTCCAAAACGCCAGTTTAATTTCTCGAGGTAGCTCTTTCAAGCTATAATCCCAATTTTCAAGTCATCATAACTTAAAGACTAACAATTTATGCAAAAAGTTGCATAGAACCTTTTCTTCTCAAAATTTGATTCTCTTTTAGATCCAATTTTTTTTTAGGTGCCACTCCCTATAACTAGCAAGCCTTTGCATAATATAGAAGCGTTTCTTTGATGCATTTACTTGCCGAAAATGAACGAAATTTAATTCATATGACATTATTCCGAAGTTCTAGATACTGTTCTATTAGATATATTATCTTTTTTTATTTTTAATACATTGTTCTTTCTGCTGTTGCTAAATCCTATAAAAAATATTCTTTACTATAAGTATAAGTAAACAAAAATTAATTTACTTTAAAAGAAACAATTTATATATTATAAAATTAACCGAATTTTTAAAAATTAGTTAGTTTCACAGAAATAAATTTATCAAGAAATGAAATAATCAATTTCAGTTCAGTTAATTATTTTATTTATTTTTTATATTTCTCAATTAGTTGTGAATACAAGTCATTGGAGGGAGCTTGGGAGGAACTAAAAAATTAACAATTTAAAATTGATTGAAAAAAGTCAAAAAGAGAAAATTAACAGTTTTTATCAATAAACAACCGCTGCCTAAAGAATCACTACTTCAACATCCAGATTTCCTATCCAAGTCTTTTACAACGAAAAAAATGTTGGTGCCATATTTCCACACTACTATGTGGAAATAATTGTTCAAAGAACTTTAATAATATAATATTTGAAATCGTCTACCCCAAAAACCCATAAGACGATATGCCACATCGGTAGTGAAGGTGGCTGATGCCAAAAAAATTTTGAGACCTTTGCTTCTTGTACACACACTAAATCACAATTTTATTTTTTACCCCCTTTAATAATGGAGCGGGGGTGGTAATGATGATGATAGTGTGGTTGGCCGATACCAAAAAAATTTCGTAACCTTGGCTTCACGTACATACATTAAATCCCAATTTTATGAACTCTTACTTGATTGAGATATTGTTTATAATTTTTTATTTGTAGCATATTCATTTACTTCCCAACGTTCAATGGAATAAGATCAGAATATAATTTAGTTCCAGATCCCATTATAGTACATAGGTGAACCAAATTTTAAATCAATATAAATAAACCGTTCCAAAATAATCGTGCCCTTAAAAAAAGTTGCAGACAGACAGACAGACAAACGGACAGACTTACAGGCAGAATTTTTTTGATAAATTAGGGTAATATACACTAATTGTTGTTCCATTTTAAAGTGTGGTCAACGGTAACTCCTAATGTGTTACCTGAATTATAGAGATTAAAATGATCATAAATTTGAATGTCTAAATGACCTTGAGACTTTTACTGCTTAAAAAGCATAGAAATAGTAAATATACATTTTTATAAACATCTTTGGCGGAGTTTATAGCTAACATGATGTTAATTTTTGCAACTAAAAAAATTGTCATCGGCGTAGCATACAATCTGAATATTAATAATTTCTTTCAAAAAATAAATCAAGTCGTTGGCAAAAATCATATATACATGAAGGTGACCCAAAATACAACCCTCTGAAACACGTATTTTATTTCTGGGATCACGTGTAGTTTGGTTTATTTGAAAGATTTGATCCTGATTACTTAAATATGAGATAATGTAGCCTAACCTCCGATTAAAGAACTTATATCTAGATACATAACAGGCTATCTTTTCACTATATACCTTGTTTGCTCCTAACATAGTCACATTATATGTCCATTAAAATGGATAGATGAACATCACATTCCATAGGCAGTGGCGTTGTGTGTATAGAAAATGTGTAGAATGGTAAATATTTTCATTAAAATGAATTATTGCAATTCCTGCATTACCGGCTCTTTATATAACGTGATGTAGGCATACGATATTACAGTAAGATAAAACAGTAAGATAAATATGTATTGAAAGGATATTAAAATTTAATTGCTATTTACTTTATAACTGTAAACTGAACTTCATTATGTTACGACTATGGAACGATCGATTTTCTTCTTTTCTAAACTGCTTTCTGCAAACGGCACAGCACTTCACTATTTATTTGCACCAAATATATTGTCACTAAACTGTGTAAATATGAATAGAGAATATTATTTAGGTATTAAGCAAATCACAACTTAAAATAAAATTACTTTTTCACCGGTTTTTGGTCGGAGAACACGAAAAATATTTATTGACATTAATGGCCGAACTGTCAACTGAGATTATGATAATCGAACTGGAGCCGATCGTGCACGAGCGGCCGCGAATACGCCGATGGGCCAATCAGCAACTTATGGGAAGAAGTGCCTTAGATTGTGAGTCTTTCAGCGACAAATAAATCAATGCCATTATGTATCTAGATATAAGTTCTTTAATCGGAGAGCCTAACGGAGTCTGTCTAATTTCATATCTACAAAATTTATCTAGTAGTAATTGATGATCCATGTTATCAAACGCACGGGAAATATCAATAAACTAAACGTACAAAATTTTTATTATTAATAAGAAAATTATTTAAAGTTCATTGTTTCAAAGAGACGTAATATTGAACTAAAAATAGTGTTTTGTGATATATATACTCCTACGTCTACTAATATTTTTTTCCCATTCTCTTCCTAAAAACAATTTTTGGTACCGATATGTCACAGCTCGATGAATATTTACAAGTATATACAAAAATATAACCAATATTATAATATAGTACATAATGAAAACAAAATAACGCGTACCTTAAATAAATCCTGAGTTTCAACAAGTGTTTCAGCTGGCACCTTTCTTAAACAATCAATAATTTTATAGCTGTCTCCAATGTAATCGCTACAGTTAACAAAATTCGCTTGAGCAGCAAGTACTGTACTCTGAATCGCATTCATTGGAGCTGCCCAAAGTGCTAAAGCTGTACCACTGTGAGATATTGCTCCTTGAAATAAACCTATAAAAATACAATATCTAGTGAAGAAAAATTTGATGGCGAATTCCCACGTGCTATAAAAACATAAATGTTAGTCAATGGTATATTAAAAAATATCCTCCTTACAAGAGATTTCTTTCTAAAAAATCTCGTAATGCAAGTTTTTTACTTTTGTTGCAAAACTTTTGTTTACAGCCATCAATGGGTACTGTTTATATTGTAAAATAAGCTAATTTTCCTTTAAAATCAATCAAAATTAATAGAAACAAACTGATTTGAAAATGAAGCTGATGTAGATATCGACATCTTGATGAATTTAAATTATAAAATATAAATAAAAATTATATAAATTCTCAGTAGACAAGTAAGTGATTTTAAAATTTTTCTTGACTCAACCACATTGCATGATACATTTTCATTTATACACTATACACACGTATCTAGTTTTGCATTTCCCAGACAACAATGTAATCCTAAGTATAAACAAAATTAACTGATACAAACGGAAGATCTGTTATACTATTATTGATGAAATATTTTACTTAAAAAGTCCCAAAAATGTTAAAATGAAGAAAATGCCACTGCGAAGGCCTAGTTAGAGTGACATTCCGTCTACTTGGTGAGGAGAAACCAAGGGCAGGCTATACTAAAGGGCCTTTACCAAGGCTGTGAAGTCTGACACAAAAGACAAAGCTGGATAAGCAGCTCTAAGGAAAATTAGAATAGGAGCGTCACAACAGATCCACGGGGCTCGTGGTGGTCAAGGCCAATCTGCCAGCTCCTTTATTCTAATCTGAATCCCAATTGCTTTAAAATTACGTAATAACTCTATAAAACAAGGTGATTGTTGTTGTTGTTGCTTTGAAACATACCTACCTTTGGAGAATGGACTCAATAAATGAAGATGAACACTTCCTGCTCCAGCACTTTGTCCAAATATGGTAACTCTATTTTTGTCTCCACCAAAATTTTCGATATTTTCTTGAACCCACCTTAAAGCTGCTCTTTGGTCTTTTAACGCGTTGTTGCCTGGTGCTGCATCATCAAGTGTTGTCAGAAATCCTAACATAGAAAGCAAGCAGTAAAGATAATCTATTTAATTCTTAATGAAAGTATTTGTTATAAGATATGAAGTTTAAAAACTGAAATAAAAAAAAAATAAAATAATATAAAATTTGAATGAATTTACATGAGTAAAATAGTATGTTCATATGTTCTTACCAAATATCCCTAAGCGGTAATTGAACGTAACTATAACGATATCTCTATCCATAAAATATTCAGGACTTAAATAATCGCTTGTTCCCCTTCCAGCAAAAAAACCACCCCAGTGGATAAATACCATAACAGGTAGGAGCGTTCTTACGGATTCTTGTATACTTGTCTAAAAAGTAATAATAAAAAAATCATTATTAAACTGTCATCAACTAGAAAACACTATTAAAAACAAATGTAATTTTTTAATAACAGCATGTAATATTTCAAATTTTGGATTGATGCTTTTGACTATTTTTCAGGCTACAAAAACCTAATTCTTTAATAGAATATAAATCATTTTTTATTTTAAAATATAGATAGGCAACACCGCGAGAAGCAGTAATGAGTTAGAAAATGGCTAGGCTCAAGCACTAGCTCTCTATCATACTGTATATCATATCATAATTACTCAGTATGCAAAAAGTACAAATATAAACTTACCATTGGTGTGTAAATATTTAAATATAAACAGTCTTCTTGACCTTCTACTTTGGGATTTGCAAAAAAATAATTTTTCTGAATACATACTGGTCCTTCTTTTGTTGCATCTAAAGGAGATGTCCATTTCTCAGGAGGTTCTGGGGCCTATAAAATAAAGTAACCCAAAAAAATAGTACAATTCACTGCAATTGAGGAAAAAAAATACTGTATTCTTTAAATAATAATAAAATATAAATAGGTAAAATAGACAAGCGTAAGTGTAACTTACAAGCATACTTTTATTTAACACAATCTAAAATAATAATCATCAGTAATTAATTATTATCAATATTTAATTTTTTATTCATATTGCAGCAGATATGGGAGCACCAGAACACTCTGCAGAGGATAACAAGTTTTTAATAACAATCTGGTAATGTGCTGGTTAAATAACATAAGTTATGTGGAATATAAGAGAGATTTACCAATGGTCCGGCATTGATAGATAATGGCACTTGAAGCACCAGAAAAGCTATGACCAAACTTGCGTGGATACCTGGATATTTCAAAATTTATATCTCCTACGAGAAGACAGATATTGGGATGATTCAAAAAAAAAAATGTTGAATATAGATATGATTTAAATATAAAATATATTGAAACATTCCTAAATGTTCCACAAAGTGGCTTTTACTTAGTAAAAAAATCATATGTTTTCCCTGCTATAATATGACATAATTCAATAATTTTTTGAAAATAATAAAGGATGTGATAATCTCTATGAATTTATCTACAACTTGTTAAAAAATTCAACAAAACTTTTGGTGAAAAAATGTTCAATCCACAAACTTCATCAAAATCATGGGGTCGAATTTTTTTATGCCTCCTACTTCTCTGCAACATCTCAATGGCAGCAGTAATAAATAATCAAGACTTTTGCTTGCGTTGTATACTTTATGGCTAAATAATGCTGTTTGGCAGCTAAAGTATATTTTCCACATTTCTGGCTGGGAGTTGCTTTTTACAGCTGCAGATAACTTATGACCAAACTGGTCGTCTCAGGCAACACAACAAAATAATTTAGCTTTAAACATGTCTTTATGCCATTAGTCTCTTTCGTTTTCACGATTTTAAACATTATTACATAGAGAGAATAAATAAAATAATCCTTCCATAGAAGATTTGATGTTATAGTAAATTCTAAATGTCAACGCCAACCTTAATCCTCCTCTTCCTCTTTAACAAAAGCCATTGAGCTGTCAAATAGCTATTGAAGCTGAATTGTAGCCAAACAAAACCTAAATACTTAGCTGTAGTAGCTATGGTTACTTTTGAAATGGGACATTCTGAAGCAGTCATTCGGGCGCTGCCGATCTAGCGCGGGGACATTCGGGCGCAGGGACATTTTGGTCGAAACAACAAATAGCATCACGTTATCAATAACTGAAAACATTACTTCCACATCGACGAAAACGAATAACGTTGATAGTACACCGCCCTGAGACTAGTTAGTTTTAGTGGACGCGGGCGTATTAATATTCAATTTCTGCAATTCGCGCGCTCTAAAAAAAATCACTGTACCTAAACTGTAAAAGACACAATAAAATGTATGCTATCAAAAACTTTTTTGGTCTTTTGGCTTTATTTTCTTCGCAGCATGTTATACAAAATTTCCAAAAACAAAAAAGTTTGTAGCTTGGTGAAAATTTGACTGCGTATTTTCTGAACTTTCAAGGTTATCTAAGTTTTTAACAAACTTAAAAATGTTTTAGTTAACAATACTACACACAGATAGAAGCGTTTAAGTGTGTGTTTTATAACAAAAAAAAGTTCATGTGGATAGCTCCATTCGTTTTTGAGTTATGGCATTAGATGTTCAAAAAAACATGATTTAAAAAAAAAAATTTCACACCTTTTTAAAAATAACAATGTCCGTGACCACTAAAAAATGTCGTATTTCATGATTTCTAATGAATATCGACCTACTTAACGAAATGGTATATATCTAGGTTTGTTCTAAGATTAAAAAAAAAAACTCGAGAAGGAAGCGACTTTTCCCCTGTTTTTTACTCCACTAGTAGTGGAGTTGAAGTATACTGGGTAGCCCAGCCTATAAATACACTCTTGTAACTTTTGAATGGGCGAATGGATTTTGTTATTTAGCGTAGTGATTGTTGGCATATTAGTATATTTACTGATACAAAAACTAATATCTATTCATAGATGAAATATGAAATATATTTAGTTCTGTTATAAACATATATAAGATTTGTTTATGTTATTGTTCTAATTGAGAGAGACAAAATATGTTTATAGATCAAGTTGTCTTTTAAACCTCTTGACAACATATTTTTTGTATTGAAGTTTTTGTTTTATAATAAATAATAGACAGTGTCATCCTAATAAATATAGTGATTATAAATAAAGTTATTTTAACTTTATATATGGACTTTTATTTCCTGGCTTCATATTCTAATTGTGATATGAAATAAAATTTCAAGATTTCAACTATTAGTTTGCTTAAAGTCGAGGAACAGTACCGATTTGAAAAATTCCTTATTTCACGTGTTCCCTAGACCCCCAGGAACATTCATCAGCATTGAATCCTGCATTACCTCCGAAAATGAGAAAGTTAGGGGGGGTTTAAAGTGCCCCAAAAAGTAGCTGTCATAAAAAAATTTATAAATTTAATATTTCGCCTCGGAAATGGTCTCTAATAGGTTTTTTGGATCGCTGATCACGAATCCGAGGTCCAAATTGAGGAATTCCATATTCCAGTATGGAATTCGTGCCACTTTTTGACGAAAATTCCACTTTTTCGGTCGGAAATTTAAATATGAATATTGTGCTGCGGAAGTGTGCTCTAGGGGGTTTTCTGGGTCGCTGATTTTGAGGTCCAAATTCAAGAATTCCATATTCTGTACTGCAATTTGTGCCATTTTTCGTGTCGAATTTCACTTGGAAGAAAAAATTATGTATGAATATTACGAGTATTTCAAAATCATTTTTCAAATCAATTTTACTTTGAAGAAAAAAGTTATGTATAAATATTACTAGCATTTCAAATTAATGTACATGGTCATTTTATAAACACTGCAGGAATGCATGCAAATTTTTTCTTTCAAATGAGGTAAATGATTAAAGGATAACAATTTTTATAAAAATATACCATTTATTGTGTTGATACAAAAGATGGTATTCTGTGTGATAAAATAGTTATTAATTTATCATTATTTTTTTATATAATTCACACCATTTACAATCATAATCTGAATCATATTCGAGAACTGGTAATTCAGGATTTGTTGGTCCTTCTTCAGTGTCACTTTCATCTTTCTGTTCATCCGATATTTCAGCCGGACAAATCGATTCATTTTCGTGGAAAAATGTTAATATTTAAATTTTTTCTGAAAAAATGAAATTTTCCATGGCACGTATTCCAGTCTGGAATATGGAATTCTTAAATTTGGACCTCGGAATCGTGATCGGAGGCCCAAAACCCCCTAGAGCACATTTCCGAAGCACAATATTCAGATTTAAATTTCCGCCCGAAAAAAAAAAAAACCTCCTTTCCGATGCGAAATATTAATTTTATACATTTTTATGACAGCTACTTTTTGGGGCACTTCAAACCCCCCCTAACTTTCATTTTTGGTGGTAATGCAAGAGTTAATGCTGATGAATGTTCCTGGGGGTGTAAGGAATACGTGAAAAAAAGATTTTTCAAATCGGTGCTGTTCCACCACTTTTCCACATTTTACACTTTTTTCTTATTCACTGGATTAAACTGCAAAGTAAGGAATTAGAGATTGTAAATGAAGAGTATAGTCTAATGCATTTAGATTTTTGTTTTGGAAATTCTCTGAACCTGTTAAAAAATTATTAATAAATAAGGTATCAATATTTTACAGACGAGGCGAGCGAAGAGGCGTCTGTAGTCAACTATAAGCAATGCTCATCGTGATTGATACTTAGATGGGTGACCGGTCGAGGAAACTCAACGATCTCTTTCCACCTTGTATATCAGCATATACGCAGAAGATATGTAATTAAGGCGAGAATTACGTAGTGGATATACCTCTTTGGGAATAATTTAAAGCAGTCGATCCCTAGTCTATTAAATGTTAGGCAAGCAAAAAATCCCTGCTCTTCTAAAAGAAGAGGTTCGGCAAAATTTACAGGTTGGAGTAGCTCATCTCCTGGCGTCGGTGCTATTATCACTATGCCTTAGTAGCGGAAATAGGCCGTTAAATTAATAAACAAAAAGTAACCATTTTATAGGGTGGATATTAAAACTTGAATAATGCACTTTGAGATATTGTGTCGTATTTTTATAAATATAACACTTTACTTATTGCTTTCACGAAATTCGAGAAAAAAGTGGAAGTCGAAAACAGTAGCACTAAATTTATCAACTCAACTCAACTTTACAAAAAAAACTTAATATCGTGTAAAACTGTCGATATTCACTACCTTTTAAGAGGCGGACGTTGTTCCAAGTTATATTCTCGACGTCAAAACAATTATACCAAGTATTTTAAATGAAATTTTGATGTCTGTATCATTATCATCTTTAATGGCTACAGCAAGAACAGCACAAAGTGCTCAGGAAGAAATCGCCGATCATCAAAGCACTCATCCGTAGATATTTTATTTGAGGACAAATGGAAATGAAGATTGGAAAAGAGAAATTTCTTGAAAATAAAGTAATAAATTTATAATAATGTCAATCAAAAAAAAAATAGAAGAAAACAATATTTTGTGTGTACAAGCCACTTGCAGCTTCTGGTTTGGCAATCGTCAAAGCAGTAATAAAAGTGTCTTGCAAAAGTGCTGTAGTAGTATCGGACGATATTGATATGCTTGTAATCTCGATTACATTAACTCCATACGAAAAAGAAATTTGATGAATTTTTGATATGTTGTAGTTCAACGGATTGTGAACAGTAAGTTCCTCTGGCAAAATTTCAACATATGGACAGTTTCTCCGACAGATGCCTCCAAAGACTGGACCTACTCCTCGATACTGTATCAACGATATCTCAAAACGTACTGCAGGTATTGAAATGATAACTAATGAAAATGGATAACCAGACTATTTACCAATTAGAAAAATTGCATAGCTGACTATTTTTTTTTTTTCTTATTTTAATCATTCATTAATAGAAATCAAACCAAAGAAACTTTATTTCAAATTAACTGACAGTGAACAGCACTTTTCCCTTCGCACGTATTCGGAGCCAACCAGAAAAACACGATGCGAGGCTCAATGAAAGGCTGGATAAAACGAGGCCAGATTAGATTGGAAACAGTTAAAAAAATGAACACAAGCTCCATTCGCCGCAAAACGGACGAAAGTATGTATAACATAAACAAGGTATATAGAAAAAGTAACTTAAAATGATTGATGTATGCAAAAGGATCTATCATTCTAAAATTGTGACAGTGAATAGGGATTTGAAAGGACAAAAACAACGATTAAGAATACAAGTTTCGTATACCTAACTATAAGTAACTAATTTAATTCTAGTCTAGTCACTAAACTTCGACAACGTCCATTGGGTCACGGTTTCCAGCATCTTCAATTACTCTTAAGATATTCATGGGTTGATATTTTACGTGTGCCTTCTGTCGGGCATATCCTAAACACCAAATCACATTTGCTACGTGGCAACAAGTTCCTACTATTCGACTTTCAGTTTGCAGGATACGATTGGTTCTTCACGTACAACAGCTTCTCCTACTTGTCCCATTTGTTGGTCGTAATTATAATGCACCCACAATTGGTACTTAATCACGTTGCGATGTCTGAACCTAACGAGAGCTGCCTAAATTGCTTTCATGAAAAGATTGGTTGTCGATAAAGATAGTAATGGCGAATATTCATAACACTTCGAATGAATGTAACTAATTTCTCAAAATTCCTTTTGTGTTGAAATGCGTAACATACAACCTTAAAAACTTCAAAGAAAAATATTTTGATGTATATTTTTACGATTTTTTTAGGTCAGCCATTTTGAGTCCGCCATTCCGAATTTTCAACTTATAATGTAAAATTCGTAATCAGCGATCTTCAAAACTCCTAAACGTGAGATTCTTATATATTTTTTTACGATTTTTGCGTGATTTTCAAGTTTGGGTCATCCATGATTAAAAAATATTATTTAGGTATTAAGCAAATCACAACTTACACACTTTTTTATTTATACTTGCTATATATTGGTGCCTCAATCTAGTCACGCTAATATACTAGTTAGGGAAGTATTTTAAAACATTCATCATTGGAGAACCAATCAAAACGACTACTGTTCTAGCTAGTACTGACGAAGGATTCCTTGCATTTTAAAGCAAAAAATATATATTATTTATTTATTTATTTTTATCTTTTTATTTAACGTCAGCCTATTTCCGCTACCAGGACCTATCACCAACCTGGAAATTTTGCCGAACCTCTTCTCGTAAGAAGAGTAGGGATCTTTTACTTGCCTAACATTTAATAGACAAGGGACCGCCTGCTTTACATCCCCTCCCAAGGATGGTATGTATATCCAACACGTAATTCTCGTCTTGAAATTACATAGCTTCCGCGTATACGCTGATATGCAAGCCCCAAGAAGGTGGGACGAGATCGCTGTGTTTCCCAAATTACCAAATTATCATATCTTTATTCTGTTTAACTGTGGGTGACATGTCAAATGTATCGTATTTATATATACAGTCTGTCCGCGGATGGGGTTTACAATAGGTGTAATGGTTAAAATTTTTAACTTTTTGAGAAAATGTTATTCTTTATAAAAGTTTTTGCTTGCTTAAAAAAATAGTAATGACGTTGAGAAATATTGTATTTTTTATACGGGGTGCTCATAAATTACAAAAACTTAAAATTTTGTAACAATAAACTGGTTATATTTTTTATTTTGGAACAAAATGTGAAATAAAAAAGTTGTTTCAAATTGTATGGTCTGTCCAAATTCAAAATTTCATTTGAATATTGTAATGTTTCGAAATAAGTGAATTTTTAGTAAAATACTTGTCGATTTTTTTCAAATTTTTATTTAGCTAATTGCATTCGAAGATAAACAATTCTGAATTTATAAAAGCAAACACATATTTGAAGGTTATGACTTTATTAAATATTACAATTCAAAAATTCCTCTCCCAAATTAAACGCTTGTCTCCAATCGTTTCCGAATGTTGTGAAAACTATTTCTAACTTCCTCATTGGAAATTGATTGCACAGCTGCCGAAATGCGCTGCTTTAGAATTTCGACGCGTTGTCTATGGGTTGTCGGTAGGTAATTTCTTTTAGAAGCCCCCAGAAAAATGTATCCGCAATTGTCAAGTTTGGACTTCTTGGAGGCCACAAAACTGGATCATTGCGGCCAATCCACCGTCGTGTGGTTCAAATTTGCTATTAAGCCAATTACGTACGACGCAGGTATAATGTGCCGGACATCCACCCTGTAAATAAGAGTTACCTACTACTATTCGTACGTATATTCAATATTTATGCCATGATACGAAACAGGGCACAAGACATTAACTTTTTTTTAAATATTGCCTTCCAGTAAAAATTCTAAATTGGGGGGGGGGGGGGGGTTGGTCTCACTCCAATACCTAACATGTTGTGAAGCTACAGTGCTATTTGCTGAAAACGTTGACTCGTCGGAGAACATGATAAATTTATAAAAATCCGTGTTGCCACTTAAAATTTCATTTCCAACCCATAAACAGAAATCTAGTCATTTTGCTTCATCTCTTTCTTCTAAGGTATGGTCAAAATGAGGTTTGTATGGAAATATTTTTATTCCCTTTCAAATTAAAAAAAAATAATAAAAATTCACTTACTTCCAAACATCGCAACATTCAAATTAAATTTTGATTTTGGATAGACCATATAATTTGAAACAACTTTTTTATTTAACACTTTGTTCGAAAATTAAAAATATAACCAGTTTACTCTTACGGAATTTAAGTTTTTGTAATTTTTAAGCACCTTGTATAAAAAATATAATTTTTCTCAACGTCATTACTGTTTTCTAGGCAAGCAAAAATTTTTATAAAGAATAACATTTTCTCGAAAAGTTAAAAATTGTATCCATTACACCTGTTGTAAACCCCATCCGCGGACATACTGTATACAGGGTGTAATCAGTTTTATGTCATTGAAAAAACTGGTAATGGAGACCGATTAAACAAACAAAAAACCTTTATGACTTTTCCCCCTAGGGGCACTTTGAAAAAACTGACCTAGGTCAACAATTTGAATATTAGGGTAGGAAACATTTGAGAACCACTGCCTTTCTGGGTCAATGGACGTGTAGTAGTTCCCAATTATATAACTTTTAAATTGCCATAAAAAAGTGCAAAGATTACCGACCGTCTCGTTTCGCCGGCCGTCGCAGCGCGACGGTTCAAAGCAAAGGAGGGCGACCTTTGATAAGTGCCTCAAATAAAAATGTAAATAATTCGTTCTCTTTTTGCAGAACTGCAAAAGCAAATGGTGGGCGTAGAAGTTAAATACAGCATTTCTTAACATGTGTGTTTTTTAATTTAGAACAAAATATTGGAGCTTTTATTGTTGTTTATAATTTATCAGATTTAAATGTGGTTTATTAACATTTGTAACCTAAATCAGTGTTCTGGGTTAAAAGCTTAAAAAATGAATAATTATTGCATGATATTGGAAAATAAAGAGTTAGACGTATGTGTATTTTAAGTTAGGAAAAAATCTTATTTATTTAACGAATTGCCGATCAGGTATCGAAAACTAAAATATTCGGTAAATTTAGAACTTACCAATAAATTTGTTGATTTACATAAATTGTTCGAAATGGCTTCCGTCTGCATCAATACTCCGTTCAACACATTTGGTAAATTAGGATCATTTTTTATGGTTTCTATGCACATTAAAATACCACACTAAACTATTAACTAACGTTGTCAATAAAGAAAATAAAAATAAAAACTTGGTCCAAAATCCACAACAAACACAAAAAGAACGAACAAGTAGAGTCTTACCTTACCTTACCTAATTTTAAAAAGCCATAAAAAAGTGTGACTATCAACTCGTGTCCTCGTCGACGCGCGGCCTCTGACAAAGGAACGCGGCACTTTCAAAGAGCCGTATTAGCGTATTTGATGGTTAGAGGTGCCGACATACACGAATATAAAAGCCTATCCCAATATTCCAACAGTACTCAAACAATTTTACTGAAAATTTTCGAAATTTTCGTTTATTTTTTTTCTAAAACTAGACTTTTTTGACCCCATGTTATATAAGGTTTTTTGTTCGTTTAGTCGTTCCCCACCACCAGTTTTTTTTTTTAATAACTGATTACACCCTGTATATATATTTTTTCATTCTACAACCTATTATTATCATTACGTAACATAACCGCGACTGAGTTCACGGAAGTGACGCAACGGTCAGATGTTTTTGACAAGCTGTGTTTCCCAAGATGGATTTCACCCATCCAAGTACTAACCGCGCTGCACGTTATTTCACTGAAGTATCGAAATACAATCATAGTCAAGACGCCTCTACGCCCGCCCCAGAGTATTTATTTAAATTCATTCACAACAATGGGGTAGTAGACAATAACGAAAACTCCAATATTAATAATATAGTATTATAGTATGACTCTCCAAAATGTTATAAATATAATTTCAAGGTAATTTTACCGACTATTATTGGTTTTATTGTAAAATGAATATGCTTAAAATCAGAGTGGATTTAAAATAAGGTAGTTTTCCGGATGTCTCGTGACGTAATAACGTAATAACCTCTAAAACAGGGGCATTTTATATTTGACAGTAACTAACTACTTCGCCACATTTCTAAAAAAGAATGTACACTACTGCACTGTCTGAAATAAATTTTAATATTAATTTTAACACTGTTTCAAATACCCAGCAAGGAAATATTTTATATATTTTTAAGGCTGATTGATAACTTGCTAATACAGACTTGTAATATTACAGAGAATTCCATATAGCAGTACAGAATATCTTACATTATTTATCGAAATATGGCAACGTAGCACCCGTCTCTCTGTTCAAGCACAAATTAAAATCTGATGATTACGCTATTACGCCATAGCCAATAGAATAGCCCGAAAATTGGCGGCAATATCCAACCGTTTAAACACAGTTTAAACTTCATGATTTTTTTACCATAAGGCATTATTTAAAAAATAAAAATTACGGGTCAACTGTTTTTATGTGTAGATGTTATTAAAATTATTTAAAAAAAATTGTATACTTGCCCATTATTGAACCTTACATTCTATTTCAGCTCTAGAAAAGTTTTTTCGAACTCGTTAGTTCTCATCAGTAGAGTATAGAAACATCCATCTTCAAATTCAAATTCAAATTCAAATATTTATTGGTCCTTTTTGATCATGTACATGATATAAGACAAGTAATTGAAACACTATTTTACACAATAGTTAAATAATATAAAAGCTTGTACCACAAGTCAAATATAGTGTAAAACACACAGTTGTATAAGACGAAGACAAAGAATACTGAAAAATGTACGGTACAATACAAAATTTGTAAGGAAAACAAGAGTAAAAAGAAAAAACAAAAAAAAGGAATATATAGATTCGTGTTAAGTTGCTGTGTATTAGTAGACTTTAAATACAGAAAAACTCTGATACAGAATAATAACATTTATCTGATAGAATCACCTTTACTTTTTTTCTAAATAAATACTCTCTTTTCTGATGTTTTATGTCATCCGGTAGACGGTTAAATAGTTTCGGGCCTATAAATCTTGGAGACTCACTTGTGATTTTTAATCTGGCACAAGGTTCATGGAGTTTGTTTTTTGTCTTGTATTAACATTGTGGTAGTCACTATTTAAAATAAAACTATTTCTATTTCTAAAAACATATATACAAATTTCAAAAATATATATGCTAGGTAAGGTAAGAATTTTATTTCCTATAAAGATATTCTTGCACGTGTGAGTATTCAGTATACCTACCAAATATACATCGTAAGATACGTTTTTGAGCAATAAATACATTTGAAGACATGGTGGAATTTCCCCAAAAGCAGATACCATACCTTAAACGTAAATCAACTTGGGCATAATACAAATTAATAAGTTATTCTCTTGATAGAATCTCCCTAATATTTCGGAACAAGTATACTATAGAAGAAACTTTGGATATCAAAGTTTCGCAATGATGCCTCCAATTTAGACATTCGTCCAAATATACCCCCAAAAATTTAACATTGTCCTCAGTATCAGAAATATCACATTCCTTTCACCTACCGTGAAATCTGATGACTTGAGATTTTTCGGTACTGATATACATGCTATTATCGGAAAACCAATGGTTTAAAGTATTTAAAATAGCATTGCAATCTTATCCAACTTATGTATGTATTTAAAATGAAAATTATGAAAATCGAGTTCTAGGTTACTCGACGTTGTAAAGAAGAATACTTTGTTAATAAATAATATGCCTAAACGCCAAATATTGAGAAACAACGACGGATAAAATCAGCTGATAATTTGGTATTACTATGTCTCAATAATACAGAATTTTATGAAAACATCAAAAAACAGAAAAACAGGACAAAAAATATTTCCCTTACCTTAAATCTCAAATTATTCACAGGCGGTTTAGCATAGGGAATTCCTCTGTAGGATTCATATAACCTCCCCCATCTGGAATAGGAAGTTATTCCTCTGATTGCTCCATATTTAGTAAATACCAAATTAAGTTTAAGTGAGTATGCACTTATTAATAAAATATTTAAAATCGTAAAAATTATAATAGGTATTAAGTCTCTCATATTTTTCTTCTTATTTTTTAATTTGTACCTGAAATTACAAAATATTAAGACAATTTTAAATGTCGGTACGTGAGTAAATAAATCACGAACAATTTTCGAATTCAGTTTCTATTAGTTTTGTTTTAACAGACATACACAGTTTCGTGTCTTGTGAGAAAGATCAGAACTACATTTTAGTAACCTCATATTTAGCTGGAGCTTTCGTCTTTGAAATGTTTTTATTATTTTTTTCTGTACGATAATTTTCATTTGACTTGAAATGAAATGAAATTTTATAATCGGATTTCACACGCAAATTGTTGCACCTGCGAAAAAGTAAGTGAAAACCTCTCATTTGCAGAATTTTTCGTTCTTTAAATTTTATCTGATGAATATTTCGCATATTCTTTATGGTGGTGAGTCGAGTACCCCACCCATGCAAACTTTCTTTTTCAGTTAAGTTGCTAAAAACCACTTAAATGTTCAATTTCAGAATTTCAACCTGTTTGGTTTTGATGAGAGGTTATGTCTTCAATTCAACTTTAGAGATTTCGCTAAAAATCTACGGATTGTCCGTCAAAATCACTCAAAATGAATACAAAATAAGGATTTAAACATAAATTTAATTGAGATAATTTAGAGATTTAAATTACAAAGATAAATAAAAATTACATAATTTCTTTGTACATTATTTTTGACAAGTATGTAGCTATTGTAATTTACGAAAAAAAAAAAACAAGTGTAAGATGTTTTTGTAAACATTGGACAAATCGCATAGCTAAATAATAACCAATTTCTTAAACAAAATTATAAAGTGTATGTCTATCTTTCGACGATATGCCCATCGCCTTTAACGGTACAGAAATAAAAGAACAACTTTAGTTTTTATTAGAAGCAATAGTGGCGTAAGCGTCACTGTTTTTGAGATATTTTACATTTAAGCGCCCTAGTTTAAACTCATCAACGTTGGAACGGTTCCAGCCAGGGTTGCCAGGCCCAAAATTCGAAAAGCCGGACTTTACTTATAAATTTGGCCGGACGTTTGGTACAAAAAGCCGAACAGCATTCGTTCGTCATAAAAAAATAACTAAAACACAAAATCAATCTTTTAATATTTTTATTAAACTTGATTAATTTAAAAATAAACATTTGTTACATATAGGAACAGAAAAAGTAATCGCAAAACAATAAAATCTATCTATAGAAAAGCGACTAAAAACGGAAAAAAAAAGCGAAAAAAGCGAAAAAAATCACGTTTTAGAGCCTTAGGCAAAAAGCCAAACAAATGCCGGACAGACCGGGCATGTTAATTTTTAACCGGACGAAACCGTAAAAAACCAAAGATGTCCGCCTAAAGCCGGACGCCTGGCAACTCTATTCCAGCGGTTTCTAGCAGCTTCCGGCAGCTGCCCATTTTTATTTTGTTAAATGTAATAGTTTCTAAGTTATTTACTTAAAACCACATTATACCTGATACATGTTTTTTAGTCAATAAACATCAATTTGAAATCGTTTTTACTTGAAAATTACTACATTAAAATAAAAAAATTAGCCGTACAGGCTAATAAATTGTTTATTCCAATTGCATTAGAAATAAGAAATTTAAAAAAAACATTCTGAGTTCTGTGTTTAATTTTTCAGTTAAAACCCCTCAATACCATACTTCGTGGCTTTGTTTTATTAAAAAGTAAATAAATAAATAGAATAAATTTCTACATTTGTGTGATGTACACAGGTTTAGAAGGAAAGGAAATATTTAGGGCGGTGATAGAATAGTTATTGTAAGAAAGAAATTTTATATTAATATGTTAGATATCTATATCTGTATCAAACTAAAAAAACCGCTGCCTAAGGAATCACCACTTCCACATCCAGATTTTCTATCCAAGTCTCTTACAACAACAAAAAAAATAATGCTATATGTGCACTTCACTGTGGAAATAATTCTTCATATAACTTTAATAATATAATATTTGAAATCGTCTACCTTAATAACAAATAGACCGATAAGCAACATCGGTTCCTGTGAGGGTGGCTGATGCAAAAAAAATTGAAGCTTTTGGTTCTTATTGACACACTAAATCATAATTTTATTTTTTAACTACTTTAATAATGAGGTGGGGGTGGTAATAGAGGTGATAAGGGGGTGGCTGACGCAAAAAAAAATTTGGAGACCTTGGTTTCTCGTGTATACAGGGTGTCCCACTTAAAACTCCCGGCGCCATTTTCTCGATAACAAAAAGCTATATTTGAATTCTGTAAAAGCTACTAGCATATATAAATGACTTCAGTTCTGAGTAAAAATGGTTATTTTACACATTGAGATATAGATGGCGTTGCGATGCAAAGAAATTTTTCGATCCTAGGAACGATGAAATGAGTATAGATAGCTGCGCGCAGTAATTTTTACTAATCAACGATGTTGAAAAATTATTTGCATGAATTTTTAAATATTTGCTTGGAGCCAGTACGACTTCAAGCTGAAAATGCGGACACAAACATTAAAAATGAGAATAGACTTAAAAAACTTCAAATTTGAAGTTACGTTAGTTACATGATGCACATTCCTTATAATGACATGCGAGAACTGTCCGAACAAACATGGTGGAACTCGACGCAAGCGCACAAAAAATTCTCTATGATGAAAAGTTCTATTCTGAGCAACTTTTATGATACGAACAATTTTCGAAAAATCACTAGTTCTTGAGTTATTTGAACTTCAATATAATTTTTTTGAATCGTCATAACTTTTTTAAAATACATTTTAGAAAATAAGTCCTTTGGGACATTTTTCATAGTGAATTAGGCTCATTTAGATGGTAATGAAATATTTATTTCCAAACACATTTTTTTTTTTTTAAGTAAAACAAAGATGGGGCTGCAACTGCTATTTGGAAATTAAAGATTTTGACATTTTCGTTTATTGTGTATTATCTAATATTTGCGTCATATTTATGTTGTATGCTCTACTAAATTTTACACTATAAATTGTAGACATAAAAAAAAATGGGATATTTGTTACTAGAAAAATTACATTGAAGTTCAAATATCTCGAAAAGTGATTTTCCGAAAATTGTTCCGAAAATTGTTCATATTAAAAAAGTTGCTTAGAATATAATTCTCCATCTCGTGCAACTGCATTTCATCGTTCCTAGGATCGAAAAATTTCTTTGCATAGCAACGCTATCTATACCTCAATGTGTAAAATAACCATTTTTACTCAAAACTGAAGCCATTTATACATTCTAGTAGATACCTTTTACAGAATTCAAATATCGCTTTTGGTTATCGAGGAAATGGCACCGGGAGTTTTAAGTGGGACACCCTGTATATACTAAATCCCAATTTAAAGGATTCTTATCCCAGGCAGCAGTCTGACGTTTTTTGGTCACTTGAGGCGTCATTTTGACAGCCCGGAGACGTAATTTTGTGATGTTAAATTGACGTCATTTAGAGACGTTTATCTGACCATATATGTAAGCTATTTTTGATTAATAGAAGAAATGTGCATTTGAGAAATATAATAAACCATCTAGTGCAAGTGCATAATGATGTGTGAATTTTAAGAACTGTAGGAGGTCACAATTAGAGATGGTACGAAAGAACTGAAGCTGTTTTTCGGAACAGGTACGAGCTAACCGTTCTGCGGAACAGTTCTCAGATTTAAAAAATACCAATTCCGACACCGCTGGACTGTTATGAGTTTGAGCGGAGCACTGAACACATGATAACGTTGAACCTTCGGACTCGGAGCGGATCAGATTTGCTGACTTTTTGATATTGCGGTGGTATTTCCATATAACAATAAAATGAATTGAAGAAATGGAAAAATTTAAAATTGAAATATTTATAATTTTAAATCACATTACAGGGGCGAGCGTAGAGGCGACTTCAATGTGAATATCAGTCGATATTCCGTTGAAGCAACGTCGAGCGCGGTTAGTACTTGGATGGGCTCCCATCTTGGGAAATACAGCGTTCTCGTCCCACCTTCTAGAGGCTTGTATATCAGTGTATACTCGGAAGTTACGTAATTTCAGACGAGGATTACGTAGTGGATATACCATCCTTCGGAGGGGATGTAAAGCAGGCGGTCCCTTGTCTATTAAATGTTAGGCAAGTAAAAGATCCCTACTCTTCTTAAGGGAAGAGGTTCGGCAAAATTTCCAGGTTGGGGGTAGCTCGTCTCCTGGCGTCGGTGATAGACCCTGGTAGCGGAAATAGGCCGACGTTAAACAGTTAAAAAAAAAAATCACATTACAAAACAAATTAAATGTACATTAATTTATAAGACACCCTCTACTCTTATTCAGAGTTCAAATACTAGCTCATATCGATTTTAGTATACAGGACGTATTTTGCATTGACCGTTTTCTTTTCAAGAGCTTGGAGTCCTGGAAGTCTCAAAATCAAAACTGTGAATAGTGCATAATTGACAGTTGTCAGTTCTCAACCAATAAGCATTCTTGTTTTAAAAAACTCAGTTCTCCAAGCACTTGAAAAGAAAGCGGTCACTATGGAGCATATAGAGCTGCGAGTGCGAAAGAACGGGCAATCGCTAATGCCGGCCTCGGAGCAGGTCGGAATCGGAACAAATATGTGGAACATGTATACTTTTTTACCCGGAACAATTTGGACCTGTGTAGCGCACTTGCCTACATATATATATATATAAAACTCTGTTACTATAGTAAGAACAACAAAATTATTATCAACTATTATCAATTAATAATTTTAATCTTTTTAAAAAATACATTATCTTTCCAAGTTTAAACAAAAATTTTATTTATGGAATATGAATTGAACAAGTAAGCCTGACATAGGCGTTGTAGGATGAGGAATCATTTGTGAATGGTTACGTGATATGTCTGATTCTCCATCAATTTGGGACATAAAAGGGTTTTGACAAGAGTCCCAGATTTTGTCGGCAATATCTAAAATTTCAGTGATGTTCGTTTTTCCAGAGGCAGTGACTGCGACAAAAATGGTCTTAGGTAAACGCCTCTTCCATAATTTAATTAATAGTTCTGGGCTCACCATATGGGATCCGCCAACTATGCCTCGTAAATGTCTGTAAAAATCGGATGGCTTACTATCGCCCATCTGCGAACCTGTCAACAAATCATCTAACCTTCTTTCCTCACTTGAAGTAAGACGCGAAATGATTGTCTCTTTTAACTGATCGTATAAATTTTGTTCTGGAGGATTTTGAATTATATCATAAATATTGTTAATAATCTCAATAGGTAATGAGGCTAAAATATGATCATATTTGCGTCGATCATGTGTTATTCTGGCCAAACTAAACTGTGCCTCCACTTGGGTGAACCAAATGTCAGGTCTGGTGAACCAGAAAGGTGGAAGACGTACTGTGGAGGTGGCATAAGTATTTTGTTCCTGAACAGGTAACGCGTCTTAAATGGGTATTGTATCTTGATTATTAAATGATGTCAAATTTAAAAAATTTAAAATAATGAGCTAATAATTGAAATGATTTAAATTAATAAGATATTTTAGTATATATATATTGATACTTTGATGTGACGATTAAAAGAGCAGGGAGAATAATAGTAGGCACTTACCTACAGGTTTACAATATATAAATAATATGCAGAGAGTACTCTCTAAGCGTATAGTAAAGTTGTGCTCTTTTCAACCATGTGTGCGTACATAAGAACAGAGCATTCGCTTCTTCGCTATCGTAGATTTGATTTAGGGGAATGTTGGGAATATATACTTCTAAGTCGACGAATTTGGACTCGTCTGGAATATCAGGAGCTTTGTTGTTGTTTTAATCTTTCAGGCTTTTAAGAGATATTTCTTGCTTGATCTGAATAGATGTAATCAATAGTTTATTTAAATTTGCGCGAACAGAGCTTTTGCTTTTTAATATCTTTCAACTTTTTCAGAGCTTCTTCTGGATTTGTTTGTTGGAGTTGTTCGAACTCTTTTAGTTTTTGTTTAATTCTCTCTAGTCTAAGAATTCTGTGATATTTCTTACTCTCTATTTTGTTCTGTCGTCTTGCTTTTGATTTCTTATAACTCAGATGTCTTTTTAATTTTGCTGCCTTTTTCCGCTGTTCTTTAAGTTCTTCCAATGTTAGAAAAAAAATGTCTGTTTACCTTTTGTATCAATTATGTATTCTTCGACCTTTGGTTTTAATTTATTCAATTGTCGGGTTCGGGTTCAGCTTCGGGGTCACTAATTCATGGTAACCAATTTATGGTAGGGTTGCTTATTGATTGTTCAGCAATTTATGGCAAATATTCCATAAATAAAATTTTTGTTTAAACTTGAAAAGATAATGTATTTTTTAAAAAGATTAAAATTTACAATTGATAATAGTTGATAATAATTTTGTTATTCTTACTACAGTAACAGAGTTTTATATATATATATATATATATATATATATATATATATATATATATATATATATATATATATATATATATATATATAAAAAATAGGAGAGATATATATATATATATATATATATATATATATATATATATATATATATATATATATATATATATATATATATATATATATATATAGGCAAGTGCGCTACATATGGAATATGTGCCATAACCTGTTCCGAAAAAGATCCACTCAGTAACATCTCTAGTCACAATTTTCCAACGTTTGATGGGTTACAGGATAAGTAGATGAATGACACATTAATAGGTTAAGCACCCACTGGCTTTTATGCTATCTCGGTCCAGCCACAGAATAATGATCTGTAATCTGACTGTTATAACAGCCATCCAAATCAATCGATGTCTCCTGAATGAATTTGAACATTACAATTTATATTATTTATTTTTTATAAATTCATTAGAGTATAAGATAAAGAGTGACTATTCTTGTCAATGGTTTGTATGTGGCACCATCTAGAAATAATTTATGCAGCAAACTACGTAGTAATGCATAAACTCATCTAAAATGTAAAAATGATATCACCAATACATCAAATTGACGTCTCAATATGACGTTATTGAGATATAATTTTTTCGTCACTTTAAGTCGTCGAATGTTACCAAAACGTAACGTCGAAATGACGTCAGTCTGCTGCCTGGTATACTTGTTTACTTTACCTATTTATCACCATTTACCCCCCCCCCCCCCCCCCAACCCTTCAACGGAATAAGATCAAAATATAATATAGTTCTAGAACTCATTATAATACATACGTGTACCTTTTAAGTCAATACCCAGATAGGATTTTTTACATTCAGAGCATGTGCTCGGAACGTACTTTATGTACCATGGAACTAAGAATGAATATTCATTTTGTATTCCATGTAGATAATCTGAATGTCAGAAAGACGTACAGATGACCGCCTCTCTATATACGAGTAAGATTCCTACAGCATACCCATAGACCAAAACGGAATTTGATATGAACCAGAAACGTATATTGATATACTGATAGGTACATGAGGTATATAAGAGGAAGGTCCATCCTACATTCACAATGTACACTGCATGTTCACGGTATATGAGTACTACCTTCGTAGGAATTAAACCATAGATGCCTGGTATGTTACACATGGATCATAAATCTATGATGCATGTATATTGTAGGAATGAACATTATGTGCATCTATAAGTACTTCACTCATGCCATGTATTTTCTTCAGAGTTTAATTATTATAATAATTTATTACTTATTGTAATCATTGATGAGTCGCTGCTTCATTCTGAATATGTTCAGTATGACGCAGCGACTCATATATGATTACAGCAAATAATTAATTATTATAATAATTAAACTCAAGAGAATACATGATGAGTGAAGTACTTGCATATAATAAATCCAATATCTAATTTTAAAGTTTAATTGTTACAGTCAATTATTAGGTACTTATTCTAATTTTCCACATTTCACATTCCTTGTGAAAAATATTATGTAAGTAAATGTGGACTATATGCACAGAAAATTTGTTTTTACCATTAGTTTTCAACTAAAGTCAAATGTTTTATTCATCAAATTGTGTTGAATGGAGCACACAAATGCTAAACAAACTTAAATAAAACTGTATTTGCTATAACAATACTTTACAAAGGTCCAAGAATATATGTAAAAAAAATAGTTTTACGTTAATAAGATCTGTTAAAAAACATTTTAAAATGGATCAAACATTTATCACTAAAACTTCAGCTTAAAAATCATATTTAACGTGTTATTTATGAAAAAAATCTAATGATCATATTACATTACCTTAAAGTTTTATCTATTTCAAATCGTGTTTTAAATTGCCAAGAACAAAACATGATTTTATTTTATTAATTACTTCACATTGTTGTAGCAATTAAGTATGCATCTTAAATTATAAAATAGGAAGAGGTATAAATAAAACAGTTGTGTTACTTTAAATAAATGTTTTATTTTTTGTTACAAAAATGAATTGCAATAATAAAAAACAATTGAGACAAAAATTTCAATTGAGATTTTTTTTAACAAAAAAATTTTCTTTGCAACTTATGAACTGTCATATTTTACTATAACGAATTTTTTGTCAGTAAGTAAAAAATAGTAAAAATTGGAATTTTCAAAACCAGTGTTCAAGAATGTTGCCGATGGTGATACTTGTAATTGCGAAAGTCCACTTTTCATTCTCAACACATCATCTGTGACTGATCCTATTGGCTGAATACTTTCTTTTGGCTTTTCCAATTTTTAGAAGAAGGTATTTCCTTCCTGTCTAGAAGAGGAGATACACGTGCTAGTCCAACTACAAGAGAAAATACATTGTATTATATTTGAATAGGTACTTATTTCTCTTTAAAAACTGGCCATTTGACTGTGTCCTCTTTTTCATTTGTTTTGTGCGGTGTCCTTTAAGTACAAAACATAGATATTTTTTTGGAATTCGGAAATATGTATGCTTGTGATTTTAAATGTACCTGAAGTTTCGAAAGTTCACTTGAATGAATTTTAGATGAAAAAGAAAAGTTAATAAAAACCACACATCGATTTAGGCATAAACACTTCATTGCCACATTTGCTGACAATAAATATCCACAATATTTAAGTTTTTACACCTAAATCGAAGCGTGGCTTTTATTAATTTTTCTTTTTCATAAGAAATTCGTTCAAGTGAACATTCGAAACTTTAGGTACTTGATTTTAAATGCCTACCAGAGTTATTAAAAGAACAACATATCTTCTTTCAACTCCTAGTAAGGACAAAATTTCTTGGGAAGTCGACGGCTTCCAATATGTTCTTCGATATCATTATGTTCATCTGATGGGAGGAATAACGTGCTTTTTGTACATAGTCCTTTGATTTGTTTTTGTTCACTCTGTTCATCAGATGTGATCTCTGCCCCTTTCAATTAATTGCAGCTCTTCTATAATCCTTTGATATAGGTATAAAGCAAATTACTACAAATAAATACCTATCACAACTCGTATGTTGTAATCAAATCCAATGGTTGTGATTTAAATAAACAAAAGCTCCTTAATATTGAAATAGATCGAACCTACCTTCTTAAAAATAAGATTTAAACACTCCGTAAAGTGTCCACGTTTCCTGACCCTGGTAGCGGAAATAGGCCGACGTTAAACAGTTAAAAAAAAAAATCACATTACAAAACAAATTAAATGTACATTAATTTATAAGACACCCTCTACTCTTATTCAGAGTTCAAATACTAGCTCATATCGATTTTAGTATACAGGACGTATTTTGCATTGACCGTTTTCTTTTCAAGAGCTTGGAGTCCTGGAAGTCTCAAAATCAAAACTGTGAATAGTGCATAATTGACAGTTGTCAGTTCTCAACCAATAAGCATTCTTGTTTTAAAAAACTCAGTTCTCCAAGCACTTGAAAAGAAAGCGGTCACTATGGAGCATATAGAGCTGCGAGTGCGAAAGAACGGGCAATCGCTAATGCCGGCCTCGGAGCAGGTCGGAATCGGAACAAATATGTGGAACATGTATACTTTTTTACCCGGAACAATTTGGACCTGTGTAGCGCACTTGCCTACATATATATATATATAAAACTCTGTTACTATAGTAAGAACAACAAAATTATTATCAACTATTATCAATTAATAATTTTAATCTTTTTAAAAAATACATTATCTTTCCAAGTTTAAACAAAAATTTTATTTATGGAATATGAATTGAACAAGTAAGCCTGACATAGGCGTTGTAGGATGAGGAATCATTTGTGAATGGTTACGTGATATGTCTGATTCTCCATCAATTTGGGACATAAAAGGGTTTTGACAAGAGTCCCAGATTTTGTCGGCAATATCTAAAATTTCAGTGATGTTCGTTTTTCCAGAGGCAGTGACTGCGACAAAAATGGTCTTAGGTAAACGCCTCTTCCATAATTTAATTAATAGTTCTGGGCTCACCATATGGGATCCGCCAACTATGCCTCGTAAATGTCTGTAAAAATCGGATGGCTTACTATCGCCCATCTGCGAACCTGTCAACAAATCATCTAACCTTCTTTCCTCACTTGAAGTAAGACGCGAAATGATTGTCTCTTTTAACTGATCGTATAAATTTTGTTCTGGAGGATTTTGAATTATATCATAAATATTGTTAATAATCTCAATAGGTAATGAGGCTAAAATATGATCATATTTGCGTCGATCATGTGTTATTCTGGCCAAACTAAACTGTGCCTCCACTTGGGTGAACCAAATGTCAGGTCTGGTGAACCAGAAAGGTGGAAGACGTACTGTGGAGGTGGCATAAGTATTTTGTTCCTGAACAGGTAACGCGTCTTAAATGGGTATTGTATCTTGATTATTAAATGATGTCAAATTTAAAAAATTTAAAATAATGAGCTAATAATTGAAATGATTTAAATTAATAAGATATTTTAGTATATATATATTGATACTTTGATGTGACGATTAAAAGAGCAGGGAGAATAATAGTAGGCACTTACCTACAGGTTTACAATATATAAATAATATGCAGAGAGTACTCTCTAAGCGTATAGTAAAGTTGTGCTCTTTTCAACCATGTGTGCGTACATAAGAACAGAGCATTCGCTTCTTCGCTATCGTAGATTTGATTTAGGGGAATGTTGGGAATATATACTTCTAAGTCGACGAATTTGGACTCGTCTGGAATATCAGGAGCTTTGTTGTTGTTTTAATCTTTCAGGCTTTTAAGAGATATTTCTTGCTTGATCTGAATAGATGTAATCAATAGTTTATTTAAATTTGCGCGAACAGAGCTTTTGCTTTTTAATATCTTTCAACTTTTTCAGAGCTTCTTCTGGATTTGTTTGTTGGAGTTGTTCGAACTCTTTTAGTTTTTGTTTAATTCTCTCTAGTCTAAGAATTCTGTGATATTTCTTACTCTCTATTTTGTTCTGTCGTCTTGCTTTTGATTTCTTATAACTCAGATGTCTTTTTAATTTTGCTGCCTTTTTCCGCTGTTCTTTAAGTTCTTCCAATGTTAGAAAAAAAATGTCTGTTTACCTTTTGTATCAATTATGTATTCTTCGACCTTTGGTTTTAATTTATTCAATTGTCGGGTTCGGGTTCAGCTTCGGGGTCACTAATTCATGGTAACCAATTTATGGTAGGGTTGCTTATTGATTGTTCAGCAATTTATGGCAAATATTCCATAAATAAAATTTTTGTTTAAACTTGAAAAGATAATGTATTTTTTAAAAAGATTAAAATTTACAATTGATAATAGTTGATAATAATTTTGTTATTCTTACTACAGTAACAGAGTTTTATATATATATATATATATATATATATATATATATATATATATATATATATATATATATATATATATATATATATATATATATATATATATAAAAAATAGGAGAGATATATATATATATATATATATATATATATATATATATATATATATATATATATATATATATATAGGCAAGTGCGCTACATATGGAATATGTGCCATAACCTGTTCCGAAAAAGATCCACTCAGTAACATCTCTAGTCACAATTTTCCAACGTTTGATGGGTTACAGGATAAGTAGATGAATGACACATTAATAGGTTAAGCACCCACTGGCTTTTATGCTATCTCGGTCCAGCCACAGAATAATGATCTGTAATCTGACTGTTATAACAGCCATCCAAATCAATCGATGTCTCCTGAATGAATTTGAACATTACAATTTATATTATTTATTTTTTATAAATTCATTAGAGTATAAGATAAAGAGTGACTATTCTTGTCAATGGTTTGTATGTGGCACCATCTAGAAATAATTTATGCAGCAAACTACGTAGTAATGCATAAACTCATCTAAAATGTAAAAATGATATCACCAATACATCAAATTGACGTCTCAATATGACGTTATTGAGATATAATTTTTTCGTCACTTTAAGTCGTCGAATGTTACCAAAACGTAACGTCGAAATGACGTCAGTCTGCTGCCTGGTATACTTGTTTACTTTACCTATTTATCACCATTTACCCCCCCCCCCCCCCCCCCAACCCTTCAACGGAATAAGATCAAAATATAATATAGTTCTAGAACTCATTATAATACATACGTGTACCTTTTAAGTCAATACCCAGATAGGATTTTTTACATTCAGAGCATGTGCTCGGAACGTACTTTATGTACCATGGAACTAAGAATGAATATTCATTTTGTATTCCATGTAGATAATCTGAATGTCAGAAAGACGTACAGATGACCGCCTCTCTATATACGAGTAAGATTCCTACAGCATACCCATAGACCAAAACGGAATTTGATATGAACCAGAAACGTATATTGATATACTGATAGGTACATGAGGTATATAAGAGGAAGGTCCATCCTACATTCACAATGTACACTGCATGTTCACGGTATATGAGTACTACCTTCGTAGGAATTAAACCATAGATGCCTGGTATGTTACACATGGATCATAAATCTATGATGCATGTATATTGTAGGAATGAACATTATGTGCATCTATAAGTACTTCACTCATGCCATGTATTTTCTTCAGAGTTTAATTATTATAATAATTTATTACTTATTGTAATCATTGATGAGTCGCTGCTTCATTCTGAATATGTTCAGTATGACGCAGCGACTCATATATGATTACAGCAAATAATTAATTATTATAATAATTAAACTCAAGAGAATACATGATGAGTGAAGTACTTGCATATAATAAATCCAATATCTAATTTTAAAGTTTAATTGTTACAGTCAATTATTAGGTACTTATTCTAATTTTCCACATTTCACATTCCTTGTGAAAAATATTATGTAAGTAAATGTGGACTATATGCACAGAAAATTTGTTTTTACCATTAGTTTTCAACTAAAGTCAAATGTTTTATTCATCAAATTGTGTTGAATGGAGCACACAAATGCTAAACAAACTTAAATAAAACTGTATTTGCTATAACAATACTTTACAAAGGTCCAAGAATATATGTAAAAAAAATAGTTTTACGTTAATAAGATCTGTTAAAAAACATTTTAAAATGGATCAAACATTTATCACTAAAACTTCAGCTTAAAAATCATATTTAACGTGTTATTTATGAAAAAAATCTAATGATCATATTACATTACCTTAAAGTTTTATCTATTTCAAATCGTGTTTTAAATTGCCAAGAACAAAACATGATTTTATTTTATTAATTACTTCACATTGTTGTAGCAATTAAGTATGCATCTTAAATTATAAAATAGGAAGAGGTATAAATAAAACAGTTGTGTTACTTTAAATAAATGTTTTATTTTTTGTTACAAAAATGAATTGCAATAATAAAAAACAATTGAGACAAAAATTTCAATTGAGATTTTTTTTAACAAAAAAATTTTCTTTGCAACTTATGAACTGTCATATTTTACTATAACGAATTTTTTGTCAGTAAGTAAAAAATAGTAAAAATTGGAATTTTCAAAACCAGTGTTCAAGAATGTTGCCGATGGTGATACTTGTAATTGCGAAAGTCCACTTTTCATTCTCAACACATCATCTGTGACTGATCCTATTGGCTGAATACTTTCTTTTGGCTTTTCCAATTTTTAGAAGAAGGTATTTCCTTCCTGTCTAGAAGAGGAGATACACGTGCTAGTCCAACTACAAGAGAAAATACATTGTATTATATTTGAATAGGTACTTATTTCTCTTTAAAAACTGGCCATTTGACTGTGTCCTCTTTTTCATTTGTTTTGTGCGGTGTCCTTTAAGTACAAAACATAGATATTTTTTTGGAATTCGGAAATATGTATGCTTGTGATTTTAAATGTACCTGAAGTTTCGAAAGTTCACTTGAATGAATTTTAGATGAAAAAGAAAAGTTAATAAAAACCACACATCGATTTAGGCATAAACACTTCATTGCCACATTTGCTGACAATAAATATCCACAATATTTAAGTTTTTACACCTAAATCGAAGCGTGGCTTTTATTAATTTTTCTTTTTCATAAGAAATTCGTTCAAGTGAACATTCGAAACTTTAGGTACTTGATTTTAAATGCCTACCAGAGTTATTAAAAGAACAACATATCTTCTTTCAACTCCTAGTAAGGACAAAATTTCTTGGGAAGTCGACGGCTTCCAATATGTTCTTCGATATCATTATGTTCATCTGATGGGAGGAATAACGTGCTTTTTGTACATAGTCCTTTGATTTGTTTTTGTTCACTCTGTTCATCAGATGTGATCTCTGCCCCTTTCAATTAATTGCAGCTCTTCTATAATCCTTTGATATAGGTATAAAGCAAATTACTACAAATAAATACCTATCACAACTCGTATGTTGTAATCAAATCCAATGGTTGTGATTTAAATAAACAAAAGCTCCTTAATATTGAAATAGATCGAACCTACCTTCTTAAAAATAAGATTTAAACACTCCGTAAAGTGTCCACGTTTCATCTGGGGGGTTTTCTCCTGTTTTTCAATGATCAGTCAAATTGTTTCCGTTTGAATGGTGACCACCAAGCTTCCTTTTCGTGGACCGAGACTATTACAAAGACCACCTCAGTTTTTTTCCAAAAATCAATACCTACAAACGCCGTAATTATTATAACTAATATAGGTGGTATGTTTAGTATAATATGTACAAAGGGATACACATTAAACTTTAGTGTCTAAATATAAAATATCTGCAAATAACAACAAAACTATGTGGTAGATGTGGTAGTTATATTGTATACAATTGTAAGATACTTACTGCAATGCAATTAATGTATACTTGGAATAATTATAATAAATCACGGGAAACAAAAAACACAAATTGAAATCGACATTTGACAGCAGAAGCGTGACGTAGTGTGCTAATTGTAGCACGATGAGCATGCGCACTAACCTAAGGACCGTGGCGCGCATTTAAAAAATTCTACAAGGGGATTGTAATGACATGGAAAACGGAAATCTAAATATAAAAGATAAAATGTAATTAAGGAACCATTCTAAGTCTGAACTACCTGCTTAAGAAATGCCGATAGTTACCGAGATAGTTACTAATTAATTGAACACAGTACATAAATTAAAAAAGGATTTTTATTCATTATTATTTAATATGTCATTCATTATTATTTAATATTTCATATTCATTATTATTTAATATTCGATCACAAATCTAGTCTGGATTCAAAATTTAAAACATATTTCATATATACAATATTGACGAGCAATTTAAAATTTATAAAACGTTATACACACCGCACAGGGGATGATTATAAATGTTCTTAAACCAAATCTATATAGATAGAGAAATATCAATTATTTTTGTAGGTAAGCAGATAGGTACTATAAAACTAGTATTGCTGTCTCATCAGTTGTGATGCAAGTTTATTATTAGTTCAAAAATCGAACAATCAGCGTTCGCGTTAAAAGTGCTGAACTTTTGATATTACTGTCTGCGCGGCTCTCGGGCAATGTAAATATTTCTACAAAAAATATACCTGTATTATGCAGATAAAATCATTGACGAATGTTTATACGATGTACATGAACACATGTACGAAGAGCGTTCCCTGATACGTGTACACAGTATATGCGACTGTGAACATAAACTTTTCTGTATATTCCATTTATATCGTATGTATAATCATATTGTATATGTGAAAATATTATTTATATTGAAATGTTGAGGGAACATACATGGCAAGTACAGAATGCAATTGGAACATTGGGAATGCAAAATGTACATTCGTGAAATACTAAATGCTATCTGGATATCATAAATCCGTTTCAGAGTTATCGTGTACACAAAAAAACCAGTTATAGACAGAAAGAATTTTTGTCTTGTTCAAAAATAAAATCTCGACTTTTCGTGACATTCTAAGCCTATTTCAACAAAAATAAATATTTTTTTTACCGCTACTATTATACTTCCACGATGTGAAAGTAATAGTGTAATTAAGGCAACAGACTATTGTGGGAGATACTGAATGCACCTAAATTGTACGTATGAGATTTTTTTCAAATTCGCAATTACCAAACTTGCGAAATACGCCGATATATGAGACGGCTATGTATGCACATAAAGCAGCCGATATGCTTCTCAAGGCTTACATGGCTCGTGTCATGTCCAGGAATTTGTACCCGCTACCAAGAATAGCAGACAAGACAGACAGAATAAGAAATTAATTTACACCTTTGTGGTGAGGTCGACCTTCACACGTGCAGCGCCGGTGTGGTGCAGCGCATTGATGACGACAATTAAAAAACTGATATAGTTTTGGCACAAAATACACCTCGTGTCAAACCCATCCAAATACACTTCCCTTTAAGAACGTTGCAACGATATAACACCACTGGCGGCCTACATCAAGGTTACATCTGAGAAATTTGATCAATTCAAACTTGGTGACAATCCGCTAACAAATAATACCACCATTTAGGGTAAAATACTAATTATCATATCAGGCGTTGCCCATCTTTCGTCAATTCAACTAGCCAGTCTATATACCATCCATACTCACACAACTTTGAACTATAACTCTTTCCTGTCTTCTTTTTTTTTCTATTTGTCATTTTATCTTATTTGTTGTCTTTTCTTTTTAAATTCCTTTTCACTGCCACAACTTTAGGATGATTACATAGGCACACAAAATAAAAAAAGTGGTCTTTTTCTGGTACTCCATTGGGTAATGGGTAACCCATATGTAATTCGACGTGCTGAACACGAATCATGCGTCCGTTCAACTTCATTGGCCACCATTTTTTTTTGTAAATCGCGAAAATAATCTAAGAAGAACTCATAATTTAGAACTAAACGGACACTTGATTCGTGTTCAGCACGTAGAAATAAATAAGGAGTACCAGAAAAGACCACTTTTTTATTTTGTGTGCCTGTATTATTAGACATTTAAAAAAAATAATTATGTGATATAATTTAACCTACGCATTTTCTCATGGCAAAAAATGGTTTTTTGGTTAACAATTTTTCCCTGGCCGTCACTTTTACATATATCTTGTAATAACATATTTTGCATATATTAACTCTCTACCGGTTATTTTGTTAACACATTTCAATTTAAAAATTTAAGATTTGTAAGCCATATTATTCCATTAAATAGCAAAATAAAAAAATTGATCTGGAAATTCTATCACCTCCGAAATATCCTGCCCAATGACATATTGAGGACATTGTACTTTGATTTGGCCGAATCTATTTTACGATATGACAAAACACGTCTAGTACAAGACGAGCTAAAATTAGAAACAAGATTCTTTTGTCGAGAATTTGGCGAAGTCGCCGGTGATAATTTAATTTCATTAAATTTAATTATGTTATAAAAAAAACTTAAATTCCACCGGAATTGCATTGAAATTGGCAGATAGGTATTTTAAGGGTAGCTGGCTCAAGATCCGTAAAGTACATAGATTACCTCGTTATTTCGGAGGGCAAGACGGCATAGGAAAAAGCTGACGACATATTTGTGCTTTTTCAGCAGACCTGTCTGATGATTTCCGTATCTTACGAATTTATTTGGGTGTTTATGTGGTTTATTTTGTGAATTCACGTTCCAAAATTCTTTAAATAAACTATTATAGACTATATTTTGAGACTTTTGTTAGTACATTATAGTATTTAGTGAGCAGGAGAACAAAAAGACTGTAATATATATTGAAAGTAGGTACCAATATTACAAATATTTTATTCTCGTTTATGTATGAGGCTTGGATGTCTATACATACATAATCTTATATTTATTAAGTGCCTAATCTCTTAAATACTATAGTGTGTCCTCGGATTGACTTTGCGATATACCAAAAAAAAAAAAATTAGTACAGCTTTCATTTTCTGTAGTCTCCGTCTGCTTGACGTCACATGGATTTTTTTACCAAATTTCAGTTAAAATGGGATCTACCTCGCGGAATTAATCTAAGAAGAAAATAAAAGAAAATAAATCATTATAGGTAAACTGGTCTTTCTGTTAATTTTACGGAAAAATTCTATTTGGATAAAATATTTGGCATTTGACATTAGAGCCATATGCCAACTTTTATTGCATTAGAACAAAACAATAATAATAATAGTAATAATAATAATACCTCTTGAAGAAATTAGAAGTTACAAAAAATTAGAACAATTAGAATTATGTAGTAATTTAAATGGGGTACTATTTGAACAGGTTTTTAGTTGAATTCGTTGAAATTGTTAATTGTGTTAAAGAATACTTTAAGTATAGTATTTTTTTTTTTTTGTTCAAATGCAATGAAAGTTGGCATATGGTTCTAATTTTCACTGCCAAATATTTTATCTGAATAGAATTTTTCCGTAAAATTAACAGAAAGATCAGTTAAACTACAATGATTTATTTTCTTTTATTTTATTCTTAGATTAACTCCGCGAGTTAGATCCCATTTTAACTGAAATTTGGTAATTTTTTTAGAGGTAACTGGGAGAGAAAAGCGAGGGTAAAATGAGTTCCACAAAGAAATCGCAGCGATATATGCTCTACCAGAATCAGAAACGGTTGAATCAGAAGAAGAAGGAGAAGATTTGTAGAAGCAGAAATACAAAAAGAGGAACACTCCATATCACGACACAACACTTATTTCGCAAGAAGACTCAGAAAAGGCAGAAGTCCAGAACCAAAAATACAAAAAAGGGAACTTATACGCTCCCTCAAGACACAATGCGGTAACGCATCTCACAAATACCTCCCATCCCACATTCCTTTACCATGCGCCATGTGGCTCTCGCTGCTGACAACAAGCATGACCTCAGTCCAACCCAGCGTGGACGTAGCAGGCCCAGCTGTATAACCTGTGAGTGGCAGCAATGCCTACCGCACGCTGGTCAATCAAATCAATCAATCAATCAATTTGGTAATTTTTTTTGGTATATTATACCTATCGCAAAGTCAATCCGGGGACACACTGTATATGAAAAATTGCAAACACTTACTCAGTAAGTGTTTTCAATTAGAATTTTAACTGATAATAATATGATATCAATATCAATAAACAATAATAACCAGAATTACTTAAGTGCAAATGGAACCATTGTAATTTAGATTAAATTAAAACTTATTGAAATCTAGTGTTAATTTTTAATATCAAACTTTTCTTTTATTAAATACTTATTTTTTTATTTCTTTTTCCCTTCTTTACTTTTATATTTTTTGTGCCTGTAATAATAATAACAATAAACGTCTTTACCAAACAGATAAATTCAAATCTTTACGGATCTTGGTAGCTGCTAACGAATCTGCTGCCAAAAGTTAAGAATTCAATATGGCGAATATGTCTGCGATAATTAGTACCTTGAGGTAAACCCGAAAAGGGCAAAAAGCCCAAAAGTTCTGCGACCGGACCGCAAGACAGCTTCCCCCTCGTTTTCGAGGGCGGGGAACACGATGGTGACAATATTTTCCGACGTACCCTTCAAGAACTACCCTTAAACCGGATGCTAGGCATTTTTTATCGGAAAATTTTATTAACGAAAGTTGTTCAGAATTGTCGGAAAACCCTAAATCCAAAATTTAATCCAAATTAAAAAATATTGAAATTTTTTTTAAAATAATAACCAAAAATATCATTTAAATGGGTTTTTTTTTGTTTAAAAAATTCATGACAGTTTTGTTTGAAATTAAACCAAGCTGTCAGGTAGTCAAGTAATTATTAGCTTTTTTTATATTTTTTAAATCGATTTTTTTTTTGTTTTTTGTGTTCTTTTTTATTTTAAAATGGATGCCAAAATAGTGCCAAACGAAAAAAAAATTCAAAATCAAAATCATCTAAAATCAAAAATACCAAAAAATGTTACGGTTTAATGTGCGCACCAAAATTTGTTTTGCGCGCGGAAACTGCATGCCAATGAATTTCCGCTGAATTTTTATTCACGGCTTTTCGTTTGGCACTATTGGCATCCATTTTAAAATTAAAAAAAAAAACAAAAAAAAACGATTTGCACACCCTTCTGCACGCCACGACTGCCTAAAATTTGCGTTTCTGGCATATTCATGGTAATTACATTCATATACCGGGTGACACAGGAGATATGCAACACCCCGTAGCATATTTATTTAAAAAGATATTATTTTGAAATTTGGTGGACTTATATAATACGTGTTTGTCCTTTTTTTAGTATAAACACGAAATTTTTTCCACTTCCGGCTTCACCGGAAGTGACATCTACTTCGTTATTTTAAATGACACCCTGTTACATTTTTTCCTATCTGATTCCACTTAAATTTCTCTTTTCAACTATGTATAGCAAAATGGCATTCGTTTTTAAAATGGCTGCTGAAAACCATTTTATTGTATTAAGTCAAGCTGGCTATGGTATGAAATGTGGCGGTAATTAATGCTTAATGTGCTGCGAAATCAAAAGAACTCTGGTAGACAATTTTGTGTTTCATATTTGTTTTGTTCTAATCAGTGGCCGAAGAGACCTTGTAGAATTTTTATATTAAAAAAAATCTCTAGACTAAATCCCCGAAATCATAAAAACTAAGATAGAAACACTAATTTTAAATTTAACCCATTTGTAAAATATGTATTCATCTTTCACTTTTACCCAATACAATTCATTATTATATCTGATTTTACTTGCTTTTAAATAGAATTGTTTTCGAAGAATCTCAAAATGTTGGGCATTATTTTCCCTGCAGGGTCGAATTCTTGTAACAGTACCTCCAAGCATATTTTCTAACTATAATTCAGTAATCTCATATTTTATTGCTAACCTAACTCTCATTTCCAAGTCTTCCCTATTTTACAGCGGAGTTTTATAAACTATTTCCTTGAGATGACCCCATATGAAAAAATCAAGTGGTGTAAGATCCGGTGACCTCAAGGGTCATCTAATTGGTAAAAGTGAAATATGAATAAATATTTTACAAATGGATAAAATTTAAAATTAGTGTTTCCATCTTAGTTTTTATGATTTAGGGGATTTAGTCTAGAGATTTTTATTTAATGTAAAAATTGTACAAAGTCTCTTCGGCTACTGATTAGAACAAACAAATATGACACACAAAATTGTGTACCAGTGTTCTTTTGATATCACAGCACACCAAGCATTAATTACCACTATATTTCATACCATAGCCAACTTGACTTAAGGCTCGGATTTTGCAGAGTGAGAGGGAAATATGCTTTTATTTTCGGTTTATTATAAATATTTAAAAAATCATAAATGATATAATCTTTAAAATAATTTCAGATACTTCCCATTGCTCTAAGGAATACAACCATATATAGTTTTTATCATTAATTTTGTATATAGTCAAATGCCGTACTTTAATAACGAAATTAGGGACTATTTTCATTGACAAACTACGATATTTAAATATAACAGAAATTTATAATAAAAAAATATATATAGTTGTATTCGTTAGAACAACAGCAAGTATCTAAAGCAGTTTTAAGATTATACTATGTGTAGTTTTTTAAATATTTACAATAAATCGAAAATAAACTCATATTTCCCTCTCATTCCGCAAAATCCTAGCCTTAATGCCATTAAATGGTTTTCAGTAGCCATTTTAAAAACGAATACCATCTTGCTATACATAGTTGAAAAGAGAAATTTAAGGAGAATCAGAGAGGAAAAAAATATATACAGGGTGCCATTTAAAATAACAAAGTAGATCTCACTTCCGGTGAAACCAGAACTGGAAAAAATTTCTTGTTTGTACTAAATAGAGGACAATCACACATTATATAAGTCTACCAAATTTCAAAATAATATCTTTTTAAATAAACATGCTACGGGGTGTTACATATCTCCTGTGTCACCCGGTGTATGATTGCCATGCATTTTAAAAACGTTGCACCTGACTGGTCATGTACCGCCAGTCTATAAGGTTCAACGCGACGGTTTCCTAAAATTTTTCTAATAGGAGAATATAGTATTTAGTTTTCCAGGAATAAATAAATTGATGAGAACATCATTGTCTTTATTAAAACGTGATGCTTCATAATTAATAAATGTAATAACAAAGGCATACCTAGAGAAAGCTAAATAACTTCAAAAAATACTCACAGTCAATTTTCGTGTTCCTTGTCAAAAACTTTAAAGCATTAATGTCCTAAATAGAAATATGATAACAAAAAATGTATATATTCAACAGACACTCACTTAATGACTAGATGCACCGATACAACCTCGTAAACTTGTTTGTAAAGATAAAAAAATCAAGAAAATTAAGACTTGTTCGATATATTTAGGTTTTAATTTATATGTAATTAGTATTTAATTTTAAAACAAGTGACTGATTTAATATGCTAATGTATATTCTTGAATATACAGCGTGTCCTAGTAATAAGGGACGATTAACACCAGTAATTATTTCCTTAGTACAACTGACCACCCGCCCCACCCTTTGAAGTTATTCGCCTTCAGTCTTGAAGAAGGTTTTTGATCATAAGCAAGGCTCGGGAATTTTATCTCTGTGACGTCAAAATAAGGATTAGCTCTAGGTCAGCGCGGAAAAATTTGTATGCAAGTATGATACAATATATGTTACCTTGTACTTTTTTAGAGAATTCCGTAATATGCAAAGTTAATATGGTCAGTTTATTATAAACACTCACTCGAAGAGGAGGTACTGGGGGATGTAACATTGAAGTAACGCACAAACACATATATTTTTCACTACCATAAAGTAACACACACATATGTAATTTTTCACGACCTATAACGAATATAAAAGTATATTATTTATATTTCGCAGACTGAAAAGCACGAGACATTTTTATATACCGTCGACTCTGTATAATTTCACGCTGGGTTTGTAGATATTTACATACCTATGGCTGGATTTGTACTGGGCAATTGCGAAAATGCGATCTCAAATGGCCTACTCTTTCCCTTTATTAAATGTTGTCGTAAATGTACCACAGTGTAGGTATAGTTAAAGGGATTTTATCAAAACAATGTTTCACAATTTCGGGAGCGTCGTCTAATTAAAGGAGATAATAAAACCGCATTAGTAAAAAAACATATAAAAGTCCAGTGGAAGTGTGTATAGTAACGCCAAAAAAATGTTTAAAATTTAAAAAAATTTGTATTGTTCAAATTGGCTTAGAATGTGATGAAACGTCGAGATTTTAAATTTGAACTTGTGAACACGATTACTCTGGAACCGTTTAAGATGTTGACTTGAAATTTGGTACACGTATGTATTTTAACGAGATCTAGAACTAGATTTTATTTCAATCTTATTTCGTTGGAAGTTGGGGTGTAAATTGGGGTAAGTAGGTAAATCAAGCAAGAGTCCGTAAAACTGATATTTAGTATATATTTTAACAAAAGAGACATATAGCAAGAAAAGAAAAATTAAAGAAGCTGCTATAATACTATTGAATGAGGATAAATGCGTGTCGAATTGTTCCGTAGATGTTTGCACAACCTGGCTGCCGATGTTAAAAGAAGAACTTAACAAACTCAACATTGTTTAAAATAAAACTATCAATTAGATATATCAATAGTTCTGTGTAAGCAGTATGGATACTGAATATAACGAATATATTCTTAAAGCTGTGTATTTAATATACACAGCCCACAAACATTATAATACGCTTTGAGAAAGGAAACAGATTCGTTTTCCGAAACGTCAGCAAAATACGTCATTTTTATATTTTTGTTCTTATTCATTATTTGTCAAAAACCACCCTCTAACTGATCCTTTGACGTAAAAGTCACAGGCGTAGAGGTTATTTTCCAGTAAAATACTGGTTAATTGTATTATTTTGTAGACATTGTTTAGAAGAATACATGTGGCAGAGCATCCTAATAAGAATAGAGAAAAAATAAGGAACTATTTGTGAAACGTTTAAAATGACATTTTTTATCAGTAGAACAACCACAAACTACAAGACATGTGAAACTTATAAAACCTGCTTCGGCAAAACTTAAAATTTAATGATTTTATTACAAACAGTTATCGTAATCTAACTAAACTATTATAATTCAAAGGACTCATTTTATTGTAATTCACGCCTGGAATATTTCAAGTTTTATAACTTCAAGGGGGTCACAGAGTTGAATTTAAGGAAGTCTTGGACATTTCACGGTGTTTACTGCAAAGCCTCCCTTCAAAAGCTTGGTCGTTATATAAAATTGCAGCCAGGTGTGAAACGACTTTGTATTGATCGATATTTATAGTAAGTTTTCATGTAATTAAATCTGCTTAGTGACAGCCAGGGCACTTGTTATAGCTGGTATTATTCTACAGTAATTGTTCAGTTAATTTATGGAATTAAAATAGTTATTTCATATCAAAATGGTAGTAAAGAGATAAGTCCAGAGTGGTATATATTTAAGTTTTAATAGAATATAAGAAAACTATTCCAAATTCAGATCCTATTTTATTAGAAAGTCATTATTTTTGACATAAAATAAAGATTGAGAGAATTGTGACATTTTTTGCGAAAAGAGAGAAGTATCTTATCAACCTCCGTCCAGTAAAGACGTTTTGATCTGTAAATTATTTTTAAAATAAATATCTTATAACGGTGAATCATAGAATTGTAAGAAGACCGAAGTAAAGTGGAAATAACAATCCAATGGTGAGCGAAAATAGATGTTGGAGTTTGTAAAATTGAAAAATTGATTGATTGTCGGATCCGAGTTGCGAGGCCGCGCAATGAAGGTGTAAAAAGGGATATTGAAAGGTGACCTATTTTGGATATAAAGGAGGTGCTCCATATTGGCTACGTCATAAAATTGGCTGTAGCAGTTCCGGTGTCCATGTTTAAGAGGAATTTTCAACCTTTGTTTTGACGTTTCTGGATTAACAAATCAACAGAGGAAAAGTGACATTTGGACCTGCAGTGGTCCCAGAATTCAGGGTGTTGTGTTTATAAACAGAACAGAAACAGGTATAGAATCACTATAGTAATAAAACCATATAAAACTTTCCGTAATTTTTAATAAATTAAATTCAAATTCAGGTTGCAACCATAAAACTAAATTAAGGCCAATTTGTTTTGTTTAATTCTAATATATTTGTCAATTGTAAATCATAATTTGAAATTTTCAATACCACTCTGAAAATTAAATTCAATAACTTCTTTTAAAAATTGTTTTAATTTCACCACCATATCATAAAATAAAAAAAATTGAACTTGCTAACTGAGATAAGATCGCGTCACGTGCTGACCTCTCATTGCTTTGGATAATTTCACACATCGGCAGTACAGTGCAGTCTGTCTGTTGATGTTTACGATCACAGATCGTATGACGCATAACTTTAAAAAAAATTGTTGTGTTTCCGTAAAATATAATCTTAACTTTTAATCATTATAATTTTTGGTTAATTTTTAGGGTAAAATCGACTTATTATTGTTAGTAGACATTAAAAAAATGTTTCTGATTTTTTCATCCAAAAATAATTTGGGGCAAAAGCCGCCCAAATCGACCCTCCTCCTTTGGACAGTAGATATCTGTAATTGAGGAAGAATTAAATGTAAAAAAACCTTTTTAAAAACAAGCTTTTATTATTATTTAGGTGTACTAAAATGAAAATAATAAGTTGGTTGAATTAATTGTCTTAAAGGTGGCGGTGCCGTGCATAAGAAAATGATTTCGTAATTCGACAATTTCTCCTACATCCCTGAACCGATTCAAAAATCTTTTCTATAGGCTGTTTGAGACAACTTTAAAAAATGCAACAAAAACATTTTTTTGATTTTCGCACAAGAAAAAAATGTTGTTTCTTTAGTTTCCAATATAGCCTAGTGTCATTCTATAAAGCTGTCTCTAAAAACCTATCAAAAAATTGTTTCAATTGGTTCAAGGATGTAGGAGAAATTGTCGAATTACGTTTCAGCGTTTCGTAGTAATATGTGATTATTACACTTAACGCGTCAGACTTGCAATTTGTCGTAGTCTGGTCAATTTTCTTATTTTTGAAACAAGGATGTATAGAGGAGAGAAATTACGAAAATTACGAAATATATTTTTTCTTCAAGCGTATTAAAATGTTTGAATTATGTCACCAAAAACAGAAGTAGAAGTAGGACATTGTTTTACTAGTAACAAAATGTTAGTACCGAACGCCACCGTAGTGGACATTGTTTTACTAGTAACATAATGTTAGTTCCGAAAGCGCCATCGCAGTGGGTATTGTTTTACTAGTAACATAATGTTAATACCGAAAGCCACCGGTGGCGCGCTATCCACTAGCCACTTGTCATATTGTATCAACATGTAAGACTGTAGTTTGAATATTTGTACATTTATGATAAATAAATGAATTTTTGCATTTTAATACGCTTGAAGAAAAAATAGTATATATTACACGGAGTAGAACGCCTTTTTTTGTGTTTCGCCCAGTTTGCAAATACTGGGCTCAACACAAAAAAAGAGTGCATTCTACTCCTAGTAATATAATATACTATTTTCAGATAACGGAAGAAGAAACAATTCCAATATAAATTAACATGCTCTTATAGAGAATAAAATTAAACAAAACTCTTATTTAACATTGTGTTACTGTATACTCACAGTGTGCTTGAAGGTGGAAAAATTATGATGAAAATGAGTCCAAAATCGGTTTGTGCAGGCTGATTCTACATTAAAAGTAGATTCAAAATTTATGAAATTTAAAATCGTAGCTGATCCCTTTCGCGTTTTATCCTCATTTTTGGATTTTAACCCTTTGCAATACAGTAACTCGTATACATCAAGTTTTTCTTCGAGCACTTAGCACTTTTAGAAATAAAACTAGTAAATGCTTTGTATGGTACGATGGAATAGACTTTCTACCTACGTTACATCTTACAAAATTAGTTATTTTTCTCATTTGATTACCTGAAACTCCTAAATTTATCCTAAAGTTATCTAAGCTCTCTTCATCAAATGAAACACTTTTTTTTAATACTCGGATTTAAAACAACTTTTGTCTCCCGACCACCAGCAGATACATTAAAACTAAAATTTTCATTTTTCTTACTTGTAAGAAGACTAGCAAATTGAACCTTTTTTTTTATAATAGTACTTAGAATTTGATTTTGATTTTTTTCAGTGAGCCTTTCTACAATTTTTAATACATTTTCTTTGCTATTTTTACAAATATGACTTTTACCCTTTCCGATCTCTTGAAAACAATCACCACACAACAAATTTCTAGTATCTTTACTCTCTATAGATGAAATCGGCAGGCTATCTATTGCTGAACGCTCATAAAGTCCTGCAGAAACATCAATTTTGTTTTCTAAATCTCTTTTATGTCCTTTACCTTTATCAATTTTAACGTGGCCTTTGAAACGGCCAGTCAAATATATATAACATTTGCATGTATTTTGTGATGTACGAGTATCCTTTGGTAATATGACATCTGTATAATTAGGCATTTTCTGAAATGGTCTTTGAAATTTACCCTTGTTAGCATCAAGTAGTGTGAGAGAACAAGTTGTACATATACTTAAAGGATACTTTTCATTTTTTAGATCAAAGTCCTCAAATATAAATTTTTTAATCAATTTTTCAGTGTTTTCAGTTATGAAAAGTTTTTCTGGGTTTTTTCCCAAATATACATTTTTTTCCACATGGAGTACATACCTTTTTTCGATTATCCTCGTGAGAGGATTTATTTCCATGGCTCATTTGAAATCGTTATAATTTGACAGATTTTTAACCAATGAAATTTTTTTTATTTTTTGGTTCTGGAAAAAAGTATACTATATACTTTTGAGATTTACACTTTATGTTTGGAAACAAAATACGAGTAGCTACCTAGCGGCAAAGAGTGTAACCCAAATAAATTATTTTGTCAGTAATGAAAAAAACACTTACAAGTAAAAAGATAATTAAATTTTAATTAAACGTTTTTATTTCTTGGTTATTTCCAAGTTTACAACAAATGAAATTTAATTTTTAGTAATGGAATATTGTCGAGTAAGTTTTTTTAATTAAAGAACTGTATTTACAAGATATAATAAACTTATTTACGATAGTTTTATTTCTAAAAGTGCTAAGTGCTCGAAGAAAAAGTTGATGTATACAAGTTACTGTATTGCAAAGGGTTAAAATCCAAAAATGTGGATAAAACGCGAAAGGGATCAGCTACGATTTTAAATTTCATAAATTTTGAATCTACTTTTAATGTAGAATCGGCCTGAGCAAACCGATTTTGGACTCATTTTCATCATAATTTTTCCACCTTCAAGCACACTGTGACTACATACCACCTATATTATAAGGTACGAACATAGTGGAGTGCTAGGTTTAAGGTTCAGAGACTATACAGGATAGGATGACTCCGGATGGAGTTACCACAAATGAAATTTTAATTTTTGGAGTCATTATTTATAAAAAATTTTGCTTAAAAAATATAGGATTTTTTTTTATATACAGGGTACTGAAAAATTTCATGCATATGAATTTTACTAAAGAGTAAACTATCTTTATTTTTCATTTTAAAGGAAAATCGCATTTGAAATAACTGCTTATAATTACTTTCTTAGTCATAATCCAAGATTTGAATTAAATATTGTTTAAATTGTTTTTCCCCAACTCATCAATTTATTTTTCCCGTATATAAGAAACACTGCAATCAAAATACATACGTGGTTTTTCAAATGTCAGTGTTATTATCATATATACTGTGTTTAATAACAAAAAAATATAAAAAAGAAATAAAAAGAAAAACAAAGTTTTTTTCTAGATTATGACAAAGAAAGTAATGATGAGCAACTTTTTCAAACGGCATTTTCCTTTAAAATTAAAAATGAAGGTAGTTAACTCTTATGAAAATTCATATTTTTGAAATTTTTGAGCGGCCTGTATAAGAAAAAATAATTTCACAACACGAACCTATTTTCTTAAAAAGCAAAAATGTCTGTAAAGAGTAACTTTTTTTTCAAAAATTAAAAACTGGGTCCATTTGTGGTATAGATAAATCCACCCCATTCAAGGACACCCAGTATAGTGACAAAACTTGTCGTTTTGTAATTTAAACATGCACACAGGTCCACATTTTTGTTTTCATTTTTTGCCCGTCGTACCAGTACGGTCACTCAAATATTAATCTGTGTGTTTAAATAACATAGTGACAGTGATAATGTTGTCTCTCTAGCCTGTATCTGATGAATCTGAAGCCCCGTCGCTCCGCTATGTTCGTACCATTAGGCAGGGGCGTATTCAAGGGAGGGGGGGGGGGGGGGTGGTAATGCAATCAGAATTAAGTGAAATATGCTTAGCTAACATGGCACCCCCCCCCAGAAAAATGTCCTGGAAACGCCCTTGCCGTTAGGGTTAACAAAATGTTTAGCTTAACAACCACCATCATCAGACACAATATTGATTAAACATTCAAAGGTTAAATCGAAAGTTAAACATTACAAATGAGAATCATTTTATGTAATTTATTCTATAGTGTCCAGGCTACCTAAAATGTATACCTTTGTATAATACCATTTAGAAAATGGTATTATATTTAAATATTGGCGGGAATGTTTAAAAAAACAGATTTAAAGTTAACATTTATTCTACGCTGTAAAACACAAAAACAGAAGTTTGACAATTTTTAAATAAGAAAACTAGTTTTTCATTCATTTTCTTCCGCAGTTTTGTAAATATATATTAAAATGATCATACGCGTAACCTCAAATGTAAGGGTTTTCCTCTGTTTGACAGGTAATTTTATACCGGTAGTATTAATTATTTTATACCATACTTAAAATACGTATACAATGGTATTATACAACTATTTTATATCTTTGCAGCCCCAAATATACTATTGTATTTCATGAATTTACCCTCCTAACGTACCTACTTGCTACACTCTGGAGCCGGTCTTGTCTCTACCAGGCGATGTACCTTGAAATGCGCATGATTAAATAAGCTGATGTGTTTAGTTGGACTAGTAGGCGAAAAATAAAGGAAGGAATAGGTACATGCGTGTTTCTCTCTTCCCTTCACTTTTTGTGGTCTAGTGGGCCTTCCAGTATGTTATTCATTTTGATGAAGTCAAAAATTTACACGTCTATAAACCTTCCTGTAGAAATACCAAATAGTATGGTAAAAATCGTAATGAAATCGATTCATTCGTTACACAGATAGAAGGTATTAGAGACAAACCAAAACACACAAAATTACTCCTAAACACAAACCGCGTGCAGCAGGATCGTGGTACATCCCATTTTCTCCTTTAATTTTAAAGATAAACGATGGAAATTTGGAACATACTATATACTTAATAAATGTCACTTTTTGAAATATAAATATTTTTTTTCCACTTCCGGTTTGACCGGAAGTATATATACAAACTTTATTAGCAGAGCTCTTAAAAAATACAACAAACGTACAATAAAACTTACAAACAGCATAAAATTACACACAAAAAAAACTTAATCAAAATTTTTCTTCATCTGCTCTGTACAAAGCCTCTTAAAAATATGCTCATCTCTACATTATTTTAGCTCACCTGGTAAGTCATTAAACCAAATCAGTCCTCTACCCAATATAATATTGGACTTTACATGTTCAATTTTTATATAGAAATCATTATTTACCGTGGCCCGTGTTTTATGAGAGTGTAAATCAATTACATAGTTTAATTGATTAGTTAAGTAGGATGGCACGATTCCATTTTTCATTTTAAACACAAACATTAATGTATTATAAATAATTCTTTGTTCAATATTCATTAAATTCAGCACACATAACATTGCATTGATTGGTGTATATCTACTATAGTTGAAAATAGCTCTCATACCTCTATTCTGAACTTAACGTAATGTTTGAATTTGGGAAAATAAATGAAGTACCACAGTACCTAAACAATATGTAGGGTAATCATACACTTGCAAATAGTTAATTTAGCGAACATTGACACTTTATTAGTTAATCGAAATAAGAAGCCAACCTTTTTTGCCATTTTATTTTAAATAGTCACAATGAAATTTAGCGTCAAAAATTACTCCCAAATATTTAAATTTTCTAACTTTCTCTATCAAGCAGTCATTTAATTTTATACTAAGTTTTATTTTGTTTTGTTTTATTTACTTGAAGTCATTTTTAGATGCTACAATCATGAATTTAGTTTTATCCAAGTTCAGTTTTAGACCATTATCACATGTCCATTTATATAGGTTTTTTTAAATCTTCATTTAATTTAATTTATCTTTTAGTTTACCTTTTACATATAACATTGTATCATCTGCAAACAATTTAAGGTTATATTTCTTGCAACAATTACAAATATAGTGAATGTATAATGAAAAGAGTATAGGAACAAGTACCGATCCTTGAGGTATTCCATATTTTATAGCCAATTCTTCTTCTGAAAAACTGTCATTCAATTTAACAATTTGTTTCCTATTTTCAAAGAATGATGTATACCTACCACTGTAATACTATCCCATCAATTCCATATTTTTTTAGTTTCAATACAAGTAGATCTTTATTTACCATTTTAAAAGTTCTTTGAAATCCAGGAATATTACCCCTTCGTGTGACACTAACTTTTGATTTTCAAATTGAACAACCCGTATATTATCATATTTTTTGATTCTACATGATTGTCTTAATACAACGGTCTGACATAGTGACATTTTAAATGTCAAACTTTTTTTTAATTCAATTTTTAGTTTTTAGTGCAAGTGTGCCATGACATGACTTCCGATTTATTCTAATTGGCCCGTTAGTGGAGTCAAATTAGGATATTAATGTAAATTGTCTGGTCAGGGCGGTTTTTTGTTATAACATGTTCAGGGGGTCATCTATAGTTCACAGTTCAGTTTTGCAGTTTCGGCGAAGTCCGCGTATTGTTTATTTAAACAATTTAATTTTTTATTTCGTTTCTTCCATCGTTCTTTTTTTTTTATCTCGAATAAGTCCTATGAGAATAAACAAAATAATGAGTTATGTAATAAATGTACATAAACTAGAATTCATTCCGATAGTTAAAAAATGAAATAGTGCAAAATTAAACATTTTTAAACAAATTATTGTTTTTTCGAAAATAATTGATTTTCAATGAAACTCAGCAAAAATGTAGTATAGAGTACTACAATCACTTAAAATTTTAAATACAAATGTTTATTAAAACGGCAAAAGAACGTAATTGTCGCTAAAACTTTGCATCCCTGCGAAATCCGATTTATCCATACTTTTCGAAAGAACAATAATTTGTTTAAAAATACCTAATTGCGCACTATTTAATTTTTTTAAAACACAATAACAATCGGAATGAATTCTAGTTTATGTACATTTATTACACAACTCATAACAAACATTTTCCTTATTTTGTTGATTTCCATAGGACTAGATCTTGAGATATTTGAAAAAGACCGATAAAAAATACGGTATCAAAAATCAAATTATTTAAATAAACAATACGCGGACCTCGCCGAAACTGCAAACGTAACTTGGCCCCTTGAACACGTTAAAACAAAAAAACTGCCCTGACCAGACAATTCACATTTAGGAATTTTTAGTCCTAATTTGACTGACGCCACTACGTGTAATGTTAGAAAAATCAAAATCCCGTCGAAAATACTAAATTATGTGATTCATGAGTAAACAAAAATCTTCAAAATGGTTTTTCGGATGGTTCAAATGGAACCCATATTGGTACCAAGTGCCATTCAATACTACCATTAATAATGTCTTAATGTCTTATTTATGTATGCGACTAATACAATCAAAATGATAGTCAAGCGAAAATTAAAAAAAACTACTTTAGTTCAATTTAATTATAATTACACATCAAGATGGCTGCAGATTACAAAAAATAAACACAAGGAATTAAAATAGTTTTTCAAAATGTTATTTATTGACGTCGATGCACTTCTGCACTCGAATAGCTGTATTTCGAATAATTGAGATCAATACTTGGGCTGTTATACTGTTTACTTGTAGCTCTAGGTTTGCGCGGGTTGTAATGCGTAAACAGTATTTTTTTAAATAAGGCCAAAGCAAAAATCCAAAGAAGTTAGGTCAGGTGACCTAAGCCATCGTACAGGACCATCCGTTGCAATGAAGTTCTCTCCGAATTTTGTTGATCTGTAATTTCAGTTATATTTGTTTCAGATATAAAGTGGGTAAGTATATCAAAAGATTCTTCATTAATGGTAATATTGAATGGTAACTTGGTACCAATATGATTCCGTTTGAAAATATTGTATTTTGTCCCATGAATTGTATTTGCTTATAAATCACATAATTTAGTATTTCGACGGGATTTCGATTTTTTTAGCATTACACAGGTCAATTAGAATAAATTGAAACAGTCGTCGCACACTTGAACCAAAAACTAAAAATTGAATTAAAAAAAAAAGTGAAATGTCACTTATCTGGCACCATTGTATGCAGAAAATCATGTAGAATCCAAAAATGTAATAAGACACAGGGTGTTCTGTTTGAAAATCAAAAGTTACTGCCACTTCCGGTTTCACCGTGAAACAAAATCATTTGTATGTTAAAAAGTAACGTTTATTAAGTATGTCGTTTATCTTTAAAAACTAGAGGTAAAAGGGGGGGGGGGGGGGGGTGCCTGCTCCTGTTACACGCCGTATATAACCTACGATGATTCCAGATTTCCACGAAAATATTCTACTTTAGCGGTCAGATTTTTAAAATTGGATCACAGATATTCGAAAATATATAAGATTAGAAGAAAATAAGAAATCTCGGAACAGATCATGATTAAAAAATACGTAAAAAGTATCGACTATAGCCGATAATTCTAGATCTCCACAGAAGTATTCAACCTTGGTCATCGTGTTACAAATAACACTTTATACATAATGCAGGAAGTAAGGACAACATGACATAAACCGATAAAATATTTCTAATATTTCATCATTTCGTCCTTTTTATATTGTTTGAGAATGTTTGATTTGGTGTTTACATGATATTATATCTGCATAAAAGTCGCTCTGGAATGTAGATCTTCCGCTCGAACTCTGCTGATAAGGGAGAAGAAACGTTTATTTATAATTTATTTATTACTTCTCAAATTTGCCATTTTCAATTGTTCAATTATTTTCTCACATGATTCATGCAGTTTGTATTTTGTGTTTATTCGGTACCAGAATTTATCTTCGAACATTTTTTTTTTGTTCGCTTGAAAAAGAAATTGTCAAACGTCTTAGAAATAACTTACAAATTCTTTGAAATCTTTATATGGAATATATTAATAACCTAAATATTAATGAGAATAATAAAACTTCCGCTATAGTTTTCCCCAAACTTGCAAATTAACCCTGACATCAGATTTTCTTAGAATTCTCTATCTAATACTTTCGGAAATTAAGGGATGAACAGAGTAAAAATTAACATTTTTAATGAATATATTTAAGTATTGTTATGTGTTTCAACCCTCTAGAGACATATAGAAAAATCTAGAAGATTGCAGACATTCTCTGGAACATTGTAGAATGTGCTGGAATGTAGTAGAAAGATCTAGAAAAAATAACCTAGGGTATATAAAGAATGGACAAGCTGTGTGTGCACAGTTAGTACAGTTCAAATGGTTAATTTAGTTGAATGGATAGTCTAAACAGTGATTGGAGAAACATTAAGAAGTAAACAAAGTGATCAAAAGTGACTGAATTATTGAGACTTATAGTACTTAGTACAATATTAGTAAAGTAGATAATTAATTGTTGGAATTGTAGTAATTAGAATTATTATTAGTAAGTTAATAAATTAGTGTTTAGTGTTACCCTGGTGTTATAATTTCCGGATCCACGATACAGGGTGTTTACAAAAAGGGTGTAAACCGTAGCAATTGGTGTCAGAAGTGGAATTATAACAGAAGATTTCTGGATTGTTCGAGAAGGTTTCTATAGTGTTCTTCTCGGAAATTAGTGGTGACACGGAGAATTGACTTACGGGACATTGTTTAAGGACTATTTTTGAACTGAAAACTGTGTGAAAAAAAATTCATTTGTGTTAGTTCGCGAAAATTTCTAGAACATTCTATTCGGAATCTAGTGTAGATAATCGAATTCTTTCAACTGGAAAATGATAGAGACACTAAATAAGAAAATTTCTAGAACATTTTATTTGAAAATTACTAGATTCTTTCAACTGGATAGTGACCTTGTAACGTTATTTGAGTCTGCCCTCTATAGTGGCAGGAAATGAGGCGCACAGCACTGACCGGTGCGGTATAAAAAGTGGAGAGTCGAGAGATTGATAGTCGAACGCGTGTTCCTCTGTCGAGGGAGCTAAATGTTAATTTAATAATAATTGATATAAAGCAATATACTTGGTATATTATACGCCTATCGGCGGAGTCTATTGTGCAGTAAAAGTGTATTTATTGAGTATTGTTTGGTGGTTACCTATTTGTAAAAGGGAGCGTTCGACTTCATGTAACCAAAGGCCATATTTTCGATTGTCAGTAATAAACGTGTTTGTGAAAAGTTCCGGGTCTTTCTTTGTTTTCCCTTATAAATGAAGTGGTGCCCAACATTGCCAAGGATAACGTCACTGCCAATATAGGAAACCCGACCATCTCCCTGAAGCAGCCGAGGCACCCGCATGGTGCGTGGGTGTAAAGCACCACAAGTTTTTGTAACCTTTCCCGGTTATAACCTAGACTTTAAATAAGACTCTTTCGTGCCATTTCGAGATTTTTCTAGAAAGTTCCATTGGAAGAAAAATCGACGAAACATTGTGCAGTAAACTTGGTTAACGTCATTGTATACCCATAACAACAAGAAGTATGGCAACGGAGAAACAAATGAAGGACCTGCTTGCGCCAGGAAGATAAAGAAGACCAGGAGAAAAGACGTCAAGAACAAAAAGAAGAACAAGAAAAGCGGCGTCAAGAGGAACAAAAGCTACGTCAGGAAGAAAAAGATGATCAAGAAAGAAGACGTCAGAAAGAAAAAGAGGACGAAGAAAGAAGACGCCAAGAAGAAAAAGAGGAACAAGAAAGACGCCAGGAAAAATTAAGGAAAATTCTGAGCAATCAAATGAAAATACAACAGGACGAAATCATTTCCGTCAAGGAAAAACTAAAGGATGAAGTCAAAGAAGAGATAAACAAGGTCGAAGATAAAGTAGGGGAAGTCAAGACAGAAGTCAGCAAGGTCGAAGGAAAAGTAGATGAGGTAGAAGAGAAAGTAGATAAGGTTGAAGAAAAGATGAGTGAGTTTCTAAAGAGAAATAGAGCGCCTTAAACGACAGTTGAGAGAAAGGGAAGGACAGCTAGTAGCATTATCAGGTCCTCGATTAAAACCTCCCTCATTTGACGGCCAAAGCTCATGGACAACCTATAAGAGACAATTCTAAGCAGCTGCAAGTGCGAATAACGGGATAACGAGGAAAAGGCTATGGCATTAATTTTAGCACTAAGGGGCCAAGCATCGGAGTTACTTCAGACTATCCCAGTGGAGAAACAAAGGGACTTCAAAGTTTTGGAAGCTGCATTGGACCTGAGAATGGCGACCAACATCTCGCCCAAGTGTACCAGGCACAGCTTAAGTCACGGATGCAAACAGCTGGGGAAAGCTTACAGGAATTCGAAGCTGCAACAGAGAGATTAGCACACCTGGCATATCCGAGTGCACCCAGAGAATTTCAGGAGCAATTAGCCGTGGGAGCCTTTTAGATGGCATAAGGGACGAACAGGTCAGGCGAGTTCTTGGGTTAACTCGACATCAAAGTATCAGCGATGCTTTGGTGCATGCCCTTGAAGTAAAGGCTGCCTTTAAAGTCACCCCGCAGTAAAAAGTGCGTGCTGTGGCAGTTGAAGAGGCACATTCAGATACAAAGAATCTGGACACTAAGGACGTGCTTGAAATGTTCAGCAAGTTATTGGCCAAACTGGATTCTCTGGAGAAACAGGACAAACAAGAAAGTGGAGGTATCCGTTGTTATCAAATTAGGGCACATTAAGCGAGATTGTCGACAGCGAAGTTCTGAGGAGGTAAATGCCGTAGTTGTCGAAGAATCTTATTGGGACAAAAAGAACCTGGACACTATGGACGCACATGAAATGTTCAGTAGATTATTGGCCAAACTGGATTCTCTGGTAAGGCAGGTTAAGCAACAAAGCGGTGGAAAGCCAAGCCAAGGTGGGGGTATTCGATGTTATAGCTGCGGAACACTAGGCCATATTAGACGAGATTGTCGACAGTGGAACTCTGAGAGGGTACAGGCCACTGAGGCGGTTCCGGCTAGAAAAAGCGTTGTCCCCGGAGAAATAAAGGTTTGCCAGTTGCGAAAAATCCCGAGTAGTCTACCATTACCAGGCTGCGTAAATGAAAGGAAAGAGATTCCAGAGAATTGGACAAAGGAAGCTTTAAGACAAGAGCAACTGAATGATGCAGAAATTGGTCCTATATTGCGAGCAAAGGAAAAAGGAAGTCAACCAGAATGGAAGGATGTTTTAAACAAAGGAAAAGGATTGAAGGCTTTATGGTCACAATGGGATTCATTTCGAGTCTTAGACGGGCTGTTGAAGAGAGCATAGGAAAGCCCGGATGGAAAGCAAGTTGCCATGCGTCTAGTGATTCACAGACGTCGTGTACCAGAGAAGTGCATAATGGAACGTCCGGCGGATACTTTGGCGTAAACAAGACGCTGAGTCAAGTACGAGAACGATTCTATTGGGTTAATTGTCGCCAGGATGTGGAGGCTTGGTGTCGCAAATGTAAGAATTGCCAACAAGGAACCACTTTCAGTGAGCAACTATGCGAATGAAAGTCGAGAACAGCCGAAGAATGATCGAGAGCAGATTACCAAAACTAGTGACTGAATGAAGGCTCGTTATGATCGGAATGCCAGTACAGGAGGATTCAAGGTGGGGGATCTAGTTTGGCTGTACAACCCACAACGAAGCTTCAGCCACCTTGGGAAGGAACGTATTTAGTCATCACCCAAATCAATGACGTTGTGTATCGGATTCAAAGAAGTAAAAAGTCGAAGATGAAAATCGTACACTTGGATAGATTGGCGAAGTATGTGAAAGAGACTGAATTGTCTGACCGGGACGTTCAGGCAGTGTTATGTGTTTCAACCCTCTAGAGACATATAGAAAAATCTAGAAGTTTACAGACATCATCTGGAACATTGTAGAATGTGCTGGAATGTAGTAGAAAGATCTAGAACCAATAACCTAGGGTATATAAAGAATGGACAAGCTGTGTGTGCACAGTTAGTACAGTTCTATAATCAGTTGAGTTGAATGGACAGTCTAAACAGTGATTGGAGAAACATTAAGAAGTAAACAAAGTGATCAAAAGTGACTGAATTATTGAGACTTATAGCACTTAGTGCAATATTAGTAAAGTAATTAATTGTTGGAATTGTAGTAATTAGAATTATTATTAAGTTAAGTTAATAAATTAGTGTTTAGAGTTACCCTGGTGTTATAATTTCCAGATCCACGATAGAGGATGTTTACAAAAAAGGTGTAAACACGTAACAGTATAAATAACTTAAAAAAAAATTATTAAATATATAGTTTTAGAATCTTTACATCTAGACCTTTCAAACGATACCACACTTGCCTGGATCATTTTTTTAGATCTCCACATTTTGACTGACAAAATGGCATTAAAAAATATTTTTGGGGCACCGACTTTTGAGTTGCCTGAGGAACACCAGACTCAATACATGTGAAATTTCATGTCGTTAGCTATGGTAATTTCGTTGATAAAGATGAATAAACGTCATATTTATAGGTTCCGTTTTTCTCTTTTCTCATATTAATAATTATCACAGGTATTCAAAATGAAAAAAGTGGTTTCTTCTTCTGACTAGACTAACTTATCTTTATGTATTTTGACCCATTGAATTCGAATCCGAAGTCAGAATTACTCCATCACCCACCATTTTTTTTCGCGAGAATAACCTAAAAAGAAACTCATAATTACTTCCACATCCAGTGGAAGTATAGTAACGACAAAAAAATTTTTATTGTTCAAATAGGCTTAGAATGTCATGAAACGTCGAGATTTTAAGTTTGAGCGAAAAAAAAAATTTCTGTCTGTCTGTCAGTATGTCGGTCTGTCGGTTTGTAACTTTTTTTTGTGCGCACGTTTACTCTGGAACCGTTTGAGTTATTGACTTGAAATTTGGTACACATATGTACTTTAACGAGATCTAGAACTAGATTGTATTTTCATCTTGTTCTGTCGAAGAGTTGGGGGGTAAATTGGGGTAAATTTGGGGTAAATAGGTAAATCAAGCAGGTAAGAGTTCATAAAATTGGTATTTAATATAGATAAGAGAAGCTAAGGTCTCAAAAAAAATTTTGGCATTAGCCACCCCCATTACCATCCCCACCCCATTATTAAAGGGGATGAAAAAAAATGTGATTTAGTGTGTGTACAAGAACCAGCCACCACCCCACTCTCACCCCCTATCACCACCCCCACCCCACTACCGATGTGGGGTATCGTTTTATGGATTTTTGGAGTAGAGGATTTCAAATATTATATTATTAAAGTTCCATAAACAATTATTTCCACATACAAAATTTTTTCGTTGTGTGACTTGAATAGAAAATCCGGATGTGGAAGTAGTGATTCCTTGGGCAGCGGTTTTTAGGTTATTTTCGGGATTTACAAAAAATTGGTGGATGATGGAGCTAAACGGACACCCGATTCATATTTTGCACGTCGAAATTCACCCAATGGAGTCCCAGAAACACATCAGTTTTTGTGTGTGCCTATGTGTAGTATATGAATATGACCTGATCCTCCGCCATTTTATAGAACAGCGCGTATGCAAATACAGGGTGTTTCACGAGGAAACGGACATGCTTTAATGACAGATAGAGGACACCGGAGGTAATCATAATCAACCATAAATAAAGCCAGTTGGACCCGCGTTGCTGAAATACAGGGTGTTTTATGTATTTTAGTCAAAATTTCTTTTGGTTGTTACTTTGTAAAGGAATGGAATACTAAGTTCATATTTGGCACATATAATACACTAGTGGTCCTAAATAAGTACTTGTATCATGCACATAAAAAATCTAGGTCCGGACTTGAGAAAAAAATGTTTTTGTTGTTCTTCAAGAAAGAATACCCTCCCTGTATATGTTTTTTTTAATTTCAATATTAAATTCGAAAAATACATAAAAAACTGAACAAAATTGCTTCATTAATTTTTTTGCCGCACCTCTGCCGTCTTCGAAATAAATTCCAATATATAATGCAATATGAGACTTTAGAAAATATCGATGAATGACATGCGCAAAAAATGCTTCCACTATTAAATTGGGCATTTACTTTTTTTCAGCAATAATTATTATGTTCTAATTACATTTTTTTATGGAGATGGTGAAAATAAATAAAAAAATAAATATTAGAAGACACCGAATCAAGAATCTATTTCATTCCTCTCATTTATTAAACAGTGGTAATACAGCAACACAACATGCCTATTACTAACAACAATAACTGTAATAACAAAGTTGTATATCAATAATACACATAGTAAAAAGATAACAACAAAATATCAACAGAATAATTGTACAAAAAACAAAAAAATGCAGATATTGTCATAAGACATAATGACAAATTAGAATTACAATTAAATTTTATGTTCAGAATAGCCTCCTCAGTTTCAGTACATTTTCTAGTACGGTTCACGAGATGACCGACTGATCTTCTTATCACATCTGAACTATTTCTAATTTCGTTGCGGCATTCAACAATACTTTGAAGTAATTGATCTACGCAGTCATTGTTCACTCTATAAGTGACCTCATAATCTAATACTAACTAATTTTACGTTTAAGGCCATTGTTTAAAGTAAAATTTCTGGTCTGATCTGATTATTCTTTTTGCCAATTAGTTTAGATAAAAATCCCAAATTAAGGTTTTTACCACATACATTACCGAATCTTTTAGGAAATGTAAATATCCCAGGTATGTTCTTTCAACATGATGGAACCTCACCACATTTGTCCAGCCAAATTAGAAACCATTTAAATAATACATATCCAAACAGATGGATTGGCCTCGAAGGTCCTCATGTATGTCCGAAAAGGTTTTCGGATTTCAACCATATAGATTATTTTTTATGAGGTCATTTAAAGGGTGACGTCTACAAAATGGACACTGATTGCATGGAGCAATTAAATTCAAAGGATTGTTGAATACCCAAAAAAATTAGAGACAGACAGTTCAGATATGATAAGAAATCAATCGGCCATCTCGTGAAGCGCACTAGAAAATGTACTGAAGCTAAGGAGGACATTTTGAATATAGAATTTAATTATAATTCTAATTTGTAAATACGTTTTATAACAATATCTGTATTTTTGTTTTTGGTACAGTTATTCTGTTGATATTTTGTTGTTAACCCGTAACTATGTGCATTATTAATATGCAACTTTGTTATTACAGTTATTGTTGTTGTTGTTAATATGCATGTTATTTTGTTGTATTACTAGTCATTTAATAAATGAGAGGAATGAAATAGGTTCTTGATTCGGTGTCCTGCAATATTTATTTTTTTATTAATTTTACCCCATCCATAAAAATTGGTAATTAAAACGTAATAATTATTGCTGATAAAAAAGTAAATGTCTAATTTAGTAGAGGAAGCATTTTTTGCGCGCATCATTCATCGATATTTTCTAAAGGCTCATATTGCATTATTTAGTGGAATTTATTACGAAGACGTCAAGGTGTGGCAAAAAAATTAATGAAGCCATTTTGTTGTCTTTTATGTACTTTTCGAATTTAATATTGAAATTAAAAAAAAAAACATACAGAATGTTGTTTTCTTGAAGAACAAAAAAAACATTTTTTTTCAAGTCCGGACCTGGATTTCTTTTGTGTGTGGTATAAGTACTTATTCAGGATCAATAGTATATTATATGTGCCAAATATAAACTTATTATTCCATTCCTTTACAAAGTAGCAACTAAAAAGAAATTTTGGCAAAACACCCTGTATTTCAGCAAGGAAGGCCCAACTAGCCTTTTCTATGAATGATTATAATTACCCTCGGTGTCTTCTATCTGGCATTAAAGCATGTCCGTTTCCTTGTGAAACACCCTGTATATTATAGGCATACCAAGAAAAAGTGAAAAGTGGTCTGTTTCTGGGACTCCATTGGGCAACCCCTAGATATTGTAACGAAGTGTTTTTCTTAATAATAAAATGCAGTAAATTAACCCTATGCTTCGTTGCTTGTCCCGTTTACCTGTCAAATTTATTTGTTTTAATTAATTTTATGGATTTTCCTCAGCCTCATCCGTGCAATTGAGGAACTCCCAAAATAAAGAACCGCGTTGTAGAATCCTATCTCATGTAAACTATAATAAATCTGGCCGTGGGAAGATAGCTCGACATATCAATATAATTTACAAAATTGTCACCAGCGTCGCTGGCCGTAATTCATTTTCGGGAATATCGTAGTTAGTGGAAAGGCATTTTGGTCATTCCCGTATCAGCTCTTGTTGAGGTAAGATGCACTAATTTTATCAAGTGGGTAGCTCCGCCGCCAATTTGTCAGAGATCCCGTACATCCAACGATTAAGATTGTCCCACATGATTAAGTGTATTCAACTGTTAGTTTCAAGTAATTTCGTTTAAAATGAATAAAATACGATTGTCAATTTCCGAATTATCCAGGTACTGTATATAGTACTTATAATTTTTGTTAACGTCGGCGTGTTATAGAGACAGACTGATAAATTCTCGAGATTTTGTCCAAAACAGTTATGTTACAGTAATTTTTCTTAGGACCGAACCAAGAAAAAGAAACATAGTAGACATTTTTGAGAGAGTAACGGTAAACCGTTTTTTTTTACCAGATTATTTTAACTCGTACCGTGTTTTTCTATTCAACGAGATAAAATAATGCTTGATAATTTACCGTGTTTAGAATCTGTTTTTCTACCTGCTTTAATTTAACCACGTCGTGTTGATATAAATTAAAAATAAAATACTGTATTCTGAAGAAGTTATAAAAATTTGTTATAAAATAATACCTGACAATTTACCGTATTTTAGAACCTGTTTTCCTGCTATGGTATTTTAACAATTTCGTCTTTTATGAATAAACAATAAAATCCAGTATCCTGAGGAATTTATGAAACTTTGTCATAGTCCGGGAACTTGACGCAAAAATCTGACAATCCCGAAAAATTAGTTATTTTTCATATGTTGCTACGTAACATTCTCTGAAACCGCTTTGACAAATTTAAAGTAAAGGCAGCACATCTCCCGCCAGGCGTTTGCCACCCCGAAAACCGCAGGCAAACCCCCAGACCGGAAGTAAAAGAACAAAGCCGTACTTCCTGATTATTATAAAGAACAAAGCCGTGTTCTTTAATCCTGTTTCCTGATTAATATTTCATGCATGCCTATTGCTGTAAATAATTGACTCGCTACCACCTAGAATTCAAGCACTGCCTGTTCTAGCTTTTTTATGCTATTTTATTTTTTTGTATATACTCCCTGTTGTTTCTTTGTATACTGCTTATCATTTTTTTTTGTTTGTTGCTTATTTATTGCTTAGCATCCTGTGGATCGCCCGCTTGCCACTAGTAACAAACCCGTTCAATAGTAACCTTAACATTTGCAACACCCCGATTAATCTATCTTCTCCCCGCTTGATTAGTTAGTCCGCTTAGTTCGATTTTTTTTAGTTACTCGCGACGTTTTACCTGTTGTAAAATAAAATATCATAAGTTTTATATGTGATAAACTCCTTACGAGTATTTGAGTACCTGAACATTTCTTTTTAATACTGTTATTGATTTTATCATGCTTTAATAAACGTTATTATTTACCGATTTTTGAGTTTTACTGTTTGAATGTGCCTGAAAATCTAATGTCAAATTTTGACCTCTGGACATTTCCGTTTCTTCACTGAGTTTATCCCAGCCCTACTGCAACAGGCTGCGTAAGGAGGCTAATGTGGGACCTTTGCCCCACGTAAAAATTGTAAAGGTGGCGCCCGAGTGATACCGAAGTAGATCTCAGCCTCAAAGTGACGCTTCCACTCGTTTATGCGCTAGGCGGCTGGAAGAAACCACGTCACAGTATTTCGATGTGCTGAATACGAATCGGGTGTCCATTTAGATCCATCACCTACCAATTTTAGTAAATTCCAAAACTAACCTAAATTATGAGTTTTTTTAGTTTATTTAGCGATTTACAAAAAAAACATGGTGGGTGATAGAGCAATTCTGACTCCGGATTCGAATTCAGCGCGTCAAGATACATAAAGATAAGTTGATCTAGTCAGAGGAAGAAACCACTTTTTTATTTTGTGTGCCTGTGTTATTTGTGTTTAAAATTTGGCGAGTCAATAAAATGATTTTTTCTACAACTGACAAAAAAAGGCTATGTTTGCGCATTAATGTCAGTGTCTAAAATGAGACATTTTTTCATTGACATTATTTTCTTTTGCGTTACCATGACACCGTGCGCAAAATATTTTGCGCATTAAGGTGGGTACTGATTTGAGCATTTTTACTCGCACGAATGGTTTACGCGTAAAAATGATCAGATGAGTACTGAGCGTACGCATGTGTGCTTAGGTATTTTACCCGTACAAACAAGATCTGGCGGTTGTCGGTCTTTTTAAAAGAACAAATGGTTTTCGTGCGCACAAAACGCTCAGTGTGGACAGTTATTTGCATTTATTAGCTAGTGTGTCACATTTTCATATAAACTACGAAAATAAAAATGGAATTTGGAATTTTGTATCCACTTTACCAATCTTTCATTTATTAGAAATTCAAAATCTTCAGATGACATGCGAATAAAATTTTGAGTGACCACTGTTTTCCTGTAGCCTCATGTCGCGTAATAAATTACATCCACTGTAGTCCCTTGAGGTAAAGCTTTTACCCCAAAAGTTCTGCGACTGGACAGCAAGACATGAACCCCCCCGTTTCGAGGGCGGGGAACACGATGGTGACAATATTTTCCGACCTACCCTAAATCGAAAAAAACCACCTGTTTCCGATTTTTCGGTGCTAGATATTTTTTTATCGGAAAATTTTGTTAATGAAAGTTGTTCAGAATTGTCCAAAAAAACCCATTTAAATGATATTTTCGGACTCAATATTTTAAACAAAATTTCAATATTTTTTAATGTTGGTTTAATTTTGGATTTAAGGTTTTTGGACAATTCTGAATAACTTTCGTTAATAAAATTTTCCGATAAAAAAATGCCTAGCACCGGGAAATCGGAAAAGGAGTGGGTTTTCCGGTTTAGGTGGTCGTTGGAAGTCGGAAAATATTATCACCATCGTGTTCAACGCCGTCGAAAACGAGGGGGTAGATGTCTTGCGGTCCAGTCGCAGAACTTTTGGGCTATTTGCCTTTTTCTGGTTTACCTCAAGGACTGCCAGCTTTGATATAATTTTGTCACCCACCATCGTTTAGGTTTTTTGTTCTTTGCCTCAGCTTCCGATATTAAGCTTGCGGCACTTGCAATAATGATATTATGTCTGCTTTGCGACATTTCCACAAAAACACTGGAACAAAAACTTGCGCACAAAAATTTAAATTGAGAAAACTATTTTCGCAAACGAATATATTTGCATGTTCGCGTTTTGTACGCGCACATTTTTCTTGCGAGTAAAAATGCTCAAATCAGTACCCACCTTTTGGGTGCAAAATATTTTGCACATCACATACTATTATTGCCTACTTTTTATAATTTTTAATGTATACACGAGAATTAAACAAACATCTAGTTCAAAAATATTTATTGGTTTATCAAATAAATCAACTGAAAGTAGAATTTTTTAAATTATTTTAATTTAAAAAACAGTATAATTTTTTTAACTAATGATTTTAGTTTAATCAAATGAAAGTTGTAGAAAAAGTATTGTTTGCATCTCGAGTGCAAAATTCTTTGGTTATCTCGAACGATTTTTTGACTCGGCTGCGCCTCGTCAAAAAACTTTCGTTCTCGATCACCAAAGTAGTATTTTGCACCCTAGATACAAAAATAACTATTTTCACGTTTATCGATATCAAACGCAAATTCCAAAAATTTAGAAGGCAAAAGTATTAGCATTAGCAAGTTACGTAAGACCTCAATCAGTCTCAGATAATTACGATGTACACTGTCCAAATTTTATTACAATCTTTACAATTGTTTGGAAATTATGAGAAAAAATCTTCTCTAAGATTTAACTTTCAACAGCGAATAGCTTACAAAGGATGGCATTCTACGAAAAATGCACGAGTACTTTTACTGTTATCTCGACCCAACTATACCCTCTAGAAGTGTTGCTCCTGGGATACTCTGTATACAAATAGTAGATGCGACGTGATAAAATAATTAAAAATTACCTCATTTATTAATGACATGATTGATTCCTCGTATCAGCAATTTATTTGTATTTCTAGTCTAGTCAACGGGGGTTCACCTCTAACTTGAGTGATAATGAGTGGATTTTGATGAAAACTTGTGCAATGTATTTGTAATGACGTTAATAAAAAAGTTAAAAAAAAGATTAGAGTAGGAAATGATTGGAAGAGGTAGAAAACACTTCTTTTATCAAGGGTTCCGTAACTTGTAGAATTAGGTCAAAAATGAAAAAAAAAATGTATTTACCTTTTTTGGCCCAAAATAAGATGTTTTTACTCCTATGATTTTTTTCGGAAAATGCATATTTTTTTTGAGATATGGCCACTCGAAAATTCCTAAAAATGGAGGAGGGGAAATGTAAAAGTTGAAAAAAAATCTGAACAAATTCAGGTGAATGTACCATCGAAATACAAGACTTTTTTATTTGCAACTTTTCTGTAAAGTGAGTTTTCACCGAGTTTTTCCGGAAAAACATGAAAAACTAATCCTATCTTTGACATTGTAGCGCTTTAAAAACATGTAATTTAAAAATTTGAAAAAACTCAGACGTATGCATTGAGACCTTGTAAATATTTTTTCTTTCTTGGATTTTTTTCGTAACTTGCTAATTTTCCGAGTTACAGGCAATTTTTCACGATAAATATTGTACTACATTTCTTGCATATTAAAAAATACATGAAAATTCGAAAAATGAGCGTGATTTACATAAGTTATTATAAAGAAGTGTGAAACCTATATGGTTATACCATTTTTAAAGATTCAATATAATATTTAAATTGAAAATGTGAAAGAATTTTCCGGGAAAATTATTTTTCACAATTTTTATTTGTTAATTCAAAGGGTTGAAATAAGTTTATATAGTTACAAGTATAATACTTATTTTATTTTTTTCTATTTATATACAAACATGATTTAAATTGATATAAAAAAATGTTTATATACTTAGTTACAAGTAGAGCACTTATTTTATTTAAAGTATAAATAATGTAACTATATTTTTATATTACAGTAAGGCTCGTCAAATGAATTTGCAGAATTTGTCAACTTCCAAAGTTTCATTTGTTCCATTAGAATCTATTAAATCTTCCTCAGATTTACAATTAATGCAATCTACACCATTGCATTTTTTACAAGCTGAGGTGCAATGAAGTCCAGCTTTACGACAACCACAGTTTGCTCAGCAACCTTTTTCGCATCCGCAGAAGATTATTTTTAAAAGAATTTCTGGCGCTGGTGGTTTATTCATTAGAATAGGCATTAAAAATTTTTTCATAGCCCATCCACAATGTGTTGGGTTTAAGTCATTCTCATACCATAATTGGATTTGATAATAAACTCTTTTTATATGTTCCGTTTGCAGCATCTTCTGTGCATGGTAGGTTTAATAAAATGTCTTTACCTACAGTTTTTTTTAATAAGTCTCCGAAAGGTTTGGTACCGATACTCATTTAATTTTACTGCATTACTTGTACCATTATACATACCTATAATGCATTTGATTCCGTTAACTTTTAATTGGTTTAAATCAGCACTTTTTTCTTTATATAATTTTGCTGCTTCATGCAAATCTCCTCTTTTCTCAAATATATTTGCAAATTTCTTTTTCCCCCCTTACATAAAACGCTAAGGCTGTGAATACATGCAGAAAAAGTATGTGTTCCTTGTATGCGTAAGTGGTTCAAACTTTTTGGTTTCTCAACTTCTATCTTTCCCTTTTTTGGTTTATAAAAATAAATTTCTTTATCTTTATCTGAGAATGTTGTTAAAAGAACCAGAAAGTCGATATCTTCAGCACTACCTTATCGGCTGATTGCTCAATAGCCGTTTGAACAATCAATTTATCAGCGTCACCTGTGGCTTGTTTGCATGTAAAATGATTGTCGAATAAAATTTCAGTCAACATATTATGTATTATTCGTTTTTACTTCCACATCCAGTGGAAGTATAGTAACGGCAAAAAAAAATTTAAAAATCTTTATTGTTCAAATAGGCTTAGAATGTCATGAAACGTCGAGATTTTAAGTTTGAGCGAAAAAAAATTTCTTTCTGTCTGTCGGTCTGTCTGTCGGTCTGTAACTTTTTTTTGTGCTCACGTTTATTCTGGAACCATTTGAGATATTGACTTGAAATTTGGTACACATATGTACTTTAATGAGATGTAGAACTAGATTATATTTTCATCTTGTTCCGTCGAAAGGTTGGGGGGTAAATTGGGGTAAATTTGGGGTAAATAGGTAAATGAAGCAGGTTATAATCCATAAAATTGGTATTTAGTATATACAAGAGAAGCTAAGGTCTCAAAAAAATTTCGGCATTAGCCACCCCCATTACTACCCCCATTATTTAAGGGGATGAAAAAAAATTGTGATTCAGTGTGTGTACAAGATCCAGAAACCTCAGCTCAACTTCATCCACCCCCACCACCCACACCCCACTACCGATGTGGGGTATCGTTTTATGAATTTTTGTGGTAGAGGATTTCAAATATTATATTATGAAAGTTCCATAAACAATTATTTCCACATACAAATTTTTTTCGCTGTGAGTGACTTGGATAGAAAATCTAGATGTGGAAGTAGTGATTCCTTGGGCAGCGGTTTTTATTATTGGTACTTGACAGAAATAAATAAATAAATTTGCTGCCTGTCAGATTTTATTTAAAATGATAACGATCAATAAACTCTCAGACGGTTGTCATGACTAACAAACAAAACAAATTGATTTTTTTTGCAAAAATCACCGAAACTTTTAAAAATGGTATAACCATATTGGTTTCACACTTCTTTATAATAACGTATATAAATTACGCTCATTTTTCGAATTTTCATGTATTTTTTTAATATGAAAGAAATGTAGTACAACATTTATCGTGAAAAACTGCCTTTAACTCGGAAAATGAGCAAGTTACAAAAAAATTCCAAGAAACAAAAAATGTTCAGAAGGTCTCAATACATATGTCTGGATTTTCAAATTTTTGAATTTTCAAACTTTAAATTACACATTTTTAAAGCGCTACAATGTCAAAGATGGGGGTAGTTTTTCATATTTTTCCGGAAAAACTCGGTGTAAACGCACTTTACAGAAAAGTTGCAAATAAAAAAGTCTTGTATTTCGATGATACATTCACCTGAATTTTTTTAGATTTTTCTTCAACTTTTACATTTCCTCTCCCCCATTTTTAAGAATTTTCGAGTGGCTATTCGAAAAATATGTATTTTTAGAAAAAATTCACAAGAGTTAAAACATCTTATTTTGGACCAGAAAAGGTAAATACTTACATTGTTTTTTTTTTCATTTCTGATCTAATTCTACAAGTTATAAATGATAAATGATAAATTTTCTACTCTAATCTTTTTTTTAACTTTTTTATTAACGTCATTACAAACACATTGCACAAGGTTTCATCAAAATCCATTCATTAGCACTTAAGTTAGAGATTTTGGTTATTTTAACGCTCCGTTGACTGGACTATTCACTATGTTAGAAATATCTATCTATATGTATATATAAAAAAGAATACCCTGACTCACTGACTGACTGATCTATCAACGCACAGTTCAAAGCGCTGGGTCTAGAAACCTCAAATTTTGCACAGAGGTTACTCGAATGACGTAGGCAACCACTAAGAAGAGATTTTTCGAAATTTGACTCCCAAGAGGGTAAAATTTTAGGCTTTTTCGGAAACTGTTAGATCTAGATGCGTGAAATTTGGCAAAAATATTTTTTGTTGATGTTGATTACACGTATTCGACGGTTTTCAAAAAGAGACCCCGCCCCGAACGGGTGAACAGAAAGAGGGATGTCTGTAAGCATGAAATTTGACACATAACCGCCCATGTGCTTTATTGTCGATTAAAATAATTATTTTTTCGTTTAACTTGCCCCAACACAAAAATAGAATAATGAATTGTTATCAAATTACGATGCGCAGTGGGTGTCCTCGAGTACAATGGATGTGCAGTGGGTTTCCCTTTGAGTGCAATGAATGCGCAGTGGGTTTCTCCGGGTATCATGGATGCGCAGTGGGTTCCCTCGAGTACACTTTTTGAGTACTATAGGAGTACTCAGTGAGTATTCAGTACTTGTTTATAGGCATAAGTTAGTATGTCAATGTTCTTATTTCCACACGCAAGAAGTCTTCCACGTGAACGAAGTCGCTGGCATCAGCTAGTATAATACACAAGTAAAATTGAAATTTTTCAAAAAACCACCGATCAATGTATCTAATCGTACCAGTTTCATATGACCGAATCAAAATGAAGCCTAAATCATGTTCGGCTACCATAATTGTCTGCACATTTTCAATTTTACTTCAACTGAACAATTTCTAGAGAAGTTCAACATGGCGAATTCAAGATGGCGATCAAACATTAAAATCTAATATGGCCTGTAATCTTCTTGACAAAATACTCTTTCAACTAAAAAAACTACATCAAGAAGAGATATGAAACCACATACAGACAGACAGACAAACATACGCATTAAACTTATAACACCCTTCTTTTGGGGTCGGGGGTTAAAAATAGCGGAATTTTGTAAAATATCCCTTAGAGGTTTTATTATTTTGTGATTTACTTTTATTTAGATGGGTACTATCTAATCAAAATAGTATGAGCGTTTCATGTGTAGTTCTGCAGATCTGTACACAGTAACGTAGTGAATACATTTGATAAAGGTGTACACATTTTTTTCGGGGAAAATCGCTCTGACAAAAGGTCAAAAGGTTCATATTAAATGCCATCTTTTGATATAGTTTTCAAATTTTTTCGGTAAATTTTCACAAAGCTATGATGTCGCTAATATTTTCTTAAATAGCAACCTCCATTTTCTGTTATTGAATTTGAAAGAGCGCATTTTTTATATATAATACGTTAAATATCGATGTAAGTTGCGTAAGGAAATTTTTAAGGAAAACTATATTGAACTTTAAAATAGCCTTACTACATGAAGACATTTCAAAAACAACTAGATTAAACGAAGTTGCGCTCCATTCGTATTCTGACAATAGCCAAAATGGTTAATAAAGTTTTTTGAACGTTGTCGATAATTCTCCGTGATATGCACCGTTTTTAACCCCCATAAGTTTGACGCGTATGTTTGTATGTTTGTCTGTCTGTCTGTGGCCTCATATCTCTTCAACGGGTGGTTCGATTTTGATATAGTTTTTTTTTATTTGAAAGAGTATTTTGTTGAGAAGGTTATAGGCCATATTAGATTTTGATGTTTGGTCGCCATCTTGAATTCGCCATGTTGAACTTCTCTAGAAATTATCCGATTGTAGTAAAACTGAAAATGAGCACACAATTATGGTAGCCGGACATGATTTAGGCCTCATTTTGATTCGGTCATATGAAACTGGTACAATTAGATACATTGTTCGGGGGTTTTTTAAAATTTTCAATTTTATTTGTTCTTGACGAATTCCTCCCTTTAAATCATCCACATTCATCTATGCTTTGCTTTTAAGGTATCCTCAGAGAAAGTAACCGAGAGGCGTCAGATGTAGCGATCTGGCTGGCTGGCTTGTTCCCCTTCTTCCTATCCAACGACTTGAAAATACATCGTTTAAATAGGTACGGACAGAGGTTGGGTAATGGGGAGGTGCTCCACCTTTGTTGTCACTATCAAGAATCTTTCATCGTGGATTCTGAAGCTACAAGTGTATTTGTCCTAATTGTATTATTACATCGATTACTTTGAGTTATTTTTGAAAAATCATTGCTTTATGAGACACAATTTAAGTCAATAATTTTATTAAATAACGATATTGTTCGAGGGTTAAAAAAAAGTTCCTACTTTCTTTTGTTGCGGGTAAATTTTGACCTTAAATGTTAAGCATAGACAAATCTAGCTATTCAATATCATTCTTTTGTTATATCTAGCACTTTGTTTACAGGTAGTCGCGACGACACCGCTTTGACACCAATTTACCGCCAATAGGCAAGACCTATTTGAAAAATGAAAAGTTTAAATTATAATACAATATGAATGGTAGAATATGAACGCGACTGTTCGTAAGATATTAATATATGGGACTGACATAATTAATTAATACCATTTTATATTTCGTGAATATTCCGTGTTCGTTAAAATTGTCTCTCTTCAAGTGGAATCCCGAATTTTTCGTCCTACACCACCCCATGCAGCTCTCTCACTTGATACAAGCCAAAATATTCATTTTTAGGAATAAAATATTTTTGTCGTCCTAGATAGGTCAAATTGCCGTATGTGCGGCGACTTGACCATAGGAGAACCGGATAGCCATTAGAAAAATATTTTTTATGCCGGAAGGCGGATTTTGAATTTTTGACAAAATAATGGAAAATGCCAATTAGCTCATCTAAAATTCTTATGCGGGTATCTCCATAGGATAGCCCGAGAGAGGAGCTAAAGTACATTACTCTTATTGGGTTATATGCAAAAATCTCAAAAACTTCGTATAACTCCTATAAGTTCTAGTGAATGATAAAATCACTATTAGGAACTATAAAGTAAGCTACAAGTGAACCAAAATTTGCCTGAATATTATTACAGTCAATCCCAAGCCAAATAGCCAAACATAAACTTCTAAGAAATTGTGAATCTCTTTATACCAGTCGATTAATACTATTTCTTTCCTTTGCATGTAGTTGAGATAAACACTGTCTGGGGAAGGCGTCCACCTGCAATGTTTGGTAGACAGATTCTCATATTATAATTAGATAGGCTCTTTACCAACATTTACTTGTACATTTTTGAACTTTATACAATAAATGGTATTATTTGAACTCTGTATTTTCTTGATTGAATGATTAAGTTTAAATTTAATCTCTCTGGCGTCTGTGTGTGCTTGGTCGGGAACTGAATGTGTAGGATCCTCATAAGGTAGGTCCTCAAGTCTGTTATTCAGGACTTCGATCAGACCACAGGAACTAATAGGAGGAATTCTATAAAAGTAAATAGGAAATTAAGAAATGATTTGAACAATAAGTAGTGTTCAGGCAACTGCAACGTAAGAAGATAGACTCGAGAGAATAGTGAGCAATCCACGGTAGGTACAAACTTATATCTTTCTCACTGAGAGTAGAAAACGCAATCCTATGTTGAAAAAGGAGCGACTGGTTCCTTTAATAAAATAAATATTGGCAGACGAGCAGTGGTGAATTCTTCTACAATATTAATCAATCAAGCTTTGTCAAGAGAACCATACGATTATCAAATTGGATATATAAATAATTAGTGCACACAAAATTGACGCGCTTTTGTGGTTAAAATTTTGGAGCTGAGGGGAAAGAGTTTTTGACGAAGCTGTGGATTCTATGAAAACTAGTTCTTGATACTCTTTGTCTAATTCATACTTTTCAGCTCAGTCAACTTCGAGATATCCAAGTACATCTATTTGAACTGCTTCATGAAAGACAGTACTTATGCGATAGTATTTTTATTGTTTACCGAACCAGATTCATGAAATTTTCGTACCAGTTTTATTAGATAGGTACTTGGAACGAACATTTTTACCAGAAAACCTTTCACTGAAACTAAGATCAACGACTCAGCGCTATTATTATTGCGATAATACAATTTCAGAATTTTTTCCTTTCGACTAAAGAATAAACTATTATAAATAAAATTGGACTCGTTCACTTTGTAATTTAATATTTATTAATAAAACAGCTATGCTGAACTTCTCAGAAGTTAACATGAAGACCTTTGTATTTATTTATTTTATAACAAGATCAACCGGAATTTTTGCGGACCTGATCTATGTGTCAGCTATGTCCTAAGTAGTACGGCTGTAATGGTATTCAGTATTAATTTTTTTTTACTTTCGTATCAATAAAAAAACATTTAAAAAATGAAAATTAATGGAGTGGAAGTGTTCTCTTCTTACTTTGAAAATGAACAACATTTATTTAGTTTTTCGTTCATGATTTGTTTAGATTTTGTATTGGAAAAAGTATAATTTTAAACTAATGTCATGCCTCACTAACCCTTTCTAGGCCCTTAAGGAATAGAAGAAGATGAAATTTCGTTATCGAATGTCTCGAATATGATTCGACCGCTATGCAAAAACCAACCACATATCAGTCGTTATCGGGTTTAAAGAAAAACCTTTCAAACAATGTATTACTTTTTGAAAGGGTGGTTCTACAGAAGAGGGGGACGCAATGACAGCTGAGATTTTTTAGTCAAAAGATGTCGCCAAGAAATAAAAATTTTTTCAACATTTTTTCATGAAATTAATAATAATAAAATATACTTAATAATGTACCCAAATAAAAAAAATCCAGCTCTTAGTTTTACTTTAAAAAGGACCCACTGCATTTACAAAATGTACTATAACTTTGAATTTAATTATTTGTGATTTATCCATATTTCTGTTTTCTAATTTGAATGTTTCACATCTACGATTGAAGGTCCTTTTGTTATATAATAAGTAATTATTATCTATTCTAAATATGTCATTTCAATTATTCTTTAGTCATGTACTATTATCATGTACTTATTAATAGAACAGCTATGCTGAACTTCTAAGAAGTTAACATGAAGACCTTTGTATTTATTTATTTATTTTATAAAACCAAGACCAACGCGGATTTTTACGGACATGATCTATGTGTCAGTTATGTCTGGTGATCGAGCAGGACCTAGAAATAACTCATGATAGTGTGACCATACTAGGTTAATAATACAAATGAGAAAATATGTAAACAACATAATTTCGTAATTATATTGCATTAACTAAAAAACTTGAAAATAATTATAATAATAAGTTCTTTGATATTGAAACCCTATATTAATACTATGTCGCACTGAAATGGGGAAGGTATAGTTGTCTACAAATTTTTAGTGCAAATAAAACCGGCCATAAAAATATTTAAGTCGGCGCTAGTACATGGTGCCATGAGAGCTACAGAGGCAGAGCCTTACTTTAAATTTTTAACCTATCAGAATAGACAAAATAATACTAGAGATTTAAAAATCGTGTTTTGGTAGAAATTGGATATAGCTCATTCAAAATTGCACAACAGACCTAAACAGTTAAACAAAAAAAATTAAACTCAAATAGCAATTTTAACCTGGTGTTTAAAGTTGAAATTGCTTTATTTTTGGAACCTGTTTCTGAAGCAGAAATATTTAATATAATTTTAGAACTAAAAAAATCAAATTTCTGTGAATTAGATAATATAACAACTAGTTTATTACAGAGGTCTGTTAAGTTTATTGTTGCTCCAATTACATATTTAGTAAATTTTTCATTAACTACAGGAATTTTTCCAACAGTTGTACAATTAGCCAAAATTATTCCACTGTTTAAAAAATGAGATAATATACGTTATCTGAAAATAATAGACCAGTTGCTCTTTTGTCATCTATTTCAAAAATATTAGAAAAAGTTATTTTCAGGAGAGTCGAAAAGTTTTGTAACAAAAATAATTTGTTTTCTCAAGCGCAACATGGTTTCATAAAAGGAAGGTCAACTGAGACAGCAATTATGAACTTTCTTAACACAGTGTATGATGATTTAGAAAAAAACAATAACTGCATAGGTATTTTTACGGATCTGAGCAAGGCATTCGATTTAATAAATCATGCCTTATTCATAGAAAAACTTCAGAAATATGGGTTAAGGGGGAAAATTTGTGAGTAGATTACTTCATATCTTTCTAAGATAAAAGAGCTGGTCGAAATAAATGATATTAGATCTGAGCAAATGCATATTGAAATTGGGGTGAGTCAAGGCTCGGTTTTGGGCTCATTACTATTTTTCCTATACATTAATGACTTACCGGAAATTTTTGATCAAAACACCTTAACAATGTTTGCTGATGACAATTCTCTAATTGTCTCTGAAAAAACTGTACAAGAATTATTAGTAATGGCTCAAAATATGACCAATAGTTATACAGATTGGTATCATAACTTCAAATTATCCTTGAACATCTCCAAAACTGTGTTTATCAATTTCACACCCAGATTCACCCCTTTCAATAATAGTTATTTGATAAAAGTAGATAATAAGTCAATTGAGCAAGTCAGAAGTTCTAGAAGTACATATTGATTGTGGGCTAAGTTGGAATGAACATATAACTTTTTTATCAAAAAAACTGTCGTCAATCTGTTTTGCATTGAATAGGTTAAAAAATATTTCCAATATGTCAACTGTAATGTCTTTTTGTCATGCTAACTTCGTGTCTAGAGTTAAGTACGGCATAATGTTCTGGGGAGCCTCTCATAATTTTGAAAGAATTTTTAAACTGCAGAAAAGAGCTATTAGAAATATGGTAGGAGCGACAAGAAATACGTTCTGTCGAAATTTATTTAAAGAGCTAAAACTTTTACCGTTAGCATGTATATACATACTAGTATGTTTATGTTAAATACAACCAAGATTCTTTTAGAACTAATGATTTTCATTGTAATTACAATACCAGAAATGGTCAAAACTTGCATTATATTATCTAACAAAAAATGAGGTGTGCCCCAGGTATATGGGAATAAAGTTATTCAATCGGCTTCCAGCTGAACTTAAATGTGTATATACATACTAGTATGTTTATGTTAAATACAACCAAGATTCTTTTAGAACTAATGATTTTCATTGTAATTACAATACCAGAAATGGTCAAAACTTGCATTATATTATCTAACAAAAAATGAGGTGTGCCCCAGGTATATGGGAATAAAGTTATTCAATCGGCTTCCAGCTGAACTTAAATGTGTATATACATACTAGTATGTTTATGTTAAATACAACCAAGATTCTTTTAGAACTAATGATTTTCATTGTAATTACAATACCAGTAATTGTCAAAACTTGCATTATATTATCTAACAAAAAATGAGGTGTGCCCCAGGTATATGGGAATAAAGTTATTCAATCGGCTTCCAGCTGAACTTAAATGTGTTGTTAATTTAAAGTTGTTTAAAAATCTAGTTAGTCAATTTCTTGTACAAAAGTGTTTTTATAGTGTGACTGAATTTTGAACTAACCAACTAACATGTTTGAGAAATTTTATTAAAATGTGTTGTTTTGCAGTAGATTAAGCTTTAGATTTTTAAAATATCTGTGATGAGATATCCAATCATTTTTTGTGATCATTTATTTCTTATGGACAATAAAGATTATTATTATTATTATTATTATTATTATTATCAACCGTTCTATATTGTTTTCTCTCCAGTTGGTATGGCTAAAATATAAGAATACTCGGGAGAATACGATGCTGGAGAGTCGCTTTTGAAGACGTATTCATTGAAGAATCGAACTATTAATGCGACGAGCTGTCCAGTCAATTCGTCAGTGGCGGCTGGTGAAATTTCAATATTTTTTTTCTCATCTGTGGCTAATGGGACCCATACGAAATATGGGAAATAACATCTAGAGAAGCATTTCTCTAAAAAATTTTAAAAAAGCAGTTTACGAAAATATTTTTGAAAATTCGGTAGCCTCCCCTGAGTCTGAGGGACTACAGAGCCACAGACTAGTTTTTAAGGACTGTTCAACCAGGTGAAAATTCGAAGAAACGCCGAATTTTCACTTAGGAAAATATGTTTTGGTTCAGGATATGAGAGCGAAAGTATATAGTGGCAAGGATTTAAGAATAATATACTTTTTCAAAGGTGCAACAAAGTTGGACTTTGAGAAATTATTTTTATCAAAAGTACCTCAAAGCTAGTTTAAAAAGTACTCCAAAAAGGCACTTTGAAAAATATTAAAATATTTTCCATTTAATTCCTCCACCAAAGACACTGACCATTGAGGTACGGTCATTGAATGTCCTGTTCTAAAGACTGAACATAAAATTTTAACGATGCAATGCATCTAAAAGACGAAACCGACGATCGTGACAAAGACGGCGTAGCGCCGATAAGCAAAAATTTGATAAAAATCAATGAACATGCATAAGGCCGGTTTCTCGTATAAAACAAGTTTGGATTCACCTAGCGGCTCGCAATTTGGTCGAGCGTGTTGTGTAGTGCATACAAAGCGATGGTAGGAAAGCCAATAGCAGGGCTTTCCAAATAATAAAGTTATAGAGGAAAACACCTTGTGCATAAAAAACCAAAAATTCAATTTTGTCCAAAAGTCGCTCGAAGGTGGATCGTCGCAATTTTGCTAATATTGAACAACTGCATAGGAGCAAGTAAGTTGTGGACTGACCGAACGCTATCAAACTTATGCAGTAATAAGTTCTCATGAATGTGTTTGAGTACGTGAACCGCCACGATACGAGAACTTTAAAGCTAAGTAGTCTCTAGCGAAACTATTTTTTTTAGTAAAACATTTTTATATTATAATAAGTCAGCCGTAATTATTATATTACAAAAAGTCTATGACTTCTCTAAAAAGCTTGCATTTGATTCTGGGAAGGTTTCCATGAATCTTTTCTGCCTAACCGATCATTAGCGTAAGCGCTCTCGCTTGTATGGTCTGAAAGCCATTTGCCTTAATTGGGGAAGGCGCGATTCTTTAAATAAGAATTTTTGCTATATCCATTTGTGTATACCGTACGTGTAATGGCAAGTTTGACATGGGAAGTAAGAATTGCAACATCAAGTGTGCCAGTTGACTAAAATGAAATAACAGAGCTGGGTAACTTCAGTAGTCGAGTGCCGACAGGCGGGTTTTGCTGTTCCTGGGTTGTCATATCTCTCGCGCTACGTGCATGTACATGTCTAATCCGCAATTACACGCACTGTATAAATATATCTGTTAAATAAACGGATTCTTTGAACTAATTGCATCTTAATTGATCTTGAGGCTTGTTGCTAGTCTACCATCTCTGGAACTTTCGTTTGGAAGACGGGATTTGTCGAGTTAACTCAAATTGACACTCGATCTTCTGGTTGCCTAACGGGAGTTGATAGGGATTTTTTTATGAATTTTTATCAGAAATCCTTGGGTGTAGAGTCCGTTATTGGCAGATAAAAACGTGAGAGTCACGTCAAAAAATCAATCCCGTCAGAGAGAGAATTCTTGGATAGGGATTTTTTTTATGCGAAAATTTAGTTATTCAAAAGGTATCAAAACCCTAAAATAGGGAAATCACGTCCAGAGAGAGCGCCGTTAATGATCTGAGGTAGTGCAGCCTTGATCCATTACTCGGCTATCGAAGTGCATCTTATCCCCATCTGGGAGTGGAAGAACGGGGCACAACGCGGCTGGCGCCCCTGAATAAATAAATTGGTGTCGCGTCAATTTGACGCGACAACCAACACAGAGTGTGTTCTTCTACAATAACCCGTTGTTACAGACAGACAGACAAATGAGTCGTCCTAAGAGGGTTTAATTTCACTTTTGAATACGGGACATTAAAAACTTATTTTCATACTAGTTTTTCTTCGTTCATAACATAATGCCGAAATATTGGTCCGCTGTGTATACTTTAGAATAAATTAAATGTGTTCCAGCACTAATCATGGTGTGACTAGGATGAAATTATTTCACTTTAAATTAGGCTTTTATTATGTAAAGGTACACCAGGGTTGCCAACTCTGTTAGACGAGGAAACTGTAGATAAGCAAAAAAAAACAATAGAAAACTGGGAATTTATTTTAGTGAAACTGTTAATCTACTGTTTTTTTCCTATACAGGGTGGGGCAATAGTGCGTCGAACTTCGATATCTCGAGTTCCACGATAGCTGGAAATTAAAAAAAAATACAAGTAAACTAGATAAAAAAGTCTATAACCGGAAATTATTTTCGAATATATAGGGACAAGACGAAATTACAGAATCAAGTGCCTTTTTTTAAATGGAATGCTATGTATCAGTACATTTTTTGAAGCCTCTTTCTAGATTTGGTTCATTCCTATATTTTATTATTGACTATCTCCCAACCACTTGGTTGTAATGAATTTTTTTGTTGAAATAATACTATCTGCAGATATTTAAAAAATCCACCAACATCACAAGAAAAACTTATGTGAATACTAGTTATGAGATATTTAATTAACGTTTTTGAATCATTTTCACTTCCTAAACATATACAGGGTGGCCAAAAATTATTTTTCAATTAATAACTTTTTAAATTGAATTTTCTCAATGTTTTCAAATTAAACACTCTGTATATTTTTCGACGATGTGATGTAAAAATGAAAAACTAATATTTTTTGTAAGTACTTCCCTATGGCTAATTGCAACCATTTTCGTTTTATTGAGCAATAAGTACAAAATTCAAAAATAAATTTAAAAAATCGAGTTTTCTTCAAATAATTCATTAGAAAAAATTATATATAAATTTAGGTAATACTGTAATAAAATAATTGTTCTAAATGCAAAAAAAAAACTGTAGATTTAGCGCTCGGACTAAAAACTGGGAAGAAAACCAAAAAACTGTAGATCTACTGAAAAAACAGTAGGGTTGGCAACCCTGAGGTACACTTTGAGACATTTTAATTTAATATAATAAATTAAAGTTGATTGATTGATTTCCATTTTTTCGTATTTACATATGGAGTGGGCACTGCGCAGAGTAAGCGGTCCATCTCCCTTCCGAATCGCAACAGTTTATATACACTATAATATTTTGCACTAAAACATTTGTTGTTATAATAAAAATAGCGTATAGACTAGTTCACAAGTTCAAAGCCGCGTTAATTCTTGATAAAGCTTGTAAAAATATGAGTGAGGGCTCATTGGATTCGGAATGACGTCTAGAAAAATGTTCAAAATTTTCAAACCCGCACATAAACAATTACAAAAGTTATAAACAAATGAAGATTTAAAAAATAACGAGTTTGGTTTTTTGTAAATAACTCGAAAGCTATTAGTATTTAAGAAATTTCAAAGAAAGTTTCTTAAACAGGAAGAAATTTCCAATAAAAGAGACCCGACTCCCGAAACTCTATTTCTATTATTAATAATTTTAATTTAATTTTGAAAATAGAGCTCCGCGCGGCGAACACTAAGCCGTTACGATGCTTTGAAACCGGCCGTAATAAGTAAAAATATTTTTTGATGTTATTAAATATTAATTTAAAAATTTTAAAAAAGTATGGTATTATTTAGACACTTAAAGGAACAATATCCCGTTGTAAAAAAAATTTTTCATCGATTTTTCATAAAATGAGCCTATTGTTAATTAACAATTTTTTTTAGAATTTGCGTTTATATTTCAAGTCGGATAACAACAGCCACTAAAATTATTTCGCTTCGTGGAGACCCTATGTCAACTATACTTTATGGGATTATGACATTGCTATGTTTTTAATTGTTATAGTCTATTAGTTATTAATTATTTAACCTAACAAAAAACTAAAAAATGAAAAAGAGGTGTTGAAATTTTTTTTTTATTAATTTTATTTATTATTTCTGTTTTTATATTCAAAAGTACTATAAGATCACATAAACTATAAATTTTCATTTCTAATTGTTTAAACAAATTTTATAAACAAATAGATAAGTTACGTATTTTTGAAAAAAAATTTTTTGTCATTTTATTGGTTATAAAATATTATGATTAAAAGAAAAACAAATTTTCTTAAAAAAATTTTTTAATTGGCTATAATCATTTTTTTCCTTTTTTCGCCATTTAAACAAATTATTAAGAAAAAATATTATTCTTAAAATTTATTATTTGCAATTCTCTACAAACTGGAAAAATGAAAAAAAAAATTTTGTTGTTAATTTGTTTGTTTATTTAATAAACAATTTGTTATTAACAATCGCCGAATGTGTTTTTTTTAGATAGAAAAAAAAAAATAATAAAAACAACTGTATACAAACATGCCAAAAAAAAATTCAATTTAAAATTCTATAAAAAATATTCAATATTTTTTTTTGACATGTTTATGTGTACAGTTGTTTTGTTATTTTTTTTTCTATCTAAAAAAAATATAAACAATTCGGCGATTGTTGATAACAAATTGTTTATTAAATAAACAAATAAATTAACAACAAAAATTTTTAATTTTTCCAGCTTGCAAATAATAAATTTTAAGAATAAAATTTTTTCTTAATAATTTGTTTAAATATTGAAAAAGGAAAAAAATGATTATAGACAATTAAAAAAAATCTTTAAGAAATTTTTTTTTTCTTTTAATCATAATATTTTATAACCAATAAAATGGCAAAAATTTTTTTCAAAAATACGTAATTTATCTATTTGTTTATAAAATTTGTTTAAGCAATTAGCAATGAAAATTTAAAGTTTATGTGATCTTATAGTACTTTTGAATATAAAAACAGTAAAATATTTAAAATTAATAAAAAAAAATTTTTCAACCTCTCTTTTTCATTTTTTAGTTTTTTGTTAGGTTAAATAATTAATATCTAATAGACTATAACAATTAAAAACATTGCAATGTCATAATCCCATAAAGTATAGTTGACATAGGGTCTCTACGAAGCGAAATAATTTTAGTGGCTTTTGTTTAACAATTACTCGACTTGAAATATAAGCGCAAACTCTAAAAAAATTTGTTAAATAACAATTCGCGAAAATGAACCCAGTAGGGATTCACCTTCGTTACACACAAATTCACCAATATGTGACAGCGACTTATATATCATGACAAATTTCCGCTGTTACTTTACTATACCGTGTGTGTAGTCGCGGGCTAGGCATGGGGAGATGAATTACAACATCGCGCGTGCCAGCTGGCTGAAATGAAATAACAGAGCTGGAATGCTCCATCGACGGACGAATTTACGGCTGACGGTGTTGTCAAATCTCTCGAACTACGTGAATGTACATGCCTAATGGGAAATTACACACACGGTATAAACTTTTCCTTATACGTAAATTCCTTTGTATCGAAGGTAAATCCCTACTGGGTTCATTTGTTTGATTTTCGCGAATAGGCTCATTTTATGAAGAATCGGTGAAAATTTTTTACAACGGGATATTGTTCCTTTAAGTATCTAAATAATATCATAATTTTTTAAAATTTTTAAATTAATATTTAATAACATAAAAAAATATTTTTACTTACTACGGCCGGTTTCAGAGCATCGTAACGGCTTAGTGTTCGCCGCGCTGAGCTCTATTTTTAACATTAAAATAAATTATTAATAAAAGATAGAGTTTCGGGATTCGGAACTTTTTTATTGGAGATTTCTTCCTCTTTAAGAATTTTTCTTTAAAATTTCTTAAATACTAATAGTTCTCGAGTTATTTACAAAAAACAAAACTCGTTATTTTTTCAATCTTCATTTATTTATGTGCGGGTTTGAAAATTTTTCTAGACGTCATTCCGAATCTAATGAGCCCTCACTCATATTTTTACGAGCTTTATCAAGAATTAACACGGCTTTGAACTTGTGAACTAGTCTAATAGTTCACTTTAACGTTAATTGTAAAGCTTTCTCTATAATATCATCAATTAAGTGATGTTTGATTTTTAACCGATTTCAAAAAGGAGGTTCTCAGTTCGGTTCAGATATACGGTATTGTCCGCATATCTATATGTCCGCATGTATGCACGCATGTATGTATATGTTGCCTCATTTCAAAACTGCTCGTTCCATTTGAATTTTTGAAAATCAAAATAGTATTTGAGGATCAGATCATATGTATTTTGATCAGCATGATCCAAATTTGCAAAAATTTCATCCCATATCACTGCACCAAATTTGAAAAAACCTTTAGCCCATTCAAAAGTTATAAGAGTGTCCCTTTCGGCTGAGCCCCCCATATGTATTAATAAGAATATAAGTCGTGGGTTGAGTATTATATTGTTCTAATAATACAAATTGCAAATTGGAGAAAAAGAGATTTGAAACATTCACGAATTATTTTAATCCATTTTGAAAAGCTCTTAGTTTCCTCATATTTGTCTATTTGTTAGAACATTATAATATTAAAGGATATTCAAATAATGCTGATAGTACAATTTAATAATCTTTCTTATTTTATTTGTAGATTGTTTGGGACAAAAATTTCTATCCAGATAGATTAAGAATTTTCTGAACTATTTTATTTTATAAAAACCTAATTTCCCGCCAAAAGTGCTTATAGAACAATATAATACACTCGAAGAAATAGTATGGGTAAATTCAACAAAAAAAAATGGTTAACTAACAATATCGTTAATTTTATTAAACCAAACTATATCGATGCTATTTTTAAACAAGAGGTGATTGTTATTTTAATTAATAAAAAGTTGTCGTACAACAAAACAAACATTAACTTAAAAAATAGATGAATAAGACTATTATTTTGTTCGTCTGACTATTATTTTGTTGAATTCTGTCAAATTAAACTAGATAATAGTATATTTTATTTTTAACTATTATTGAATTGTAATTCTAACCCAGTACTAGTTCGCTGTACTATTATACTTGGTAGACAAACCAATATTATTGTCGTCTTCTAGAAGTTCTAAAAGAATTACCATAAAATTTGCTTGCTTACCACGTAGTCTATTACAGAAATTATTCCCAGATGACGCCACATACAAATCACTGACAATAATCAATCATGCATTATCTTACACTCTTATGAATTTATAGAAAATTAATAACATGATTGCAGTATTCAAAGTCTCTCAGGGATCATCGATATATTTGGATGGATCTTATAAACGATCTCTAATCTTTGGTTTGGGTGGTCTGATGTCTCAATACTGAGATTTTGGCTAACCAAAAAAAACTTCATCATACAATAAAGTGTAGATCAACCTAAAAATTAGTTGGTGAACAAAAAAACAAAGTCGTACTATTTAATTGTAGACCAAATTGAAAATGGTTAGTGAACATACAAAAATGTCATTGTACTATTTAATTTGTTACAAGAAGATATGATTATTAAACTACTATTTGTTTACGAAAACAAATAAAGTTGTATGACTATTCTTTACTGATTGATTTAACTATGAAACTAGATAGGCGCGATTTCATATGCTCTTTTTGGTTGAATTTACCTATCATTTTCTTTGAGTGTACTCAACCCACGAAATAAACATGAATCTCTCTTATTTTGAATATAGCAACCTTCATTAAATCATATAATAGGAAACTGGACATATCTTGTATATTTCCATAAAAACTTGAATGTATAAAAATAAGTATAAAGCTATTACAGACAAAAATAATTTACATGGCCTTTTGCAAGACATGAAGGTATAAACAAGATCAGGGCTACAAGTAAACTTGTTTTAAATCTTCTAATTACCTTGAAATATACAATGCTAACGAACTTTTATTAATGACAGTTAGCTTTCGTTATAAATTACATTTAAGAAAATAAAATTAAATAATTAAGTAAATGCTGTGAACATTATATTTTCTGTTATCCGAAAATATCTTGGTTATTTTCCTTTGGCTACTTCTTTTTACAACTTCAAGTTTTTCAAGATATCGTTTTTTAAATTATCCGTACAATACATGTCCATTAAGAATTAAGAAATAATTAAGTTTTTTCTATCTTATCCCCAGATTTCTTTGAAACTTCAAAAATCTCAAATTTGAACAAAATCGATCAATACACCTCAATCAATGTACCTCCTTGGCTATGAAGTTTCCTATCCGAAAGCATTTTTTCGTCAACTTGACATAGAATTTTGTAAAAATGTAGTGAAATAAATATCGCGGCCAAGTCCCCTCTTTAGAAGTGTTCAGAGAATACAAATTAATAATTCTTCTCTAATAAAACCTCAATGAGACTCTTTTATAGGATCAAAAAATGACCCCATAAGTACAAAAGTGCCACACCACTCGAAAGGGTAAAAAAACTTAAATAAATTTACTATATACAGGGTGTCCCACTTAAAACTCCCGGCGCCATTTCTTCGATAACCAAAAGCGATATTTGAATTCTGTAGAAGGCATCCACTAGAATATATAAATGACTTAAGTTTTGAGTAAAAATTGTTAGTTTACACATTAAGGTATACATTGCGTTGCAATGCAAAGACGTTGTTCGATCCTACGAACGTTGAAATGAAGTCTGGAGAAGTATATTCTAAGCAACATTTTTAATATGAACAATTTTCGAAAAATCACTGGTTTTCGAGATATTTGAACTTCAATGTAATTTTTCAAGTAACTTTTTTTCATATGTCTACAATTTACAGAGCAAAATTTAGTCGAACATACAACATAAACATGACGCAAAAATTAGACAACACAAATAAACAGAAATGTCAAAATCTTTAATTTCCAAATAGCAGTTGCAGCCCCACCTTTGTTCTACTTGAAAAAAAATTATTTTGTGTTTTGAAATAAATATGTTTTATTAGCATCTAAATCAGCCTGATTCACTATGAAACATGTCACAAAGGACTTATCGTCGAAAATGTATTTTAAAAAAGTTATGACGATTTTTATACTTAAAAAAATTATGTTGAAGTTCAAATATCTCGAAAACCAGTGATTTTTCGAAAATTGATCACATTATAAAAGTTGCTGAGAATGTAATGTCCCATTTCAACGTTCTTAGGATCAAATAATTTTTTTGCGTCGCAACGCAAATCTATACCACAATTTGTAAAATTACCATTTTTACTCAAAAATCGATCAATACATGTACCTCCTTGGCTATGAAGTTTCCTATCCGAAAGCACTTTTTCGTCAACTTGACAGAATTTCGTAAAAATGTAGTGAAATAAATATCGCGGCCAAGTCCCCTCTTTAGAAGTGTTCAGAGAATACAAATTAATAATTCTTTTCTAATAAAACCTCAATGAGACTCTTTTATAGGGTCAAAAAATGACCCCATAAGTACAAAAGTAGAGTATCGTGTATTTTCTTACGTTTATTATTGTTTGTGATTTTGTTTGTACAAATTATTATGTACCAAGAGCTGGTAAAGTTTCGACCATATCTGATCATTTTCTTGTCCCATGATACATATAAAAACCTACACGTGTAGTGCTATCAAAGACCAACAGAGGCGACGGCCTAATGTGGGTCCGGGAATCGGAAATAGGATCGGAATCGAAAAGCAACATGGCGTTAAAGCCCATTTTTTAAATTAAATTTTTCGTAGCTAACTTTATTGCACTAAAAATAATGAAAATTGATTTCCAGTAGGGTGCGCTATATACATAAGATGTTTTTATGGCAGCGTGGACTGCACCGGGACGTTAAAAAGAATTAAAAAAATTCAAAAAATAAAATACATATCTGATAACTTTTTAAAAATCATTTTAATGTATTAATATTGTAGAAGAACTCACTACCAAGCGTCTAGGTGACGCGACACCAATTTATATTTAGAACCAGCCGCGTTCTGACCCGTTCTTTCACTCCCAAGCGGGTTCGAGATAAGATATACTTCTATAGACGAGTAATGGGTCAAGGCTGCACTACCTCAGATCGTTAACGACGCTCTCTCGGGACGTGATTTCAATTATTCACTGACAGTAAGGGCTTTTACGTCTTTGGATTATTGCGATTTTTGCATAGAGAAAATCCCTAAGATTTCTCTCCGACGGGATTGGAATTTGACGCGATTTTGATCCGTTCATATAGTGATAAGTGATCTGACGTCTTTTGGTTTCAGATATTTTTGCATAAAAAAAATCCCTATCGAAGATTTCTCTCCGACGGGAATGGAATTTGACGTGATTTGTATGTATTTACCTACTAATAATGATCTCTGCACTTAAATATTTCTGGAGAAATCGCATACAAAAATCCCTATCAAGCTCCCGTAAGGCGACCAGAACACTGAGTATCAAACTTAGGGAATCATGAGATCCCGATTAACTCAGTTGTTTAGGTCTTCCAAACGAAAACTCCTGCATTAAGACTAGCAACAAGTCCTTACATCAATAAAATGCAATTAGTTCAAAGAATACCATTTATTTAATAAGTATAAAGTAATACAGTATAATGTGAAAGAATCACGCCTCCCCAACTAAGGCAAATTACTTTTTAACCATACAAGTGAGAGCGTGCGCTAACAATCGATTTGGCAGAAAAGATTAATTTAACCTCCTCAGGATTCAATGCAAGCCTTTTAAAAAGAATTTAAAAATTTTGTATTTTGGTAATTATGGCGGACTGAAAATAATATAAAAATATTTTACTTAAAAAATTTTGGTCACTTATGAATAGCTTAAAGGTCCCAGATCGTGATCATTCACGGGACTAATATATGAGTTTAATAACTTCGGCTAGTCTTACGACGTACTTGTCCCCATGCAGGTTCAATATAGGAAAAAGGACAGCGAGTCGCCTTCGGACGACTTTTAGGAAAAATGGCGGTTTTCTCTATAACTTTAACATTTGGTAAGCCTTGCAGTTGGCTTTCCTACCATCGCTTTGTATTGACCATCCAACGCACTTGACCAATTTACGAGTCGCTGGGTAAATCCAAACTTGTTTTATGCGAGAAACAGGCCTTGTCTATTTTCATTGATTTCTTGCCAATTTTTTCTTATAGGCGCTACGCCGCTTTTGCCAAATTCATCGGGTTCGCGTTTTTGATATATTGCCTTGTTAAAATTTTATTGTCAGTATTTAGAACAGGGTATATAATGACTTGGTCAATGTCTTCGGCGGAGGAATTGAAAATACTTTGAATCTTTTCAAAGTACTCTTTTGGCGTACTTTTTAAAAAGTATGTCATTCATTTTTCCATGACCACCATATACTTTCACTCTCATATCCTGGACCAAAATATATTTTCCTAAGTACAAATCGGTGTCTTTAACGGTCCTTTTGGACACACCACTCGAAAGGGTAAAAAAACTTAAATAAATTTACTATATACAAGGTGTCCCACTTAAAACTCCCGGCGCCATTTCTTCGATAACCAAAAGCGATATTTGAATTCTGTAGAAGGCATCCACTAGAATATATAAATGACTTAAGTTTTGAGTAAAAATTGTTATTTTACACATTAAGGTATAGATTGCGTTGCGATGCAAAGACGTTGTTCGATCCTACGAACGTTGAAATGAAGTCTGGAGAAGTATATTCTAAGCAACATTTTTAATATAAACAATTTTCGAAAAATCACTGGTTTTCGAGATATTTGAACTTCAATGTAATTTTTCAAGTAACTTTTTTTCATATGTCTACAATTAACAGAGCAAAATTTAGTCGAACATACAACATAAACACGACGCAAAAATTAGACAACATAAATAAACAGAAATGTCAAAATCTTTAATTTCCAAATAGCAGTTGCAGCCCCACCTTTGTTCTACTTGAAAAAAAATTATTTTGTGTTTTGAAATAAATATGTTTTATTACCATCTAAATCAGCCTGATTCACTATGAAACATGTCACAAAGGACTTATCGTCTAAAATGTAATTTTAAAAAAGTTTTTATACTTAAAAAAATTATATTGAAGTTCAAATATCTCGAAAACCAGTGATTTTTCGAAAATTGATCACATTATAAAAGTTACTGAGAATGTAATGTCCCATCACTTACACCTCATTTCAACGTTCCTAGGATCAAATAATTTTTTTGCGTTGCAACGCCATCTATACCACAATTTGTAAAATTACCATTTTTACTCAAAATGATATCGTTTATATATTCTAGTAAACACCTTTTACAGAATTCAAACATATCTTTTATTTATCGAGAAAATGGCACCGGGAGTTTTAAGTGGAACACCCTGTTTATATTAAAAATAATTATATAAAAAGATTTTTAAAGCATAAGTATGCAAAACAAATGAATATTATGCATAGTAGTTGTGAGAAAGCTATATGGAAGTCTCTAATTAAAAAAGCTAAGAGTATAAAATCTACAAAAATCTGCAAAGAATTGGAGTTACATGTTTGACCACAAAGATAGAAAGCTCAAAAAGTTGGACCATTAAGAACTCTGACAAAGAAACTGACAAAGATCAGATTATTGAGGTATGGCACCAATATTGCGAAAAGTAATCATTCTCGAGCAGAAGATGACTGAAATTAGAGGGGGAAGCAGCCAAACAAAAATTAAAAATTGATAAAGCAGCTGGATACTTTGAAATTTTAAAAAATCACTATCATAGATACATTTTTTAAACCTCAAATTATTTTTTTTATGTAAAAGTAGTATATTGTTTTATTAGGAGTGAAAGTAATACTTTTGTGACGAGTCTCAGTAGCGAAACTTCATTGGAAGGGGCCCGTGTTCCAGGAATATTTGTGGGCCCCAATAGCTATTGGGTATTGAGTTTAGGGGCCCGGGCTTCCGAGGGGCCTGCCAGAGATCTTGACAAAATTTTTTTATCAAATTTCTCCTCCCCCGCTCATCAATTATATTAAGCCCGGGGGCCCGCCAGAGATCCTGAAAAAAAGATTTTTTTCATATTTCTGATAGTTTTTTAGCACCGGACTAAAATACTGGAATTGTGCATTTTTCGATGTGAAATCGCGCCGAAAATGTAGACATTGCCGATCGATTTCAGAAAAACTATATTTTATATATAAAAACAGTCCGGAAAAGTTAACTTTCCCGGACTGTTTTCTGATAGTTGCTTGGCAACGGATTAAAATACTAAAATAGCGTATTTTGAGAACTGAAATTGCGCCGAAAAAGTAGATATTCTTGATCGATTTCAGAAAAAGTACTTTTATCTCCGTTGTTAATGGAAAACGCACATCCGTCTAAAAAGTCAAACTTTAATGTCATGAAATGAGTTAAGAAATGTCATGTTTTTCTGACGTATGAAGGAAAACAAAGTTAATTTCAGATTTGGGTTGTGTCAACTTTCTGTCACCAAACTTTGATTTTCCTTAATGAAAAAAAATGATCGCTATCAAAAATCTGTTTTGTTAGTACTACTCTTCAGTAAAATATAGCAAAAAATAGGTTTAAACTCCATTTGTAGTCATGATGCACACAGAAAATTGAGCTAAGACAGTGTGTTTCTGAAATTTTATAAAGTCCATACCTTGAAAACAGTAAGGACTTAGATCTAGTATAAAGGTTTCAATCTGAAACCTCTATATGCCTACATATATTATACTTGCATTGATTTTAGTGCAATCAAATTTTGGGGAAATAAAGAGGAAATACAGTTAAAATTTCAGGAAACGTAGATAAAATTACAAGAAATCGAAGAGAAATTACAGGAAATCTAAGGGAATTCAGTAAAACTATTGCAGAAGGGGAAATCTTGTGTACAAAATTTGGCTATAGCTTTCCTATCGTATTCTAGGAATTCATAATGATGAACGTCTGTTGTAAAGCTCCACGAAATATTTTTATTTTGTGTAAGAGTTCAAGAGTTCAATCAATTACTTTCACATCCAGTGGAAGTATAGTAACGCATAAAATTTGAAAATTTTTATTGTTCAAATAGGCTTAGAACGTCATGTTTAAATTTGAGAAAAAAATTCTGTCGGTCTGTCGGTTTGTCTGTCTGTCTGCAACTTTTTTTGGTCCCATGAAACCATTTAAAATATTGTCTTGAAAGGTACACGTATGCATTTTAATGAGATCTGGAACTAGATTATATTTTGATCTTATTCCGTTGAAGAGTTGGGGAGGTAAATTGTGTTAAATAGGTAAATCAAGCAAGTAAGAGTCCATATATTTGGTTTTTAGTATATATATATAAGAGAAGCTAAGGTCTCAAAAAAATGTTTGGCATTAGCCACCTCCATTACACCCACCCCATTAATAAAAGAGGTGAAAAAAAATAAAACTGTGGTTTATTGTATACGAGAACCAAAGGCCTCAACATTTTTTTTACTTAATCCACCCCCACTTATTAAAGTTCCATAATTTTTTTTTAAAGTACGTCAGACTTTTCGAAAGTTCGCCAGAGCATGGTATTACAGTAGATTAGGCCTCTTCCCTCCACCTTTTTTGGAACGTCACAGGAGGCGTGGCTTGGGAGTAATTAGCAAGTAATTAGTGAAAGTAATTACGGGGTACTTAGTGGGGGTAATTAAGGGGGCTAATTAGCGGGTAATGGTAATTAAGATTATTTAATAGAAATTAGCAGGTGAGTAAGGGCAATTAAAAGTAATATAGGGGTAATTAGGGGAAGGTGGGACCGGGGATGACAAAGCGGGACGAGGTGGGGGATAAAACAAGATTAAAATATGCATAAATAACCTACTACTTATTAATATTTGTTGTTATACTGTGAAATGGTAGACATGTTTACATGTAATGTTTGTTCTTGCAGGCTAAGCCGCTACGCTAATATTCATAAAAATAAATCTTTTAAGTGCGAATTGTGTAATAAACATAAACATAAACATAAACACACCACAGATAGTAGACAACCCCCAAATCCAAAGCCAAGGCTGTCCGGAAGGGGGTTACACATTCGGAAAAACGCAGACATGCATCCACACCCACCGGTGTTGTCAATACCGGGGCTGGGGGTCGAACCCAGAGCGCGGTAGCGAGTCGATCAGCGTATTCGCCACTCAATACGCCTTAACCGATTGAGCTACCGTGCCGGTAATATACAAGATAACTTAAAAGATTTGTTTTTATGATTTTTTTGTTGTTGTAAGATACTTGAACAGAAAATCGGGATGTGGAAGTAGTGATTCCTTGGTCAACGGTTTCTTTTATTTAAAATATGAAACGAATGTTAAATAAAGAACGATTAAACAATTTACATTATACAAAGGAAGTCTGTTTCTGGGATGAGTTCGCCATATCACACATTTTTTACTCCCCTCACTTACCTAAGAGAAGTACTTAGTGTAATAGTGAAAAATCCTCTGACCATTCTTCGGATTTTCACGTTTTAAAAATACCGTAACGATATTTTGGGGTAATATTGATATATCATCCAATCTGCATTAAGTTAGTTCGAACCTTAGAGACACCCTGTATATTGCGGTTAAAGATCTTCATAATTTTGTGTACTTAATCAAAAAACTTAGTAACATTTTCCTAAAATTAAAATGAAACCTGTTCTACATAAAAACGACAGTTTGCATGCCTCTGCTGATCACCCTGTATGGCGGATATGGCCCAATTTCAATAGGGAATATTCTACCATGTTACTTTATCTATATATATTCCAGATTTAGGTTAAAAATTTTAAATCTAACAGAAGTTATCGTATTTACAAGAAACAGACGGTCAGACATTTTTTATTAGATATTTGAGTTCAGCCTCTTTCTGTTAAAAAAAAATTTTTTTACGATGATTATTAAAATTTTTTGTCCGGTTATAATATGCCTATTTGACTAAATCAACTAGGTATAATAATAATGGAGGTGTATGTTAAAAAAATAATTGTAGATATTCCTGATCATTTTAAATAATATGAGAAAATTCCACTGATAAATATATAATTAATTAAATGACATCTTACTCAATCAGAACTTTGACCAACGAAAAAGTATTTTAAATAAAGAAACATATGTTATTAACGTAAAATATCCTTGGAATTTTTAATTTACGCACAATGTATGAGAAATAATTTCTACACGTCTAAATAACAGTCGTGTATACAGCTATATATTTAAAAGTAAATGATCTCCAGATTTTAATTAGCCACATCAAGAAAAACTATTGAAACTACTTAATATTTGTTTACTTCTATTTTATTTTTTTGTTTCTATAGGGGAAAACACGTAGGTTATAATAAAAGCCGAGAGTAATAAAACAGGACAATCATACCTACATGAATAAAAATACATAGGGAATTGGACAATATACGATGTGTCCTCGGCATGGACCTAACTATAATTAATTGTAATCTTTCTTATTTCATATTTTAAGAGAAAAAGTGATTCTTCATAAAAAGTTTTGCTTATTCTGAAAACTTCGACATTTTCACATTAAAGAGGCTTGGGCACTCCCTTGACGTTATCCCACTTGATTTTTTTATGGGGACACTTAAACAAAAAGCTTAAGGGCCCGTTTATCAATACAGTTTATCAATACAGGGTTAGTTATCAAGTCGGGTTAAAAGTAACCCTCGGCTAAAGTCAGGGTAAAGCCCGAGCTTCAAGCTTCAAGGTGAGGTTAGCCCGAGGTTAACTTAAAAATTTTATGTTTGGTGTTGACAGTTGGATGAAAAGTCAAAGATATTTTTTGGTTAAATTATTAAAAATGGGAGCTTTCGACGAAATAAGCGATGATGAAACAGATATTTTGGAATTCTTGGAACACGAAAGACATACTTAGTTTTTTAATGTAGCTAAAAAACAAATATAAAAATCTATTTTATTGTATTGTAGAAATCGTTTAGCTTCTTTGTCCCTGCAAGATATTGCACCATTTTTTTTTTATTCTGCGAAGTGTTTATAATTATTTGCTATTTTAAGTAATACCGCTCTGATGATGAAAAACTGAGGCCTCTGCGTATCTTTGTTGGGGTTTCACTCATTTTCTTAAAATAAAAATGTAACTATCGACCAGAAAATATTTTAGTTTATATTATAATACTACGGGATTCCACCCTAAGTGTCCGTGCACGTTTTTCGATCGCGATTTTGTGTTAGAAGAGTGTCTTTCGCCCATCTCTTTCCGTTTCAAAAAAAGAGGTAGTCGACCTTCCCCTGTTAATAACTAATCAACCATAAATAATACAACAACGAAAGATAACCTACCAGACGTAGAATTTAATTTTAAATCGACCTGCACCTGGCCCGGTCCAGTCAGATATGTTTTAAAAAAACCTTTGTTAATGCAAATTCGCAAAGAGTAAGGGGTAGAGATGTGTAGAATTTTATTTCAAAAACCCGTTACAATAGTCGACGGATGCCAGTTTAACACTAACTTTGCCCCGAGGTTAAAGTTAGCCCAGGGCTAGCTAACACTCAAATTTAACCATACATTGATAAACCGGTCCTTAGTGTATTTGTCTTTATTTAACTTTAAAAAAGAAGAAGACATAAGAAATGCGTTAATATTGCATCAGTCTTACCAATAGAAAACGCCATGCGATGTTCTAGCTTTCTTCGTCAGTGCGAAAATTATTATCTGGCGGTTAAATTATACGCAAATCACGTAATTATGCGCCACTCGGCAACACTCTAATGGACCGCGCGTAGGATCTGTGAATAATAATTTATTAGTGCTATAATACAAAAAGGACCTCATAAAATTCCTATGAGAAACGGCTTTCCTCTCAAACTTTCTGAAACTTTGGATTCTGGTGGTCCTTGATGAGCAGATCAAGAGTCTCCATGGGCACTAAGTCCTAAAAACTCATGGTTCTCTCTGAAATTGAGGTTTGCGGCGGGGGGCTACTTTAAAATCTTAAATGGAAACTCCCATTTTTTATTGCAGATACGGATTCTACGCTACAAAATATGTATGTTTTGTTTGAAACTTTTTTTTAATTCGCGATCGATGACGTTGTAATCGTAAAATCGAAATTCTCGAGAAATACCAACACTAGGTGGTGTTGGAAATACACATTGGATCCAATATGGTATTCCGTATCACTAGTTTCATTTTCCAATGTTCATTTCATTTCCAGCTTTCGGGGAGATTAGGGCTCAGTTTGTACTTCCACTTGATTTTAAGATCCATCTGCTGAAAAATGGAGAAAAATGCATTTGAGATTTGAAAATTTGACCCCTCTCCCCCCAACTTACCCACAGGGGGTGGGAGAGAGGGGTCAACTGTTATCACTGAATAGGTTTTTTAAAAATATTGAGAACGTATTTTTGTTTATTTTTCAATCCAAAGTGTATTTCTCGAGAATTGAAAATTGTTTCTTGTGATTACAGCGCCATCTATCGGAGAAAAAGGTTTTTGTAGCGTAGAATCCGAATCTGCAATAAAAAATGGGGGTTTCCATTTAAGATTTCAAAGTTGCCCCCACCACAAGGTCTATTACAGAATGCTATACCTTAAAACTATGAGTTTTAACAAAATTGACTTGAACCAAACAGGTTATTTCATTCAAAATAATAACTGTATTTTAAACAAAGTTTCTAAAACTAGAAAACAAAGGAGAATTTTATTGGATCTTTTTTTATGTAATGATTCGCTTCAAAGATTTTAGAGATATCAAGAAATGCACATAGGCATAATATGCAACTTATTAAGCTAGTCAGTGGAATTAATATTAAGTGTCTAATTGGGTATAAAGTCTGTATGCTTAAATAATAAGCATCGTTAGTCTTTTTAGATTAGTAATAGCATCATTTACCTCATTATGAATAACATTCCCCAATAACATATTAAAGTTAACTAATAGTTTTAACTATATAATGCAAAAAATATTCTGATTAGATTGCCACGAGGAAACGAACTTAAAATGTTAAATATAGCCATTTTCCAATTAATTTTATTTTGTAAAACGTGCACTTTTTATGGACCCACTCTCCTTCTTCTCCCTCATCGTTCGTTTTGTCACATTTTCGGTAATCAACTTCCTCTTGAAAAGCGATCATGTTCTCTGACTGGCCGCTATTATACTCGTTTTCTCAAGCTGAACGCTATATTGTCTTGGTTATTCAAATATATGGGTTTTTAGAAGTGAAAATTGTGAATGTGTACTTGAAGATATTGTATCTTTGTAAATAATGTTCGCTTTAGACATTTTTTATTTTATGATACCAACTTAGTTGGTGAAATACTCGACAGAATAAAATAAAGAAAAAAAAAGTAACTACATCCAACCTATTTCTGTTTCGAACCCGTTTCGAGTCAAATTAAATAAAAACAAATTTATTTTTAATTATGTATCTCTCCCATACGAACATCCATGTCCGAAGCCAGCCAGCCAGACCACCAGACCACTTAATAAATGTAAATTTCTGTAATATAATATGTGTAGGTGAGAATCATATCTCGACAATTGAATATTATATTATTATGAAATGTAAATTAGTAAAATCTATAAATAAGAATTATTCCACAAGAATTACAATTACAAAACATAAAAATTAAGAAATTTTTTTTTAATTTAAATAATTGATAACATTTTTATTTTGTGATCGGTTTTGTTTAAATGCAGCATGATTCTTTTTCTGGCTAACACTAACAAACTGTCAAAATTGCAATTCAATCGGACTTTTCTTTTCTAAGTTATTATGCATACAAGGAACGTGACGGGCGGACCGACAGACAGACACAGATACGGGCATTTTGAACGTTGTTCAGAATTCGTTCACTAAGACGATATAAAAATTTTTTCTCTACGAGCGGTATTTACGGTTTTTAGAAATATGCTGATCAAATGCAATATACCTACTCTTCATTTTCGTATTTGCGAAGAATATAATATTTTCTGTAGATAAGTGGAAAGCTATTAGTCTAAGAGATAGCTACATATATGGGGCCTGGGATATAACATGTTGGCATTGCTGTTATGTTTTAGCAAATATTTTTCTAAGTATTTTATCTTATGTGAATCAGACCTGCCCCTACCCGTTTTGGCGCTAGCGATTAACATTCGATATATGCCAACATTTTTTCTCCGTGCAATTGGCAACGCTGGTAACATTAGTTATAGCCAAAATTGGAACGTAGTATAACACTTTCTGACCAAGCGGTAAATTTTCGTTGTCAATGCTCATTGCTGGAAAACTATATGTCAACATTGTCTGCTGGTCAATTTTCCAAATTGCAGAAAATGTTGGCATACCGTTTCCCAGCAATGAGTACTGACAACGAAAATTTTGGCCATAATTGATGTCGCCAGCGCTGCCAATTGCACAGAGAAAAAATGTTAGCATATATAGAATGTTGATCGCCAAGATACCCTCTTCAACTAGCACCAAATCCCAAAGTGTTATACTCTGTTCCACAATTGCATATTTTTGGGGCGGCTAGCGCCAAAACGGGAAGGGGGGGGAGGTCTGACTCACATAAGATAAAATACTCAGAAAAATATTTGCTAAAACATAACAACAATGCCAACATGTTATATCCCAGGCCCCATATATGTAGCTATCTCCTAGACTATATTGATATGGTAACTCACCAATAAATCAAGAATGAACCCACGGTATTTATTACGTGATGAGTTATTATCATGTAAATATTTTATTTATAAAAGTGCAATGAAATAAACTACACGTGTTATATCATCGAGACTAACCAACCTTGTTCAAAATTGCATTTGAGATTAGGGCCCGAATGTTTAAAGACAACAATAAGTTACCATATTGCAAGGCTGCATAGTGGTCTTCATTGCCAATGCCAATGAGAAATAAAAATGACTTTCATAAATTATATATACAATAATCTACTTTTTTAGCAACAAAGGAATAAAGTTATTAATATTACAATATTAATAGATAAACACGTCATCGTATAGACAACCCGTGCGTTGACCATGTAAATGCAGAAATAATGTTTTTTTTTATTATTTGGCATGTGTCTCGCCAGTTTTTTACTTATTAAGTGTGCATTTTATTTATCCGAATGTTTTCGTTTTTAGATATTGTCAATATTACTATGAATAGAAAAACGTTAAGACATCTTATGTTCGTTACCTGCTGAGAACTGAACCAAAACGTCTTTTTTGTATAATCATTGACCATTTATACGCAGAAAATAAATACTCATGTACATTTAAGCTATGTCAATAAAAAGTACCCAGAAGCAACTAACGATATTTATATAAATAATATATTGTCAGGAATGTACCTTCTCAAAAGACGCTCTCCTAAAATGTCAGGGTGTGCTCTCGAAGATATAGTTTTGAAAAAATTCATATAATATCTGGAATGACCTTGCCTAAATCTGGAGGGCGCCAGCCTCGCCGTGATTGCAAAAGGAGTGAATTTTTTTTTTCTGAAAATTTTTGTATTACTGAAAATTGATTAATTTATTAATCCCACCGCATTTATAGGTATATTTTTCATTTCTTAATGATTTTCAAACCAATGGAAAGCTTATTCTTTCTAAATTTGGGTGCTGCCAAATTATTCTTGAATTTGTTGTTAATAAATGCTACAGAAATTGTTTAAACAAAGGGTACCAGAATACTGCAGTGTAAATTTCAACATCGAGGCATTTTAAAAACTATTGCAGATAGACGCGTACTTCTAAAAATGAAACCACTAGATAGAAAAATGCTGTTAAGTGTAAAAATTTTTAGTTAATGGTCATACAAACATTTTTTAAACCATTGGTTCTGATATTACATCCTCTGCAAACAACAGCTTCCTTTGGACAACCTGACAAAACCCATTTTTGCATATTAACCCTTTCTGTGACACAAAAAAATGCTGTCAGTAGTATCTTAGCTTCATACAAGCCACGTTTAAGCAATTGTCTCGATTTTTGAAAAAAAATCGCCACGTTTCATCATAGCACCGGGAGCCATTTTTTCGGAATTTCCGGAAGTTGGACCTGCACGCCAGACGTGATCACAAGAAATGCTGTCAAGGGGATTTTTGGATTTTTTAGAGTCTTAAAACATGTATCGAATGGTAACCAAAAAATTTAATTAAAAATCCCATGTCAAATTCAATTTGAATTTTACAAGTCACATGACCGCCAAGAGGTCTAACCTCTACTTCACCCCCTCCTCCTGCACCTACTGACAAATAGACAGCAAAAAATCGAGTGCCGCATGATGGACTATGACGATATAAGCCATGGAATAATTATGATGCATGCACCATTGAGAAATGTTCCGGCTCACTTCAATGTGAGCCACAATGTAATTACTAGTTAAAGTTCGAATGCTTTTTGATGAAACTGGATCTGTTCCATATAGGTATAGTGGAGGATGACAACGCAGCATAACGATCAGACAGGATCGTTTTTTTTTTTTGTAAATGACTGCTGCAGAAGTAGATTTTTTACTGCTAGAGAGCTTCAGAATAACTTACTTAACGCAACTCGTACGATGATATCAACCCAAACTGTAAGAAATAGGCTCCATGAAGCAAATTTGTGGTCCAAATCTTCAAAAAATTTTCCTTTGTTATCCGCAGCTCACAAAAGAAGCAGGTTATATTGGGCGCGCCAATATCAGAATTGGCGTCTTGAAGACTGGGGTCGCTGTTCTTTTTCTGACGAGACAAGAGTTCGTCATAGCTCAGATGGAAGATTAAGAGTATGGAGAAGTAGAGGTGAAAGTTATAGTATAAACCACGTGGCTTACCATCAATGTTTCGGAGGCGGTTTAATAACAACTTAGGGTGGTATTTCTTGGACTCGTCCTGCACAGTTGGTTGTTCTTGGAAAAGTTACCATAATGTTGTGTTACTATTTGCAAACGAAATCGGCAATATGTTTATGTTCATCGATGATAACGCTCGTCCTCATCGCGCTAGTAAATGCTTTTTTCAATAAAACTTAATTACTCGTATAGTCTGGCCAGCGAATCCACCCGACCTCAGTCCTATAGAAAAAACCTGGGACTATATGAAGATCAGATCACGGGGACCTGACCCACATAATCACGAAGCGCCATTTTGGTAGAATGGGAAAATATACCGTCGGGACTTAATTTCCAGCATGCCAACACGTTGTCAAGAGGTAATGGGGGCTAGAGGAGGTCCAACACATTATTAGAGTAAATTTATTATTGATTTTTTTATTGTCTACTTTGGTAGTGTTTGTTTACTTGTTTCCTACAAAATAAAAAATAAGATTTCCTAAAATATTGTGTGTTAATCTCAATAAAAACAAGTTGCGTTATAAAATATTGTATCTCTTCTAATAGTAGAGATAACGAAATGAACCAAAACGAGAATTTGATTGAATTTTAATTTGCTGTTGTTGCTGATTTATCTCACAGTGTGTTAAAAATTTTGTAAAAAAAACCGTTTTAATTGTTATATTCGGTGTTCATACCTAATTAATTGGTTGATAAAACTCACTTGTATAATAACATTTTTGACGAATCAACCTACGGTACAAAAAAAAGGTCATCAAAATTGGGCAATTAGTTTAGGAAAAATTAACATTGAACGTGCTTAATATTCGGTGTACCAGTTCAAACTTTGAGCAGTGTATTTGCATTATGCATAATTAAATTAAATTATCACCTAATAATTTCCTGTTATAATATCAATGGGTACCGACTAAACTACTAATATTAAACCGAAGCCGCCCCCTCCCCCTTCTCCTTGTTAGGGGAGAATTTCGTATGGGTTCGATATCGGTAGTTTAGTTGGTAAGTATTATAATAATATAAGGGTCATTTTATAGTCCAAATGCAAATTTGTTTTATTTCTTTGAATATTTATTATATATTGGCCTGGTATAAATATTTTCAACCCTTAAATAGGCGTGGTTTCCGCGTTTTTTCTCAAAACGAAAAGATATGCTCTCCTTAGAATTTCCCAGAGATTAATTTGAGACCAACGGGATCAATTTTGCACCTTTCTTTCGCTCTCAATGTACTACGCAAAGGACAGAATTTCGGGCTTATTTTGCGGTCAGTTTTTCTGTCTGACTTTAGGTGATGATAATTACTTCCACATCCAGTGGAAGTATAGTAACGACAAAAAAATTTTTAAAAATTTTTATTGTTCAAATGGGCTTAGAATGTCATGAAACGTCGAGATTCTAAGTTTGAGCGAAAACGAAATTTCTATCTGTCTGTCGGTCTGTTGATCTGTCTGTCGGTCTGTCTGTAACTTTTTTTGTGCGCACATTTACTCTGGAACCGTTTGAGATATTGACTTGAAATTTGGTACACATATGTACTTTAACGAGATCTAGAACTAGATTATTTTTTATCTTGTTCCGTCGAAGGGTTGGGGGGTAAATTGGGGTAAATTTGGGGTAAATAGGTAAATCAAGCAGGTAAGAGTCCATAAAATTGGTATTTAGTATATACAAGAAAAACTAAGGTCTCAAAAAAAATTTGGCATTAACCACCCCCATTACCACCCCCACCCCATTATTAAAGGGGGTGAAAACAAAATGTGATTTAGTGTGTGTACAAGAACCAGAAACCTCAAAATATTTTTTTACTTCATCCACCCCCACTACCACCCCCTTATCACCACCCCCACGCCACTACCGATATGGGGTATCGTTTTCTGGGTTTTTGGGGTAGAGGATTTCAAATATTATATTATTAAAGTTCCATAAACAATTATTTCCACATACAAAATGTTTTCGTTGTGAGTGACTTGAGTGAGTGAGTGAAAATCTGGATGTGGAAGTAGTGATTCCTTGAGCAGCGGTTTTTTCCAGAAATATGTAAAAAGTTGCTATAGATATGTATCTGGAAATGCTTCCTAAGGAACCTAGGTATGTTTGTATTTCTAAAAATTTTGGTAACTTCCACCGACACCGACACAGATACTTAAAATTGGGCACAATATTTGGGATCTTACAGGAAAAAATCGAAAACAGTATTTGAATAAAGAAAGAAATCTCGAGATTCACAAATAAGTTGAAATAAGGAACATAAAAAGTTTGTGCGCCTTTGTCTGGAAGAGAAAACCAACTTCCTAATTAGTTAAAGACTACAAAACAAATAGTTGTGCCAAATTAGAGATAAAAATTTAAAAAATAATGATGTTAATTACTTGAAAAGTGGAAATGCGAGGCTGTAAAATGTACCTTGCGCGAGATTAGGCAGTGTGACGTTAGCTACTAGACAGAAACTTCGCTAACGTAAAATATATGTTTACTATCAGGGCCGCCGACAGGGGGGATAAATTCCCGGGTCCCGGGGCTCCGGCTATATTACGTCACATGGTGTGCTACAACCAAAATTTAAATCAAAGTTGATGCCACTCGGAATTCTTTTTTTTTTACACATTCTTGGATGTATATAGAACCAATTTCCACGATATTTAAAATCATTCATTGCAGACATTTTTTTTACAAGTATTTTACTTTCTTTTGTTTAATGACACATCCAAGGACCAGACCAGTGTATCCCCATGTATTTGGATCCGCTGAAACCGAATCCGAAGTCAGAATTGTCAGATTGGCTCGTTTTTCACCCCCAACACCAAAAAACCCAAACCCCCACCACCAAAAAAAAAAAGGTCTGTCCGGCGGACCATACCAGTATGTATTATTATTTGGACCCTCTGAAGCAAAATAGAAATTGTCAGATTCGCTCGTTTTTCACCCTTAACCCCAAAGAACACCCCCAAAACAAAAAAAGGTGGTCTGGCCTATGGACCAGACCAGTGTATCCTTTGGACCCGCTAAAATCTAATCCTAAGTCAGAATTGTCAGATTGGCTCGCTTCCCCCCCTCCCCAACCCCCCAAATACCCCCCCTCAATGGTCTGTACGGCGGACCATACCTTATGTATTTGGTACGGATACACTGGTCTGAAAAACTGAAAAGCGAGCCAATCTGATAATTCTGACTTCGGATTCAGTTTCACCGGGTCCAAATACATATATGAAGGATACACTGGTCTGGTTCGCAGGCCAAACCACTTTTTTTGTTTTGCGAGTGTTCTTTGGGGTTGGGGGTAAAAAACGAGCGAATCTGACAATTCTGACTTCGGATTCTATTTCAGAGTGTTCAAATAGATAAGGATACACTGGTATGGTCCGCCGGACAGACCGTTTTAGAGGGGAGGGAGTTGGGGTTGGGGTTAGAGGTGAAAAACGAGCTAATCTGACAATTCTGACTTCGGATTCGGTTTCAGCGGGTCCAAATACATAAGAATACACCGGTCTGGTCTGCAAGCCAAACCACCTTTTTTTGTGTGACTGTGTCATTAAACAAAAAAAGTAAAATACTTGTAAAAGTAGACTTTCGCAACACGCGACAGCGACAGGCGACCTCGTTCGAAGCGTGCGACACTGGGCTGTCGCATGCTTCGAACGGAGCTACATTGAATTACATTGAACCGGTGGTGTCGCTGTCACCTGTCTCGATTGCCAGTCGCTGATTGCATGTTGCGAAAGTCTACCTTAAAAGAAAATGTCTGCGATGAATGATTTTAAATATCATGAAAATTGGTTCTGTATACATCTAAGAATGTGTAAACAAAAGAAAATTCCGAGTGGCATCAACTTTGATTTAAATTTGATTGTAGCACACCGTGACTGGTCATATAAGCTAGGCATTCAGTTGAGCAGCCCCAGTGTCCGGTAAATCTGTCGGCGGCCCTGTTTACTATAAATGTTTATTTATGTTTACCCGGTAAACTTGAACGGTTCATGCATGAAGCAAAATGCCAGCAAAAAACTAGTGTATTACACCAAAACGTACTAATGCATCCACTAAAAGCCCTTGCTCCGATAGCCCTGAAAAGAAAAGTAAAGTGGTATGGTGGTAAACATCGGCCGTGTGTTTCTCACTAAACGCATTGGAAGTGTTAGAATACATATAGAACGAATGATAAAACGTATTCGAGATTTTCTCTGCTCTACCATGATCTTATTACACCAGACTAATGCATCCACTAAAACCCCTTGTTCCGATAGCCCTGAAAAGAAAAGTAAAGTGGTATGCAGCAGCTCAAAGTAATGATAAATAAGTATCACCTACATTGGCCGTGTGTTTCTCACTAAACGCACTGGAAGTGTTAGAATACATATAGAACGAGTGATAAAACGTATTCGAGATTTTCTCTGCTCTACCATAATCTAGTACTCTACTCTGCGTTTATATTGGTGAAGTTAGAAGGTTATTTAGTACTTGCCCAAATTACTATATTGCTAATTCTACTGGATAATGAAAACCAAGCCATAAGAAATCATCTTAATAATATCTACTCCAATAAATGGACTGGGAGAAATAATGTCACAAAATGGCATGCCAAATCTTGCAAAAATAAACTTCTTTTATGGGGATATCTGAGCAACATAGTTTATAAATATACACAGAGCCGTAGCGAGCCAACTTTTTTGGGGAGTTATTTTTCAAATTTGCCAACTTCATAAACTGAAGACGCCAACTCTGTAAATAATTAAATAATAATTCTCCAAAAAATTGGTGAGCGGGGGGGAGAAATTGTAAAAAAAATGCAAAGTTCCACCGAAATGAAACTTGATGAACGGGGGGACAAAATCTAAAAAAATTAATCTTTTTCAATAGAAATTGCCAATTTACGCCTCATTTTGCCCAATCAACTTACATCTCAAATTTCCAACTATTGCCCAACTTTTGCCAAGTCTGACAAAGTTGGGGGTATACTCCCCATGCCGCCCCTTCGCTACGGACCTGAATATACATCAATAATGATTCAAAATATGCAGGAAAAAATTATACATGCTTTTAGCAGGGGCGGACTGGCAGACAAGAAACTTCGTGGGACTTTGTTTAAAAAAGCGCACAACCAATGCAGAGAAATAACTATTTAAAAAATTATCACACGAGCAATTTTCATGAAAGTACAATTACATACTATGAAAGTAATATCATAGGTATATACCTCATTCTAAGAACACATAGAAATGTATATTAATTAAAATTAATGTTGTCCACAAGTGAGGCACTTTTTGTAAAGTTATTATTATTTGAAGAAAACCTGATTTTACTTCCACATCCAGTGGAAGTATAGTATCGAAAATCGAAAATTGAAAATTTTTATTGTTCAAATGTTCTTAGAATGCTCTTAGAACGTCGAGATTCTAAGTTTGAGCAAAACAATAATTTCTGTCTGTCGGTCTGACTGTAACTTTTTTATCGCACGATTACTCCCGATCCGTTTAAGATATTGACTTGAAATTTGGTAACATATGTATTTTAAACGAGATCTGGAAATAGGTTATGTTTTCATCTTATTCCGTTGAAATTAGGGTAAATGGGGTAAATAGGTAAATCAAGCAAGTAAGAGTCCATAAAATTGGTATATAGTATATACATATAAGAGAAGCTAAGGTCTCAATCTCAATTTTTTTTGGCATTGGCCACCCTCCTTACCAACCACCACCCTATTATTAAAGAGGTGAAGAAAATAAAATTGTCATTTAGTATGTGTACAAGAATCAAAGGCCTCATTTTTTTTACTTATTTTATCCACCCCAATATCAAATATTTATTGTTTGGTACCCTAATTCTACACTTATTACTTAATAAATCGAAATTAAAAATTTGTATATAATTATATAATTGGCATTGGTTTCATTTCTGTATACTATAACCCTACAGGAATAAATGTTTGTCCCTTTTTATTTCTTCTTTAATAAAATCGGGGTTAGGACTAAATTTTAAAAAACAAGATTTAATCAAGATCGAAATATAGAATATGCCAAATATTTATATTTAATATTAAACACTTTTATTTTTTTTTTAAATTCAAAACATATATTTTTGACCGGTTTTAAATTCTTACAGATCCTTTAATATGTATTACTTACTTTCAGCTCTCAAGTTCAAACACACACGCACATGCAGACGGCAATTGCGTAAACTGATGTAAGATTATCTCTTCAGACGTAACTTTGAATACTCTTGATATTAACGATAATAGTACATATTAAGTATGTAAAATGAAAGTACACAGGTAGGGGGCACGCATTTTTCATGCATTGGTTATATTAAACGCTCATCTCAATAAACACGAAATAAGAGTTGCTGACATTTTTGTGGCGGCTAAGAGTTTAAATATGCAAAAATGCGTTCGCCAACACCATAAAAGATGACGCTTTTCTTCAAACGTATTTTTTTAAACCAAATGGTATTTTAAGGTTTTTTTACTCTAGAATTGTTTGGGAAACTCTCAAAACACACGTATGAGAGCTTACTAATATTTTGAGCCAGTGGATTTAGCCGCATCACCTTAAATTCACCTCTATATTCAACTCGTGCTTTTACGTAATATTTCAATAAAATTCAGTGAGATCTCTAGTGGTTCATAATATTCCGAAATAACATAATTTTCAATAATTTATTGAAAAAAATATAGGAGTGAATTTGAAAGGTGAAAGGGTGAAAGGGGTAAATCCACTGGTTCAAAATGTCATACGTGTTTTTGAGAGTCTCTCTAACAAATTCTAGAGTAAAAAAAAAACTTAAAATACCATTTGGTTTAAAAAATATGCTATTTTGAAGAAAAGCGTAATTTTTTATGGGGTTGACGAACGTATTTTTGCATGTTTAAACTTTTAGCCGCCATAACAATGTCAGTAACTATTTCGTGGTATATAGGATATGTTGAAATATTTGCGCGTTGTTAGAATAAAAACGACCTTCGGTACGTCATAGCGGCAAAAGCCGTTTTTCCAAAATTTCCGGAATTTACCGGAAGTCAAAAACGTCGCGGCAAAAATGCCAGTAAAAAGTATTTTTGCAATATTTGGTTCATGAAAAAACATATTTTGGCACTTACTGACAAAACGACCTTGGGTTGGACTGTAGAAGAACACACTACCGGGCGTCAAATTGACACGACAATTTATTTATTAAGGGGCGCCAGCCGCGTTCTGCCATGTTCTTCCACTCCCAGTCGGGTTTGAGATAAGATGCACTTCGATAGAGGAGTAATGGATCAAGGCTGCACTACCTCAGATCATTAACAACGATCTCTCAAGACGTGATTTCAATTTTTCACCGACAATAAGAGCATTTACGTCTTTATATTATTGCGATTTTTGCATTAAAAAAATCCCTATTGAAGATTTCTTTCCGACGGGATTGGAATTTGACGTGATTTTGGTCTGTTTATACAGTAATAAGTGGTCTGACGTCTTTTGGTTTCTGCTATTTTTGCAAAAAGAAAATCCCTGTCGAAGATTTCTCTCTGACGACATTGGATTTTGACGTAATCTGTATGTATTTACCTACTAATAATGGTCCCTGCACTTAAAGATTTCTGGATAAATCGCATAAAAAATCCCTATCAAGCTTCTGTAAGGCGACCAGAACACTGAGTATCAGACTTAACTCAGTTATTTAGGTCTTCCAAACGAAAACTCCATGGATTAAGACCAGCAACAAGTCCATACATCAATAAAATGTAATTAGTTCAAAGAATACCATTTATTTAATGTTTAAGTATGAAATAATACAGTGATTTTCAGCAAAATGATATAATGTGAAAGAATCACGCCTCCCCAACTAAGGCAAATGACTTTTTAACCATACAAGTGAGAGCATACGCTAACAATCGATTTGGTAGAAAAGAGTCACGCAACCTTCCCAGAATTAAATATAAACCTTTTTAAAAATTTATTTGACTTTTGTAACATGATCATTACGGCTGACTGAAAATAACATAAAAATGTTTTACTAAAAAAATTTAGTTTCACTAGAAATTACCTAGCTTTAGAGTTCTCGTAACGTGAGATTTCACGTACTAAAATGACATTCAAGAGGACTTACTTACTTACTACATAAGTTTGATAACGTTCGGTCAGTCCACGACTTACTTGTCTTTATGTAGGGGTTCAAATTAGGAAAAATTACGCCTCCGAACGACTTTTGGGCAAAACGGATTTTTGAGTCCTTTGTGCACAAGGCGGTTTTCTCTATTATTCTCTAACTTTATTATTCGGAAAGCCCTGCAGTTGGCTTTCCTACCATCGCTTTGTATTGACCACCCAACGCACTCGACCAAATTGTGAGTCGCTGGGTGAATCCAAACTCGTTTTATGCGAGAAACCGGCCTTGTCCACTTTCATTGATTTTTTGCCAATTTTTGCTTATAGGCGCTACGCCGTTTTGCCAAATTTGTCGATTTTGCATTTTTGATTCATTGCCTTGTTAAAATTGTATTGTCAGTCTTTAGGGCAGGGTATATATTGACTGTACCTCCTTGGTCAATGTCTTCGGCGGAGGAATTAAAGTTGAAAATATTTTGAATATTTTCAAAGTACCGTTTCGGCGTACCTTTTAAACAGTATGTGATTCATCTTTCCATGACCGCTATATACTTTCACTCTCATATTCTGGACCAAAATATATTTTCTAAGTAAAAATTCGGTGTTTCTTCGAATTTTCACCTGGTTATTTCTAATGTCTTATCGAACTCATAACGGTCTTTTTGGACTAGGGTGTGGCTCTAAAGTCTCTCAGACTCTTGAAAATGTCCTTAAATGAAATTTTTGCTTAAGTCGAATTTTTATTTTGACTTCGACTTAGGTCGATTCTAGGAGGTTCTACGACAGGACCACCAACTTCGTTTGCCGGAAAACGCCACGACCCCAACCATACATATATTCTAAATATTTGTTCGTCCCCCTCTTCTGCAGCGTTTTAACAGAATTACTACCACAATGAGAGACTCTCCATGCCGTGTTACCGTTTATTTGTAAATCGCTTGTCAGAAATCGCTTATCAAATATCGTCCTTAAATCATCTCTGTGGTCTCATATGCCAAAGTAACGACAGTCAACTTTTTCTTTTCAAATGGTATGTTATACTCTTTTTTACTGATTGTTTCTGCATTTAACTGTGTATACACTTTCATTAGAAAAATTTCAAGAAAATGAATAAAATATGATAAAACTTCATTCAAAGGTTTTATTTCTGAATCAGCATAGTTAACCATGAAAACAACTGAATTTTGACATTGTTAGTAATGTAACTAGTACCACCTAGGCGAATCAGATTCGAAATAGAGGGATTTCATTGAGTATTATATTCGACACCATAAGAAAAATTTCAAGAAAATTAATAAAATATGATAAGACTTCATTCAATGGTCTTGTTTATGAATCAGAAAACAACTGAATCTTGACATTGTAAGTAAGGTAACTAGTACCACCTAGGCGAGTCAGATTCGAAAGGGAAGGATTTCATCGAGTATTGCATACGACACGGATGAGAAGTAAATATTTCGAAACAAAGTTTGTTATTTTATCAAACAAAGTTTTGTTTTTAAACAGTTAAGTATCTAATTCATTTTTATATAAACAAACAATTAATATCGTATTTACTAGTGGAATATTTGGTCGAACTCCTCTATACGTGTCCTTAAATATATAAGCCTGGCTGCGTTAAGTCAATAACTATGTACTGCCACAAAATACTATAAGTTTCAATTGCAACAGATACCTGCCGAACGACTTATTCCTCACCATCAATAATATCAATTAATATCATGTCCAATTTTTCTTCATTAGTGTAAGATACCATTGTGTAAATCCATTTAGAAGTATAATATAAAACAAAAACGAACAAGCTAAAAACTTACTCTTCGCCTGTTCACTGAACTTTTTATATAATTGTTACACATTCTATGATACTCTTCGCAGTTTTTTGTAAGTAAATAATGTTAGTTTTAGACATTTTTAATTTTATAGTACGAAAATTAAAAAAAACTATACCATACCCCATTTGGGTTTCGAACCCGGGACCGTTGGATTTCGAGTCAAACGCGTAAGAACTATACCACCACCTTACACGTAAAAAAAATGTAAATTTTTACATTATAAGACACGAGCTAAAATCATATTTTCACGGTTGTATATAACATTATGCAATGTATATTTGTAAAATATATAAATATTTAGATATTAAAATGAAATATCATTTTTTCTGAAATCGATCGACAATGTCTACATTTGCGGCGCGATTTCAGATCGAAAAATGCACAATTCCATTATATTAGTCCGTTACTAACAAACTATCAGAAAACAGACCGGAAAAGATTCGTTGCCAAACAACGATCAACAAAACCGTATGGGAATGTTACTTTCCCGGCCTAGGCCGGGAAAGTAACATCCCGTGCAGTTTCTTATGTATATTTTAGACAGTAAATAAATACACGCAGACAAACCAATTCACATTAAAATTGCATTTATTAGTAAGCAGTTAGATTGTAATGAAGAAATGTTATGCATTAATACAAATTCCTTAATTTTTAATAATATTGATTGTGATTTCAGAAAAAATAGTATGTGTACTTGGTGTGAAAGCATATTCCCGAACTTCGATGCTTGTTGGCCTCGGCTAGCGCCTCGGCCAACAATTTGCATCGTCGTCCGGGAACGTATTGCTTTCACACCTAAATACACAATATACTATCACCAGATTTCTATTCAGTTACAAAAACATAAAAATCAAAAAAAAATTTTCAAATTTAAATCAAAAATAACATTTTTATTTACCGATTGATTTTGTTCAAAAACAATATGGTTCTTCCTCTAGCTAACACTAATTTACTGTACAATCAGAATTTTTTTTCTTGAGTTATCGTGCTTACAAGAAACGTGACGGACGGACAGACGGACATTTTGAAAGTTGTTCAGAATTCGTTCACTAACACAATGATATGAAATTTTTTTTGTCTGCGAGCGATATTTACGGTTTTAGAAATGTACCGATCAAATGTCAAAATTTAATTGTTTCCATTAGCACACAATCATATGTAGAATGACCTCTAGATTCCAGAAATGCAAAAATATACAGGGAGTTTCAATTAAAAACCCAAAGTAGGGTTCAGTTCTGGTGAAACCGGAAGTCGTAAAAAATTGACAGATGAATGAAAAATGTCGTTTTGGTAACATGGGCCACATCAGTTTCATCTCGATCTTTTAAAAAAATAAAGAAATGACGGCCAGAAAGTGATTTCGTTGACACTTGGTATGTGTACAATGTGTCTCCGGATGGGGTACCGCATTCTTGTAAACTCTTTTATTACTTCCACATCCGGTGGAAGTGTAGTAAAGCAAAAAAACATTTTTTTAATTTTTATTGTCCAAATAGGCTTAGAAAGTCATGAAACGTTGAGATTTTAAGTTTGACCAAAAAAATTTCTGCCTGTCTGTAACTTTTTTTGTGCACACGTTTACTCTGGAACGGTTTAAGATATTAACTTGAAATTTGGTACGCGTATGTATTTTGACGAGATCTAGAACTAGATTATATTTTCATCTTATTCCGTTGAAAGGTTGGGGGGTAAATTGGGGTAAATGGGGGTAAATAAGTAAATCGAGCAAGTAAGAGTCCATACAATTGGTATTTAGTACATATAATAGAAGTTAAGGTCTCGAAAAATTTGTTGGCATTAGCCACACCCCCACCCATTTATTGAAGGGGTGAAAAAAATTAAATTGTGATTTAGTGTGTGTACAAGAACCAAAGGCCTCAAAATTTTTTTTTACTTCATCCACCCCCCTACCACTCTCTACCCCTACCCCCACTCCCACTACCGATGTGGGATATCGTTCTATGGGTTTTTGGGGTAGACAATTTCAAATATTATATTATTAAGTTCCATAAACAAATTTTTCTCATTGTGAAATTTGGATGGAAAATCTTGATGTGGAAGTAGTGATTTCTTGGGCAGCGATTTTTTGATTTGCCGAGAAAAAGTCATTGTTTATAATTGGCTTGTCTTAGGGAGTTATAAACAGTTGTCAAACTTAAAATAAATTATATAGGGTGTTCTAAAAATTAGAAAATATGAAATCGACTTTAAGCAAACTACCTTTTTTTACATTATTATTGAAAATTTTATTTAACAAAGTTTTTTCAATTATGAAGAAATACGGAGTTTAGTTGCAAAATAAGAAGATGACTTTTAAAAAGAATGACATTTTGTTCAACTATGTTGAAAACTATTCCACATGTATATGTAGACCCTCTAGATTTTCAGCCTCATCGCGACATGAGAATTTCAAACTTTTTCGGACAGAAAAAAGTCCTTTATGGCGGAAGTCTTCAATGTTGCTAAACGATCGAAAAACATGTAAAAAAATGGGCTAAAATTGTTATCGCGACACGCCCGCTTCCTGGTTTCTGTGTTGAAGTACGGTGTCTGAAACTATAAAAACTTGAACGGACATTTTCCGCCTTGTGCAAGCGGCTAATGATCAGAAAATTGGAAAATTCCCCAATAAAATTGAAAGTAGAAAATGTCATCGCGGTCCGTGTTCAGTGTAATTTGAGAATTTCCGCTCAAAACAATCATGAAAAAACGAAAACGGACGATTTGAACGTTGCTCGTGGGAGTGGATGAATTTGTAAAATGTAATTTTTTGCGGTTTCTGCAAGGTATCGCGACCCGTCCGTTTCCTTGATGAGACGATTGGTAGGATTTAGATATACGTAAAAAACTTGGAACGGACGTTTTCTGCGTTGTTGTTCCCAGAAAATCCATTTTTCGTCGCGATAGAAAGTCGCAATATGGGTGTTTCGTATTTTCATGTCAAATTTTCAAAAAATGTCAAATAAAAGGTAAAATTGAAATAGAGTGCGAAGCACTAAATATGAATCACAGCGCTCCGCAGAAGATAGAATGGATTCTAGTATCGCTGTATAGTTGTAAAGGTGGAGGCATAGACATAGAGGTATAAAGAGGCCGGAAGATACGCGTGCAGCTAGACTACGGGAGTGAGAAAGAAAGAAGACACATTTACGGATCTCGAAGATGTCGAACGTAGTTTGGATCTTATTTATATTTTTCCCGCGGTCAGTTATCTATAGCGCGTGATTGCCGAAACACACAGAGTAAGATACGACTCCACTTCATTTTGTACAACTGTGCAACACGGAAAATGTCCGTTTAGACTTTTCTTAGGATGTATAGATCCTGGTCAACCAGGTTTTAGCCATGTAGCTGTAACTCGGTCAAGCCATTTTTTTAACAACTAATACTGCATTTATCAGGTTTCTACAAGGCTAAAAATTTTCGATCTTCACGGATTGGTGTTTGTTTTTATATGTTGAATTGGGATTCCATTAAAAACGGACGAGGTGCTATAAAAAAATTACGCAATTTTTTTTACGAAAAATATTTTTCTACCACATCCGCCAGAGCTTTGCTTTACATGACAAAGTTTCCTATTTTCCCTTAAACTAAACAGTTTTTATGGATTTGTCGGTGTCGCAATGACGAAAAATTTTGGTCCATGGCTCCCGTACTATAATACTTTTCTAAATTCTTCATAGACAGATGAGATTCCATCAAGTAATGCTATGGATTAATGTCAATGTCCGAGTCAATGTCAGTGTAATAGATATTTATTCGTATTTTGTAATTTCTATAAAAAATATTAATTACTGATTATTGAATTATGCTAGCCCTGGAACAACGAATTTACTTGATCAAATGCTATGGAATTGGAAATATTTCTTATATATATATATATATATATATATATATATATATATACAATTTAAGTTTTTAATCCAGTATCCAGTATCGCACAGCAGTAAGTAAATTAACTTATAAAGGACCGCGCACTTTTCTTATAAAAAAGTAGTTTCAGTTAAATTGGCTGAATTTTTAATATATTGTAGATTTCGACCCTAAGAGGTCGTTTCCACCCCCCATTTTCAGGTTTTCTAGATTATCTTGGGAACGGTGCACTTTTTGACAAAAATACCTATATACAAAATTGTTCCTTATAAAATTTTCTATAAAAAATATATCTATAATTTTTTCTCGAAAATTAATAGTACCGTGGGAAATAAGGCGCACACATGAGGGTTGGTTCCAGTTAACACAATAAAGTGTAATCTTCATTATAATCTACTTTAAAGTTCAATGCTTAACGCAACCGCAGTAACTACTAAACTTCACTTAAATTTATAATAAATGTAGCACTTCTACGCTCTCACTCCTAAAAAAATATCGCAATTGTTAAAGAATTATTTGCACAATTAATTCGAGTCTGGAGTTAAAAACGTGCTTTAGTTTTGAACTGGCTTCAGTACCTCTCTCTTACATAAGAAAACATTACGGTAATAGAGTAATCGTGATCAATGGTTATTTGGAGAATGCAAACAGCACGAAGTGCCTAGAACGAAGGCGGTTACTTCAAAGAACCTGTTCTGAAATTATATTTGATGAAAAGACTGCTGTTTCTGAAACTCAACAGAAGTTCCTTAGTCATTTGTTTAACAAAGAACGTTTGACTGCAGAACTAGTGAAAAAATGTAGGAAAGAAGAAATCGAGGTGTTTGTTGTTGCGGATGGCGCAGATTTATTAATAGCAAAAAGTGCTATCGAAAAATGTTATAAGTGCGACACAGCTGTTATCGTAGGGCAAGATATTGACCTGCTAGTCCTTCTTATTGCTCTTTCTTCCTCCAACGAAGACATTGAATGTTTAAAATAAAAACAAGGTAATACCAGCAAAAGGATTTACAGTTCCCGAGATTTACAATTCTCAACTTTTTAAAAATATATATAAAGAAACAATATTATTTGCACACAACCTCAGTTTTTTTCCAAAGGAAAAGTTAATGCAATCAATGTGCTTAATAAAAGAGATGACTTACAAGACATCGTGCAAACTTTTAATAATGAAAAAGCTAGTCATGAAGAAATTGCAGACGTAGGAGAGCGATTTGTTCTAGATTTATACAACTCTTCCTCCACAGAAAAAAGTCTAGATGTATACAGATTCATGTCTTTTAACAAACTTGTTAGTAAAGCGAACAATACTGTAATGTTATCAAAACTACCACCAACTTCTGCTGCTGCTCGGCAACACTCATATAGCGTTTTTTACCAAATTCAAACCTGGGAAAACGTTACGCTAGAAGCTAGTGATTGGGGATGGAAGAAAGTCGGCGGTATATTAACCCCAACTATGATAACAAAAAAACGAGCTCCCAAATCCGTTTTAACACTGATTTTTTATTCATGCAAGTTAGGGTGCGAAAACAGGTGCAGTTGCAGAAGAGCAGGCTTACGTTGCTCCACAATGTGTTACCATTGCCACGGACAAACACGCATGAATGTCGAATCTATGAAAGACGACGAAGATTAATTAACGCAGGTAACCTTCTAATAACACAGGCCAACGAAAAAAAATTGTTGTTTTAGAGACGTGACCCTACCTATCTTTAGTAAAATTTTCCGCTGAATCCGAATATAATAAAAAAAAATCTGACGTATGGATTTCCCCCCATACACCCTCAATTCCCCCAATAATTCAAAAAATCCGAACTGGCCATTCAAGCCACCTATCTTTGGTAAAATTTTCCGCTGAATCCGAAAATGACAAAAAAAAATTTCTGACGTGTGGATTCCCCCCATACAACCTCAATTTCCCCCCAAAAAAATTTGTTATTTTAGAGATGTGACCCTACCAACTTGGTAGGGTCTTTGGTAAAATTTTCCGCTGAATCCGAAAATGATAAAAAAAACATTTTGATTAAAATGCTAAAACATTCTAATTCCGCAATCAATCAAAATGCGAGTTCAAGCTCTGGGGCCACGTCAAGGCGTCTACTAACCCAGGGTAAGTTATAACCTGGATTTAGAAAATACCTTCCGTATGCTACCTAGCTTAAAGTTACTTAAGAGCTTAAAACATTTTGGAAAACAATAAGCTTTCACTGAAAAATGCCATCAATCTAGGATGCTAACCGTAATTTGCAAATGTAATCTGGGGGCGAAGTTAAGTGTACGAGCAAAGGGAACTTGTAGTTCAAAAATATTTTTTAGTTTTGGTTTTACCGACAGATTTTATAAAAGTTATAACGGTCTGATTTGTATTTATTTTTATTTTTGAAAGAAGCAAGTGAGTAGGGGGATCCCTCACGTCCAAACAATTTTTTTGCCATTTTCGGATTCAGCGAATTACTTCCACATCAAGTGGAAGTATAGTAACGACAAAAAATGTTTGAAAATTTTTAGTGTTCAAATAAGCTGAGAATGTTATGAAATGTCGAGATTTTAAATTTGAGCGAAAAAAAATTTCTGTCTGTCTGTCGGTCTCGTATCACTTCCACATTCAGTTGAAGTATATTAACGCAAAAAAAAAAATTGGAAATTTTCATTGTTTAAGTAGGCTTAGAATGTCATGAAACGTCACTATTTTAAATCTGAGCAAAATTTTGTCTGTCGCTTCGGTCTGTCGGTTAGTCTTGTATCTTTTTGGTGCTCACGATTAGACTGGAACCGTGTAAGATATTCACTTAAAATATGGCACACGTTGCAGAGTTGAAGGAGAAATTGAGGTAAATGGGGGTAAATAGGTAAATCAAGCAAGTAAGAGTCCATGAAATTGGTATTTAGTAAATATAAGAGGAACTAAGGTCTCAAAAAAAATTGGCATTAGCCACCTTCCTTACCACCCCCACCCCATTATTAAAGGTGGTGAAAAAATAGTGTGATCTAGTGTGTGTACAAGAGCCAAAGTCATCAAGAAGTTTTTTCACTTCATTCACCTCCACCACCACCCTATCCCCATTACCGATGTGGCATATAATTTTATGGGTTTTTGGGGTGCATGATTTCAAATATTATACTATTAAAGTTCCATAAACAATTATTTCCACACAGTGGAGTGCAAATATAGTATTTTGTTGTAAGAGACTTGGATGTGGAAGTAGTGATTCCCTGGGCAGTGGTTTTTTACTAAAGATAGGTGGGTTGGATTGCCAGTTTGAATTTCTTGAATTTTTGGGGGAATTGAGGATGTATGGGGGCATGGTGGGGAATCCATACGTCAGAAATTTTTTTTTATCATTTTCTGATTTAGCGGAAAATTTTACTGAAGATAGGTAGGGCCACGTCTCTAAAACAACAAATTTTTTGGGGGGGAATTGAGGGTTTTTTCATTCTCGAATTCAGCGGAAAATTTTACCAAAGACAGGCAGGGTGGCGTCTCTAAAACAGCAATTTTTTTGGGGGGGGGGATGAGGGTGTATGTGGGGGAATCCACACGTCAGAAATTTTTGTTTATCATTCTCGGATTCAGCGGAAAATTTTACTAAAGATAGGTAGGATCACGTCTCTAAAACAACAATTTTTTTTTGTGTGTAATTAGTGGATTAGGCATACAGGGGACACCACGTAAAAAAACGCGCCAATTACTTTACTTTTGGGGTGGCGTGGCAACAATTACAATATACCAGCGGCGGCTGGTGAAATTTCAATATTTTTTTTCTCGTCTATGGCGCATGGGACCCATACGAAATTTGGGAAATAACATCTAGAGAAGCACTTCTCTAATGACCCCTAAAAATTTTTGAAAAAGCAGTTTGCGAAAAAAATTTTGAAAATTCGTTAGCCTCCCCTGGGTCTAGGAGCTCCTGTTTATTTTTATTTTTTTTTGTCATATGCATTTGACTTTTCATAAAAATACAACAACAGATTTTGGAGTTTATGAAAATATTTTCATTACTAACTGAGATACAACGAATTGAAATATTGTAATTTGTTAAATTGTAAATTACAAAATTTCAGTTCATTGTATTTCAGTTAGTAATGAAAATATTTTCATAAACTCCAAAATCTTTTGTTGTATTTTTATGAAAAGTCAAATGCATATGACAAAAAAAAATAAAAATAAACAGGAGCTCCTAGACCCAGGGGAGGCTAACAAATTTTCAAAATTTTTTTCGCAAACTGCTTTTTCAAAATTTTTTAGGGGTCATTAGAGAAGTGCTTCTCTAGATGTTATTTCCCAAATTTCGTATGGGTCCCATGCGCCATAGACGAGAAAAAAAATATTGAAATTTCACCAGCCGCCACTGCAATATACAATTTTCTCGCTTCTTTAAAAATCGCTATTATACTGCTTTAGCGTTAAGCATTGAACTTTATAGTAGATTATAGTAAAGATTACAATTTATTATGTTAACTGAAACCAACCCTTAATGTGTGTGCCTTATTTTCCACGGTACTATTAATTTTGGAAAAAATTGTAGAAACGTTTTTGATAGAGAATTTTATAAGGAATAATTGTGTATACAGGTATTTTTTATCAAAAAGTGCACCGTTCCCGAGATAATCTAGAAAACCTGAAAATGCGAGTGGAAACGACCTCCTAGGGGATTAAGCACACTATTTAGGGGTGGGAACTTTTCGGTTTAGTAATTTGTATGCTATCCTTAACATTTCTACCAATTTTCAAACTTTATGAATTTGTTATATTACTGAACTATAAATTTAGGTATTATATTAGCAAATCTCATATTCAGAGGTTCTTATTCAGCAACAAAATGTATTCAAACCTAAATTTGTTCACAAACTTCAAGTTGGAGATGATCCATTGTTTGGACTTCTGTTTAACTATGGGTGAAAAAGATTTAGCAAATCATTTCATCGAAACATTTTATTCACGGACGAATCTACTTTTACGAATAATGGGGGGTGGTCTCTTCTCAAAATTGTAGGTACTGGGCTCAGGAAAATCCTAATTTCCGAATTACCATTAATACTCAAAAGTTTAAAAAATTAAATGTAAAAAGAAATCTTTTTAAAAACAAGTTTCTATTATTATTTAGGTACGAAGGCGTAGAAGGGCCACTGAAATATATTTTTTTTAATTCCGAGTTTAATCTCGGAATTCCGACTTTGAACTCGGAATTCTAACTTTAAAGTCGGAATTCCGACTTTAATCTCGGAATTCTGACTTTAATCTCAAAGTTCCTAGATTAGAGGTGGAAACATGAGACTAATGTTTGAAATGCGTCGGTGTAAAAATCCATCCTGTTTTTCTTAATAAAAATGCACGTCAATGACTGACATACATTTTGTTTTACTCAAGAAAGACGTAGTAGAGATTTTTGATACCGGTCCACATTTGGTTGAAATTGGATGACTAATAACTTAGCTACGAATGTGTTACTATGGAAAATGGGACACATTGTACATCGATCATTGAAATTTTCCATTTTATTTAAAACAAAGTGAAATTAATTACCAACACATGTCTTGACAGAACTAACGTATTGTTTATTTTAAATGACACACTTTTGTTTTCCATTTTAAACAAACTTATTTCCAGTGCCATTTTACTAATTTGATAGATTGTAAATATAGAGTAAATAGGACAAACAGTTTGTGATATAAATACTATGTTTTATATATTATTGAAAAGCTTTTTTTCCGGCCTTTCAGATGATGTAAAAATATAAGGGGTGTTAAATTACATAAAACCCAAGTAAAGCTCATATCTCCAAAATGAGATGTTCAGTAGTTTTTCTGACAAGATTTTTGGAAAATATACGTGATTTTCTACTTTAACTTTTATTTATAAACTTCTTCACCCAACTTCAAAAACAATGAAGTTAAATGGAGTTTTAATGTTAGCGAGATCACTCTGTACTTTCCCAAACAGTTTTTCAAATAAAAATCTGAATAACCGCGTATACACAGACGGATTACCAGGATACAGTGAATCAAAAAATAAATTAACAATAAAAACAAAATGAATTTCTCTGAATTGTTAAACGGTAAATTATGTTTCCGTATATGGATTTTGATATTTATTTTAAAAAAGTTTAAAACTGGTTAGTTATAGAAAATTTGATTCTCATCTACATCTTTATATTAACCAAGTTTCGTCTAGGAGGTAATAGAAAATAAATTTATTTTCAGTGCCATTTTGTTAGTATGAAGGTGGGGGCGATAATGTAATCGCCAGAAATAAATTATTTTATTGTTATTGATGTGTTCAAGAACCGCTGCCTGGAAAAAAAATGATACTAAATTTACACTCTAGTATGCGAAAATTATAGTTCTTAGAACTTTAATAATATAATATTTGAAATCGTCTACCCCAAAAACCGATATGCCACGTTGGTAGTGGAGAAGGGGGTGGTGATGGTATTGGCTTCAGATAGTGGCTTCATCGCTACATGAACGTTTTTCAAATGAAATCATAAATCCGACTTTAATCTCGGAATTCTGAGATTAAAGTCGGAATTCCGAGATTAAAGTCGGAATTAAAAAAAATATTTCAGTAGCTCTTCTACGCCTTCGTATTTTTAGGTGTACAAAAACAAAAAAAAATAAGTTGTATTGAATTGTCTTAAAAGCTTGCCGCGTGCAAGCAGTTCATATAGGCATTAATTTTGTTTGGCAGAGATTGTAAGTATTTCTGTCTCTTTTCACACGACAAGCTTTTAAGACAATTAATTCATCATAACTTATTTTTTTCGTTTTAGTACACTTAAATAATAAAAACTTGCTTTTAAAAAGTTTTTTTTTACATTTTATTTTATTTTTAAATTTCTAGTTAGGTCTTATTTAGTTTTTACATATTCATTGCGTCGTCCTCACTTAAAATTAAAAGTACCGGATCCTCCTTTTTTAGAATGTCTGAGTAAATACACTATCTGATCAAATTAAAGTTTAAAACTAAAAAGTACACTTCTTAGTGCAATATTATTGTATTGTTACCAGAACTACACGTGTATGCAAAATTTCAGCTCAATTGGACGTCGCTAAGTGGTTCAAAATTAACTTGCAAAAAACCCAAACATACTGACGTATAAAGCAAATTAAATAAAAGCTTGTAAAAAAGTAAATGTTTGGCGCAGCATAATGCGTCAAAGAATAATCGGTCCTTATTTTATGGATGGAAATTTAAATCTAAATACTTATTTAGAAATTTTGAATAAATTTGTTTTGGGCGAAATCAACAATAAAAACTTAATTAGAAGTAAAATAATTTTTCAGCAAGATGAATGTCCAGCACTTTCTACAGTTCTAGTTAGACAATGGTTACGATAGGTGGATTGGCCGTTATGAACTAACAGCGTGACCAGCCCGTTCGCCAGATCTAACCCGTTGGATTACTTCTTATGGGGGTATTTAATGCAAATAGTACATGCAAACGATTTCGAAGACGACGTAGATTTATTAAAGCAACAAATTGTGGATGCTGTTGCAACCAATATGAAGATGGGATCTCATCTGTCTATGACGAATTTAGAAAAAAATTAGAAAAATGTGTATTAGTAGGAGGACTACATGTGGTATGGTTTTCAACTTAGTTGAATAAAATGTTATTTCTTTTTAAAAATTGTTATTTCCTTACCCAAGTAACAATTTAAGTTTTATCACAATCTACAAGAGGTTATTAAGTCTATATAATAAAACTGATCGTAAAACTGTTTACACTAGGTAACCTCTTAAAAGCAACAATAAATCCGGCATAAAACAAAAAAAGACCTGGTTATAAATATCTTCCTTAAAACTATCAATAAAACCAACAGTACTTTAGTACCCAAATCTGCAAGATGTTATCAAATCTACCATAAAACCTTTTATAAAATCTTCTTAAAACCGTTAGTACTTGCATTCAAATTTTAAGCCTGCTTTGAGAACATCATAAATACTTGTGTCTTTAATAATTCTTTGTCTAAAATTTGTTCCACTTAAACTGTTATATATAAACTGTAAACTAAATCTGAAAATGTCGCCAAGTAGGTACCTAATGAAATACGTCTGCCTTGATTGAAATATCTGCATGTGCTAACGTTTTAAAATTTAATATTAATAAACAATCAAGTATCAAGAAATTGTCAACGCAGACCACTTTATTGATAAAGTATATTAAAAAACTTTCAAAAAAATCACGCACCTTTCATTTGTCAGCTTTACAATTAATAAAAAACCCTAGTTTTAGCTTACTCAGTATGATTTTGGGCTTTTTGGGGGGTTTATATGACAGGTTTATATGACATATTAACACATTTTAGATAGTTGCAGGCTAAATGTAAACAGGTAAACAGTAAGGATAAGAAAAATATACCTAAATACTGTTGCCCCAACTTTGTTCAAACATGTCTGCCTTAGTTAACAGAAAAAAACATGGCTGAAGATTTGATAAAACCGTTTATTTTAATAGAATACCCTATTAAGAGTTTTTGGCTTTAGGAAATATTTTTATAAAACAAAAAGTTTTATTAAATTCTAATTGCTTCACTTTATTAATATTTTAAAGCCTGTAAGACTTTACCCAGCATTACTACTCTTCTTTAAAACCCTCAAGATTTGTCTCTGACAATCTCTAATCCAAATGTACTTGGCTTAGATAACATAACCTAAAAAAAACATTATTTATTTGGTGTGTTTTTGAGTGTGCGATCATTAATTTCTCGTTATTACTGTAAGTGGGGGAATCAAAGGATTTATAAGTGCTTTATAAAAACCAAAAAGTTTTAACGTAGCTTAATAAAGCTACCAAAAAACTATTAGGTTTTAAGGAACCTTTACCAATTATCGTTAAAAGCAAATAGTATTTATCATAACATATATTAAGGGTAAGACTACTTAACCCAATAGTGCCTATTGTATGATTTATCATACAGACGTTAGGTTGTCTCTAGTGAAGTGTAAACAAATCGAGTGTGATAAATTCAGTGATTTTATTCATCTAAAGTGTTAGTTGCATATATAGACAATAAGCTTAGGAAAATTCGATAGTTTTATACTTGAATAAGTTATAACTGAACATTCTATAACCAGTAAATTTTTACGCAGCAGAAAATGAGCTCACGGTAAGATTATGTTTCACAATTTTCATTTGGATGTAATTTATTTGAATTTTATTCATATAATAATTCTTTATGCATATTATAGGATGTAATTATACCATTTCATAGTCATATCAATTCTTTCTGTAATTGTAGCAGCGGAAAAAACTTTTCGTATGATATATCATACGGTAGGCAGATGGCGGTATGAATGTTAGTTTTGTTTCAGAACTTCTTTTTCATTGAATGAGGCTATGGACCTTATTTTGGCCGTAACAATATGAAGCAATTTATAAAGAGATCGCCAATTCGCTATGGCTTGGAATTTTGGTGCCTCACAACCCCCCAGGGGTACTTATTGAAATTCAACCCCTACACGGACATTGGGGATAAAATCGAGGGTAAAACTTTGGGATCCAGTGTCACCAAGAAACTTTGTATGAGATATATTCCCCCGCATTCAACCATATATTTGGATAATTCTTTGAACTCCCTACTATTACTTGAGTTTCTGCAAAATAATGAAATTTAATGTATTGGTACCATCCGCTCTGACCGTATAGAGAAACCTCCTTTAAAAGAGCTGCAAAAAGAAAGACGAGGGACTTCTCATACTCTGATTGACTCTAATAGTGGTATTCAACTCACCAGATGGCACGACAATAGTCAAGTGAATGTCGCAACCAAAATCAAAAACAAAGACATTTGTTTGACAAAAGGCACGTGCAAAAGATGATCTGAACAACAAAGGAAGCAAGTTGGTGTGGATCAACCGACACTTAAGTCTCTATAACCAAGGAATGGGAGGTGTGGATATGTTTGATAAAATGAGAGGACTCTATCGTATACGAATCAGATCTCGCAAATGGTATTGGGCAATGATTCGCCTTTGCTTGAATGGATCGGTAGTCAACATGTGGCTTCTTTATCGTTTTGTCTATCCAAAAGTGTCCCGGTTTTTGAGAAGAATTGTTCTCACAACTTTAACTGCCCCTGAACATTTAGCTGGCCCCAAACCAAAATGTAGTAAGAATATATTGAAAGAGGTCAGGTATGATAAAACTGATCACTTGATTGATAAAACTGCTACACAAAGACGTTGTGGTTATTGTGGCAAATGTACAAAATTTTCTTGTGTCAAATGTAACACAGGATTACATCCAGATATTTGCTTTCGAAGATATCATACCCCTTCTATGTGATATATTCTGCTATTTTCTCCTAAAATTTGTTGAATATTTTGTATTATAATAAATACATTTTTTTAATAATATTCTACATGTATATTCCTATGGTATGATATATCATACGTCAAAAAAATCGATGAAAATGCACAGGAATAAATAAAATGTGATTTGACAAGCCCTAAATGAAGGTCAATCAATATTTTTTTCAAAAGTTTTCCAAAAAAATTGTTCGGCACTATTGGGTTAAGAGTTATTAGTTTTATTGCTTGATAATAAGGAGTACTTGAAGACCATATCTTAAAACTCCCATAAAACCTAAAGATTTATAAATGTCTACCACAAAACTTAAAATATTTAAAATCCACTATAAAACTTAATGAGTTTATTTTGGTTTTGAATAATGCAGCAATTAAGTGGCTATAAAACCAATAGGTCTTAAAGAGCGAAGAGGTTTAACAAATTGCTTTAAAGATAACTTGAAGGCCTTTTTTTAAGTGCATATTATCTGCAGATAAATTGGTATGCACAAAAGAAATAATAAAACCCAGTTCGGTTTATTTACCTTCTTAAATCTGTGATAAAACCCAATAAATACTTGTTGGCATTTAAATTGTTACTTGGGTATTTTGGAACTGAACTCCGTATTTAAGCTTTTCTTCACAATTGAAAAACCTAAAATTTTCAATAAAAAAATTTAAAAAAGGTAGTTTACTTATTAAAGACGATTTCATATTTTCTAATTTTTAGAATACCATATACAATTTATCTTAAGTTTGACACCTGTTTATGACTTCCTAAGACAAGGAAAACTTTTTATAAAGAATGACTTTTTATCGGCAAATCAAAAATAAGAAAGTTTACAAGAGGGCGGTATCTCATCCGGGGACACACGCGGGTCGAATTAAGTACTTCCTCGTTTTTAATTTTTCTTGTTTTTTAAGTTGGTTAAGTAGGAAAATGCATGGCATAATTCTTCGTAACATAGCATAGCAAGATCTTCACATTCAGATTGCTCCTCCTCCTACATACTAAAAAAGATTACCCAAGGCCGTAAAAAGAGGAGTGGATCGACTCCATTTTATCCTGACATATAATAAAAAAAATTATGGCACGAAAGCTCATATTTAAGGTGCCAGATAAGGAATATTCATAAAACTATATAATAAAATTTATTATCTATGGGTTCTACTAATACCTTACAAATGAGGACGATTCTGCACTACACTTTTATTGTTGCCACGATATTAAAATAATCGAGTGAAATTTGTAGTGGAGTGTTGCCGATTGCGAATGCCTGTTTGACAATATAAATTGAATAGAATTTGGCTCGTATTTAACTTCAACAGCACCACCTAAAAGTTAAATCTACCCCATTCGAGCAAAATATTAATCAAATGGGCATTCGCAGTCGCCCACGTTCGACTACAACTTCTACTGGTCTTATTAAAAATACTGGTAATTGTTAAGAACACCGACTTCTGGAATTTCTCCAATTTTTTTGCATATATGTGTTCACAGAGGTTATAGTGATCGTTCCTGATAGTTGAAATGTGCTTATTTTGGAAAACTACCCCCTACAATAGGGGTATTTTTGAAAAAAAATTTATGGTCCTTGCGCTAAATAAAATCATTAGGGCAAGGACAATTTACTACTTCCGGCATTTCGCATTTTTTTTTTTCAAAACTGCCTCTATTTTAGGGGGTAGTTCTCAAAAATAAGCACAACATTTCAACTATTATAAACGATTACTATAACGTCTGTGAACACATCTAAGCAAAAAAATTGGAGAAATTCCAGAAGTCGGTGTTCTTAACAATGACCAAAATACTTTATTAAGATTTGAATGTAAAACTGAAATACCAATATGCTAGATGGGGTACGGGAATTAAATAACACTCACTAAATTGAAATAAACGAACACTATATTTCAATTATAGCGACCTTTCTTTACAACGGCGCGTTACAGAATGAATAATCTTAATATCTCAATTCACATATTATCCCATTATCGTAATGCAAGAACGTGACAAATACCAAAGCAAAAAGTAATATACGAAATATCAATAAAAGTTCCGGTTGATGTTCACACGGTTACCTAATCCTGACACCATAATACGTTCTCGAATTATACTCTGTCGACATAGCACCGAGGGATGTCTTCGAGGGCCTAGAAATGTGACATTTTTGAGGTCTGTAGGAGAGGAAGGTACCAGTTTTTATAAAATGTTTTTTTAAGGAAATTCTCAAAAATTGCATAAAAGGTCTCGGCGGTTAAGTATATGGAATTGGGCCCAGAGGCTTATTGGGCTATTCATGCACATGAATATTGCTTATGGCTAGGAATGCTCACTAAAATATATAATACACCTCTATTACCAGAGTTATGGGGGTAGCAACCTTCAACTTTAAAATTTTTTTCAAAACTATTGAAGATAATTAATTGAAATTAATAGGAGACGTTGATATAGAATAGCTTTATATTTTACATTTTTTTTACATTCACATTACGTCATTTAGTATATAAAAAAAATAATTTAATTTTTGAGGGTGCTGTTTTTATATCAAGCCCTTGAGTGATACCTACCAAATAAATCTATATTATTTAACACTAACATAATTATCGTGTGTAAAAATTATTTTAAGGTCAGATTGGTGGAAGATGCTTAAAAATATAAATCTAAGTAATGAAAACAGGCACACAAAAAAAAATAAGTGCGAAGACTTAGGCCACTTAATTTCTACTCATTTGGAAGCTAATAATCGAAGAAATATACTACCACTTTTAACTTGGCTCTCAATAATTTTTTTTGCTTAAGAGTTATTGATTTTATTAAACAATATATGCTTAGGATATTTTAATTAATCCATCGTAATATATCCTCAGGAAGGGACACTAGCGAAAAATGTTCATCTTTTGGGTAGAACAGTTTTCCCCTGAAGAGCGGGGGTTGGGGCTATCTTTTGAATTTTTAATGGAACTCTCCATTTTTGATCGCGTATTCTGATTCTACGAAAAAAATTGCATAACTTTTGTACCAAAAATTTTTTTCTCCCACTCCACCCTGATGGGCGGGTATGGGGGTGTAACTTTCGAATTTTCAAAAACCTGCAGGCGAACATCTCTGAACTAGGGCATTTTTATGAAAAATGTTTCAAACAAAAGATTTCCCTGTCTGAACTAAACAAATTTTGTTTGAAACATTTTTCCTGAAAATGCCCTAGTTCAGGGACGTTCCCCTGCAGGTTTTTGAAAATTCAAAAGTTACCCCCATCGCCGGTCATCAGATAATATAGGGGGAGAAAAAAATGTTTGGTACAAAAGTTATCTAATTTCTTCCGTAGAATCAGAATACGCTATAAAATACATAGGGTGCTATAAAAAATTCAAAAGTTAGCCCCAAACCCCGCTCATAAGGAGTGGGGTGTGGAAAACTGTTCTATCGAAAAGAGGCCTCCCTCTGAACGGAACAACTTTTGTCTGAAACATTTTTCGCTAGTGTTCCTGAGGAGATATTATTGTGGATTGATTAAAATGGCCTAACCATATCGAGCAGCGGCCGAGTCCTCGAAAGTCGTCGTTTTAAAGGCGAACCCAATATTGCGGTATAATTTTATGAGACCTTTACAGATTTGTTTATTAGGTCAGTTTATATACAAAATTAACTGGACGACTGTGTATGGTGGTCGTGTCCTATTTTATTGGCCGAAAACTTAAAAAAACTGAAAATATGAATTTTAAAGTTTAACTCTATATAACTTTGAAAGCAAGGAAGATACGGAAATGTTTTTTTTCAGTTTAAAAGGCAGAACATTGACCTTTAAATTTATGTATAATTTGCTGCAAAAATATAAAAAGTAATCTTCAAAAATTAATGTTATTTTAGGAATTGCACAAATATTTAATGTTTTTGTTATATTAAACCTGCTATAAGTCGGTTATAAACAGAGGAAAATAAATTTTATTCTGTTCAAAAACTGGCAAATTTTATGGGCTTTAATTTGTCTCGATTAATAATGGGTCTATGTTTAAAAATAAAGGAGATACAGAGCTCTATTCACGACGAAACGTGGGGCGGCGGCAGAGCCGCAAGACTCCCTCTTGCCCGCTCAACTCGCGACGAGCTACATACAGTACAGTATTTGTTTACGATTTGTGTCGTTTAGTTTATGTGTATGCGTGTTTTATAATTTGCTGTGTGGTGTTTTATGCGATTTTGAAGACAAATAAGTTTTACTTTTGTGTATGTTGACAGTCTTATGTTTACTTGGAGTTTTAAAAGGTAGTAGGTAATTATTTGTAGGTTTTTGGCGTACCAAATCTAACGTGTTGTAAAATTTGCAGAATTACGATGAGTAAAGATACCTGTATTTTTCGCTGTAAAACTATAACCGAATACACGGGTGTTAAGTAACCAACACTTCAGGGCTTCGCTACGATTTTTTCGGCAGCAGAAATCAAAAAAGACGATGTTTCCTTACGAATATTATCACAACAAAATCAAATATGTGGAAAACCTAAAAATTTTAAATTTCACTTAAGTTGCAGAAAATCATTTTGCAGTAAAAACAATATTAATAAAATAATTGTATCCAAACAAAATGTTACAAAAGATCCGTGTTGCAGCACTAGCACATACTAGTACATATTCCTATTTACCCTTTCAGATATTATTACCAAGTACGCCTCTGGATAATGAGTCATATTGGCATAGTGGAAAAGCTATATCCCAAGAACTATGGCTGGGTCTGCGAAAATGATATTTTAATCCCCAAATTCGCTACTAGTCCAGTCAATGAAAGAGTTGTAGAGAAAATTTAGGAGGAGAGAATGTTCCTCTTCAGGGATGTGTTGGGGGTAAACATACTAAAAGTCCCCGCCCCTAGCCCCGCCGTTTCAGGGAGAGAAGGGGGTAGAAACGTTAATTTTTTCGATTCTTCGCTTATAACTCGGAAACGATGCGTCGAATGGAAAAAAAGGTAATCTATGCAAAATTAAACGTAATTAAATTCCCCACAAGAATGTTTATATTCATTTTCTTCCTATGTGTTATAGTTTACGAGATACTCGCCAGCGAAAATCGATGATTAATAGAAAAAAATCAATTATGTACCTTGAATATTTCTACCAAAGCGGTTTACCGTGGTCTGCTAATAAATCACAGTCACAAAACAATCTTTATTTTACAACACTCGACGTATTTACTAACGTAATATTTTGTCGAAATCTATACATTTTCTTAAATATACAGTGTGACTCACTTAAAATGAAGATACCCTTATAACTTTTTCATTTTGTTTCCGATTTGAATCAAATTTTAGCCAACTATAGAACAAATTAAGATCTACTTGTGACCAGAAAATCATTCACCTGCTATAAAGGCAAAGCCACCTGCGGTACCAAAATACGATAAAGAATAAAAAATCACATTGATTCACGTTGCCACCACAAATTACGGAAACGATCCCCTTTGCCAGATGAGCTTATGTACGAGAAATCCCCCATCAATTACCAAACCAAATTTTGGTGTATGTACGTTTGTGGCGCCGATTGGATGTATTTTTTAGAATTTCTAACATTCATAATGTTTTACTTTTTTCAGCATATTTTGGCACCACAGGTGGCTTTGCCTTTGTAGCAGTCGAATGTTTTTCTGGTCATGAGTAGATTCTAATTTGTTCTATACTTGAGTAAAATTTGATTCAAATCGGAAACAAAATAAAAAAGTTATAAGGGTATCTTCATTTTAAGTGAGTCACACTGTATATTTAAGGAAATGTATAGATTTCGACAAAGTATTACGTTAGTAAATACGTTGAGTGTTGTAAAATAAAGATTGTTTTGTGACTGTAATTTATTAGCAGACCACGGTAAACCGCTTTGATAGAAATATTCGAGGTACATAATTGATTTTTTTTTATTAATCATCGATTTCCGCTGGCGAGTATCTCGTAAACTATAGCACATAGGAAGAAAATGAATATAAACATTCTTGTGGAAAATTTAATTACGTTTAATTTTGTATAGATTACCTTTTTCCATACGACGCATCGTTTTCGAGTTATAAGCGAAGAATCGCAAAAAGGAACCTTTCCACCCCCACCCCCCTGAAGCAGCGGGGACTTTTTGTATGTTTACCTCCTAACTACACCCAACACATCCCCGAAGAGGAAAATTCTCCCCTCCTAAATGTTCTCTACAATCCCCTTTTGGGCATTCATTGATTGGACTATACCAAGACCTCAATTCCACAGGAAATTAGAAAAATTATAAGTCTTTTTTGTAATGAAAAGAATTGCAACAGTAATAAATGCGCCTGTAAGAATGAGGGAATGCTTTGTTCAATCGAATGTAAATGTAATATGAATTGTAACAATATTACCAACTTTTCAGAAGAACAGGAAGAATAAGCTTTATTAAATAATTAAATCATTTTAAATATTCATAAAGCTCTTTTTTTAGAACGCCAATCAACACTCCTTTATTATTATAAGTAGGTAGGTACTAAACGAAAATTACAAAGGTATGTTAAAATTACGTCTATGATTGACTTCTAAAATAAGCTTATTGTTTTATTTATAATAAATTATCATTCAATCCCAATCTAAAGTTAAAAATCTATTATATTTAGGGCGACATTCTCACTGCGAACGCGTCTAGTTTGATGATGAGTAGTGCGATCGGACTCTGGCGGGTGGCTCTGCCGCATACCGTGCCTCGCTGTGTTTGAACGGCCGTATCTTTTTAAAAATAGACCCAATATTAATCGAGACAGAATAAACCCTATAAAATTTGTCAGTTTTTGAATAAAAAATCATTTATGTACCTCTTTTTATAAGCGAATTACGGTAGGTTAAAGATAATAAAATATTTAAACATTTATGCAATTCCTAAAATAACGTTAATTTTTAAAGGTAAACTTTTTTATCTGTGCAAAAAATGATATATAAAATGAAATAGAAATGTTTTTTCTATAAACCTGTAAAAATTCAGGTTTCTGTCTCAAATATTTTTGAAGCTATATGAAGTTAAATGTTAAACTTAAACTTTCCAATTTTTTTACGTTTTCTGGCTATGACATAGGTGTTGACCAACGGAGACAGTCGTCCATTATGATTCTTATGTAAAAAAACATGCTCAGTCGAATGGTAAGGGTCCCAATAAATTATACCTCGACATTGGGTTTTTGAACGCAAATGCCAGGCGACCGCCGCACTAATATTGTCTAATAAAATCAATACTTGTTAAGCAAAAAAAAACTGAGAGCCAAGTTAAAATAGTAGTATATTTTTTTGATTATTAGCATCCAAATGAGTAGGAATTCAGTAGTCTAGGTCTTCGCAATTAATTTTTTTAAGCACCTTCCATCAATCTGACCTTGCAGTAATTTTTACACACGATAATTATGTCAGTGTTAAATAATATAATTTTTTTGGTAGCTGTCACTCAAGGGGTTGATATAAAAACAGCACCCTCAAAAATTTAATTATTTTTTTTATATACTAAATGACGTAATAGAAATGAAAAAAAAAATATAAAGTATAAAGCTATTTTATATCAACGTCTCCTATTAATTTCATTTAATTACTTTCAATAGTTTTGAAAAAGAATAATTTTGAAGTTGAGAGTTGTTACCCCCATAACTCTGGTAATATAGGGGACAGAGGTTTATTATATATTTTATTGAGCATTCCTAGTCATAAGCAACATTCATGTGAATGAATAGTCCAATAATCCGCCATATATTTAACCACCGAGTCCTCCCAAGCAGCAATTTTAGTAGTTTCTACGTAATAGTTATCATTAGGGGAACTTTAAAGGTTTCCGCAACTAAGGACTGTTATGTAATGGGAACCATCCTTCTACCAAGTATTCACCAAAATGGGAAATAATAATTACGTGGAAAACTACTATTCCGGTACTTCTACCGTTACCGTGTCGAAAACTAGGTTATTACGTAAACGGGATGTAACCAAGTAGTAGAAATGACTAACTTTTGGAACAGCTCAGCTGACCGAAATGAGAGCGCAAACTATATATTTGGCTCTCTGTTATTCGAATAGCAAATTAATGACTTACTGAGTTTAAGCACATGATATGTCCAAGGTCCAAGTTAAGGTGATTATACACAACATGCATAAGCATATATTATAAATCATGATGTTTTGCATTTACCCTGGGTGTGGATATTAAAACCACCACTTGTTTTCTGTAAAATGTTATCATGATGCTTCGATAAAAAAGACGCCCCCTCGAGAAAATGGTTTTTTCGGAAAAAAAAATTTTTGCAAAAATTATGTGCACAAGCAAAACTGCAAAATTTTTTATGGAAAACGTTTTTTTTTTAATTTTATATATAATAAAGTAATAATCTATTTAGAAAACATATTTGTAAATGACTAGGTATAATAAAAAGAAATTTTTTATTGAATTATATTTTTATCTGTGTCAATATGGCGTCTTCATCCAACAACAGAAAAATGACGATTTTAATTGCAGTAACTTAGAGGTTGCAAAAACCAAAATTATTTCCCTACAAGTTACATTTACTATAAAGTAGCAGATGTCACCAACGTTATAGTTGTTGTTACTTTAAAAGTGGTGACGGGAACTACAACATTTCACTGTGTAGTTATATTTACCTAGATGTAGCAAATGGGACCAATGACGCTATAAGATCTTAGTAACTGTTGCTACCAACTTATTTTCATGTTGGTAGAATTGGCAGAATCGATAGGTAATTTTTTTTTTAATTGGCAACGCAGTAATAACTGTTAAAGTGTCACTGTCACTGTGTGTGATAGGAATATGTGGATTAAAAATACTTTTATACTTTTACAAGTACTTTATTATCTGATATTATTAGAAAGATATTATTTGGAAAGGGCACATATCGAACAATTTGATGGATGCCCCAGACGGTGAGCATCTTATGTCAGAGGTAGGTGTTTATTATGTTCTTACTTTTATGTACCTATTTAATTGTTTGAGTTTTTTAGGTTGCATTGATATTGGGAGTTTACGGTGCCTGCCGTTGCGGTGAACTGACCTTCTTAAGCGTCGAAGATATAAGAGATAAAGAATAATATCTGTATATATCCATACCAGATACCAAGACAAATAAATTCACAGTTTTAAATGAAGGTATGAAGGATTTTCGGTAAACTCACTTGATTCAATTAGGAAATATGTGTCTGTAAGACCGCAAAATGTGTCTCACGAAAGATTTTTCGTAAATTTTCAAAAGGGAAAGTGCACTGTCCAATGCGTTGGATTAAATAAGCTCTAAAAAATTCCAAGAATTGTAGCTGATTATTTGCAACTGCCAGATGCAGATTTGTATACTGGCCATATAGCATGCGCCGTTCCTCATCAACTCTTTTGGCCAATGGTGGGGGTGACATTACCACCCTTAAACGTCACGGTGTGTGGAAATCATCCACCGTGGCGGAGGGTTATTTGGAAGATTCAGTCTCAACAAGATTGTTATTGCTAAAAAAATTCAGGGAGAGCAGCACAACGAGTCAGGCAATACAGACGTCGTTACTAGTATAGAGAAAAATTGTGTACAGAAGAGCAGTTTTCTTTGTGAAAAATCGAATATGATGACAATAAATGTTAACATAAATATAAATAAGTGTTAGTGCATGGATTCTTTGTTTTGTTAATTTTCCAAATAATGGAGACAATAAATAAATTCCTTGGACTTTATTTTATATTAAAATTACTCTTTAGTGACTAAATCACTTTACCTCACTTTAGCTTACTACTTTATCTCATTAGTGACTTATGGGCCACTTTATACATTCAAAGTCTTATCAATAAAGATCACTTTATATGAAAATGTTGGATAAATATATTTATTAACGTAAGGTGTGTAATAATGGAAAAAGAGTTTTCATATTTATTTAGTGATCAGTTTACATTTAATTTCATTCAATTCAATTTATTGTACATAAATAATGTCTTATGACGTTATACCGACATTGTCCGTTCCCCATCGACACAATATTTATTAAATTTGGAGTTTTTATTCGGCAAATTCATTTAATATGCTCAGTGGATCACTAACTGAACTATCAATCTGTGTGTTAAAGACAAGTTGTAATTTTCGAGCAGTACACAGTATCATTAATCACTACAACTGTTATAGTTTTCGATTATCTTCTTGTGTTGATGGGAGCACTTTTGCACTTGTTGCCAAAGATGATGGTTTTGCTGTGGCGAAATAATCTTTCATGTTTGCATCATATTCTGAAAAATCACTATTTCTCTACTACTGTTTAACTGTTTCTTCAGTTTTCTATAAAACGTGGATGAGTGCTGATAAACTTTATTTCGCTTTCACTGAGCATTTCAGATGCCGCCATTTTATTCAATGACAATAATTATATAAATTGTCTTAAAAGTTAATATTACTCTATAGTAGATTTTCAAGGTATATGTAACTTTTAAGTAATTTTCAATTAGTGGGGAGTAGTAAAGATAACTTCAAAGCCCCTTTGTTCGCAGAAATAACCTCATTTTTACTCGAGATGTCACTAATAAGTTAGACTATTTTCAAGTGGTCTTGAAATCTTCTTGAAGTCTTCTTATTACTTGAAAACAATCAAAAATGCCTTGCCACAATCCACAAAAAACACTATACTGTTAAAATTTTAAGATACTTAGCCAGGCCAACGGAAAAACACAAACTGTTTTGACAAACGTTTAACGACTGTCAACAAATGTTTGACCACCACGCCATGTTGGAAGTCACGTGGTTTGGAGGTTTGGTTTGCCTAAGCTAATTACAGGTTAGATTTCCAACCTACAAAAAGAGTCCTATTTTATTAGGACAAAGTATCTAGAATTACATAAACATTACACTGTACTAGATCTTAGCTGAAATTACGGGAACCAGACAGAAATTTTAATAATAGCTACGCAATATTCTTAAATCTTAAGAAATATATATATTTTTGAGGTTAGCTGTGACGTCACGTACCATAAGCTATAAATCAACATTCACAAAGGTTACCAACCCAAATATTTTTGACAGATGGCAAAATACATTTTCCCCTAACAATAATACCAACAATATGTTTTGGATGCTGTCATGTGTGCACATATAATAATAATAATAAATGGTCTATATAACGAATTCCTTTTAACTTTTTTAACGGAAACCAAATCGAAAGGGTGTAAGTGTGATATATCGTTGAAATTGGAATTTTTACTGCTTTTCAATGGTTCGATTACAAATTGTAAGTAATCATAAAATAAACAACTTGTGCCAAAATGCCACTAAACGTAATCCGATCTCAACCAAAACCTTTTCAGAACTTCTCTTGGGTACTAACGAAACCCTCATGCAAAATTTCATCCAAATCCGTTTAGTAGCTTCGCCGCTATCGTACTAACATACATACACACACACACACACACACACACAGACATTTTTCAAAAACCACTTTTTTGGATTCCTGGGACCTCAAAACGTAAAGATTTCATGTGATCTCAATTTTCGATTTTGGACTAATTGTAGTAACCTCCCACAATCTTATTGTGGGTAGGTTAAAACGAATGGGGGCGGCAACTAAAGTCGCGCGATTCGAATATTATCGTTAGCAGCTACTTTTTCCGATTCATGGCTAAATTTTTTATTTTAAATCAGTTATCTTATTGGGTAGAGCTTGTAATATTTCGAAAGCTTCATCATGTTTATTAGACATTATATTATTATTATTATGTATATTATATTAAAAACAAAGAGTAAATCAACACGGTACGTGTTTGACATCTACGTAAATATTATTTATGATGTTTACATTATTGTCACCCACTAACCTGTAAAGTTTATATTTATAATATATCGCACAGCAAAACTGCTGACTTAAAAATATATATACCAAGTGCATCAAGGAAAGAAGAGATGTTAGTTACCTAGTTGTTTGTCACTCTTGAAATAAAGAAGTCGTTAAAAACTGTCCGCATTATTATGTTCTTGCCCTGTAGAACCCAATAATTTTTTTATCCAATTCCGATAAGAGTGAGTTCCCAGAAGGATGAAATACAAAGTGTATGGCGATAATGGTTTTATTGAGTCGTCTAGCTTTGTCAAATAAATTTTTGGACAAATTCGCTCGTCTTTTCAAACACTCATATTATAGTAGTTTTCGAAATTATTATAGTTTTAAATGATTGGGATAGAATCAGCAAGGGTAGCCTAAACACTGCAAGGAGTGCAGCAAAATGTTTTGGATTAAATTCGATTGACTTAAGTCATTTGTGAAAACAAGAGAATGTTCAAAATTGTGGTTTTTGCAGGGACCGAAACCGAAATATTAATTTCATTAAATAACGTATACCATTTTCAGTTTTCATAGCAGCGACAATTTGGTTTTTATTTACGGTTTCAGTTGTCAAGGCAGCAACAATTCGGTTCTCGGTTATGGTATCGGTTTACAGATTCGCGGCAATTCGGCTTCTGTTAGAAAAAAATAGTAATTACGGTTTCCGTTTTTGGCTTTTTACTTGCCTTTTACCTTATATAATCTTTATAATGGACGAATCGACTTAGATATGGTTTTCACCATACAATTTGGTATTTCTACATCATGGTTTAAAGATTTGAATTTTTGATTTCAACCATATTTTTTGAACTTTAAAGTCATAAGTATGGTGCGGATTTCGATTTCGGTTTCAGTCCCTGGTTTATTGTTTTTTACGGTTTCTCCTTAATATCTTTGATTGTATAGTTCTATCGTAATGAAGAAAAAAAAACAAATTGTTCCTAATCAAATTGGGAAGAAAACTAAATTTGTCCGAACCTTTCTGATAAATTTTTTAAGTTGCGACAGATAAAAACAAATAGGGGCCATTTTTAAACGATTAATAATAACTTAAACAATAACGCACATATTTTAACGAAACTTCAGGAGAATATAACTGTAATGGAGCAATCGTCAAACCAAATTTTATATCAAAACAACAACGCCAACTAGAAAACAAGAGCAAAGTCGAAAACGAATCATCGATTATTTAAGTGTATCAAGTCGTACAACAAAAATTATTTTTTTAAATTGTAGTTTCTTTGTGTTCTTTTCAGTGGTATTAACACATATAAAAAAAAACCGCTGCCTAAGGAATCACTACTTCCACATCCAGATTTTCTATCCAAGTCTCTCACAACGAAAAAATTTTGTATGTGGAAATAATTGTTTATGAAACTTTAATAATATAATATTTGAAATCCTCTATCCCAAAAACCCATAAAACGATACCCCACATCGGTAGTGGGGTGGGTGTGGTGATAGGGGATAGTGGGGGGTGGATGAACTAAAAAAATATTTTGAGGTTTTTGGTTCTTGTACACAATACACACACTAAATCACAATATTTTCTCATCCCCTTTAATAATGGGTAATGGGGGTGGCTAATGCCAAAAAATTTTTTGAGACTTTAGCTTCTATGCGGTTTCGCAATTCTTCCTCAGTTTGAATTGGCTGACTGTAAACCAAGGTCTTGAGATGTCCCCAAAGAAAGTAATCCAGACTGTTTAGGTTTGTGGATCTAGCTGGACATGACTCTGTTCCCCCACGACCTATCCAGCGATTATTAAAGTTTTGGTTTAAATACCCGCGAGCCAGAGCACTAAAATGGGCAGGTGGATCGTCGTGCATAAACCACATGCGATTTCGAATTAAAATATGAACATCTTCCAGTGGTGGCTGATGAAATTTCAATTTTTTTTCTCGCCTGTGGTGCATGGGACCCATACGAAATATGGGAAATAACATCTAGAGAAGCACTTCTCTAATGACCTCTAAAAAATTTGGAAGAAGCAGTTTGCGAAAAAAATTTTTTAAAATTCGGTAGCCTCCCTGGTCTAGAGACTTCTGTTTATTATAATTTTTTTTGTCATATACATTTGGCTTTTCATAAAAATACAACAACCCGTTTTTGAGTTTATGAAAATGTTTTCATTATTAACTGAAATACAATGAACTGAAATTTTGTAATTTACAATTTAACAAATTACAATATTCCAATTCGTTGTATCTCAGTTAGCAATGAAAATATTTTCATAAACTCAAAAACGGGTGGCATTTTTATGAAAAGTCAAACGTATATGACAAAAAAAATAATAAACAGGAGTCCTTACACCAGAGGAGGCTACTGAATTAAAAAGAAAAAAATTTTTTAGGGATCATTAGAGAAGTGCTTGTCTAGATGTTATTTCCCACATTTCGTATGGGTCCCATGCGCCACAGACCTTGAAAAAAAATATTGAAATTTCACCAGCCACCAACAGAATTGGCAAATTATCATCAAGAAACCGGCGATAATTATTTCCATTTAATCTGTCTGGTAGAAATTAAGGGCCAATAAGGTAATCTCCAATAATTCCAACCCACACATTTAATGAGAATTGCACCTGGTGATGAGATTCCACGATTGCATGCGGATTTTCCTCGGCCCAAAAATGATTGTTATGAAAATTTCTGATACTGTTTCTCGTAAAACTAGCTTCGTCCGTGAATAAAATTTTCGTGTCAAATAAAGGATTTTGGGTAACTTTTCGAAGAAACCATTGGCAGAAATTCACTCATAATGGAAAGTCTCGAGGAAGTAGAGCCTGAACCCGTTGAATGTGATAGGGATATAATAAATAATCATGTAGAATCCTCCATACTAGAACATGGGCGATATTTAAATTATTGGCAACTTTCCTCGTACTTATGTCGGAATTTTCCTCAACTGAATTTAAAACAGCTACCTCAAATGCTGGAGTTTTTGCAGTCCGAGGTGCTCCTTTTAAGTGATTATTTGGCTTAAAACTTCCTGTATCACATAACCTTCTGTGGGTGCTTGAAATCGTCCGAGCATCAGGAACAATTCTATTTGGGAAGCGCTCTTGATACAGTCGCCGGGCTTCGTACGCGTTCCCGTCAGCAAGCCCATAAAAGTAATGCATGTCTCCTGATTCGGTATTTGTAAAATTTACTAAGTTTTTGATTAATAAACAAGTTTTGTAACTTTAATGTCTCATGTAATAAAACATATATAACCAATATACAATACTTTATTGCTAACCACAACTATTACAGTTCTCGAATGCCATGTACAATTTAGTAACCGCGTCTTAACATGCTGGGAGTCTCGAGCCAAGTCCCCCGGAAGTCGTCCCATCGTCCTTTTCCCCCATTCCCCCGGCCTTCAATGCTACCAACTTAACAGTAACTTAAATAATGTCACAAGACACGTATCTAACAAAGAGGTGTCAAAATTGTTTACGTTCATAAAATAAGGAAATGTGTCTTTAGCATACTAAATGTTTCTAGTCTACAAGATAATTATTCTACTCTTTAACGGCTGAATTCGCATAGCCACAAGCAAATGAATGCATTTTATTTTTTAAATCCGCCGGACGAAAAAAGTCAAGGGACTATTTTTATGACAAGATAAACTGCAAATATGAAAATAATATTTATTTAAAAAAAAAGTGGCGTATCATTTTTTTAATTAAAAATATTGCAGGGGATGTTGTCAGGGACGCCACTGATGAAAATTTAAAAAACATTTATCCTGGAAAAAATGTGTTTTTATGCGTACTTTGCATGTACCAAAATTGTACCAAAAAACTGATTTTTTTGTTAAATTTCAACACCCTGTATCTCAGAAATAAATCGGTTGCGGACCTATGTTCATATAAAGAATTTTTCTTAAAATCATCCAAGGATTATCGCCCTTTAGGATCAGCATTCAATTATTAAATACCCTGTATAATTTTTTTAAACAATTTAATACAGTTTTAAGGCTAGGATTTTGCAGAGTGAGAGGGAAATATGCGTTTATTTTCATATTTAAAAAACCAGACATAGTATAATCTTTAAAACTGTTTTATATACTTGCTATTGTTCTAACGAATACAACTATATATTTTTTTTAATGTAAATTTCTGTTGAACTTGAATATCGTAGTTTCTCAATGAAAATATTCTTAATTTAATTATTAAAGAATGGCATTTAACTATATACAAAATTTACGATAAAAACTGTACATGGTTGTATTACTTAAACCAATAGGAAGTACCTGAAACTATTTTAAAGATTATACCTTTTATGATTTTTTAAATATTTGTAATAAATCGAAAATAAAGGCATATTTCCCTCCTACTCTGCAAAATCCTACTCTTAATAATAATGTATTGATTTAGATAAAAGATGCTCTTTATTAACGACCAAACACATAAATTGTTTAAAACTTTGCGGCTTTATAAACTTGTCATTAAGTCGTAGTGAAACATCCTAAAAATTTGCGTTATTATATTTCCACTGAATGTGGAAGTAATTAGGCCTCGCCGTCGCCCAGCACATCAATTGCCGCGGAGCCTTGATCATCTTATATCTGGCTGGATTGCTGGATACGGGAACGAGTGTTGAGCATTCTCTTCAATTTCATTACATCGCTTTAATACCACAAACTACCAAACAACACCGCTCTCTAATTATCTACGTATTATTCTCATAACCGGTCTCAATGCAGCATAGTAATTGCGGTGGTGCACTGTGCTCTAACCGCATAGGAAGGGCAATTTAAATATTGTCTAAATGTTGGTTGTGGCATTTTCTTATTATTTCTGTGTTTCTCATTGGGATGCTCTGCCACATATATTTTCTTCTACACAATTTTCATGAAATCTACAAAATAATACAATTGAGTCGTCCAGAATCAAAACTCACATTATCCAAAATCTGACTTTTTGGCTAGCACAGAAAAACTAGTTTGGAAGCAACCTTTTATCTGGGAAATATTCTATTGGTATATGCTTAAATGAATTTACAATAAAATAAGTCGATATTGTGAAAAAGAACAATAAATGATTCCATAAACTTAGAATAAAATACTAAAGTTTGGATAATGTGAGTTTTGATTCTTATTTATGGATAATGTGAGTTTTGGCAATTTAATAAGTGGATTTTGTGAGTTTTGATACTGTGGTATGGCTCATCAGAGATTAGATTGTAGAGCCGTATTTCTTTAGCTAATTTTATATCAGTTTCAAATCATTTATGTATCACATAGAGCAGATCATAAACATTTGTCAAAGAAACATCATTTTAATTGGGTTCAGGCGCCAATTACGAACATTAAAGCCATAAGCTGTGCATTTGCTATATTTCTATTTTTATTACAATTTAAAAATAACAATAAATGATTCCATAAACTTAGAATAAAATACTAAAGTTTGGATAATGTGAGTTTTGATTCTTATTTATGGATAATGTGACTTTTGGCAATTTAATAAGTGGATTTTGTGAGTTTTGATACTGTGGTATGGCTCATCAGAGATTAGATTGTAGAGCCGTATTTCTTTAGCCAATTTTATATCAGTTTCAAATCATTTATGTATCACATAGAGCAGATCATAAACATTTGTCAAAGAAACATCATTTTAATTGGGTTCAGGCGCCAATTACGAACATTAAAGCCATAAGCTGTGCATTTGCTATATTTCTATTTTTATTACAATTTAAAATGGATTGTAAGATTGCTTCTGTATCTGTACTAAGATTTTAAACTTCAACCGTAGTTAATTACACTAAATGCAACGATTGAAATAATAATTATTGATCATAATAAACCCATAACCCTATTTTATGACGTACTGATTTAAAAGTGATATATCTGATTCAACTAAAAAGCTAGATCACACAGAAATGAACTAGATCATAAACTCTTATGGAAGGGGTAAAATTCACTTACCCAAAGAAACAACATTGATTCACTTGGATCGAGCGAAATCGATTCCTGAGTGCCAAAGAAATACGGCTTAGATTGTTTAAGGGGTCGCTTGGCCCTGGGTTGGCCTTTCTTCACCTCGACCTAAAAGGTCTTTTGTGAATTACCCTGCATCTAGTTGTTGCCCAGGATTCCAAGACTTTTTGCAAAGCTTGCGATTTTCCTGGGAGCTAATTTCCCTATGTCTTCAGGCGTTAATTCCGTTAATTCAGCCTAATATCATCTATTTTATAGGAGATTAAGACAGAAGCAAAGTTACCTTACCCTACTTCGGTAACTGAAAAATGTTGAAATAAGTTTTAAGCTGTAAAAGGTAATAAAACAATCAGTGCAAATAAATGGCTTTATTTTGAAGTAATCGTTTACAAACAATTGTTTGTAAAACTGATTAAAGTTAAATTTGTTGTTTGTTTGTTTCAAAAGTAACATTCTCCAAAGGATAATGTGAGTTTTGACTCCAACATCAATCTTTGTAAATTTTTTACGCAGGGATAATGACAGTTTTGACTTTAATAAATATATGGCATTATAAAGTTCAGGCAGCGTTGATAGATGGCACTTTTACGTAAAAATTCGCGATTTTGGAGAATGTGAGTTTTGATTCTAGACGACTCAATTATCCTATACTAATAATACACCGTGATATACTAAGACGTGGACAAGTCGTAAAAAATAAATTATAGCGCACCATATAAAGTTACTTATATAGGAAACAAATGCTTCTCGTAACGAGAATGGTTACTCTATAGAAATACGTTAAGTATCAATATGCGATATACAGAGTCCCAGAATATTTGGACAATTTTGTACCAGAACTCACCACCGCTCATCTGAATAACGTGAGAATAGTTATTAAGGGGCACCAGTTTCACCCTCCCCCCCCCCCGCCCCTCAACGTATGGTGGTTGTTCGGTTAATTCTAAAAGACAACCAAGGACCGGGGTCCTGTAGTAAACGAGAAAGGTATATAAGTTCGTACCTACCGTGGATTGTTTACTGCCTCCAAAGTCTCTGCCTTCTTACGATGAACTTCTTATGGATCTATCACTTCTTAATTTCCTAATTACTATTACCGAGTTCTTCCCTTCAGCTTCTTAATCCAGGCGTTTTGGTTGTAAAATTGACCTCTGTGCTAAATTCGTGCCCTACGAAAAAATTTCTTTTTATTGTGTTTATTTGGACGTCTTGAATAACACTTGGTAGTTACGTCACGAAACACCTGGAGGATTTCGTGAAAAACTGCGTCGGAAGGCCGCGGAAACCGCGGATTCGCGATTAACTCAGTTTTTATAGCCCAAACGGGAACAACACCTATTATAAAAGTTGTGCATCTGTAAATTCTCTACCTTAAAGATCCTATACATTTTTTTCGTACCACTAACCGTTTTGGAGATACGACGGGGACTAAATGAAAAATGCATTGTTCCTCCAACATCTTCAGCAGTTCAACAGCATTTGTGTAGAGCGTATTATCAAGTTCAAACCTGGCTGGGAAAAGACATTGATCCCGAGCAGTGGGGCTGGATTAGGAAGAATGATATTTTGCAGCCAGTACCAACGCAGTTACCACCAGCACCAGACATATTGTTAAACTCAATTTTTTGCAACTGTATGAAGGATGCAGGAAAATGTAGTTGTAGGAAAGTAGGACTGAATTGTTCAACAGCTCGTGGCCATTGCCCATTATACGGTCACTCATCACTCATCACTCATCAGAATGAAAGTAATGACAACGATTTGTCATTGGATGATAACGTTTCAGATACCGAAGAAGTCGGAAATATTGACTAATTTAAGATCCGGGATGGATTAGGCCTCCTGGGGAAAAAAGCGCGCTGAGCATCCTACCACTAAGGTGATGCGGGAATGAATGCATTTTTTGAGTTATTCACTCTAAATAAATGTAAATAAAATGTATAAGACATTATGGTAGAGAATAAATATCACCGAGCTCGATAACAGCAATATTTAATTTTCATTCTGAGACATTGAAAGCAAGATAATTGCGAAATATATGGTGCGAAAGAGGTTTGGCGGAACTAAATGCATTTTTCACTTAGTCGTATCTCCAAAACGGTTAGGCGTACGAAAAAAATGTATAGGGCCTTTAAGATAGAGAATTTACAGATGTACAACTTTTATAATAGGTGTTTTCCCCGTTTGGGCCATAAAAACTGAGTTAATCGCGAATCCGCTGTTTCCGCGACCTTCCGACGCGGTTTTCACGAACTCCTCCAGGTGTATCGTGGCGTAACTACCAAGTGTTATTCAAGACCGCCAAATAAACGCAATAAAAAAAATTTTTCGTAGGGCACGACTTTCGCAGCAAAAGTCTAAAACACCTGGAGTATCTATGATCTGAACGATATCCTGAATAACAGAAACGAGGACCTTGTGAGGATCTTATACATTCAGTTGTCGACCTAACACACAAAATCGCCCGAGAGGTTAAGCTTAAAGTTAATCATTCAATCAAGAAAATGCAAAAGTTCAAATAATACCATTTATTGTGTGAATTCAAAGTACAGTAAATGTGTGCATAGAACCTATATATTAATATGTAAGATCTGCCCACTAGACATGACGACAACAAAGGCGAACGACTCATTTAAAGGACGTCCCAGGCAGCAGGCTGACGTCATTTTGACGTCATTTTTCGGTAATATTGGTCGCCGACGTTAGGTGACGAAAAAATTACGTCTCAGTAACGTCATATTGTGACGAAATTATGACGCCATGTTGAAACGTCGATGTGACGTACTGGTTACGTAATTTTTTTATTTTAGATGAGTTTATGCATTACCACGTAGTTTGTTGCAGAAATTATTTCTAAATGGCGCCACTTACAAACCACTGACAATAATCAGCCCCTCTTAATCGTATACTCTAATGAATTTATAGAAAATAAATAATATATATTGCGATGTTCAAATTCATTCAGGAAACATCGATTGATTCAGATATATTCTATAACAGTCAGGTTAAAGATCACCATTCTGTGGCTGGCAGTGATGGAAATTTTAGTTACTTTTGAGTAATCATAAGTAATCGTTACTTTCACAGAATTCAAAATTGGTATTTAAATCTCAAATGCTGGAGTTCTGTTTCACTCTTTCAATACAAGTGAACTGTTGTCATGGTAACCAATAACCATTATTATTTCCTTTCGTTGACGATGCGGTAACAAAAATTAATAGAATATAGTAGAGTTGGGTAGTAACTGGTATGATTCGTATCATTGAATCGAATCCTGGCAGTGATTCGAATGGTACAAATCCCACAAAAGCAAAAGATTCGTATATTTCCTATCGATGTTGTAACCGTATTCGTTTGTACAATCAAGACAGTTCGGATTCTTGAAAGAATATTTCAGTACGAATTTTTTCTTGATACGGATTCGTTTGGTACGAATCCTTAAAAAGAGTCGAATCGCCCAACTCTAGAATATAGGACACATGCAACACGGAAACCTCCTTTTTCTTCATATGCTCCTGTTCCCGCTTGCCAGATGAGCAAGCAAGCATATTTTTAATTATGAGCTTTATTACAGGTAAGTATGATAGGTAAGTAAGTATGTAGTTGTCTACGGATTTAATATGCGAGTAAAAAATGAGTGCAGAGTAAATCTGAAGACAAATACCATATTTTTTTCAAAAAGTTATTGACAAAATCATTTCATTTGTTTCATTAAATTAATTAAAATAATTAATGAGATGAAATTGAGGTAAAGTACCTACCCCCACTCTTATATAATTTATATCATATCGCGGTGTGGTCTGGTACATACCTATTACCTAAAATAAATGTATGTTTATGGATTAAAACTTGCACGAGTTCTGATAAATAGGTACAATTGATTAGAAATGTCGAGTGTGAAATTTACTAATCAATTACTACTGGCTGTATGTTGGTTCTAATAAGTACCGATATGGTGCTAGATAATCAAAATGGAAAAGTAACGATTACGTAAATCGAGTAATCGGTACTTCGGATTCTACTGAGTAAGGATACAAGTAACGAATAGTTACTACCCGTCCATCACTGGTGGCTGGGCCGAGATAGTATAAAACCAGTGGGTACTTAAGCCTATTAATGGGGAACTTGCCCATTTTTTTTTTATTTCATTAAAGTGTGTATTTATGTATAAAAACACGCCACACCGAATATCAGCTCTTAAATCGCAGTACGTACTTTGCAATAAATAATTAAAGTTGAAATCCTCGCCACTCCTCGCGAAAAGCACTGTGACGTCACCGGGTGAAAACTGGTCTCGCGTGGTGTCCAACAGATGGCGTACTTTAGCCATTCACCCTAATTAGCTTTGAGACGTCCGCATATTTGGTCATAAGCCTTTTGTTTTTTATGTTAGAGAAAAAATAAAAAAAGTGTCGGAAAGCTCAATTAATTCTCTTTACATAAGCTGTCTACAAATTTTTCGAAAAAAATAATAATTATCGAGATATTCGAGGAAATGTAGGAAATTACACGTTTTCCTATAGAGTGTATGTAAATCTTAAAAAAAAATAATTTTTCTCAGAAACCTTTATTTCGAAGGGCCGAGATTAACGGAGCGTCAAAATGGTACATGATATTAAGTGAACATCGTAAATGAGATCGACTTCAGTTAATTACCGATTAATTACGGTGACAAAATAGAGAAAATTTACCGAAAAAAAAAAGCCCCAAATCCCGCCCCCTCTAATTCCTTAATTTTTGTCGGAATTCAAAAAATAAAAAAAGAGTTTTAGCAAATTTAATTATATTTAAATTAGCTAAAGTATTGTTTTGGCGTAGGAGCAAAGATTAAAAAGTTGCCAACTGTGTAGAAGCTCAAAATTTACGATTTTTTGCCGTACGTGGCCGACATTTCTGTAGTTATCTCCGAAACGAAAAAAAAAAAATCAAAAGTCTAGTGATAGCAAAAGATTCGTAGTGGAAAATACTCGTTTGACCTTATTTTTTATTTCGAGCTAACTCCCACCGTTTTGGAGATATCTGAGAAAAATAGCAAAAAACCAAAAAACAGCTTACATTTCGGAGCCGAAAAAATTGCAAAAACATGCAATCTTGACACGTTCATATTTTTCGAAAAACACCAATGGGACGGCCGTACGATGTCGCGACGTAAAGAGGAACTCTTCCAGATAAACCTGATCGTAAATTGCACGGCGAAATTCAAAAATTCGACTCTGCACGAACGAATCAAAAGTAGCATTTTGTGACATTTCAGAATATTGAAGATGTTTTTCCAACGAATTTTAGGTTAAGTTGTGTCAACTGCTAGTTGTTTCTGACAAATGAGCATGCGAAAGCAGAATCGGTGTCGCTTGACGCCGTCATCCGACTTTCACCCAATGACGTCACGTTTCAGGAGTGGGTAAAATCCGGCAGATTTTAATCGCTTATATTTCTGGAGAAAATTTTTTCTTTTTAATTTTTTGTTGTCTATGGGGTTTTTAATGATGTTAGTTTACGATTTTGAGTATTTTAATTCAATTTTATTTTTTGGGCAAGTTCCCTATTGTCCATTAATTACATGGCGACTCATACATTGGAAAATGGCTCCTAGAACCACACACGTCTTTTTCCAACAAATGGTTTATTATATTTCTCAAATGTACATTTATTTCAATTAATCGAAAAAACCGCTGCCCAAGGAATCACTACTTCCACATCCAGATTTTCTATCCAAGTCACTCACAACAAAAAATTTCGTATGTGGAAATAATTGTTTATGGAACTTTAATAATATAATATTTGAAATCCTCTACCCCAAAAACCCATAAAACGATACCCCACATCGGTAGTGGGGTGGGGGTGGTGATAGAGGGTGGTAGTGGGGGTGGATGAAGTAAAAAAATATTTTGAGGTTTCTGGTTCTTGTACACACACTAAATCACATTTTTTTTTCATCCCCTTTAATAATGGAGTGGGGGTGGTAATGGGGGTGGCTAATGCCAAAATTTTTTTTGAGACCTTAGCTTCTCTTGTATATACTAAATACCAATTTTATGGACTCTTACCTGCTTGATCTACCTATTTACCACATTTACCCCCCAACCCTTCGACGGAACAAGATGAAAATATAATCTAGTTCTAGATCTCGTTAAAGTACATATGTGTACCAAATTTCAAGTCAATATCTCAAACGGTTCCAGAGTAAACGTGCGCAGACAGACAGACGGACAGACCGACAGACAGAAAATTTTTTTTCGCCCAAACTTAAAACCTCGACGTTTCATGACATTCTAAGCCTATTAGAACAATAAAAATTTTTAAAAATTTTTTTGTCGTTACTATACCACTGGATGTGGAAGTAATAGCCTACATATGATCAGATAAACGTACCTAAATGATGTTAATTTCACTTCACAAAATCACACCTTTGGGCTGTGACTAATGACGTCGTTTTTACGTTATTGTTACGTCATTACAGAGGTCAAAATGACGTCTCGAGAGACCAAAATATGACGTCAATCTGCTGCCTGGGTTCATGTCAGTGAGTTATTGAGAACATTGTTACACATGCTGTAATTAAAATAGAAAAATTATTTTTTACGTTCAACTACGTTTTTCTTGAAAACTGTTTACTTTAGCGATTGTAACAAAGAGTATCTTTTTTCTTCTTATGGTCTAGGAAACCGAAGAACACCTATTTTAAGGAAAAATCTTACAAACCTTGAAATTGGAGGTAAAATATCCTGAGGGTGGTTTACGGCTTCCCTAATTTTATTAAAACAATTAATTTCATCATTTTAAGAAATAATAATGGTCTCCTAAGTTTGATGAAATTATATCAAGCAGTAAAAAAGTTATTATTGAAAAACCATTTTTCCAACACTGTGTTCAGTAGGGGTGCGTCCTATCGAGATAAAGTTATATAAATATATGGTATTCCTTTTGCCTAAAATACGCATCCGAGAGACTGGCCACATGTGCTGCGAGACCCTGAATAGAGCGACCTTTTTCTTTTCTAATTGAGAAATTGTCAAATTATTTTTGCAATCTTACAACTAGGTACTAATAAGTCTATGTAATGAAGGCAAAAATAGTGTAAACATTTCGTGCAAAGACGAGATTACCTTTCCTCCTCGTTTTCGAGGGTGCTGAACACGATAGTGGTGGGAGAAGTTTTTGACCGCCGCAACTCCCTGAAACGGCCAAAAATCACCCCTTTTATGGGGATCTCTTTATGATTTCATATATAAGCGGGTCTGGGGAGTGATTTATCGACGGGTTATATATATTTGAAATAACTTAGAAGGGGGTTATAGAGTAACTGGAATCCAGAGAGCAGGGCTAGGGGGTTGATTAAACCCTCCCAAGGGGTGGAAAATCTTTTTTTTTCAAATGATTCGGTTCAAACGCTTATCTCCCGTTTTCGGTGTCGCTGATTACGGGAAAAATATTCATTTTTAGCTCCAACCCCTCCTTATCCCTCAGACGAACAGAAACCACCCCTCACTCACCAGAAAGCATGCTTTAGAGGTTTTTCGGCACATAATCGTTATTCCTGTGCATCTCCCTACATTCATGGAAGAGAAGGTGGTAGCGACCTCGGGGGTTGTTTCAACCCTTCCAAGGGGTGTAAAATTCATTAATTAGATTTTTATCGTGATCAGCGCCTGCAAAAAGGGGGAAGTATTGCCGATCCAAAGTGTAATCAATGAATTATACACCTCTTGGAAGGGTTGAAGCAACCCCCGAGGTCGCTACCACCTTCTCTTCCATAAAAAATGAAGGAATATGCACAGAAATAACGATCATGTGCCAAAAAACCTATAAATCCTGGATAGCATGCTTTCTATTGAGTGAGCGGTGATTTCTGCCCGTTTGAGGGATGAGGAGGGTTGGAGCTAAAAATGAATATTTTTCCCGTGATCAGCGACCCCGAAAACGGGGGATAAGCGTTTGAACCGAATCATTTGAAAAAAAAGATTTTCCACCCCCGGGAGGGTTTAATCAACCCCTACCTGCTCTCTGGATTCCACTTACTCTATAACCCCCTTTCATGTTATTTCAAGTATAACCCGTCGATAAATCACTCCCCAGGCCCGTTTATATATGAAAACATAAAGGAGTGGTTTTTGGCCGTTTCAGTGGTCAAAAACTTCTCCCACCACTTCCATCGTGTTCAGCACCCTCGAAAACGGGGGGAAAGGTAATCTCGTTTGTGCACGAAATATCTACAAAAAACTCGTCAAATAATGCTTCATTACATAGACTATAAAGTGTTTGCATCGTAACTTACAGCTATATCAATATACACTTCTCCAAGAAATTAACGCACCACCAAAAAACCGCTGCCCAAGGAATCACTACTTCCACATCCAAATTTTCTATCCAAGTCACTCACAACGAAAAAAATTTGTATGTATTTGGAACATTAATATTATAATATTTGAAATCCTCTACCCCAAAAACCTATAAAACGATACCCCACATCGGTAGTGGGGTGGGGGTGGTGATAGGGGATAGTAGGGGGGGTGGATGAAGTAAAAAAATATTTTGAGGTTTCTGGTTCTTGTACACACACTAACTCACATTTTTTTTTCATCCCCTTTAATAATGGGGTGGGGGTGGTAATGGGGGTGGCTAATGCCAAAATTTTTTTGAGACCTTAGCTTCTCTTTAATATGCTAAATACCAATTTTCTGGACTCTTACCTGCTTAATTTACCTCTTTACCCCAAATTTACCCCAATTTACCCCCAACCCTTCGATGGAACAAGATGAAAATATAATCTAGTTTCAGATCACGTTAAAATACATACATGTATCAAATTTCAAGTCAATATCTTAAACGGTTTCAGAGTAAACGTGCGCACAAAAAAAAGTTAGACCGACAGACCGACAGACAGAAATTTTTTTCTCGCTCAAAATTAAAATCTCGACGTTTCATGACATTCTAAGCCTATTTGAACAATAAAAAATTTTAAAAATTTTTTTGTCGTTACTATACTGGATGTGGAAGTAAAATAACCAAAAGTTTGAAGTTAATTTTTGTCTAGACCTCTTGTCCGATTTCGATGATTTTGATAGCCTCTTTATTGAAGAATGTGAATGTTCTATTGTTTTTTCAAAGAAATTTTGTTTTATACATCACAGGGTGTAACAATTCCGACGTGTTTTTTCCATTAAATTTTGTAACACCCTGTGGAGTTCAACAGTTACACTAGCAAGTTAGAATTTAAATCGTACTCTAGCCTTATCTTTTCTTAACATTCTCTTTTTTGATTCAGTTTATTATCTTCATTAATACCAGAAATACACAAAAGTTTTATTTATTTTTTTTTTAATATTCAGATAGGTATTTGTACATAAAATTTTAAGCAATTTCTAATTTTATATTAGACACCTAAGTAATGAAAGCTACTTAAATTTTAAACCGCATACAAATAAAACTATTCTAAAGTAAATTTTTAAATGTATGTGTTTGTGTAATTTTATATTTATTAGAAAAATCCGGACGTACTGCTACTGTTACTTTCCTCTTTAATGGTTTTCTGATAGTTTTCAAGTTCAACCTTCTCCCAGTGGGTTTCCTTTATTGTATGAAAAATCCTAAAATGCAAAATATAAGCAAATAGACCGAATAATAATAATATATTGTATCGTACTTCAAAACTTCTTCGTAAACTTCATTTTCTTTTTGAGATAACCCCTTTAAAACATTTAAATTGTCTTCAAGAAGTTTAGTGGAATTCATTCCCACCAACACGGTGTCTGGCCCTTCTTGTTGTATGCAATGATAAACAGCGAGCTTTCCCAGCTCCACACTGTTTTCCTAAGAAGCAATAAAATATGATCTAGGACGTGATATTATGACTAGTTTTAACATCATGATAATCGGAATATTAGCAATCAATAATAAATAGACTATTCTCTCAAAACTTCTAAATTCAATCCAAAATTTTTTATTTGGGGATTACAAACATTTTTATCTGGCCTTGGATATTCTGGAGATTGCTATAAAAAACTTCAACGTCAAAAATTAATTTCGTGAAAAAAGAAAAAAATAATGTGTTATTTTTAGTATTTAAGCGAAAAACTAAACTTCAAAACTGCTTACTTTAACTATTCTAGAATAGAGATCCTGATGGCATAAGCTGGTAAAAAAGTCGATTTGAATAAAAAAATGAAAAGTAATTTTTTTTCTAAATTCCAAACTATTAATTATTTACGATCGAAAAAGTGAACTTTCACGGAGATAGTATATTATACCGGGTAGCTCAGCCGATAGGAACACTCTTGTAACTATTGAATGGGCGAATGGATTTTTTTCAAATTTAGTGCAGTGATATGGGATAAAATTTTCAATTATATGATGTAAAGAAACAAAATGGCCGACTTTCGGTTTCGATGCAATTGGCATGAAAATCAAATTTTTAAATGTTTCTGCATATATTTCTGCATATTTAGATCCTACCGGCCAAAATACATATTCCCTCGATCTTCAAAAAATATAGATTTTTTAAATTTTTAATCTTAACCATAGATAGAAGGCCGCGATTTTGACAAAATTGTTAAAAATCGGTCTGCAAGCACCTTTAAATACTAACATTAAACACGATTTATTCTTCATTACGCTCAACGATATTGGTTTTTCAAGGAAAGTTATTTTTTTTTTTTAATGAAACTGCTATGGGACAACCTGTTATTTAATTAGATCTTTAAATTACGAAAACAATTATATGCATAATGCCTACCTTATCTTTGTACTAAATTTATAATTAAAAAAAAAATACTTTAATAATCGATTTATCGATATATTTTTTGAAAATCAAATTAATATTTGAGGGTCAGATCATATGTATTTTGGCCAGCAGGATCCAAATATGTAAAAATATACAGGTTGTCCCATTTAAAAATTTGATTTTCATGTCAATTGCATCGAAAGCGGAAGTCGGCCATTTTGGTTCTTTACATCATATAATTGAAAATTTCATCTCATATCACTACACCAAATTTGAAAAAAATCCATTTTCCCATTCAAAAATTACAAGTGTCCCTATCGGCTGAGCCACCCGGTATATAAGGGACAAAAGTGCTTTATTTAATCCCGGTGTGAAAGTTTATTGCCTGAGCGTTGCGAGGACAATAATCAGGTGAGGAATAGAGAAATTGAATGAAGTACTATGTCTGTGGTATGTACGATATTTTTATAACTTTTAACTCGAAATTTTAAAATGTACTATCAACTTGACAATTCAGATTTTTAAAATATCAAAATCAAAATAGTAATTTCTGATGGTGACAATACATACTTGGTAACTTTTATATTATTATTTATAAATATCGGTAGCCATATTTAAAAAATAAACCAACATTTTATTAGTTGGTATGGAGACTTTTGTAAATATTTCCGGCATTAAAGGTGACTCTTTAGTCATCGAAAAAAGGGATTAAATTAACACTTTGACTCCCGGAATTATTGCAAAAAGGTTTCTTTACACATGCAACTTTTCTGTGGACCATTTATACTTGTGATCATCAGGGACAACGCTATTTCATGAAATTTGAAAAGCACAATTTTTGTGCCAATTTTAGAAGAACATATTTTAGAAATTAATTAAGTTCGACCTTCATTTTTTTCAATAATATGTAGATTTTTATCAATCTTTTTTTTTATTAGGAAGTAAAATTTTAAAAACATTCACAAAGTTACGAATGCGTAGAAAGGCCATGCTATTTATATATTTTTTTCTAACTCGGAATTCACAACTGTATCTCGGAATTCACAATAATAGGTCGGAATTCACAACTGTATGTCAGAATTCACAACTGTAAGTAGGAATTCACAATTGTAAGTCGGAATTCACAATTGTATCTCGAAATTCACAATTGTTAAGTCGGAATTCACAATTGATAAGTCGGAATTCATGGGAATGAAATAGTTCTACAAATACTCGGATTCTATACTCGATGCACGTTTCGTCAACCATGTTGGCACCATCTGGACGTGATTAAAACTGAAGCAAAAAGAATACATTTTATTTATACCAAACTAATGCCATGGTTCAACGAATTTAACCAATCTCGTCAACCCTATTTACACTATGTCTCGACTTGACTTTACAAACCACCATCTACTAACCATAAAGTGGAATATTTGGGACAAGGCCTTTGTCACTGTTCATACTCTTTTTGCAATTTCTATGATTTCTAAAGCATCTTGCTGTCTTTAATTTGTTACATTTCTAATTAACCTCCTGTTATTTATCATAGGGAACTCAAAGCATAAAATTAAATCAAACGAAAAGTCCGGGATTTATGGAAATCAGTTGTAAGGGTTATAATTTCAAAAATGTTGGACTCGCTAAACGTCCTAGATACTAGGTTCAAGGAGTATATTATGACCCATCTTAAAAATGGAAAACCTGAATAATTTAATGTTACCCAGCCCAGCATAACAATCATGAAAAACAGCTCAACAACTTAATTTGGAACATAAGAACTAATAGGCAACTGGATACATTTGAAAACCTAAAAACTGAAAAATGTAAAAGCAGTATAAAAAGTGATAAAGAGCTTATCCCAAATAGCCCGCTTTATTGGTTAGTAGATCATATACTGGTTAGTGGGTTGCGTTAAACCATTATATTAATTTAATATAAATACAGCATATATTGTTTAATTTCTATTAATTTTAATCATCTGCAGATGATGCCAATATGGTTGGCGAAACGCGGCCTCGAGTATAGCATTCGAATATTTGTAGAGCTAATTCCGTTGGAGAGATCCACTCACATTATTTGTACTGACTTTATATTGTCCGACTTTATTAAGAACAAAAGGAGCCCCCATCGTCCGAGTCTGCTTTGCGCTGCCGAGAGCCAAAAGCTCGGAACCGGTACAATAATACTCTGAACACCTGCCGAAGCGGCAGGACTCCTTTAATTTAAACAGAGTTCCCTTTACCAGCATTTGTTGCAAGCACACTGAGTTACTAGTAATGATGGTGAAACACCTCTTACCCCAGTCGTATATTTATCTCTCTCTTTTGAGTGAGACAGAAAAATATACAAAGTTGGCCATTTACGTGATCGTCTAGATTTTTAAAGTTAGGACTCAAATTTACGTTGTGATTGTATTTTTGTTTAACCATAGATTCTTTTTATAAAGTTTGATATTACTTGTTTCTATTTACTGATCAAATTTATTTATATTAATTTTGACAACACTCATTTATTAGATAATTTTACTTTGGTAGGTACCTTTTTATTTGACTGTACTTTAGTTAATACTGATTTCACTGTAATTACAAATTGCATTTGTAATTGATTTATTTTGTCTAAAGAATTATATTTTTTATTTAATCTCACTTATTCCTGAAAAAGTAAAATATTGAAGGAAAACACAGAAAACGTTTTAATACGTTTATTTTAGACAATTGCCAAATTCATTTGGTTCAATTACATAATTGTTGGGGCAATTGCCACAGTTTACATAAAAAGAAGGAAAGCATTCGTTGGGATAATTATCACATTAATCCGTAGAATAATCAGGTCAGCTATGCAAACAATAAAATAAATTGTTTACAATGACAATAGTCATTTTCCTGAAGTATTTAAAATGGTCCTCGGCATACGTAAAATTTGACACAGCTTCGGAAATTTCCCGGTCATGATATGATGTAAAAAAAAGACAATCAACAAAATCCTATCAAATTGCCACGACAACTGTCGTTTCGAAGCGTAGTGTTGTTGTTGTGGCTAGTTGCACTTGACCGAGACCAATTGGTCCCATTTCGTTGTATCGTTGTTATTTGTATATAGATGAAGTGACAACCAACAAAATCTTGTGCTTGCCTTTCGAAAATCTTCGAAAATAAAACTGATAACAAAGAGCTGTGTTCAAATCTTATCATATGTAAATGATAACTTGGTGAGGCATAAATGCAGAGATGGCAATTAAGAATCCTTAAATGCAAATGCTGAAGTCTAATAATTGCAAAATCTGCAATAGACCATTCGCGACTGTACTAAATATTACTTACATAGCTGAGCGGAGTATTAAAACAACAATAGTTGTAATAACATTTTAAAAACCCCAAGAAAACTTTCCATTAATTAAACTACTAAAATAGTTGCAAATCATAATCGTGAGTTAATTAATTTGAATACTGAAAATGCATACTTTTAAATAAATAAACTATTATCAAAGTACCACAATGAAAACGCAAATTACTTTTAGGTTGACTTCGCAGATTATAGAGTCGTAAATTTTAATGAGGAGAAGAAATAGCGATTAACGTTGTCATTAGGTTAAATTTAGTAAATTTAGAAAAATAAAAATTCGAGTTTAATTTCATATTAAATTAATGAGCAGAACAGAAATGACAACGCGTCGCATATGATTAAATAATTTTTTTATACTTATTGTTTGATATACTGTGAGGTCTCCGGTTAAATCTCCCCCAGCTTCCATAGTGGCGTCGTGCGCGTCGCCCATCTTAAGAGCTGACTTGAAAGTACACAGTGTTAGCAAAGTTAACTAACGTTTGCCTTCCCCAGTAGGGCGGTCGAGTGACGCTGTAGGCACCTCGCTGTCTGCCCAAAAGCAACCCCAGAGGGTTACACTCGGACAGACAATGAATTACCTACTCAAAGCACTCGTCGCTCTGTGCGGAGATGGAAAAGCCAGTAAACTTTTTTATTTCAACGGTCCCTGCTTCGTCGTTCAGCTTTCACAGATTCGTAAAAAAAATCTGTGTAAATACGAAATCATCCAGGATGACCCGCAACTACGAAACTATCCACGGATAGCCCGCACTACGTAACCATCTAGTGATGGCCCGCAAATACGTACCATCTGACGATGGTCGCACTACGTACCACCTTTTGGGGTGGCCGCATGGCTGAACTCAAACAAAAGAAGAGACCGGAGTAATTAATACTGCCAGCAAGTGTATACTGCCAGCAAGTGTACTCTCAAAGAGCAGGTCAATAATAGACAAATTCGTTTCCCCGGAACCGCGCTTATATAGGATTTTAAAATAGAGACAAAAATTCTCAAACTGAAAGGGTGAGAAGGACAGTAAACCAAGCGAGCTTCGCGATCTACGCAATATTTGTCACGTATGCATCTAACGCTCGGCCAACCCTTCGGTTATCTAAATTACCCATTAATAAGAAATTTCGAACTTAAGTTTTTAATGAATATGGCTTTCTATCGTTTACGTTGATGATCTTTCTGTTTATGTAACACATTCTTTTAGCCGATACGTTTGTGAGAACCTCAACTTTTGCGTCGAAATAAACCCTGTTAAAACTGTACACAATATTATATAGAAAATAATATTTCTGTATTTAAGTAAATTATGCATGAAATTGATTTAATTGTTATCTTGATATATCTAATTTTAATTTGCATTGCTTGAAAACTCCAAAATATGTAAATCCTATTTGAAATTTAGGAAATTAATTTGCAAATACATGACCTAGGTACAGGGTGTTACAATGGTAATATCATCCAGAAGGCACATCCTGAAGGCACATCCTGAAGGCACATCCTGATCATAGAATTAGGAAACCAGAGGAATACGACAAAATTGCATATTTTATCTTATTGTTACTTCTTTAGTAATTCCGACTTAACAATTGTAAATTCCGAGATGCAGTTGTGAATTCCGAGATACAATTGTGAATTCCGAGATGCAATTGTGATTTCTGACTTACAGTTGTGAATTCTGAGTTACAATTGTGAATTCCGAGTTAAACAAAAATATATTAACGGCATGGCCTTTCTATGCTTTCGTACACTTAAATGCCCAAATAATGGATTTAAGTAAGACAAAATATCCAGGGTAACTTCCCAATAAAAGTACCTACTTGAAAACTGGTATCCTCCGGAATGAAATTAGCAACTTAATGCAGACTCCTTACAAATTATTTAGACAATTTTCCTTAATTAATATAAAATCTACTCACAATTATTTTCACTGAACAAAAAAACCCAAGATGACCCGACCCTATTATTATAGACTAAGGTCGTAAGACCTACGATAACTTACGGGTCGGTGGTATGGTGGACGAAGACACTGCCCCTGGGAGCACAAAGATTTGCTTGTATGTACGCCATGCGGCCATAAAAGCTGCTCCCACAGTTGCATTGGAGGTTCTTTTAGATTTACCACTGCTGCACATTTATCCAAGTGGAAGCTCATTCAGTGGTGCACAGGCTAATGCAAGACATAACAGGGCACCAAAAGTTATACTCAGAGCTGTAGGCAGATCCTCTTTTAGGAATAGTCACGCATACAATAGTTCCAAAGTAAAACTTCAACAAAAATTTTCAAATCAAAATACCAGACAGAGAGGACTCAAAAAACGGTCTTCCAATATCGGCACAAATAGTTTGGTACACGGGCGACTCCAGGACAGAACAGAGAGTCGGAGCTAAGATTTACCGGATAAAATCGAAAAAAAAATCCCGATAAGTCTAGGAAGAAACGCCACTGTACCACTGTATTTCATGCTGCAATACAGCGCTGTGCAAAGGTGTCAACCAGTCAATTATCAGTTTTTTCTGTAACCAAGCAGCGGTAAAGGCAATCGATTCCATGCAGTTCGATTCAAGACTAGTATGGAATTGCATAAATACTCTTATGGATCTAGTCAGAACAAAGTGACCGTAGGGTACCAAGAGACAAGAGATACAGAGGAAATCGAAAGACAGATGAGCTGGCCAGGGAGGGTGCGTCTAAGGTCCTCTAGAACCGTTTTGCGGTGTGGCTAAGCCATGCATACGAGCATCCATTAATAAATGGGTACAAAATAAATTTCTGGAATGGTGAAGAGTTTCTCGCAACAGAAGCAGGCCAGAGAGCTCATTTTTTTTACAGAAGACCTACTACGTTAAAGTAGGAAGACAAGTAGAATAATAGTCTTCTAAGTGGACACTGTAGGCTTAATAGACAGATGAGTCTAAGGGGTCTGACAGAGAATGCAAAATGCAGATTCTGTCAAGATGAGAAGAGAACTTCAATACATGTGCTATGCCACTGTAAAAGTATAGTTAGACTGAGATTCCAACTACTTGGCGAGGAAAAATCGAGGGCAGAAAGCCCCTATCAAGGTTATGGAATCTGCTATAAAAGACAAAACTGGATTTCTAGGTGAAACCAGAACAGGAGTATCCACGGTCAAGGCCAATCAGCAACTATTCACTTTTCCAATCTGAAAGTATAGGTTGTCTTACCCATCAATTGTTATTTCAATTTTCAATTTAAAAGTTCGTCTAACATGAGATGATCTAGATCTAGAAAGTGTATTAGTTTTTAAACTTACTAAGAAAAAGTTACACGAGCCTAAGGTATCACTGATTCTTATTCCAAAAAATCAAACACACAAACGTACGAAAAAATAAAATTCTAAAGAATAAACAATTAAGTAGCTATTGAGAACTGATCGGTAATTAGGAACAGAATAATATGTAGGATAGAGAGCGCAAACAAAACTAAGTCGATCACAACATCCATTGAGGTTAATTACTAATATGGTTTAATCAAACACCTGGAATCTAGATAAAAGCAAACATGAACCTAAACTGAGCACATAAAACTCAAACAGAGCAAAGCCAATCATATTTCTCTGATACTGTATTGCTTCGAGGTAAAATAAGAAAATATACTTGCTTGTGACCGTTCTACACCTTGTCATTCACTTCAGCTAATTTCTCATTTTTGTACTCTGTTCTCTTACACTGTATTTCCAGCTAGCTGTTGGCAGTTACCCCACGCGCGTGTAACGCTTCGCAAATTGAACCTTACTTGTCATTAAAAATATTTCTCCCGCGTTTGTCGGCTACCGTCTCCACTTCATACCAAAGCGGTGAATTTAAAATATTCTAACCGCATATTTTTTCCCCTATTTTTTGGCCTTGGAACTGCATATTTTAGTATATATTACAAAAAAAAGAAACGTTACCTGTTCTGTACGTACATATTTCGAAAAACAGTCGACGGACGATTAGTGACTCAATAATGTTGTTCTACAGGCGGGTTAAGAAAAAATAACTTAAAAACACTGCCACTTAGTAATAAGCAGAATTACTGATAAAATGAGTATTATAAAATAAATAAAAAAGAAATATAACTCAAAGCCCCCCTAGACGATCAATATATTTGTGCAATGTAAATTGGGCCATATAAATTGCGCAATTTTTATTGAACAACTGGTTTTCCCTACACCAATTCAATGTTTACTCAATAACGAAGTGCAATTATCAGTTAGAACGGTTCTCTTTGAAATGTCCAGAAAAGGAGCTTATTTGGCTATTGTTCTAAGTTATGCTTCTGAAAAAAAGAGCGAAGATGGTCGAAAGAGTGGTATAAAAGAAGAGCTGAATATACACACGAAACACTACTGAGTGATTTGAGAATAAGCAAACCCAGGGATTTTCATTTCCTGCGTATGGATAATACAACCTTTGAAGAATTATTAGAGATGGTTACTCCTGTCGTTCGGAAACTCCCTATACTTATAACTAAATAAATTTTACTAATAAATCACACGCTGTTTTAGTTGTAACCGGAGGTGTTATCGTCTCCATTTTCACTGTTAAATTGAGTAAGTATTGCGCCATACCTACCCTAGACGTCGCAATAAGTTTGCGCAATGTTTAATATTGGGCAATAAATATTCAACTTGCTCAAACTTTACGCAATCCTCAATATTTTTATCAAAATAGATCCTACACGATCAATAATATTGCGCAATATTTACTATTGCTCAAACATTGTGCAATTATATTGATCGTCTGGGGGGGGGGGGCTTAAAGCCTCCCCTAGACGATCAATATTTTGTGCAATATAAACCGGGCAATATAAATTGCGCAATTTTTATTGAACAACTGGTTTGCCCTATTCAATGTTTACTCAATAACGGTGTGCAATTATCAGTTAAAACGGTTCTCTTTGAAATGTCCAGAAAAGGAGCTTATTTGGCTATTGTTCTAAGTTATGCTTCTGAAAAAAAGAGCGAAGATGGTCGAAAGAGTGGTATAAAAGAAGAGCTGAATATACACACGAAACACTACTGAGTGATTTGAGAATAAGCAAACCCAGGGATTTTCATTTCCTGCGTATGGATAATTCAACCTTTGAAGAATTATTAGAGATGGTTACTCCTATCATTCGGAAACTCACTATATAACTAAATAAATTCTACTAATAAATCACGCGCTGTTTTAGTTGCAACCGGAGGTGTTGTCGTCTCCATTTTCACTGTTAAATTGAATAAGTATTGCGCCATACCTACTCTAGACGTCGCAATAAGTTTGCGGAATATTTGATATTGGGCAATAAATATTCAACTTGTTCAAACTTTACGCAATCCTCAATATTTTCATCAATATAGATCCTACACGATCAATAATATTGCGCAATATTTACTATTGCTCAAACATTGTGCAATTATATTGATCGTCTAGAGGGGGCTTAATATGCACCTTAAACTGACATTTTAAAATATAGATAAACACGTAAACATACACACACTAAAAATGTTAGACAATCCCCAAATCCAAGGCCAAGTATGTTCGAAAGGAAATTATACCTTTTGAAAAAACGCAGGCACACATCCATTACACACCAATATTGTTAGTATCAGAGGCGGGGATCGAACCCAGTGCACGATAGGCAGTTTGATCAAGCCGCTCTAGTCTGATAAATACATAATAGTTGTCCACCAACTTACCTTGCAATATTCTCTAGCCTCTGCTGAAATATCTTTGATATGCTTTGAAGCTGGATGCCATTGAGGAGGTCCAAAGTTAGTTAATAATCCCATTGAATTTGCAGCCGCATTAATAATGCCAATGTTCTTTGCCTAGAATGTTTAGACTCAAGAATAAACTAAAGTAAAATGTTTCTGTTTACCTTAAATCTGGGTATAAACGATTGTAAAGTATTATCGATCAAAGTCATCCTGCAATATGATAAAACTGTGTTGATTTGGATAGGGCTGTTTTCAACGCATTCCAGAAGAGTTGATACTGGGTAACCTGTTATTCCAATAAATCTAGCTTTCCCAGTTTTCACTATTTCTACTACCGTTGGCAATGTTTCATTGAAAATAATTTCTAAACTAGGAGCGAACTCTACATCGTGTACCTGTAAATATATTTCTTAAAATCGGCACAAAAGTATTGTGATATCACTGCAAAATCAAATTAATTTGTATAATTCTACTTTTAGTATATTAGTGTATTCAGGAAAGTATTCAAGTTCCAATAAAATTTTCAAATAGTACTTAAAGTATATTAATTCTTTTATACGTTACCTACAAATAAATAGTAATGCCATTGTTAAATAAAAATGTGCCTAGTGTGATACTGTGAAATGAATATAATCCTAGCATTCCATAATCTATCATCATTTATGCATCTTTCATTTACGAGTCCAGAAAAATAAAATATATATCTGAATACTAAAGGCACTGAATTATATAGTCAGGTGGCTTATTGAAATTATCGTTACATGGCGGATAAAAGCACCAAATTTGGTACGAAGATACCTTAGGGTATACTAATAAATATTAATTTTTGACCAGGAATTAATTATTGTGAAGCTGAAAATTTGCAGGATTGTTTTGGTCCAGGACAACACGTACCAAAAAGTCCCCTACACTTCTCCGTCGGCTTCCTTGTTTTTGCGGAGCAACAAAGGCCTAAGTCGCAGAAATTGACTATAAAGTGGAACAGAAATATTGTTACTGATTCGATTTGGGTCGAAATGATCATAAAAGCTTCGGAAAAGCATATCCGTTCGTATTTCATATATTTTCATGCATATTTTGTTCACAGTTTTCCGTGCTCGTGCTGTCAAAATTTCAAAAATTTAAAAAATTTTAGTAGCGAAACTAGCAGCGAAAAAAAAAATCTTTTTTATTGCATTTTTGAATATACCTGGACCTTTTCGGGCAGATTTTAGTCGAAAGGTGGGCTCTTTAGCTTTAAAAAAATTAAGTCCCTAGAACATCTAACATAGAAGTTAGCCGCGAAACAGACGACAGCGTTTACGCTGCTAGAGCGTAATTTCTCAAGTAATATGTTAATAAACAAAAATTGAATAGCCTGGCCCATTTCAGACCACTTTTAATCGAAGTGTGAGTTCTTTACTTTAATTTAAAAAAAAATTAAGTCCCTATTACATCTAACATAGAAGTTAATCACGAAATAGTCGTTGACAGCGTTTCCGCTACTAGCGCATTTTTTATGTTAAACTAAAATAAAATAATATCTATTTCGGACCCATTTTAATCGAAAGGTGGATTCTTTCTTTTTCTTCACAAGCTTACACCGTCCACTGATGAACGAAAGCCTCTCTCAAATTTTGCCATCTTTTCCTGTCTTGAGCAACTTGTGTCCAGTTTCCGGCGAGATTTTTTATTTCATCACTCCAACGGCTAGGCGGTCTTCCTCTGCTTCTAAACGCCTCGAATCTTGGCCTCCAATCTAGGATCTATTTTGTCCATCTACCGTCTTTCATTCTAGCGACGAGACCCGCCCAGTTCACTTTCAGAACCAAGATATCTTCGACAGCATCTCGTACTCCTGTATTTCGCTTAATATTTTGGTTAAGGATTCTGTCTCGAAGAGTAATTCCCAACATTGACCTCTCCATCCTGCGTTGCATTACTTGTATTTTGTTGATATTTTTTTTTGTCAATGTTAGTGTCTCCGCGCCATATATTAGTTCAGGGAGCTCGCATTGGTTAAAGACCTTCCTCTTTAAACATATTGGGAAGTCAGACTTGAATGTAGGTTTTAGTTTACCAAATGCTCCCCAAGCTAGGCCTATTCTGCGCTGGATTTCATGTCTGGTTATCTCGTCCAATGTTGATCTCATGGCCTAGGTATTTATATAAGTGTTTGATCTATATTTCCGTTATCAATTTTTATAGTATTACTTAGGACAAGATTCGTCATGAACTAGGTTTTTGATAGATTTATTTTTAAACCTACCTTTCCCGCCGCCTCATATAGCGTCTGCAGCATATGCTGCGCCTCTTGCATACTGTCCGCTATTAAGACAATATCATCGGCAAAGCAAAGGTGATTTAACATTTCTCTATCAATGTTTATTCCCATGTGCTCCCAGTTTACTTTATTCAGCACAGTTTGTAGCAGTGTGACGAATAGTTTGGGGGATAGTGCATAACCTTGTCTTAATCCTCCCTTGATTTTAAATTTGTTAGTATATTGATTGTCTGGTATTCTAACCTTTGCTATTGCAGTTTTATAAACATATTTAATTGCTGTCGAGTAACGGTGGTCAATGCGACATTCTGCGAATGCTTCTAGAAGTTTTTGTTGGTCTACACAGTCAAACGCCTTTTCGAAGTCCACAAATATCAGCACTAGTGGTTTGTTGTACTCAATGCATTTTTCAATGAGGAGTTTTCTTGTGAGGAGGTGATTGTTTTTCCCATAACCCGTTCTGAAACCTGTCTGAGCTCTTGAGAGAAAGAACTCGGACTCTTTACCTTTAATTAAAAAAATAATAATAATAAGTCCCTAGTACATCTAATATAGAAGTTATTTGTGTATTTGGCCACTCATCCATTCCAATTGCTGAAAGCCGACTCTGAACACTTCAAGAAGCTGGAACGACTGACTGTTGTTCTATATAATAAAACCACTCCTTTCAGCAGTATCAACCAGATAAGAAAGGAGCTTTTCTGTCAGAAGAATCGAGCAATGGACAAACTTCCACCGACTGAGGATGCGCTCTTTCAACATATCCGAAGGGCAGTTTATCAAACAGGTATTTGGATGACCAGCACACAAATACAGCAAGTGATTTCTTGTCCACGGGATTTTGCTTGGAATAAGGTTTCAGAGCCGTGGGTACCAGTTTGGATGACAATTCCAGAGGTTTCCCGATCATGCAGGGAATTGATTAAATGTTCCTGCAAAGGAGACTGCAAAAACTGCAAATGTGGGAAAGCTAATCTGGACTGCTCACCACTTGGCAAGTGCAAGTGTGATTTATTAATAACTCTTGCATACTGAGTTCCATTGAATGAATCACTATATATATTTTTTTGTTTTTGGGAACTCTTATTAGCGTTATATTTGGACTTATACCGGGTGGCTCAGCAGATAGGGACACTCTTATATCTCTTGAATGGGCAAATGAACTTTTTTCAAATTTGGTGTAATAATATGGAATTAAATTTTCAATTATATGATGTAAAGAACAAAAAAGGCTGACTTCCGGTTTCGATGTAATTGACACGAAAACCAAATTTTTAAATGGAACAGTCTGTTTTCTTTTGCATATTTGGATCCTGCTGGCTAAAATGGATATGATCTGGCCCTCAAATATTATTTTGATTTTGAAAAAACAGATTTTTTTAATTTTCAGTTTTAATAATAGAAGGCCGCGATTTTACCAAAATTGTTAAAAATTGATCTGTAAGCACCTTTAAAATATTATCTCTTCAGATAGCAACATTAAACACGATTTATTCTTCATTAACTTCAAGGAAAACTATTTATTTAATTAGATCTTTAAATTACGAAGAAAATGATATGCATAATGTCTATCTTCTCTTTGTACTAAATTTATAATTAAAAGAAAAAATGTTTTGATATATTTTTTTAATATTTTAAATTTTAGTGTTGTAGTACAGTAACTAGAGTACAGTAACTTCGGAATAATGTCATATTGTTATTAAAAAAACGTGAAGACGCACATTGTTTCGGTCATAACTTCTTTGTTTTTTATGCTACAGAAACAAATAAAAAACAGTTGAAAGCTTAATTAATAACCTATTATTCTACCTATTAGCATTCTTGACGCAGGTGCCACAGTTCCTGAGATATTTAACTCTCACTCTAAATAATTATCTTATGAACACATGGATGCCAAATATAAACTTAAATATCTCCGAAATTATTAATCCTACATCAATAACCAAAAGTTATAATTAATTTCCAGTTTCTACTTTCTGTAATTAGTCTGTAACATTTTTTCGATAAAGTAATCATTTTCAAGATACTTGACGAAGGCCGTTTGGAAATACCTTTTTTTAAGCTAAAATCACAATTTTGATGTCGTTATAACTTAAAAACTATCAATTTATGTGAAAAGTTGCATAGAACCTTTTCTTATTAAAATTTGATTCTTTTTCAGCTCCAATAAATACATATATTTTTTAAGTGTCACCCCTGAGAAGGGGTGGCATCCACCCCCTATAAATTAGCAAGCCCCCGCACAATATAGAAACTTTTCTGTGAAGCATTTACTGCTAAAAATTAACTAAATCCGTTCAATATGACATTATTCCGAAGTTTTGCATATTTTTTACCTCTAGGTACGGAACTATTGTGCATCAAAATTTTTAGAAATTCCAGAGGGCTCCTAGGCTAACATTTATTAGTATACCCTAAGGTACCTTCATACCTTTGGTACTTTTATCCACCAAGTAACTGTAATCTTGAAATACAACTCTAACCGACCCCACTAATAATGGATATGGCATAGTAAATATAAAGGTTACAAAAAATTTTAAAATACACATATTTTCTATTTACCTGAAGTATATCTACATAATCTACACCCAATCTTTTCAATGAAATATCGATACTCTTTTTGGTTTTTTCGGCAGAAAAATCGAACATTAACCTGGGATCTTTCTCATAGCGACCTGCTTTTGTAGCCAGGTAATATGCTTTCCTGGGAATACCCTCTAAACACTAAAACATTGTTTTTGTAAATGTGGTGAGACTTATTCTCCAAATTTATACTTTTCCTAGGACTTCCTCGGCCACACCGTGGCCATACCAAGGACCAGTATCAATAAAATTAATACCTCTTTTGATCGCTTCATGAACAGTTTTCTTGCATTCATTAATATCGAAATCACTAAAAAATTACACACCAATAAATTGTAAAAGTTTGTTAAAATTATTAACTGAATTTTTGTATCTAGCTAATTTAAGAAAATTGGTGACGATTTAAATATGTTATTAAAACTAATAAGAAGAGACACAATTGCGCATCTTAAGGATATAATTTTACAAAGTGAGAGGGAAATATGCGTTTATTTTCGATTTATTTTAAATGATGGGCGTTTCGCACGTTTTTGTTTATTGAATATTTGAGAAGTTCTCTTTAAAAAAACTCACCCGTATTTTTCTTTTTTGCGAAATTTGCTTCTTTTCTACAGAAAAAATTATTATGTTATATGAATTTAAAATTAGCGGAATTATTCCTCCACTAATGACACATTCAGCGGACGGACCAATCAGTATACTCTAGCACCCTTGGTAGAGGCTACATATGAGCAGATTGTAAGTATAAGTGTTTGTCTCTTTCTACCTTTACTGAATTGACAGGCATGTCATCAAGCTTTGTTAGTTCTAGTCAAGGAGGTTATAGTTATTAAGGTACCAAGGGTGTTATAAGGATAATAACGCACCGAGGTCGGCAGTGTACAATCCCGAGGGCCTCTGGCCCGAGGAAGTGTACGTCGACCGAGGGCGTCATTATCCTATAACACCCGTGGTGCCTTCAACGTTTAATGTCCTGCAAGTCTGTTATTTAATTCAAATTTTTTTTTTGACATTTACGATTTATTAATTTGACATCTATTATGTTCAGAACGATTTGATTTAAAAGAGAGTAAAAATCAAAATTGTTTGTAAACGCCGCCGTTGCATAGCAACGCATTTTGTTTGTCAATAACGCTATCATAATTTGCTTGTTTTGGGTTATATTATAATTTTATAATTCCCTAGGGCGTTATAAATATTCATAACGCCCTAGGGCGTTATTTTTCATAAAGTATCTCAAAATAGAGTGGTTATTGTAAAATAACAGACTTGTAGGACATTAAATAAGTAAGGAGTTGCCATAAGAAGCAGAATGTGGCAGCATATTCCTCATTTTAGTATGATTGAAACGTCAACAAAACGCGACATGTATCTTGGTTTAATATTATTATAAAATAAATGTTTTTGATAGAAAATAGTGTTTTCTCCATAGCATTTGATTTCGTGTCCGCGAAGTAGCTGTACAAATCAAAGTAGTATCAACAAGAAGAAATGTTTTGGAATAACTTTTCATAGGTTAAAACAGGTCTGTACTCAAAAGATATGTTGAAACTATTTTCTATTTATTTTAGATTGTATTTTAGATTATATTTGCTTTAAATGTGAAACCGTCATCTCATTCATTACTTTACTGGCTTGATATATGGTAGTATCAATGTGTAAAGTCAACTAACATGTATCTCCTCAAATGCTGTATAAATTTTTTTTTAAATCAGGACCTGGCGAGCCGTTCATGACAGTGTAATCACAAGCCACCCCTTCTGCGGCCGTTTCTCACTGTAGGATATAAGCTTTATGGCTACTCCTTATTTATATTCTACCTCCATGGTTCTAGTCAGGGTGTATTTAATACACCCTAGTTCTAATCTAGTGACGTGTGACACTTCCCTGTCAAAAAATCCTATTTCAAACTTATAGATAATTATAAATTTTTTATGGGTAAGAGCCTATCTGGTTTATAAGGATTTATACAGTACATTCATTTTGCCATATAGAAATTATATTGGGATGAATAAGTATCTAAAGGAGTCTTAATTGAGTTGGAATAGCCATGTTGTTATTGGTATGTTTCCATAAGTGTTTATACTAAAAACAGTTTTTATATGGCAATACAACTTTTAATTTGATAAGTTCTCATGGAATCTGAATAGTGTTGAAACTGAAAAGGTTTCATCAGTAAAATCAAATACATGTTCTGTAATCTTTTATAAGAAACAATTAGTATATGGTTTTTGTAAGATCTGAGGGTTTGTTATCAGTTTTAGTTTATATAATAATTTAATGAGGATTTATAAGGATACGTATTAAAAAGTATTAATAAGGAATTACATCGAATAATTTTGTGATTTTTTTTGGGATCTGAAGAGTAATGAAATTGAAAAGATATACTAAGGAGTTCCTAGTAGACGTTTTATACATTTTTATAAGGATATATTTGTACTTAATTTTATAAGACTTCATGGGTACATATCAGTTTAGTTTATATAAGAATTTAATGGAAACGTGTAAGTGTTAAAAAGTATGAATAAGGTATTATCGAATACTTTTGTGAGTTTTTTTTGGAATCTGAAGAGTAATGAAATTGAAAAGATATACCAAGGAGTTCCTAGTAGGCATTTTATACATTTTTATAAGGATATATTTATACTTATTTTTATAAGACTTCATGGGTCCATATCAGTTTAGTTTATATAAGAATTTAATAAGGATTTATCGGGACATCTATTATAAAAAGTATTAATAATGATTTATAACTATTAATTGTCCATGGGGTTCCAGTAGTGGTAAAACTAATAATGTTTCATCAGGAAACCAGGGATGAATTTTATAATATTTAATAAGAAATAATTAGTATATGGTTTTTATAAGATTTGAAGGGTTATTATTAGTTTAGTTTTATATAAGAATTTAATAAGGATTTCTCTCAGTGCACCCATTGAAAAGTATTATTTACAACTATTAATTTGGAGAGTTTTCATGGGATTTCAATAGTAGTCAACCTAAAAAGTTACAATAATTACTAAACTAAACTTACTAATATAATAGATTTTATATAATTTACATTAAAATCCATTGTAAGTGTATACACATTGTATTTTAGAAAACCCTCTTATTCCCATAAAAGCATAAAAGTGTTACAATAGACCTCAAACGAGGAATATACATTAAAAACTCACAGAATCTATAAAATTTTCGTGTTTCAAACGTCATAAAAACATAAATACTTATAGGCCTCGTACTGAGAATTTACATTAATATCTTTCAAATTCATATAGAAACCTATAAACCGTCGCAATTTAATTACCATAAATACGTATAAATATACTGATAGACTTCATTCAGGGAATTTACTTTAAAACCCCATTGCATATCCTCATAGAATTTTATAAAAACTTCGTGTTTATTATTAAAACGTGCAAGTGTTGATAGACATTCAAAACACATTTCAAATACTTCAAAAACTTCTGAATCTATAAAATCTTCGTATTTCAAACACCATATAAAAACTTACAAATACTGATAGGCCTCATATGGAGAATTTTCATTAAAAATATTTTTCAAATACATATGAAATATCTATAACACTTCATATTTCAATTACCGTGAAAACGTATAACTACTGATAGACTCCATACAGGGAATTTACATTAAAAACCCATTATTGTACGCAGCAAATCTTATAAAAACTTCGTATTTCCTATTAATATATGCAAATGCTGATAGACCTCAGGCAAGGAATTTACATTAAAAACACATCTCAGAACTTATAAAAAACTTTATATTTCAAATACTATAAAAACTTAAATATACTAATACATATATAACTACTGATAGACTTCATATAGGTAATTTACATTAAAAACCCATTGTACTTCGCATTTCCTATTAATATATGCAAATTCTGATAGACCTCAGGCAAGGAATTTACATTCAAAACACATTTCAAATAGCCGCACATCAGACCACATTTAGAACTTATAAAAAACTTTGTATTTCAAATACTCTAAAAACTTACGGTATACTAATAGGTTTCATACGAGGAATCTACATTTAGAACACACACACACACACATATATATAATTAAAACTTATGAAAGTTTAGTGCTACATACTCCAGCCTTCAGTAGAGGGAGCTATTATACATGTCGCTAATTCATATCTAATCTAATGTGACCTAAGAAACTAGAGTGGGCTTGTTAAATTGAAAGTAAAGCAGTCTCTTTTACTGCTAATTTATTAACTGCGTTTAGGCTAGAACGCTAGAGGAAAACAAGGACTTTTGTATTTAGTGTTTACCACTATATTACTATTGATATTTGAAATATAATAGTAGTAAATAATATTTACTTACCTATGTAAGTTTATGTGATTTAGCATTAAAAATATATTTCAAATACACAACCAAAATCTGTAAAAAAAACCTATCAATACTAATATAATTTCTATGGGAAATTTACATTCAGAACACTATACAAACCTATAAAAACCTATAGAAACTTTTAATTACATGTACTATAAAAACTCATCAATACTAATAGATATCATATGGGAATTTACATTCAAAACACTATAAAAACCTATAAAAACTTTTAATTACATATACTATAAAAACTCATCAATACTGGTAGATACCATATGAGAATTTACAATTAAAACACATTTCAAATACACACATCAAAAATTATAAAAACGTTTACATTTTTTTTTTATAAGTTTTTATAAGGATTTTTTGACAGGATTTCGATACACAACATAACCTCATCAAATCAGTTCGTTTTATGTAGTTTTGTTTTCTAAAGTGTTTCGTGCTTTTATTTGTGATTGTGAATCTTATTTGGACTATATATAAAAATGGTTGTAAGACATTGTATTGTACCATCTTGTAAAAATACAAGTGTAAACGCTAGTTTTAATTATTTATTTATATACCCAAACACCTAATCATTCGAAGAGCATGGGCTATGGCGTTCAATATAAGCAACATACCGGATTCAGAAGACACAGAGTTTGTGAAGATCATTTTAATGTAAGAATACACCTTCTTGTAAAAAAAAAAAAAAGATGTATATACATACACATTCTAGCATAATTGAATTTAATTATATGTTTTCAGCTTAAAGAAGGCAGTGTCAACTGGACATATTATGAAATCATGGGAACCAGTCTCCACTTAAAGCCTGAAGTTCTACGGCATCGGCATAGTAGACTGGCGGTATGAAACAGACATCGTACGTATATAGCGGATACCCTGTATGTTCTTAGAGTTGATACAATAATATAAAAAAAAAAAAAAAAATTATCATGCAACGAAATTTAGTACCTATCGAAGTTTATTTTAACACTTCAAACAACGTTTTCTAATACTTATGTTTTACTCTAAAGTGAAAAACAAGATAATAATATTTTATATTTTCAAGATTTTTGTCTGGCGCTGAGCTAATGATTTATTAATAAATCAAAGCCAATATTACGAGTTCTACTATTACTATTAAAATTTTTGTCAACCTGCTGCATATTTTTAAACTTTTCATAAACGTAAATTGTAAAATAGACAGTTGTCAGCAGTGGCGGCTCGTGATATTGTCTGCAGAGGAGGCTTGATATTTTGAAAGACAATTAGAGAAATTTCTACAAGTAAAAGATATTAATTTGGAAGATTGGAAGATATGCTGCTTCTTCCAAAGGGAGGCTCAGCCTCCCCTGACGAGCCGCTACTGGTTGTCAGTTGTATAAAAAGTAAATATAATAATAAATTAAATTAGCAAATGGGAATCTGTAGTGCCAAATTCGATCACAGGGCGTGCACTCGAACTTAGAGTTTAAAAAAATCTCGAAAAAAAAAAATGGAAGCGCATTTAAAAAAGATACCTAATAAAAATTATGAAATAATATTTCACCGCGCAGTTAGTTGAACCTTATTACCTAATATCGACATTGAAGTCGGTTAAAAATACGTTTGATTTCGTTATTTGCTTATTTTTATGCAGACCTTGATATTGATATTAGATAATAAGGCCCAATTAACTTGGCGCCGGCGACGATTAAATTTTATTTAGTAATAAATAATAATAATTGATTTTATTGATAGACTTATAATTTTTTTTGAAGGCGGTTCAATATTTTTTTCAAAATTTTTTTTCATCTGTTTTAGTGGCCTCTTTATTTAGCTTTTACACAGCAAAATATCTGTCTTTGCGACTTTTTAAGTTTTAACATTAGACTCGTTATTAGAAAATCCTGAAATCACTATGTTGGATTCACCATTTTCAATTCTTAACTCTTGACATAAGATTCGTTATCAGCTACTCCTAAAATACCTGACTACTTATCGCAAAATTAAATTTTTATGAAATTAAATTAACAATGGCGACTTCGCCATAATCTCGAATATTCCTGAGTAAAAAAAATGTATTTCCAATTTTTATTCACCTTATACTAAGCATAGCTGGGTGAAACTAATATATATATATATATATATATATATATATATTTGGAAAATCGAAACTCTACACCAGCACTATACATTATAATTCGTTGTACTTAAAGTTCCCTCTCCCTAAACAAACAAACCTTAACTATTAAACTTCTTAAATTAAAAATAATAGATTAAATACATAAATATATATTAATAAACACATGTTATCTATAATTTTTTGCTCAAGCTAAGTTGCCAAAAGGTAATATAATTCGTGTAAATTGGCAGTTTATTATCAAATATTAAATCCTTCCCGCTGAAGCGCTCCGGATTTAATCAGATAATAAACTGTCAATTTATACTCTTTATATTACCAGGTAACAAAGCTTTCGCAAAAATTTTACCGATAAAATTCTAAACACTGGTGATATTATATACGAATATTGCACTGGGTTTGTCAGCTAAAACGTCGCATATTCATTGTAATAATTTGAATTTTAATTCAGTTAAACATAAAAAATATTTCTTGTTCCATGTTTTGTCCTGGAAATAGTCTAATAAATATATTTCGTACATTAAAAATAATCTGAAAATTCAGCATTCAAAGCGTTGCCTTTAAGAAACCACATTCGTTCATTTTGATGTGATCTGACTGAAAAAGTACTCAAGCAGTTTCAAAAATTTGTTTGTAGAAATTTTCCTCGATTGTTTTATTCGCAAACTGTATTACATGTAGAGGCTAAATAAGGGTCACTAAAACGGGTAAAAAAATGAAATGAAATTGAACCTTATTATTATTACTGGTCGGTGAAGAAATAAACATACATACAAATAAAGAAACTAAACGTATTTTTAGCTGATTTTAAAATCGACATTAGGTAATAAGGCTGAATTAACTGGGCGACGCGACGGGATGAAATTTCATTAAATAAATAATTTTTAACCGCCCTCTAACAAAATATTTGTTTGATGGCGGTTACATTTTTTACAGAAAATCTATTTATTCACACAAGTAAAATTTTTTTTCGTTGGATTTGTTGAGGATTTTCATTAAGGATAGGATTTTGCAGAGTGAGAAGGAAATATGCGTTTATTTTCGGTTTGTTATAAATATTTAAAAAATTATAAATGGTATAATCTGTAAAATAGTTTCAGATACTTCCCATTTGTCTAAGGAATACAATCATATATAGTTTTTATTATAAGTTTTGTATATAATTAAATGCCATACTTTATTAATGAAATTAGGAACTATTTTCATTGACAAACTATGCCATTCAAGTACAACAGAAATTTGCAATAAAATAAGTTTTAAAAAAATTATACCATGTTTGGTTTTTTAATGGGCCTTTCCCACGTAATTGAACTTGATGTTTATTTTGTCATAAATCATTTATTAACACCTAATAAATATTGTATATACACGTCATATCGTGTAATACTTTAATTTCAAATGGATATTTTAAAAATAAAAATATTGCCTAATTTACTCCACATTTCAAACAAGTAAATGCGCTCAAATTACGTCATGGGCGGACCCTCCAATCAAAATTAAACAATTTCCGGCTTCATACGAATATTAACCGAACCCGTTGACATTTTTGAATTTTACATCTCGTCTGGAAACCTGCCAATGAGACTATTTTCATATTGCCTAATGTATACGAATGTTTAACGTTAGAGGAAATGCTTTAATTATTTCACTAAAGAATGTCTACTTTTTATCTCCGCTTTTGAAAATAATGAATTTCCATTGAATAATACCACCTACTATAATAAAAATGATAATAATTAACAGAAGAAACACACTTTACATGTCGGCTATCAGCAAATAAAAATTCTCCTTTTCTTTTTCGAACTGAATCACACAGCTGATTAGACAATTTTTGTTTTGGGGGACTACTTATATACCTATAGACTGGCGGTACATGACCAGTCAGATGCAACGTTTTTAAAATGTATGCCAATCATATATATGAATGAAATTACCATGAATATGCCAGAAACGCAAATTTTAGGCAGTCGTCGCGTGCAGAAGGGTGTGCAAATCGATTTTTTTTGTGTGTTTTTTTTTATTTTAAAATGGATGCCAATAGTGCCAAACGATAAGCTAAAACAGATGAAAAAAAAATTTGAAAAAAATATTGAACCGCCGTCAAAAAAAAATTATGAGTCTATCAATAAAATCAATCAATTACTAAATAAAATTTAATCGTCGCCGGCGCCCAGTTAATTTGGCCTTATTATCTAATATCAATATCAAGGTCTGTATAAAAATAAGCAAATAACGAAATCAAATGTATTTTTAACCGACTTCAATGTCGATATTAGGTAATAAGGTTCAATTAACTGCGCGGTGAAATATTATTTCATAATTTTTATTAGGTATCTTTTTTAAATGCGCTTCAATTTTTTTTTTAAGATTTTTTTAAACTCTAAGTTCGAGTGCACGCCCTATGATCGAATTTGGCACTACAGATTCCCATTTGCTAGTTTAATTTATTATTATATTTACTTTTTATACAACTGACAACCAGTGGCGGCTCGTCAAGGGAGGATGAGCCTCTCTTTGGAAGAAGCAGCATATCTTCCAAATTAATATCTTTTACTTGTAGAAATTTCTCTAATTGTCTTTCAAAATATCAAGCCTCCTCTGCAGACAATATCACGAGCCGCCACTGCTGACAACTGTCTATTTTACAATTTACGTTTATGAAAAGTTTAAAAATATGCAGCAGGTTGACAAAAATTTTAATAGTAATAGTAGTACTCGTAATATTGGCTTTGATTTATTAATAAATCATTAGCTCAGCGCCAGACAAAAATCTTGAAAATATAAAATATTATTATCTTGTTTTTCACTTTAGAGTAAAACATAAGTATTAGAAAACGTTGTTTGAAGTGTTAAAATAAACTTCGATAGGTACTAAATTTCGTTGCATGATAATTTTTTTTTTTATATTATTGTATCAACTCTAAGAACATACAGGGTATCCGCTATATACGTACGATGTCTGTTTCATAAAAGAAATCCTGAGCTGTCGGCATTTGCGGTTCAAAAAAAAAGTTCATACTTCGTTGTTTAGCCGTAGAAGGCCACCGCTTCCAATCATACAGTATTGATTTAATTACTAGTGTGGTTAAAAAAAATCTATAATAAAGAGTGACCCTAAAAATCGTCCAGTTTCTAGCCCTCGAATTTTGTTTCAAACTAAGGGCTAAATTATTGTTAATAATGAGAACATCCTGAATAAAAAATTTCAAGATGAGCATATGTGTTTGGTTTTTGACATATGAGGGACTGAAGTTGTGATATGCGTGATGCTATCAAAAAATACACAGCCCCACAGAAAATGAATACTCATCAGCTATGGCAGAGCAATCAAGATATTCTTAGTACTTTTCGGCGCAGAATTCATATTTAATATCGACGAATCTGTATCATTGATTAATTCAGAAGGGCCAAAAACGTCCCCTATATAAGGATGAAAATAGGAAAAGATGATGCTATTGAGTTATAGAGCTTCCATGAACAGAAATATTGTATAAGTCTATTGGCTGAATGCATGAACGAAGGTGTTGACTAGGGATCTTCTTCTTCTTTTAGCGGGGCGACTGAGAGTCGCCGCACTCAGGCCTTGTGGCCCATTGTGCTACCGCTACGAATTTATTGAATTCCCCCATTCATGCCGGATTCTATATAGGGGTATTCCTTATTTCCTCCGGCACCGGAAAACCAATGCCGAAGTGTTTGTGCCTCAAGTACATAAGACTAGGGCAGGAAGTAAGGACGTGGATGGAAGTCTCCTCCTCGTCTCCGCAGAACCTGCAGTCGGGGTTGTCAACCACCCCCATAGTGTGCAGGTGTTTTCTGAAAGAGCCGTGTCCAGTCAAAAGACCTACCACGGTTCTGACCTGTTTCCTGTTTAGTCGCAGGATTTGTTCCGCTCGCTTCGGCAAGGGCCCCGAGATCAGGAGCCTCGCTTGCCGGAGTCCTGGGTAGGAGGCCCAGAAGTCAAAGAACTGAGACCGTGTCCAGTCTTCTACTGACTTCTTGGCATTTGATCTAGGGTAACCAAGAGCCGGCTCCGGACCCAGTAGGGGGCTCTGAGAGCCCCCTCTGGCCAGAGCGTCTGCCCGCTTGTTACCCTCGATGTTGCTGTGTCCTGGCACCCAGAGAAGCTTGACCCAGTTGGATGAGCCAAGTTCACAGAGAGCCTGTCTACAGTTTTGAACCAGGATTGACTTGGTCCGGACTGATGGAAGGGCCTTGAGGGCCGCTTGACTGTCGCTACATATATATATGTGCCTGTTGGAATATTTCCTTCGGATATTCTCCTGTGCACAGACCAAAATAGCAAAAACTTCGGTCTGGAATACCGTGGCGAATTTGCCCAAAGCATAAGAAGCTTCAGCCCTGGGCCTTTCACCATATATCCCCGCTCCAGCACTTTCCTCAAACCTCGATCCGTCTGTAAACCAGACGATATCGGCGGGCTTGAGTATGTCCTCGAGTGGGTTCCAGTCTTCCCTTTTGGGGATGACAACCTCAAAGGGTTCTGAGAAGGAGAAGGAAGGCACCATATCATCACTCCTGGCCTCCAGAAGTGAGTGAGTCCCTATCGCGTTGGAAAGGGCTCTAGTGTGTCCTAATTGTTCTCCTCCGGCCTTCCACTGACCACCGCACCTCAGCCTGTAGGCCGCTTTCCGAGCCTCAATCACCAAGTGAAGGGGCACGAGGTCCAGAAGGACCTCCAGAGCTGCTGTGGGGGTTGTGCGTATTGCTCCTGTGACTCCCAAACAGGCGAGTCTTTGGAGTTGTCTTAGCTTCTGTTGAATGTAAAGCCTGGTTACAGCAGGCCACCACACAACAGAAGCATAAGTGATCATTGGTCTTACTATCACAGTATAGTACCACATTGTTACCCTGGGGTTTAACCCCCATGTTTTTCCAAAGGTCCTTCTACATACCCACAGGATTGTAGTGGCCCTTTGTATTTGTCTCTCTATGTGATCTTTCCAGGTCAGCTTAGAGTCCAGGATAACACCCAGATACTTCACCGTCCTGGAGATCGTTAGAGTCGTGTCACAGAGTACTGGCTCGACGAAACCGTCTAGCCTGCGCCTCCTAGTGAAAATTACCAGTACTGCCTTAGAGGGGTTGACTCTAAGGCCCTGGTCGTTACACCATCTCTGTACGATCTGCAAGGCCCTTTGCAAGAGCCCGCTAACCGTATTTGGGAATTTTCCCGAGATGATAATTGCTAGGTCATCTGCGTAACCTTGAGCAAAAAGACCCTCGTTCTCGAGTTCCTGGAGTAGACCATCGAGAACAAGGTTCCATAGCAGAGGGGAAAGGACGCCTCCTTGTGGGCAGCCTCTCCTTACCGAAACTTTTACTGCCGTTTCCTCGTTGGCAGCTATAATTTGCCTTCCCGCCAACATGGCCCTCAACCATCTAATGATGGTGTCATCGATGCCATGATAGGGATTACACAAGGTAATTGAGATACACCTTAAGAGGGTGAAAACTACCCCAATATTATACAAAACTGCATAACTGGTGAAAAAGCTTGAACTCTCTAAGCTTTATTAATAAGAATGAACCATAAATCTGTTACGACCTATTACACGAGAACAATCCATTGCAGGGTGCAAAACTACCCCTTATCTTGAATTATGAACTTGAGCCAGTGAAAAGATAATGAATGTAGCATATATTGCATTCTGAATGCAATGTGTCTGGATCTGGAACCATAACCAATATTCCCACAATAGTTTTTTTACACACCTGGTGAGAAAACAACGCACATTTATATAGGCGATCTCGCTGTGAGAATATTACATTAAAGTAAATTCTGTCACAAGGGTAATAAAGGGCGCTCTCTATAAAATTAACATCCTAATGGTCTCTTTTCAAACTTCAAGTGAATTTTATAAGAAGGTGGGGGTGCGAGGGTGTGAATATCAAAGACATCGCAATCGCTATACCACATTAGCGAAAATCCTGCAGCGAGGGTTTTGAAGAGTGCTCTTTAGGAATGTCATGGACTCGTGATTCTTTCTCATCGCTCTAGAGAAATTCACAGGGGTTAGATGGTGAAAATCTGAGCAATTTTACAATCATTATATTGTATGAAAAAAAATTCTGACATAAAGGTAAGTATGCCTTTCCCGAACGCCATGGTCCGGCGTTTTTAACCCTCAAGGGTTAAGGGTGCGAAAGGATGAATATCGGAGCAATCTCGTAATTACTGCATTACATAAAAAAAAATACTGATATAGCGGTTTCCAAGAGTGCTTTTCTCTTATGTCAGGGCCTCTCTTGATTCCTTTTCATCCCCCAAATGATCCCGACGGGGGTCAGGGGGTGAAGACCCACCAATAAGTTTTCGTCCCGTTCTCTCACCCCATCGTAGGTGTGTCATAAAATAGTTACAAAAATTCTAGTTATCGTCCCACATTCATACCTACTGCAATCAAAATGCGATATCTGGTACATTCACTATTTTTTCCTTGACTTGTTCATAATTCAAAATAGGTTTCTTACCCTGTAATGGATTGTTTTCGTGTACTATGTCGTAACATTAATAAAGCTTAGAGGGTTAAAGCTTTTCCGCCAGTTATTGGAGCTTTTATCCAGTTTTGTATAATATTGGGGTAGTTTCACCCTCTTGAGGATGTGCTCTAATTACTTTGTGTAAGCTCTAGTCAACACCTTCGTTCATGCATTCAGCCAATAGACTACTATATTTCTGTTCATGGAAGCTCTATAATTCAATAGCATCATTTTTCCCTATTTTCATCCTTCCATAGGGGATGTTTTTGGCCCTTCTGAATTGATCAATGGATATACGGATTCGTCGATGTTAGATATGAATTGCTCGCCATAGTTGATGAGTATTAATTTTTTTGTGGGGCTAATTTAGCACTTACTTTGAAACAAAATTCGAGGGCTAGAAAATGGGCGATTTTTGGCCTATTTTTCTTTAATGAATGATAATAATTTTTTAATCTCATCGTTAAAATACATTTTTTGCAGACAGTAGATTACTGAGATCGGTGCTATTTTTTCAATAAAGACGCAAGGAGCTTCAAAAAACCGGCCTGGGCGTTCTATCTTTTCTAATAAATCCTATGGAATAATTGTGATTTGTGAGAAATTGTTAAGATGGCAATGAGTAAATTAATATTAAATGTCAGTTAGTGTTTTCAATTCAAAACCGATTAAACAAGGTAAAAGTAAAACTTTTATTATTTTTTAATGACACTCTTGCAACGCTGTAAAACCAGTGTTATTGACACGACAAGTGAGCGCGATAACCTTGTCTCTTCCAGTCTTCCGCCTTTTGTTCATAGTTTGTGTTATAGTTGTCGTTGTAGATGTAAACTGAAAACACTGCCTATTTCTAAATAATTTTTACTTCTTTTGGGCCAACATGTCATCCTGCAAAATATTTTTACGTATACAGCGGACACCTGACACCTTGTATTTTAATTATGTAGTGATCATAAATTCCATATTTACTTTTTAATGGCTATTTTGCATTTCAATCATTAAAACCCTTTAGAACAATGTAAACGTTGACTAATGAGATATGACACGTTTAATCATTCTAAATTAAGTTATTACAATCATGCCACAACTGAACAGAATCCTGAGAAGCATATATAGGAGTTTCAAAATTGCTTAGCCTAACTTAAGGAGGTGACTATGTGGGTTATTATTTAATGCATGCTGGTATAAGCATATATCCTAAACGTCGTTATAGGTTGTTAAAGTTTCTTTAAAAAAAGATTATTATTTTTTAAAATATCAACCCTACTTTGAAATATTTTTTTTCCATTTAGTGCAAGAAAAAAAATGGTACTGTACTTAGTGTACTTTGACTGTTTCAATTTTGGAAATTTCTTTAGCATATCTATCTAATTTACACCAGAGCCAGTTCTTCCGTATTTTTGCACGAAAGGCCATTTTTGAGAATTTAAAAAAATCGAAAATGTCTTACCCGTAAAAATAAGAAAATCCTCCTGTTCCCAGAGATAATTGCGACACTTTCAATCCAGTACTCCCCAAAGAATTGTATTTCATTTTTCTTACTTCATCTTCGTTATGGAATCCAGGTATAAATGTTTCGGGCAAATCCATGTTTTATGCTACAAACCTTTAACAAATAATAAATAAATAAGTGAACTGTTGTTTATAAACATTTATTATTAATGTAATCTTATCTAAAAGTGCTTAAATTGTTTATATTACACGTTTTAACAAACGTGTAATATCATTATTGGTAATTCTTTCGCATGATGTAAATCTTGAATTTATGAATTTATAAGAAAAGTTTTCAGGACACCCTATTTTTGGGCAGTAAAACACGAATTTGAAATTATTATTGGGATGATATAGACACCATTACTGACATTTCCTCCCTTGATATGTAGTTTTTATGAATTTAAACACTAAGAGCATAGTATAGGCACTGAAAAGACTTATTTGCGATAGTTCGCGAAAATTTCTAGAACATTCTATTTGTAAATTAGTGGAGATAATTAAATTATTTCAACTGGAAAAACAAATCAAAATACAACAGGACACTATAAAAATTACTAACAAAATCAATGAGGATATGGGAGTTGTAAAGGCTGAAGTCAGTAAGGTCGAAGGAAAAGTAGATAAGGTGAAAGAAAAGATGAATAAATTCGAAGAAGTAGACCGTCTTAAACGACAATTGAGGGTAATATCGTCAGGTCCTCGGTTAAAACCTCGCTCCCTTGACGGTCAAAGTTCATGGACAACCTATAAAAAACAGTTCGAGCCAGCGAATCCCTGGGATAATGAGGAAAAGGCTATGGCAAACCTCAGAGTTACTTCAGACTATCCCAGTGGAAAAACAAAAGGCTTCAAACTTTTGGAAGCTGCATTGGACTTGAGATAAGGCGACCAACACCTCGCCCAAGTATAGCAGACTCAGTTGAAATCACAGACGCAAAAGGCTGGGGAAAGCTTACAAGAAATCGAAGCTGCGATAGAGAAACTGGCACACCTGGCATATCCGAGTGCACAAAGAGAATTCCAAGAACAATTAGCCGTGGGGGACTTTTTAGATAGCATATGGGAGTTCTCAGATTACCGCGGCACCAAAATAGTAGCGAAGCTTTGGTGCGTTCTCTTGAAGCAGAGGCTGCCTATAAGGACACCCCATGGTCAAAAGTGCTTGCTGTGACAGTTGAAGAGGCATATTCAGATAAAAAGAATCTGGACACTATGGACATGTATGAAATGTTCAGTAAATTGTTAGCCAAACTGTACTCTCTGGGAAGACCGGTTAAGCAACCAAGCGGTGGAAAGCCAAGCCGAGGTGGGGGTATCCGGTGTTATCAGTGCGGCAAATTAGGGCATATTAAGTGAGATTGTCGACAGTGAAACCATGAGAGGGTAAACGCCACTGGGGTGTTGCTGGCTGGAGAACGCGATGTCCCTAGAGAAATAAAGATTTCCCATCTTCGAAGAATTCCGAATAGTCTACTGTTACACGGCTATGTGAACGAAAGGAAATGTGTGTTTTCCATCAACACAGGTACTACACCATCAATAGTGCGGCCAGGATGTATACCGTGCATAAAGATTAACAAGAGGCAAAATGAAATTATCGTCCGGGCAGCTACGGTAGACATTCATTCAAGTAGATCTGGGTTTGCAGATTGAGCGATTCAACAAAAGAGAGTCGGACTAGGATCATCGTGGTTGACATTACGGATGACTTCATTTTCGGACTGGAGACTATGGAAAAGTATGGATTTATTGTTGATGTAGGAAGGCGAATCTAAAGATTGGGAACGAATAAGTTTTTCTGTCGGCAGTATACTACCAATTACAGAAAACAAGGCTATTATCAACGCAGTCAAAATACCTGCTCTATCCAGAAGACCATACAAGGAAGATTGCAAGTACTGTCATGTGAAAAAAATGTAGAACGTGGTAGAAGCCATCACTGTGAAGGTAGATCTTCCAGACAATTGGACCAAGCAAGACAATTGAATCATACAGAAATTGGGCCTATATTGGGAGCAAAAGGAAAAGGAACCCAACCAGACTGGAAAGATGTTTCAAACATAGTAGAATTGAAGGCTATATGGTCGCAATGGGATTCACTTAGAGTCATAGACGGGCTATTAAAGAGAGCATAGGAAAGCCTGGATGGATGCGTCTAGTGATTCCCAGGTGTCGTGTACCGCAAGTATTCCAGAAAGTGCATAATGGAACGACTGGCGGACACTTCGGCGTTAACAAGATCCTAAATAAGGTACGGGAACGATTTTACTGGTTCAATAGTCGACAGGATCTGGAGGTCTAGTGTCGCAAATGTAAGATTTGTACGGCCAATAAGGGACGGCAGACGAAAAGTAATTGCAGCAATATAACGTCGGAGCCCCTTTAGAGAGTATCAGCTATAGTGACCTAATGAAGACTAATTAAGACCGTAATGCCAGTTCAGAGGGATTCAAGGCGGAAGATCTGGTTTGGCTGTACAACCCGCAGCGGAAGAAGGGAAGGTCCCCGAAGCTTCAACCGTCTTCCGCAGGCACGTAATATGCTCTTGCCTTTTAGATTAGATTTAATTCAGTATTTGTTCTCCTAGTACCGCATTTTGTAACAAAGCTTGCTTGCTCATGATGTATATGCCAAGAATGAAGATTATGAAATCTGGATTGAAGCACATACATTATTTTGCTGGCATGTGATATTAATACCAGGAATTACCAGCAAACTGTAGTTAAAGTTATGCTTTTTGTATGTAGTGGCACGAAGACTTTGGTTTTCCAATTATCACGCCAGATTCCTGTTTCCCTTTTTGGCATATTTGTGAACTCCATCTTCACCAACTTTTAGACGCATCTGCCGTGAAGTAGTCGACTCCAGCTGTTTTGCCAACTTTTAGTTTTTATATGTCTGTCTCCACGTCTGATGTCAATTGCAGATTCGCGTTCTCAGTTTTGCTGTCAGTCATCTTTTGACTCAGCATAATTGCTTTTGAAAATCATTTTCCAGTACTGGAGCCAAACCCCAATAATCCGAATCTGTCAGTTCTGATGAAGTCCTTAACGGACTGCTTGTAATAATGCTTATAGTTCGGAAACGGTTCTTGCTATTATTGCGATCAACAAGTGACTCGAATTATGTACAGACGTCTTGTAAAGAAGAATTTTTATCTCTTCGTTATCAAGAGTCTGAATTGAGTGCCCCTAGAGATCTCATAGACAAAGGACGCGTCTAACGACGTTCCTAGTAATTTCCGTAAAAACCCGGTCAAAAGCTGGTACAATAGGACAAAATTATGTTTGTTGTGTTCAGTGTCTACATAACTTGATATATATTAGCACAACAACAGTTGTTATATAGCTAGTGTAATACCTGTGAAGTGCTTAGATTTATTATTTAAAATCATCCAGTGCATAAACAAGTGAAAAACACCAAATCCCACCCCACTTGAAGCAATAAATCGTAGTAAATCACTTCACTATGAGTGGTATCATATACCCGGAAATGCCAACGAAAATGCACATGAATACACCACATTTCAATTTTAATATAAGAAAACACACTCTTTACAGGTGAACAATTTCCTAACAATATCCAATTCTATCATTTAATTTTATTTATACCTTATTTACTTGCTAGTTGCTAGCCCAGACAGCCTAAAGAATACATTAGACAAATAAACTTTGACACGTATACATCCTAAATGGTCAGACAGCAGACAAGATAAAATATTCTTAATAAATTAACAGCAACAAAATAGAATAACTTTTTCTTCCAGTAAATACCGAATTGAAACTAAATTCGAGCTAACCAGTGGCCCTTTATTATTAGTACACCGCGCCAAAATCGAATTTTTTGCAGCACATCAATATAAATACACACACGATACACTTTTCCAAAAAATAATATCTCCACAGAAAACACAAAAGCAATGGATCTACCTACTACAAAACGTGGGTACGAGGACACACCAACTACTGATGCAAAAAATTGACGGCAACGGGAACTATATGGAGCACTAAGCTATCAGCTAGAAGGAGAAAACATAACAACCCCGGCATACACCAACGCTATGAAAAATTTACGAAAACAAGTAGCGGACAATATACAGAAGAACATAGATAGAAAACATGAAATAGCATCTGGACACATCTGGACTGAAAATAAACTTCAAGAAAAGTCTAATAATGGTGCGAGATTCGTCAACAAAAAAGAGTCGGACTAGCGGAGAAGAATACAAAATAGGCGACTACTCCCTAAGAATAAACAAATTGAACTACCTAGGAATATATCTGACGAACCAACTGAAAAAAAAAGAAACTAAAGGAGAGGATTAAAACGGCAGTCACAAGGACAATTATACCTTCATCGAAAAAAAAAACATCATGGGTCCTGACTAAAGGGCTGTACATAGCCATTATACTGCCAACGATGACACATGCAGTTAAAAACGCGGCAACGAAAAAAGCCAACAGAAGATGTTTAAGAAGAGCTGAAAAGGACATCATCCAACTATTCGCAAAAACAAGACGAAAACGGCGACATAAAACATCAGCATTATTAGGAGGGAAGATCATTACAAAAATGACAGAAACGAGCGCAATGAAGTACTGGGGATATGTCCAAAGAAGGGACCCAATACATCTTCTGAAGAAAAAGCGCTAATACTTAACAGCAATAAACTAAAAATAGGGAGACCATGCTATACGTGGAAAACAACAATCGAGAGGATTGTGAATAAAGTAGGAAAGGACCAAGCATATTGGGAAAGAAAATCGAGGGAAAAAAATGAATGCCACAAAGAAATCGCAACGATATATACTATACCAGAATCAGAAACGGAGGAATCAGAAGGCTCAGAAGAAGATTTGTTGCAGAAACACAAAAAGAGGAGCATCATGACACGCATTTTACAAACATCTATACTACCCATCCCACACTCCTGTTCCATGCATCATGTGGCTGACAACAAGCATGGCCCAAATTCAAAGCAAGCGTAGACATGACCGCCCAGCGGTATATCCTGAGTGTGGCAGCAATGCCTACCGTACGCTGATAAATCAATCAATCGATATCAAAAGTCTGAATTCTTCACTCGGTCTCAATTATACTCTTCCGATTCCAAAGTAGTGTATTAATACGTGGTCAGATTTTTCCAGACTTGTACTTCAGTTAAAGTTTCGGCTAAATTGTTACACGTGTCTACCAAGTTGCTTTGTATTCCCATTGCTGCTCATGTGATATGTAAAAAAATTACCATATTTTTCTGTAGAAATGCGCCACCAATGACTTTAACCAATCTGACGTAACGCGGTACAACCATATCACTTCCCCTCCCCCTTCATCAGACTTGGGATTGACACTATTGACAGCAAAGCTGGAGAGGATAGAAATGACTTTTTGGTTTTAATCAAATCACACTGCAAAAATAGCGAAATAAGTCGAAAAAACATTGACCCTATGCTAGTGAACTCTACAACAAGTAGAGATAAGAGATATTTACTTAAACCCATCAATAATACAAAAACACCAAACTTCGGCGGTGCTTTCTGCCGATGTCCTGATTATTCGATCGAAAGCAAAAAATGCGGCACTTTGACCGCATCCACTAGCTCAACTTTTTATGCCAATTAAGGAAATGTAAACATCTTCGATATGTTCTTTCACAAGTTCATCACCCTATTACTGACCACAGACAAGTAACAGTAGAGTATTTTTGCAAGTTTTAATGCAACAAAAATTACTAAATTACCTCGGATCACTCTAAAATTTTGCAGTGACTTTCTCACATAGAAGACTAGTACACCATTTTATTTTCAACATATTGTGGTAAATCACCCTGTATATTATATATACAATTTTACAGCTTTTGAAGTTTTCCACTGAATACTACTATTTCAATTAATGAACTATTTAACCTCAATAATTCTAACTCAATAAAATATAAATATAATCAGTATGTTTCCGAAATAGACCACCAGATAACAATCAAGTATAAGGCGTCGTGAATGCAGTTGAAATGACGCATTTACCATGGTATAGGAATGTATTGAATCAGCCATCAGCCTTTCCAATGCTAGATTTATCAACAACGGCTAGTAAGTGATCATCTTCTAGTGTAGAACCGACTTTAATGTTGAAATCACTCATATCACTTACACCTAATAATTTCGTTATTTGGAATAGTGTGGAATAAGATTTCTGAAGGGGTCATGGCCAGAACTAAATATTTCATCATCATTAACATTTGTAGTTGACATTTTGTCCTTAAGAAAACGTTCGTCTAGATTTGTTTTAACGTCTCTAGTTTCTAGGTTTTCGTAAAACGCTTCAAACTTCTTCTATTCAGTAATAATTGTAGATGCATATACTTGTGTTTATAACTAACAGCCAATATACCAGGACTGTGTAGTTACGCGTTGATATTTTGGAGCTTTGGAGACAATCTTACTTCTTACTTCGGGAAAGGAGCGTCCCTAGACGAAAGCTGCAGGTTTTCCGGGTTCGAGGGGTAGTAAACCGGTAAGAATCTAAGGGTCTCTTTATCAGAGCCACTATTGACAGCGAAGGCGGTAGCGGGCAGCAGTACTACCATTATTACATCGGATCCAGACTACTGAGACTTCTTTAAAAGCTTGATGCCAAATATTCAAGAGCGAAGTTGTAGCGACTTCAACTGTCTCATAGCTGCGAAATAACAGTAAAGTCTGACTGAAAGTAAACGATTACAAACAGCGTCTCACCCAGAATATAGAATGGGCAGCTGTACAGAAAACAAGGGGAAACTATATTGCACTCATTTTTTTTGTTATGAGAAATTATAAGATTAACACTAACGAGACCTTGGATAGGGTCCAGCGCTCCGGCTGGTAACCGGCGGTATCTTCTTTTTAGGGAAGGCAGTGTGAAATTGGCTACTGAGTACTGAGTACATGCCGAAGAGTTGGCCCACAAATCTCCTTGTGCGAAATGTGCTACTAGTGTACATGTTTTTAGATAAATTAAACCATATACCGTGCGTGTAATTGTCCATTAGGCATGTACATTCACGTAGCGCGAGAGATATGACAACACAGCGCTGTAAACTCGTCCGTTAGCGGAGTATCCCAGCTCTCAGTTATTTCATTTCAGCCAGCTGGCACACGCGATGTTGTAATTCTTACTACCTACGCTTAGCGAGCCGCTACATACACGGTAGAAGTAATACGATACTTTATATATAAATATTTCATAAATATAAGTTACTGAATATTAAATTAAAACAGAGAGAATGTTCGTGTTCCATGCAGCAAAGTCACGTGTCCTGGAGTGTCCAATTATTGTTTCACTTTGGCGCTCAAATTTTTCATGTGGAAAGTATTTTCCACACGTTTCTTCGACAAATGCCTATTGGTTTCCATAGAGATAAGTTCAGAAAAGCCTACTTTCCGTGGTGGTTAGAGAATAATTAATGTTCTTTTTTCTTAGAGTCTAAAAATAATCTAGAACCGGTCCCGTCTACGTCTGCGTCTCCTGAATAGAATGTATAATAAACAGAACTCGGGAATTTTATCTCGGCGTCAGAGGCGGCTCTCATATAGGCATAATATTATATTGCAAACACCTACTGAAATATTAAATATTAAATTATTAAATATACAATGTATTTTTGGTAATAAATTTAATCCAAAAACGGCAATGGTTCTTACAAAAACATGTAATATATATTTAGCAAATAAAAAAAAAACAATTTTGAATCAAACACATACTTTCCTGCTCTGTTTAATATGTGGGGCGTGTTTATTATGTTTATTTTCTTAATAATTAAATATAAGAACCCAATAAGCTGCTGGCAACATAAAACATTTTTTCTAATAAAATAAACAATTTTTATGTAATATTAAATTATACATAACAAAGTTAAGGATTAATGGTATAAAACTGTCATGTATCGTGTGCATCACAAATGTACACAACGTGATAAACTGAATTTTATTTCATTTTAAAATGTTAATATGTAACCTACTTTTATCGGAAATCCACAACATTTGTGAAACGTACTGACAATTACCTAAAGACGTAGTTTATTCTTTTACAATTACAGTGTTGAAGGCATTCGATCCTGACCGAGTGACAACATTAGATTCCAGTGTACGGCGGTACTATTATATTTGTTACTAATGCGGTTTTATTATCTTCTTTAATTATGCGACGCCGCCGAAATTGTGAACCTTTAGATATTACGGATTTCCCTAAAAAAAGTACAAGGTAAGATATATTGTGTCATACTTGCATAAAAATCTTTCCGCGCTGACCTAGAGCCAACCCTGATTTTGACGTCACAGAGATAAAATTCCCGAGCTCTGATAATAAAAAGTAAATAAGTAAGTATAAGTATAAATATATATTTTAGTAACTACACTAAGTATTAAAAAATCTTAATTGCGATAAGAACGGATTATATTACTTACTTAAATTTTAATTCGAAATAAATATCTACCACTATTTTTTTGGGTACCTATCACTTTACTTAAATTTGTACGTACATAACCGATTTTAATATTTCCACGTCATGTTTTCTGTAATGGCCTTTCTCCAAAAGTTAAAACTGCACAACTGTATTAATGAAAAATGAATGTCTTGGTGAAAAACAAATTTTATGGTCAATATTTTTAGTTTGGGAATAATTGTAATTATAAAAAATCTAACCTCAAACTTTTCATGGAAATTAATACACTGTATTTGCGGACAAATGTCTCAAGCACTATGGGACATGGGACACTATATGGGTCTAAAGCTGACGTTAAACAAAATCAAGACACGGCCAACGTGAACAGTTGAACACGTTTATTTAATAGTGCTTTAGGTGTTTAGGTATATAAATTAAATAACGTAAACTTTGATGCCGTCCTGCTGTAGAGGGCGTCAGTTCTTTTTGTCTTATCAAAACTTCACGTAGAGAGGTTTTACGTCAACAAATTAACAATATAACATAAACAATAACCCAAGGATGTCATACTATACTCTGTCTGGAAAAGAAAGAGTGTGGTAAATCACTCCGGCGAAGAACAGCATAGGCGTACCAGACTCTCTGTTTCTCTTCGCATTCATGGAAATTATACCAAAAAATATCTAATTAATTAAATTTAAAAATAATTTTTTTAATAATCTGAAACATTAGTATCATAATTAATACAGAAGGTGTTTCACGAGGAACCGGACATGCTTTGAGGGCAGATAGAGGCCATCGAGGGTAATCATAATCATCCATAGAAAAAGCTAGTTGTCCCCTCGTTGCTCAAATACTGGGTGTTTTATGTATTTTTGTAAAAATTTCTTTTGGTTGTTAATTTGTAATGAAATGGAATAATGAGTCCATATTTGGCACATATAATACACTAGTGATCCTGAATAAGTTCTCGTATTACACACGCAAAAAAATCCAGGTCCGGACTTGAAAAAAAAAGTTTTTCTTTTTGAAGAAAATAATAACCTGTATATGATGTATTTTTTTTAATTTCAATATTAAATTCGAAAAGTGCATAAGAAATTGAACAAAATGGCTCTTTAATTTTTTTGCCACACTTTTGCCGCCTTCGAAATAAATTCCACTAAATAATGTAATATGAGATTTTAGAAAATATCGATGAATGATACTCGCAAAAAATGCTTCCACTGTTAAAATTAGGCATTTACTTTTTTTTCAGCAATAATATAATTATTGTTTTAATTACCAATTTTTATGGAGGGGGTGAAATTAATAAAAAAATAAACGTTAGAGGACACCGAATCTAGAATCTATATCATTCTTACCGTTTATTAAAGACTAGTAATACGGCAACTAACATATACCTATTAACAGCAATAATAACTGTAATAATAACTGTAATAATAAAGTTGCATATCAATAATGCACATAGTAACAAGATAACAACAAAATATCAACAGAGTAATATTGTACCAAATCAGGGACTCACCCAGAAAATTGCTGAGGGAGGGGCTACTACAAATAATAATAATATGATTAACAAGGGCGGATCCAGAAAGATTACTGAGAGGGGGCACTAACATTTTCAAGAATATCCCTTCGATCACTACTTTTTATCACCTCATGGGCGGGGGATGCAAAGAGAAATCCGAAAAAAAAATTTATCGCCTCATGGGGGGGGGGGATACAAATAGAAATCCGAAAAAAAAAATGTATCCCTCATGGGGGGGGGGCAAATAGAAATCCTAGCCCCCAAAGCCCCCCCTTCAGTGCGCCTCTGTACCAAATACAAAAATTCAGATATTGTACTTACAAATTTGAACAAATTAGAACATCTGGGACTGCCCCTAATTTCTTTGTGGTATTTAACAATCCTTTGAATTAATTGATCTTTGCATTCATGTTCACTTTGTAGATCGCACTCTTTAACCCCTCATAAAAAAATTTCTACATGGTTTAAATCCGAAGACTTTGTTGGTCATACAGTGGCGGATTCAGGGGACACAGGGGCACGTCGTTTATTTTGGTATCCGTTTTTTATAAAATAATAGTGATAGTGATCTATGAACAATATTAATTGTTATTGTATTATATATACATATGTACTGTACGTGCCCCACCTCTCGTTTATTTTGGCAAAAAGGCCAGAGCATTTGTTGCTTTTTTATTTGTGAGAGGAGATTTTCTCCCCCTGCTCATTAATTTTCATTGGTTTGAAAAAAAAATTGTGATTTTCTCTCTCCCGCTTATCAATTTTCATTGCTGGGTGACAATTTTTTTTTATTTCCGAGTGAAAAAAATGTTTGCTCGCTTGCGGCGGCGCATTTTTATGGTTGTGTCCCCTGTTAATTTATTGTGGATCCGCCATTGTAGTCATACATGAGGACCCTCGTGACCAATTGATCTGTTTGGATATGTATCATCTAAATGATTTCTAATTTGGTTGGAGAAATGTGGTGGTATGTTGAAAGAACATACCTCGGACACTTACATTTCCTAAAAGATTCGGTAACGTATGTTGTAAAATCCCTAATTTGATATTTTTGCCTAAACTAACTTGTAAAAAGAATGATCAAAACAGACAAGCAATTTTACGCATGCGCGTTTTTAAGATTCGGGTATTATAATCAGTCGCTATGTTGAAATCAATTTTGGGCAAGTTTCTAAAGTTTAGAATGAAATCCGGTAGGCTTGGCGTAGGTAAGGGGGAAGGTAATTGACTAAGCTAATCTATGGTAAAAAAATCAAATAGGACTCTCAAGTTTAGCTCAGTTCATTGATAGAATAAAAGCAACGTCACATCATTTGCTTTTCTAATGGTTATCATTTTGAAGAACAATAACAATCTTAAACAATGAATTTATATACTAGGCTTGTTTTCAGAAAGGTACGATGCAAGGAGCGTTTTATGTAACAATTGAATAACCATGCTTTCCCCCCTATTTCGACCCCGCTGAAACCGAAAATCAGGGTTGCAAACCTGCTGAAAAATCGACCGGAAGTGAGATATTCAAGATGGCGTCCAATAAGGCGCCAAAAACCATAAAACATTGTATCTCCAGTCCTCTGTGATCTAGAAACATGGGTTTAAATGTCTAATTACATATATTTGACGTTGAGGAACACGTTTAAATACATTCCGATCTGATCGGAAATAAGATATTCAAGATGGCGGCCAAGATGGAATCAAGAACCATAAAACAGCATATCTCTCGTCTCCTGGGACCTAGTGGTTAAAATATTGAATTACTTGTTTTTGAGGGCGAGGAATATACTTAAACACACTTAAACCCGACCGGTAGTAAACTATTCAAAATGGCAGGCCAATATGAAGTCAAAAACTATACAACAGCGTATCTTATTCCTTCTCCTGTGGCCTAGATACATGGTTACACGTCTAATTTTATATTTTTTTGAGGGCAAGGATCACATCCAAACATACAAAAATAACATTTAACGTTCTGTAAGTAAGAAAGTTTATAAATTATATCTATTAACATAAAATGTCTTCCGGTCAAGTTTCGAGCTGGGCAACCCTGATTTTCGGATTCAGCGGTGTTGAAATAGGGCTAAAAGCATGGTTACTCAATTGTCACATAAAATGCTCCTTGCATGAAAACAGAAGGCTTTTACTAGAATTTTGCCTAGTTTATTAAATCAGTTTTAGGTTATTTCCTATGGGGTTACTTAAAGAGTGGACATTAACGGCAGAGATCAATAAATAATTCAAAGGATTTTTGAAAGCCGCAACAAAATTAGAAACAGTTCCTTGTGCTAAGAAGGTCAATTGGTCGTCTCGTGAACCGTACTAGAAAATGTACTGATGCTGAGGAGAACATTTTGGATCTAAAATTTAATTATACCTAATTCTAATTTGTAAATACGTTTTATGACAATATCTACATTTTTTTGTTTTTGATACAATTATTCTCTTGATATTTTGCTGTTATCTTGTTACTATATGCCTATTTTGTTTTATCACATGCGAGTTACAATAATGTGGCTTATATGTCATAAAAAAGGAGCGTAATGTTGCAGTAACATCGAATTTGCTTACGTGGTTTCGGCCGACGTTTTTTCGTTGCCGATTAAGCCTGCACACCAAGTTAAAATCACGGGTCTGAAAATCATTTCGTTAAAGTGGGTTTTGTGACGCCGCGTTCATTCCCAGACAGCACCGTATATTCTAAGAATATTCTGTAATTATGCAAAAAATAATGAATATATTCTGATTAATTCTGGAATAATCCTGGAATATATATATAAGATAACGGATTATTCTAGTAATATAATTTTAAATATATACCTGGAATATTCAGCATGAATATGATAGTACTAGTACTAGTAAATAAGATTTTGATTAGATTAGATTTTGTATAGATAAATTATCTCAAGTTATGTTTACTGTGTATACTGTTATATTAATAAATGACCATAGAAATTTAAAGAAGTTGTAATTTTCTTAAATAATAATACAAGTCAGGGTTAATAAATCTATTTTACTACGTCATTAACAATTTTGAATAATAAATTTTCTTCTTGCAATTCGGCCATCTGCCAATTCTGGATTTACCCTTCTTACAGCGTTTTTCTGTAAAACTTCATTTTCTGCCAAGTTAACATCACCATATATTCCCCAGTCTATTTCTACATCTTCAGCATCGGGATCTGGTTCTGGTACTTTATGAAAAATGCACATATTGTGCAAAAATACACAAGCATTTATAATTTTACATGCCATTTCAGGCTTATAATGTAACATCCTATGCTTTAACAAAGATCGAAATCTTGCCTTCAAAAGTCCATTGCAACACTCAATTTTAACTCTGGTACACTTATGTAACCTATTATACGTATATTCTGGAGTACCAGGAGCATAATCCTCTTCTAGCGGAATAAAAAGCCACGTCCTCAAAGGATATCCTGAATCTCCCAGCAAGAAGTAATCTTTGTGTCCTCTTTCATGAAGATTTCTCATAACTGCATGCACATTTGAATGTTTCCAAATAAATGCATCATTTGTACTTGCCAGCAAATATTACCAGAAAAATTGTACGTCCAAGTCGATTAACTTCAAATTTTCAATTTAAATTCGTTCAACTGAACGTTCGAAACTTCAGGTACATATACTTTCTGAAATATGTGACAGCAAATGATAACCCTCTGTGCTTAGAGGCAATGGACAAATAATTTGTAGTAACTTTTATTACAAGTTTTCATTTTAATCAGTCTTTTCTATTATTTTTTGTAAAAAGATATTAATTACCTGTTTGTATTTTTTTTTTTTTCTAGATTGATAGTATTAGACCAGGCAAATCTCAGTGTAAAATGGGTTTGGCGTGAACTATTTGGGGACAGTTATTTGTTTATTGCAATGGATAGCTCTATTAATGTAGGATAAGTACATAAAGCCGCAAAAAATCCCGACGTGGGCTAAAGCCGCCATTTAGAAAAAATGACCGCCAGAGACATTTTCTTTAAAATCATATATCTTAGTAACCGTTGCTCCGATTTTAGATTTCTTTTTTTTGTTCCATTCCTCACTTCACATTTTACAGAAAGTTTGATTACATATTTTACGATAAATTAAACGATAAACTTAGGAAATTTAAAAATAATTTAAATATTACGGAAATTTAAACTTTTGTAAACTCGAGACGTTTGTACTGAAATTTCTAGTCACTTTTTGAAAAAATAATTTTAATAAAAGTTCTAGAGCACACAATTAGGTTTCATTTGTTTTTTGGCCGATGATACTAACTCAAATATTAACGGAGTAATAGTTATTTATATATAAAATTGTAATCATTTTTAATAATGTACATTAAGGTATAAAGGGTGTCCAGTCAGTGTTCTCTCGGAACGGCTAACTTTATAAAAAAACTTTCTTAACAAAACTTTCAATGATTCGTCTCTACTACAACTTAAAATTATTTTCAATTATACAAGGTGTAAACGAGTCACAAAACGAGTCACACAAGAAAGTATAATTTTTTTAAATAGAACAGCCTGCATTTCCTTAACGCCAGTTAAGCCTCCAAGGGCCCTGTATTACACCCTAAAATATTTTGCCAAGTTATTTTTTTCTGTTTTTTTGGGCAGTTTACAAACATTTTTGACTGGCATATCTCCGCAATTTATTAATCGTTATTTCTAAAAATGTGGGATGTTGTTTGATAATGATGTATTTACTAAAAAACATTTTTGAAATAAATCTTTAGTATATCGGGTGTCCAAAATATTTGCGTACATTTCTGGATATTTAATTATTATTTTTCTCATTTTTTTTTTTAAATGGAATGCCTAGGTATACTTTTTTTTACATGAATGAATAAAACATATAATTCCTCACATTTTAATATCTCTTTATTTTTATTTCAAACGTTTTTTGAGATATGATTATATCAAATGATTTTTGCGTAAATTAAGGTGCTCTTTATTTTAGCATTAAAATCTATATTTTGTTTTACATTTTTTTCAATTTTTTTAAATGGAATGCCTATATATTTTTTAAATGGATGAGTAACGCTTACAATTTCTCACATTTTGATATCGTACACTTTCTTTTATGAACGGTTCTTGAGCAATAATTTTTTTTCACGATATTGAAACTAAGCTAACAACTGCTCAAAAGGTCCACCATTTTGATTCAGGTAACACTGAGGTCTCTTGATAAATGAGGGCCTTACACAGTATAACATATCAACATTTATACGATTGAAACATCGACGAATCCGTTCCATCATATCTTTTCGAGTCGTTGGTTCTACTTTATAAACGTCTGACTTCACAAATCCCCAAAGAAAAAACCCACTGAAGTCAGGTCGGGTGACTTAGGTGGCCATGCAATGAGACCTAACATAATTTAATAAAATAATAAATTAGATATTATTTAACAGTTTATTAAAATATTGGACCTCCTCTTCCTATCCACCTTTCAGGAAACTGATTACCAATGGCCTGATGAACATTTCTACTAAAATGTGGTGGTGCACCTTCATGTTGTAATCACATATTGTTCGATATTAAAACGATACTTGGTATTACAGTTCCTACCTTATGGCTGTTGTTGGTAGCCTCGTATGGAATTCTTGGTTTCGTATTCGGCAGGAACTGCAGCTACTGATAGTGGACTGTCGGGGAACACCGAACACAAATTTTAGCGTATGCACGTTGCACTAATGCACCGTATAAATTATGAGTTTAAATTTGCACTTCAATAATGCGGGTAAGCGATCGTTCATGTGAACATGTATATGAGTCGGTTTGCTACTACTTCTTGTCGCAGCGTTTCCTGGTACCGGCCTCGTCGGGAGCCGAGGTAGAGGTTTTTGCAGTACCAAGTATGTACAAAAAAGAGAGAACGCGGCAACAAGTAAGATTTAATATTATATGAAAAATTATATTAACAGGTAATAATAATAATAAAAAAATAAGCTAATCTAAATAAACTTAAAATTATTTACTGTCGGGCGTTGGTGAATTCCGAACACATATTATTTGTAATTAATCAGGAATATGCTCTATTATTTGTGGAAACGTATTTTGCGTAAAATCTAAGAAGGATGAATAACATAATCATGTACAATTCCTTCCCTTACATTTAAACTCTGGTTCTGATTTTTCTGTGCAACATGAGGGTTTTCTCTGGCATAATAATGGAAATTGTGTCTATTCACAAATCCGTTGCGAAGAAACGTTGATTCATCCGTGAACATTACAAATTTGAAAAATTCTTCATTTCCTCCAATTCGGTTTTGAGCCCACTGGCAAAAATTTAATCTACGATTTAAATCCACATCCCAAAGCTCTTGATGCATCTGAGCTCGATAGGGGTGAAACATATTTTTACGAAGACATAGGTAAACACTAGATTCACAGACCTCTAAATCCCTACTTAAGTCCCGAACACGTGCCGTAGGATTTTCGATTACCGCTAAAGTTATAGCCAGCTCATTTTCTTCATTACAATACATTTCGTCGTCTCGCCTTCTTTTCATATGCAAAATTTCCAGTACGTTCAAAACGTTCTTTCAAATTTTCTAGAGACCTCACATCAGGACATCTCCTATAGGGATATTTTTGACCATACATTCTTGATGCCAATAAACAGTTTCCATCATATTCACCAATAACATAACATTTACCATAGATATTAAATCTTATTGACAATAATTATAATTCGTATTTTTAAATATTAACAATATTAATTCAACTTAATCACGATAATCTTAAACACATTAGAGAAATGTCATAGAATAGAGTGAAAAACAAGCGCAAAACAAAAGACCAAAGCCATACTAGATTTTAATGCTAAAATAAAAAGCACCTCAATTTACGCAAAACTTATTTGAAATAATCATATCTCAAAAACGGTTTGAAATAAAAAAATTAAGTGTATAATATTAGAATGTGGGCAATTTTATTCTTTATTCATCCATGTAAAAAAATATAGGCATTCCATTTAAAAAATTTGAGAAAAATAATAATTAAATAACAAGAAATGTAAACAAATATTTTGGACACCCGGTATAATAATAATTTATTTCAAAAATGTTTTTCAGTAAATGCATCATTATCGAATAACACCCTGCATTTTTAGAAAAAACAGTTAATAAATCATGGAGATATGGTAGTCAAAAGAATGTTTGTAATTTGCCAAAAAAACAGGAAAAAAATTATAACTTGGCAACGCTGCATCCGATTGGCAAAAAATTTCAGGGTGTAATTCAGGACCCTTAGACGCTTAACTGGCGCCAAAAAATTAGAGAGTTTTACATTAAAAAAATTATACATTCTTGTGTAACTCCTTTTGTGACACCTTGTATAATTGAAAATAATTTCACGTTATAGTAGAGATGAAACATTGAAAGTTTTGTTAAAAAAGTTTTTTTTATAAAGTTACCCGTTTTTGCACAATCTTCCGAGGAAGCACTAACTGGACACCTTGTATATTTCCAAGAACTTAAGTCTTATTTTCTTCAGTTATCTTCTATTTTATGCCCAAAGATGTAATAACACTTTCGATTGTACATAAAAAGGGGAAGAGAACAAAAAAAAAGAAATCTAAAATCGGCGCAATGGTTACTAAGATATGTCCTTCTAAAAGAAACGGTTCTGGCGGCCATTTTTTCTAAATGGTGGCTTTAGCTCACATCGGGATTTTTCGGGACTTTAATATCCTCATTATACATGAATAGAGCTATCCATTTCGATAAAGAAATAGCTGTCCCCAGATAGTTCATACTCAAAACTGGATTTGCCTGCACTATATGTGTAGATTGGGTGGCGATAATTACAAGGAATGTTCATGCCGCTTTATCTGAAAAGTAATGAAAAGTACCTAGATATTCTAAGAATGATCTGTAAATGTCCTCTAGGGAGTATATATATTCGAAATAATATTGTATTGTTCCGGGAATATATATAATTTAACATGTTGATACTAGAATATTTCATACGAATAATAAAATAATATTCTTTCTGAACAATAGTATAATATTCTTAGTATATATATAATTTTTGAGAAGGAAACAATGATATTCCAAGAAAATAATATAAGATTATTCTTTCTGAACAAAAGTATAATATTCTTAGTATATATAAAATTTTTGAAAAGGAAACAATAATATTCGTGAAAAATAATATAAGAATATTCTTACATAAGGAAATAATAATATTCAAGGAAAATAATATAAGAATATTCTTTCTGGACAATAGCATAATATTCTTAGTATATATAAAATTTTTGAGAAGGAAACAATAATATTCGAGGAAAATAATATAAGAATATTCTCTCTGAATATTTATTAATTTAATTTTAATTAATATCAATATAATATGGTAAAATTTCTGTGTTACACTTTTTATATTATAGGTAATAATATAAACCTACATAATGTTGTTTTTATAATAACAATATGTTATTATTACCACTATTATATCTCAGATAGCACAAGATATTCTAAGAATGATTTGTAATTGTCCTCTGAGAAATGTATATATTCGAAATATTATTCTATTATTCTAAGAATATATACAATTTAACATGTTGATTTTGGAATATTTTATAAGAATAATAAAAGAATATTCTTTGAACAATAGCCTAATATTCTTAGAAGATATATGATTTTTGAGAAGAAGACAATAATATTCCAGGAAAAATAATACAGGAATATTCCAATTAAACACGCAAACGTCTGTTGGAACTATAGGTAAGAAATGGCATCAAATGCCAGTTATGTAATAATGTCAACGAAGGCAATTAACTGTTATGTCACGTGTATTTGGAATTAAGCGCTTATTTATTGGTATTTGACTCATTTCGAAACCTTTCCAAGTTTGCAATAGATTTTTGTAGATAAATTTGGTTATAACTCGCCGACTTAGTCCTACTACTGGTCTATGAATATTCATCTAATAATTCGTATCGGCAATCTAACATAATTCTCCGGTGTGATACCTTGAGACAGAATCTTACATGCAATGTGCGCTATACTGATGATTCTGACGAAAACCAAGAGTTAAAAATCGATAGTTGTAAGCAATTATCGTGTCTCTTGTTGTAGTTTCGTTCCATTCTGGTATCGTTCTCGTATATTAAACAATGATAAGTCAAGAAAATAATCATATATAACTGGTAAATGCCATTTCAGTTTAAAATTGGTTATTATTCGTCGACTTATTATTACATATTATGTAATGCAACATAAAATAGGAATCAATCTGTATGTGAGAATAATATAAGCTTATACCCATAATATTCGTGAAAGAGTGAAATAATAATCTAGGAATATTCTATTAAGGGGAAATTGTACTATTATAATATTTTTCAAATATTCCTAGAATAACTTGATTATTCCTGTAATATGCGTTTTGGATAATCGTAGAATATCTATAAATTGTGCCATTAGGATAAAAAAAGAATATTCCTGTAACGTCTGGAATATTTAAAATTTATTTTAGGAATAATCAAATCTTTCAAACGTATAATCAATGAATATTCCAGGAATCAAATCGTGCTATCTGGGTAATGAGTGATGACTTGGCCAAGCTTTACAGTTTACACGGACACAAAGACAAAAAAGTGTTTTCCAAAACAGCACTTTTCGCAACAGTTACAGGTAATTATTCAACATAATATATTTGTTTGCGGTTCGGATATATACTTGCTTAAATGAGAAACAAGCCTGTAACTCTCTATTTTTCGCACGATTTGAATAATTTTTTTTTTATGTAGAGTGACAATATTTCTATGTGTAGGTGACATTAATTTGGTTTTAATTTACATACACACTGCGAAGCGTTTTTTCACCAAAAACAGTAAATCATATTAGCAATTTTTTGATGATATAATATCCTTCTATTTTGATTTTTTAGGAGGTGGAGGATAAAGTAAAAACAAATTTTGAATTCTTTGGTTCTTGTACACACGCTAAATCATGGGGGCGGCTAATGCCAAAAAATGTTTTGAAATATTAGCTTCTCTTATATGTACTAAATACCAGTTTTATGGGCTCTTGCTTGATTTACCTATGTACTCCTATTTACACAATTTACCCCTCAACCCTTCAACGGAATAAGATCAGAATATAATCCTCGTTGAAATACATATAATTCAAGTCAATATGTTAAACGGTTCCAGAGTAATTGTGCGCATAAAAAAACAGACCGAAGTACATTTTTTTTGCTCAAACTTAAAATCTCGACGTTTCATGACATTCTAAGTCTATTTGAGCAATAAATTTTTCAATTTTTTTTTCGCTACTATACTTCCAAGTAATTACAAAATACAAAAATATGAGTTGATTCTTGGTTTTACCATTAGCTTTCTTCAATACACAAGTTTAAATTCTAAATTAAGAAATCCTATAAAATGTTTTCTTTTGTTTTAGAAACAATGAAACGGACAAAGAAGATTAGTCTTAAGATAGATTCAAAATATAAATATATTTATTAAATACTTAATAAATAATTCTGCAATATTATGTTTTCAATATTTTATTTTCCCATATTTTTAGAATTTTTAGGAAGAAGGCACTAATATGCAAGGAGTGGAAAGTTTTCAGGTGGTTACTGTTATTATTTTACATTTTAATTTTTATATAATTATTTAAATCGAAAATAAGTTAATCAGGCTTCAAGCTGAAGGAGCTGCTGTAAACAATTTCGAGTGTCTTCCCTCATACAGGTGCGTTTTGATGATGTATTAGTTTTATTTCTGCTTTTACCAAAAATGACCAACGTATACCAGAGGACCTGAATGCATTCTCACGGGAATATTCCTGAAACCAGCCTAAGGGAATATCCTTTATAAACCTAGATTATTCCAGGAATATAAATATATATTCCAGGCAAAAGCTGTGAATATGTTTGAAACATATAAATATTCCTGGATTATTCTTGGAATAATTTGGTAATATTCTTAAAGGAATAATCTAGGTTTATGTAGGATATTCCCATTGACCGATTCTAAGAATATTCCCTGGAGAATTTATATATTCACGGCCTATTCTAAGAATGATTCTTTATTCTCAAGAGAATATTTCAAGAATATTCTAAGATTATATTGTGCTGTCTGGGTTTAACATCTTTTTGACGTTTTTGGGCTAAGTGGGTATGTCTATTATTGATATGTAGCTGTGTTATTACAGTTATTGTTGTTGTTGATAAGTACCTATGTTATGTTGCTTGTATTACTAGTCTTTAATAAATGAAAGGAATTAAATAGATTCTTGATTCGGTGTCCTCTAACATTTATTTTTTCATTAATTTTACCCCCTCCATAAAAAGTGGTAGTTAAAAGACAATAGTAAATGCCTAATTTAATAATAGAAGCATCTTTTGCGCGTATCATTCATCGATATTTAAGTCCCATATTGCATTATTTAGTAGAATTTATTTCGAAGGCGGCCAAAAGGTGGCAAAAAAATTTAGGAAGCCATTTTGTTTAGTTTTTTATGTACTTTTCGAATTTATCACTGAAATTAAAAAAAAAACATACACATACATACTGTTTTCTTGAAGAAAATAAATACAATTTTTTTCAAGTCCGAACCTGGATTTTGTGTGTGAGTGTGTGTGTGTGTGTGTGTATTTATTCAGGATCACTAGTGTATTATATGTGCCAAATGTGAACTTATTATTCTAATCCTTTACAAATAAGTAACAACCAAAAGAAAGGATGAGTGAATTTTTCTTATTTCTTATGTTGTGGACACTCATCCTCTTGGCAAAAATACATAAAACATCCTGTATTTCAACAACGAGGGCCCAACTAGTTTTTTTTATGGATAATTATGATTACCACCGTGTCCACTATCTGCCATAAAGCATATCCGTTTCCTCGTGAAACACCTTGTATACAGTGTATAATGACTGATAATGGTAACAAAAACATTAAAACGTGGCTAATATTTTCCCAAAATAAACATGTTTACAAAAATTATAAGTAGTCCTTTAACAGAAAGCACCCTTTCCTTGTACTTTGTGGTCTAAGAACGTTCAAAATAAATAAATTAATAATAAAAATAAAATCAAATGAAAAAAAAAACTTTTTTAAAAACAAGCTTTTATTATTTAGGTGTACTAAAACGAAAAAAAAGTTTTAAAAGCTTGTCGCGCGCGAGAAGTTAATCAGGCATTAATTTTTTTTTGACAGGGATTGTAAGTACCTAAGTAAGTTTTTTTTATTTATTTATATTCACGCGACAAGCTTTTAAGACAATTATTTTTTTTATATTTTTTTCGTTTTAGTACACCTAAATAATAAAAGCCTGTTTTTAAAAAGTTTTTTTCATTTAATTTAATTTTTAAATTTTTAGCTTAATTAGTTTTATGTATTCATTGCGTCGTTCCTATCCGATATAAAACTTATAGTTTAAACCGAATCCTTCACCATTCCTTAGAATGCAACGTACTATACACTATATGATCCAATTATAGTGTTAAAACTAAAAAAATTTGTCCGCCATTTTGGGGCGTCCACCATATTGAATTTAGTGTGACATCATTTTACTTTCGTATTCTTCTCAGCAAACCCTTTCATTTGATACTCATATCATGGGGTGCATATAAAAATAGGTAACTGGTCCGCATCTTTGGGAGTCCGCCAGATTGGATTTGGAATGACGTCTTCGTATTCTTTTCAGCAAATCCTTTCATTTGATACTCATATCATGGGGGTGCATAAAAAATAACTGGTTCGCCATCTTTGGGAGTCCGCCATATTGGATTTGGAGTGACGTCACTTAGCTATAACCATGCATTGTCATCCAAACTAAACGTGTATGCAAAATTTCAGCTCAATCGGTTGGGGTTAACTGTTTTAAAACTCAAGATGTCAAGATTGTTGCAAGATTTTACCTAAACAAACAAACATACAAACATTGCAAGTTAAATAAAAGCTTGTAAAAAATGCTGCAATTTCGAGGATGGTGTTTTTTAATCTTCCACTGCTTACGTAGCGAGAACAGTAATAGATGCGACCAAATTACACACAGCATCGAATTTTCTCTTTGCGAGAGCATATTTTCATATATTATAGTTTACGAACTACAGGTGTCTTATGAGCAAGCATACGTTTTTCTCGCTACGACTCTCCAAGCGGCTCGAGAGCTTTGCCTAAAAAAAGTAATGGGAGTATCTGTAAAATTTGAAAAAAATCACAGAGCTTCTAATGCATGATTTTTTGGCGTGATTTGGATTAATTATTGATTTCGGATGTTTTTCAAATTTTAGTGATGCTAAACGTAAAGCTTTTATCGCCCTTAGTTTTACTTCCACATCCAGTGGAGGTACAGGGTGGACCATTAATAATAGGCCATAGTTCAAGGGTACATTCTTTGGGCCAAAATATGAGGATATAACCAAAGATGCTTTAGTAAATTGTTGCTGTGGAAAAAGATACAGGGTGTCAAAATTGTAATATTTTTTCTTTTTTTTGCAATATCTCAACTACCTCTTGACCGATCTTCTCCCAATTTGGTAAGGAAACATTTTTTAGGCTAAGAAACAATAATTTGTGTATTACATCACGCCAGCTCGTGGAGGGCGCCTCATGAGCTATACTTGATATTTTTTTCTTTTTTTTTATTACGAAACGTAGTGGCACTTTTGACTAGAAAATCTCATGCAGGAGTCATGTCTACGTAAAAAAAGGTACACTTCACCAAGAAAATTTTTTCACCATCATAGCGAAAAAATAAGCTGTAGTAGCAGAAAACTATAATAACATAGGCGCCAGTGTAGTACTGTGCTGTAGCAGAAAATTTTGATTTGCTGGCAGTACTTTACAACCACAGTATTCTTATTTCATAAAAAATAACTTTTCTGATCCAGGAAGATAACATTGCTACTATTGTTAAGGAGCAATTGCTATTGTTGGCAAAATATATTTCTGTCAGTATAAAGTAACTTGCATGGAATATAAATTGACTTCACTACCACAAAAAAGAGACTTGGAGTCTCTGTAGATTCATTTGCCTATAGTTGTAAAGTAGTTTACTGTTACTATAAAGTAACTTGCTGACATTATAAAATAGTTTTCCCTAGTAAAATTTGTTATTGCCATTGTACGGGGTGTTTCAGGATTAACCGGCCAAATTGTAAATTTGGAATAGGTATTTCTAAACATGAAAAATATTTCCTATGGAAGTATAGGTATCCGAAAATGCCTCATGAAGGAGTCATACCATTTTAAAATTTTTAACTGCCATCTTTGTGGTATAATTCTTCAACGTGTTGAATTTCTGAGCATACCTCCATACATATAGGATTTTTTTTTTTCATATTTTGAGGTGTCCCGTCCAAATTTAAAATTTGATGGTTAATCCTGTACAAGGCCTTCCAAATTAAACAGACAAAATTAGCTAGGTGCATGATTCATTTTTTCAGGACAAGGAAAAAGTGGTTTTATAAGCACATAAACGTTTTTTAATGTCCGAGTTGTTTATTTAAAGATATATTGCTGTATATAATGCAAATAAAGAAATAAAATCAGTTTAACATTTACTAACCTATAGTCACCTACTGAAAATGCAACTCTATATGTCAGTGATTTCCACAACAAAAGAAAAGAAATGCTTTTGAAACAACATTTTGATAAATAATATGTAATTGAGGAGTTTCCGGTAGAAGGGGGCTACGTGCCGAAAGTAAATTTAAAAGTTATTACAATCAAAAATTTCTACATACCACCTACTAATATGCAGAAAGCAGTTAGTTGCCTATAAGAAGCTGTTTAAATTTTACTTTTGGCACTTGGTCTCTTTCCACTGGAAGCTCCACAATTATACTAAAAATTTTTCAAAAGGACGGATGAATATTGCCAGATGAAAATTCAAAATTCTTAACAGAAAATAAATAAATAAAATCAGTTCCACATTTCTTAATCTAATCATACTGATACATAATTATTTGCATTTTGTGTAATTATCACTAATTACAAAATATATCTTCACCACTAATTAATACATAATTTATGTACGCGACACACGACAAGTACCCAAAGACTAGAACGTATACCGCACCACACCACGTGGCACGTACTATAGGTACGCCACTCCGGTCAGTAGTGGTCACTCAGTGACGGTGACAATAATTAGCACTAGATTGGCGCACCGATTAGCAATTATGGCGATGCGATGGCCGCAAGCCGCAATACAATACAAATATGATTGTATTGTGAGGAATGAGATAATGCAATAATGAGATTCTTCTTCCAGCCCGCCCAGCATAACCAACGAAAACAATAAGAAGACTAAATTAGAATGAGTGATGGGCGATATATCACGAACTGTGATTTAATCACTGATATTAAGAAATCACAGGTAACGACTATTAGTAAAGTTGGCAGAAAAGCGTGACGTGATCACGACTTTCCTTCCGTACGTCGTTTCCTTGCCGTGATTCAACCAAGACCAATATAATAATTAACAATTCCTCCCGTACGTCGTATTATGAAAGTCGTGATAATGTCACGTTTTAAATTCACTGATCTAAGAAACTCACAGTAACGATTTACGTTGTGATTGAAAAATCACGATATCGCCCATCACTAATTAGAATTTCACTCCTCTTATGAGGAGAACCGAGTCTACTTTCGCAAAACGCATGCGTTAGCTCAATTTTTTAAAGAATTCTCTTTCGTACCAGCTAAGTTTTTTTTAAGAACAATAATAAAGTTTTCAACTGCAGTTAAAATATTTATACAAAATTTGACTTTCTGTAGTAACAAAGTACATTTCAATGGTAGTTAGAAATTATTTAGTGATTGTGAATTAAAGTTTTATAAAATATTTTATTGTGTTACAGTATAGACTATTTATGATTCCAGCAAAAAATGCTTCTGTTACTGTGAAGTGCCGCAGCATACCGATTTTTTTAACTGCAACATAGAGTGTTTACTGTTATAAAAAAATATATGCTCTAATAGCAAAAAAAGTGGTAGCAAAGATTTTCTTTAGGCTAATTTTCTCGGTGTGATAGAACTTGATAATTCCAACCGTTTTCGAGAAAACTGCCGCATAGATCTCAAAAATTCTTTGAAAACAAACCCAATTTGAAAAGGAAAAATTGTATTTATTGAAAATGTGCTTTGGTGACGTCATTTGCGTACAATTCCATTAGTATGACATTTTGACAGAACTAAACTGTCGGCGTCTTTGATCTTTACCTCACCATCAAAGACGCCGACATTTTTTACGCGCATAATAAGTGTGTAGTCAATTTTAACACTATGATTCCTATTGGCTCCAACGCATATGATTGGCAGTAATTCCCACCGCACCATCTTACCTTGTTTACATGTACCTTGGTGAATAATAAGGGCGATAAAACAACATGTAAAAAGTACCGGTGGGGGGACTGTGCCATTAACTTTGTTTAAAAATCTTCCACTAACGCACCAGTGCAAATGTATCTCTCTTCAACTTATGCATAGTCTCACTCTATATCCTTGTATTATCTGCACTAGTGCATATAGTGCAGGGTTTTTGAATAAACCTACTGTTCAGTGTGTTACTCTTCCTGTTACTAGCGCTGTTCGTGGCGCATCTTCCCAGGTAGCAAGGGTACGTTATAATGACGTCAAAATCTGGTGATTCTGGTCAAAAAGACGTCAAGGCACTAAAAATCGACGACATAATGACGTCTCATATATGACATTAAAATGACGTGCTACATATCACGTCATATTGTCGTCTTTTTTCGGTGTTAAATTTATTTATATTTTATCGGATTACAAACTTTAAAACTCGCTGATGGCATTTTGTTATCGTAAGCAGAGTGTAAAGTTTAAAAAAAATAAACCGTGTCGTGAGAGATAAGTATTGGCGTTTTTGTTGGAGGATAATGTTTTTTAACAATATCCAAAATACCCAGGTAGCAAGGGTACGTTATAATGACGTCAAAATCTGGTGATTCTGGTCAAAAAGACGTCAGGGCACTAAAAATCGACGACAGAATGACGTCTTATAAATGACATTAAAATGACGTGCTACACATCACGTCATATTGTCGTCTTTTTTCTGTATTAAATTTATTTATATTTTATCGGATGGCATTTTGTTATCGTAAGCAGAGTGTAAAGTTTAAAAAAAAATAAACCGAGTCGTGAGGGATAAGTATTGGCGTTTTTATTCGAGGATATAATGTTTTTTAACATTATCCAAAATAATTTATATTCGAAAGAGTTTGCAAAGATTCGGCAGTTTATTTGTTTAAATTATATTTCTATCTATTCTTTTAATAATAAAATTAGATTAAAATGCATTAAAATGCAAAATCTATCCGTTGCGTGTTCCAACTATAAAGTCTTTAGGTAAGTAGCCTCAGAAAGGTTGGTGGCCGAGTGCTTAAGGTGTCGATTCTCTTCACGCGCCGATTTACCGAAAATCGGATTTTAACGCCACTTTCGATCGGGGATAGACAAATTCCTATTAAACGGTGCGTGAAATATTTGGGGGTTAACTTAGACAAACGACTGACGTTTAACACCCATATTAACGAGACAGTAAGTAAGGTCTACTCCATGTCCAGGAGTCTGTACCCGCTCCTGGCCAGAGGTAGCGGACTAAACAGACAAAATAAAAAAATGTTGTACACAATGGCGATTAGGTCGGCAATCACATACGCGGCGCCGGTATGGTGCAGCATTCCGGCCACGACAATGAGAAAACTTCGAGTTCTTGAACATAAATTTATGCGCCTCATCTCTGGTTTGGACAGATACACCTCCCTCAGAGATCTATACGCAAATTGCCACGACATAACCCCACTAGCGGACTACGTCCAAGAAATTTCACAAAAATTCTATCCATTCAAACTGGGCGGTAGTCCGCTAACCCGCAACATAACTCGAATCAGACAGCATAATGCAATACTTTTCGACATCAGACACCCTCTACCATACCAGGCGTTGCCTATTTTCCGGCAACTCCCTTAGCCAAACTTTCCTCTACCATAACTTATCTCTACCCTACTCTTTACCTTTCCTCAACTTTGCAACTTTACAACCCCCTCTTATCTTTATCTCTGTTTAATTTTGTTCAATTTTGTTCTTGTCCTTTTTGTTCTTTTGTCCATTTTGTTTCTAAATTCCGTCTGGCCCAAAAATTCTCTAAAAATCCAAATATTTTAAACCACACCTTCATCCACCACACTTTCGTCGTCTTCCAAGTCATGAGGTCGGCGGTTCGGCCCCTGCTCATTCCGTTTTTTTTTTATTGCGAAAAAAATTTTAGTTGTTTTTTTTAAGGCAATAATTGCTTATTGGTTTTTTTCAATTTTAGGTCTGTTTTAGACCATTAAATATTCTATTTATATTGTAGATGACGATATTACACCTTTACCGTTTTTTCTCCAACACGCTTCCCAGGTTTGTATAAGTACCTCAACTTAAAATTTTAATTCTTAAAATAGTTGACTCCTGACTTCCCCTCCACCGCTCATCAAATTTGAGATAAGGAAATTTTTTTTTTTCGGATTTCTCCCTCTTTGCTCTTCAATTTCGAGATCTGGGGAAAATATATTTTTTTTAACAAACCGCCACTAATACTAATTAATGTAATGATTACATTGTTCAACAACTACTCGTACTTCTCAGGTGACACTGGTGACAGGTTAATTAAATTAAATAAGTTCTTCTTAATAATTATAAATAAATAAAAATACTAGTAACTCGAAGCGAGAACCTGAAAGATTTTCATATATTTTAAATAAGGCAAGAAATTCAATTTCACATAATAAAGACTTCATTCACCACCATAAATACTGCTTTTAGCATCCGAAATAGCGGTCGGCAAACTAGCTCAGTTGGTTGAAGCGTCAGTACTGTAATACGGACAACGGGAGACAATTGGTAAAGGTAAGTAAAAATGAATTTAATAACTTAATAAATATTATAATTTGCAGGCAACCCTTGTGAGAAAAAGTTGGAGTGATGGTAAACAATATAAGATATGTTAATGTAATAGTATATTACGTAATGAGAATTGTAAGAAGCATATTACGCACGAATGGAAAAGTTACGTACGATGCCGCTTAGCGGCGAGTGCGTATTTCCATGAGTGCGTAATTGCTTTACAACTCGAATTATGTACTATACTTTACCTACGATCATATTTATTTATTTATTTAGTAAAATCTGGATTTAGTTTACTAGTCAACAATGTCATTCAACAAATATTATGTCAGTTTTGACAGCGTTTGAAAATTACGTAGGCGCATTTGTTTTTTTTAAACCCCGCGTTAGCGATATAAGCCACCTATAATTGGGTGTCCTGTGCGTTTTGTTTACCGTGCGATTTGTTTACAGTGCGTTTTGTTTACAATACGTAAAATTCAACTTACATGGATGGCATGTAGTGTGTTTTTTACTATTTACAGTAGTGATCGTAGGTAAATAAAATTACGGATGGCTAACAAACAAATTCATTAGGACAAAACTTATTTATGCATTAATTATTTTATTTTTATCAAGTAGATTACTAATTAGTATGTAGTTTTATATGTTCCTATTACTATAAACCTGTGGGGGATTACCAAATATAACCTGAAAAAGACGTCATTCGTCTGAGACATTAGGGAGTCATTTTCACGTTTCATTTACGTCATCTAACTCGTCGTTTCTCGTCACTCCTAACCATTTTTTCACGTCATTTTCACGTGCCTTTGCTACCTGGGTTGTACCAACTATCATCTTACTTTGCGGAACGGTTTTCCTCGGTATTCCCCTCAGATAAATAACTTTGTTTATCTGAGGTATTCCCATAAACGTGCGGACTTCTTGGTCTTTGTTCTTCATGTTCTTCTATCCTTTAAACCGTTGCTTTAAACAAAAATCTTGGCTTTAAACCTCGTTGGACAGACGAGCCGGTGCAGAGAGGAATGATCGCAATATAATGCGCGCGTAGTAGTCATTTAAAAAACTACAAAATTTATATCTAATTTCTTACTTTTAGCATTTTAGGACAAAGAATAATAGTTATTTTTGTATCTAGGGTGCAAAATACTACTTTGGTACACCACTACACCAAAGTATTTTGCACTCGAGATGCAAACAATATTTTTTCTACAACTTTCATTTGATTAAACTAAAACCATTAGTTAAAAAAATCATACTGTTTTTAAAATAAAATAATTTAAAAAATTCTGCTTTCAGCTGATTTATTTGATAAAACCGAGGATAAAACAATAAATATTTTTGAACTAGATGTTTGTTTAATTCTCGTGTATACATTAAAAATTATAAAAAATAGGCAATAATAGTGTGATGTGCAAAATATTTTGCGCACGGTGTCATGGTAACGCATCGTGACCTCCCCCCTAGATCCACCACTGCTCAGAGAAATAAAGAAATACTTTGTTTATCTGAGGTTTGGAGAGTGCTTTATGCAACCAGGTTTATAACTGATTGTTGCGGGTTGCCTATGTAAGTGATTTCAAATTTGGGCGTTCAGACTAGCTAGGAATACTTAATGCTACTTTCTATTATTTATGAAAAAAGGATCTTTTTGCATTACACCTTTGAGTTTGAAAACGTCTGTCTCACTGAATTGATATTGAAAAGCCTGTAGTTACAGTGGACTTTTAAGTCACATAAGCATATACATAAAAAAACCGCTGCCCAAGGAATCACTACTTCCACATCCAGATTTTCTATCCAAGTCACTCAACGAAAAAAATTTGTATGTGGAAATAATTGTTTATGGAACTTTAATAATATAATATTTGAAATCTTCTACCCCAAAAACCCATGAAACGATACCCCACATCGGTAGTGGGGTGGGGGGTGGTGATAGGTGGTGGATAAAGTAAAAAAATATTTTGAGGTTTCTGGTTCTTGTACACACACTAAATCACATTTTTTTTCATCCCCTTTAATAATGGGGTGGGGGTGGTAATGGGGTGGCTAATGCCAAAATTTTTTTTGGGACCTTAGCCTCTTTTGTATATACTAAATACCAATTTTATGAACTCTTACCTGCTTGATTTACCTATTTACCTAAAATTTACCCCCCAACTCTTCGACGGCATAAGATGAAAATATTATCTAGTTCTAGATCTCGTTAAGGTACATATGTGTACCAAATTTCAAGTCAATATCTCAAACGGTTCCAGAGTAAACGTGCGCACAAAAAAAGTTAGACAGACAGACAGATATTTTTTTTTCGCTCAAACTTAAAATCTCGACGTTTCATGACATTCTTAGCCTATTTGAACAATAAAAATTTTTAAAAATTTTTTTGTCGTTACTATACTTCCACTGGATGTGGAAGTAATAAATAGTAGAGACACTTTACAATATATACAGTGTCTGCTATTTTAACACCACAACACCTCGTTATTTTGGAACGCGTTGCCCGATTTAATTTTTTTTTTTTTTTGAGATATAGTGCTCGATGAGCTCTATTTGACTGTTTTGAAAAATTTGTAATTTTCATATTTTCATGGCCTACTAAGTTCTTCTAAATGGGTCGAAATTTCAAGATCAACTATTAGGCAATTTTTTATTGGCACATTGGATAACGTATTCGATTAGCAGTTGACTAAAATACCTCTATACAAAATTTTAGCTCTATACCTCATATAAGATGTTAGTTATTCATTTGCCAAGTTTAAAAGGACCCCGCAGAATCCTTATGGAAATGGCTTTCAGTCAAACTATTTGAAACTCTGGATTCTGATAGCTCTTGATGTGTAGAATAAAAGTTTTCAAGGGCACTAAGTCCTAAAAACTCATGGTTTTGAGATATAGAAGTTGTTTAACTATGTTTTTAGGACTTAGTGCCCTTGAGAACTATCGTTCTACACATTAAGAACTACCAGAATTAACTTAGAGTTTGATCGAAAGCCATTTCCCAGAAGGATTTAACTATATGCAGTAGAATGCATGTGAAGTCCAACTTCAGGGGGCTACTTCTCAAAACCATGAGTTTTTAGGACTTAGTGCCCTCGAGAACTTTTGTTCTACACTTCAAGAACTACCAGAAACCAGAGTTTCAAAGAGTTTGACCGAAAGCCGTTTCCCAGAAGGATTTAACTATGCCGTAGAATGCACGTGAAATCCAACTTCAGAGGGCTATTTCTCAAAACCATGAGTTTTTAGGACTTAGTGCCCTCGAGAACTTTTGTTCTACACTTCAAGAACTACCAGAAACCAGAGTTTCAAAGAGTTTGACCGAAAGCCGTTTCCCAGAAGGATTTAACTATGCCGTAGAATGCACGTGAAATCCAACTTCAGAGGGCTATTTCTCAAAACCATGAGTTTTTAGGACTTAATGCCCTTGAGAACTTTTGTTCTACACATCAAGAACTACCAGAATCCAGAGTTTCAAAGAGTTTGACCGAAAGCCATTTCCTATGAGGATTCTGCGGGGTCCTTTGCCACTTTTCGACTGGCCCTTTATAAAAGTCGGTTAGGTTTACTAAAAAGGTAAAGTAGTCATTCGACTTAACCCTTTCAGGCATGGTGGTACACCGTTAGAGCCATGCAAATTGCGTCGCTCAATGCATGGTGGTACAAAATAACGTTATCGCATATTGTATATGCATAGTGGACTGTATACACTGTATATACTGTGAACACTGTAATGTATGCTATGTATCTGGGTACCACGCCAAAGTATATACTTTAAACAAAATATAAATCCCCACAAATGCAACCAAAGTATATTTTGTTGCTTAGCAATCCCAATAACAAAAAAAAACAGATGAATTAGAACAAAATATCCCGTGCAGCAGGGCTTTTTGTGCATGATTTCCCGTGTCGGAAGAGGTTAAGCAACATCAGATACTAAACTAGGAAGAAAAAAGAGAAATTATTCTTTAAATAAATAGTGCTCTATACATTATTCGGTTGCTGTTCGTAGATACCTTAATGACAATTTTTCAAATAAATTTCAACATCGGATACTGAATGAGAAAAAAAAAGAAAAGCTATTATGTTAGGAAATAACAATTTTCAAAAAAAAATAATATTTTATACAACTATGTTCCGGACCGTGGAGAGAAAATGCGGGCCCGGGGGGGGGAAAATTTTTTTCAACATTTCAAAACCGAGCACCTGAAAATGAGTTGGGTACCGGGGGGAATCACCCCCTCGACAGGTCTGACTGTTGAAAACTATTATATATGTAGTCCTCCCACTAATACACATTTTTCTAATCTTTTTCTAAATTCTTCAAAGACAAATGATATTACATACATCAAGTAATGCTATAGATAAATGTCAATATCAGTGTAATAGATATTTTTTACATATTTTGTATTTTCTATAAAAATATTAATTACTGATTATTAAATTATGTTAACCCTGGAGCAAGTTAACTTCGTGAAATGCTATGGAATCGGAAATGTTTCTTATAAATATGCAATAGAAGTTTTTAATGGGAAGTATTTAGATGTTAAAGTGACTTCTAAACATTTAAAGGAGTACGTAAATTAATTTATAAATTTGATTCCACTGGGGATGTAAAAAATATTAAAAAAAAAACTCTGTACAAGAACACCCAAGATAGTCGTTATGGAAAAGATCAATAAGTTTAGGTATTAGTAAATTCATATTCAGAAGATTTTAGTCACCAACAAATTTTACGCATTCAAATCTAAACTTATTCACAAACTTCAGGATTGAGATGATGCTCGTCGTTTGGCTTTTTGTTTAACTATGGGGGAGAAAATTTTAGCAGCTAGATCATTTCATCGAAACATTTTATTCAGGGACGAATCTACTTTTACAACTAAAATTGTAGGTACTAAGCTCAGGAAAATTCTAATTTCCGAATTACTACTAATAGTAAAAAATGTTTAAAAGTAAATGTTTGGTGCGGCATAATGCATCACAAAATTATCAGTCCTTATTTTATGGATGGAAATTTTGATCAAAATATACTTATTTAGAAATTTTTAATAATTTTGTGTTGGACGAACTGGACAATGGAAAGAACTTAGAAGAAAATTAATTTTTTAGCAAGATGGATGCACAATTCATCTGCAATTCTAGTTAGACAATGGTTAGACGATCGCTTCCACGACAAGTGGATTGCCCGCTAAGGACCAACAGCTTGGACACTCCATTCCCCGTTGGATTATTTCTTATGGGGGTATTTAAAACAAAAAGTATACACAAACAATTTCGAAGATGACGTAGATTTATTGAAGCAAAAAATTGTGGATGCTGCTGCAACCATAATTGAAGATGTGATCCCATCTGTTTATGTAGAATTTAGAGAATGTTTAGAAAAATGTGTATTAGTAATAGGTCTACATGTCATACATTCTAGCTTTCAACTTAGTTGAATAAAATGTTCTTTTTTTTTGAAACTTGTTATTTCCTTATTTTTCATATTCATATTTAAGCTTTTCTTCATAATTGGAACTTTGTTAAATAAAATTTTCAATAAAAATGTAAGAAAAAAGGTAGTTGCTTAACGTCGATTTCATATTTTGTAATTTTTAGAATACCCTGTATAATGTACACTTCTGTGCAAATATATTATTATTCGCAAACCAAGTTATTATCGTTTACCAAAACAATAACGTTCTTATATTTTCAAATGAGCTACAATATTGTGTTTTATAATACTCCTACTACCCTTTCTAACTGTATTCTATGTCTAGTAGAAAATTAAAACTAAGAACTAAAAAGTAACTAATACAATTGCTGTTTATAAATTAAACACCAAAACGTATCATTGCACTGGATTTTGCACCGATGTACGTCGGTGGACGCTGACCTAAATATGTTAGTGTGTATTTACCACCAGATGAATTAATCTTATTGATTACATCTTCACTTATATTTTCTACAACTCGTTTGGGTAAAAACGATTTGAAAGTTGTTATTGTACTTTCCTCAAAAAAATTTACGATAATTGATTTTCCAAACCGCGTATTGACCACTGACATTTTCTTTATGACATATGCTTTGTCTTTAATTAATGATGATATAGGCTTTTGCTCTAAAACTTCAGTACTTTCACTTATCATCGCATTAAGTGCTAATAAGTCTAGTTCCGAAATTGCCATAGTTAAAATGGGTGTCTACAGTGAAAGAGTCGTAAAAAGTAATATAAAAAATATTGCTCACTTGAAATAATTGAGGTGGTTGTGCTACACTCACTTGTTAACTCTTGAGTAATAAGATGTGGATTTAATTTTTGTGATACTGTCGCACCCCATTTATAGTAATAGATCCACCCCACCACATTAATTTCCCCCACCATATAATTTACTAACCCTAATTACCACCACGACAATCGCCTCCCACCACAGTAATTAACCCCCACCACAGTAATTACCCCCTACCACAGTAATTACCCCCCACCACACCAATTACCCCCCACCACCCATGACGTCACGAAAAGTGGTGGGGGGAGGCCCAGCTCCGGTATAAACACTCTACTTTTTATGTCAGTGTCAGTGTCATATTTTCGCAATTCCAAAATTAACTAAACATGAAAAAATTTTAATTCTCTCTAAAATTGAAGAGAGATAGTCTATCAGAGCAGTTGCTAACCATTGTCAATTGAATAAAAGTACTGTTATGAGTGTGATGAAAAGTGGGAGGAGCAAGGTAGCGTAAAGAGAAAAGACGGTTCAGGCCGATCGAGAAGTTCAAATCTCGTTCAAGATGAAGCACTCTTTGGCTATTTGAGGAAAAATCTGTTTTACACAGCAGGAAACGCTGTGTTCATGACAAATTTTCCAGCATCGAGGTCAACGGCTAGCGAAGGATAGGAAAATCGGAAATAAAAAACTGTACAAGTGCCAAGAAGACCATATTATCAGAAGAACAGAAGCAAGCACATATTATGTTTTGTTTAAATTGTGTCTATTACCCGTTGAAGTATTGGAACAATGTTGTGTTTACCGATGAAAATTTTTTCAGTCTTGTAATGACGGACATATGTACAAAATATTAGATTCCATTATTTACACAATAAATACAATCGCAGTTATGTGCAGTCATATCTGTGAATTTTTCAACGTCAATTTCTATATTTGTTATAAATCGAAATCATTCCCATCGAATAGTGTAAAAAAGTAAAAAAAAGAACAAAAATACGTAGGTATGTTTTTCTTCTGGATTAACATTATTCAATTACATTACTTATGACGTTTCACAATCAATGTCAGTTTTTTATAACCTATATGATAATAAAAAAATTTTAATTCCAAAAAGACTAATTCACACCACTTAATATTAGTGAAAACTGGATTATTTGATTTTTCAAGTGTACGGGATTTTACTGCACAGAAGTGTATCTTAAGTTTGACAACTGTTTGACTTCCTAAGACAAGCAAAACTTTTTATAAAGAATTACTTTCCCTCGGCAAATCAAAAATAAGAAAGTTTACAAGGGTAACCAATTTATTAGTCATTCTCTTGACGATTGTAGAAAATACTAAAACCTAGTAAGATCCGAAATTTCGTTAAATAGAAATTAGTGAAAAACACAGTTCTACTTTTCTATGAAAAATTTCAATTTTTATAGGAATTTCTTTCTTAGAAACAGTTAATTAAAAAAAAAAGAACTACAAATAAGCTCTTTTTTTCTGTAAAAAACAGTAAAGAATTTTTTTTTCTGAATTCTTCACCAACAGTTCTGATGATTTTCATAAGGAGCTTGTCACGCTGCTTGTCAAGATAATATGAGCCTTAACAAAGGCCTTTCGCCCACCCTCTGCATATGAAACTACCTTTTTGCACATAATTTGTGATAAATAATTAAACAAATGGCCTAGTGAAAACTATCATACACAACTCCCCTTTTAGATATAACCCTTCTCCCACACCAACCATCCACCTAGCAGTATGGCAATGAGGTATTCTCATGTTTTATGATGTAAATATGAACCTGTTTGCCGTTATGCATTGACACCTTAACTTCCAATACTTTTGCATTAGTGTGGCTAACCTTCCACCCGAGCGGTATGCCATATAAATTATGTATATTTTATTATAAAAACAAGCTAAAAACGTACTCTTCGCCAATTTACTGAGCTTTTTATATATAATTGTTACACATTCTACAGGATACTCTTCGCAGTTTTCTTGTAAATAATGTTAGTTTTTGGACATCCTAAATTTGGGATACCATCTTTGTTGTGAAAAAAATTGTATGAAAAAAAAAAATTAAAAAAAAAAAATTCAACCTGTGGGATTCGAACATGGGACGTTTTGGATTGCAACGCAAAGCTTTAGCCGCTGCACCACCACCTATTGCTACAAAAATTGATTGTCTGTGATATATATCTTTCGACATTCATACATATTTCACTTCTATGAAATATTAGTAAACTTCATAAACAAAAAAAAAAATTATTATGGAAATAATATCTCGCAAGATTTCCATTTTAGTACAAGCCACAAAAATTGAGAGAATTATTTTTTTAAATTAAATAATTAATAACTTTTTTATTTACTGATCGATTTTCTTCAAAAACAATAGGGTTCTTCCTCTAGCTAACACTAACTTACTTTTTAAATTTCAATACAATCGGACTTTTCTTTCTTAAGTTATCGTGCTTACAAGAAACGTGACGGACGGACAGACGGACATTTTGAAAGTTGTTCAGAATTCGTTCACTAACACAATGATATGAAATTTTTTTCTCTACGGGCGATATTTACGATTTTAGAAATGTGCCGATCAAATACAATATACTCTTCGTTTTTGCAAAGAGTATAATAAGTGATATACAAAAAACATCCTCAATGTCATGAAGTATTTTGGCACTCTGAAAATTACATGCTTGCCACTTCCATTCACTGTGATAGTTTTTGGTAACTTTCTCATTTTTCTTCAGCTCTTAAAACAACTTTGAGACTGAATGCTGTAATGAAACACATAAGCATAACAGATTTAATGCTCAGCCCTATGATCCACTGCAAAGGTATGGCAGATAGATTTTCTTAATTTCCAATATTTAAATAAGCAAGCTTATGTGGCTTTTAATCCAGGCGTTTTAGTTGTAAAATTGACCTGTGCTAAATTCGTGCCATACGAAAAAAAAATTTTTTATTGTTTATTTATACGTCTTGAATAACACTTGGTAGTTACGCCACGATACACCTGGAGGATTTCTTGAAAAACAAACGGGGACAACACCTATTATAAAAGTTGTACATCTGTAAATTCTCTACCTTAAAGATCCTACACATTTTTTTTTCCAATGCCTAACCATTTTGGAGATACGACGTGGACTAAGTGAAAAATGTATTGTTCCTTCAACAGCTCAACAGCATTTGTGTAGAGTGTATTATCAAGTTCAAACCTGGTTGGGAAAAGACATCGATCCTGAGCAGTGGGGCTGGATTAGGAAGAATGATATTTTGCAGCCAGTACCAACGCAGTTACCACCAGCATCAGACTTATTGTTAAATTCAATTTTTTGCAACTGTACGAAGGGCTGTGCAGGAAAATGTAACTGTAGGAAAGTAGGACTGAATTGTTCAACAGCTTGTGGCCATTGCCACGGTCACTCCTGCTTGAATACCGCACCTATAGAATGAAAGTAATGACAATGATTTGTCATTGGACGATAACATTTCAGATACCGAGGGAGTCAGAAATATTGACTAATTTAAGATCCGGCATGGATTAGACCTCCTGGGGAACCATGTAAAAAAAAATGCAAAGAGCATTCTACCTCTAGGGTGGTGCGAAAACGAATGCATTTTTTGACTTATTCACTGTAAATAAATGTAAATAAAATCTATGACATTCTGGTAGAAAATAAAGATCACCGAGCAACAGCAATATTTAATTTTCATTCTGAGACATAGAAAGCAAGATAATTGCGAAATATGGGGAATTCCGCGGATATCCACAAAATATTTGTTCTACAAAAAAGATGTTTGCGTAATATCATAGGGATGAAACAAACAGATAGCTGCAGACCAGTGTTCCTAGAGAAAAACATACTGACTTTAACTAGTATATATATATATATATGAATCTGTGATATTTGTAAAAGAAAACAAGAATCTTTTCACTGACTGCGACAGAAATCACAAATACGACACAAGAAATAAAACAGATCTTACAAAACCAAAAGTAAAATTTACATATATAGAAAAAAATGTAAAATGTTCAATCATAAAGGTCTTTAATAAACTTCCATCTGAAATGAGAAATTTACCTACAAATTAAAAAGCAAACTCAAGCAATTACTACTGCAGAAGGCCTACTACAGTCTGGATGAGTATTACAAGGATCAAGTCTTTTCCTTTATGTAACAAAATTATTGTAAAATTTGTAGTTTTTTACAGTCAGATAGATTTTCTCACTCTATCTTTCTTATCTGTTATATAATCATGTCACTGATGTAGATTTTAGGTTTCTTTTTCGCTTCCTATTGTTATGTAATATATTCAATTATTTTATCCTTTTTAATGTTTGACGTACCCTTTGTTTTCACCTTCACTTTTAATTTTAACAATTATAGTTAGGCGGATTTCAGTAAAAATTGTGCTATTCATGAAGAAAGCATGAAACTTGCAGGGATTGCTCTGTATACAATTCTAAGTATTTAAAAATAAGGAGCCCTTCAATTTGTCACAAAATAACAAAATGGCTGCCATTTAAAATTGGCGCCTACTCGCTCGTGTAATAAGTTGACTATCTTAGCTCCTATTTGACCGATTTTAATAATGTTTTTAAATTATGGTAGCTCTTTTATGGCACTTTATTTTTAGTTATTAGAACTTTCTTCCTATGTTTACAAGTTTGATAGATAAATCCAGAAAAAAGAAAAATCTAAAATCTGTTACCTAGTTTTTACGAATTCCCTGTTAAATTGCTAGAAAGAAAAAGTTTAAAATAAGATAAGTATAATTTTAGTATCTTTCAGCTGTTAAAAAAAAGTTATTGTGACATTGGCTACAACAGAGCTATTAGACATTTGGTAATGCAACGTAATGAAAACTAATAATATTTCAGTATTAGTTTTATTTAGTCCAAAAATAAAATTACATTTATTTAATGCAAATAATTATTTTCGATGAAAAATGTATACATGTGACAGACTTAGTTCTCACAATTGCCCTCACACTGACACATTCATGTATAATGAATATGACAACTCACGCATTTGCAATGCCCTATACAGATTTTACGTGTACACCAACCTATTGTACCAGCCTCCCATCTCCATTCTGTAGGTGAAGGTATCACTTGCTGTTTAATGTTTGCTTGGCTCCAAATATGTCCAGCCTGATAGTCTGCTCTCTTAATAAGCAATAGAAGTGTAGGGGGCATTCCTTTAAGTGCACGATTTTTTTGTATAAAGATGTACCACCTGGCACCATTACATCAGTTTCTGAACATGTTTGATCGTACATTATAATTACAGAGCGTTGAAGTTTGTCGCAAACTGTCTCTTTGGATGGTTGTGATATATAACTACTTAAAGCTGCCGGAACCTGCGGGTATTTTTCCCATGCCACCCAGTCCGTTTTTTTCCCAAGGGATTGAAGACACTGTATCGCATCCAGTTAAGGTATGAAAACCTGGTAACGCCGATGCTTTTTCAAATCCCATCGCTGCAGCAATCTCATGTGCAGAAATTATTCGTATATTCTTCCCTGTCCCTAATTCAATCCACAATTTTACACCTGGATATTGGCTAGCGAAAGCAATACCCAATACTGTTAATTCTGACATACTAGATGTCAAAATCAACGGTTCTTTATTCCAGAGCATCCCTGCCCAACGGCAGCATGAGCATGCAGGATAAGCTTGGTGTCCGCCTCTTCATGAGTAGAGTGGTATACTGGTGCAAGACAGATGTCTGTATTACTTACCACATCCTCCCCCATTGTTGTTAGGGTAATTCCAACATCAAGAGTTGTATCTTGACATACATTTCGAGGGACTTACTGTCATCCATTCTCAAAAATTCGTTCCATTTCTTTGGCAGGTGACACGAGTTCGAGTACCAGTTCCCCGTTTCCGACGAGACATTGTTTTTAATGAATCAGGGTGATAAGTATCCCGAATAACTTCTAGCCTAGAAGTACGTCTAAAATATGTTTTGACATAGGAAAAAAATTCTTGTTCTGCGTAATTCACAAAGTTTTTCATAGAGTTGGTCAGTCTAATGATATTTACGAGTACATCCCCATCAAGCAATACTGTGTCCAATGGTTCAGGTTGGTTATGCTCTTGAAGCAGCTATTCCACACAACCTATGATATCACTTTTTTCAATATTCGAAGGTGATGGAGGCCACGCACGATTCTCTACGAGTGTTGCTTTAATACCCATGCCTTCATCTAACAACTTAGAGTTTATTTTTATAGGGACAGACCTCAGAACCTGAAAGTTAGTGATAGCAGTCATAGCAGTCACAGCTCTACTTTTCATAGGGTCTATCAAACATTCAGATGAAGTACATTGACAAAGGGTACAATTTTGCCAATTTATAACCTTCGTATTAATGATATAGTTCTCCATCATATCCATATGTTAACTATAAATTAAAATACAGGATGTTAGGAGGGTGAGTGCTATTATATTAACAGGTGATATAAAAATTATAAAGAACAAGAACATTTTGTACAATAGGGGCCTAAAATCAAACGGTATTTTTGAGAAAGAAATAATGCATCGATCTTTGAAGGGCTATCACTATAAATGATTGGATATGTTTTACAATATCTTAAGAGAATATGCAATAAAGCATAAAAATATTTTATATTTAGTTATTTATTTTTAAAGCAGATACCATGACGAAATGTCCCTATATTTTTACTGTAACTACTTGGTAACAGTTAGAAGAAGGAGAAAATGCATTAACAATTAGCTAAAATGTGCTACTAACACCTTACATATTTGTTTAAGTTGGGTTGTCTTACCTTTATTGCCTAGTTTTAAATATATCCTGCTATTTTTTGTAACACGAGAAGCTCGTTGATGTAAAAATAGACAAACATCATGTGTTTAAAAATTATGTGTAACTAAAATTTCTTACCTAGAGGTATTTAATTTTGTGTATTGTGTTTAATAGTATAATTAGTTCTAATGAAAACACAGTCACGCACAATTGGGTTGTGTAAACGGGTCTACAGACGATCCAAACAACCAACCTTCTCGGTACACTTTGAAAATTGCCATGCCAACTCGTAAAAGTGAGCTGGTCTACTGGAATTCCAGCAATCTTCAAAGCATACCGACAATGTTGGCTCCAGCAAGTTGGGTGGTGAGTAGAGTCCTTTAAAGTAACAAAAAAATAGATAGATACGTTGCCTAATTAAAAGAGGGGACGGGACGGTGTTGTCAGAACGTGCAATCATTACTTTTGGGTATTTAACAAAAAATATTGCTTTTGCCGTCAGCAGAAAGGTACTAAATAAAAACGACTTACGTTATTTTCATTTTTGTTATATGAATTTAACAGTGAACTAGTAAAACTAGAAAATATACTGCAATTTTTTTTTTCGAGGTTTTTATCTCAAACTCTAAACTTGGGAAGAAAGTTCCAATAACTGAAAATAAAGTTCCATTAAAGAGAAATCATAATTTAAAAAGATTATTAAGAGTATGATTTGCGGTAGGACACATAATATTTTCATTGATATATATGAAAAAGGTATATTACGGGTGGGCGTGCACCTTTGACCAATGAAATATGCCCAAAGGCGGAGATAAACAGATTGTGTAATATAAGAGAAATAGTTCAAATATATTTCTGTCGTACCGAGTCGAATTCGCGTTGGGTGCACAAGAATTTTTATTTAAAGTAATTTGAGTAGGAAAACTGAATGCGGTTGTAGTGATTCCTTATGCAGTGGTTTTTAATTAAAAGAAAAAACTATCTGTAGGTACATAATGTATATTTACAGTGTACAGGGTGTCCTAGTTAACGCGTTATGTCCGATTTTCTCAGTAGTTTTTGAGATAAGTATTTTTTTTCCGGGGAATCGATGCCGCTAAGAAACATATAATTGAACATCAAAGAAGAATTGATCGTATTATTTATGTTCTTAATTGACTATTAAAGGTAAGTAAAAAAAGGCATGTAAATTTTAAATATCACTTCCGGTTTACATGGCAATGGCGTTCTTTTTCTTGAAAATAGAATATTAATTACTTCCACATCCAGTGGAAGTATAGTAACAAAAAAATTTTTTGAAAATTTTTATTGTTCAGATAGGCTTAGACTGTCATGAAAGGTCGACATTTTAAGTTTCAGCGAAAAAAAATTTCTCTCTGTCTGTCGGTCTAACTTTTTTGTGCGCACGATTACTCTGGAACTGTTTAAGATATTGACTTGAAATTTGGTACACGTATGTACTTTAATGGGATCTGGAACTAGATTATATTTTCATCTTATTCCATCGAAGGGTTGGAGTGTAAATTGGGGTAAATGGGGAGGTAAACAGGTAAATCAAGCAGGTAAGAGTCCGTAAAATTGGTATTTAGTATATATAAGAGAAGCTAAGGTCTCGAAAAATTTTTTGACATTAGCTACCCCCATTACCCCATTTTTTAAGGGGACAAAAAAAGTGTGATTTAGTGTATGTACAAGAACCAAAAACTTTTTTACATTTTTTTACTTTATAGTCCAAAAATTTTTATTGAAAAATTACCAAAAATCCTCGCTATGTTGTGGTGATTTCTATTACGAATAACTGGCAAAATAAGGATACATATGTTACTTCCACATCCAGTGGAAGTATAGTAACGACAAAAAAATTTTTTAAAATTTTTATTGTTCAAATAGGCTTAGAATGTCATGAAACGTCGAAATTTTAAGTTTGAGTGAAAAAAAAATTTGTCGGTCTGTAACTTTTTTTTTGTGCGCACGTTTACTCTGGAACCGTTTGAGATATTGACTTGAAATTTGGTACACATATGTACTTCAACGAGAACTAGAACTAGATTATATTTTCATCTTGTTCCGTCGAAGGGTTGGGGGGTAAATTTGGGGTAAATAGGTAAATAAAGCAGGTAAGAGTTCATAAAATTGGTATTTACTATATACAAGAGAAGCTAAGGTCTCAAAAAAAATTTTGGCATTAGCCACCCCCATTACCACCCCCACCCCATTATTAAAGAGGATGGAAAACAAAATTTGATTTATTGTGTGTACAAGAATCAGAAACCTCAAAATATTTTTTTACCTTATCCACCCCCACTGCCACCCTCCATCACCACCCCCCACCCCACTACCGATGTGGGTTATCGTTTTATGGGTTTTTGAGGTAGACGAATTCAAATATTATATTATTAAACAATTATTTCCACATACAACATTTTTTCGTTGTAAGTGACTTGGATAGAAAATCTGGATGTGGAAGTAGTGATTCCTTGGGCAGCGGTTTTTTTTTTTATTGTTAAATTAGTGTACAATATCGATAATTCTATCATTTCCAATTGAAATTAAAATTTTGTGGACATGCCTATTGAAAGTCGCATTTCGGAGATATGAACTTTACTTTGCTTTTTTTTTAAATTAACACTCCATATATGTACCATTTGAAACGCCATAAAAAAAGCTTTGTTTTTATAATATGGTACTTATCTTAAACAAATTTTGTCTAATTTACTATAAATTTACAATTTATCAAATTACCCATGGAAAACAAAAGTATGTAAATTAAAATAAACAATATGTTAGTTCTGTCTAATTTCACTTTATTTTAAATAAAATGGAGAATTTCAATAATTGATACAGTGTGTTTCACTTGAAATGGTAACACCCCAATAACTTTTTTATTTTTTTTCCGATTTGAATCACATTTTACTTACAAATTAGTATCTACTTATGACCAGAAAAACATTCGCCTCCTACGGTACCAAAGCCACTTGCGGTACCAAAATATGTGGAGAAAATCGGAAAATCATATTAGGCATTTTTTTGTCGGAAAATTTTGTTAATAAAACTTGTTCAGAATTATCCAAAATGGCCAAAATTTAATCAAAATTAAAAAATGAAAAACTTGAAATTTTAAAAATTTTGAAAATAATTATTTAAAAAAAAACTGTAAATTGCTTTACAACTACCTGGCAGCTTGGGTTTAATTTCAAACAAAATTGTCATAGTACAGTTTTCTAAACGAAAAAACCCATTAAAATGATATTTTCGGACTTTGACATTATTTTAATAAAAATTTATATATTTTTTATTTTGAACTTAAGGTTTCTGAACAATTCTGAACAAGTTTCATTGACAAAATTTTCCAATAAAAATATGCTTAATATGATTTTTTGATTTTATCCGCATATTTTGGTACCGCAGATGGCTTTGCATTTGTAGGAGGTGCATTTTTTTCTGGTCATAAGTAGATCCTAATTTGTTCCATACTTAAGTAAAATTTGATTCAAATCAGAAAAAAAAATTAAAAAGTGAAACACACTGTATATTTTTCGGACTACCATGACTTAATGTAAGAAAACATAAAACTTAATATCTACTATAGTTTTTAAGAAAAATACTGTGTCATATATCATTGGAAAGATTTTTCTATAGCCTTTCAAATGGTGTAAAGATATATTTAAAAAAACCAAGGTAAAGCTCATATCTCCGAAATTCGACTTGTTTGAATTGTTTTGCTGAAATGATGTTTGGAAAATACATGTGATATCCCATAACTTTTATTTTTGAACTTATTTACGTAACTCCCAAAATAAAGAAGTTAAATGAGGTTCTAACGTTTGCACAACCACCCTGTACTGTTGACTATAATAAGGAACTTTAGTCTAGTTATTATAAAAAACACGTTCTCAAATAAATTAAACATGTTCTGATAGAACATATTAATAATAATAATTTTTTGTTTTTGTCTTTGGTGTTTTTCAAAAAAATTGCCGCCCTTGAATTTTGCCGCTAGAGCCCCTATAGCCCCCCCCCCCCCCCCTAAATACGCCACTGACTGCGCTCCGTCGGAATCCCTAAAATACCTATATGCATGTTTGGAGCATATTTAATGTCCGATATATCAAAAAATATTACAGCTAGATTTATCAATCCTTATATGTTTGAAATCAGGGATAAAGGATCTAAAAGAATATGTAAAAATATACAGGGTTTTCATTGTTATATCACGTGACATATGCAAGCAATTGTTTTTTAATTGCATTTAAAAAAATATGCATACAACCCTACAACTCTTATACGAAACTTTTTTTTATCTCCAATAGTAACATAAATAAAGGGGGGTCAAAATATAGTTATAATTCGTCCGCTGTCCTGGATTCCTAAATTTTTAAAAAAATTCGTAACCCGCATCCCCGAAAATCTCCAGATATCGATTTTCATTCGAATACGACCAGAGATAACGAAATTCATCCGCCATCTTGGATTCCTAAATTTTGACCAAAAATTCGTAACCCGCATCCCCGAAAACCCCCAGATATCGATTTTCAGTCGAATAGGACCATAGATGACGAAATTCGTCCACCATCTTGGATTCCCAAATTTTGACCAAAAATTCGTAACCCGCATCCCCGAAAACCCCCAGACATCGATTTTCAGCCAAATAGGACCATAAATGACGAAATTCGTCCACCACCTTGGATTCCTAAATTTTGACCAAAAATTCGTAACCCGCATCCCCGACAACCCCGAGGTATCGATTTTCAGTCGAATAGGACCATAGATGACGAAATTCGTCCGCCATCTTGGAGTCCTAAATTTTGATCAAAAATTCATAACCCGCATCCCCGAAAACTCCCAGACATCGATTTTCAGTCGAATAGGTCCATAGATGACGAAATTCGTCCGCCATCTTGGATTCCTAAATTTTGACCAAAAATTCGTAAACCGCATCCCCGAAAACCCCCAGATATCGATTTTCAGTCGAATAGGACCATAGATGACGAAATTCGTCCGCCATCTTGGATTCCTAAATATCTTAGCAGTATGAGATTCCTCGGAAAACCTACGTCAGACTGGATTTTGAACCATAAACTTATCTCAGAAACTACCGAGAAAACCGAGCATAGCGCGTTGACTGGGACACCCTGTACATTTGGCTTGGTAATAATTTCGAATAAATTGATTTCTGACCTAACTAAAAACCGCATTCAAATTTTCATAATAAAATTTGTAGGAGTGTTTGTTTATACAAAACGGTCCTCTCTATTTGGCACCTTTTATTTATGTATTAACATTTTCAAGAATTTCATCTATTAAGTCATTCCAGTAAGATAAAATAATTTATAAATAAATTTAAGATTACAATTAGGTACCAGAACTCCTAAATGCTTCCCTGGCAAGCATTCATTCGCGTCTGGTCTCCATGACAACAAGTTCCTCCCTAAAGTCTGAGAGCGTGTAAAGCTATGCGAATGCCGAGGCGAGTGCCATCTATTGACGGCAAAATTGGAAACTATTTATTGAATCTATGTTTGAAAATTAAGAGGTTATATTTTATCCACGTAATTAATTAAGGACTATCTAGGGCATCACGATTTCATTTTTTGTAAATTCCAATTTTTCGACGTCAATTTTTTCGTTGATCACGTGTTTTTGATTAAAACAAAAAATTAAAAACGTGACGAACTAGAATATATATTTTAATACATACGTACAAAATTTGAAGTTTCTATCTTCAAAAATAAGCCGAATAATTCGTTTCTTCATTTCACTGATCGCAGATTATACTCTTAAAATCGAACAAACTGGAGCCAGGATATTTGAAGTATTATATGTGCGAGTAGGTGTCGTCTTTAAACGGACGCCATTTTGTTATTTAAAGGCATATTGGACGGCTCCTTATTTTTAAATGATTAGAATTGTATACAGAACAATCCCTGAAAGTTTCATGCTTTCTTCATTAATAGCACAATTGTTCTGTTTTTTTACTGAAATCCGCCTAACTATTATTGTTGTAATGTATTTTACTGTTGTATTGTATTTTAATGTATTATTTTAAGCACTATGACATGTTCTACACCCTATGGGTATTGTAATTTACAAGAACAAATAAAGACTATTCTATGTGGTGCGAAAGATGTTTGGCGGAACTAAATGCATTTTTCACTTAGTCCGCGTCATCTCCAAAACGGTCAGGCGTACGAAAAAAATGTATAGCACCTTTAGAGAATTTACAGATGTACAACTTTTATAATACGTGTTGTTCCTGTTTGAGCCATAAAAACTGAGTTAATCGCGAATCCTCCAGGTTTATCTTGGTGTAACTACCACGTGTTATTCAAGACGTCCAAATAAACACAATAAAAAAAAAATTTCGTATGGCATGAATTTGGCAACAAAAGTCTAAATCGCCTGGAGTATTTCCAAATTAGTACGATTATACATTTTTTTTTTGTTGAGCTCCCGTACTATTAATAAAAATCTTAAATATGTAGTTTGATCGGGGTTGCCATCTTTTGGTTTATTGAAATCAGAACAAGTCTTCCTAAGTAAAATCACAACCAAAAATCTGTCACCAACTGCCGGCACAACTGAATGGCACTGGGCATCACAAACTTGTCTCTAGGCGGCACTAGTGTCGCCTATACTTTATACGTTATATCATGCTCTATTTCCGAAGTTTCTTTTCGATCGACGTCCATTATATCGCTTTGGGGAATGACCTATTAAATTTCCAAAAATATTTCGTATTTTTTCGAGTAAGATCCAATAAAGATTTGTCGCTTTTAAAGTTCTAGGCAACAAAGCACAGGTTATAATCATATTTATAGTTATTTGTAGTTCTGACTTGATCAATATTCCACAGGGCATATATTCCTTACGTTCTTCCACTTCATGGACATATAGGAGAACTGAACACTCGTTCTATGTTAGAATTAGAAGGCCATCTTTCGTCCTCAACCAAATTGATAGACAAATGACAAGGTAATAAGTTGTTTCTTATTCCTCCAAACCCCCTCGATACATCGATCGGTATTCTTCTTGTTCACAAAATAATGTATGTGATAATATATGCTAAAAATCGGGACATAAGCGCATCTAGTCAGAACCTGAGACAATGCACAATCGAGAAAGCCTCCACGAAATCGGGACGGGTGGCAACCTTGAGTTTGATTAGCTTTCTACAAAATCTGAATTAAAGTGGATAACACAGAGCGCAGCGGCGGCCCGTGAAATTTCAATTTTTTTCTCGTCTGTGGTGCATGGGACCCATACGAAATATGGAAAATAACATCTAGAGAAGCACCTCTCTAACAACCCCTCAAAAATTTTGAAAATGCAGTTTGCAAAAAAAAATTTTCAAATTCGGTTGCCACCCCTGGTCTAGGGACTCCTGTTTATTTATTTATTTTTTTGTCACATACATTTGACTTTTCATAAAAATACAACAATAGGTTTTGGAGTTTATGAAAATATTTTAATTATTAACTGAAATACAACGAATTCAAATGTAATTTGTTAAAGTGTAAATTACAAAATTTCAGTTCATTGTATTTCAGTTAATAATGAAAATATTTTCATAAACTCCAAAACCTATTGTTGTATTTCTATGAAAAGTCAAATGTATGTGACAAAAATAAAATAGATTAAACAGGAGTCCCTAGACCAGGGGTGGCAACCGAATTTAAAATTTTTTTTTGGCAAACTGATTTTTCAAAATTTTTGAGGGGTCGTCAGAGAAGTGCTTCTCTAGATGTTATTTCCCATATTTCGTATGGGTCCCATGTGCCACAGATGAGAAAAAAAATATTGAAATTTCACGGGCCACCGCTGACAGAGCGACAAACAAAAGAATATACAGTCACACGGGAAAGTAAACTGATCGCAATGTAGGAAAATCTTCCTATTTAAGTATATGATGTAACATGTCATAAATTTATCAAGAAAAAAAGTCTGGTAAAATATAAGACGAAGTTTTTATAAATGATGCCATTTATTGCTAATATTGAGAACAAATTATACAGTATTTCTATTATAACTTAATTAAGGAAAATAATAAACATAACAGAACAAGAACAACAATATAAAAGTATATATTTATTTTTTAGCAGCCTTGGCAACAAATTCCTTGGCTTTTTCTTTCACTGCTTCAACTGAATCTGGTGTACCATGTTTTTCCTCAAACATCCTAAATTTGAGAAAAAGAGTTTTCATACTTTTCAATGGTAACCGCTGGCAAACAGATCTTTCCAAGACTTTCCTAGAACATTAAATATATTTACTAAAGGTATAAAATTCAGCAAAACTCAATATATACCTTGCTTGTTCGATTCTATCCTTTTTAACAAGTTGATCAACATAAACCGTCCAAACATGAATTTTTCTAGGATCTGAACTCAGGATTGTTTCAAATATAGCAGCTCCTTGCTCTTCTTCTCCATATCTGAATTCCAATATACCAAAACGAATTATTAGGTTCATCTCTAAAAATATTTAAGAAATCCATAATTATATTCAGAAGTCTTCCATGAAATATAATATAAAAAAGTAATCAGTCATAATGAAGTTTAGCCCAGTCGATGTAGGTATTTACCCACAAAAAATTGCAAACTGTGTAAACTTTTTTTTAATGGGTTCGTGAAAGTGTGTAGAATAATCTCCTGAAAAGTTTACATTTCGCTCGGGTGCAGAACATAAAAAAAAAATTTTTCCAACCATTTTTTCAAAATTTTGAAATTACATCAAGCTAGAAAAATTAAAAATACAGATGGATAGATCACGTATTTATGAGCAAAAAATGTTCTAACAAAATTTATCATTACAGCCACGGTTTTCCCGGAAAAAAATGGTCAAGTGTAACGTTATAACTCGAAGCGAGATACTTGAATATGCATGACTGTGACACCGACGCACCGAATTACATGTCACTAAATCAGAATTTGTTCAATCTAAATGAGTGTTGGTTCATTTAAAAGATAGAAAATGTAGCTTTCTGATGCTTTTTTGTTTTAAACAATACAAGCAAAGGATGGATGGGAAAAATATACTTATATATATATTATCATGCCCAAACTCAATCGTCGCAATAAACAATATAGAAAAAAATTAAAGACCTTCAAAAAAATTCTTTCTTCATTGAGAACTGTTGAAAAGTATGTACACTAGGGTGGTCCTTAAAAATTAACTTTTAAAATTTACCAGGGGCACCCGCCATCTTAGAGTTTAATCGACTATAGCCATTTTTTCGAAGACCCTTTTTTTTTCAAAAAAATTGAATATATCAAAAAATAATGCAGATATCGATCTGAAATTTTTATCAGATGTTCCCTCCTATATAGCACATACTTTAGTAAAATTTCAAAAATTTTTCTAAAATATTGCTGAAATTAAAATTTTTTTTCAAAATTTCGGTTTTTTTTGAATTTACTCCTGAACTAATAAAACTATTTTAATGTTTGGGGGCTCATTTTATAGGTTTCTTTAATACCTATAACTTTCCCATTTCAACTTTCCTCTCAGATTATTAGCCTTTTATTCAAACGCGAAAAACCGACTTTTCAACTTTACAACCCCCCACCTCCTTTATCCAGTATGACATCAGTTGGCAAACTATAAGGGCTTGTTTTGGATGTCCAACCCATCAACTTAAAACAATAAAATTGTGGTTATGTATTTTCGCCACATTTTAATACTATTCGTGATAATTCGACTGGACTAAAATGTGAAGTTAGATAGACAGAAGTTAAAATTAGGGGCGCATTCAGTTTAGACGTCAGACATTACAAAAATGTAACAATTAAGTGGCAGCGGGAACTTTGAACAGGCAATTTGGTGATAGTCACAGCTTTGATAGGACTTTAAAGTGACACTACAGTCCTGTTTGGTGCTTGTAATGAAGCTAACTTTAAAGTTACATATTTGCAGTTCCCGTTACTAACGTCAATTACTTTCAAGTAACGCTTCTTAGTGAAAATTACTTCAAAATGATTTTTTCTGATATTAGCTATTTTGATGGCCAAAACTTATGATGCTATTACTGCAAAACATGAACCATAATATCACAAACGACTTCGCCATTTCTGCACCAAGTATAATAAATGAATGGATAAAAATTAGTTTGAAGTTCCAAAGAGCAATAAAAAATAGCTTTCAGCATTATATTCTCACACGATGTCAAATATTTGAAGGAGAATATTTTAATTAAATATTGCAAATTATAAAGGTGTGGTCAGATTTGGAAGTTTTATCATTGTTTGTCAATAAAATTCGTTTACTTCTGAAGCTTTGACCATTGGGAAATAGTAAGTTTTGCTTTCTAATATTACTCTTCTATTATTTTATCGAGTTTCTGAATTAGGGAAATGAACAAGAATCATGTAGAAATAAAACATAAGTATAATAAAAACAGTTGTAAGGGAAAACAGACAACATTGATTTGAAAAAGTGGGGAGTGTAAAGTTCCCTGATAGTCACGGCATCAATTTTAATATATTCATTCATAAAATTTAATTTTGTGATGTAAAAAATAATAATAGACGTGAATTATTAAATATTTTAAATAATTTTTAATGCCGATTAGGTTTTTAAAAATATATTTAGCAATATATGGCAACAATGTCAACGGCTAGTCAAATGACAGATATGTTCTAACGTCGTGTTGATTTGACTCATTTCAGTTTCTTTCATCGAGGTATTTGCTGTAATTTACAAATAATAGATAATGTAATTTAAAAGGTATTTTATAAATAGTTGTGGAAACACCAATATAAGTGCTCCGGAATTTTTTTTAACTGTTCCTAAAAATATGAATATTCGTAGAAATTGGTGGCAAGCTTCCAATATTTCTGATTACATCCCTTCAAAAATTCAAATTTTGCTTATAGAAAGAATCTATCATGTCATAATCAACTTTGGGCAAATTGGATGAATCTCTTTTCACAAAATTCAACTCCATCTTAATAGTTCATTGATAAAATATAAAATAACAAAATTAAATGCCACATAAACAAACAACAAATAAATCTAACCAAAATGTCTCTTTCACTTGTATTGTGACAAAAAGTGACAACTGACAGCACGCAAACAAAGTTGGAAGAGCCGTTTTTATACAATGTTGCTATATAATCCTCGCCATGAGTTTTGTTTACATTTTTAAGATAACTTCTAAATAATAACAAACATAAATACCTTTAATTCCTTCTAAATACTTGTACATAATATTCACTGATTTTCAAGATATTGAGCAAAATAGAAGTATTATAGGTAAAATAATATAAAGTAAATACACAATTTGGCATTCATATAAGATAATACAGTATAAGCGAAAGTTGTCTACTATTGGTTAAATTATTTCCATCCAAATAAAATCATTTGAAATCTGTGTCTAGACGGGTGTATTCTCATTTCTTATTTTTATTTAAGAAATTATTGTTTCAGTTTAAATTCATTATGCAGTAATTGTTAAAATAATAACATTATTTGACATATATCACCAAAACTGAATTAAAAAAAAATGGAAAATACCCCATTATCAAAAAGATTTCAAAGAATGGAATGCCACCTATGCCGTAAGTTTTTGATATGGGATCCATAAAATGATATTAGAATTTACTGCTGAATCTAAAAATGTAAAAATATACCGGGTGTTCCATTTAAAATAATTAAGTTGATTGCCTCCTTCAGTATAGCCGGAAGAGGCAGAAAAATGAAAATATTTTAGTTGGATAGAACACCATGGAAAACCTACATATAAAAAATTTCCTAGCTGTACTCATATCAGTTGCAAAAATACTGATAATTTAAAGTCATTGTATACAATGTATAATCCTATCCATGAAAAAAAAACTCCAACTTTTAATGCAGTGACATTCCCATTATAGTTTTTGCCATTTTCTCCACACAACTTAAAAAATAACATATCTATACGTTAGCCAAGAAAGGAGGATAGTGATGAATTGAACTGTCAGTAGTGTCAAGCGGCACATGTTATTGTGCTTTATAAACATTATTTTGAATTACATCCCCTCCAAAGGACCCTACACAGGGCATATGCAAACGTGGTCCCGGTCAAATTGGCTGAATTTTTAATATGTTGTAGATTTCGACTTTCTGATGGGCCTAACTCTATCTTACATCTAGTTTCCGAGATACAACTCAAGAAATATACAAGAAGTCAATTTCAAAAATTTCCGAATTCATGATCATCTTTCGAACTTTTTATATTGTGACACTTTCTAAGAGCTTTTTATAATATTTTGCACTAAAAACATTTGTTGTTGTAATAAAAATAGCGTAGAAAAAAATTAAAGTTTCAAAAATGTTGGCGAAGGGGCCAGAAATTGTAGGTACCTAAAAATAACACGTGAAAAAAATATTTGGTCAAATTGGCCAAAATTCTTTTTACATAAAGTACCTATGTGTCTTTCTGATAAAAAAATTCTTATTGAACAACTCTCTGAAATGGCTCCTTTGACCTCGAATTAAAAATTCGAGAAGAGACAGAATTTTACAAGGATTTATAATTTAACATAACATTTGTTACTATCCTCTACCCGACTATGGTATATGTCATCGGAATATTTAACTTACGTGTTTGTTTATCATTAATAGATTTTAAGCAGGCTTCCTTTATATTTCTAGCTTCCTTATACTTTTTTAACATATAATAAACTTTTGCTACATCAAGCCACATTGATGGTTCTTGTTTATGTTTGTTCCTGACTTTCTTAATTTTTTCTTCCATATCACTGAGTTTACCAGCTTCTGCAAGCATATTAATAACTGTTAAATAAACTCGTAATGAGTCATTACATTTAACAGCCTCTTCAAAGGTTTTTTCAAACGATTCCTACAAAGTAAATTAAAAATTATAATAAAATTAATCGACAACGCAGAAGCTGTAGATCTACCAGTATTATGTTATTATGATCTGATTACTGATAAAGAATATCGGTGAGAGCACAGCAACATCTTCCTTTACTTTAATGAAAAGCGTTGGTTGTTAGCTATATTGTTCAATGTCTTTTCTTTCTAGGCCATATACAGCGTGTCCAGCCGGGAGGTTACACGATCCATATCTTGAAAACTACTGAACAAATTTTTGTAACATTAAGTATGTATAGTAAAGAGCTTATGATCTGTCTAACTAAAATATTTTGACAGTTCTATCACTTCCGGTTATACCGGAAGTAGATGTCAACTTTGTTATTTTAAATGGAACACCCATATTTTTATTATCAGAATTTGATAGATTACAAACAAACCTTGTACCTAAAATTTATAGTTTTTGAGATATTAATTTTTTACCAAAAAATTGACTGCAGACTCCTAAAGAAATTCTTCCTGTGAATAACCCATACAAGAATCTAAATATCTTTTACTGTGGAAGTAATTAGCATAGTCGTAGATTATTTAAAAAAAAATTGAAAACATTTAAATATTGTACAGGGTGAGTACAAAAGTGTGAATTTTTTTTAATGAAAAACCAAGAAGATGAAAATATCTTAAAAAATGTCATTTGGAGTGATGAGTCAAAATTCACAAAAAATGGATTATTTAATAGACATACTTCTCATTATTGGTCGGACACAAATCTTCATTATGTCAGACAAAGAGGTTTTCAAACTAGTTGGCAATTTAATGTCTTCTATGCTGTTAGAAATAATTCTATAGTTATGCTGAAATTTTATGACGACAATTTAAATGGTAAGATTCTTTTTCAACTTCAGCTACACAAATAACGTATTAATTCATTTTGGGTGAAACTTATCTAGATATTTTAAATTAATTTAAAAATCTATATTTAAATAATCTACCAGATGATGAGAAATGAAAATTATGGTACCAACACGACGGAGCACTACTTCACGGACTAATGATAGTAAATGATTTTTTAACCGAAAATTTCGAAGACCAGTGGATTGCTAACAGAGGTCCGTTTCTTTGGCCACCAAGGTCTCCAGACCAAGTGTTTGCAACTGCATTAACTACAAAAGATGAATGCCAAGAACGAGTGCGCACTGCTTTTCAATCCTTACCACCAGATATGATTCAAAATGCGGCTACAGACGCAGTACTTCGCAGATGTGAAAAATGTTTAGACATCAAAGGTGGTGTATTTGAACAACTAGTTTAATTTATTTTTAATTTTGTTGTTAACTGTTGCAAAATAATTTCCATTGTTATTATACTCTTCGCATATACGAAAATGGCACATTTCTAAAACCGTAAATATCGCTCACGGAAAAAAAATTATCATATCATTGTGTTAGTGAACTAGTTCTGAACAACTTTCAAAATGTCCGTCTGTCACGTTTCTTGTAAGCATGATAACTCGTGAAAGAAAAATCCGATTGTACTGAAATTTGGACAGTAAATAAAAATGTTATTAATGATTTAAATTTGAAAGCAAATTTTTTTGAATTTTATGTTTTTGTAATTGAATAGAAATCTGGTGAAATGATATTTCATTTTAATATTTAAATATTTATATATTTTAGAAATATACATTTCATAAGAAGTAATATACAACGGTGGAAATATGATTTTAGCTCGTCTCTTATAATGTAAAAATTTGCATTTTTTTATGTATTAAGTGGTGGTGTAGTTCTTACGCCTTTGACCGCATTGAAAACGACGTAAACATACTAATCAAGATGGGGGTGCCTCAAGGGAGTATCCTAGGCCCCCTACTATTCTTAATCTTTATAAACGATATAGCTGAATCATTCGATAAACATTTCCACAGCTCAATAACTTTATTTGCAGACGATATGTCAGCAATTGTCTCAGACGACAATGTAAATATGCTTAGTACAGCAGCTATTGATTGTACAAATACTGTCCTTGACTACAGCCTTACGAACAATCTATTATTAAACTTCGATAAAACTGAACTTGTGATGTTTAATACTACAGCTCCCAACTATAGTCTTCTGGTCAGAACTATGACGGGTGCTCCTAGCATTAATCAGACTGATAACACAAAATTCTTGGGTATCCAGATTGACAGCAGGTTATCATGGAACTCTCAAATTAATAGTGTTCTAAAAAAACTTTCACTCAATTGTTTTATCATCTGGAGACTTAGGTCGTATGTGAATTTAAAAATTTTGCTTTCATACTATTTTTCTTATGTAAATTCAGTATTGTGTTATGGCATTGTCAGCTGGGGCAATGCAAATCGGATAAATGAGGTACTAACTGCGCAAAAAAAAGTAGTTCGTACAATGAAATTTAAAGGCGCTAGACACTCCTGTCGGGATCTGTTTAGAGACTTAAAAATTCTTACTGTTATCTCTATATATATCCTTCAGTGTGCAATTTACGTCAAGAATAACATTAATCATTATACATCAACTGCAGATATAGTTAGCAACTATACGCTACGCTCTAATGACAACCTAAGATTACCCCAACATAGACTTGCCTCGACGGCTAAAAGTAGCTATATAATGCCTATAAAAATTTTCAATCATTTACCTGAAAATTGTAAATCCATAAATTCGATTAATACATTTAAAAAGGAAATCAAAACCCTTCTCTTAAAACATAGTTTTTACAGCTTAAATGAATATTTTACCAGCGATCTGATTTGAATTGTACTTATTTTTATTCTCCCTGTTGGCCTGTCACTATTCACTATTCGCGACTCTCGGGGTTGCTCTGTGCTGGCGCGGTACAGGTTTTGTTTTGTGTGTTTTTTTTCTGTTATTATTAAGTCTTATATACTTATATGTGTAGTTGTAAGTTTTATATGATCTTACATGTTCTTATTTTACCTTTACATTAATTTGATTACCGACGAACTCATGTCATTGCATAATGATCTTTGTGGAATTTTTGATAAATAAATAAAAAATAAATAAATTGGTCATGACATCCAATTGACGAGACATGAATTTCTAAAAGTCATGACCAAGCCTTCGGAAGTTGCGGGCATTGTCCGGACTTTACCAAATGACAAGGCCCCGGGTTCAGACTGTGTCGAGTATAGGCTACTCAAATATCTCCTGAGAAAAGGCATTGTACAGTTGACGTACATTGTCAACGCGATCCTGCGACTGCAACATTGGCCCAGTCAATGGAAATGCGCCGTGGTCGTGCCAATCCTGAAGGCGAACAAGAACGCGAAGCTCGTCGGCAGTTATCGACCTATCTCGTTACTGTCGGCGATCTCCAAGTTGGTGGAGAAGGTCATCCTGGTCAGACTAGACGCTGTCCAGGATGAACTCCACATCGATGACGAGTGCCAGTTCGGCTTCAGGCGGAGCAGGAGCACTGTGCAGCAGGTCGTCAGGATCGTGAATGACGTCAAGGTGCAATGCAACCTCGGGAAGAGCACCGCCATGGTGCTCCTCGATATTATTCACTCCTTTCTGTCAGGCATATCACTGCAGGTCAGGGTGAATAACAAACTATCAACTCGGCGGGACATTCGCGCGGGCGTCCCCCAGAGGTCGTGTCTGTCTCCAAAACTATACAACCTATACGTCTCCGACTTCCCGGAGTTCCCGAATTCAAATCTTGCCAAGTACGCCGACGACACGGCCATGTATGCGCACTGGCACAATGCGCAGGCAGCCAATATGCTGCTGAAGGCACACGTGGCTCGTGCCATGGCGTACTACGACAAGTGGAAGATTCAGATAAACGCCGAGAAGTCAGAATCGATCCTATTCACGCGCCGCTTCACTGAAAACCGTATTTTAACGCCACTTTCGATCGGGGGTAGAGAAATTCCAATTAAGCGGTGCGTGAAATATCTGGGGGTGAACCTAGACAAACGACTGACATTCAACATTCACATTAACGAGACGATTCGCAAGGTCTACTTCATGTCCAGGAGTCTGTATCCGCTCCTGGCACGGGGTAGCGGACTCAACAGGACCAATAAAAAGTTGTTGTATACGATGGTAATCAGGCCGGCTATCACATACGTGGCGCCGGTGTGGTGCAGCATCCCGGCCACGACAATGCGAAAATTAAAAGTACTAGAACACAAATTTATGCGCCTCATTTCAGCCTCTGATAGGTACACCTCCCTCAGAGATCTCTATGCACGTTGCCACGACATAACCCCACTAGCGGACTACGTCCAAGAAACGTCTCAAAAATTCTATCAGTTCAAACTGGACGGTAGCCCGCTTACCCGCAACATCACTCGAATCAGACAGCATAATGCCATACTTTTCAATATAAAACACCCCCTACCATACCAGGCGTTGCCTATCTTCCAGCAACTCCCTTAGCCACACTCTCTCCTACGATAACCTACCTTTCCCCTATCTTTATCTTTCAACCACTTTCTCTTTCCCTTTCATGTTTTTTCGGTTTTTTTTGTCCCTAAATCCCCTTCAGGCCGAAACTTATCCAAATCCTAATTTTTTAAATCACAGCTTTTATCTTTCCATCTTACCTTCCTTGTCGGCGATCAGACCGCAAGGCCGTCATTTGTTCGAACGGGTTTTTTCGTTCAGTTTTCCCGTGTCAATAACCAAAATTGTGTAGTGCGCGTTCGCCAATGTTTTTAGAGTTGTGTTTATTTTTAATTTACTTGTAGGTCCATGTGGACAATAAAATATTTTAACCTAGTTTTTAAGTCCACCTGCGGTGGACAGGAGCTTCTAGCCCCCCACTCGAACTATCTCCAAGCTGAGTCGGGCCCACCCCGCCCAGCCCCACACCCACCTCGACGTCACCTGTCCTGGTCGTGTGGCTGGCTTCGGGTTGGGCTCCGAGGAGGCACATATTGTACTATTAATAATGAATAAATACTATTGATTGATTGATTGATTGATTGACTCAGGGTCCAAGGGTCCCGGGTTCGAAACCCAAATGGGGTATGGTATAGTTTTTTTTTATTTTTACTTTATATTTCAGTGAGTCTTTTACCAACTAAGTTCGTACTAAAAAATTAAAAATGTCTAAAACTAACATTATTTACAAAAAACTGCGAAGAGTGTTCTACAGAATGTGTAACAATTATAGAAAAAAATGAGTAAACAGGCGAAGAGTACATTTTTAGCCTGTTTGTCTTGAATTGTCTCTTTCTTGTTTAGGTTTAAAACAACAAATTTTTTTGCAATTTTCAGTCAAGCTGTTTAATGTATTACGTGATGGTTGGGTTTATCACAATATTTAAAACTAAAAAAATTAAAATATTACAAGGTTAAATAAAGAATTCTTAAAAAATAATTGGATTTTCTGAACTTTCGTAAATATCTTAAAAACCGTCGTAGTTAGGTATAGGGAAGTAAATGTAAACTATCAATATTTTTAGTCGTAGAATTTGATAAAACAAAAAAAAATGGGGGTTTCCATTTAAAAAAATTGAAGATATTTGATGTTTCTGAATGGAAAGATGTGACCACTTTTGTACTCACCCTGTACAATATTTAAACGTTTTCAATTTTTTTTTAAATAATCTACGACTATGCTGATTACTTCCACAGTAAAAGATATTTAGATTCTTGTATGGGTTATTCACAGGAAGAATTTCTTTAGGTGCAGGTGTCAATTTTTTGGTAAAAAAATTATCTCGAAAACTATAAATTTTAGGTACAAGGTTCGTTATACAAAGTGACCTTAAAATTTTATAATCTATCAATTCCGTTAATAAAAATATGGATGTTCCGTTTAAAATAACAAAGTTGACATCTACTTCCGGTATAACCGGAAGTGATAGAACTGTCAAAATATTTTAGTTTGAAAGATTATAAGCTCTTTACTATACATACGTAATTTTACAAAAATTTGTTCAGTAGTTTTCAAGATATGGATCGTGTAAGCTCCCGGCTGGACACGCTGTATATTATTGTAAAAAGTGTAAAAATGAGTTGCACAAATTAGTGTTGAGAATTATGTAATGGTATTTTGTATAAATTTCAAAATAATTCATACTATAAATACCATGATATTTATTATGAATTGTTTTCAGCAATATGTAATAAAATACACTGTTGAAGAGACAGGGCAATAAAAAATGTAAGGAAAATAACAATTTTGATCGTAGATCAGCTGACAATATCATCATCCCGCATATTTTTTTTATTTTCTCATATTACATTGTTTATAATAAGAAATAAAATATTAAAATTTTCGGGCTCTCCTCTTGATGTAGCCGATACCACGTTGCCGATAAAGTAGATACTGAGATCTGCTCTACTACTCAATTTGTATTCAGACACTGCAGCGACAAATTGTAGAGACAGCTTTTATTTACCAATATTAATATAATTTATTTATTCTTTATTACCCCAGTAAACATCGCTGACAGGATAAATACCATGCTACATAATAATATATAAATATAACAAACATAACAAAACAAATAAATAGTTTTTGGAGACATACAATAAGATATTTGAAATAGTACATCACTATCTATTAATATTATTGCAATATAAAATGGATTTAAGGTTGGAAAAGTTAATGTCGCAGTTGTTACATAAATTTATTAGTTTGTATGTGGTAGAGTAAAATTACTTAGAGAAGCTAAAATATGCCACAACTTCACGCATTGCGTATAACAGTTGGCATAATATCAGTGCCGTGCCATCCATTTTTTATTTAAATATTAATGGTAGTAGGCAGTGCAACACCCATGCAGCTGTAAAAATAGGATCGTTATCTAGGTAACAAGCACGCGGTAACGATATCGGTCTCTGCGCATTCTATGACGATGTTATCTTCTCTAAGTAATTTCACTCTACACATATTAATTAGAGCATTAACCTTATGTTTGTTGGGCATATGTTCAGTTTAAATATGATCAAATGCCTTGTGGATAGTCTTGGTACAGTAAAATTAATTTCACGCAAAAAGTTGGGGCAATTAATATAAGAATGAATTAAGTTATATAAGAATTTCAGAGATATATTCACCCTCTTAGTATTAAGAAATAATAGGTCAAATCTTTTCAACAATGAAATATGGTCAGCACTCTGAGGTGGATATGTCCGATTGACTCTGTAGGACAGAAACTTGACAAATTTACGTTGAATAGATTCGAGTCTATTTTTGTAGTATGTATAGATTGTATGCCAGATTAATGAGCCATATTCCTACCTAGATCGAACATATGCATAGTGTTTTTAAGCAACCAACAGTATTAAACGATATAGAGATGTGTACTATGAATCTCAACATTTTTTATGTGAATTTACATTCATGCAATTTTACATTTTGAAATATTTAACTTCAGTTTGTTCAAGTTACACCAATGATCGATTTTATTTAAATTAATTTGCACATTGTGACAGTCAGCTGGACAGCAAATCGAAGAATAAAATTTTAGGTCATCAACAAGCATTAATCAATGACAGTCTAGCAAGGTTAGACCCTTGCAGAACCAGATGTAAATATAATTGTACAATTGTATTTGATTTAAAATCGTTGTAAGAGACATGTTTCTCTGTTTAAAAGATATGACTCAAATAACTTTAAGAGATCTGAGCTAAGCCCAGTATTGAGTTTATTTAGCAACATATACTTAATGGTCGATTTTAAAAATAATATGCCATCGAAGTTGAATATTTTTGTGGAAATTTTGAATTATCAGTTTTATGACACACTTTTTACATGTCTTTTAATCATGATCTGTTCAGAGTTTTTTATTTTCTTCTCTGTTTCGAGGGCGTAGATGGTGGAGGGTGAAGGACTAAAACATAAAAAGTCAGGAGAGAGCTAGAGTGGCGTATCTGCAGCTATAAAATTGTATTACGCTTACGCTTTATTTTGGTTTCTAGCGTGCTTTCTCAAGTTAAATTTATTGCCACTTGATGCTTCATAGAAAAGAGAAAGTCATCCCCTTATAAATTGTAATTCTGTCCTGACCTACTTGATAGGGTACTCAGGTCAAATATTTTGTATAATAGTTTTAAAGTTAATAGGTTTATCATAAACCCTCCCCACGATTGACACATTTTCTAAACACCACTTTTATATAAAGATTTTAAAACGAAATGAATGAATGCTACAAGTTTATTTTGGCTCCGATCTTTGATGTGATCGAACCTTGACGCGCTCATTCTCTCTGCCTTTGACATTTAAAGTTTGTGACCGAAACTTGCTGCTTTTTACTTTTTATGTAAGTAAACACAGTTTATTTTTATTAAGTTCTTGTATTTGAGATAATTTTACCATAGGTACGTGAGAAATGACGATAGGACAACACTGTAATTGTTATTTTATTTGATACAAATGATACGATATACTACTTCTGTGACATTAAAACATGAAAAAATATATTTTTTAATTATTCGTATTATCCCCTAAAAAAAAAATCTGTTTACGCCCTTGCTCTGTTTATACATTTTTAAATTTAAATTTTTATATCACAAAACATCAACTGTTAAATTGCCTTTGTTGCATATCATGCATGCTTTCATGCTTTTTCTGGGGAAACTGCACAAATATAAATAAAGTATTTATCCTTCAAATGAAAAACATTTTAAATATGAAGCAAGCAGATAGCTGTAGACTAATATTTATAGAAAAAGGAATTCTGACTATTACTAGTCAGTACATCTTAAAAGCGGTGATTTTTGTCTCAGAAAATAAAACATTATTTAATGACTGCGATAGAAGACATCCCTATAATACCAGAAATAAACATGAACTAATAGAACCAAAATATCTCTAACTTCAATTATATTTAAAAAAATGTACAATCTTCCCTATTAAAATATTTAATAAGCTCTCAAATTAAATTAAAATTGTCCCAGTGAAAAAACCGAAGCTACAATTAAAAAATATTCTAATAAATAAAGCCAACTATACGATAGACGAGTATTTTAATGATGGTGATATAAAATGTTTAAACTGAGTTCTAAATCAAATGTTATATTAATTTCCAATTATTTATGTTTAGATATAGATATTTGTTTCCAAATTCTGCCCGTTTGTGCAAACTGTATTATGTTCAGTTAAGTTTGCTTTATACATTGTCAGTTTCAAAAATTCAGTAATTTAGTAACAGATACACATGACATGTTCAACACACACTGGGTATTTTGTAATGTTTGACATTTATACATTGAACTAATAAAGACTTAATCTAATCTAATCTAAATACCTGCTTCCTGACTTTAAAAATCAAGGGCTGCCAGAGTTGAATATTCTTATGGAAATCTTAAATAATGAACTTAATATACACACTTTTTACTTGTTTTTTAATCATTATATATTCAGAGATCTTTGATTCTCTTCTCCATTTACGTATTTCTACTGCTCTACTGATGAATAGATTTAGATTTAATTTTCACCATACGATTTGATATTTCTGCAGGAGGATTTATAGATATTTAAATATTTTGCGATGGAATTGAAACCATAGGTATAAAGTTTTCAACTTCAAACACAAACACGGCGTCCAAAAACATATGACTGATATTCACTTGAGTTGTGTCACGTGATGTATGAGATGGAACCTTCCTGCTCTCCATGTGACATTTTATAATATTTTAATGTACCCCTGCCCTTCTTTAAATATGTCGCAATCATATGAAATTCCTCCATCATGCTTGAATTCACTTTTAGCAAGATGTTTGACATACCTTTTGAAAAGCCTTTTATATTTCCACAAAATTTTAGAAAACAGACCAAACTTAAAACAGTAATCAAAACAAAGAAACCATTAATGCCAGGCCGACTTGTGTCCGCTTGCTGTAGGGGAAATGTTTCTCCAGAAAGACGTACAATGTAACATAAATATTTTCATACATGCATGATAATGTCACATCACCTAGAGGCCTGGTCAACAAACAAATATCTGTCATTAACTTTGGGCCGACTCGTGTGAGATTTTTGAAAATAAGACCACATTTTTTATCACCACGTGGAAATTGAAACTTCCAGGGGCGTAGAGAAGGGGAGTACGGGTTACCCCCCAACTTTGTCAGACTTGGCAAAAGTTGGGCAAAAGTTGAAAATTTGAGATATGTCGGCAATTTTTATTTCGGTGGAATTAAGTTTATGAAGTTGGTAAATTTGAAAAATAACTCCCCAAAAAAGTTGGCTCGCTAAGCCTCTGGAAACTTCAAATGTTAAAATAAAATACTAATAGAAGATAAACTAAGACTCTGTGTCTGTATCTATGAATTAGAAGATCTAAGGTGTTCACCACATGTATTAGAATATCATGATTTAGATGTGCAGGATGACCCTATTATGCTTGAAGCCTTTAGCAACCAAACATCGTAAATTAAGATTATTGTAGCAAAAATTAAAGGCAGAGCCGACTGTAATCTAACTTGGCGAGTGTATGAGTTGGTAATACACATATGATTCAGTATTCGTTGCACATAAAGTTATTGCAATAATGCAGAGCAATTTGCCGGGTATGTCTATCCAGCCTTTTAGGACAGCAAAGTGACATTTGGGTCTATGTTTGAATAACTCACCTTTGTACCCCACATATTTTCTAGATTTAGTAGGGCTACCCATATGTTCAGTCTTTCTTCTATTAAAGTCATATTAATTGATTCCAAAGCCCTTTTAGCCACTGACCTAGCTTTATCAAACTCTGTTGCCTGTAAAAAATAAATAAAACTATATTTTTTATACAATAAATATATAATTTGTTGATAATGAATATTTTTATAACTACTGACTGGTTTGAGGGCTGGTTTATCAATACAAAATTGTCCCAAAAATTCCAAATAATGCCATCAACACCACTTATTTCGTTAAGTGCTTCCATTGTTAATAATTTTGGCAAAAAATAACGTTGATTTTCCATGCAACTAGCCACAAAGAATGTAACATTGTTAGGTTAAACTGGGATTAACAGGCCTAACTTTCACTTTGAAGCTTGAGTTAAATTAACTCGCTAGTGTTTAACTCAGGTGCGAACTAACATAATCCTGTATTGATAAACCAATCGTAAGGCAAGCACAATTTACTCTCACCCTAATTTATACCTCTAGAATTTTTTCATTAAAAGAAATTCATCACAGTATACTCATATACTGGATGTGTGTCTGTTATACTGTGGAGTCGCTTAAACACACACAAAAGCAAATTTTGAACACACTGATAAATTCACCATAAAAAATGGGTAAGTGTTTGGCTTTAAAGTTATTCTTAGGTAGTTTTCGAAAAAATGCTGCATCCTCTTTTGTTTATGACATCTCAAAAAGATATCCTTAAAACATTTTATTGACAAAATGTCTCTTGTCGTTTAGGTATAGTTGAATTCAAATGTATAGGGCAACTAAAAAAGGCCATCAAAATATCAAAGTATACATTATACCCTGCACTATAGAGCCTTACTTCAAATTTTTGCGTTTTAGAATGAACAAAATAATACTACAAATTTAAAAATAGTGTCTTCGGTAGAAACTTAATGACGTTTCTGTTAAATAAAAAAAGATCTTGCCGTGTTTTGTGTCAAGATAGGAATACCTTATGCATTGGTGGACGCATTGCCCGTCCCTCGTGACACTGACAGATAAATTCAAAGTACAGCACTGTTTATCTGTTATCCTGGTATTAACGCCGACAAGAAACTCCGCGCCACTGTATCAATTAAAAAAAATCAATAATTTACGTATATTGTTATTTTACGTAAACATTTTTTTTCACTGTACTATTTGATTTGTGATATTCTATTCAACAATATTGAAAACATATTCTTCATCAAATCTTGTGTTTAATTTTAAGCTACATAAAATATGTCTCTTTTATATATCTCTTTTATTGTATATATACATTGTACTACTTTCCATGCTAGTATTTTCTTATTCTGGTAGCAGTATGAAAAAAAATGCATTGGCTTCAAAGCGCATTATTATGATTAATGATGCCTGAAATATGGGATATAAATATAAATGTGTACTTCTTTTTTTGAATATTCTGCAATATACTATGACTTGGGCCCCCAACTTCATTAATACCATATATACGTATTCTTATTCATATACCTATCTACTAAATATAAAACAAGACAGTTTTCCCAGTGTACAGTGTATTGAATCGAAATATTGATATATTTTTTGTGTACATCATTTCTCTGAGTGTAGTAAGACATATTACTGTCACTTCGAGGTCACAGAAATCAGACACCCGATATCAAAGGTACTGCGGCAAGCTTTCGTTTCTGTATAGTTTCTGTCTTCTATGGTAATACTACTCTACTAAGATTTAAATCCAAATTCAAATAAAAAAATATTTATACTTACTGCAACATGGAATGACATGTATTGTGTCCACAATTCAGAGGAATCTGGTTTCGACAACAGTAATCTATCAAACTGTTCAGCACTTTCAGGCGATTTTGTTGAATCTGCTAATTCATTTTCAATTCTAGATATTCTCTCCTCTTCTTTACGTGCCAGTTCTGCTCTTTCAGCTGGAGTTAATTTCCTCTTCTTTTTAACAGCTACTTCCTATTTGAAAGTAAAATGAATGTAATGTAGAATGGCAAATATATTCATTAAAAAAAACCTTACCTCTTCTTCCTCATCAGAGGATGATTCATTCTTCACCTCAGCATTATGATTAAAAAATGACGAAACCCCTGAGAGGACTGGAAGTGGTCCAGTGATAGCATCACTAGTAGCATAGTTTTTAACAGTTTCGTTACCAAATTTAATATTTTTTGTGACTGCATCCTCTTTTCTTTTTCTTTTAATACCCTTTATGCTTATTAAAGGAGATTGTTCCTCAGATCTGTTTTGCTCCTCTTCTGAAGTTATAGAGTCATTATCATCTTCACTGTCCTCTATGTTTACAATTTCTTCACCATTACTTTCTGAGGAGAAACTATCATCAAAGTCATTTTCTACAGTTACAACTTTATCTGAATCATCGCTATTTAATGGGCTTTGATTTTTCATACTAATCTTCGTTTTATTATCATCAATTATTTTGTGTTTTCTATTTCTTTTATTCTGTTTTTCTAACGCCATAAATAAATGTTTGCTCATTCCAATTAAATAATTTCCCACTTTTCTAAAAATAACATTGATGTTACAAAAATTAAACAAATCAATTTGGTACACTCCTACCCACAAATGCACAGTTTGAATTTGCTTTGTTCATAATAATTTCGACATCCATTATTATCATTTTCATGAAGATACAAAGGTATATATACAAGTTGCCTATTTCCATTTTGTTTTAAAACGCCTATTATGCTCTCCTCTTTAAGTAATATATGCTCAGTCATGCAGGAAGCCAATAAAGAGGAATCTACAAATGCATCTAAAAAAAAAACAAAGAATCATATGGTGAAATAGGAATGAAAGATCAGCAAAGGACACACACTAATCTTATGCAAATATATCATTGAGGTGTGTTTTTAGAAATGTTAAGAATTCTTTTTTTGCAAAACAGCAAAGTAAATCTCCCTAAATAAAATGTTTAACGCTACTTTAAATTCATTTTTTTCTTTCAGTTGTTTAGTTTGTACACATTTAATTTTTTTTTGCTAATAAATTTTGCATAACAAATTTTATAATAATTTCCATCAGCCCAAATAAATCTGAATAAACGTGTAACCTGCCTTGTATTTCTGTATAAGTAGGTGTCTAATGAGAGAACCTCGGAGCTGGAGCCGGATCGGAGAGGCGCTCACCAGTGAGCAGCCAATCAAAAGCTATGGGAAAGCATCTGGCGAACAGCTGGTTGTGTGGGAACCAATTAAAACTACTGTTCTCACGACATCCGGTGAACAGATGGTACACAATCTAAAAATAGATCGATGACTCACGACATCTGGTGAAAGGTGAATGACTTGTCTGGCTGGTGAAACCAAAGGTTAGATTCTCACGACAATCTAAAAATAGATCGATGACTTATGACATCTGGTGAACACGTGTTCGACATCTGCAAGTGATTCACAATCTAAAAATAGATCGATGACTCATGACATCTGGTGAAAGGTGAATGATGTGTTTATCTAAAAATAGATTATGATGAAAGGTAAAACCAATCAAAACTATTGTCCTCACGACCAGATCATTATTTCGGTAATTAATTCAAAATATAATAATATGTGTACCTACAAATTTCTTACACACGGTATATACTTTCATAAATAAATGTGCTTTTCAATTGCCCCAAACAAAGTATTCTCTAAAGTGTTTACGCCATAAAATTCATCGAACACATGTAGACTATAATTAGCCAGTATATTTCGCATTGGTCTGTCACACGTTATATTTTACCATATGCAGTTAATTTTAATATGCGTCAATTGCAGCCGTCTACGTGGGTTATCACATGTGATAACATTACTCAGCTTGAGAACAGGGAAAATATAAAAAACATCTTGCAGTGTTAAATATAGCGTCTGATAACCGAACATATGTCCAGAGGGCATAGTTTTTTGGTCTCCCGCAGTCATACAAAGTGCATAAAGTATTTAATAAATAAATGTTTGAACATTAGTATGCCTAAACAATTTACGAGGTATTTAGCGACGCTTTCGAATTAAGGTCGGAAGTTGACTAATTAACACGACCATCTGCTTGGTTAAAAATTACAGCGTATGAAGTCTTATAGAGATGGCATAAAATAAATGTAAAATTAGCCCAGTAAATAAATATTACTTATTTTTAAGTGATAGTCCATGAAACTAAACTCAAAATAAATCACATATAGTTTTACAAATATTTATTAAAAATTTTACAATTATACAAGTACATTGAAAAGACATTGATTCATAAAAGATGATAAACTAATTAATGTACAGGGTGTTAACAATAAAATATCAATTTTCACAAAAACTTAAATGGTATTACAGAAAATACAAAAACGTGTTAGACAGTACGTAAAAAGCGGATTTCCACACGTGCAGCAAACCAAGGCTTTATTTCCCAATTCCACAGCATAGTCTGTTATGTGTTGAGATATCTGAGAACTTTCGATGTTTGTGTTGTAGTCCGCAACCACATCAAAAAAACAACTCATACACAATGTCTTTGCTTAATTTTTAACCAAATGAATACTAAAATAATTTTGAATTAGACATACATATTGGTAAGCCCAGTTCTGCACAAACTGTAAACTATTAACTTCATGCTTCTTCTCTATTATAGATTCACTGTCTAGTTCTAGTTCTTCAGGAAGAGTATCAATCATATTTACTTTGTTGTATACTCAGAAAGACACAAAATTGCATATGCTTTATATATCGTTTAAGGACATAATAATATTAGGTGGGGGATATTTCCATAGCAACAGATGTTATACAGACATCTAGCGAACAGCTGGCCGTCTGTGGGAACCAATTAAAACTACTGTTCTCACGACATCTAGTGAACACGTGTTTGACATCTGCCAGTGATTCACATCTAAAAATAGATTATGACTCATAATATCTGGTGAAAGGTGAATGACCTGTCTGATACACTGGCTGTGTGGGGGACCAATTCAAACAGCTATTCCCACGACTGAGTCTATCTGGCAAACAGATGATATATTCTGGTTTCACTAACTTGTCTAGACAAGTTAGGTGAGACATTTAAGGAACAGCTGCCAATATAAGTTAAATAAATCAGCATGTAAATTTGCTTCCGTAGGACTTACATATAACTCTTGTTTCACCGCCTGTGTAAAGCTGTCAGGAAATAAAGGCGATCAAGTGATTTTCGATGAAGCCGATTGGAAGAGGTTTCTATCTCATCAAGGAACAATAATGAATTACCTGTATTACAACGGAAAAACGGATGCAATACATGAGGATAACTTTTCCATAAATTTCGAACAGTTCTCAGATGCTTTAGTAGTCAAAATTTCAAAGGAAAATAATTACATATACTTGGGCTATGACTCGATGTGTTGTTTATTTGAAATACAACCGCGAGTGAAGCATAGACTGGAAATGATTAAAAACCAACAATTTTCAAATTACTTCAAGATTCTACAAGATGGACTGCAAAACCAGAGTGATAATGTTTTTGAAAATGCTTTAAATATAATTAAAGGCAATCCAACCAGTCAAAACGTCTGCATGATTCTGGAATTAATTTATATGCATCCAAGGATCTTTGAAATGGAATGTAGTAAAAGGTCGCAATGAAAAAAGTAACATTTAACGAGAAAAATAATCAAGTTCATCATCTTATAACGTGGAGCTATGCATACAATTCATCTAGAAAAAATATAGGGAATTTATGGTGGTCGACAGACTGCGCTTTCACAGAAGAATCAAGGAAGCCTCATATATACTTAATCCTATTTTAGATAAAAATCGTAGATGTAAAATATTTGATGAAAGATTTGAAATAAAAAACATATAATTCAATTTAATTAGGTTATCAGTACATCTCGACGGCTGAATTTTTTATCAGACTGGTGAAAAACTTACTGGTTTTTAAAATAGACAGACAATGCAGGTTATTACATATTATAACAACAGCATCTCGACGGATGAATTATTTCGTTACTCATCATACATATATGTTGTTGCTTTTCAGTTACTAAACGACTAAATACATAATAAACATTTATCATTAAGCGAGTTAACGAATTTACCGGACTTTTGTTAAAATGGGGGTATAATATCAGTTATTCAGTTTTCGATAGAACTCACAAAATTATTTGAGTTAATATACGGGGTGTATAGTTATTAACTTCTCGCTTTGCTAAAGAAAAAAATGTCTTGAAACCAGGTATGGAACCTAGGACTTCTAGAACTTCGAGCTATTTCAACTTGTACAAATATTAATGAAAACACCTTATAGACTAAGAAAAAATAATATATTTTGACTAGTAATTTTTACATTTGCATCTCAGATACAGGGTGTAAACAGTAAAAAATCAATTTACACATAGTAAAAAAACGTGTTAGACAACATGTTTCTTTTCTACTATGGATTCACTGTCTAGTTCTTCAGAAAGAGTATCGATCATATTTAACTTCTCATATACTCGGAAAAACTCAAATAGAACATCATTTCAAATGTTTTATATAGCGTTTTCACTGAATTTCTTTCACTTCATAACATGCAAACCCAGATTTATATCATACACACCAAAAACTTTGTATCGTGTTATAAGATTAGATAGGAAAGTCACATTATCCCCCATACTCGAATTAAAAGATATTGTTGGGCTTTCATATACCAAATTATATATTTTTTACAGAGTGTCATATGCAATCTGGACAATGCTTTCTCACGCGACGTCTCCGAAAAAAAATAATGATGTCATAACATGATGCAATATATTTTTTTACAGAGCATTATATGCAATCTAGACCTTGAAATAACCTGAACACATAGTTTCATTAACTTGTCTCGACAAGTGTAGGATTCCGTGAATAACATATGCAGGTGTTAGACACGTGATATGTTCCCCCTCCCAACAAAAAAATTTACGATAAAAGACGCATGCGCTACCACACAAAACTTATTGATATTTCTACCGACCACAATAATCAATCAGCTCCACTTCTTCAATTACTGTGCTACCTTACGCTTTGTACTTTGATTTTAATTCTAAAGTGCCTAGTTAGAATTATTAGAAGAAAACAATGAACGATATCAATGATAACTTAAAAAATGCCATTCTCAAATTGTATCAGGATATTTCAAGAGAAAAATTTCAAGAGCTTAATACATCTCCAAATATTACGTATCATGTTAGTAGTATATAATGGGAAAGCCACCGGAGCTGGAGCCGGAGCGGAGAGTTGAACACTTGTGTTCAGCCAATCAAAAGCTATGGGAAAGCATCTGGCGAACAGCTGGTTGTGTGGGAACCAATTAAAACTACTGTTCTCACGACATCCGGTGAACAGATGGTACACAATCTAAAAATAGATCGATGACTCACGACATCTGGTGAAAGGTGAATGACTTGTCTGGCTGGTGAAACCAAAGGTTAGATTCTCACGACAATCTAAAAATAGATCGATGACGCATGACATCTGGTCAAACGTGAATGACCTATGCCAGTGATTCACAATCTAAAAATAGATCGATGACTCATAACATCTGGTGAAAGGTGAATGATGTGTTTATCTAAAAATAGATTATGATGAAAGGTAAAACCAATCAAAACTATTGTCCTCACGACCAGATCATTATTTCGGTAATTAATTCAATATACGTGTACCTACAAATTTCTTACACACGGTATATACTTTCATAAATAAATGTGCTTTTCAATTGCCCCAAACAAAGTATTCTCTAAAGTGTTTACGCCATAAAATTCATCGAACACATGTAGACTATATTTAGCCAGTATATTTCTCACGGCTTAATTGCATCTCTCTGATGACTGCATCAGTTAATAAGTTGTATTCTTTTTTAAAGATGCAAAACAGCACTCAGAAGCGTGGGGTCTCGGAGAGTAATTGTTATCGTATAATTTATACAAGTAAAAATAGCGTCTAAACCAAAAAAATAGCAACATGTTAATTGTAGTTTCTCATAACAGGATATTGTCAATTTTTCACAAGATGTGCATTTCATCACAAAAATTATTTACGTTATCAACAATATGTATACAAAGTGCATAGTTTTTGACTTCTCGCTTTGCTAAAGAAAAATGTGTCGAAATTAGGACTTCTGGAACTTCAGACTGAGCTATTTCAGCTTACACAAATATTAATGAAAGAAATCTTATAGACTAGGAATAAAACAATATATTTTGACTTAAAATTTACAATTTCATCTTAGATTCTAGCAGTTGTCTGATAACTGACTAGTTTTTCACAAAATGGGCGGTTTTTGGCTTTTCGTTATATCTGATATAAAAAAATGTGCATTTCAAACCACCCATGAATACTGGCTCTCTATAAGTCAATGAATACCCATTAAAAATTTCGAAATAATTTCAGAGGAAAAAATAAGCATTTTTCCAATCCCAAATCATGTGTACACGATTTCAGACTATAGTATAGCATCGACATCAAAGAAATAATAAATTTTTAAAAACGCCCCAAAAATCTCTTTAAACAATGTGTTTATAAATTTGCATCAATACGATACCTTATAGGTAATCCAATGGTAATCCAATGTAAAAACAAAAGGTATCCAAGAAAACATAAACACTGCCACTTCGCACTATTTCACATTATTTTTATTTCACAGAACAATATTCACAAAATATTCTTAGAGGCACAAAACGCCCACCAAACAGATATATCGTAGAGGTAACACACATTCACAAAACTTGCTAAGGTAAATGGATCAGGTAAATATTTAACGAATAATGTTACATTCACAATGCATTTAAGCCGTTCGTGACACGAGGGTCAAATACGGACTAAAAATAGAATTACACATATGTCATATGTGTATCAATTCGCGTTATAATGTTACAAGGAGACAATAAATAACAAACTGAAAGCAGTTTGAAAATACTTAATTAATGTACAGGGCTGTGTGAAATAAAATACATATTATTCCATTTCTATTTTATTGTAATAAAATAATTAAACATATACAGGGGTTAAATTAAAAATTATTTTATAAAATTAGTCCGGGAAACATTACATATTTTATGTAATGGAAAATAAACCACATGTAGTTTTACAAATATTTATTAAAAACTTTACAAGTAAATAGAAAATACATTTTGAGACGAACCAGCCTGATTTGGATGTATCGTGTAATTATTGCAATGTAACTACCACTATCATTGTGAACAAAGAAATCATTCATATACCTCATGAAATACAGAAGATCTGGGATGAGAAAGTGTTTAAAAATAAGCAAAGGTTTTCAAGTAAATTATAATGAATGGTAAAATATATAATGTCAGGTGTTAAATTTATAAGAAAAGTATTTTCATTCTTCCCCCTCTCCTATATATAATAGAATATCAATTAAAGCAATAATAAAATAATGCTGAATTAGACACACGTATTGGTAAGCCCAGTTCTGCACAAACTGTAAACTTCATGCTTCTTCTCTATTATAGATTCACTGTAGAAAGAAATCATTCATATACCTCATGAAATACAGAAGATCTGGGATGAGAAAGTGTTTAAAAATAAGCAAAGGTTTTCAAGTAAATTATAATGAATGGTAAAATATATAATGTCAGGTGTTAAATTTATAAGAAAAGTATTTTCATTCTTCCCCCTCTCCTATATATAATAGAATATCAATTAAAGCAATAATAAAATAATGCTGAATTAGACACACGTATTGGTAAGCCCAGTTCTGCACAAACTGTAAACTTCATGCTTCTTCTCTATTATAGATTCACTGTCTAGTTCTAGTTCTTCAGGAAGAGTATCAATCATATTTACTTTGTTGTATACTCAGGAAGACACAAAATTGCATATGCTTTATATATCGTTTAAGGGTATAATAATCTTAGGTGGGGGATGCTCTCCATAGCAACAGATGTTGATGGGGAAACAAGTCCAGACATGTCTGAACTTGTAAAATATGGTAAGATGAACTAGGTTATGACCATCAGATGGCAACTAGTGCTGAGGGTAATAGAATATCTCGCTTTGCTAAAGAAAAATTGTGTCGAAGCCAGGGATGGAACCTCAGACTGAGCTATTTCAACCTACATAAATAATAATGAAAAAATCTTATAGACTAAGAAAAAATAATATATTTTGACTAGTAATTTTTACATTTTCAACTCAGATACAGGATATTAACAGTAAAAAATCAATTTACGCATAATACAAAAACGTGTTATACGCGTGTTTCTTTTCTATTATGGATTCACTGTATAGTTCTTCTGAAAGAGTATCGATCATATTTAACTTCTCATATACTCGGAAAAACTCAAACAGAACATCATTTCAAATGTTTTATATAGCGTTTTCACTGAATTTCTTTCACCTCATAACATGCAAACCCAGATTTATATCATACTTTGTATCGTGTTATAAGATTAGATAGGAAAGTCACATTATTCCCCCATACTCGAATTAAAAGATAGCACATTGTTAGGCTTTCATATACCAAATTATATATTTTTTACAGAGTGTCATATGCAATCTGGACAATGCTTTCTCACGCGACGTCTCCGAAAAAAATAATGATGTCATAACATGATGCAATATATTTTTTTACAGAGCATTATAAACCTTGAAATAACCTGAACACATAGTTTCATTAACTTGTCTCGACAAGTGTAGGATTCCGCGAATAACATATGCAGGTGTTAGACACGTGACATGTTCCCCCTCTAAACAAAAAAATTTACGATAAAAGACGCATGCGCTACCACACAAAACTTATTGATATTTCTACCGACCACAATAATCAATCAGCTCCACTTCTTCAATTACTGTGCTACCTTACGCTTTGTACTTTGATTTTAATTCTAAAGTGCCTAGTTAGAATTATTAGAATGGACGATATCAATGATAACTTAAAAAATGCCATTCTCAATTTGTATCAGGATATTTCAAGAGAAAAATTTCAAGAACTCGATACATCTCCCAATATTACGTATCATGTTAGAGATTATGAAACTGATACTTTAGTTCGTCTTGGACATCTAGAGTACACACTGAAAACATATGGTCGCGCTGAAGAGTTATGTAGCCATGTCTTACGAAGATTCATTACTCTCGATGTGTTTTTAAAAGAAATGATTTCAGAAGGTTTTTTTCACATGCTATTCTCTATTAGAAATACCATACCTAACGAATATATTGTAAAATATAATATTTATAATCAAGACACTGTTAATTAAATTTCATATTAATAATGATTTGTTTTATTTACATATCAGAATGGCTAGATATCAAGTGTATTCGAATCCAAAGATTGCATTTCAAAGGATGTATATAGTGATTGGTGAACATAGTACAAATTTGTTTTTTGATAGACTTCCATATGATTCTTGTTTCACCACCTATGCAATAATTCTCTCTTAACTCTCTTAACCACCTGTGGAAAGTTTTCTTCTGAAACCGATTGGAATAGGTTTTATCTCATCAAGGAACAATAATGAATTACCGGTATTACGATGGAAAGACCGATGCAATACATGAGGATTTTCAAACAGTTTTCACCTCCAGTAATCAAGATTTCAAAGGAAAATAACTGCATATGGGCTATGAATCGATGAGTTGTTTACGAGAAATTCTAAAAACCAACAATTTACAAATTACTTCAAGATTCTTCAGTGGATCGGAGATTCGAGACAGTGTCAAATATACTTAACTTCATTTAGATGCAGAGAATATGGGCCCAAAACTCAACTGCTCACTCTATCTAGCAAACGAATTAATAAGAGAACACAAGCATGGTAAAAAAATTATATGGCTTTACTGGTGAAGAACTTCGGAATTTTCCATCAATATATTTGATTTGAAAAAGCTGCTCTCATCAAACTTCTTTATACAAGGTCCAAGTTTACCAAGGAAATATACACACAACTTCAAAACTTCAGATTCAAATACCTTTGTTTTACAAACCACAATAGGACAGAATGACATAGTTATGTGGATGGTCCACCATACTCATAATCCAGATGTCATGTATGTAAATGGGAACCTTCAAAATGTGGATGATTTATGGTACATAAATAACTATACATCTTTAATACAATACGTTTTATTTCAATAAATATATCGAACTTTTTAATATAAAAATGGAAAAATGCAGGTCATTGCAAAACAGACATATTCTCTATATCAAATACATCTTGACGATTATTTCATAAACTTAAATAAAGAGATTAAACATTACCCACAAAACTGATGTGACATATGCAAAATATAATTAACCTAAAAAGGCGTCGGAACCCATGACAGACCACGTTACCTACAAATTAGACAATTTGTTACATTTTCACACATGAGGATAAATGTTTATGTATACCAACCATTCATGAATTTACAAAAATAGAACACAAAACGCAAAACGCACCATTGCTATGAAGATAATTATTCTGCAAAAGATACAGTACAACAAAACCAGGAATATCTAAGGCCATCTGTTAATATTTAAATAGAGGCGAATAATAAACAAATTCGCATGTGACAATGTGTGAAATAAAGTATTATAAAAACATATCCTTAGTTGCAAAATACATCTCAAATTGTTTATTTCTTACTTGAGGCCAGATGTTTATGTTCAACGCTTATGAATGTTTAAAAAGAAATAGAACAGTAAACACATAATTGCTATGAAGATAATTTTTATTTATGGTAGGGATAAAAATACCATTTTATCAAAAAGAACTTACATATATCTGTCTTGTTTCAGAAATGCTTTTTAGATATAGGTATATATAACCATAAATAATATTAGGAAATATAAATTAATTTAAACAGATGTCGCGAAATAATGTACAGGGGGCTTATATCCGACAAAATCGTATTTTTATTATTAAGTATCGAGAACAACTGATACACGTTCATGAATTTTACTTCATATTTTGAGATCTACGTACGCTAGTGATAAATAAAATCCCTGTAACAGTACAACAGTCCAACGCTAATATATGTAAACCATATCATACTATACCATACCATACTATACCATACTATTCGTCGAATATACAGGGTAATTAAAAAAAGATACTACATTCAATAGATATGCAGGAATTATTTTCGGATTAGGTTTATATATTGTAATAGGAAACACTTACTCAATACAGCAGTCGAAATATTGAAACTATGGGTTTAAACCAGCGTTAAATGCGTTATATAGTAGTATGCATAATTATAAAAAATTATAAATAATATTGCAACAAGCATAGGGTAAAAAACAAATGTTACATGAAGTTGGTCAACAAACGGCGGCTGAACGTAGGAATTATTTTAAATCCCCCCAGTTATATATGTTTAATGACGCTAGACCACACAACAACATATTGTATAAAAAACTTTGAGAAACACAACATTATATCTGCAGCATATCCTGAAATAATATTTTCAATACTCAAACAGTCCAGTGGCCCGAAGACTTTGCAGTTCGAGAAGAAACCATCCAAAGTAGCTCTATATGAGAATATCATTTTAGGTATACAGCAAACAAATATTTAATTGATGGCTCATAGCACAACATCTACAGACAATTAATGATATATTTTTATACAAAGGTTTTTAATTAATAATAATAATAATATCTTCTATTACGCCTTTCTTTTCCTTTTCTTCATCTGTCTTGGATGACTGCTTGTTGTTCTTCGAGGAGACCTCCTTACCATTGGATGTATAGATATGGTGTGCAGTATAGTACCTAAGCTAACCTAACATTTAATAACAAGCTATAAATGCTGCAAAATGAAAATCTTAGAAACCAAACAGTATCCAACTACCTGCTTTAACAGGGGCCTAAAGAAAAGTAGCAAATCTAAATCACAGAGAGTAATTTATATTTCACATATCATTTACTAAAATTAGAAGAGATGTCTACACTTTTATAAACTAGGACACGATTTTAGCAATTTTATGGAACATGTGCGAAAAGGAACACATAAATTTGCTTAAGTCAAGCATGAAACAAGTATGAAGTATCCATTCACGTCTATGAAATGTCCATGAAGTGCCCATAAATGTCCATAAATGTCCATAAAGTGTCCATGAACGTCTATGAAGTGTCCATCAACGTACATAAAGCTCTATAAACATAAAGTTGGAGTATTCCTACAGAGACCTTTGAGACGGTAACATGTCCTTTCTACTAGATATAGAACCTAATTGTTATGGACTAAGACATGTAAAGACAGGCCTCATGATCGGTGAAACACCAGTTTCGATTGAAAAAGACATACTTGATATTCATGGAAATAAATTCCCGTTGACGAAAGGTCTAACTGAGTTACTAACCAAGAGAGAACCCAAGAATTTTAACGGCGACGACATACTCTCTTACAAGCGTATATTGATGCTGACCAACACCCATTTGAGAAGGTATGGAAAAGAACTTCGCATAAAACCTAACAATTCTTGGAAGTACCAGAACATTATATCAAAATTGTTTCCTCCAAAAAGGAAAAGACGGGATCCTGATGAATATAAAATACAAGCAAATGAAAAATTAGAAAAATCAACAATGCCGTCTGCAGTAGTCGCGGTGTCAGAGCGGCAGGTTATGAGCCGTTCCCAAAGTATATTTGATAATTATCAAACATCTTCTGAGGGAACAAAAAAAGAAGACGTATTAAACTGGGATTCAGACACTGACCCTAACGTCTTGATTGAAGCGATAAGACTGAACAGGCGCCTAGGTGTGAATTATGAGATTTATGTAAATACTTTACGAAATATGAAGATTATTAAATGAATTTTTGCAAGTTTGCTTTACAGCGTCTTACTTCTGACTTACCTACAAACTTCCCACTCACATTCACACTCTCCTCTATACCACTATATTCTGAATTCATATATCAAATATGAAATATTTAATTGATGACATATATTTTACTTCTCTTCTATTTATATTAAGGAGATTAATCAGAGGATTTCTAATCAAATAAACACTTAATTCTATAAGCGAAAATTTAAACCAAGAACATCTAACCAATCATAAAGATTTGTTAAAATATTAGTGCAACCAATTTGTTAAAAGTTATATAAATTAGAAGATAGCAAAGTAACGGGAACCAAAACTTTTTGCTTCACTTCTTTCAGAAAATCAGAAAAAATCGATATGGTTTCTATGGCTGCCACATGATCATTTATAACATATCACTTATAAGTAAGTACATAAACTTTTAAAAAAAGGCTTTCAGTTACTAAACGACTAAATGCATAATAAACATTTATCATTAAGCGAAGTAACGAATTTACTGGACTTTTGTCCAGTATAATATCAGTTATTCAGTTTTCGATAGAACTCACAAAAATTATTTGCGTTAATATACGAGGTACATAGTTTTTGACTTCTCGCTTCGCTAAAAAATGTCTCGAAACCAGGTATAGGACTTCTAGAACTTTCAGCTATTTCAACTTGTACAAATATTAATGAAAAAAATCTTATAGACTGGGAATAAAAACAATATATTTGGTTACTAATATTTATTAAGATTAAAACCATACCACACTACCATACCATACTATACTATACCATACCATAACTGTATACAGGTACAGGTATACAGGTACAGGTATACAGGTACAGGTATACAGGTACAGGTATACAGGTTTGTAGGTAAGTCAGAAGTAAGACGCTGTAAAGCAAACTTGCAAAAATTCATTTAATAATCTTCATATTTCGTAAAGTATTTACATAAATCTCATAATTCACACCTAGGCGCCTGTTCAGTCTTATCGCTTCAATCAAGACGTTAGGGTCAGTGTCTGAATCCCAGTTTAATACGTCTTCTTTTTTTGTTCCCTCAGAAGATGTTTGATAATTATCAAATATACTTTGGGAACGGCTCATAACCTGCCGCTCTGACACCGCGACTACTGCAGACGGCATTGTTGATTTTTCTAATTTTTCATTTGCTTGTATTTTATATTCATCAGGATCCCGTCTTTTCCTTTTTGGAGGAAACAATTTTGATATAATGTTCTGGTACTTCCAAGAATTGTTAGGTTTTATGCGAAGTTCTTTTCCATACCTTCTCAAATGGGTGTTGGTCAGCATCAATATACGCTTGTAAGAGAGTATGTCGTCGCCGTTAAAATTCTTGGGTTCTCTCTTGGTTAGTAACTCAGTTAGACCTTTCGTCAACGGGAATTTATTTCCATGAATATCAAGTATGTCTTTTTCAATCGAAACTGGTGTTTCACCGATCATGAGGCCTGTCTTTACATGTCTTAGTCCATAACAATTAGGTTCTATATCTAGTAGAAAGGACATGTTACCGTCTCAAAGGTCTCTGTAGGAATACTCCAACTTTATGTTTATAGAGCTTTATGTACGTTGATGGACACTTCATAGACGTTCATGGACACTTTATGGACATTTATGGACATTTATGGGCACTTCATGGACATTTCATAGACGTGAATGGATACTTCATACTTGTTTCATGCTTGACTTAAGCAAATTTATGTGTTCCTTTTCGCACATGTTCCATAAAATTGCTAAAATCGTGTCCTAGTTTATAAAAGTGTAGACATCTCTTCTAATTTTAGTAAATGATATGTGAAATATAAATTACTCTCTGTGATTTAGATTTGCTACTTTTCTTTAGGCCCCTGTTAAAGCAGGTAGTTGGATACTGTTTGGTTTCTAAGATTTTCATTTTGCAGCATTTATAGCTTGTTATTAAATGTTAGGTTAGCTTAGGTACTATACTGCACACCATATCTATACATCCAATGGTAAGGAGGTCTCCTCGAAGAACAACAAGCAGTCATCCAAGACAGATGAAGAAAAGGAAAAGAAAGGCGTAATAGAAGATATTATTATTATTATTAATTAAAAACCTTTGTATAAAAATATATCATTAATTGTCTGTAGATGTTGTGCTATGAGCCATCAATTAAATATTTGTTTGCTGTATACCTAAAATGATATTCTCATATAGAGCTACTTTGGATGGTTTCTTCTCGAACTGCAAAGTCTTCGGGCCACTGGACTGTTTGAGTATTGAAAATATTATTTCAGGATATGCTGCAGATATAATGTTGTGTTTCTCAAAGTTTTTTATACAATATGTTGTTGTGTGGTCTAGCGTCATTAAACATATATAACTGGGGGGATTTAAAATAATTCCTACGTTCAGCCGCCGTTTGTTGACCAACTTCATGTAACATTTGTTTTTTACCCTATGCTTGTTGCAATATTATTTATAATTTTTTATAATTATGCATACTACTATATAACGCATTTAACGCTGGTTTAAACCCATAGTTTCAATATTTCGACTGCTGTATTGAGTAAGTGTTTCCTATTACAATATATAAACCTAATCCGAAAATAATTCCTGCATATCTATTGAATGTAGTATCTTTTTTTAATTACCCTGTATATTCGACGAATAGTATGGTATAGTATGGTATGGTATAGTATGATATGGTTTACATATATTAGCGTTGGACTGTTGTACTGTTACAGGGATTTTATTTATCACTAGCGTACGTAGATCTCAAAATATGAAGTAAAATTCATGAACGTGTATCAGTTGTTCTCGATACTTAATAATAAAAATACGATTTTGTCGGATATAAGCCCCCTGTACATTATTTCGCGACATCTGTTTAAATTAATTTATATTTCCTAATATTATTTATGGTTATATATACCTATATCTAAAAAGCATTTCTGAAACAAGACAGATATATGTAAGTTCTTTTTGATAAAATGGTATTTTTATCCCTACCATAAATAAAAATTATCTTCATAGCAATTATGTGTTTACTGTTCTATTTCTTTTTAAACATTCATAAGCGTTGAACATAAACATCTGGCCTCAAGTAAGAAATAAACAATTTGAGATGTATTTTGCAACTAAGGATATGTTTTTATAATACTTTATTTCACACATTGTCACATGCGAATTTGTTTATTATTCGCCTCTATTTAAATATTAACAGATGGCCTTAGATATTCCTGGTTTTGTTGTACTGTATCTTTTGCAGAATAATTATCTTCATAGCAATGGTGCGTTTTGCGTTTTGTGTTCTATTTTTGTAAATTCATGAATGGTTGGTATACATAAACATTTATCCTCATGTGTGAAAATGTAACAAATTGTCTAATTTGTAGGTAACGTGGTCTGTCATGGGTTCCGACGCCTTTTTAGGTTAATTATATTTTGCATATGTCACATCAGTTTTGTGGGTAATGTTTAATCTCTTTATTTAAGTTTATGAAATAATCGTCAAGATGTATTTGATATAGAGAATATGTCTGTTTTGCAATGACCTGCATTTTTCCATTTTTATATTAAAAAGTTCGATATATTTATTGAAATAAAACGTATTGTATTAAAGATGTATAGTTATTTATGTACCATAAATCATCCACATTTTGAAGGTTCCCATTTACATACATGACATCTGGATTATGAGTATGGTGGACCATCCACATAACTATGTCATTCTGTCCTATTGTGGTTTGTAAAACAAAGGTATTTGAATCTGAAGTTTTGAAGTTGTGTGTATATTTCCTTGGTAAACTTGGACCTTGTATAAAGAAGTTTGATGAGAGCAGCTTTTTCAAATCAAATATATTGATGGAAAATTCCGAAGTTCTTCACCAGTAAAGCCATATAATTTTTTTACCATGCTTGTGTTCTCTTATTAATTCGTTTGCTAGATAGAGTGAGCAGTTGAGTTTTGGGCCCATATTCTCTGCATCTAAATGAAGTTAAGTATATTTGACACTGTCTCGAATCTCCGATCCACTGAAGAATCTTGAAGTAATTTGTAAATTGTTGGTTTTTAGAATTTCTCGTAAACAACTCATCGATTCATAGCCCATATGCAGTTATTTTCCTTTGAAATCTTGATTACTGGAGGTGAAAACTGTTTGAAAATCCTCATGTATTGCATCGGTCTTTCCATCGTAATACCGGTAATTCATTATTGTTCCTTGATGAGATAAAACCTATTCCAATCGGTTTCAGAAGAAAACTTTCCACAGGTGGTTAAGAGAGTTAAGAGAGAATTATTGCATAGGTGGTGAAACAAGAATCATATGGAAGTCTATCAAAAAACAAATTTGTACTATGTTCACCAATCACTATATACATCCTTTGAAATGCAATCTTTGGATTCGAATACACTTGATATCTAGCCATTCTGATATGTAAATAAAACAAATCATTATTAATATGAAATTTAATTAACAGTGTCTTGATTATAAATATTATATTTTACAATATATTCGTTAGGTATGGTATTTCTAATAGAGAATAGCATGTGAAAAAAACCTTCTGAAATCATTTCTTTTAAAAACACATCGAGAGTAATGAATCTTCGTAAGACATGGCTACATAACTCTTCAGCGCGACCATATGTTTTCAGTGTGTACTCTAGATGTCCAAGACGAACTAAAGTATCAGTTTCATAATCTCTAACATGATACGTAATATTGGGAGATGTATCGAGTTCTTGAAATTTTTCTCTTGAAATATCCTGATACAAATTGAGAATGGCATTTTTTAAGTTATCATTGATATCGTCCATTCTAATAATTCTAACTAGGCACTTTAGAATTAAAATCAAAGTACAAAGCGTAAGGTAGCACAGTAATTGAAGAAGTGGAGCTGATTGATTATTGTGGTCGGTAGAAATATCAATAAGTTTTGTGTGGTAGCGCATGCGTCTTTTATCGTAAATTTTTTTGTTTAGAGGGGGAACATGTCACGTGTCTAACACCTGCATATGTTATTCGCGGAATCCTACACTTGTCGAGACAAGTTAATGAAACTATGTGTTCAGGTTATTTCAAGGTTTATAATGCTCTGTAAAAAAATATATTGCATCATGTTATGACATCATTATTTTTTTCGGAGACGTCGCGTGAGAAAGCATTGTCCAGATTGCATATGACACTCTGTAAAAAATATATAATTTGGTATATGAAAGCCTAACAATGTGCTATCTTTTAATTCGAGTATGGGGGAATAATGTGACTTTCCTATCTAATCTTATAACACGATACAAAGTATGATATAAATCTGGGTTTGCATGTTATGAGGTGAAAGAAATTCAGTGAAAACGCTATATAAAACATTTGAAATGATGTTCTGTTTGAGTTTTTCCGAGTATATGAGAAGTTAAATATGATCGATACTCTTTCAGAAGAACTATACAGTGAATCCATAATAGAAAAGAAACACGCGTATAACACGTTTTTGTATTATGCGTAAATTGATTTTTTACTGTTAATATCCTGTATCTGAGTTGAAAATGTAAAAATTACTAGTCAAAATATATTATTTTTTCTTAGTCTATAAGATTTTTTCATTATTATTTATGTAGGTTGAAATAGCTCAGTCTGAGGTTCCATCCCTGGCTTCGACACAATTTTTCTTTAGCAAAGCGAGATATTCTATTACCCTCAGCACTAGTTGCCATCTGATGGTCATAACCTAGTTCATCTTACCATATTTTACAAGTTCAGACATGTCTG